>OY293410.1:56618535-59018535 GCA_958502065.1 Chrysolina americana
AGGGACAAATCGGGACCATTAGGACAAGTTGATAGATACGAAGCACAGCAGGGCAAAGTCAAACTTCGAAAATGTCAGTCGGAATTGAAATTTGAATGTTCCCAACACTTTCCAATTGTGTTACAAATTTCTTGAATTACTCAGCTGGACTCGTTCTGTTTTATGGCATTTGTCAAGTCGGGCCATCAAGGACAATTCGGGACCATTAGGACAAGTCGAGGCAAATGAAGCACAGCAGGGAGAAGTCAAATTACGGAAATCTCAGTCGGAATTGAAATGTGAATGTTCCACAATATTTTCCAATCGTTTTACAAATTTCTTGTTTTACCCAGCTAGACTTGTTCTGTATTGGCATTTGTCAATTCGGGTCGTTTAAAAAAAGTCGGGACCATTAGGACAAGTCGAGACAAACGAAGCACAGCAGGGCGAAGTCAAATTACGAAAATCTCAGTCGGGATTGAAATTTGAATTGTTCCCCAAAATTTTCCAATTGTGATACAAATATCTTGTTTCACCCTGCTGGACTTGTTCTGTAGTTTTAGCATATGTCAAGTCGGGTCAGTAGGAACAAATCGGGACCATTAGGATAAGTCGAGACATACGAAGCACAGCAGGGCTAAGTCAATTTACGAAAATCCCATTCGGAATTGAAATTAGAATTGTTCCCCAACATTTTCCATTAGTGTTACAAATTTCTTGTTTTTCCCAGCTGGACTTGTTCTGTAGATTTGGCATATTTCAAGTCGGGTAGTAGGGACAAATCGGGACCATTAGGACAAGTTGATAGATATGAAGCACAGCAGGGCAAAGTCAAACTTCGAAAATGTCAGTCGGAATCGAAATTTGAATGTTCCCAACACTTTCCAATTGTGTTACAAATTTCTTGAATTACTCAGCTGGACTCGTTCTGTTTTATCAAGTCGGGCCATCAAGGACAATTCGGGACCATTAGGACAAGTCGAGGCAAATGAAGCACAGCAGGGAGAAGTCAAATTACGGAAATCTCAGTCGGAATTGAAATTTGAATGTTCCACAATATTTTCCAATCGTTTTACAAATTTCTTGTTTTACCCAGCTAGACTTGTTCTGTATTGGCATTTGTCAATTCGGGTCGTTTAAAAAAAGTCGGGACCATTAGGACAATTCGAGACAAACGAAGCACAGCAGGGCGAAGTCAAATTACGAAAATCTCAGTCGGGATTGAAATTTGAATTGTTCCCCAAAATTTTCCAATTGTGTTTTAAATATCTTGTTTCACCCTGCTGGACTTGTTCTGTAGTTTTGGCATGTCAGTCGGGTCAGTAGGGACCAATCGGGACCATTAGGACAAGTCGAGACGTACTAAGCACAGCAGGGCGAAGTCATATTACGAAAATCTCAGTCGGGATTGAAATTTGAATTGTTCCCCAAAATTTTCCAATTGTGTTTTAAATATCTTGTTTCACCCTGCTGGACTTGTTCTGTAGTTTTGGCATATGTCAAGTCGGGTCAGTAGGGACCAATCGGGACCATTAGGACAAGTCGAGACGTACTAAGCACAGCAGGGCGAAGTCAAATTACGAAAATCTCAGTCGGAATTGAAATTTGAATGTTCCCAACACTTTCCAATTGTGTTACAAATTTCTTGAATTACTCAGCAGGACTCGTTCTGTTTTTTGGTATTTGTCAAGTCGGACCATCAAGGACAATTCGGGACCATTAGGACAAGTCGAGGCAAATGAAGCACAGCAGGGCGAAGTCAAATTACGGAAATCTCAGTCGGGATTGAAATTTGAATGTTCCACAATATTTTCCAATCGTTTCACAAATTTCTTGTTATACCCAGCTAGACTTGTTCTGTATTTTGGCATTTGTCAATTCGGGTCGTTTGAAAAAAGTCGGGACCATTAGGACAATTCGAGACAAACGAAGCACAGCAGGGCGAAGTCAAATTACGGAAATCTCAGTCGGAATTGAAATTTGAATGTTCCACAATATTTTCCAATTGTGTTACAAATTTCTTGAATTACTCAGCTGGACTCGTTCTGTTTTTTGGCATTTGTCAAGTCGGGCCATCAAGGACAATTCGGGACCATTAGGACAATTCGAGACAAACGAAGCACAGCAGGGCGAAGTCAAATTACGGAAATCTCAGTCGGAATTGAAATTTGAATGTTCCACAATATTTTCCAATTGTGTTACAAATTTCTTGAATTACTCAGCTGGACTCGTTCTGTTTTTTGGCATTTGTCAAGTCGGGCCATCAAGGACAATTCGGGACCATTAGGACAAGTCGAGGCAAATGAGCACAGCAGGGCGAAGTCAAATTACGGAAATCTCAGTCGGAATTGAAGTTTGAATGTTCCACAATATTTTCCAATCGTTTTACAAATTTCTTGTTTTACCCAGCTAGACTTGATCTGTATTTTGGCATATGTCAATTCGGGTCGTTTAAAAAAAGTCGGGACCATTAGGACAATTCGAGACAAACGAAGCACAGCAGGGCGAAGTCAAATTACGAAAATCTCAGTCGGGATTGAAATTTGAATTGTTCCCCAACATTTTCCAATTGTGATACAAATATCTTGTTTCACCATGCTGTACTTGTTCTGTAGTTTTGGCATATGTCAAGTCGGGTCTACTGACCAATCGGGACCATTAGGACAAGTCGAGACATACGAAGCACAGCAGGGCGAAGTCATATTACGAAAATCTCAGTCGGAATTGAAATTTAAATGTTCCCAACACTTTCCAATTGTGTTACAAATTTCTTGAATTACTCAGCTGGACTCGTTCTGTTTTTTGGCATTTGTCAAGTCGGGCCATCAAGGACAATTCGGGACCATTAGGACAATTCGAGACAAACGAAGCACAGCAGGGCGAAGTCAAATTACGGAAATCTCAGTCGGAATTGAAATTTGAATGTTCCACAATATTTTCCAATCGTTTTACAAATTTCTTGTTTTACCCAGCTAGACTTGTTCTGTATTTTGGCATTTGTCAATTCGGGTCGTTTGAAAAAAGTCGGGACCATTAGGACAATTCGAGACAAACGAAGCACAGCAGGGCGAAGTCAAATTACGAAAATCTCAGTCGGAATTGAAATTTAAATGTTCCCAACACTTTCCAATTGTGTTACAAATTTCTTGAATTACTCAGCTGGACTCGTTCTGTTTTTTGGCATTTGACAAGTCGGGCCATCAAGGACAATTCGGGACCATTAGGACAAGTCGAGGCAAATGAAGCACAGCAGGGCGAAGTCAAATTACGGAAATCTCAGTCGGAATTGAAATATAAATGTTCCCAACACTTTCCAATTGTGTTACAAATTTCTTGAATTGCTCAGCTGGACTCGTTCTGTTTTTTGGCATTTGTCAAGTCGGGCCATCAAGGACAATTCGGGACCATTAGGACAATTCGAGACAAACGAAGCACAGCAGGGCGAAGTCAAATTACGAAACTCTCAGTCGGGATTGAAATTTGAATTGTTCCCCAACATTTTCCAATTGTGTTACAAATATCTTGTTTCACCCTGCTGGACTTGTTCTGTAGTTTTGGCATATGTCAAGTCGGGTCTACTGACCAATCGGGACCATTAGGACAAGTCGAGACATACGAAGCACAGCAGGGCGAAGTCATATTACGAAAATCTCAGTCGGAATTGAAATTTAAATGTTCCCAACACTTTCCAATTGTGTTAAAAATTTCTTGAATTACTCAGCTGGACTCGTTCTGTTTTTTGGCATTTGTCAAGTCGGGCCATCAAGGACAATTCGGGACCATTAGGACAATTCGAGGCAAATGAAGCACAGCAGGGCGAAGTCAAATTACGGAAATCTCAGTCGGAACTGAAATTTGAATGTTCCACAATATTTTCCAATCGTTTTACAAATTTCTTGTTTTACCCAGCTAGACTTGTTATGTATTTTGGCATTTGTCTATTCGGGTCGTTTAAAAAAAGTCGGGACCATTAGGACAATTCGAGACAAACGAAGCACAGCAGGGCGAAGTCAAATTACGAAAATCTCAGTCGGGATTGAAATTTGAATTGTTCCCCAACATTTTCCAATTGTGTTACAAATATCTTGTTTCACCCTGCTGGACTTGTTCTGTAGTTTTGGCATATGTCAAGTCGGGTCAGTAGGGACCAATCGGGACCATTAGGACAAGTCGAGACGTACTAAGCACAGCAGGGCGAAGTCAAATTACGAAAATCTCAGTCGGAATTGAAATTTTAATGTTCCCAACACTTTCCAATTGTGTTACAATTTTCTTGAATTACTCAGCAGGACTCGTTCTGTTTTTTGGTATTTGTCAAGTCGGACCATCAAGGACAATTCGGGACCATTAGGACAAGTCGAGGCAAATGAAGCACAGCAGGGCGAAGTCAAATTACGGAAATCTCAGTCGGGATTGAAATTTGAATGTTCCACAATATTTTCCAATCGTTTCACAAATTTCTTGTTATACCCAGCTAGACTTGTTCTGTATTTTGGCATTTGTCAATTCGGGTCGTTTGAAAAAAGTCGGGACCATTAGGACAATTCGAGACAAACGAAGCACAGCAGGGCGAAGTCAAATTACGGAAATCTCAGTCGGAATTGAAATTTGAATGTTCCACAATATTTTCCAATCGTTTTACAAATTTCTTGTTTTACCCAGCTAGACTTGTTCTGTATTTTGGCATTTGTCAATTCGGGTCGTTTGAAAAAAGTCGGGACCATTAGGACAATTCGAGACAAACGAAGCACAGCAGGGCGAAGTCAAATTACGAAAATCTCAGTCGGAATTGAAATTTAAATGTTCCCAACACTTTCCAATTGTTTTACAAATTTCTTGTTTTACCCAGCTAGACTTGTTCTGTATTTTGGCATTTGTCAATTCGGGTCGTTTGAAAAAAGTCGGGACCATTAGGACAATTCGAGGCAAATGAAGCACAGCAGGGCGAAGTCAAATTACGGAAATCTCAGTCGGAATTGAAATTTGAATGTTCCACAATATTTTCCAATCGTTTTACAAATTTCTTGTTTTACCCAGCTAGACTTGTTCTGTATTTTGGCATTTGTCAATTCGGGTCGTTTGAAAAAAGTCGGGACCATTAGGACAATTCGAGACAAACGAAGCACAGCAGGGCGAAGTCAAATTACGAAAATCTCAGTCGGAATTGAAATTTAAATGTTCCCAACACTTTCCAATTGTTTTACAAATTTCTTGTTTTACCCAGCTAGACTTGTTCTGTATTTTGGCATTTGTCAATTCGGGTCGTTTGAAAAAAGTCGGGACCATTAGGACAATTCGAGACAAACGAAGCACAGCAGGGCGAAGTCAAATTACGGAAATCTCAGTCGGAATTGAAATTTGAATGTTCCACAATATTTTCCAATCGTTTTACAAATTTCTTGTTTTACCCAGCTAGACTTGTTCTGTATTTTGGCATTTGTCAATTCGGGTCGTTTGAAAAAAGTCGGGACCATTAGGACAATTCGAGGCAAATGAAGCACAGCAGGGCGAAGTCAAATTACGGAAATCTCAGTCCGAATGGAAATTTGAATGTTCCACAATATTTTCCAATCGTTTTACAAATTTCTTGTTTTACCCAGCTAGACTTGTTCTGTATTTTGGCATCTGTCAATTCGGGTCGTTTAAAAAAAGTCGGGACCATTAGGACAATTCGAGACAAACGAAGCACAGCAGGGCGAAGTCAAATTACGAAAATCTCAGTCGGGATTGAAATTTGAATTGTTCCCCAACATTTTCCAATTGTGTTACAAATATCTTGTTTCACCCTGCTGGACTTGTTCTGTAGTTTTGGCATATGTCAAGTCGGGTCTACTGACCAATCGGGACCATTAGGACAAGTCGAGACATACGAAGCACAGCAGGGCGAAGTCATATTACGAAAATCTCAGTCGGAATTGAAATTTAAATGTTCCCAACACTTTCCAATTGTGTTACAAATTTCTTGAATTACTCAGCTGGACTCGTTCTGTTTTTTGGCATTTGTCAAGTCGGGCCATCAAGGACAAATCGGGACCATTAGGACAATTCGAGACAAACGTAGCACAGCAGGGCGAAGTCAAATTACGAAAATCTCAGTCGGGATTGAAATTTGAATTGTTCCCCAACATTTTCCAATTGTGTTACAAATATCTTGTTTCACCCTGCTGGACTTGTTCTGTAGTTTTGGCATATGTCAAGTCGGGTCAGTAGGGACCAATCGGGACCATTAGGACAAGTCGAGACGTACTGAGCACAGCAGGGCGAAGTCAAATTACGGAAATCCCAGTCGGAATTGAAATTTGAATGTTCCACAATATTTTCCAATCGTTTTACAAATTTCTTGTTTTACCCAGCTAGACTTGTTCTGTATTTTGGCATTTGTCATTCGGGTCGTTTGAAAAAAGTCGGGACCATTAGGACAATTCGAGACAAACGAAGCACAGCAGGGCGAAGTCAAATTACGAAAATCTCAGTCGGAATTGAAATTTAAATGTTCCCAACACTTTCCAATTGTGTTACAAATTTCTTGAATTAGTCAGCTGGACTCGTTCTGTTTTTTGGCATTTGTCAAGTCGGGCCATCAAGGACAATTCGGGACCATTAGGACAAGTCGAGGCAAATGATGCACAGCAGGGCGAAGTCAAATTACGGAAATCTCAGTCGGAATTGAAATTTGAATGTTCCACAATATTTTCCAATCGTTTTACAAATTTCTTGTTTTACCCAGCTAGACTTGTTCTGTATTTTGGCATTTGTCAATTCGGGTCGTTTAAAAAAAGTCGGGACCATTAGGACAATTCGTGACAAACGAAGCACAGTAGGGCGAAGTCAAATTACGAAAATCTCAGTCGGGATTGAAATTTGAATTGTTCCCCAACATTTTCCAATTGTGTTACAAATATCTTGTTTCACCCTGCTGGACTTGTTCTGTAGTTTTAGCATATGTCAAGTCGGGTCAGTAGGGACAAATCGGGACCATTAGGATAAGTCGAGACATACGAAGCACAGCAGGGCTAAGTCAATTTACGAAAATCCCATTCGGAATTGAAATTAGAATTGTTCCCCAACATTTTCTTATTGTGTTACAAATTTCTTGCTTTACCCAGCTGGACTTGTTCTGTAGTTTTAGCATATGTCAAGTCGGGTCAGTAGGGACAAATCGGGACCATTAGATAAGTCGAGACATACGAAGCACAGCAGGGCTAAGTCAATTTACGAAAATCCCATTCGGAATTGAAATTAGAATTGTTCCCCAACATTTTCCATTAGTGTTACAAATTTCTTGTTTTACCCAGCTGGACTTGTTCTGTAGATTTGGCATATTTCAAGTCGGGTAGTAGGGACAAATCGGGACCATTAGGACAAGTTGATAGATACGAAGCACAGCAGGGCAAAGTCAAACTTCGAAAATGTCAGTCGGAATTGAAATTTGAATGTTCCCAACACTTTCCAATTGTGTTACAAATTTCTTGAATTACTCAGCTGGACTCGTTCTGTTTTATGGCATTTGTCAAGTCGGGCCATCAAGGACAATTCGGGACCATTAGGACAAGTCGAGGCAAATGAAGCACAGCAGGGAGAAGTCAAATTACGGAAATCTCAGTCGGAATTGAAATGTGAATGTTCCACAATATTTTCCAATCGTTTTACAAATTTCTTGTTTTACCCAGCTAGACTTGTTCTGTATTGGCATTTGTCAATTCGGGTCGTTTAAAAAAAGTCGGGACCATTAGGACAAGTCGAGACAAACGAAGCACAGCAGGGCGAAGTCAAATTACGAAAATCTCAGTCGGGATTGAAATTTGAATTGTTCCCCAAAATTTTCCAATTGTGATACAAATATCTTGTTTCACCCTGCTGGACTTGTTCTGTAGTTTTAGCATATGTCAAGTCGGGTCAGTAGGAACAAATCGGGACCATTAGGATAAGTCGAGACATACGAAGCACAGCAGGGCTAAGTCAATTTACGAAAATCCCATTCGGAATTGAAATTAGAATTGTTCCCCAACATTTTCCATTAGTGTTACAAATTTCTTGTTTTTCCCAGCTGGACTTGTTCTGTAGATTTGGCATATTTCAAGTCGGGTAGTAGGGACAAATCGGGACCATTAGGACAAGTTGATAGATATGAAGCACAGCAGGGCAAAGTCAAACTTCGAAAATGTCAGTCGGAATCGAAATTTGAATGTTCCCAACACTTTCCAATTGTGTTACAAATTTCTTGAATTACTCAGCTGGACTCGTTCTGTTTTATCAAGTCGGGCCATCAAGGACAATTCGGGACCATTAGGACAAGTCGAGGCAAATGAAGCACAGCAGGGAGAAGTCAAATTACGGAAATCTCAGTCGGAATTGAAATTTGAATGTTCCACAATATTTTCCAATCGTTTTACAAATTTCTTGTTTTACCCAGCTAGACTTGTTCTGTATTGGCATTTGTCAATTCGGGTCGTTTAAAAAAAGTCGGGACCATTAGGACAATTCGAGACAAACGAAGCACAGCAGGGCGAAGTCAAATTACGAAAATCTCAGTCGGGATTGAAATTTGAATTGTTCCCCAAAATTTTCCAATTGTGTTTTAAATATCTTGTTTCACCCTGCTGGACTTGTTCTGTAGTTTTGGCATGTCAGTCGGGTCAGTAGGGACCAATCGGGACCATTAGGACAAGTCGAGACGTACTAAGCACAGCAGGGCGAAGTCATATTACGAAAATCTCAGTCGGGATTGAAATTTGAATTGTTCCCCAAAATTTTCCAATTGTGTTTTAAATATCTTGTTTCACCCTGCTGGACTTGTTGTGTAGTTTTGGCATGTCAGTCGGGTCAGTAGGGACCAATCGGGACCATTAGAACAATTCGAGACGTGTAAGCACAGCAGGGCGAAGTCAAATTACGGAAATCTCAGTCGGAATTGAAATTTGAATGTTCCACAATATTTTCCAATTGTGTTACAAATTTCTTGAATTACTCAGCTGGACTCGTTCTGTTTTTTGGCATTTGTCAAGTCGGGCCATCAAGGACAATTCGGGACCATTAGGACAATTCGAGACAAACGAAGCACAGCAGGGCGAAGTCAAATTACGGAAATCTCAGTCGGAATTGAAATTTGAATGTTCCACAATATTTTCCAATTGTGTTACAAATTTCTTGAATTACTCAGCTGGACTCGTTCTGTTTTTTGGCATTTGTCAAGTCGGGCCATCAAGGACAATTCGGGACCATTAGGACAAGTCGAGACAAACGAAGCACAGCAGGGCGAAGTCAAATTACGAAAATCTCAGTCGGGATTGAAATTTGAATTGTTCCCCAACATTTTCCAATTGTGTTACAAATATCTTATTTCACCCTGCTGGACTTGTTCTGTAGTTTTGGCATATGTCAAGTCGGGTCAGTAGTGACCAATCGGGACCATTAGGACAAGTCGAGACGTACTAAGCACAGCAGGGCGAAGTCATATTACGAAAATCTCAGTCGGAATTGAAATTTGAATGTTCCCAACACTTTCCAATTGTGTTACAAATTTCTTGAATTACTCAGCTGGACTCGTTCTGTTTTTTGGCATTTGTCAAGTCGGACCATCAAGGACAATTCGGGACCAATAGGACAAGTCGAGGCAAATGAAGCACAGCAGGGCGAAGTCAAATTACGGAAATCTCAGTCGGAATTGAAATTTGAATGTTCCACAATATTTTCCAATCGTTTTACAAATTTCTTGTTTTACCCAGCTAGACTTGTTCTGTATTTTGGCATTTGTCAATTCGGGTCGTTTGAAAAAAGTCGGGACCATTAGGACAATTCGAGACAAACGAAGCACAGCAGGGCGAAGTCAAATTACGGAAATCTCAGTCGGAATTGAAATTTGATTGTTCCACAATATTTTCCAATCGTTTTACAAATTTCTTGTTTTACCCAGCTAGACTTGTTCTGTATTTTGGCATTTGTCAATTCGGGTCGTTTGAAAAAAGTCGGGACCATTAGGAAAATTCGAGACAAACGAAGCACAGCAGGGCGAAGTCAAATTACGAAAATCTCAGTCGGAATTGAAATTTAAATGTTCCCAACACTTTCCAATTGTGTTACAAGTTTCTTGAATTACTCAGCTGGACTCGTTCTGTTTTTTGGCATTTGTCAAGTCGGGCCATCAAGGACAATTCGGGACCATTAGGACAAGTCGAGGCAAATGAAGCGCAGCAGGGCGAAGTCAAATTACGGAAATCTCAGTCGGAATTGAAATTTGAATGTTCCACAATATTTTCCAATCGTTTTACAAATTTCTTGTTTTACCCAGCTAGACTTGTTCTGTATTTTGGCATTTGTCAATTCGGGTCGTTTAAAAAAAGTCGGGACCATTAGGACAATTCGAGACAAACGAAGCACAGCAGGGCGAAGTCAAATTACGAAAATCTCAGTCGGGATTGAAATTTGAATTGTTCCCCAACATTTTCCAATTGTGTTACAAATATCTTGTTTCACCCTGCTGGACTTGTTCTGTAGTTTTGGCATATGTCAAGTCGGGTCAGTAGGGACCAATCGGGACCATTAGGACAAGTCGAGACGTACTAAGCACAGCAGGGCGAAGTCAAATTTCGAAAATGTCAGTCGGAATTGAAATTTAAATGTTCCCAACACTTTCCAATTGTGTTACAAATTTCTTGAATTACCCAGCTGGACTCGTTCTGTTTTTTGGCATTTGTCAAGTCGGGCCATCAAGGACAATTCGGGACCATAGGACAATTCGAGGCAAATGAGCACAGCAGGGCGAAGTCAAATTACGGAAATCTCAGTCGGAATTGAAGTTTGAATGTTCCACAATATTTTCCAATCGTTTTACCCAGCTAGACTTGTTCTGTATTTTGGCATATGTCAATTCGGGTCGTTTAAAATAAGTCGGGACCATTAGGACAATACGAGACAAACGAAGCACAGCAGGGCGAAGTCAAATTACGAAAATCTCAGTCGGGATTGAAATTTGAATTGTTCCCCAACATTTTCCAATTGTGTTACAAATATCTTGTTTCACCCTGCTGGACTTGTTCTGTAGTTTTGGCATATGTCAAGTCGGGTCTACTGACCAATCGGGACCATTAGGACAAGTCGAGACATACGAAGCACAGCAGGGCGAAGTCATATTACGAAAATCTCAGTCGGAATTGAAATTTGAATGTTCCACAATATTTTCCAATCGTTTTACAAATTTCTTGTTTTACCCAGCTAGACTTGTTCTGTATTTTGGCATTTGTCAATTCGGGTCGTTTGAAAAAAGTCGGGACCATTAGGACAATTCGAGACAAACGAAGCACAGCAGGGCGAAGTCAAATTACGGAAATCTCAGTCGGAATTGAAATTTGAATGTTCCACAATATTTTCCAATCGTTTTACAAATTTCTTGTTTTACCCAGCTAGACTTGTTCTGTATTTTGGCATTTGTCAATTCGGGTCGTTTAAAATAAGTCGGGACCATTAGGACAATACGAGACAAACGAAGCACAGCAGGGCGAAGTCAAATTACGAAAATCTCAGTCGGGATTGAAATTTGAATTGTTCCCCAACATTTTCCAATTGTGTTACAAATATCTTGTTTCACCCTGCTGGACTTGTTCTGTAGTTTTGGCATATGTCAAGTCGGGTCTACTGACCAATCGGGACCATTAGGACAAGTCGAGACATACGAAGCACAGCAGGGCGAAGTCATATTACGAAAATCTCAGTCGGAATTGAAATTTAAATGTTCCCAACACTTTCCAATTGTGTTACAAATTTCTTGAATTACTCAGCTGGACTCGTTCTGTTTTTTGGCATTTGTCAAGTCGGGCCATCAAGGACAATTCGGGACCATTAGGACAAGTCGAGGCAAATGAAGCGCAGCAGGGCGAAGTCAAATTACGGAAATCTCAGTCGGAATTGAAATTTGAATGTTCCACAATATTTTCCAATCGTTTTACAAATTTCTTGTTTTACCCAGCTAGACTTGTTCTGTATTTTGGCATTTGTCAATTCGGGTCGTTTAAAATAAGTCGGGACCATTAGGACAATACGAGACAAACGAAGCACAGCAGGGCGAAGTCAAATTACGAAAATCTCAGTCGGGATTGAAATTTGAATTGTTCCCCAACATTTTCCAATTGTGTTACAAATATCTTGTTTCACCCTGCTGGACTTGTTCTGTAGTTTTGGCATATGTCAAGTCGGGTCTACTGACCAATCGGGACCATTAGGACAAGTCGAGACATACGAAGCACAGCAGGGCGAAGTCATATTACGAAAATCTCAGTCGGAATTGAAATTTAAATGTTCCCAACACTTTCCAATTGTGTTACAAATTTCTTGAATTACTCAGCTGGACTCGTTCTGTTTTTTGGCATTTGTCAAGTCGGGCCATCAAGGACAAATCGGGACCATTAGGACAATTCGAGACAAACGAAGCACAGCAGGACGAAGTCAAATTACGAAAATCTCAGTCGGGATTGAAATTTGAATTGTTCCCCAACATTTTCCAATTGTGATACAAATATCTTGTTTCACCCTGCTGGACTTGTTCTGTAGTTTTGGCATATGTCAAGTCGGGTCAGTAGGGACCAATCGGGACCATTAGGACAAGTCGAGACGTACTGAGCACAGCAGGGCGAAGTCAAATTACGGAAATCTCAGTCGGAATTGAAATTTGAATGTTCCACAATATTTTCCAATCGTTTTACAAATTTCTTGTTTTACCCAGCTAGACTTGTTCTGTATTTTGGCATTTGTCAATTCGGGTCGTTTGAAAAAAGTCGGGACCATTAGGACAATTCGAGACAAACGAAGCACAGCAGGGCGAAGTCAAATTACGAAAATCTCAGTCGGAATTGAAATTTAAATGTTCCCAACACTTTCCAATTGTGTTACAAATTTCTTGAATTACTCAGCTGGACTCGTTCTGTTTTTTGGCATTTGTCAAGTCGGGCCATCAAGGACAATTCGGGACCATTAGGACAAGTCGAGGCAAATGAAGCACAGCAGGGCGAAGTCAAATTACGGAAATCTCAGTCGGAATTGAAATTTGAATGTTCCACAATATTTTCCAATCGTTTTACAAATTTCTTGTTTTACCCAGCTAGACTTGTTCTGTATTTTGGCATTTGTCAATTCGGGTCGTTTAAAAAAAGTCGGGACCATTAGGACAATTCGAGACAAACGAAGCACAGTAGGGCGAAGTCAAATTACGAAAATCTCAGTCGGGATTGAAATTTGAATTGTTCCCCAACATTTTCCAATTGTGTTACAAATATCTTGTTTCACCCTGCTGGACTTGTTCTGTAGTTTTAGCATATGTCAAGTCGGGTCAGTAGGGACAAATCGGGACCATTAGGATAAGTCGAGACATACGAAGCACAGCAGGGCTAAGTCAATTCACGAAAATCCCATTCGGAATTGAAATTAGAATTGTTCCCCAAAATTTTCCAATTGTGTTACAACTATCTTGTTTCACCCTGCTGGACTTGTTCTGTAGTTTTGGCATTCGTCAAGTCGGGTCAGTGGGGAAAAATCGGGACCATTAGGACAAGTCAAGACATACGAAGCACAGCAGGGCGAGTCAAATTACGAAAATCTCAGTCGGAATTGAAATTTGAATTGATTCCCAACATTTTCTTATTGTGTTACAAATTTCTTGCTTTAGCCAGCTGGACTTGTTCTGTAGTTTTAGCATATGTCAAGTCGGGTCAGTAGGGACAAATCGGGACCATTAGGATAAGTCGAGACATACGAAGCACAGCAGGGCTAAGTCAATTTACGAAAATCCCATTCGGAATTGAAATTAGAATTGTTCCCCAACATTTTCCATTAGTGTTACAAATTTCTTGTTTTACCCAGCTAGACTTGTTCAGTAGATTTGGCATATTTCAAGTCGGGTAGTAGGGACAAATCGGGACCATTAGGACAAGTTGATAGATACGAAGCACAGCAGGGCAAAGTCAAACTTCGAAAATGTCAGTCGGAATTGAAATTTGAATGTTCCCAACACTTTCCAATTGTGTTACAAATTTCTTGAATTACTCAGCTGGACTCGTTCTGTTTTATGGCATTTGTCAAGTCGGGCCATCAAGGACAATTCGGGACCATTAGGACAAGTCGAGGCAAATGAAGCACAGCAGGGAGAAGTCAAATTACGGAAATCTCAGTCGGAATTGAAATGTGAATGTTCCACAATATTTTCCAATCGGTTTACAAATTTCTTGTTTTACCCAGCTAGACTTGTTCTGTATTGGCATTTGTCAATTCGGGTCGTTTAAAGAAAGTCGGGACCATTAGGACAATTCGAGACAAACGAAGCACAGCAGGGCGAAGTCAAATTACGAAAATCTCAGTCGGGATTGAAATTTGAATTGTTCCCCAAAATTTTCCAATTGTGATACAAATATCTTGTTTCACCCTGCTGGACTTGTTCTGTAGTTTTAGCATATGTCAAGTCGGGTCAGTAGGAACAAATCGGGACCATTAGGATAAGTGGAGACATACGAAGCACAGCAGGGCTAAGTCAATTTACGAAAATCCCATTCGGAATTGAAATTAGAATTGTTCCCCAACATTTTCCATTAGTGTTACAAATTTCTTGTTTTACCCAGCTGGACTTGTTCTGTAGATTTGGCATATTTCAAGTCGGGTAGTAGGGACAAATCGGGACCATTAGGACAAGTTGATAGATACGAAGCACAGCAGGGCAAAGTCAAACTTCGAAAATGTCAGTCGGAATTGAAATTTGAATGTTCCCAACACTTTCCAATTGTGTTACAAATTTCTTGAATTACTCAGCTGGACTCGTTCTGTTTAATGGCATTTGTCAAGTCGGGCCATCAAGGACAATTCGGGACCATTAGGACAAGTCGAGGCAAATGAAGCACAGCAGGGAGAAGTCAAATTACGGAAATTTCAGTCGGAATTGAAATTTGAATGTTCCACAATATTTTCCAATCGTTTTACAAATTTCTTGTTTTACCCAGCTAGACTTGTTCTGTATTGGCATTTGTCAATTCGGGTCGTTTAAAAAAAGTCGGGACCATTAGGACAATTCGAGACAAACGAAGCACAGCAGGGCAAAGTCAAATTACGAAAATCTCAGTCGGGTTTGAAATTTGAATTGTTCCCCAAAATTTTCCAATTGTGTTTTAAATATCTTGTTTCACCCTGCTGGACTTGTTCTGTAGTTTTGGCATGTCAGTCGGGTCAGTAGGGACCAATCGGGACCATTAGGACAAGTCGAGACGTACTAAGCACAGCAGGGCGAAGTCAAATTACGGAAATCTCAGTCGGAATTGAAATTTGAATGTTCCACAATATTTTCCAATCGTTTTACAAATTTCTTGTTTTACCCAGCTAGACTTGTTCTGTATTTTGGCATTTGTCAATTCGGGTCGTTTGAAAAAAGTCGGGACCATTAGGACAATTCGAGACAAACGAAGCACAGCAGGGCGAAGTCAAATTACGGAAATCTCAGTCGGAATTGAAATTTGAATGTTCCACAATATTTTCCAATCGTTTTACAAATTTCTTGTTTTACCCAGCTAGACTTGTTCTGTATTTTGGCATTTGTCAATTCGGGTCGTTTGAAAAAAGTCGGGACCATTAGGAAAATTCGAGACAAACGAAGCACAGCAGGGCGAAGTCAAATTACGAAAATCTCAGTCGGAATTGAAATTTAAATGTTCCCAACACTTTCCAATTGTGTTACAAGTTTCTTGAATTACTCAGCTGGACTCGTTCTGTTTTTTGGCATTTGTCAAGTCGGGCCATCAAGGACAATTCGGGACCATTAGGACAATTCGAGACAAACGAAGCACAGCAGGGCGAAGTCAAATTACGAAAATCTCAGTCGGGATTGAAATCTGAATTGTTCCCCAACATTTTCCAATTGTGATACAAATATCTTGTTTCACCCTGCTGGACTTGTTCTGTAGTTTTGGCATATGTCAAGTCGGGTCTACTGACCAATCGAGACCATTAGGACAAGTCGAGACATACGAAGCACAGCAGGGCGAAGTCATATTACGAAAATCTCAGTCGGAATTGAAATTTAAATGTTCCCAACACTTTCCAATTGTGTTACAAATTTCTTGAATTACTCAGCTGGACTCGTTCTGTTTTTTGGCATTTGTCAAGTCGGGCCATCAAGGACAATTCGGGACCATTAGGACAATTCGAGACAAACGAAGCACAGCAGGGCGAAGTCAAATTACGAAAATCTCAGTCGGGATTGAAATTTGAATTGTTCCCCAACATTTTCCAATTGTGTTACAAATATCTTGTTTCACCCTGCTGGACTTGTTCTGTAGTTTTGGCATATGTCAAGTCGGGTCAGTAGGGACCAATCGGGACCATTAGGACAAGTCGAGACGTACTGAGCACAGCAGGGCGAAGTCAAATTACGGAAATCTCAGTCGGAATTGAAATTTGAATGTTCCACAATATTTTCCAATCGTTTTACAAATTTCTTGTTTTACCCAGCTAGACTTGTTCTGAATTTTGGCATTTGTCAAGTCGGGCCATCAAGGACAATTCGAGACCATTAGGACAATTCGAGACAAACGAAGCACAGCAGGGCGAAGTCAAATTACGAAAATCTCAGTCGGAATTGAAATTTAAATGTTCCCAACACTTTCCAATTGTGTTACAAATTTCTTGAATTACTTAGCTGGACTCGTTCTGTTTTTTGGCATTTGTCAAGTCGGGCCATCAAGGACAATTCGGGACCATTAGGACAAGTCGAGGCAAATGAAGCACAGCAGGGCGAAGTCAAATTACGGAAATCTCAGTCGGAATTGAAATTTGAATGTTCCACAATATTTTCCAATCGTTTTACAAATTTCTTGTTTTACCCAGCTAGACTTGTTCTGTATTTTGGCATTTGTCAATTCGGGTCGTTTGAAAAAAGTCGGGACCATTAGGACAATTCGAGACAAACGAAGCACAGCAGGGCGAAGTCAAATTACGAAAATCTCAGTCGGAATTGAAATTTAAATGTTCCCAACACTTTCCAATTGTGTTACAAATTTCTTGAATTACTCAGCTGGACTCGTTCTGTTTTTTGGCATTTGTCAAGTCGGGCCATCAAGGACAATTCGGGACCATTAGGACAAGTCGAGGCAAATGAAGCACAGCAGGGCGAAGTCAAATTACGAAAATCTCAGTCGGGATTGAAATTTGAATTGTTCCCCAACATTTTCCAATTGTGTTACAAATATCTTGTTTCACCCTGCTGGACTTGTTCTGTAGTTTTGGCATGTGTCAAGTCAGGTCAGTAGGGACCAATCGGGACCATTAGGACAAGTCGAGACGTACTAAGCACAGCAGGGCGAAGTCAAATTTCGAAAATGTCAGTCGGAATTGAAATTTAAATGTTCCCAACACTTTCCAATTGTGTTACAAATTTCTTGAATTACCCAGCTGGACTCGTTCTGTTTTTTGACATTTGTCAAGTCGGGCCATCAAGGACAATTCGGGACCATTAGGACAAGTCGAGGCAAATGAGCACAGCAGGGCGAAGTCAAATTACGGAAATCTCAGTCGGAATTGAAGTTTGAATGTTCCACAATATTTTCCAATCGTTTTACAAATTTCTTGTTTTACCCAACTAGACTTGTTCTGTATTTTGGCATATGTCAATTTGGATCGTTTAAAAAAGTCGGGACCATTAGGACAATTCGAGACAAACGAAGCACAGCAGGGCGAAGTCAAATTACGAAAATCTCAGTCGGGATTGAAATTTGAATTGTTCCCCAACATTTTCCAATTGTGTTACAAATATCTTGTTTCACCCTGCTGGACTTGTTCTGTAGTTTTGGCATATGTCAAGTCGGGTCTACTGACCAATCGGGACCATTAGGACAAGTCGAGACATACGAAGCACAGCAGGGCGAAGTCATATTACGAAAATCTCAGTCGGAATTGAAATATAAATGTTCCCAACACTTTCCAATTGTGTTACAAATTTCATGAATTACTCAGCTGGACTCGTTCTGTTTTTTGGCATTTGTCAAGTCGGGCCATCAAGGACAATTCGGGACCATTAGGACAATTCGAGACAAACGAAGCACAGCAGGGCGAAGTCAAATTACGAAAATCTCAGTCGGGATTGAAATTTGAATTGTTCCCCAACATTTTACAATTGTGTTACAAATATCTTGTTTCACCCTGCTGGACTTGTTCTGTAGTTTTGGCATATGTCAAGTCGGGTCAGTAGGGACCAATCGGGACCATTAGGACAAGTCGAGACGTACTAAGCACAGCAGGGCGAAGTCATATCACGGAACTCTCAGTCGGAATTGAAATTTGAATGTTCCCAACACTTTCCAATTGTGTTACAAATTTCTTGACTTACCCAGCTGGACTCGTTCTGTTTTTTGGCATTTGACAAGTCGGGTCATTAAGGACAAATAGGGACCATTAGGACAAGTCAAGACATACGAAGCACAGCAGGGCGAGTCAAATTACGAAAATCTCAGTCGGAATTGAAATTTGAATTGATTCCCAACAATTTCTTATTGTGTTACAAATTTCTTGCTTTACCCAGCTGGACTTGTTCTGTAGTTTTAGCATATGTCAAGTCGGGTCAGTAGGGACAAATCGGGATCATTAGGATAAGTCGAGACATACGAAGCACAGCAGGGCTAAGTCAATTCACGAAAATCCCATTCGGAATTGAAATTAGAATTGTTCCCCAAAATTTTCCAATTGTGTTACAAATATCTTGTTTCACCCTGCTGGACTTGTTCTGTAGTTTTGGCATATGTCAAGTCGGGTCAGTAGGGACCAATCGGGACCATTAGAACAATTCGAGACGTACTAAGCACAGCAGGGCGAAGTCATATTACGAAAATCTCAGTCGGAATTGAAATTTGAATGTTCCCAACACTTTCCAATTGTGTTACAAATTTCTTGAATTACTCAGCTGGACTCGTTCTGTTTTTTGGCATTTGTCAAGTCGGGCCATCAAGGACAATTCGGGACCATTAGGACAAGTCGAGGCAAATGAAGCACAGCAGGGCGAAGTCAAATTACGGAAATCTCAGTCGGAATTGAAATTTGAATGTTCCACAATATTTTCCAATCGTTTCACAATTTTCTTGTTTCACCCAGCTAGACTTGTTCTGTATTTTGGCATTTGTCAATTCGGGTCGTTTGAAAAAAGTCGGACCATTAGGACAATTCGAGACAAACGAAGCACAGCAGGGCGAAGTCAAATTACGGAAATCTCAGTCGGAATTGAAATTTGAATGTTCCACAATATTTTCCAATCGTTTTACAAATTTCTTGTTTTACCCAGCTAGACTTGTTCTGTATTTTGGCATTTGTCAATTCGGGTCGTTTGAAAAAAGTCGGGACCATTAGGACAATTCGAGACAAACGAAGCACAGCAGGGCGAAGTCAAATTACGAAAATCTCAGTCGGAATTGAAATTTAAATGTTCCCAACACTTTCCAATTGTGTTACAAATTTCTTGAATTACTCAGCTGGACTCGTTCTGTTTTTTGGCATTTGTCAAGTCGGGCCATCAAGGACAATTCGGGACCATTAGGACAAGTCGAGGCAAATGAAGCACAGCAGGGCGAAGTCAAATTACGGAAATCTCAGTCGGAATTGAAATTTGAATGTTCCACAATATTTTCCAATCGTTTTACAAATTTCTTGTTTTACCCAGCTAGACTTGTTCTGTATTTTGGAATTTGTCAATTCGGGTCGTTTGAAAAAAGTCGGGACCATTAGGACAATTCGAGACAAACGAAGCACAGCAGGGCGAAGTCAAATTACGGAAATCTCAGTCGGAATTGAAATTTGAATGTTCCACAATATTTTCCAATCGTTTTACAAATTTCTTGTTTCACCCAGCTAGACTTGTTCTGTATTATGGCATTTGTCAATTCGGGTCGTTTGAAAAAAGTCGGGACCATTAGGACAATTCGAGACAAACGAAGCACAGCAGGGCGAAGTCAAATTACGAAAATCTCAGTCGGAATTGAAATTTAAATGTTCCCAACACTTTCTAATTGTGTTACAAATTTCATGAATTACTCAGCTGGACTCGTTCTGTTTTTTGGCATTTGTCAAGTCGGGCCATCAAGGACAATTCGGGACCATTAGGACAAGTCGAGGCAAATGAAGCACAGCAGGGCGAAGTCAAATTACGGAAATCTCAGTCGGAATTGAAATTTGAATGTTCCACAATATTTTCCAATCGTTTTACAAATTTCTTGTTTTACCCAGCTAGACTTGTTCTGTATTTTGGCATTTGTCAATTCGGGTCGTTTAAAAAAAGTCGGGACCATTAGGACAATTCGAGACAAACGAAGCACAGCAGGGCGAAGTCAAATTACGATAATCTCAGTCGGGATTGAAATTTGAATTGTTCCCCAACATTTTCCAATTGTGTTACAAATATCTTGTTTCACCCTGCTGGACTTGTTCTGTAGTTTTGTCATATGTCAAGTCGGGTCAGTAGGGACCAATCGGGACCATTAGGACAAGTCGAGACGTACTAAGCACAGCAGGGCGAAGTCAAATTTCGAAAATGTCAGTCGGAATTGAAATTTAAATGTTCCCAACACTTTCCAAATGTGTTACAAATTTCTTGAATTACCCAGCTGGACTCGTTCTGTTTTTTGGCATTTGTCAAGTCGGGCCATCAAGGACAATTCGGGACCATTAGGACAAGTCGAGGCAAATGAGCACAGCAGGGCGAAGTCAAATTACGGAAATCTCAGTCGGAATTGAAGTTTGAATGTTCCACAATATTTTCCAATCGTTTTACAAATTTCTTGTTTTACCCAGCTAGACTTGTTCTGTATTTTGGCATATGTCAATTCGGGTCGTTTAAAAAAAGTCGGGACCATTAGGACAATTCGAGACAAACGAAGCACAGCAGGGCGAAGTCAAATTACGAAAATCTCAGTCGGGATTGAAATTTGAATTGTTCCCCAACATTTTCCAATTGTGTTACAAATATCTTGTTTCACCCTGCTGGACTTGTTCTGTAGTTTTGGCATATGTCAAGTCGGGTCAGTAGGGACCAATCGGGACCATTAGGACAAGTCGAGACGTACTAAGCACAGCAGGGCGAAGTCATATTACGAAAATCTCAGTCGGAATTGAAATTTGAATGTTCCCAACACTTTCCAATTGTGTTACAAATTTCTTGAATTACTCAGCTGGACTCGTTCTGTTTTTTGGCATTTGTCAAGTCGGACCATCAAGGACAATTCGGGACCATTAGGACAAGTCGAGGCAAATGAAGCACAGCAGGGCGAAGTCAAATTACGGAAATCTCAGTCGGAATTGAAATTTGAATGTTCCACAATATTTTCCAATCGTTTTACAAATTTCTTGTTTTACCCAGCTAGACTTGTTCTGTATTTTGACATTTGTCAATTCGGGTCGTTTGAAAAAAGTCGGGACCATTAGGACAATTCGAGACAAACGAAGCACAGCAGGGCGAAGTCAAATTACGGAAATCTCAGTCGGAATTGAAATTTGAATGTTCCACAATATTTTCCAATCGTTTTACAAATTTCTTGTTTTACCCAGCTAGACTTGTTCTGTATTTTGGCATTTGTCAATTCGGGTCGTTTAAAAAAAGTCGGGACCATTAGGACAATTCGAGACAAACGAAGCACAGCAGGGCGAAGTCAAATTACGAAAATCTCAGTCGGGATTGAAATTTGAATTGTTCCCCAACATTTTCCAATTGTGTTACAAATATCTTGTTTCACCCTGCTGGACTTGTTTTGTAGTTTTGGCATATGTCAAGTCGGGTCTACTGACCAATCGGGACCATTAGGACAATTCGAGACAAACGAAGCACAGCAGGGCGAAGTCAAATTACGAAAATCTCAGTCGGAATTGAAATATAAATGTTCCCAACACTTTCCAATTGTGTTACAAATTTCTTGAATTACTCAGCTGGACTCGTTCTGTTTTTTGGCATTTGTCAAGTCGGGCCATCAAGGACAATTCGGGACCATTAGGACAAGTCGAGGCAAATGAAGCACAGCAGGGCGAAGTCAAATTACGGAAATCTCAGTCGGAATTGAAATTTGAATGTTCCACAATATTTTCCAATCGTTTTACAAATTTCTTGTTTTACCCAGCTAGACTTGTTCTGTATTTTGGCATTTGTCAATTCGGGTCGTTTGAAAAAAGTCGGGACCATTAGGACAATTCGAGACAAACGAAGCACAGCAGGGCGAAGTCAAATTACGGAAATCTCAGTCGGAATTGAAATTTGAATGTTCCACAATATTTTCCAATCGTTTTACAAATTTCTTGTTTTACCCAGCTAGACTTGTTCTGTATTTTGGCATTTGTCAATTCGGGTCGTTTGAAAAAAGTCGGGACCATTAGGACAATTCGAGACAAACGAAGCACAGCAGGGCGAAGTCAAATTACGAAAATCTCAGTCGGGATTGAAATTTGAATTGTTCCCCAACATTTTCCAATTGTGTTACAAATATCTTGTTTCACCCTGCTGGACTTGTTCTGTAGTTTTGGCATATGTCAAGTCGGGTCAGTAGAGACCAATCGGGACCATTAGGACAAGTCGAGACGTACTAAGCACAGCAGGGCGAAGTCAAATTTCGAAAATGTCAGTCGGAATTGAAATTTAAATGTTCCCAACACTTTCCAAATGTGTTACAAATTTCTTGAATTACCCAGCTGGACTCGTTCTGTTTTTTGGCATTTGTAAAGTCGGGCCATCAAGGACAATTCGGGACCATTAGGACAAGTCGAGGCAAATGAGCACAGCAGGGCGAAGTCAAATTACGGAAATCTCAGTCGGAATTGAAGTTTGAATGTTCCACAATATTTTCTAATCGTTTTACAAATTTCTTGTTTTACCCAGCTAGATTTGTTCTGTATTTTGGCATATGTCAATTCGGGTCGTTTAAAAAAAGTCGGGACCATTAGGACAATTCGAGACAAACGAAGCACAGCAGGGCGAAGTCAAATTACGAAAATCTCAGTCGGGATTGAAATTTGAATTGTTCCCCAACATTTTCCAATTGTGTTACAAATATCTTGTTTCACCCTGCTGGACTTGTTCTGTAGTTTTGGCATATGTCAAGTCGGGTCAGTAGGGACCAATCGGGACCATTAGGACAAGTCGAGACGTACTAAGCACAGCAGGGCGAAGTCATATTACGAAAATCTCAGTCGGAATTGAAATTTGAATGTTCCCAACACTTTCCAATTGTGTTAAAAATTTCTTGAATTACTCAGCTGGACTCGTTCTGTTTTTTGGCATTTGTCAAGTCGGACCATCAAGGACAATTCGGGACCATTAGGACAAGTCAAGGCAAATGAAGCACAGCAGGGCGAAGTCAAATTACGGAAATCTCAGTCGGAATTGAAATTTGAATGTTCCACAATATTTTCCAATCGTTTTACAAATTTCTTGTTTTACCCAGCTAGACTTGTTCTGTATTTTGGCATTTGTCAATTCGGGTCGTTTGAAAAAAGTCGGGACCATTAGGACAATTCGAGACAAACGAAGCACAGCAGGGCGAAGTCAAGTTACGGAAATCTCAGTCGGAATTGAAATTTGAATGTTCCACAATATTTTCCAATCGTTTTACAAATTTCTTGTTTTACCCAGCTAGACTTGTTCTGTATTTGGCATTTGTCAATTCGGGTCGTTTAAAAAAAGTCGGGACCATTAGGACAATTCGAGACAAACGAAGCACAGCAGGGCGAAGTCAAATTACGAAAATCTCAGTCGGAATTGAAATTTAAATGTTCCCAACACTTTCCAATTGTGTTACAAATTTCTTGAATTACTCAGCTGGACTCGTTCTGTTTTTTGGCATTTGTCAAGTCGTGCCATCAAGGACAATTCGGGACCATTAGGACAAGTCGAGGCAAATGAAGCACAGCAGGGCGAAGTCAAATTACGAAAATCTCAGTCGGGATTGAAATTTGAATTGTTCCCCAACATTTTCCAATTGTGTTACAAATATCTTGTTTCACCCTGCTGGACTTGTTCTGTAGTTTTGGCATGTGTCAAGTCAGGTCAGTAGGGACCAATCGGGACCATTAGGACAAGTCGAGACGTACTAAGCACAGCAGGGCGAAGTCAAATTTCGAAAATGTCAGTCGGAATTGAAATTTAAATGTTCCCAACACTTTCCAATTGTGTTACAAATTTCTTGAATTACCCAGCTGGACTCGTTCTGTTTTTTGGCATTTGTCAAGTCGGGCCATCAAGGACAATTCGGGACCATTAGGACAAGTCGAGGCAAATGAGCACAGCAGGGCGAAGTCAAATTACGGAAATCTCAGTCGGAATTGAAGTTTGAATGTTCCACAATATTTTCCAATCGTTTTACAAATTTCTTGTTTTACCCAACTAGACTTGTTCTGTATTTTGGCATATGTCAATTTGGATCGTTTAAAAAAGTCGGGACCATTAGGACAATTCGAGACAAACGAAGCACAGCAGGGCGAAGTCAAATTACGAAAATCTCAGTCGGGATTGAAATTTGAATTGTTCCCCAACATTTTCCAATTGTGTTACAAATATCTTGTTTCACCCTGCTGGACTTGTTCTGTAGTTTTGGCATATGTCAAGTCGGGTCTACTGACCAATCGGGACCATTAGGACAAGTCGAGACATACGAAGCACAGCAGGGCGAAGTCATATTACGAAAATCTCAGTCGGAATTGAAATTTAAATGTTCCCAACACTTTCCAATTGTGTTACAAATTTCATGAATTACTCAGCTGGACTCGTTCTGTTTTTTGGCATTTGTCAAGTCGGGCCATCAAGGACAATTCGGGACCATTAGGACAATTCGAGACAAACGAAGCACAGCAGGGCGAAGTCAAATTACGAAAATCTCAGTCGGGATTGAAATTTGAATTGTTCCCCAACATTTTCCAATTGTGTTACAAATATCTTGTTTCACCCTGCTGGACTTGTTCTGTAGTTTTGGCATATGTCAAGTCGGGTCAGTAGGGACCAATCGGGACCATTAGGACAAGTCGAGACGTACTAAGCACAGCAGGGCGAAGTCATATCACGGAACTCTCAGTCGGAATTGAAATTTGAATGTTCCCAACACTTTCCAATTGTGTTACAAATTTCTTGACTTACCCAGCTGGACTCGTTCTGTTTTTTGGCATTTGACAAGTCGGGTCATTAAGGACAAATAGGGACCATTAGGACAAGTCAAGACATACGAAGCACAGCAGGGCGAGTCAAATTACGAAAATCTCAGTCGGAATTGAAATTTGAATTGATTCCCAACAATTTCTTATTGTGTTACAAATTTCTTGCTTTACCCAGCTGGACTTGTTCTGTAGTTTTAGCATATGTCAAGTCGGGTCAGTAGGGACAAATCGGGACCAATAGGATAAGTCGAGACATACGAAGCACAGCAGGGCTAAGTCAATTCACGAAAATCCCATTCGGAATTGAAATTAGAATTGTTCCCCAAAATTTTCCAATTGTGTTACAAATATCTTGTTTCACCCTGCTGGACTTGTTCTGTAGTTTTGGCATATGTCAAGTCGGGTCAGTAGGGACCAATCGGGACCATTAGAACAATTCGAGACGTACTAAGCACAGCAGGGCGAAGTCATATTACGAAAATCTCAGTCGGAATTGAAATTTGAATGTTCCCAACACTTTCCAATTGTGTTACAAATTTCTTGAATTACTCAGCTGGACTCGTTCTGTTTTTTGGCATTTGTCAAGTCGGGCCATCAAGGACAATTCGAGACCATTAGGACAAGTCAAGGCAAATGAAGCACAGCAGGGCGAAGTCAAATTACGGAAATCTCAGTCGGAATTGAAATTTGAATGTTCCACAATATTTTCCAATCGTTTCACAATTTTCTTGTTTCACCCAGCTAGACTTGTTCTGTATTTTGGCATTTGTCAATTCGGGTCGTTTGAAAAAAGTCGGACCATTAGGACAATTCGAGACAAACGAAGCACAGCAGGGCGAAGTCAAATTACGGAAATCTCAGTCGGAATTGAAATTTGAATGTTCCACAATATTTTCCAATCGTTTTACAAATTTCTTGTTTTACCCAGCTAGACTTGTTCTGTATTTTGGCATTTGTCAATTCGGGTCGTTTGAAAAAAGTCGGGACCATTAGGACAATTCGAGACAAACGAAGCACAGCAGGGCGAAGTCAAATTACGAAAATCTCAGACGGAATTGAAATTTAAATGTTCCCAACACTTTCCAATTGTGTTACAAATTTCTTGAATTACTCAGCTGGACTCGTTCTGTTTTTTGGCATTTGTCAAGTCGGGCCATCAAGGACAATTCGGGACCATTAGGACAAGTCGAGGCAAATGAAGCACAGCAGGGCGAAGTCAAATTACGGAAATCTCAGTCGGAATTGAAATTTGAATGTTCCACAATATTTTCCAATCGTTTAACAAATTTCTTGTTTTACCCAGCTAGACTTGTTCTGTATTTTGGAATTTGTCAATTCGGGTCGTTTGAAAAAAGTCGGGACCATTAGGACAATTCGAGACAAACGAAGCACAGCAGGGCGAAGTCAAATTACGGAAATCTCAGTCGGAATTGAAATTTGAATGTTCCACAATATTTTCCAATCGTTTTACAAATTTCTTGTTTTACCCAGCTAGACTTGTTCTGTATTATGGCATTTGTCAATTCGGGTCGTTTGAAAAAAGTCGGGACCATTAGGACAATTCGAGACAAACGAAGCACAGCAGGGCGAAGTCAAATTACGAAAATCTCAGTCGGAATTGAAATTTAAATGTTCCCAACACTTTCCAATTGTGTTACAAATTTCATGAATTACTCAGCTGGACTCGTTCTGTTTTTTGGCATTTGTCAAGTCGGGCCATCAAGGACAATTCGGGACCATTAGGACAAGTCGAGGCAAATGAAGCACAGCAGGGCGAAGTCAAATTACGGAAATCTCAGTCGGAATTGAAATTTGAATGTTCCACAATATTTTCCAATCGTTTTACAAATTTCTTGTTTTACCCAGCTAGACTTGTTCTGTATTTTGGCATTTGTCAATTCGGGTCGTTTAAAAAAAGTCGGGACCATTAGGACAATTCGAGACAAACGAAGCACAGCAGGGCGAAGTCAAATTACGATAATCTCAGTCGGGATTGAAATTTGAATTGTTCCCCAACATTTTCCAATTGTGTTACAAATATCTTGTTTCACCCTGCTGGACTTGTTCTGTAGTTTTGTCATATGTCAAGTCGGGTCAGTAGGGACCAATCGGGACCATTAGGACAAGTCGAGACGTACTAAGCACAGCAGGGCGAAGTCAAATTTCGAAAATGTCAGTCGGAATTGGAATTTAATTGTTCCCAACACTTTCCAAATGTGTTACAAATTTCTTGAATTACCCAGCTGGACTCGTTCTGTTTTTTGGCATTTGTCAAGTCGGGCCATCAAGGACAATTCGGGACCATTAGGACAAGTCGAGGCAAATGAGCACAGCAGGGCGAAGTCAAATTACGGAAATCTCAGTCGGAATTGAAGTTTGAATGTTCCACAATATTTTCCAATCGTTTTACAAATTTCTTGTTTTACCCAGCTAGACTTGTTCTGTATTTTGGCATATGTCAATTCGGGTCGTTTAAAAAAAGTCGGGACCATTAGGACAATTCGAGACAAACGAAGCACAGCAGGGCGAAGTCAAATTACGAAAATCTCAGTCGGGATTGAAATTTGAATTGTTCCCCAACATTTTCCAATTGTGTTACAAATATCTTGTTTCACCCTGCTGGACTTGTTCTGTAGTTTTGGCATATGTCAAGTCGGGTCAGTAGGGACCAATCGGGACCATTAGGACAAGTCGAGACGTACTAAGCACAGCAGGGCGAAGTCATATTACGAAAATCTCAGTCGGAATTGAAATTTGAATGTTCCCAACACTTTCCAATTTTGTTACAAATTTCTTGAATTACTCAGCTGGACTCGTTCTGTTTTTTGGCATTTGTCAAGTCGGACCATCAAGGACAATTCGGGACCATTAGGACAAGTCGAGGCAAATGAAGCACAGCAGGGCGAAGTCAAATTACGGAAATCTCAGTCGGAATTGAAATTTGAATGTTCCACAATATTTTCCAATCGTTTTACAAATTTCTTGTTTTACCCAGCTAGACTTGTTCTGTATTTTGGCATTTGTCAATTCGGGTCGTTTGAAAAAAGTCGGGACCATTAGGACAATTCGAGACAAACGAAGCACAGCAGGGCGAAGTCAAATTACGGAAATCTCAGTCGGAATTGAAATTTGAATGTTCCACAATATATTCCAATCGTTTTACAAATTTCTTGTTTTACCCAGCTAGACTTGTTCTGTATTTTGGCATTTGTCAATTCGGGTCGTTTAAAAAAAGTCGGGACCATTAGGACAATTCGAGACAAACGAAGCACAGCAGGGCGAAGTCAAATTACGAAAATCTCAGTCGGGATTGAAATTTGAATTGTTCCCCAACATTTTCCAATTGTGTTACAAATATCTTGTTTCACCCTGCTGGACTTGTTTTGTAGTTTTGGCATATGTCAAGTCGGGTCTACTGACCAATCGGGACCATTAGGACAATTCGAGACAAACGAAGCACAGCAGGGCGAAGTCAAATTACGAAAATCTCAGTCGGAATTGAAATTTAAATGTTCCCAACACTTTCCAATTGTGTTACAAATTTCTTGAATTACTCAGCTGGACTCGTTCTGTTTTTTGGCATTTGTCAAGTCGGGCCATCAAGGACAATTCGGGACCATTAGGACAAGTCGAGGCAAATGAAGCACAGCAGGGCGAAGTCAAATTACGGAAATCTCAGTCGGAATTGAAATTTTAATGTTCCACAATATTTTCCAATCGTTTTACAAATTTCTTGTTTTACCCAGCTAGACTTGTTCTGTATTTTGGCATTTGTCAATTCGGGTCGTTTGAAAAAAGTCGGGACCATTAGGACAATTCGAGACAAACGAAGCACAGCAGGGCGAAGTCAAATTACGGAAATCTCAGTCGGAATTGAAATTTGAATGTTCCACAATATTTTCCAATCGTTTTACAAATTTCTTGTTTTACCCAGCTAGACTTGTTCTGTATTTTGGCATTTGTCAATTCGGGTCGTTTGAAAAAAGTCGGGACCATTAGGACAATTCGAGACAAACGAAACACAGCAGGGCGAAGTCAAATTACGAAAATCTCAGTCGGGATTGAAATTTGAATTGTTCCCCAACATTTTCCAATTGTGTTACAAATATCTTGTTTCACCCTGCTGGACTTGTTCTGTAGTTTTGGCATATGTCAAGTCGGGTCAGTAGGGACCAATCGGGACCATTAGGACAAGTCGAGACGTACTAAGCACAGCAGGGCGAAGTCATATTACGAAAATCTCAGTCGGAATTGAAATTTGAATGTTCCCAACACTTTCCAATTGTGTTACAAATTTCTTGAATTACCCAGCTAGACTTGTTCTGTTTTTTGGCATTTGTCAAGTCGGACCATCAAGGACAATTCGGGACCATTAGGACAAGTCAAGGCAAATGAAGCACAGCAGGGCGAAGTCAAATTACGGAAATCTCAGTCGGAATTGAAATTTGAATGTTCCACAATATTTTCCAATCGTTTTACAAATTTCTTGTTTTACCCAGCTAGACTTGTTCTGTATTTTGGCATTTGTCAATTCGGGTCGTTTGAAAAAAGTCGGGACCATTAGGACAATTCGAGACAAACGAAGCACAGCAGGGCGAAGTCAAGTTACGGAAATCTCAGTCGGAATTGAAATTTGAATGTTCCACAATATTTTCCAATCGTTTTACAAATTTCTTGTTTTACCCAGCTAGACTTGTTCTGTATTTTGGCATTTGTCAATTCGGGTCGTTTAAAAAAAGTCGGGACCATTAGGACAATTCGAGACAAACGAAGCACAGCAGGGCGAAGTCAAATTACGAAAATCTCAGTCGGGATTGAAATTTGAATTGTTCCCCAACATTTTCCAATTGTGTTACAAATATCTTGTTTCACCCTGCTGGACTTGTTCTGTAGTTTTGGCATATGTCAAGTCGGGTCTACTGACCAATGGGGACCATTAGGACAAGTCGAGACATACGAAGCACAGCAGGGCGAAGTCAAGTTACGGAAATCTCAGTCGGAATTGAAATTTGAATGTTCCACAATATTTTCCAATCGTTTTACAAATTTCTTGTTTTACCCAGCTAGACTTGTTCTGTATTTTGGCATTTGTCAATTCGGGTCGTTTGAAAAAAGTCGGGACCATTAGGACAATTCGAGACAAACGAAGCACAGCAGGGCGAAGTCAAGTTACGGAAATCTCAGTCGGAATTGAAATTTGAATGTTCCACAATATTTTCCAATCGTTTTACAAATTTCTTGTTTTACCCAGCTAGACTTGTTCTGTATTTTGGCATTTGTCAATTCGGGTCGTTTAAAAAAAGTCGAGACCATTAGGACAATTCGAGACAAACGAAGCACAGCAGGGCGAAGTCAAATTACGAAAATCTCAGTCGGGATTGAAATTTGAATTGTTCCCCAACATTTTCCAATTGTGTTACAAATATCTTGTTTCACCCTGCTGGACTTGTTCTATAGTTTTGGCATATGTCAAGTCGGGTCAGTAGGGACCAATCGGGACCATTAGGACAAGTCGAGACGTACTAAGCACAGCAGGGCGAAGCCATATCACGGAACTCTCAGTCGGAATTGATATTTGAATGTTCCCAACACTTTCCAATTGTGTTACAAATTTCTTGACTTACCCAGCTGGACTCGTTCTGTTTTTTGGCATTTGTCAAGTCGGGCCATCAAGGACAATTCGGGACCATTAGGACAAGTCGAGGCAAATGAAGCACAGCAAGGCGAAGTCAATTTACAAAAATCCCATTCGGAATTGAAATTAGAATTGTTCCCCAACATTTTCCAATAGTGTTACAAATTTCTTGTGTTACCCAGCTGGTCTTGTTCTGTAGATTTGGCATATGTCAAGTTGGGTAAAAGGGACAAATCGGGACCATAAGGACAAGTTGATAGATACGAAGCACAGCAGGGCGAAGTCAAACTTCGAAAATGTCAGTCGGAATTGAAATTTGAATGTTCCCTACACTTTCCAATTGTGTTACAAATTTCTTGAATTACTCAGCTGGACTCGTTCTGTTTTTTGGCATTTGTCAAGTCGGGCCATCAAGGACAATTCGGGACCATTAGGACAAGTCGAGGCAAATGAAGCACAGCAGGGCGAAGTCAAATTACGGAAATCTCAGTCGGAATTGAAATTTGAATGTTCCACAATATTTTCCAATCGTTTCACAAATTTCTTGTTTTACCCAGCTAGACTTGTTCTGTATTTTGGCATTTGTCAATTCGGGTCGTTTGAAAAAAGTCGGGACCATTAGGACAATTCGAGACAAACGAAGCACAGCAGGGCGAAGTCAAATTACGAAAATCTCAGTCGGAATTGAAATTTGAATGTTCCACAATATTTTCCAATCGTTTTACAAATTTCTTGTTTTACCCAGCTAGACTTGTTCTGTATTTTGGCATTTGTCAATTCGGGTCGTTTGAAAAAAGTCGGGACCATTAGGACAATTCGAGACAAACGAAGCACAGCAGGGCGAAGTCAAATTACGAAAATCTCAGTCGGGATTGAAATTTGAATTGTTCCCCAACATTTTCCAATTGTGTTACAAATATCTTGTTTCACCCTGCTGGACTTGTTCTGTAGTTTTGGCATATGTCAAGTCGGGTCAGTAGGGACCAATCGGGACCATTAGGACAAGTCGAGACGTACTAAGCACAGCAGGGCGAAGTCATATTACGAAAATCTCAGTCGGAATTGAAATTTGAATGTTCCCAACACTTTCCAATTGTGTTACAAATTTCTTGAATTACCCAGCTAGACTTGTTCTGTTTTTTGGCATTTGTCAAGTCGGACCATCAAGGACAATTCGGGACCATTAGGACAAGTCAAGGCAAATGAAGCACAGCAGGGCGAAGTCAAACTACGGAAATCTCAGTCGGAATTGAAATTTGAATGTTCCACAATATTTTCCAATCGTTTTACAGATTTCTTGTTTTACCCAGCTAGACTTGTTCTGTATTTTGGCATTTGTCAATTCGGGTCGTTTGAAAAAAGTCGGGACCATTAGGACAATTCGAGACAAACGAAGCACAGCAGGGCGAAGTCAAGTTACGGAAATCTCAGTCGGAATTGAAATTTGAATGTTCCACAATATTTTCCAATCGTTTTACAAATTTCTTGTTTTACCCAGCTAGACTTGTTCTGTATTTTGGCATTTGTCAATTCGGGTCGTTTAAAAAAAGTCGGGACCATTAGGACAATTCGAGACAAACGAAGCACAGCAGGGCGAAGTCAAATTACGAAAATCTCAGTCGGGATTGAAATTTGAATTGTTCCCCAACATTTTCCAATTGTGTTACAAATATCTTGTTTCACCCTGCTGGACTTGTTCTGTAGTTTTGGCATATGTCAAGTCGGGTCTACTGACCAATGGGGACCATTAGGACAAGTCGAGACATACGAAGCACAGCAGGGCGAAGTCATATTACGAAAATCTCAGTCGGAATTGAAATTTAAATGTTCCCAACACTTTCCAATTGTGTTACAAATTTCTTGAATTACTCAGCTGGACTCGTTCTGTTTTTTGGCATTTGTCAAGTCGGGCCATCAAGGACAATTCGGGACCATTAGGACAAGTCGAGGCAAATGAAGCACAGCAGGGCGAAGTCAAATTACGGAAATCTCAGTCGGAATTGAAATTTTAATGTTCCACAATATTTTCCAATCGTTTTACAAATTTCTTGTTTTACCCAGCTAGACTTGTTCTGTATTTTGGCATTTGTCAATTCGGGTCGTTTAAAAAAAGTCGAGACCATTAGGACAATTCGAGACAAACGAAGCACAGCAGGGCGAAGTCAAATTACGAAAATCTCAGTCGGGATTGAAATTTGAATTGTTCCCCAACATTTTCCAATTGTGTTACAAATATCTTGTTTCACCCTGCTGGACTTGTTCTGTAGTTTTGGCATATGTCAAGTCGGGTCAGTAGGGACCAATCGGGACCATTAGGACAAGTCGAGACGTACTAAGCACAGCAGGGCGAAGTCATATCACGGAACTCTCAGTCGGAATTGATATTTGAATGTTCCCAACACTTTCCAATTGTGTTACAAATTTCTTGACTTACCCAGCTGGACTCGTTCTGTTTTTTGGCATTTGTCAAGTCGGGCCATCAAGGACAATTCGGGACCATTAGGACAAGTCGAGGCAAATGAAGCACAGCAAGGCGAAGTCAATTTACAAAAATCCCATTCGGAATTGAAATTAGAATTGTTCCCCAACATTTTCCAATAGTGTTACAAATTTCTTGTGTTACCCAGCTGGTCTTGTTCTGTAGATTTGGCATATGTCAAGTTGGGTAGTAGGGACAAATCGGGACCATAAGGACAAGTTGATAGATACGAAGCACAGCAGGGCGAAGTCAAACTTCGAAAATGTCAGTCGGAATTGAAATTTGAATGTTCCCTACACTTTCCAATTGTGTTACAAATTTCTTGAATTACTCAGCTGGACTCGTTCTGTTTTTTGGCATTTGTCAAGTCGGGCCATCAAGGACAATTCGGGACCATTAGGACAAGTCGAGGCAAATGAAGCACAGCAGGGCGAAGTCAAATTACGGACATCTCAGTCGGAATTGAAATTTGAATGTTCCACAATATTTTCCAATCGTTTCACAAATTTCTTGTTTTACCCAGCTAGACTTGTTCTGTATTTTGGCATTTGTCAATTCGGGTCGTTTAAAAAAAGTCGGGACCATTAGACAATTCGAGACAAACGAAGCACAGCAGGGCGAAGTCAAATTACGAAAATCTCAGTCGGGATTGAAATTTGAATTGTTCCCCAACATTTTCCAATTGTGTTACAAATATCTTGTTTCACCCTGCTGGACTTGTTCTGTAGTTTTGGCATATGTCAAGTCGGGTCAGTAGGGACCAATCGGGACCATTAGAACAATTCGAGACGTACTAAGCACAGCAGGGCGAAGTCATATTACGAAAATCTCAGTCGGAATTGAAATTTGAATGTTCCCAACACTTTCCAATTGTGTTACAAATTTCTTGAATTACTCAGCTGGACTCGTTCTGTTTTTTGGCATTTGTCAAGTCGGGCCATCAAGGACAATTCGGGACCATTAGGACAAGTCGAGGCAAATGAAGCACAGCAGGGCGAAGTCAAATTACGGAAATCTCAGTCGGAATTGAAATTTGAAAGTTCCACAATATTTTCCAATCGTTTTACAAATTTCTTGTTTTACCCAGCTAGACTTGTTCTGTATTTTGGCATTTGTCAATTCGGGTCGTTTGAAAAAAGTCGGACCATTAGGACAATTCGAGACAAACGAAGCACAGCAGGGCGAAGTCAAATTACGGAAATCTCAGTCGGAATTGAAATTTGAATGTTCCACAATATTTTCCAATCGTTTTACAAATTTCTTGTTTTACCCAGCTAGACTTGTTCTGTATTTTGGCATTTGTCAATTCGGGTCGTTTGAAAAAAGTCGGGACCATTAGGACAATTCGAGACAAACGAAGCACAGCAGGGCGAAGTCAAATTACGAAAATCTCAGTCGGAATTGAAATTTAAATGTTCCCAACACTATCCAATTATGTTACAAATTTCTTGAATTTCTCAGCTGGACTCGTTCTGTTTTTTGGCATTTGTCAAGTCGGGCCATCAAGGACAATTCGGGACCATTAGGACAAGTCGAGGCAAATGAAGCACAGCAGGGCGAAGTCAAATTACGGAAATCTCAGTCGGAATTGAAATTTGAATGTTCCACAATATTTTCCAATCATTTTACAAATTTCTTGTTTTACCCAGCTAGACTTGTTCTGTATTTTGGCATTTGTCAATTCGGGTCGTTTAAAAAAAGTCGGGACCATTAGGACAATTCGAGACAAACGAAGCACAGCAGGGCGAAGTCAAATTACGAAAATCTCAGTCGGGATTGAAATTTGAATTGTTCTCCAACATTTTCCAATTGTGTTACAAATATCTTGTTTCACCCTGCTGGACTTGTTCTGTAGTTTTGGCATATGTCAAGTCGGGTCAGTAGGGACCAATCGGGACCATTAGGACAAGTCGAGACGTACTAAGCACAGCAGGGCGAAGTCATATCACGGAACTCTCAGTCGGAATTGAAATTTGAATGTTCCCAACACTTTCCAATTGTGTTACAAATTTCTTGACTTACCCAGCTGGACTCGTTCTGTTTTTTGGCATTTGACAAGTCGGGTCATTAAGGACAAATAGGGACCATTAGGACAAGTCAAGACATACGAAGCACAGCAGGGCGAGTCAAATTACGAAAATCTCAGTCGGAATTGAAATTTGAATTGATTCCCAACATTTTCTTATTGTGTTACAAATTTCTTGCTTTACCCAGCTGGGCTTGTTCTGTAGTTTTAGCATATGTCAAGTCGGGTCAGTAGGGACAAATCGGGACCATTAGGATAAGTCGAGACATACGAAGCACAGCAGGGCTAAGTCAATTCACGAAAATCCCATTCGGAATTGAAATTAGAATTGTTCCCCAAAATTTTCCAATTGTGTTACAACTATCTTGTTTCACCCTGCTGGACTTGTTCTGTAGTTTTGGCATATGTCAAGTCGGGTCAGTAGGGACCAATCGGGATCATTAGGACAAGTCGAGACGTACTGAGCACAGCAGGGCGAAGTCAAATTACGGAAATCTCAGTCAGAATTGAAATTTGAATGTTCCCAACACTTTCCAATTGTGTTACAAATTTCTTGAATTACTCAGCTGGACTCGTTCTGTTTTTTGGCATTTGTCAAGTCGGACCATCAAGGACAATTCGGGACCATTAGGACAAGTCGAGGCAAATGAAGCACAGCAGGGCGAAGTCAAATTACGGAAATCTCAGTCGGAATTGAAATTTGAATGTTCCACAATATTTTCCAATCGTTTTACAAATTTCTTGTTTTACCCAGCTAGACTTGTTCTGTATTTTGGCATTTGTCAATTCGGGTCGTTTGAAAAAAGTCGGGACCATTAGGACAATTCGAGACAAACGATGCACAGCAGGGCGAAGTCAAATTACGGAAATCTCAGTCGGAATTGAAATTTGAATGTTCCACCATATTTTCCAATCGTTTTACAAATTTTTTGTTTTACCCAGCTAGACTTGTTCTGTATTTTGGCATTTGTCAATTCGGGTCGTTTGAAAAAAGTCGGGACCATTAGGACAATTCGAGACAAACGAAGCACAGCAGGGCGAAGTCAAATTACGAAAATCTCAGTCGGAATTGAAATTTAAATGTTCCCAACACTTTCCAATTGTGTTACAAATTTCTTGAATTACTCAGCTGGACTCGTTCTGTTTTTTGGCATTTGTCAAGTCGGGCCATCAAGGACAATTCGGGACCATTAGGACAAGTCGAGGCAAATGAAGCACAGCAGGGCGAAGTCAAATTACGGAAATCTCAGTCGGAATTGAAATTTGAATGTTCCACAATATTTTCCAATCGTTTTACAAATTTCTTGTTTTACCCAGCTAGACTTGTTCTGTATTTTGGCATTTGTCAATTCGGGTCGTTTAAAAAAAGTCGGGACCATTAGGACAATTCGAGACAAACGAAGCACAGCAGGGCGAAGTCAAATTACGAAAATCTCAGTCGGGATTGAAATTTGAATTGTTCCCCAACATTTTCCAATTGTGTTACAAATATCTTGTTTCACCCTGCTGGACTTGTTCTGTAGTTTTGTCATATGTCAAGTCGGGTCAGTAGGGACCAATCGGGACCATTAGGACAAGTCGAGACGTACTAAGCACAGCAGGGCGAAGTCAAATTTCGAAAATGTCAGTCGGAATTGAAATTTAAATGTTCCCAACACTTTCCAAATGTGTTACAAATTTCTTGAATTACCCAGCTGGACTCGTTCTGTTTTTTGGCATTTGTCAAGTCGGGCCATCAAGGACAATTCGGGACCATTAGGACAAGTCGAGGCAAATGAGCACAGCAGGGCGAAGTCAAATTACGGAAATCTCAGTCGGAATTGAAGTTTGAATGTTCCACAATATTTTCCAATCGTTTTACAAATTTCTTGTTTTACCCAGCTAGACTTGTTCTGTATTTTGGCATATGTCAATTCGGGTCGTTTAAAAAAAGTCGGGACCATTAGGACAATTCGAGACAAACGAAGCACAGCAGGGCGAAGTCAAATTACGAAAATCTCAGTCGGGATTGAAATTTGAATTGTTCCCCAACATTTTCCAATTGTGTCACAAATATCTTGTCTCACCCTGCTGGACTTGTTCTGTAGTTTTGGCATATGTCAAGTCGGGTCAGTAGGGACCAATCGGGACCATTAGGACAAGTCGAGACGTACTAAGCACAGCAGGGCGAAGTCATATTACGAAAATCTCAGTCGGAATTGAAATTTGAATGTTCCCAACACTTTCCAATTGTGTTACAAATTTCTCGAATTACTCAGCTGGACTCGTTCTGTTTTTTGGCATTTGTCAAGTCGGACCATCAAGGGCAATTCGGACCATTAGGACAAGTCGAGGCAAATGAAGCACAGCAGGGCGAAGTCAAATTACGGAAATCTCAGTCGGAATTGAAATTTGAATGTTCCACAATATTTTCCAATCGTTTTACAAATTTCTTGTTTTACCCAGCTAGACTTGTTCTGTATTTTGGCATTTGTCAATTCGGGTCGTTTGAAAAAAGTCGGGACCATTAGGACAATTCGAGACAAACGAAGCACAGCAGGGCGAAGTCAAATTACGAAAATCTCAGTCGGAATTGAAATTTAAATGTTCCCAACACTTTCCAATTGTGTTACAAATTTCTTGAATTACTCAGCTGGACTCGTTCTGTTTTTTGGCATTTGTCAAGTCGGGCCATCAAGGACAATTCGGGACCATTAGGACAAGTCGAGGCAAATGAAGCACAGCAGGGCGAAGTCAAATTACGGAAATCTCAGTCGGAATTGAAATTTGAATGTTCCACAATATTTTCCAATCGTTTTACAAATTTCTTGTTTTACCCAGCTAGACTTGTTCTGTATTTTGGCATTTGTCAATTCGGGTCGTTTAAAAAAAGTCGGGACCATTAGGACAATTCGAGACAAACGAAGCACAGTAGGGCGAAGTCAAATTACGAAAATCTCAGTCGGGATTGAAATTTGAATTGTTCCCCAACATTTTCCAATTGTGTTACAAATATCTTGTTTCACCCTGCTGGACTTGTTCTGTAGTTTTAGCATATGTCAAGTCGGGTCAGTAGGGACAAATCGGGACCATTAGGATAAGTCGAGACATACGAAGCACAGCAGGGCTAAGTCAATTCACGAAAATCCCATTCGGAATTGAAATTAGAATTGTTCCCCAAAATTTTCCAATTGTGTTACAACTATCTTGTTTCACCCTGCTGGACTTGTTCTGTAGTTTTGGCATTCGTCAAGTCGGGTCAGTGGGGAAAAATCGGGACCATTAGGACAAGTCAAGACATACGAAGCACAGCAGGGCGAGTCAAATTACGAAAATCTCAGTCGGAATTGAAATTTGAATTGATTCCCAACATTTTCTTATTGTGTTACAAATTTCTTGCTTTAGCCAGCTGGACTTGTTCTGTAGTTTTAGCATATGTCAAGTCGGGTCAGTAGGGACAAATCGGGACCATTAGGATAAGTCGAGACATACGAAGCACAGCAGGGCTAAGTCAATTTACGAAAATCCCATTCGGAATTGAAATTAGAATTGTTCCCCAACATTTTCCATTAGTGTTACAAATTTCTTGTTTTACCCAGCTAGACTTGTTCAGTAGATTTGGCATATTTCAAGTCGGGTAGTAGGGACAAATCGGGACCATTAGGACAAGTTGATAGATACGAAGCACAGCAGGGCAAAGTCAAACTTCGAAAATGTCAGTCGGAATTGAAATTTGAATGTTCCCAACACTTTCCAATTGTGTTACAAATTTCTTGAATTACTCAGCTGGACTCGTTCTGTTTTATGGCATTTGTCAAGTCGGGCCATCAAGGACAATTCGGGACCATTAGGACAAGTCGAGGCAAATGAAGCACAGCAGGGAGAAGTCAAATTACGGAAATCTCAGTCGGAATTGAAATGTGAATGTTCCACAATATTTTCCAATCGGTTTACAAATTTCTTGTTTTACCCAGCTAGACTTGTTCTGTATTGGCATTTGTCAATTCGGGTCGTTTAAAGAAAGTCGGGACCATTAGGACAATTCGAGACAAACGAAGCACAGCAGGGCGAAGTCAAATTACGAAAATCTCAGTCGGGATTGAAATTTGAATTGTTCCCCAAAATTTTCCAATTGTGATACAAATATCTTGTTTCACCCTGCTGGACTTGTTCTGTAGTTTTAGCATATGTCAAGTCGGGTCAGTAGGAACAAATCGGGACCATTAGGATAAGTGGAGACATACGAAGCACAGCAGGGCTAAGTCAATTTACGAAAATCCCATTCGGAATTGAAATTAGAATTGTTCCCCAACATTTTCCATTAGTGTTACAAATTTCTTGTTTTACCCAGCTGGACTTGTTCTGTAGATTTGGCATATTTCAAGTCGGGTAGTAGGGACAAATCGGGACCATTAGGACAAGTTGATAGATACGAAGCACAGCAGGGCAAAGTCAAACTTCGAAAATGTCAGTCGGAATTGAAATTTGAATGTTCCCAACACTTTCCAATTGTGTTACAAATTTCTTGAATTACTCAGCTGGACTCGTTCTGTTTAATGGCATTTGTCAAGTCGGGCCATCAAGGACAATTCGGGACCATTAGGACAAGTCGAGGCAAATGAAGCACAGCAGGGAGAAGTCAAATTACGGAAATTTCAGTCGGAATTGAAATTTGAATGTTCCACAATATTTTCCAATCGTTTTACAAATTTCTTGTTTTACCCAGCTAGACTTGTTCTGTATTGGCATTTGTCAATTCGGGTCGTTTAAAAAAAGTCGGGACCATTAGGACAATTCGAGACAAACGAAGCACAGCAGGGCAAAGTCAAATTACGAAAATCTCAGTCGGGTTTGAAATTTGAATTGTTCCCCAAAATTTTCCAATTGTGTTTTAAATATCTTGTTTCACCCTGCTGGACTTGTTCTGTAGTTTTGGCATGTCAGTCGGGTCAGTAGGGACCAATCGGGACCATTAGGACAAGTCGAGACGTACTAAGCACAGCAGGGCGAAGTCAAATTACGGAAATCTCAGTCGGAATTGAAATTTGAATGTTCCACAATATTTTCCAATCGTTTTACAAATTTCTTGTTTTACCCAGCTAGACTTGTTCTGTATTTTGGCATTTGTCAATTCGGGTCGTTTGAAAAAAGTCGGGACCATTAGGACAATTCGAGACAAACGAAGCACAGCAGGGCGAAGTCAAATTACGGAAATCTCAGTCGGAATTGAAATTTGAATGTTCCACAATATTTTCCAATCGTTTTACAAATTTCTTGTTTTACCCAGCTAGACTTGTTCTGTATTTTGGCATTTGTCAATTCGGGTCGTTTGAAAAAAGTCGGGACCATTAGGAAAATTCGAGACAAACGAAGCACAGCAGGGCGAAGTCAAATTACGAAAATCTCAGTCGGAATTGAAATTTAAATGTTCCCAACACTTTCCAATTGTGTTACAAGTTTCTTGAATTACTCAGCTGGACTCGTTCTGTTTTTTGGCATTTGTCAAGTCGGGCCATCAAGGACAATTCGGGACCATTAGGACAATTCGAGACAAACGAAGCACAGCAGGGCGAAGTCAAATTACGAAAATCTCAGTCGGGATTGAAATCTGAATTGTTCCCCAACATTTTCCAATTGTGATACAAATATCTTGTTTCACCCTGCTGGACTTGTTCTGTAGTTTTGGCATATGTCAAGTCGGGTCTACTGACCAATCGGGACCATTAGGACAAGTCGAGACATACGAAGCACAGCAGGGCGAAGTCATATTACGAAAATCTCAGTCGGAATTGAAATTTAAATGTTCCCAACACTTTCCAATTGTGTTACAAATTTCTTGAATTACTCAGCTGGACTCGTTCTGTTTTTTGGCATTTGTCAAGTCGGGCCATCAAGGACAATTCGGGACCATTAGGACAATTCGAGACAAACGAAGCACAGCAGGGCGAAGTCAAATTACGAAAATCTCAGTCGGGATTGAAATTTGAATTGTTCCCCAACATTTTCCAATTGTGTTACAAATATCTTGTTTCACCCTGCTGGACTTGTTCTGTAGTTTTGGCATATGTCAAGTCGGGTCAGTAGGGACCAATCGGGACCATTAGGACAAGTCGAGACGTACTGAGCACAGCAGGGCGAAGTCAAATTACGGAAATCTCAGTCGGAATTGAAATTTGAATGTTCCACAATATTTTCCAATCGTTTTACAAATTTCTTGTTTTACCCAGCTAGACTTGTTCTGAATTTTGGCATTTGTCAAGTCGGGCCATCAAGGACAATTCGGGACCATTAGGACAATTCGAGACAAACGAAGCACAGCAGGGCGAAGTCAAATTACGAAAATCTCAGTCGGAATTGAAATTTAAATGTTCCCAACACTTTCCAATTGTGTTACAAATTTCTTGAATTACTCAGCTGGACTCGTTCTGTTTTTTGGCATTTGTCAAGTCGGGCCATCAAGGACAATTCGGGACCATTAGGACAAGTCGAGGCAAATGAAGCACAGCAGGGCGAAGTCAAATTACGGAAATCTCAGTCGGAATTGAAATTTGAATGTTCCACAATATTTTCCAATCGTTTTACAAATTTCTTGTTTTACCCAGCTAGACTTGTTCTGTATTTTGGCATTTGTCAATTCGGGTCGTTTGAAAAAAGTCGGGACCATTAGGACAATTCGAGACAAACGAAGCACAGCAGGGCGAAGTCAAATTACGAAAATCTCAGTCGGAATTGAAATTTAAATGTTCCCAACACTTTCCAATTGTGTTACAAATTTCTTGAATTACTCAGCTGGACTCGTTCTGTTTTTTGGCATTTGTCAAGTCGGGCCATCAAGGACAATTCGGGACCATTAGGACAAGTCGAGGCAAATGAAGCACAGCAGGGCGAAGTCAAATTACGAAAATCTCAGTCGGGATTGAAATTTGAATTGTTCCCCAACATTTTCCAATTGTGTTACAAATATCTTGTTTCACCCTGCTGGACTTGTTCTGTAGTTTTGGCATGTGTCAAGTCAGGTCAGTAGGGACCAATCGGGACCATTAGGACAAGTCGAGACGTACTAAGCACAGCAGGGCGAAGTCAAATTTCGAAAATGTCAGTCGTAATTGAAATTTAAATGTTCCCAACACTTTCCAATTGTGTTACAAATTTCTTGAATTACCCAGCTGGACTCGTTCTGTTTTTTGACATTTGTCAAGTCGGGCCATCAAGGACAATTCGGGACCATTAGGACAAGTCGAGGCAAATGAGCACAGCAGGGCGAAGTCAAATTACGGAAATCTCAGTCGGAATTGAAGTTTGAATGTTCCACAATATTTTCCAATCGTTTTACAAATTTCTTGTTTTACCCAACTAGACTTGTTCTGTATTTTGGCATATGTCAATTTGGATCGTTTAAAAAAGTCGGGACCATTAGGACAATTCGAGACAAACGAAGCACAGCAGGGCGAAGTCAAATTACGAAAATCTCAGTCGGGATTGAAATTTGAATTGTTCCCCAACATTTTCCAATTGTGTTACAAATATCTTGTTTCACCCTGCTGGACTTGTTCTGTAGTTTTGGCATATGTCAAGTCGGGTCTACTGACCAATCGGGACCATTAGGACAAGTCGAGACATACGAAGCACAGCAGGGCGAAGTCATATTACGAAAATCTCAGTCGGAATTGAAATTTAAATGTTCCCAACACTTTCCAATTGTGTTACAAATTTCATGAATTACTCAGCTGGACTCGTTCTGTTTTTTGGCATTTGTCAAGTCGGGCCATCAAGGACAATTCGGGACCATTAGGACAATTCGAGACAAACGAAGCACAGCAGGGCGAAGTCAAATTACGAAAATCTCAGTCGGGATTGAAATTTGAATTGTTCCCCAACATTTTCCAATTGTGTTACAAATATCTTGTTTCACCCTGCTGGACTTGTTCTGTAGTTTTGGCATATGTCAAGTCGGGTCAGTAGGGACCAATCGGGACCATTAGGACAAGTCGAGACGTACTAAGCACAGCAGGGCGAAGTCATATCACGGAACTCTCAGTCGGAATTGAAATTTGAATGTTCCCAACACTTTCCAATTGTGTTACAAATTTCTTGACTTACCCAGCTGGACTCGTTCTGTTTTTTGGCATTTGACAAGTCGGGTCATTAAGGACAAATAGGGACCATTAGGACAAGTCAAGACATACGAAGCACAGCAGGGCGAGTCAAATTACGAAAATCTCAGTCGGAATTGAAATTTGAATTGATTCCCAACAATTTCTTATTGTGTTACAAATTTCTTGCTTTACCCAGCTGGACTTGTTCTGTAGTTTTAGCATATGTCAAGTCGGGTCAGTAGGGACAAATCGGGACCATTAGGATAAGTCGAGACATACGAAGCACAGCAGGGCTAAGTCAATTCACGAAAATCCCATTCGGAATTGAAATTAGAATTGTTCCCCAAAATTTTCCAATTGTGTTACAAATATCTTGTTTCACCCTGCTGGACTTGTTCTGTAGTTTTGGCATATGTCAAGTCGGGTCAGTAGGGACCAATCGGGACCATTAGAACAATTCGAGACGTACTAAGCACAGCAGGGCGAAGTCATATTACGAAAATCTCAGTCGGAATTGAAATTTGAATGTTCCCAACACTTTCCAATTGTGTTACAAATTTCTTGAATTACTCAGCTGGACTCGTTCTGTTTTTTGGCATTTGTCAAGTCGGGCCATCAAGGACAATTCGGGACCATTAGGACAAGTCGAGGCAAATGAAGCACAGCAGGGCGAAGTCAAATTACGGAAATCTCAGTCGGAATTGAAATTTGAATGTTCCACAATATTTTCCAATCGTTTCACAATTTTCTTGTTTCACCCAGCTAGACTTGTTCTGTATTTTGGCATTTGTCAATTCGGGTCGTTTGAAAAGAGTCGGACCATTAGGACAATTCGAGACAAACGAAGCACAGCAGGGCGAAGTCAAATTACGGAAATCTCAGTCGGAATTGAAATTTGAATGTTCCACAATATTTTCCAATCGTTTTACAAATTTCTTGTTTTACCCAGCTAGACTTGTTCTGTATTTTGGCATTTGTCAATTCGGGTCGTTTGAAAAAAGTCGGGACCATTAGGACTATTCGAGACAAACGAAGCACAGCAGGGCGAAGTCAAATTACGAAAATCTCAGTCGGAATTGAAATTTAAATGTTCCCAACACTTTCCAATTGTGTTACAAATTTCTTGAATTACTCAGCTGGACTCGTTCTGTTTTTTGGCATTTGTCAAGTCGGGCCATCAAGGACAATTCGGGACCATTAGGACAAGTCGAGGCAAATGAAGCACAGCAGGGCGAAGTCAAATTACGGAAATCTCAGTCGGAATTGAAATTTGAATGTTCCACAATATTTTCCAATCGTTTTACAAATTTCTTGTTTTACCCAGCTAGACTTGTTCTGTATTTTGGAATTTGTCAATTCGGGTCGTTTGAAAAAAGTCGGGACCATTAGGACAATTCGAGACAAACGAAGCACAGCAGGGCGAAGTCAAATTACGGAAATCTCAGTCGGAATTGAAATTTGAATGTTCCACAATATTTTCCAATCGTTTTACAAATTTCTTGTTTCACCCAGCTAGACTTGTTCTGTATTATGGCATTTGTCAATTCGGGTCGTTTGAAAAAAGTCGGGACCATTAGGACAATTCGAGACAAACGAAGCACAGCAGGGCGAAGTCAAATTACGAAAATCTCAGTCGGAATTGAAATTTAAATGTTCCCAACACTTTCTAATTGTGTTACAAATTTCATGAATTACTCAGCTGGACTCGTTCTGTTTTTTGGCATTTGTCAAGTCGGGCCATCAAGGACAATTCGGGACCATTAGGACAAGTCGAGGCAAATGAAGCACAGCAGGGCGAAGTCAAATTACGGAAATCTCAGTCGGAATTGAAATTTGAATGTTCCACAATATTTTCCAATCGTTTTACAAATTTCTTGTTTTACCCAGCTAGACTTGTTCTGTATTTTGGCATTTGTCAATTCGGGTCGTTTAAAAAAAGTCGGGACCATTAGGACAATTCGAGACAAACGAAGCACAGCAGGGCGAAGTCAAATTACGATAATCTCAGTCGGGATTGAAATTTGAATTGTTCCCCAACATTTTCCAATTGTGTTACAAATATCTTGTTTCACCCTGCTGGACTTGTTCTGTAGTTTTGTCATATGTCAAGTCGGGTCAGTAGGGACCAATCGGGACCATTAGGACAAGTCGAGACGTACTAAGCACAGCAGGGCGAAGTCAAATTTCGAAAATGTCAGTCGGAATTGAAATTTAAATGTTCCCAACACTTTCCAAATGTGTTACAAATTTCTTGAATTACCCAGCTGGACTCGTTCTGTTTTTTGGCATTTGTCAAGTCGGGCCATCAAGGACAATTCGGGACCATTAGGACAAGTCGAGGCAAATGAGCACAGCAGGGCGAAGTCAAATTACGGAAATCTCAGTCGGAATTGAAGTTTGAATGTTCCACAATATTTTCCAATCGTTTTACAAATTTCTTGTTTTACCCAGCTAGACTTGTTCTGTATTTTGGCATATGTCAATTCGGGTCGTTTAAAAAAAGTCGGGACCATTAGGACAATTCGAGACAAACGAAGCACAGCAGGGCGAAGTCAAATTACGAAAATCTCAGTCGGGATTGAAATTTGAATTGTTCCCCAACATTTTCCAATTGTGTTACAAATATCTTGTTTCACCCTGCTGGACTTGTTCTGTAGTTTTGGCATATGTCAAGTCGGGTCAGTAGGGACCAATCGGGACCATTAGGACAAGTCGAGACGTACTAAGCACAGCAGGGCGAAGTCATATTACGAAAATCTCAGTCGGAATTGAAATTTGAATGTTCCCAACACTTTCCAATTGTGTTACAAATTTCTTGAATTACTCAGCTGGACTCGTTCTGTTTTTTGGCATTTGTCAAGTCGGACCATCAAGGACAATTCGGGACCATTAGGACAAGTCGAGGCAAATGAAGCACAGCAGGGCGAAGTCAAATTACGGAAATCTCAGTCGGAATTGAAATTTGAATGTTCCACAATATTTTCCAATCGTTTTACAAATTTCTTGTTTTACCCAGCTAGACTTGTTCTGTATTTTGACATTTGTCAATTCGGGTCGTTTGAAAAAAGTCGGGACCATTAGGACAATTCGAGACAAACGAAGCACAGCAGGGCGAAGTCAAATTACGGAAATCTCAGTCGGAATTGAAATTTGAATGTTCCACAATATTTTCCAATCGTTTTACAAATTTCTTGTTTTACCCAGCTAGACTTGTTCTGTATTTTGGCATTTGTCAATTCGGGTCGTTTAAAAAAAGTCGGGACCATTAGGACAATTCGAGACAAACGAAGCACAGCAGGGCGAAGTCAAATTACGAAAATCTCAGTCGGGATTGAAATTTGAATTGTTCCCCAACATTTTCCAATTGTGTTACAAATATCTTGTTTCACCCTGCTGGACTTGTTTTGTAGTTTTGGCATATGTCAAGTCGGGTCTACTGACCAATCGGGACCATTAGGACAATTCGAGACAAACGAAGCACAGCAGGGCGAAGTCAAATTACGAAAATCTCAGTCGGAATTGAAATTTAAATGTTCCCAACACTTTCCAATTGTGTTACAAATTTCTTGAATTACTCAGCTGGACTCGTTCTGTTTTTTGGCATTTGTCAAGTCGGGCCATCAAGGACAATTCGGGACCATTAGGACAAGTCGAGGCAAATGAAGCACAGCAGGGCGAAGTCAAATTACGGAAATCTCAGTCGGAATTGAAATTTGAATGTTCCACAATATTTTCCAATCGTTTTACAAATTTCTTGTTTTACCCAGCTAGACTTGTTCTGTATTTTGGCATTTGTCAATTCGGGTCGTTTGAAAAAAGTCGGGACCATTAGGACAATTCGAGACAAACGAAGCACAGCAGGGCGAAGTCAAATTACGGAAATCTCAGTCGGAATTGAAATTTGAATGTTCCACAATATTTTCCAATCGTTTTACAAATTTCTTGTTTTACCCAGCTAGACTTGTTCTGTATTTTGGCATTTGTCAATTCGGGTCGTTTGAAAAAAGTCGGGACCATTAGGACAATTCGAGACAAACGAAGCACAGCAGGGCGAAGTCAAATTACGAAAATCTCAGTCGGGATTGAAATTTGAATTGTTCCCCAACATTTTCCAATTGTGTTACAAATATCTTGTTTCACCCTGCTGGACTTGTTCTGTAGTTTTGGCATATGTCAAGTCGGGTCAGTAGAGACCAATCGGGACCATTAGGACAAGTCGAGACGTACTAAGCACAGCAGGGCGAAGTCAAATTTCGAAAATGTCAGTCGGAATTGAAATTTAAATGTTCCCAACACTTTCCAAATGTGTTACAAATTTCTTGAATTACCCAGCTGGACTCGTTCTGTTTTTTGGCATTTGTCAAGTCGGGCCATCAAGGACAATTCGGGACCATTAGGACAAGTCGAGGCAAATGAGCACAGCAGGGCGAAGTCAAATTACGGAAATCTCAGTCGGAATTGAAGTTTGAATGTTCCACAATATTTTCTAATCGTTTTACAAATTTCTTGTTTTACCCAGCTAGATTTGTTCTGTATTTTGGCATATGTCAATTCGGGTCGTTTAAAAAAAGTCGGGACCATTAGGACAATTCGAGACAAACGAAGCACAGCAGGGCGAAGTCAAATTACGAAAATCTCAGTCGGGATTGAAATTTGAATTGTTCCCCAACATTTTCCAATTGTGTTACAAATATCTTGTTTCACCCTGCTGGACTTGTTCTGTAGTTTTGGCATATGTCAAGTCGGGTCAGTAGGGACCAATCGGGACCATTAGGACAAGTCGAGACGTACTAAGCACAGCAGGGCGAAGTCATATTACGAAAATCTCAGTCGGAATTGAAATTTGAATGTTCCCAACACTTTCCAATTGTGTTACAAATTTCTTGAATTACTCAGCTGGACTCGTTCTGTTTTTTGGCATTTGTCAAGTCGGACCATCAAGGACAATTCGGGACCATTAGGACAAGTCAAGGCAAATGAAGCACAGCAGGGCGAAGTCAAATTACGGAAATCTCAGTCGGAATTGAAATTTGAATGTTCCACAATATTTTCCAATCGTTTTACAAATTTCTTGTTTTACCCAGCTAGACTTGTTCTGTATTTTGGCATTTGTCAATTCGGGTCGTTTGAAAAAAGTCGGGACCATTAGGACAATTCGAGACAAACGAAGCACAGCAGGGCGAAGTCAAGTTACGGAAATTTCAGTCGGAATTGAAATTTGAATGTTCCACAATATTTTCCAATCGTTTTACAAATTTCTTGTTTTACCCAGCTAGACTTGTTCTGTATTTGGCATTTGTCAATTCGGGTCGTTTAAAAAAAGTCGGGACCATTAGGACAATTCGAGACAAACGAAGCACAGCAGGGCGAAGTCAAATTACGAAAATCTCAGTCGGAATTGAAATTTAAATGTTCCCAACACTTTCCAATTGTGTTACAAATTTCTTGAATTACTCAGCTGGACTCGTTCTGTTTTTTGGCATTTGTCAAGTCGGGCCATCAAGGACAATTCGGGACCATTAGGACAAGTCGAGGCAAATGAAGCACAGCAGGGCGAAGTCAAATTACGAAAATCTCAGTCGGGATTGAAATTTGAATTGTTCCCCAACATTTTCCAATTGTGTTACAAATATCTTGTTTCACCCTGCTGGACTTGTTCTGTAGTTTTGGCATGTGTCAAGTCAGGTCAGTAGGGACCAATCGGGACCATTAGGACAAGTCGAGACGTACTAAGCACAGCAGGGCGAAGTCAAATTTCGAAAATGTCAGTCGGAATTGAAATTTAAATGTTCCCAACACTTTCCAATTGTGTTACAAATTTCTTGAATTACCCAGCTGGACTCGTTCTGTTTTTTGGCATTTGTCAAGTCGGGCCATCAAGGACAATTCGGGACCATTAGGACAAGTCGAGGCAAATGAGCACAGCAGGGCGAAGTCAAATTACGGAAATCTCAGTCGGAATTGAAGTTTGAATGTTCCACAATATTTTCCAATCGTTTTACAAATTTCTTGTTTTACCCAACTAGACTTGTTCTGTATTTTGGCATATGTCAATTTGGATCGTTTAAAAAAGTCGGGACCATTAGGACAATTCGAGACAAACGAAGCACAGCAGGGCGAATTCAAATTACGAAAATCTCAGTCGGGATTGAAATTTGAATTGTTCCCCAACATTTTCCAATTGTGTTACAAATATCTTGTTTCACCCTGCTGGACTTGTTCTGTAGTTTTGGCATATGTCAAGTCGGGTCTACTGACCAATCGGGACCATTAGGACAAGTCGAGACATACGAAGCACAGCAGGGCGAAGTCATATTACGAAAATCTCAGTCGGAATTGAAATTTAAATGTTCCCAACACTTTCCAATTGTGTTACAAATTTCATGAATTACTCAGCTGGACTCGTTCTGTTTTTTGGCATTTGTCAAGTCGGGCCATCAAGGACAATTCGGGACCATTAGGACAATTCGAGACAAACGAAGCACAGCAGGGCGAAGTCAAATTACGAAAATCTCAGTCGGGATTGAAATTTGAATTGTTCCCCAACATTTTCCAATTGTGTTACAAATATCTTGTTTCACCCTGCTGGACTTGTTCTGTAGTTTTGGCATATGTCAAGTCGGGTCAGTAGGGACCAATCGGGACCATTAGGACAAGTCGAGACGTACTAAGCACAGCAGGGCGAAGTCATATCACGGAACTCTCAGTCGGAATTGAAATTTGAATGTTCCCAACACTTTCCAATTGTGTTACAAATTTCTTGACTTACCCAGCTGGACTCGTTCTGTTTTTTGGCATTTGACAAGTCGGGTCATTAAGGACAAATAGGGACCATTAGGACAAGTCAAGACATACGAAGCACAGCAGGGCGAGTCAAAATACGAAAATCTCAGTCGGAATTGAAATTTGAATTGATTCCCAACAATTTCTTATTGTGTTACAAATTTCTTGCTTTACCCAGCTGGACTTGTTCTGTAGTTTTAGCATATGTCAAGTCGGGTCAGTAGGGACAAATCGGGACCAATAGGATAAGTCGAGACATACGAAGCACAGCAGGGCTAAGTCAATTCACGAAAATCCCATTCGGAATTGAAATTAGAATTGTTCCCCAAAATTTTCCAATTGTGTTACAAATATCTTGTTTCACCCTGCTGGACTTGTTCTGTAGTTTTGGCATATGTCAAGTCGGGTCAGTAGGGACCAATCGGGACCATTAGAACAATTCGAGACGTACTAAGCACAGCAGGGCGAAGTCATATTACGAAAATCTCAGTCGGAATTGAAATTTGAATGTTCCCAACACTTTCCAATTGTGTTACAAATTTCTTGAATTACTCAGCTGGACTCGTTCTGTTTTTTGGCATTTGTCAAGTCGGGCCATCAAGGACAATTCGAGACCATTAGGACAAGTCAAGGCAAATGAAGCACAGCAGGGCGAAGTCAAATTACGGAAATCTCAGTCGGAATTGAAATTTGAATGTTCCACAATATTTTCCAATCGTTTCACAATTTTCTTGTTTCACCCAGCTAGACTTGTTCTGTATTTTGGCATTTGTCAATTCGGGTCGTTTGAAAAAAGTCGGACCATTAGGACAATTCGAGACAAACGAAGCACAGCAGGGCGAAGTCAAATTACGGAAATCTCAGTCGGAATTGAAATTTGAATGTTCCACAATATTTTCCAATCGTTTTACAAATTTCTTGTTTTACCCAGCTAGACTTGTTCTGTATTTTGGCATTTGTCAATTCGGGTCGTTTGAAAAAAGTCGGGACCATTAGGACAATTCGAGACAAACGAAGCACAGCAGGGCGAAGTCAAATTACGAAAATCTCAGACGGAATTGAAATTTAAATGTTCCCAACACTTTCCAATTGTGTTACAAATTTCTTGAATTACTCAGCTGGACTCGTTCTGTTTTTTGGCATTTGTCAAGTCGGGCCATCAAGGACAATTCGGGACCATTAGGACAAGTCGAGGCAAATGAGCACAGCAGGGCGAAGTCAAATTACGGAAATCTCAGTCGGAATTGAAGTTTGAATGTTCCACAATATTTTCCAATCGTTTTACAAATTTCTTGTTTTACCCAACTAGACTTGTTCTGTATTTTGGCATATGTCAATTTGGATCGTTTAAAAAAGTCGGGACCATTAGGACAATTCGAGACAAACGAAGCACAGCAGGGCGAAGTCAAATTACGAAAATCTCAGTCGGGATTGAAATTTGAATTGTTCCCCAACATTTTCCAATTGTGTTACAAATATCTTGTTTCACCCTGCTGGACTTGTTCTGTAGTTTTGGCATATGTCAAGTCGGGTCTACTGACCAATCGGGACCATTAGGACAAGTCGAGACATACGAAGCACAGCAGGGCGAAGTCATATTACGAAAATCTCAGTCGGAATTGAAATTTAAATGTTCCCAACACTTTCCAATTGTGTTACAAATTTCATGAATTACTCAGCTGGACTCGTTCTGTTTTTTGGCATTTGTCAAGTCGGGCCATCAAGGACAATTCGGGACCATTAGGACAATTCGAGACAAACGAAGCACAGCAGGGCGAAGTCAAATTACGAAAATCTCAGTCGGGATTGAAATTTGAATTGTTCCCCAACATTTTCCAATTGTGTTACAAATATCTTGTTTCACCCTGCTGGACTTGTTCTGTAGTTTTGGCATATGTCAAGTCGGGTCAGTAGGGACCAATCGGGACCATTAGGACAAGTCGAGACGTACTAAGCACAGCAGGGCGAAGTCATATCACGGAACTCTCAGTCGGAATTGAAATTTGAATGTTCCCAACACTTTCCAATTGTGTTACAAATTTCTTGACTTACCCAGCTGGACTCGTTCTGTTTTTTGGCATTTGACAAGTCGGGTCATTAAGGACAAATAGGGACCATTAGGACAAGTCAAGACATACGAAGCACAGCAGGGCGAGTCAAAATACGAAAATCTCAGTCGGAATTGAAATTTGAATTGATTCCCAACAATTTCTTATTGTGTTACAAATTTCTTGCTTTACCCAGCTGGACTTGTTCTGTAGTTTTAGCATATGTCAAGTCGGGTCAGTAGGGACAAATCGGGACCAATAGGATAAGTCGAGACATACGAAGCACAGCAGGGCTAAGTCAATTCACGAAAATCCCATTCGGAATTGAAATTAGAATTGTTCCCCAAAATTTTCCAATTGTGTTACAAATATCTTGTTTCACCCTGCTGGACTTGTTCTGTAGTTTTGGCATATGTCAAGTCGGGTCAGTAGGGACCAATCGGGACCATTAGAACAATTCGAGACGTACTAAGCACAGCAGGGCGAAGTCATATTACGAAAATCTCAGTCGGAATTGAAATTTGAATGTTCCCAACACTTTCCAATTGTGTTACAAATTTCTTGAATTACTCAGCTGGACTCGTTCTGTTTTTTGGCATTTGTCAAGTCGGGCCATCAAGGACAATTCGAGACCATTAGGACAAGTCAAGGCAAATGAAGCACAGCAGGGCGAAGTCAAATTACGGAAATCTCAGTCGGAATTGAAATTTGAATGTTCCACAATATTTTCCAATCGTTTCACAATTTTCTTGTTTCACCCAGCTAGACTTGTTCTGTATTTTGGCATTTGTCAATTCGGGTCGTTTGAAAAAAGTCGGACCATTAGGACAATTCGAGACAAACGAAGCACAGCAGGGCGAAGTCAAATTACGGAAATCTCAGTCGGAATTGAAATTTGAATGTTCCACAATATTTTCCAATCGTTTTACAAATTTCTTGTTTTACCCAGCTAGACTTGTTCTGTATTTTGGCATTTGTCAATTCGGGTCGTTTGAAAAAAGTCGGGACCATTAGGACAATTCGAGACAAACGAAGCACAGCAGGGCGAAGTCAAATTACGAAAATCTCAGACGGAATTGAAATTTAAATGTTCCCAACACTTTCCAATTGTGTTACAAATTTCTTGAATTACTCAGCTGGACTCGTTCTGTTTTTTGGCATTTGTCAAGTCGGGCCATCAAGGACAATTCGGGACCATTAGGACAAGTCGAGGCAAATGAAGCACAGCAGGGCGAAGTCAAATTACGGAAATCTCAGTCGGAATTGAAATTTGAATGTTCCACAATATTTTCCAATCGTTTTACAAATTTCTTGTTTTACCCAGCTAGACTTGTTCTGTATTTTGGAATTTGTCAATTCGGGTCGTTTGAAAAAAGTCGGGACCATTAGGACAATTCGAGACAAACGAAGCACAGCAGGGCGAAGTCAAATTACGGAAATCTCAGTCGGAATTGAAATTTGAATGTTCCACAATATTTTCCAATCGTTTTACAAATTTCTTGTTTTACCCAGCTAGACTTGTTCTGTATTATGGCATTTGTCAATTCGGGTCGTTTGAAAAAAGTCGGGACCATTAGGACAATTCGAGACAAACGAAGCACAGCAGGGCGAAGTCAAATTACGAAAATCTCAGTCGGAATTGAGATTTAAATGTTCCCAACACTTTCCAATTGTGTTACAAATTTCATGAATTACTCAGCTGGACTCGTTCTGATTTTTGGCATTTGTCAAGTCGGGCCATCAAGGACAATTCGGGACCATTAGGACAAGTCGAGGCAAATGAAGCACAGCAGGGCGAAGTCAAATTACGGAAATCTCAGTCGGAATTGAAATTTGAATGTTCCACAATATTTTCCAATCGTTTTACAAATTTCTTGTTTTACCCAGCTAGACTTGTTCTGTATTTTGGCATTTGTCAATTCGGGTCGTTTAAAAAAAGTCGGGACCATTAGGACAATTCGAGACAAACGAAGCACAGCAGGGCGAAGTCAAATTACGATAATCTCAGTCGGGATTGAAATTTGAATTGTTCCCCAACATTTTCCAATTGTGTTACAAATATCTTGTTTCACCCTGCTGGACTTGTTCTGTAGTTTTGTCATATGTCAAGTCGGGTCAGTAGGGACCAATCGGGACCATTAGGACAAGTCGAGACGTACTAAGCACAGCAGGGCGAAGTCAAATTTCGAAAATGTCAGTCGGAATTGGAATTTAAATGTTCCCAACACTTTCCAAATGTGTTACAAATTTCTTGAATTACCCAGCTGGACTCGTTCTGTTTTTTGGCATTTGTCAAGTCGGGCCATCAAGGACAATTCGGGACCATTAGGACAAGTCGAGGCAAATGAGCACAGCAGGGCGAAGTCAAATTACGGAAATCTCAGTCGGAATTGAAGTTTGAATGTTCCACAATATTTTCCAATCGTTTTACAAATTTCTTGTTTTACCCAGCTAGACTTGTTCTGTATTTTGGCATATGTCAATTCGGGTCGTTTAAAAAAAGTCGGGACCATTAGGACAATTCGAGACAAACGAAGCACAGCAGGGCGAAGTCAAATTACGAAAATCTCAGTCGGGATTGAAATTTGAATTGTTCCCCAACATTTTCCAATTGTGTTACAAATATCTTGTTTCACCCTGCTGGACTTGTTCTGTAGTTTTGGCATATGTCAAGTCGGGTCAGTAGGGACCAATCGGGACCATTAGGACAAGTCGAGACGTACTAAGCACAGCAGGGCGAAGTCATATTACGAAAATCTCAGTCGGAATTGAAATTTGAATGTTCCCAACACTTTCCAATTTTGTTACAAATTTCTTGAATTACTCAGCTGGACTCGTTCTGTTTTTTGGCATTTGTCAAGTCGGACCATCAAGGACAATTCGGGACCATTAGGACAATTCGAGGCAAATGAAGCACAGCAGGGCGAAGTCAAATTACGGAAATCTCAGTCGGAATTGAAATTTGAATGTTCCACAATATTTTCCAATCGTTTTACAAATTTCTTGTTTTACCCAGCTAGACTTGTTCTGTATTTTGGCATTTGTCAATTCGGGTCGTTTGAAAAAAGTCGGGACCATTAGGACAATTCGAGACGTACTAAGCACAGCAGGGCGAAGTCATATTACGAAAATCTCAGTCGGAATTGAAATTTGAATGTTCCCAACACTTTCCAATTGTGTTACAAATTTCTTGAATTACTCAGCTGGACTCATTCTGTTTTTTGGCATTTGTCAAGTCGGGCCATCAAGGACAATTCGAGACCATTAGGACAAGTCGAGGCAAATGAAGCACAGCAGGGCGAAGTCAAATTACGGAAATCTCAGTCGGAATTGAAATTTGAATGTTCCACAATATTTTCCAATCGTTTCACAATTTTCTTGTTTCACCCAGCTAGACTTGTTCTGTATTTTGGCATTTGTCAATTCGGGTCGTTTGAAAAAAGTCGGACCATTAGGACAATTCGAGACAAACGAAGCACAGCAGGGCGAAGTCAAATTACGGAAATCTCAGTCGGAATTGAAATTTGAATGTTCCACAATATTTTCCAATCGTTTTACAAATTTCTTGTTTTACCCAGCTAGACTTGTTCTGTATTTTGGCATTTGTCAATTCGGGTCGTTTGAAAAAAGTCGGGACCATTAGGACAATTCGAGACAAACGAAGCACAGCAGGGCGAAGTCAAATTACGAAAATCTCAGTCGGAATTGAAATTTAAATGTTCCCAACACTTTCCAATTGTGTTACAAATTTCTTGAATTACTCAGCTGGACTCGTTCTGTTTTTTGGCATTTGTCAAGTCGGGCCATCAAGGACAATTCGGGACCATTAGGACAAGTCGAGGCAAATGAAGCACAGCAGGGCGAAGTCAAATTACGGAAATCTCAGTCGGAATTGAAATTTGAATGTTCCACAATATTTTCCAATCGTTTAACAAATTTCTTGTTTTACCCAGCTAGACTTGTTCTGTATTTTGGAATTTGTCAATTCGGGTCGTTTGAAAAAAGTCGGGACCATTAGGACAATTCGAGACAAACGAAGCACAGCAGGGCGAAGTCAAATTACGGAAATCTCAGTCGGAATTGAAATTTGAATGTTCCACAATATTTTCCAATCGTTTTACAAATTTCTTGTTTTACCCAGCTAGACTTGTTCTGTATTATGGCATTTGTCAATTCGGGTCGTTTGAAAAAAGTCGGGACCATTAGGACAATTCGAGACAAACGAAGCACAGCAGGGCGAAGTCAAATTACGAAAATCTCAGTCGGAATTGAAATTTAAATGTTCCCAACACTTTCCAATTGTGTTACAAATTTCATGAATTACTCAGCTGGACTCGTTCTGTTTTTTGGCATTTGTCAAGTCGGGCCATCAAGGACAATTCGGGACCATTAGGACAAGTCGAGGCAAATGAAGCACAGCAGGGCGAAGTCAAATTACGGAAATCTCAGTCGGAATTGAAATTTGAATGTTCCACAATATTTTCCAATCGTTTTACAAATTTCTTGTTTTACCCAGCTAGACTTGTTCTGTATTTTGGCATTTGTCAATTCGGGTCGTTTAAAAAAAGTCGGGACCATTAGGACAATTCGAGACAAACGAAGCACAGCAGGGCGAAGTCAAATTACGATAATCTCAGTCGGGATTGAAATTTGAATTGTTCCCCAACATTTTCCAATTGTGTTACAAATATCTTGTTTCACCCTGCTGGACTTGTTCTGTAGTTTTGTCATATGTCAAGTCGGGTCAGTAGGGACCAATCGGGACCATTAGGACAAGTCGAGACGTACTAAGCACAGCAGGGCGAAGTCAAATTTCGAAAATGTCAGTCGGAATTGGAATTTAAATGTTCCCAACACTTTCCAAATGTGTTACAAATTTCTTGAATTACCCAGCTGGACTCGTTCTGTTTTTTGGCATTTGTCAAGTCGGGCCATCAAGGACAATTCGGGACCATTAGGACAAGTCGAGGCAAATGAGCACTGCAGGGCGAAGTCAAATTACGGAAATCTCAGTCGGAATTGAAGTTTGAATGTTCCACAATATTTTCCAATCGTTTTACAAATTTCTTGTTTTACCCAGCTAGACTTGTTCTGTATTTTGGCATATGTCAATTCGGGTCGTTTAAAAAAAGTCGGGACCATTAGGACAATTCGAGACAAACGAAGCACAGCAGGGCGAAGTCAAATTACGAAAATCTCAGTCGGGATTGAAATTTGAATTGTTCCCCAACATTTTCCAATTGTGTTACAAATATCTTGTTTCACCCTGCTGGACTTGTTCTGTAGTTTTGGCATATGTCAAGTCGGGTCAGTAGGGACCAATCGGGACCATTAGGACAAGTCGAGACGTACTAAGCACAGCAGGGCGAAGTCATATTACGAAAATCTCAGTCGGAATTGAAATTTGAATGTTCCCAACACTTTCCAATTTTGTTACAAATTTCTTGAATTACTCAGCTGGACTCGTTCTGTTTTTTGGCATTTGTCAAGTCGGACCATCAAGGACAATTCGGGACCATTAGGACAAGTCGAGGCAAATGAAGCACAGCAGGGCGAAGTCAAATTACGGAAATCTCAGTCGGAATTGAAATTTGAATGTTCCACAATATTTTCCAATCGTTTTACAAATTTCTTGTTTTACCCAGCTAGACTTGTTCTGTATTTTGGCATTTGTCAATTCGGGTCGTTTGAAAAAAGTCGGGACCATTAGGACAATTCGAGACAAACGAAGCACAGCAGGGCGAAGTCAAATTACGGAAATCTCAGTCGGAATTGAAATTTGAATGTTCCACAATATATTCCAATCGTTTTAAAAATTTCTTGTTTTACCCAGCTAGACTTGTTCTGTATTTTGGCATTTGTCAATTCGGGTCGTTTAAAAAAAGTCGGGACCATTAGGACAATTCGAGACAAACGAAGCACAGCAGGGCGAAGTCAAATTACGAAAATCTCAGTCGGGATTGAAATTTGAATTGTTCCCCAACATTTTCCAATTGTGTTACAAATATCTTGTTTCACCCTGCTGGACTTGTTTTGTAGTTTTGGCATATGTCAAGTCGGGTCTACTGACCAATCGGGACCATTAGGACAATTCGAGACAAACGAAGCACAGCAGGGCGAAGTCAAATTACGAAAATCTCAGTCGGAATTGAAATTTGAATGTTCCACAATATTTTCCAATCGTTTTACAAATTTCTTGTTTTACCCAGCTAGACTTGTTCTGTATTTTGGCATTTGTCAATTCGGGTCGTTTGAAAAAAGTCGGGACCATTAGGACAATTCGAGACAAACGAAGCACAGCAGGGCGAAGTCAAATTACGGAAATCTCAGTCGGAATTGAAATTTGAATGTTCCACAATATTTTCCAATCGTTTTACAAATTTCTTGTTTTACCCAGCTAGACTTGTTCTGTATTTTGGCATTTGTCAATTCGGGTCGTTTGAAAAAAGTCGGGACCATTAGGACAATTCGAGACAAACGAAACACAGCAGGGCGAAGTCAAATTACGAAAATCTCAGTCGGGATTGAAATTTGAATTGTTCCCCAACATTTTCCAATTGTGTTACAAATATCTTGTTTCACCCTGCTGGACTTGTTCTGTAGTTTTGGCATATGTCAAGTCGGGTCAGTAGGGACCAATCGGGACCATTAGGACAAGTCGAGACGTACTAAGCACAGCAGGGCGAAGTCATATTACGAAAATCTCAGTCGGAATTGAAATTTGAATGTTCCCAACACTTTCCAATTGTGTTACAAATTTCTTGAATTACCCAGCTAGACTTGTTCTGTTTTTTGGCATTTGTCAAGTCGGACCATCAAGGACAATTCGGGACCATTAGGACAAGTCAAGGCAAATGAAGCACAGCAGGGCGAAGTCAAATTACGGAAATCTCAGTCGGAATTGAAATTTGAATGTTCCACAATATTTTCCAATCGTTTTACAAATTTCTTGTTTTACCCAGCTAGACTTGTTCTGTATTTTGGCATTTGTCAATTCGGGTCGTTTGAAAAAAGTCGGGACCATTAGGACAATTCGAGACAAACGAAGCACAGCAGGGCGAAGTCAAGTTACGGAAATCTCAGTCGGAATTGAAATTTGAATGTTCCACAATATTTTCCAATCGTTTTACAAATTTCTTGTTTTACCCAGCTAGACTTGTTCTGTATTTTGGCATTTGTCAATTCGGGTCGTTTAAAAAAAGTCGGGACCATTAGGACAATTCGAGACAAACGAAGCACAGCAGGGCGAAGTCAAATTACGAAAATCTCAGTCGGGATTGAAATTTGAATTGTTCCCCAACATTTTCCAATTGTGTTACAAATATCTTGTTTCACCCTGCTGGACTTGTTCTGTAGTTTTGGCATATGTCAAGTCGGGTCTACTGACCAATGGGGACCATTAGGACAAGTCGAGACATACGAAGCACAGCAGGGCGAAGTCAAGTTACGGAAATCTCAGTCGGAATTGAAATTTGAATGTTCCACAATATTTTCCAATCGTTTTACAAATTTCTTGTTTTACCCAGCTAGACTTGTTCTGTATTTTGGCATTTGTCAATTCGGGTCGTTTGAAAAAAGTCGGGACCATTAGGACAATTCGAGACAAACGAAGCACAGCAGGGCGAAGTCAAGTTACGGAAATCTCAGTCGGAATTGAAATTTGAATGTTCCACAATATTTTCCAATCGTTTTACAAATTTCTTGTTTTACCCAGCTAGACTTGTTCTGTATTTTGGCATTTGTCAATTCGGGTCGTTTAAAAAAAGTCGAGACCATTAGGACAATTCGAGACAAACGAAGCACAGCAGGGCGAAGTCAAATTACGAAAATCTCAGTCGGGATTGAAATTTGAATTGTTCCCCAACATTTTCCAATTGTGTTACAAATATCTTGTTTCACCCTGCTGGACTTGTTCTATAGTTTTGGCATATGTCAAGTCGGGTCAGTAGGGACCAATCGGGACCATTAGGACAAGTCGAGACGTACTAAGCACAGCAGGGCGAAGCCATATCACGGAACTCTCAGTCGGAATTGATATTTGAATGTTCCCAACACTTTCCAATTGTGTTACAAATTTCTTGACTTACCCAGCTGGACTCGTTCTGTTTTTTGGCATTTGTCAAGTCGGGCCATCAAGGACAATTCGGGACCATTAGGACAAGTCGAGGCAAATGAAGCACAGCAAGGCGAAGTCAATTTACAAAAATCCCATTCGGAATTGAAATTAGAATTGTTCCCCAACATTTTCCAATAGTGTTACAAATTTCTTGTGTTACCCAGCTGGTCTTGTTCTGTAGATTTGGCATATGTCAAGTTGGGTAAAAGGGACAAATCGGGACCATAAGGACAAGTTGATAGATACGAAGCACAGCAGGGCGAAGTCAAACTTCGAAAATGTCAGTCGGAATTGAAATTTGAATGTTCCCTACACTTTCCAATTGTGTTACAAATTTCTTGAATTACTCAGCTGGACTCGTTCTGTTTTTTGGCATTTGTCAAGTCGGGCCATCAAGGACAATTCGGGACCATTAGGACAAGTCGAGGCAAATGAAGCACAGCAGGGCGAAGTCAAATTACGGACATCTCAGTCGGAATTGAAATTTGAATGTTCCACAATATTTTCCAATCGTTTCACAAATTTCTTGTTTTACCCAGCTAGACTTGTTCTGTATTTTGGCATTTGTCAATTCGGGTCGTTTAAAAAAAGTCGGGACCATTAGACAATTCGAGACAAACGAAGCACAGCAGGGCGAAGTCAAATTACGAAAATCTCAGTCGGGATTGAAATTTGAATTGTTCCCCAACATTTTCCAATTGTGTTACAAATATCTTGTTTCACCCTGCTGGACTTGTTCTGTAGTTTTGGCATATGTCAAGTCGGGTCAGTAGGGACCAATCGGGACCATTAGAACAATTCGAGACGTACTAAGCACAGCAGGGCGAAGTCATATTACGAAAATCTCAGTCGGAATTGAAATTTGAATGTTCCCAACACTTTCCAATTGTGTTACAAATTTCTTGAATTACTCAGCTGGACTCGTTCTGTTTTTTGGCATTTGTCAAGTCGGGCCATCAAGGACAATTCGGGACCATTAGGACAAGTCGAGGCAAATGAAGCACAGCAGGGCGAAGTCAAATTACGGAAATCTCAGTCGGAATTGAAATTTGAAAGTTCCACAATATTTTCCAATCGTTTTACAAATTTCTTGTTTTACCCAGCTAGACTTGTTCTGTATTTTGGCATTTGTCAATTCGGGTCGTTTGAAAAAAGTCGGACCATTAGGACAATTCGAGACAAACGAAGCACAGCAGGGCGAAGTCAAATTACGGAAATCTCAGTCGGAATTGAAATTTGAATGTTCCACAATATTTTCCAATCGTTTTACAAATTTCTTGTTTTACCCAGCTAGACTTGTTCTGTATTTTGGCATTTGTCAATTCGGGTCGTTTGAAAAAAGTCGGGACCATTAGGACAATTCGAGACAAACGAAGCACAGCAGGGCGAAGTCAAATTACGAAAATCTCAGTCGGGATTGAAATTTGAATTGTTCCCCAACATTTTCCAATTGTGTTACAAATATCTTGTTTCACCCTGCTGGACTTGTTCTGTAGTTTTGGCATATGTCAAGTCGGGTCAGTAGGGACCAATCGGGACCATTAGGACAAGTCGAGACGTACTAAGCACAGCAGGGCGAAGTCATATTACGAAAATCTCAGTCGGAATTGAAATTTGAATGTTCCCAACACTTTCCAATTGTGTTACAAATTTCTTGAATTACCCAGCTAGACTTGTTCTGTTTTTTGGCATTTGTCAAGTCGGACCATCAAGGACAATTCGGGACCATTAGGACAAGTCAAGGCAAATGAAGCACAGCAGGGCGAAGTCAAATTACGGAAATCTCAGTCGGAATTGAAATTTGAATGTTCCACAATATTTTCCAATCGTTTTACAGATTTCTTGTTTTACCCAGCTAGACTTGTTCTGTATTTTGGCATTTGTCAATTCGGGTCGTTTGAAAAAAGTCGGGACCATTAGGACAATTCGAGACAAACGAAGCACAGCAGGGCGAAGTCAAGTTACGGAAATCTCAGTCGGAATTGAAATTTGAATGTTCCACAATATTTTCCAATCGTTTTACAAATTTCTTGTTTTACCCAGCTAGACTTGTTCTGTATTTTGGCATTTGTCAATTCGGGTCGTTTAAAAAAAGTCGGGACCATTAGGACAATTCGAGACAAACGAAGCACAGCAGGGCGAAGTCAAATTACGAAAATCTCAGTCGGGATTGAAATTTGAATTGTTCCCCAACATTTTCCAATTGTGTTACAAATATCTTGTTTCACCCTGCTGGACTTGTTCTGTAGTTTTGGCATATGTCAAGTCGGGTCTACTGACCAATGGGGACCATTAGGACAAGTCGAGACATACGAAGCACAGCAGGGCGAAGTCATATTACGAAAATCTCAGTCGGAATTGAAATTTAAATGTTCCCAACACTTTCCAATTGTGTTACAAATTTCTTGAATTACTCAGCTGGACTCGTTCTGTTTTTTGGCATTTGTCAAGTCGGGCCATCAAGGACAATTCGGGACCATTAGGACAAGTCGAGGCAAATGAAGCACAGCAGGGCGAAGTCAAATTACGGAAATCTCAGTCGGAATTGAAATTTTAATGTTCCACAATATTTTCCAATCGTTTTACAAATTTCTTGTTTTACCCAGCTAGACTTGTTCTGTATTTTGGCATTTGTCAATTCGGGTCGTTTAAAAAAAGTCGAGACCATTAGGACAATTCGAGACAAACGAAGCACAGCAGGGCGAAGTCAAATTACGAAAATCTCAGTCGGGATTGAAATTTGAATTGTTCCCCAACATTTTCCAATTGTGTTACAAATATCTTGTTTCACCCTGCTGGACTTGTTCTGTAGTTTTGGCATATGTCAAGTCGGGTCAGTAGGGACCAATCGGGACCATTAGGACAAGTCGAGACGTACTAAGCACAGCAGGGCGAAGTCATATCACGGAACTCTCAGTCGGAATTGATATTTGAATGTTCCCAACACTTTCCAATTGTGTTACAAATTTCTTGACTTACCCAGCTGGACTCGTTCTGTTTTTTGGCATTTGTCAAGTCGGGCCATCAAGGACAATTCGGGACCATTAGGACAAGTCGAGGCAAATGAAGCACAGCAAGGCGAAGTCAATTTACAAAAATCCCATTCGGAATTGAAATTAGAATTGTTCCCCAACATTTTCCAATAGTGTTACAAATTTCTTGTGTTACCCAGCTGGTCTTGTTCTGTAGATTTGGCATATGTCAAGTTGGGTAGTAGGGACAAATCGGGACCATAAGGACAAGTTGATAGATACGAAGCACAGCAGGGCGAAGTCAAACTTCGAAAATGTCAGTCGGAATTGAAATTTGAATGTTCCCTACACTTTCCAATTGTGTTACAAATTTCTTGAATTACTCAGCTGGACTCGTTCTGTTTTTTGGCATTTGTCAAGTCGGGCCATCAAGGACAATTCGGGACCATTAGGACAAGTCGAGGCAAATGAAGCACAGCAGGGCGAAGTCAAATTACGGACATCTCAGTCGGAATTGAAATTTGAATGTTCCACAATATTTTCCAATCGTTTCACAAATTTCTTGTTTTACCCAGCTAGACTTGTTCTGTATTTTGGCATTTGTCAATTCGGGTCGTTTAAAAAAAGTCGGGACCATTAGACAATTCGAGACAAACGAAGCACAGCAGGGCGAAGTCAAATTACGAAAATCTCAGTCGGGATTGAAATTTGAATTGTTCCCCAACATTTTCCAATTGTGTTACAAATATCTTGTTTCACCCTGCTGGACTTGTTCTGTAGTTTTGGCATATGTCAAGTCGGGTCAGTAGGGACCAATCGGGACCATTAGAACAATTCGAGACGTACTAAGCACAGCAGGGCGAAGTCATATTACGAAAATCTCAGTCGGAATTGAAATTTGAATGTTCCCAACACTTTCCAATTGTGTTACAAATTTCTTGAATTACTCAGCTGGACTCGTTCTGTTTTTTGGCATTTGTCAAGTCGGGCCATCAAGGACAATTCGGGACCATTAGGACAAGTCGAGGCAAATGAAGCACAGCAGGGCGAAGTCAAATTACGGAAATCTCAGTCGGAATTGAAATTTGAAAGTTCCACAATATTTTCCAATCGTTTTACAAATTTCTTGTTTTACCCAGCTAGACTTGTTCTGTATTTTGGCATTTGTCAATTCGGGTCGTTTGAAAAAAGTCGGACCATTAGGACAATTCGAGACAAACGAAGCACAGCAGGGCGAAGTCAAATTACGGAAATCTCAGTCGGAATTGAAATTTGAATGTTCCACAATATTTTCCAATCGTTTTACAAATTTCTTGTTTTACCCAGCTAGACTTGTTCTGTATTTTGGCATTTGTCAATTCGGGTCGTTTGAAAAAAGTCGGGACCATTAGGACAATTCGAGACAAACGAAGCACAGCAGGGCGAAGTCAAATTACGAAAATCTCAGTCGGAATTGAAATTTAAATGTTCCCAACACTTTCCAATTATGTTACAAATTTCTTGAATTTCTCAGCTGGACTCGTTCTGTTTTTTGGCATTTGTCAAGTCGGGCCATCAAGGACAATTCGGGACCATTAGGACAAGTCGAGGCAAATGAAGCACAGCAGGGCGAAGTCAAATTACGAAAATCTCAGTCGGGATTGAAATTTGAATTGTTCTCCAACATTTTCCAATTGTGTTACAAATATCTTGTTTCACCCTGCTGGACTTGTTCTGTAGTTTTGGCATATGTCAAGTCGGGTCAGTAGGGACCAATCGGGACCATTAGGACAAGTCGAGACGTACTAAGCACAGCAGGGCGAAGTCATATCACGGAACTCTCAGTCGGAATTGAAATTTGAATGTTCCCAACACTTTCCAATTGTGTTACAAATTTCTTGACTTACCCAGCTGGACTCGTTCTGTTTTTTGGCATTTGACAAGTCGGGTCATTAAGGACAAATAGGGACCATTAGGACAAGTCAAGACATACGAAGCACAGCAGGGCGAGTCAAATTACGAAAATCTCAGTCGGAATTGAAATTTGAATTGATTCCCAACATTTTCTTATTGTGTTACAAATTTCTTGCTTTACCCAGCTGGGCTTGTTCTGTAGTTTTAGCATATGTCAAGTCGGGTCAGTAGGGACAAATCGGGACCATTAGGATAAGTCGAGACATACGAAGCACAGCAGGGCTAAGTCAATTCACGAAAATCCCATTCGGAATTGAAATTAGAATTGTTCCCCAAAATTTTCCAATTGTGTTACAACTATCTTGTTTCACCCTGCTGGACTTGTTCTGTAGTTTTGGCATATGTCAAGTCGGGTCAGTAGGGACCAATCGGGATCATTAGGACAAGTCGAGACGTACTGAGCACAGCAGGGCGAAGTCAAATTACGGAAATCTCAGTCGGAATTGAAATTTGAATGTTCCCAACACTTTCCAATTGTGTTACAAATTTCTTGAATTACTCAGCTGGACTCGTTCTGTTTTTTGGCATTTGTCAAGTCGGACCATCAAGGACAATTCGGGACCATTAGGACAAGTCGAGGCAAATGAAGCACAGCAGGGCGAAGTCAAATTACGGAAATCTCAGTCGGAATTGAAATTTGAATGTTCCACAATATTTTCCAATCGTTTTACAAATTTCTTGTTTTACCCAGCTAGACTTGTTCTGTATTTTGGCATTTGTCAATTCGGGTCGTTTGAAAAAAGTCGGGACCATTAGGACAATTCGAGACAAACGATGCACAGCAGGGCGAAGTCAAATTACGGAAATCTCAGTCGGAATTGAAATTTGAATGTTCCACCATATTTTCCAATCGTTTTACAAATTTTTTGTTTTACCCAGCTAGACTTGTTCTGTATTTTGGCATTTGTCAATTCGGGTCGTTTGAAAAAAGTAGGGACCATTAGGACAATTCGAGACAAACGAAGCACAGCAGGGCGAAGTCAAATTACGAAAATCTCAGTCGGAATTGAAATTTAAATGTTCCCAACACTTTCCAATTGTGTTACAAATTTCTTGAATTACTCAGCTGGACTCGTTCTGTTTTTTGGCATTTGTCAAGTCGGGCCATCAAGGATAATTCGGGACCATTAGGACAAGTCGAGGCAAATGAAGCACAGCAGGGCGAAGTCAAATTACGGAAATCTCAGTCGGAATTGAAATTTGAATGTTCCACAATATTTTCCAATCGTTTTACAAATTTCTTGTTTTACCCAGCTAGACTTGTTCTGTATTTTGGCATTTGTCAATTCGGGTCGTTTAAAAAAAGTCGGGACCATTAGGACAATTCGAGACAAACGAAGCACAGCAGGGCGAAGTCAAATTACGAAAATCTCAGTCGGGATTGAAATTTGAATTGTTCCCCAACATTTTCCAATTGTGTTACAAATATCTTGTTTCACCCTGCTGGACTTGTTCTGTAGTTTTGTCATATGTCAAGTCGGGTCAGTAGGGACCAATCGGGACCATTAGGACAAGTCGAGACGTACTAAGCACAGCAGGGCGAAGTCAAATTTCGAAAATGTCAGTCGGAATTGAAATTTAAATGTTCCCAACACTTTCCAAATGTGTTACAAATTTCTTGAATTACCCAGCTGGACTCGTTCTGTTTTTTGGCATTTGTCAAGTCGGGCCATCAAGGACAATTCGGGACCATTAGGACAAGTCGAGGCAAATGAGCACAGCAGGGCGAAGTCAAATTACGGAAATCTCAGTCGGAATTGAAGTTTGAATGTTCCACAATATTTTCCAATCGTTTTACAAATTTCTTGTTTTACCCAGCTAGACTTGTTCTGTATTTTGGCATATGTCAATTCGGGTCGTTTAAAAAAAGTCGGGACCATTAGGACAATTCGAGACAAACGAAGCACAGCAGGGCGAAGTCAAATTACGAAAATCTCAGTCGGGATTGAAATTTGAATTGTTCCCCAACATTTTCCAATTGTGTCACAAATATCTTGTCTCACCCTGCTGGACTTGTTCTGTAGTTTTGGCATATGTCAAGTCGGGTCAGTAGGGACCAATCGGGACCATTAGGACAAGTCGAGACGTACTAAGCACAGCAGGGCGAAGTCATATTACGAAAATCTCAGTCGGAATTGAAATTTGAATGTTCCCAACACTTTCCAATTGTGTTACAAATTTCTCGAATTACTCAGCTGGACTCGTTCTGTTTTTTGGCATTTGTCAAGTCGGACCATCAAGGACAATTCGGACCATTAGGACAAGTCGAGGCAAATGAAGCACAGCAGGGCGAAGTCAAATTACGGAAATCTCAGTCGGAATTGAAATTTGAATGTTCCACAATATTTTCCAATCGTTTTACAAATTTCTTGTTTTACCCAGCTAGACTTGTTCTGTATTTTGGCATTTGTCAATTCGGGTCGTTTGAAAAAAGTCGGGACCATTAGGACAATTCGAGACAAACGAAGCACAGCAGGGCGAAGTCAAATTACGGAAATCTCAGTCGGAATTGAAATTTGAATGTTCCACAATATTTTCCAATCGTTTTACAAATTTCTTGTTTTACCCAGCTAGACTTGTTCTGTATTTTGGCATTTGTCAATTCGGGTCGTTTAAAAAAAGTCGGGACCATTAGGACAATTCGAGACAAACGAAGCACAGCAGGGCGAAGTCAAATTACGAAAATCTCAGTCGGGATTGAAATTTGAATTGTTCCCCAACATTTTCCAATTGTGTTACAAATATCTTGTTTCACCCTGCTGGACTTGTTTTGTAGTTTTGGCATATGTCAAGTCGGGTCTACTGACCAATCGGGACCATTAGGACAATTCGAGACAAACGAAGCACAGCAGGGCGAAGTCAAATTACGAAAATCTCAGTCGGAATTGAAATTTAAATGTTCCCAACACTTTCCAATTGTGTTACAAATTTCTTGAATTACTCAGCTGGACTCGTTCTGTTTTTTGGCATTTGTCAAGTCGGGCCATCAAGGACAATTCGGGACCATTAGGACAAGTCGAGGCAAATGAAGCACAGCAGGGCGAAGTCAAATTACGGAAATCTCAGTCGGAATTGAAATTTGAATGTTCCACAATATTTTCCAATCGTTTTACAAATTTCTTGTTTTACCCAGCTAGACTTGTTCTGTATTTTGGCATTTGTCAATTCGGGTCGTTTGAAAAAAGTCGGGACCATTAGGACAATTCGAGACAAACGAAGCACAGCAGGGCGAAGTCAAATTACGGAAATCTCAGTCGGAATTGAAATTTGAATGTTCCACAATATTTTCCAATCGTTTTACAAATTTCTTGTTTTACCCAGCTAGACTTGTTCTGTATTTTGGCATTTGTCAATTCGGGTCGTTTGAAAAAAGTCGGGACCATTAGGACAATTCGAGACAAACGAAGCACAGCAGGGCGAAGTCAAATTACGAAAATCTCAGTCGGGATTGAAATTTGAATTGTTCCCCAACATTTTCCAATTGTGTTACAAATATCTTGTTTCACCCTGCTGGACTTGTTCTGTAGTTTTGGCATATGTCAAGTCGGGTCTACTGACCAATGGGGACCATTAGGACAAGTCGAGACATACGAAGCACAGCAGGGCGAAGTCATATTACGAAAATCTCAGTCGGAATTGAAATTTAAATGTTCCCAACACTTTCCAATTGTGTTACAAATTTCTTGAATTACTCAGCTGGACTCGTTCTGTTTTTTGGCATTTGTCAAGTCGGGCCATCAAGGACAATTCGGGACCATTAGGACAAGTCGAGGCAAATGAAGCACAGCAGGGCGAAGTCAAATTACGGAAATCTCAGTCGGAATTGAAATTTGAATGTTCCACAATATTTTCCAATCGTTTTACAAATTTCTTGTTTTACCCAGCTAGACTTGTTCTGTATTTTGGCATTTGTCAATTCGGGTCGTTTAAAAAAAGTCGAGACCATTAGGACAATTCGAGACAAACGAAGCACAGCAGGGCGAAGTCAAATTACAGAAATCTCAGTCGGAATTGAAATTTGAATTGTTCCCCAACATTTTCCAATTGTGTTACAAATATCTTGTTTCACCCTGCTGGACTTGTTCTGTAGTTTTGGCATATGTCAAGTCGGGTCAGTAGGGACCAATCGGGACCATTAGGACAAGTCGAGACGTACTAAGCACAGCAGGGCGAAGTCATATCACGGAACTCTCAGTCGGAATTGATATTTGAATGTTCCCAACACTTTCCAATTGTGTTACAAATTTCTTGAATTACTCAGCTGGACTCGTTCTGTTTTTTGGCATTTGTCAAGTCGGGCCATCAAGGACAATTCGGGACCATTAGGACAAGTCGAGGCAAATGAAGCACAGCAGGGCGAAGTCAAATTACGGAAATCTCAGTCGGAATTGAAATTTGAATGTTCCACAATATTTTCCAATCGTTTTACAAATTTCTTGTTTTACCCAGCTAGACTTGTTCTGTATTTTGGCATTTGTCAATTCGGGTCGTTTAAAAAAAGTCGGGACCATTAGGACAATTCGAGACAAACGAAGCACAGCAGGGCGAAGTCAAATTACGAAAATCTCAGTCGGGATTGAAATTTGAATTGTTCCCCAACATTTTCCAATTGTGTTACAAATATCTTGTTTCACCCTGCTGGACTTGTTCTGTAGTTATGTCATATGTCAAGTCGGGTCAGTAGGGACCAATCGGGACCATTAGGACAAGTCGAGACGTACTAAGCACAGCAGGGCGAAGTCAAATTTCGAAAATGTCAGTCGGAATTGAAATTTAAATGTTCCCAACACTTTCCAAATGTGTTACAAATTTCTTGAATTACTCAGCTGGACTCGTTCTGTTTTTTGGCATTTGTCAAGTCGGACCATCAAGGACAATTCGGGACCATTAGGACAAGTCGAGGCAAATGAAGCACAGCAGGGCGAAGTCAAATTACGGAAATCTCAGTCGGAATTGAAATTTGAATGTTCCACAATATTTTCCAATCGTTTTACAAATTTCTTGTTTTAACCAGCTAGACTTGTTCTGTATTTTGGCATTTGTCAATTCGGGTCGTTTGAAAAAAGTCGGGACCATTAGGACAATTCGAGACAAACGAAGCACAGCAGGGCGAAGTCAAATTACGGAAATCTCAGTCGGAATTGAAATTTGAATGTTCCACAATATTTTCCAATCGTTTTACAAATTTCTTGTTTTACCCAGCTAGACTTGTTCTGTATTTTGGCATTTGTCAATTCGGGTCGTTTAAAAAAAGTCGGGACCATTAGGACAATTCGAGACAAACGAAGCACAGCAGGGCGAAGTCAAATTACGAGAATCTCAGTCGGGATTGAAATTTGAATTGTTCCCCAACATTTTCCAATTGTGTTACAAATATCTTGTTTCACCCTGCTGGACTTGTTTTGTAGTTTTGGCATATGTCAAGTCGGGTCTACTGACCAATCGGGACCATTAGGACAATTCGAGACAAACGAAGCACAGCAGGGCGAAGTCAAATTACGAAAATCTCAGTCGGAATTGAAATTTAAATGTTCCCAACACTTTCCAATTGTGTTACAAATTTCTTGAATTACTCAGCTGGACTCGTTCTGTTTTTTGGCATTTGTCAAGTCGGGCCATCAAGGACAATTCGGGACCATTAGGACAAGTCGAGGCAAATGAAGCACAGCAGGGCGAAGTCAAATTACGGAAATCTCAGTCGGAATTGAAATTTGAATGTTCCACAATATTTTCCAATCGTTTTACAAATTTCTTGTTTTACCCAGCTAGACTTGTTCTGTATTTTGGCATTTGTCAATTCGGGTCGTTTGAAAAAAGTCGGGACCATTAGGACAATTCGAGACAAACGAAGCACAGCAGGGCGAAGTCAAATTACGAAAATCTCAGTCGGGATTGAAATTTGAATGTTCCCCAACATTTTCCAATTGTGTTACAAATAACTTGTTTCACCCTGCTGGACTTGTTCTGTAGTTTTGGCATATGTCAAGTCGGGTCAGTAGGGACCAATCGGGACCATTAGGACAAGTCGAGACGTACTAAGCACAGCAGGGCGAAGTCAAATTTCGAAAATGTCAGTCGGAATTGAAATTTAAATGTTCCCAACACTTTCCAAATGTGTTACAAATTTCTTGAATTACCCAGCTGGACTCGTTCTGTTTTTTGGCATTTGTCAAGTCGGGCCATCAAGGACAATTCGGGACCATTAGGACAAGTCGAGGCAAATGAGCACAGCAGGGCGAAGTCAAATTACGGAAATCTCAGTCGGAATTGAAGTTTGAATGTTCCACAATATTTTCCAATCGTTTTACAAATTTCTTGTTTTACCCAGCTAGACTTGTTCTGTATTTTGGCATTTGTCAATTCGGGTCGTTTGAAAAAAGTCGGGACCATTAGGACAATTCGAGACAAACGAAGCACAGCAGGGCGAAGTCAAATTACGAGAATCTCAGTCGGGATTGAAATTTGAATTGTTCCCCAACATTTTCCAATTGTGTTACAAATATCTTGTTTCACCCTGCTGGACTTGTTTTGTAGTTTTGGCATATGTCAAGTCGGGTCTACTGACCAATCGGGACCATTAGGACAATTCGAGACAAACGAAGCACAGCAGGGCGAAGTCAAATTACGAAAATCTCAGTCGGAATTGAAATTTAAATGTTCCCAACACTTTCCAATTGTGTTACAAATTTCTTGAATTACTCAGCTGGACTCGTTCTGTTTTTTGGCATTTGTCAAGTCGGGCCATCAAGGACAATTCGGGACCATTAGGACAAGTCGAGGCAAATGAGCACAGCAGGGCGAATTCAAATTACGGAAATCTCAGTCGGAATTGAAGTTTGAATGTTCCACAATATTTTCCAATCGTTTTACAAATATCTTGTTTTACCCAGCTAGATTTGTTCTGTATTTTGGCATATGTCAATTCGGGTCGTTTAAAAAAAGTCGGGACCATTAGGACAATTCGAGACAAACGAAGCACAGCAGGGCGAAGTCAAATTACGAAAATCTCAGTCGGGATTGAAATTTGAATTGTTCCCCAACATTTTCCAATTGTGTTACAAATATCTTGTTTTACCCTGCTGGACTTGTTCTGTAGTTTTGGCATATGTCAAGTCGGGTCAGTAGGGACCAATCGGGACCATTAGGACAAGTCGAGACGTACTAAGCACAGCAGGGCGAAGTCATATTACGAAAATCTCAGTCGGAATTGAAATTTGAATGTTCCCAACACTTTCCAATTGTGTTACAAATTTCTTGAATTACTCAGCTGGACTCGTTTTTTTTTTTGGCATTTGTCAAGTCGGACCATCAAGGACAATTCGGGACCATTAGGACAAGTCAAGGCAAATGAAGCACAGCAGGGCGAAGTCAAATTACGGAAATCTCAGTCGGAATTGAAATTTGAATGTTCCACAATATTTTCCAATCGTTTTACAAATTTCTTGTTTTACCCAGCTAGACTTGTTCTGTATTTTGGCATTTGTCAATTCGGGTCGTTTGAAAAAAGTCGGGACCATTAGGACAATTCGAGACAAACGAAGCACAGCAGGGCGAAGTCAAATTACGGAAATCTCAGTCGGAATTGAAATTTGAATGTTCCACAATATTTTCCAATCGTTTCACAAATTTCTTGTTTTACCCAGCTAGACTTGTTCTGTATTTTGGCATTTGTCAATTCGGGTCGTTTAAAAAAAGTCGGGACCATTAGGACAATTCGAGACAAACGAAGCACAGCAGGGCGAAGTCAAATTACGAAAATCTCAGTCGGGATTGAAATTTGAATTGTTCCCCAACATTTTCCAATTGTGTAACAAATATCTTGTTTCACCCTGCTGGACTTGTTCTGTAGTTTTGGCATATGTCAAGTCGGGTCTACTGACCAATGGGGACCATTAGGACAAGTCGAGACATACGAAGCACAGCAGGGCGAAGTCATATTACGAAAATCTCAGTCGGAATTGAAATTTAAATGTTCCCAACACTTTCCAATTGTGTTACAAATTTCTTGAATTACTCAGCTGGACTCGTTCTGTTTTTTGGCATTTGTCAAGTCGGGCCATCAAGGACAATTCGGGACCATTAGGACAAGTCGAGGCAAATGAAGCACAGCAGGGCGAAGTCAAATTACGGAAATCTCAGTCGGAATTGAAATTTGAATGTTCCACAATATTTTCCAATCGTTTTACAAATTTCTTGTTTTACCCAGCTAGACTTGTTCTGTATTTTGGCATTTGTCAATTCGGGTCGTTTAAAAAAAGTCGAGACCATTAGGACAATTCGAGACAAACGAAGCACAGCAGGGCGAAGTCAAATTACGAAAATCTCAGTCGGGATTGAAATTTGAATTGTTCCCCAACATTTTCCAATTGTGTTACAAATATCTTGTTTCACCCTGCTGGACTTGTTCTGTAGTTTTGGCATATGTCAAGTCGGGTCAGTAGGGACCAATCGGGACCATTAGGACAAGTCGAGACGTACTAAGCACAGCAGGGCGAAGTCATATCACGGAACTCTCAGTCGGAATTGATATTTGAATGTTCCCAACACTTTCCAATTGTGTTACAAATTTCTTGACTTACCCAGCTGGACTCGTTCTGTTTTTTGGCATTTGTCAAGTCGGGCCATCAAGGACAATTCGGGACCATTAGGACAAGTCGAGGCAAATGAAGCACAGCAAGGCGAAGTCAATTTACGAAAATCCCATTCGGAATTGAAATTAGAATTGTTCCCCAACATTTTCCAATAGTGTTACAAATTTCTTGTGTTACCCAGCTGGTCTTGTTCTGTAGATTTGGCATATGTCAAGTTAGGTAGTAGGGACAAATCGGGACCATAAGGACAAGTTGATAGATACGAAGCACAGCAGGGCGAAGTCAAACTTCGAAAATGTCAGTCGGAATTGAAATTTGAATGTTCCCAACACTTTCCAATTGTGTTACAAATTTCTTGAATTACTCAGCTGGACTCGTTCTGTTTTTTGGCATTTGTCAAGTCGGGCCATCAAGGACAATTCGGGACCATTAGGACAAGTCGAGGCAAATGAAGCACAGCAGGGCGAAGTCAAATTACGGAAATCTCAGTCGGAATTGAAATTTGAATGTTCCACAATATTTTCCAATCGTTTCACAAATTTCTTGTTTTACCCAGCTAGACTTGTTCTGTATTTTGGCATTTGTCAATTCGGGTCGTTTAAAAAAAGTCGGGACCATTAGACAATTCGAGACAAACGAAGCACAGCAGGGCGAAGTCAAATTACGAAAATCTCAGTCGGGATTGAAATTTGAATTGTTCCCCAACATTTTCCAATTGTGTTACAAATATCTTGTTTCACCCTGCTGGACTTGTTCTGTAGTTTTGGCATATGTCAAGTCGGGTCAGTAGGGACCAATCGGGACCATTAGAACAATTCGAGACGTAATAAGCACAGCAGGGCGAAGTCATATTACGAAAATCTCAGTCGGAATTGAAATTTGAATGTTCCCAACACTTTCCAATTGTGTTACAAATTTCTTGAATTACTCAGCTGGACTCGTTCTGTTTTTTGGCATTTGTCAAGTCGGGCCATCAAGGACAATTCGGGACCATTAGGACAAGTCGAGGCAAATGAAGCACAGCAGGGCGAAGTCAAATTACGGAAATCTCAGTCGGAATTGAAATTTGAATGTTCCACAATATTTTCCAATCGTTTTACAAATTTCTTGTTTTACCCAGCTAGACTTGTTCTGTATTTTGGCATTTGTCAATTCGGGTCGTTTAAAAAAAGTCGAGACCATTAGGACAATTCGAGACAAACGAAGCACAGCAGGGCGAAGTCAAATTACGAAAATCTCAGTCGGGATTGAAATTTGAATTGTTCCCCAACATTTTCCAATTGTGTTACAAATATCTTGTTTCACCCTGCTGGACTTGTTCTGTAGTTTTGGCATATGTCAAGTCGGGTCAGTAGGGACCAATCGGGACCATTAGGACAAGTCGAGACGTACTAAGCACAGCAGGGCGAAGTCATATCACGGAACTCTCAGTCGGAATTGATATTTGAATGTTCCCAACACTTTCCAATTGTGTTACAAATTTCTTGACTTACCCAGCTGGACTCGTTCTGTTTTTTGGCATTTGTCAAGTCGGGCCATCAAGGACAATTCGGGACCATTAGGACAAGTCGAGGCAAATGAAGCACAGCAAGGCGAAGTCAATTTACGAAAATCCCATTCGGAATTGAAATTAGAATTGTTCCCCAACATTTTCCAATAGTGTTACAAATTTCTTGTGTTACCCAGCTGGTCTTGTTCTGTAGATTTGGCATATGTCAAGTTGGGTAGTAGGGACAAATCGGGACCATAAGGACAAGTTGATAGATACGAAGCACAGCAGGGCGAAGTCAAACTTCGAAAATGTCAGTCGGAATTGAAATTTGAATGTTCCCAACACTTTCCAATTGTGTTACAAATTTCTTGAATTACTCAGCTGGACTCGTTCTGTTTTTTGGCATTTGTCAAGTCGGGCCATCAAGGACAATTCGGGACCATTAGGACAAGTCGAGGCAAATGAAGCACAGCAGGGCGAAGTCAAATTACGGAAATCTCAGTCGGAATTGAAATTTGAATGTTCCACAATATTTTCCAATCGTTTCACAAATTTCTTGTTTTACCCAGCTAGACTTGTTCTGTATTTTGGCATTTGTCAATTCGGGTCGTTTAAAAAAAGTCGGGACCATTAGACAATTCGAGACAAACGAAGCACAGCAGGGCGAAGTCAAATTACGAAAATCTCAGTCGGGATTGAAATTTGAATTGTTCCCCAACATTTTCCAATTGTGTTACAAATATCTTGTTTCACCCTGCTGGACTTGTTCTGTAGTTTTGGCATATGTCAAGTCGGGTCAGTAGGGACCAATCGGGACCATTAGAACAATTCGAGACGTACTAAGCACAGCAGGGCGAAGTCATATTACGAAAATCTCAGTCGGAATTGAAATTTGAATGTTCCCAACACTTTCCAATTGTGTTACAAATTTCTTGAATTACTCAGCTGCACTCGTTCTGTTTTTTGGCATTTGTCAAGTCGGGCCATCAAGGACAATTCGGGACCATTAGGACAAGTCGAGGCAAATGAAGCACAGCAGGGCGAAGTCAAATTACGGAAATCTCAGTCGGAATTGAAATTTGAATGTTCCACAATATTTTCCAATCGTTTTACAAATTTCTTGTTTTACCCAGCTAGACTTGTTCTGTATTTTGGCATTTGTCAATTCGGGTCGTTTGAAAAAAGTCGGACCATTAGGACAATTCGAGACAAACGAAGCACAGCAGGGCGAAGTCAAATTACGAAAATCTCAGTCGGAATTGAAATTTAAATGTTCCCAACACTTTCCAATTATGTTACAAATTTCTTGAATTACTCAGCTGGACTCGTTCTGTTTTTTGGCATTTGTCAAGTCGGGCCATCAAGGACAATTCGGGACCATTAGGACAAGTCGAGGCAAATGAAGCACAGCAGGGCGAAGTCAAATTACGGAAATCTCAGTCGGAATTGAAATTTGAAAGTTCCACAATATTTTCCAATCGTTTTACAAATTTCTTGTTTTACCCAGCTAGACTTGTTCTGTATTTTGGCATTTGTCAATTCGGGTCGTTTGAAAAAAGTCGGACCATTAGGACAATTCGAGACAAACGAAGCACAGCAGGGCGAAGTCAAATTACGGAAATCTCAGTCGGAATTGAAATTTGAATGTTCCACTATATTTTCCAATCGTTTTACAAATTTCTTGTTTTACCCAGCTAGACTTGTTCTGTATTTTGGCATTTGTCAATTCGGGTCGTTTGAAAAAAGTCGGACCATTAGGACAATTCGAGACAAACGAAGCACAGCAGGGCGAAGTCAAATTACGGAAATCTCAGTCGGAATTGAAATTTGAATGTTCCACAATATTTTCCAATCGTTTTACAAATTTCTTGTTTTACCCAGCTAGACTTGTTCTGTATTTTGGCATTTGTCAATTCGGGTCGTTTGAAAAAAGTCGGACCATTAGGACAATTCGAGACAAACGAAGCACAGCAGGGCGAAGTCAAATTACGGAAATCTCAGTCGGAATTGAAATTTGAATGTTCCACAATATTTTCCAATCGTTTTACAAATTTCTTGTTTTACCCAGCTAGACTTGTTCTGTATTTTGGCATTTGTCAATTCGGGTCGTTTGAAAAAAGTCGGGACCATTAGGACAATTCGAGACAAACGAAGCACAGCAGGGCGAAGTCAAATTACGAAAATCTCAGTCGGAATTGAAATTTAAATGTTCCCAACACTTTCCAATTATGTTACAAATTTCTTGAATTACTCAGCTGGACTCGTTCTGTTTTTTGGCATTTGTCAAGTCGGGCCATCAAGGACAATTCGGGACCATTAGGACAAGTCGAGGCAAATGAAGCACAGCAGGGCGAAGTCAAATTACGGAAATCTCTGTCGGAATTGAAATTTGAATGTTCCACAATATTTTCCAATCGTTTTACAAATTTCTTGTTTTACCCAGCTAGACTTGTTCTGTATTTTGGCATTTGTCAATTCGGGTCGTTTAAAAAAAGTCGGGACCATTAGGACAATTCGAGACAAACGAAGCACAGCAGGGCGAAGTCAAATTACGAAAATCTCAGTCGGGATTGAAATTTGAATGTTCCCAACACTTTCCAATTGTGTTACAAATTTCTTGACTTACCCAGCTGGACTCGTTCTGTTTTTTGGCATTTGACAAGTCGGGTCATTTCACCCTGCTGGACTTGTTCTGTAGTTTTGGCATATGTCAAGTCGGGTCAGTAGGGACCAATCGGGACCATTAGGACAAGTCGAGACGTACTAAGCACAGCAGGGCGAAGTCATATTACGAAAATCTTAGTCGGAATTGAAATATGAATGTTCCCAACACTTTCCAATTGTGTTACAAATTTCTTGAATTACTCAGCTGGACTCGTTCTGTTTTTTGGCATTTGTCAAGTCGGACCATCAAGGACAATTCGGGACCATTAGGACAAGTCGAGGCAAATGAAGCACAGCAGGGCGAAGTCAAATTACGGAAATCTCAGTCGGAATTGAAATTTGAATGTTCCACAATATTTTCCAATCGTTTTACAAATTTCTTGTTTTACCCAGCTAGACTTGTTCTGTATTTTGGCATTTGTCAATTCGGGTCGTTTGAAAAAAGTCGGGACCATTAGGACAATTCGAGACAAACGATGCACAGCAGGGCGAAGTCAAATTACGGAAATCTCAGTCGGAATTGAAATTTGAATGTTCCATAATATTTTCCAATCGTTTTACAAATTTCTTGTTTTACCCAGCTAGACTTGTTCTGTATTTTGGCATTTGTCAATTCGGGTCGTTTGAAAAAAGTCGGGACCATTAGGACAATTCGAGACAAACGAAGCACAGCAGGGCGAAGTCAAATTACGAAAATCTCAGTCGGAATTGAAATTTAAATGTTCCCAACACTTTCCAATTGTGTTACAAATTTCTTGAATTACTCAGCTGGACTCGTTTTGTTTTTTGGCATTTGTCAAGTCGGGCCATCAAGGACAATTCGGGACCATTAGGACAAGTCGAGGCAAATGAAGCACAGCAGGGCGAAGTCAAATTACGGAAATCTCAGTCGGAATTGAAATTTGAATGTTCCACAATATTTTCCAATCGTTTTACAAATTTCTTGTTTTACCCAGCTAGACTTGTTCTGTATTTTGGCATTTGTCAATTCGGGTCGTTTGAAAAAAGTCGGGACCATTAGGACAATTCGAGACAAACGATGCACAGCAGGGCGAAGTCAAATTACGGAAATCTCAGTCGGAATTGAAATTTGAATGTTCCACAATATTTTCCAATCGTTTTAAAAATTTCTTGTTTTACCCAGCTAGACTTGTTCTGTATTTTGGCATTTGTCAATTCGGGTCGTTTAAAAAAAGTCGGGACCATCAGGACAATTCGAGACAAACGAAGCACAGCAGGGCGAAGTAAAATTACGAAAATCTCAGTCGGGATTGAAATTTGAATTGTTCCCCAACATTTTCCAATTGTGTTACAAATATCTTGTTTCACCCTGCTGGACTTGTTCTGTAGTTTTGGCATATGTCAGTCGGGTCAGTAGGGACCAATCGGGACCATTAGGACAAGTCGAGACGTACTAAGCACAGCAGGGCGAAGTCAAATTTCGAAAATATCAGTCGGAATTGAAATTTAAATGTTCCCAACACTTTCCAATTGTGTTACAAATTTCTTGAATTACCCAGCTGGACTCGTTCTGTTTTTTGGCATTTGTCAAGTCGGGCCATCAAGGACAATTCGGGACCATTAGGACAAGTCGAGGCAAATGAGCACAGCAGGGCGAAGTCAAATTACGGAAATCTCAGTCGGAATTGAAGTTTGAATGTTCCACAATATTTTCCAATCGTTTTACAAATTTCTTGTTTTACCCAGCTAGACTTGTTCTGTATTTTGGCATATGTCAATTCGGGTCGTTTGAAAAAAGTCGGGACCATTGGGACAATTCGAGACAAACGAAGCACAGCAGGGCGAAGTCAAATTACGAAAATCTCAGTCGGGATTGAAATTTGAATTGTTCCCCAACATTTTCCAATTGTGTTACAAATTTCTTGAATTACTCAGCTGGACTCGTTCTGTTTTTTGGCATTTGTCAAGTCGGGCCATCAAGGACAATTCGGGACCATTAGGACAAGTCGAGGCAAATGAAGCACAGCAGGGCGAAGTCAAATTACGGAAATCTCAGTCGGAATTGAAATTTGAATGTTCCACAATATTTTCCAATCGTTTTACAAATTTCTTGTTTTACCCAGCTAGACTTGTTCTGTATTTTGGCATTTGTCAATTCGGGTCGTTTAAAAAAAGTCGGGACCATTAGGACAATTCGAGACAAACGAAGCACAGCAGGGCGAAGTCAAATTACGAAAATCTCAGTCGGGATTGAAATTTGAATTGTTCCCCAACATTTTCCAATTGTGTTACAAATATCTTGTTTCACCCTGCTGGACTTGTTCTGTAGTTTTGGCATATGTCAAGTCGGGTCAGTAGGGACCAATCGGGACCATTAGGACAAGTCGAGACGTACTAAGCACAGCAGGGCGAAGTCATATTACGAAAATCTCAGTCGGAATTGAAATTTGAATGTTCCCAACACTTTCCAATTGTGTTACAAATTTCTTGAATTACTCAGCTGGACTCGTTCTGTTTTTTGGCATTTGTCAAGTCGGACCATCAAGGACAATTCGGGACCATTAGGACAAGTCGAGGCAAATGAAGCACAGCAGGGCGAAGTCAAATTACGGAAATCTCAGCCGGAATTGAAATTTGAATGTTCCACAATATTTTCCAATCGTTTTACAAATTTCTTGTTTTACCCAGCTAGACTTGTTCTGTATTTTGGCATTTGTCAATTCGGGTCGTTTGAAAAAAGTCGGGACCATTAGGACAATTCGAGACAAACGATGCACAGCAGGGCGAAGTCAAATTACGGAAATCTCAGTCGGAATTGAAATTTGAATGTTCCACAATATTTTCCAATCGTTTTACAAATTTCTTGTTTTACCCAGCTAGACTTGTTCTGTATTTTGGCATTTGTCAATTCGGGTCGTTTGAAAAAAGTCGGGACCATTAGGACAATTCGAGACAAACGAAGCACAGCAGGGCGAAGTCAAATTACGAAAATCTCAGTCGGAATTGAAATTTAAATGTTCCCAACACTTTCCAATTGTGTTACAAATTTCTTGAATTACTCAGCTGGACTCGTTTTGTTTTTTGGCATTTGTCAAGTCGGGCCATCAAGGACAATTCGGGACCATTAGGACAAGTCGAGGCAAATGAAGCACAGCAGGGCGAAGTCAAATTACGGAAATCTCAGTCGGAATTGAAATTTGAATGTTCCACAATATTTTCCAATCGTTTTAAAAATTTCTTGTTTTACCCAGCTGGACTTGTTCTGAATTTTGGCATTTGTCAATTCGGGTCGTTTAAAAAAAGTCGGGACCATCAGGACAATTCGAGACAAACGAAGCACAGCAGGGCGAAGTCAATTTACGAAAATCTCAGTCGGGATTGAAATTTGAATTGTTCCCCAACATTTTCCAATTGTGTTACAAATATCTTGTTTCACCCTGCTGGACTTGTTCTGTAGTTTTGGCATATGTCAAGTCGGGTCAGTAGGGACCAATCGGGACCATTAGGACAAGTCGAGACGTACTAAGCACAGCAGGGCGAAGTCAAATTTCGAAAATGTCAGTCGGAATTGAAATTTAAATGTTCCCAACACTTTCCAATTGTGTTACAAATTTCTTGAATTACCCAGCTGGACTCGTTCTGTTTTTTGGCATTTGTCAAGTCGGGCCATCAAGGACAATTCGGGACCATTAGGACAAGTCGAGGCAAATGAGCACAGCAGGGCGAAGTCAAATTACGGAAATCTCAGTCGGAATTGAAGTTTGAATGTTCCACAATATTTTCCAATCGTTTTACAAATTTCTTGTTTTACCCAGCTAGACTTGTTCTGTATTTTGGCATATGTCAATTCGGGTCGTTTGAAAAAAGTCGGGACCATTAGGACAAGTCGAGACGTACTAAGCACAGCAGGGCGAAGTCATATTACGAAAATCTCAGTCGGAATTGAAATTTGAATGTTCCCAACACTTTCCAATTGTGTTAAAAATTTCTTGAATTACTCAGCTGGACTCGTTCTGTTTTTTGGCATTTGTCAAGTCGGACCATCAAGGACAATTCGGGACCATTAGGACAAGTCGAGGCAAATGAAGCACAGCAGGGCGAAGTCAAATTACGGAAATCTCAGTCGGAATTGAAATTTGAATGTTCCACAATATTTTCCAATCGTTTTACAAATTTCTTGTTTTACCCAGCTAGACTTGTTCTGTATTTTGGCATTTGTCAATTCGGGTCGTTTGAAAAAAGTCGGGACCATTAGGACAATTCGAGACAAAAGATGCACAGCAGGGCGAAGTCAAATTACGGAAATCTCAGTCGGAATTGAAATTTGAATGTTCCACAATATTTTCCAATCGTTTTACAAATTTCTTGTTTTACGCTAGACTTGTTCTGTATTTTGGCATTTGTCAATTCGGGTCGTTTGAAAAAAGTCGGGACCATTAGGACAATTCGAGACAAACGAAGCACAGCAGGGCGAAGTCAAATTACGAAAATCTCAGTCGGAATTGAAATTTAAATGTTCCCAGCACTTTCCAATTGTGTTACAAATTTCTTGAATTACTCAGCTGGACTCGTTTTGTTTTTTGGCATTTGTCAAGTCGGGCCATCAAGGACAATTCGGGACCATTAGGACAAGTCGAGGCAAATGAAGCACAGCAGGGCGAAGTCAAATTACGGAAATCTCAGTCGGAATTGAAATTTGAATGTTCCACAATATTTTCCAGTCGTTTTACAAATTTCTTGTTTTACCCAGCTAGACTTGTTCTGTATTTTGGCATTTGTCAATTCGGGTCGTTTTAAAAAAGTCGGGACCTTTAGGACAATTCGAGACAAACGAAGCACAGCAGGGCGAAGTCAAATTACGAAAATCTCAGTCGGGATAGAAATTTGAATTGTTCCCCAACATTTTCCAATTGTGTTACAAATATCTTGTTTCACCCTGCTGGACTTGTTCTGTAGTTTCGGCATTTGTCAAGTCGGGCAATCAAGGACAATTCGGGACCATTAGGACAAGTCGAGGCAAATGAAGCACAGCAGGGCGAAGTCAAATTACGGAAATCTCAGTCGGAATTGAAATTTGAATGTTCCACAATATTTTCCAATCGTTTTACAAATTTCTTGTTTTACCCAGCTAGACTTGTTCTGTATTTTGGCATTTGTCAATTCGGGTCGTTTAAAAAAAGTCGGGACCATTAGGACAATTCGAGACAAACGAAGCACAGCAGGGCGAAGTCAAATTACGAAAATCTCAGTCGGGATTGAAATTTGAATTGTTTCCCAACATTTTCCAATTGTGTTACAAATATCTTGTTTCACCCTGCTGGACTTGTTCTGTAGTTTTGGCATATGTCAAGTCGGGTCTACTGACCAATCGGGACCATTAGGACAAGTCGAGACATACGAAGCACAGCAGGGCGAAGTCATATTACGAAAATCTCAGTCGGAATTGAAATTTAAATGTTCCCAACACTTTCCAATTGTGTTACAAATTTTTTGAATTACTCAGCTGGACTCGTTCTGTTTTTTGGCATCTGTCAAGTCGGGCCATCAAGGACAATTCGGGACCATTAGGACAATTCGAGACAAACGAAGCACAGCAGGGCGAAGTCAAATTATGAAAATCTCAGTCGGGATTGAAATTTGAATTGTTCCCCAACATTTTCCAATTGTGTTACAAATATCTTGTTTCACCCTGCTGGACTTGTTCTGTAGTTTTGGCATATGTCAAGTCGGGTCAGTAGGGACCAATCGGGACCATTAGGACAAGTCGAGACGTACTAAGCACAGCAGGGCGAAGTCAAATTACGGAAATCTCAGTCGGAATTGAAATTTGAATGTTCCACAATATTTTCCAATCGCTTTACAAATTTCTTGTTTTACCCAGCTAGACTTGTTCTGTATTTTGGCATTTGTCAATTCGGGTCGTTTGAAAAAAGTCGGGACCATTAGGACAATTCGAGACAAACGAAGCACAGCAGGGCGAAGTCAAATTACGAAAATCTCAGTCGGAATTGAAATTTAAATGTTCCCAACACTTTCCAATTGTGTTACAAATTTCTTGAATTACTCAGCTGGACTCGTTCTGTTTTTTGGCATTTGTCAAGTCGGGCCATCAAGGACAATTCGGGACCATTAGGACAAGTCGAGGCAAATGAAGCACAGCAGGGCGAAGTCAAATTACGGAAATCTCAGTCGGAATTGAAATTTGAATGTTCCACAATATTTTCCAATCGTTTTACAAATTTCTTGTTTTACCCAGCTAGACTTGTTCTGTATTTTGGCATTTGTCAATTCGGGTCGTTTAAAAAAAGTCGGGACCATTAGGACAATTCGAGACAAACGAAGCACAGCAGGGCGAAGTCAAATTACGAAAATCTCAGTCAGGATTGAAATTTGAATTGTTCCCCAACATTTTCCAATTGTGTTACAAATATCTTGTTTCACCCTGCTGGACTTGTTCTGTAGTTTTGGCATATGTCAAGTCGGGTCTACTGACCAATTGGGACCATTAGGACAAGTCGAGACGTACGAAGCACAGCAGGGCGAAGTCAAATTACGAAAATCTCAGTCGGAATTGAAATTTAAATGTTCCCAACACTTTCCAATTGTGTTACAAATTTCTTGAATTACTCAGCTGGACTCGTTCTGTTTTTTGGCATTTGTCAAGTCGGGCCATCAAGGACAATTCGGGACCATTAGGACAAGTCGATGCAAATGAAGCACAGCAGGGCGAAGTCAAATTACGGAAATCTCAGTCGGAATTGAAATTTGAATGTTCCACAATATATTTCCAATCGTTTTACAAATTTCTTGTTTTACCCAGCTAGACTTGTTCTGTATTTTGGCATTTGTCAATTCGGGTCGTTTAAAAAAAGTCGAGACCATTAGGACAATTCGAGACAAACGAAGCACAGCAGGGCGAAGTCAAATTACGAAAATCTCAGTCGGGATTGAAATTTGAATTGTTCCCCAACATTTTCCAATTGTGTTACAAATATCTTGTTTCACCCTGCTGGACTTGTTCTGTAGTTTTGGCATATGTCAAGTCGGGTCTACTGACCAATCGGGACCATTAGGACAAGTCGAGACATACGAAGCACAGCAGGGCGAAGTCATATTACGAAAATCTCAGTCGGAATTGAAATTTAAATGTTCCCAACACTTTCCAATTGTGTTAAAAATTTCTTGAATTACTCAGCTGGACTCGTTCTGTTTTTTGGCATCTGTCAAGTCGGGCCATCAAGGACAATTCGGGACCATTAGGACAATTCGAGACAAACGAAGCACAGCAGGGCGAAGTCAAATTATGAAAATCTCAGTCGGGATTGAAATTTGAATTGTTCCCCAACATTTTCCAATTGTGTTACAAATATCTTGTTTCACCCTGCTGGACTTGTTCTGTAGTTTTGGCATATGTCAAGTCGGGTCAGTAGGGACCAATCGGGACCATTAGGACAAGTCGAGACGTACTAAGCACAGCAGGGCGAAGTCAAATTACGGAAATCTCAGTCGGAATTGAAATTTGAATGTTCCACAATATTTTCCAATCGCTTTACAAATTTCTTGTTTTACCCAGCTAGACTTGTTCTGTATTTTGGCATTTGTCAATTCGGGTCGTTTGAAAAAAGTCGGGACCATTAGGACAATTCGAGACAAACGAAGCACAGCAGGGCGAAGTCAAATTACGAAAATCTCAGTCGGAATTGAAATTTAAATGTTCCCAACACTTTCCAATTGTGTTACAAATTTCTTGAATTACTCAGCTGGACTCGTTCTGTTTTTTGGCATTTGTCAAGTCGGGCCATCAAGGACAATTCGGGACCATTAGGACAAGTCGAGGCAAATGAAGCACAGCAGGGCGAAGTCAAATTACGGAAATCTCAGTCGGAATTGAAATTTGATTGTTCCACAATATTTTCCAATCGTTTTACAAATTTCTTGTTTTACCCAGCTAGACTTGTTCTGTATTTTGGCATTTGTCAATTCGGGTCGTTTAAAAAAAGTCGGGACCATTAGGACAATTCGAGACAAACGAAGCACAGCAGGGCGAAGTCAAATTACGAAAATCTCAGTCAGGATTGAAATTTGAATTGTTCCCCAACATTTTCCAATTGTGTTACAAATATCTTGTTTCACCCTGCTGGACTTGTTCTGTAGTTTTGGCATATGTCAAGTCGGGTCTACTGACCAATTGGGACCATTAGGACAAGTCGAGACATACGAAGCACAGCAGGGCGAAGTCAAATTACGAAAATCTCAGTCGGAATTGAAATTTAAATGTTCCCAACACTTTCCAATTGTGTTACAAATTTCTTGAATTACTCAGCTGGACTCGTTCTGTTTTTTGGCATTTGTCAAGTCGGGCCATCAAGGACAATTCGGGACCATTAGGACAAGTCGATGCAAATGAAGCACAGCAGGGCGAAGTCAAATTACGGAAATCTCAGTCGGAATTGAAATTTGAATGTTCCACAATATTTTCCAATCGTTTTACAAATTTCTTGTTTTACCCAGCTAGACTTGTTCTGCATTTTGGCATTTGTCAATTCGGGTCGTTTAAAAAAAGTCGAGACCATTAGGACAATTCGAGACAAACGAAGCACAGCAGGGCGAAGTCAAATTACGAAAATCTCAGTCGGGATTGAAATTTGAATTGTTCCCCAACATTTTCCAATTGTGTTACAAATATCTTGTTTCACCCTGCTGGACTTGTTCTTTAGTTTTGGCATATGTCAAGTTGGGTCAGTAGGGACCAATCGGGACCATTAGGACAAGTCGAGACGTACTAAGCACAGCAGGGCGAAGTCATATCACGGAACTCTCAGTCGGAATTGAAATTTGAATGTTCCCAACACTTTCCAATTGTGTTACAAATTTCTTGACTTACCCAGCTGGACTCGTTCTGTTTTTTGGCATTTGACAAGTCGCGTCATTAAGGACAAATAGGGACCATTAGGACAAGTCGAGACATATGAAGCACAGCAGGGCTAAGTCAATTTACGAAAATCCCATTCGGAATTGAAATTAGAATTGTTCCCCAACATTTTCCAGTAGTGTTACAAATTTCTTGTTTCACCCAGCTGGTCTTGTTCTGTAGATTTGGCATATGTCAAGTCGGGTAGTAGGGACAAATCGGGACCATAAGGACAAGTTGATAGATACGAAGCACAGCAGGGCGAAGTCAAACTTCGAAAATGTCAGTCAGAATTGAAATTTGAATGTTCCCAACACTTTCCAATTGTGTTACAAATTTCTTGAATTACTCAGCTGGACTCGTTCTGTTTTTTGGCATTTGTCAAGTCGGGCCATCAAGGACAATTCGGGACCATTGGGACAAGGCGAGGCAAATGAAGCACAGCAGGGCGAAGTCAAATTACGGAAATCTCAGTCGGAATTGAAATTTGAATGTTCCACAATATTTTCCAATCGTTTCACAAATTTCTTGTTTTACCCAGCTAGACTTGTTCTGTATTTTGGCATTTGTCAATTCGGGTCGTTTAAAAAAAGTCGGGACCATTAGACAATTCGAGACAAACGAAGCACAGCAGGGCGAAGTCAAATTACGAAAATCTCAGTCGGGATTGAAATTTGAATTGTTCCCCAACATTTTCCAATTGTGTTACAAATATCTTGTTTCACCCTGCTGGACTTGTTCTGTAGTTTTGGCATATGTCAAGTCGGGTCTACTGACCAATCGGGACCATTAGGACAAGTCGAGACGTACTAAGCACAGCAGGGCGAAGTCATATTACGAAAATCTCAGTCGGAATTGAAATTTGAATGTTCCCAACACTTTCCAATTGTGTTACAAATTTCTTGAATTACTCAGCTGGACTCGTTCTGTTTTTTGGCATTTGTCAAGTCGGACTATCAAGGACAATTCGGTACCATTAGGACAAGTCGAGGCAAATGAAGCACAGCAGGGCGAAGTCAAATTACGGAAATCTCAGTCGGAATTGAAATTTGAATGTTCCACAATATTTTCCAATCGTTTTACAAATTTCTTGTTTTACCCAGCTAGACTTGTTCTGTATTTTGGCATTTGTCAATTCGGGTCGTTTGAAAAAAGTCGGGACCATTAGGACAATTCGAGACAAACGAAGCACAGCAGGGCGAAGTCAAATTACGGAAATCTCAGTCGGAATTGAAATTTGAATGTTCCACAATATTTTCCAATCGTTTTACAAATTTCTTGTTTTACCCAGCTAGACTTGTTCTGTATTTTGGCATTTGTCAATTCGGGTCGTTTGAAAAAAGTCGGGACCATTAGGACAATTCGAGACAAACGAAGCACAGCAGGGCGAAGTCAAATTACGAAAATCTCAGTCGGAATTGAAATTTAAATGTTCCCAACACTTTCCAATTGTGTTACAAATTTCTTGAATTACTCAGCTGGACTCATTCTGTTCTTTGGCATTTGTCAAGTCGGGCCATCAAGGACAATTCGGGACCATTAGGACAAGTCGAGGCAAATGAAGCACAGCAGGGCGAAGTCAAATTACGGAAATCTCAGTCGGAATTGAAATTTGAATGTTCCACAATATTTTCCAATCGTTTTACAAATTTCTTGTTTTACCCAGCTAGACTTGTTCTGTATTTTGGCATTTGTCAATTCGGGTCGTTTAAAAAAAGTCGGGACCATTAGGACAATTCGAGACAAACGAAGCACAGCAGGGCGAAGTCAAATTACGAAAATCTCAGTCAGGATTGAAATTTGAATTGTTCCCCAACATTTTCCAATTGTGTTACAAATATCTTGTTTCACCCTGCTGGACTTGTTCTGTAGTTTTGGCATATGTCAAGTCGGGTCTACTGACCAATTGGGACCATTAGGACAAGTCGAGACATACGAAGCACAGCAGGGCGAAGTCAAATTACGAAAATCTCAGTCGGAATTGAAATTTAAATGTTCCCAACACTTTCCAATTGTGTTACAAATTTCTTGAATTACTCAGCTGGACTCGTTCTGTTTTTTGGCATTTGTCAAGTCGGGCCATCAAGGACAATTCGGGACCATTAGGACAAGTCGATGCAAATGAAGCACAGCAGGGCGAAGTCAAATTACGGAAATCTCAGTCGGAATTGAAATTTGAATGTTCCACAATATTTTCCAATCGTTTTACAAATTTCTTGTTTTACCCAGCTAGACTTGTTCTGCATTTTGGCATTTGTCAATTCGGGTCGTTTAAAAAAAGTCGAGACCATTAGGACAATTCGAGACAAACGAAGCACAGCAGGGCGAAGTCAAATTACGAAAATCTCAGTCGGGATTGAAATTTGAATTGTTCCCCAACATTTTCCAATTGTGTTACAAATATCTTGTTTCACCCTGCTGGACTTGTTCTTTAGTTTTGGCATATGTCAAGTTGGGTCAGTAGGGACCAATCGGGACCATTAGGACAAGTCGAGACGTACTAAGCACAGCAGGGCGAAGTCATATCACGGAACTCTCAGTCGGAATTGAAATTTGAATGTTCCCAACACTTTCCAATTGTGTTACAAATTTCTTGACTTACCCAGCTGGACTCGTTCTGTTTTTTGGCATTTGACAAGTCGCGTCATTAAGGACAAATAGGGACCATTAGGACAAGTCGAGACATATGAAGCACAGCAGGGCTAAGTCAATTTACGAAAATCCCATTCGGAATTGAAATTAGAATTGTTCCCCAACATTTTCCAGTAGTGTTACAAATTTCTTGTTTCACCCAGCTGGTCTTGTTCTGTAGATTTGGCATATGTCAAGTCGGGTAGTAGGGACAAATCGGGACCATAAGGACAAGTTGATAGATACGAAGCACAGCAGGGCGAAGTCAAACTTCGAAAATGTCAGTCAGAATTGAAATTTGAATGTTCCCAACACTTTCCAATTGTGTTACAAATTTCTTGAATTACTCAGCTGGACTCGTTCTGTTTTTTGGCATTTGTCAAGTCGGGCCATCAAGGACAATTCGGGACCATTAGGACAAGGCGAGGCAAATGAAGCACAGCAGGGCGAAGTCAAATTACGGAAATCTCAGTCGGAATTGAAATTTGAATGTTCCACAATATTTTCCAATCGTTTCACAAATTTCTTGTTTTACCCAGCTAGACTTGTTCTGTATTTTGGCATTTGTCAATTCGGGTCGTTTAAAAAAAGTCGGGACCATTAGACAATTCGAGACAAACGAAGCACAGCAGGGCGAAGTCAAATTACGAAAATCTCAGTCGGGATTGAAATTTGAATTGTTCCCCAACATTTTCCAATTGTGTTACAAATATCTTGTTTCACCCTGCTGGACTTGTTCTGTAGTTTTGGCATATGTCAAGTCGGGTCTACTGACCAATCGGGACCATTAGGACAAGTCGAGACATACGAAGCACAGCAGGGCGAAGTCATATTACGAAAATCTCAGTCGGAATTGAAATTTAAATGTTCCCAACACTTTCCAATTGTGTTACAAATTTCTTGAATTACTCAGCTGGACTCGTTCTGTTTTTTGGCATTTGTCAAGTCGGGCCATCAAGGACAATTCGGGACCATTAGGACAATTCGAGACAAACGAAGCACAGCAGGGCGAAGTCAAATTCAATATGACTTGGCACGCATCATGGTGGGGTGCAGAATATCCATTTCTATCTGAATAAGAATAATTTGTCAACAGAAATCATTGTCCGTCGTCAAAGGGGGTATAGAGGGATTTTTCATTTTCAAAATTACTTCAAAAATCTAATATGACTTGGCACGCATCATGGTGGGGTGCAAAGTATCCATGTCCATCTGAATAACAATAATTCGTCAACATAAATCATTGTCGTGTCGTCAGAGGGGGTATAGAGGGACTTTTCATTTTCAAAATTACCTCAAAATCAAATATGACTTGGCACGCAACATGATGGGGTGCAGAATATTCATTTCCATCTGAATAACAATAATTCGTCAACGGAAATCATTTTCGGGTCGTTAGAGGGGGTATAGAGGAATTTTTCATTTTCAATATTTCTTCAAAAATCCAATATGACTTGGCACGCATCATGGTGGGGTGCAAAGTATCCATGTCCATCTGAATAACAATAATTCTTCAATCTAAATCATTGTCGTGTCGTCAGAGGGGGTATAGAGGTATTTTTCATTTTCAAAATTACTTCAAAAATCTAATATGACTTGGCACGCATCATACTGGGGTGCAAAGTATCCATATATATCCAAATAACAATAATTCGTCAACAGAAATCATTGTCGGGTCGTCAGAAGAGCTATAGAGGGATTTTTCATTTTCAATATTTCTTCAAAAATCTAATATTACTTGGCACGCATCATGGTGGGGTGCAGAATATCCATATCTATCTGAATAACAATAATCCCTTAACACAAATTTTTGTTGTGTCGTCAGAGGGGGTATAGAGGGATTTTTCAATTTCAAAATAACCTCAAAATTTAATATGACTTGGCACGCAACATGGTGGGGGCAGAATATTCATTTTCATCTGAATAACAATAATTCGTCAACAGAAATCATTGTTGGGTCGTTAGAGGGGGTATAGAGGGATATTTCATTTTCAATATTTCTTCAAAAATCTAATATTACTTGGCACGCATCATGTTGGGGTGCATAATATTTATATCTATCTGAATAACAATAATTCCTTAACAGAAATTTTTGTTGTGTCGTCAGAGGGGCTATAGAGGGATTTTTCAATTTCAAAATAACCTCAAAATCTAATATGACTTGGCACGCAACATGGTGGGGGCAGAATATTCATTTTCATCTGAATAACAATAATTCGTCAACAGAAATCATTGTCGTGTCGTCAGAGGGGGTATAGATGGATATTTCATTTTCAAAATTACCTCAAAATCAAATATGACCTGGCACGCAACATGGTGGGGTACAGAATATCCATTTCTATCTGAATAACAATAATTTGTCAAGAGAAATCATTGTCGGGTCGTCAGAAGAGGTATAGAGGAATTTTTCATTTTCAAAATTACTTCAAATATCTAATATGACTTGGCACGCAACATGGTGGGGTGCAGAATATCCATTTCCATCTGACTAACAATAATTCGTCAAGAGAAATCATTGTCGGGTCGTAAAAATAGGTATAGAGGGATATTTCATTTTCAAAATTACTTCAAAAATCAAATATGAGTTGGCACGTATCATGGTGGGGTGCAAAGTATCCTTGTTCATCTGAATAACATTAATTCATCAACAGAAATCATTGTCGGGACGTCAGAGGGGGTATAGAGGGATTTTTCATTTTCAAAATTACTTCAAAAATCAAATATGACTTGGCACGCATCGGGGTGGGGTGCAGAATATCCAATTCCATCTGAATAACAATAATTCGTCATCAGAAATCATTGACGGGTCGTTAGAGGGGGTATAGAGGGATTTTTCATTTTCAAAATTTCTTCAAGAATCTAATATGACTTGTCACTTATCATGGTGGGGCGCGAAATATCTATGTCCATCTAAATAACAATAATTCGTTAACAGAAATCATTGTCAGGTCGTCAGAAGGGGTATAGAGGGATTTTTCCTTATCAAAAAGATTTCAAAAATCAAATATGACTTGGCACGCAACATGGCGGGGTGCAGAATATCCATTTCTATCTGACTAACATTAATTCGTCAACATAAATCATTGTCGTGTCGTCAGAGGGGGTATAGAGGTATTTTTCATTTTCAAAATTATTTCAAAAATCAAAACTGACTTGTCACGCATCATAGTGGGGTGCAAAGTATCCATATATATCTGAATAACAATAATTCGTCAACAGAAATCATTGTCGGGTCATTAGAAAGGGTATAGAGGGATTTTTCATTTTCAATTTTTCTTCAAAAATCTAATATTACTTGGCACGCATCATGGTGGGGTGCGGAATATTTATATCTATCTGAATAACAATAATTCCTTAACAGAAATTATTGTCGTGTCGTCAGAGGGGGTATAGAGGGATTTTCATTTTCAAAATTACCTCAAAATCAAATATGACTTGGCAAGCAACATTGTAGGGTGCAAAGTATTCATGTATATATAACTAACAATAATTCGTTAACAGAAATCATTGTCGTGTCGTCAGAGGGGGTATAGATGGATTTTTCATTTTCAAAATTACCTAAAAATCTAGGCTAGGGCTTGGGTGGCTACTAGCAGCGTCGGCAGGTGACGGATAGCCGGACGGCCTGCGGCGTGCACTGTGCGACCCACAGGCACGTCGTAGGTTACCACCGAATAAAATAAGGTGGCGCTGAGCAACCCTCCAATCCAAGGTGTCACGCGACCCGTGCCCGTGGATGCATGGCGGTGGGAGAGCACCGCCTTGAACGGAGCCTCGTGCATACCAGGCGACCTGCACGAGTACCAGCCTTGCCACGCCGTGCGGGGCTCCGGCGTGGTCGACTCCTAGTTCCCTAGCTATTCGTGGGACCAACATGGATAAAGAAAAAACTAAAAGTGAATCGCGGGAATTCACCGCAACCCAGGATGCTCAAGAGCGTCCTGGCAGCTCCCACTCACCGAAATCACCTCGGGAAGCAGAGGGAGCGAAAAAGAAAAAGGAGGAAAAACCTTCGGAGCAAGCATCCGGCAAAGGTACTTCCCATAAGAAACCTCCCAAGAAAAATCGGAGGAAACAAGATCTGCCACCTCCAGGCAAGCCTGGAGGCATCGATGATCCGCTAAGAAGAGGTCTTAGCGGGGCAGGAGTAAGATGGTACCTTCGCTTCCTTGAACAGGGCCTGACACCTGAGGAAGCAAGAAGGAAAGCCGTCGAGAGGAAAAGGCCTCAGGAGCAACCTCCACAACAGACGGAGAAGAGGGGCCCCAAAACCCAAACACCCCCTCAACGTCCGAATGTTAAGAGGAGGAAGACTGAAGCGGGAAGCAGCACCGCCACTGCTAAGCAAACTGGGCAAGCCACCAGCTATGCTGAAGCAGTGAGCATGATAAAAGTTGCAGTCCTCCCCAAAAACTATCCACGGGAGACGCTGAGTGCTGAGCAACTCACAGCACTTGAAGACGCCATTGTGCAGGAGATGGTGCTGGGTGCAGAGTGTAAACTCCAGTTTGGAGGAATCCACTTTCGCCCAAGCACGCTTGTGGTAGACTGTGTCACCCAAGAGACGGCAGACTGGCTGAGGGCAAATGCCCCCAGTCTGAGCAACTGGAGGGGTACAGAGCTGATGGCGTGCGTGGGAGAGGACATCCCAAGGGCGCACGCCATCACTGTGTTCTTTCCCAGGAGCTCGAACTTTGAAACGGAGAAGTTGCTAGCCCTGGTAAGTACACAAAACATGGGGCTTCACACCCAGTTGTGGAAAGTACTGGGAAGTAAGAAAGAAGGCAACGGCCAGTTACTAAACATTGGCATTGACGACGAGTCCTGCGAGGCCATCAGGAAAATGGGATACACCATTTTCTTCAGGTTCGGGAAAATCCCCGTTCATGGCCTCCGCAAGGACTCAAGCAAGAAGAAGGAGGAAGAAGAGGCGGGCAAGACACCGGACCCTGGGGCTGTAGAAGACCCAGCAGGCGAAACAGAATCGACTGGGAGCGTGGACCAGGACACCACGGTGACTCCCAGCGAAGAAGAGCAAATGCTGCTGGATGATGAGGAGGCAAGCACTCCAACTCACGTGTAGCAATGGCTACCCACGTCAGGGTTGCCCAGGTGAACGCTCATCACGCTAAGGGGGCATCTGCCGCCTTATCGAGGGTGTTCGCCGGGACAAACTTGGGAGTTGTGTTGATCCAAGAACCTTGGGTCAACAGGGGGCAGATCAGAGGACTGCCGAACAAAGAAGGTATGGTGATCTGGGATGTCAGAAGTGACAACCCCAGAGCTTGCATACTGATCAGAAATAATATTAATTATATTTGTCTTTCAGAATTCATGACGAGGGACTTAGTGCCGGTTCGGGCCAAGATCCGCACAAGGCACTCACTCCTCGACATAGTAATAGCCTCAGGATACTTCGCTGGAGATGGGCAAACACCACCAGAAGAAGTACAGAGGCTATCCGACTACTGCAGTAGGAGCAATCTACCCCTCCTGCTGGGCTGCGACGCCAACGCGCACAACACCATCTGGGGCAGCACGGACACCAATCAAAGAGGTGAGCAATTGCTAGAATTCATACTCGCGGCTAACCTAAATGTACTCAATGTGGGATGTGTCCCCACCTTTGTAACTAGGGCTAGGCAAGAAGTATTAGATTTAACGCTCGGCAGCCCGAGCATCAGTAGAATGGTAAGGAACTGGAGGGTCTCAGAAGAACCCTCTCTTTCAGACCATAGAATCATTATGTTCAACGTGGAAGGGCTTGAGACACAAACAACCTTCACCAGAAACCCTAGAAACACAGATTGGGAAAAATACACCACCAATCTAAAATGTAACCTAGAACAGATCAAGTTCAACGGCAACAGTCACGTCGAATTTGAGCAGACCCTAGAGGCGGTAAACGGGGCAATTATGGATGCATACGAATCCAGTTGTCCCATAAAAGAAAAGAAATCCCACAGTGGAACCATTTGGTGGAACGAACACCTGTCAAATCTGAGATCCGAAGTCCGCTGGCTATTTAACAAAGCCAAGCGGGGCGGAGATTGGCAGGGATACACCGAAAGGCTGACAAAATATAATAAAGAGATAAGGAAAGCCAAGAGGAACAGCTTCAGGAGCTTTTGTGAGACAATCACATCAAGCCCTGCAGCATCCAGGTTATACAAAACCATGGCGAGGGGCAGAGAGCAAGGACCTATGTCACTCAGAAGAACAGATGGTAGCTATACAGAGGATGAAGAGCAACGAGCTCTCCTCTTACTGGAGACGCACTTTCCAGGCAGCATACCATTTGAATCCGACAGATCACTGGAAGAACCAGGCAGAGCCAAACGAGAAGACTGGGAAGTAGCAAAGACCATATGCACTCCCCAAAGAGTGAAATGGGCAATTGAATCCTTCCAACCATTCAAGTCACCAGGAGTTGACGGTATATTTCCGGCTCTTCTACAAAAAGGGCAAACGGAACTACTGCCGTACATCATTAAAGCAGCCAGATTTAGTCTGGCACTCGGGTACATACCGAACAACTGGAGAAGAGCACGGGTAACCTTCATTCCCAAAGTGGGAAAGAAGGACCCTACCCTCCCGAAGTCATTCAGACCAATCTGTCTCTCATCCTTCTTACTGAAGACAGTGGAGAAGACGGTAGACAACTACATCAGAACTGAGATACTGGAGAGAGTGCCATTGCACTCCGGGCAGCATGCATATAGGGCGGGCAGATCAACGGAAACCGCTCTGTACGTGCTTACCGAAAGCATCCAGAGATCACTTGAGCACAAAGAAATGGCCATTTGCGCCTTCTTAGACATAGAGGGGGCATTCGACAACACCTCTCATGAAGCAATAAAGAGGGCCCTAATGAATAAGGGAGTGGACAGAACCACATCCAGATGGATGTGCCAAATGCTGGCCACAAGAACAGCTGAAACGAAAGTGGGTGAGAGCAGCTTTCGGATCAGCACAAACAGGGGGTGCCCACAAGGAGGGGTACTATCACCTCTGATGTGGAGTCTCGTAGTAGACGAACTACTCGGAACACTGACCGGGAGCGGAGTCACTTGCCTTGGATATGCGGACGACATAGTCATCATGGCCAAAGGCAAATTAGAAGGAACCCTCTGCGATCTCATAGAAAGAGAGCTAGAGACAACCAGAAGATGGTGCCTCTCTGTGGGGCTGAGAATTAACTCATCAAAAACCACAGTAGTACCATTCACTAGAAGAACAAAGGTTCAGCACCTAAGGACTGTTCGCCTCGACGGAGCAGACTTAGAATGGCAGCAAGAGGTGAAGTATCTAGGACTTACTCTAGACTCAAAACTACTCTGGAACAGACACGTAGAAAAGATCGCTAATAAGGCAAAATCATCACTGATGGTGTGCAGGAACATTGCAGGAAAAACATGGGGATGTAACCCATCAGTACTGCGATGGATGTACACCATGATAGTGAGACCTATGATCACCTACGGGGCAGTAGCATGGCAAGGCAGAACCGAACTCGCCACAACAAAGAAGATCTTGGAAAAAGTGCAAAGACTAGCATGTCTTTGTATAACAGGAGCAATGAGGTCGACTCCAACAGCAGCAATAGAGGTCATTCTGGACCTCACTCCTCTCCACATAATGGTGAAGAGAACTGCTTGGGAGGCAAACCTCAGGTTGGCTAAAGTCGGACTCATAGGGACAGCACACGGCGCGAGGGGCTTAACCCCTACCAACTGTGCACACCTTGCCGACCTCCCAACTGACGAAATTACCAAGAAATTTAGTTTCGAGAAACTTTTTCGAACGGAACTAAACACCAAGCGAGAATGGAACATAGAATCGATTCGAGCACTGGGGAAGAATACCTTAACATGGTATACGGACGGGTCCAAAACTCCCGAAGGAACTGGAGCAGGGGTCTTTGGGCCTCGCACCAAATACTCTGAACCCATGGGCCAGTTCCCCAGCATTTTCCAAGCGGAAATTCACGCCATAGAAAGGTGCATTCAGTTCAACCTCAATAGGAAATACCGGAACCAGGAAATCGTGATCCTCTCCGATAGTCAAGCAGCCATCAAAGCGTTGAGCTCCTGCAACATCAACTCGAAGATGGTTTGGGAATGCCTAGACAAACTTAATGATCTGGGCAGGAACAATAAGGTGACCCTCCTCTGGGTGCCAGGGCACGCCGGAGTAGAGGGCAACGAACAAGCAGATACCCTGGCACGGAAAGGCGCAGCAACGCCACTGATCGGGCCAGAACCATTCTGCGGACTTGGAAAATATTACTTCCGAGAAGAACTCAATAAAGCTGAAGAAGCAATGAGAGCAACATACTGGCTAAGACTTCCAGGGCTGAGGCAGGCCAAAGATCTCCTCGGAAATTTCAACCGAGCAAGATCAAAGACACTGATTAACCTCAGCAAAATTAGTCTAAAGACAATCACGGGATTTCTAACGGGGCATTGCAGACTCAAAGAACACCTGAGGAAGCTAGGCTTAGAGGAGGACAGCACCTGCAGATTATGTGGGGAACACCCAGAAACACCCCACCATATATTGATGGAGTGTTACGCTGTACATCGCAAAAGATTGAATATACTGGGATCACACCAGCTGACCGTGGGAGAAATACCAAGAGCAGACCCCCTCAAAATCCTAAAATTCCTGAAGGAATTGGGACTTGAAGGGCTGCTGTAAACAAGAACATCTTGTGACAGCAGAAGAAGATGGGGCACAATAGATCTAATCAGGTCGCAGCGCATCAATCACCATCCATACTCACCAATACCAATACCAATACCTAAAAATCAAATACGACCTGGCACGCAACATGGTGGGGTGCAGAATATCCATTTCCATCTGAATAACAATAATTCGTCAAGAGAAATCATTGTCGGGTCGTCAGAAGAGGTATAGAGGGATTTTTCATTTTCAATATTTCTTCAAAAATCTAATAGTACTTGGCACGCATCATGGTGGGGTGCAAAATATCCATATCTATCTGAATAACAATAATTCCTTAACAGAAATATTTGTTGTGTCGTCAGAGGGGGTATAGAGGGATTTTTCAATTTCAAAATTTCCTCAAAATTTAATATGACTTGGCACGCAACATGGTGGGGGCAGAATATCCATTTTCATCTGAATAACAATAATTCGTCAACAGAAATCATTGTCGGGTCGTTAGAGGGGGAATAGAGGGATTTTTCATTTTCAATATTTCTTCAAAAATCTTATATGACTTGGCACGCATCATGGTGGGGTGCAGAATATCCATTTCCATCTCAATAACAATATTTTGTCAACAGAAATCATTGTCGGGTCGTCAGAGGGGGTATAGAGGGATTTTTCATTTTCAAAATTACTTCAAAAATCAAATATGACTTGGCACGTATCATGGAGGAGTGCATAATATCCATTTTCATCTTAATATCAAGAATTCGTCATCAGAAATTATTGTCGGGTCGTCAGAGGGGTTAAAGGGAATTTTCTGTTTCAAAACTTCTTCAAAAATCGAATATAACTTGGCACGCATCATAGTAGGGTGCAAAATCTTCATTTTCATCTGAGTAACAATAATTCGTCAACAGAAATCATTGTCGGGTCGTCAGAGGGGGTATAGAGGGATTTTTCATTTTCAAAATGACTTCAAAAATCTAATATGACTTGGCACGCATCATGGTGGGGTGCAGAATATCCATTTCCATCTGAATAACAATAATTTATCAACAGAAATCATTGTCGGGTCGTTAGAGGGGGTATAGAGGGATTTTTCATTTTCAATATATCTTCAAAAATCTAATATGACTTGGCACGCATCATGGTGGGGTGCAAAGTATCCATTTCCATCTGAATAAAGGGAATTCGTCAACAGAAATCAATGTCGGGTCGTTAGATGGGGTATAGAGGGATTTTTCATTTTCAATATTTCTCCAAAAATCTAATATGACTTGGCACGCATAATGGTGGGGTGCAGAATATCTTTTTCCATCTGAATAACAATAATTTGTCGACAGAAATCATTGTCGGGTCGTCAGAGGGGGTATAGAGGGATTTTTCATTACCAAAATGACTTCAAAAATCAAATATGACTTGGCACGCATCATGGTGGGGTACAGAATATCCATTTTCATTTCAATAACAATAATTTGTCAACAGAAATCATTGTCGGGTCGTCAGAGGGGGTATAGAGGGATTTTTCATTTTCAAAATGACTTCAAAAATCTAATATGACTTGGCACGCATCATGGTGGGGTGCAGAATATCCATTTCCATCTGAATAACAATAATTTATCAACAGAAATCATTGTCGGGTCGTTGGAGGGGGTATAGAGGGATTTTTCATTTTCAATATATCTTCAAAAATCTAATATGACTTGGCACGCATCATGGTGGGGTGCAAAGTATCCATTTCCATCTGAATAAAGGGAATTCGTCAACAGAAATCAATGTCGGGTCGTTAGATGGGGTATAGAGGGATTTTTCATTTTCAATATTTCTCCAAAAATCTAATATGACTTGGCACGCATAATGGTGGGGTGCAGAATATCTTTTTCCATCTGAATAACAATAATTTGTCGACAGAAATCATTGTCGGGTCGTTAGAGGGGGTATAGAGGGATTTTTCATTTTCAAAATTACCTCAAAATCAAATATGACTTGGCAAGCAACATTGTAGGGTGCAGAATATTCATTTCTATCTGAATAACAATAATTTATCAACAGAAATCATTGTCGGGTCGTTAGAGGGGGTATAGAGGGATTTTTCATTTTCAAAATTACCTCAAAATTTAGTATGACTTGGCACGCATCATGGTGGGGTGCAAAGTATCCATGTCCATCTGAATTACAATAATTCGTCAACATAAATCATTGTCGTGTCGTCAGAGGGGGTATAGAGGGATTTTTCATTTTCAATATTTCTTCAAAAATCTTATATGAATTGGCACGCATCATGGTGGGGTGCAGAATATCCATTTCCATCTCAATAACAATAATTTGTCAACAGAAATCATTGTCGGGTCGTCAGAGGGGGTGTAGAGGGACTTTTCATTTTCAAAATGACTTCAAAAATCTAATATTACTTGGCACGCATCATGGTGGGGTGCAGAATATCCATATCTATCTGAATAACAATAATTCCTTAACAGAAATTATTGTTGTGTCGTCAGAGGGGGTATAGAATGATTTTTCATTTCCAATATTTCTTCAAAAATCCAATATGACTTGGCACGCATCATGGTGGGGTGCAAAGTATCCATGTCCATCTGAATAACAATAATTCTTCGATCTAAATCATTGTCGTGTCGTCAGAGGGGGTATAGAGGTATTTTTCATTTTCAAAATTACTTCAAAAATCTAATATGACTTGGCACGCATCATACTGGGGTGCAAAGTATCCATATATATCCAAATAACAATAATTCGTCAACAGAAATCATTGTCGGGTCGTCAGAAGAGGTATAGAGGGATTTTTTATTTTCAATATTTCTTCAAAAATCTAATATTACTTGGCACGCATCATGGTGGGGTGCAGAATATCCATATCTATCTGAATAACAATAATCCCTTAACAGAAATTTTTGTTGTGTCGTCAGAGGGGGTATAGAGGGATTTTTCAATTTCAAAATAACCTCAAAATTTAATATGACTTGGCACGCAACATGGTGGGGGCAGAATATTCATTTTCATCTGAATAACAATAATTCGTCAACAGAAATCATTGTTGGGTCGTTAGAGGGGGTATAGAGGGATATTTCATTTTCAATATTTCTTCAAAAATCTAATATTACTTGGCACGCATCATGTTGGGGTGCATAATATTTATATCTATCTGAATAACAATAATTCCTTAACAGAAATTTTTGTTGTGTCGTCAGAGGGGCTATAGAGGGATTTTTCAATTTCAAAATAACCTCAAAATCTAATATGACTTGGCACGCAACATGGTGGGGGCAGAATATTCATTTTCATCTGAATAACAATAATTCGTCAACAGAAATCATTGTCGTGTCGTCAGAGGGGGTATAGATGGATTTTTCAATTTCAAAATTACCTCAAAATCAAATATGACCTGGCACGCAACATGGTGGGGTACAGAATATCCATTTCTATCTGAATAACAATAATTTGTCAAGAGAAATCATTGTCGGGTCGTCAGAAGAGGTATAGAGGAATATTTCATTTTCAAAATTACTTCAAATATCTAATATGACTTGGCACGCAACATGGTGGGGTGCAGAATATCCATTTCCATCTGACTAACAATAATTCGTCAAGAGAAATCATTGTCGGGTCGTAAAAAGAGGTATAGAGGGATATTTCATTTTCAAAATTACTTCAAAAATCAAATATGAGTTGGCACGTATCATGGTGGGGTGCAAAGTATCCTTGTTCATCTGAATAACATTAATTCATCAACAGAAATCATTGTCGGGACGTCAGAGGGGGTATAGAGGGATTTTTCATTATCAAAATGACTTCAACAATCAAATATGACATGGCACGCAACATGGTGGGGTGCAGACTATTTATTTTCATCTGAATTACAATAACTCGTCAACAGAAATCAATGTTGTGTCGTCAGAGGGGGTATAGAGGAATTTATCATTTTCAAAATGACTTCAAAAATGTAATATGACTTGGCACACATCATGTTGGGGTACAGAATATCCATTTCCATCTCAATAACAATAATTCGTCAACAGAAATCATTGTCGGGTCGTCAGAGGGGGTATAGAGGAATTTTTCATTTTCAAAAATCTAATATGACTTGGCACGCATCATGGTGGGGTGCAATGTATCCATGTCCATCTATATAACAATAATTCGTCAATTTAAATCATTGCCGGGTCGTCAGAGGGGGTATAGAGTGATTTTTTATTTTCAAAAAGACTTCAAAAATCAAATATGACTTGGCACGCTTCATAGTAGGGTGCAAAATATTCATTTCCATCTGAATAACAATAATTTGTCAACAGAAATCATTGTCGGGTCGTCAGAGAGGGTATACAGGGGTTTTTCATTTTCAAAATTACCTCAAAATCAAATATGACTTGGCACGCATCGTGGTGGGGTACAGAATATCCATTTCCATCTGAATAAAAATATTTCGTCATCAGAAATCATTGTCGGGTCATTAGAGGGGGGTATAGAGGGATTTTTCATTTTCAAAATTACTTCAAAAATCAAATATGACTTGGCACGCATCAGGGTGGGGTGCAGAATATCCAATTCCATCTGAATAACAATAATTCGTCAACAGAAATCATTGACGGGTCGTTAGAGGGGGTATAGAGGGATTTTTCAGTTTTAAAATTTCTTCAAGAATCTAATATGACTTGTCACTTATCATGGTGGGGCGCGAAATATCTATGTCCATCTAAATAACAATAATTTGTTAACAGAAATCATTGTCAGGTCGTCAGAAGGGGTATAGAGGGATTTTTCTTTATCAAAAAGATTTCAAAAATCAAATATGGCTTGGCACGCAACATGGCGGGGTGCAGAATATCTATTTCTATCTGACTAACATTAATTCGTCAACATAAATCATTGTCGTGTCGTCAGAGGGGGTATAGAGGTATTTTTCATTTTCAAAATTACTTCAAAAATCAAAACTGACTTGTCACGCATCATAGTGGGGTGACAGTATCCATATATATCTGAATAACAATATTTCGTCATCAGAAATCATTGTCGGGTCATTAGAGGGGGGTATAGAGGGATTTTTCATTTTCAAAATTACTTCAAAAATCAAATATGTCTTGGCACGCATCATAGTAGGGTGCAAAATATTCATTTCCATCTGAATAACAATAATTTGTCAACAGAAATCATTGTCGGGTCGTCAGAGGGGGTATACAGGGGTTTTTCATTTTCAAAATTACCTCAAAATCAAATATGACTTGGCACGCATCGTGGTGGGGTACAGAATATCCATTTCCATCTGAATAAAAATATTTCGTCATCAGAAATCATTGTCGGGTCATTAGAGGGGGGTATAGAGGGATTTTTCATTTTCAAAATTACTTCAAAAATCAAATATGACTTGGCACGCATCGGGGTGGGGTGCAGAATATCCAATTCCATCTGAATAACAATAATTCGTCAACAGAAATCATTGACGGGTCGTTAGAGGGGGTATAGAGGGATTTTTCATTTTCAAAATTTCTTCAAGAATCTAATATGACTTGTCACTTATCATGGTGGGGCGCGAAATATCTATGTCCATCTAAATAACAATAATTCGTTAACAGAAATCATTGTCAGGTCGTCAGAAGGGGTATAGAGGGATTTTTCCTTATCAAAAAGATTTCAAAAATCAAATATGACTTGGCACGCAACATGGCGGGGTGCAGAATATCCATTTCTATCTGACTAACATTAATTCGTCAACATAAATCATTGTCGTGTCGTCAGAGGGGGTATAGAGGTATTTTTCATTTTCAAAATTATTTCAAAAATCAAAACTGACTTGTCACGCATCATAGTGGGGTGCAAAGTATCCATATATATCTGAATAACAATAATTCGTCAACAGAAATCATTGTCGGGTCATTAGAGGGGGTATAGAGGGATTTTTCATTTTCAATTTTTCTTCAAAAATCTAATATTACTTGGCACGCATCATGGTGGGGTGCGGAATATTTATATCTATCTGAATAACAATAATTCCTTAACAGAAATTATTGTCGTGTCGTCAGAGGGGGTATAGAGGGATTTTCATTTTCAAAATTACCTCAAAATCAAATATGACTTGGCAAGCAACATTGTAGGGTGCAAAGTATTCATGTATATATAACTAACAATAATTCGTTAACAGAAATCATTGTCGTGTCGTCAGAGGGGGTATAGATGGATTTTTCATTTTCAAAATTACCTAAAAATCAAATACGACCTGGCACGCAACATGGTGGGGTGCAGAATATCCATTTCCATCTGAATAACAATAATTCGTCAAGAGAAATCATTGTCGGGTCGTCAGAAGAGGTATAGAGGGATTTTTCATTTTCAATATTTCTTCAAAAATCTAATATTACTTGGCACGCATCATGGTGGGGTGCAGAATATCCATATCTATCTGAATAACTATAATTCCTTAACAGAAATATTTGTTGTGTCGTCAGAGGGGGTATAGAGGGATTTTTCAATTTCAAAATTTCCTCAAAATTTAATATGACTTGGCACGCAACATGGTGGGGGCAGAATATTCATTTTCATCTGAATAACAATAATTCGTCAACAGAAATCATTGTCGGGTCGTTAGAGGGGGAATAGAGGGATTTTTCATTTTCAATATTTCTTCAAAAATCTTATATGACTTGGCACGCATCATGGTGGGGTGCAGAATATCCATTTCCATCTCAATAACAATATTTTGTCAACAGAAATCATTGTCGGGTCGTCAGAGGGGGTATAGAGGGATTTTTCATTTTCAAAATTACTTCAAAAATCAAATATGACTTGGCACGTATCATGGAGGAGTGCATAATATCCATTTTCATCTTAATATCAATAATTCGTCATCAGAAATTATTGTCGGGTCGTCAGAGGGGTTAAAGGGAATTTTCTGTTTCAAAACTTCTTCAAAAATCGAATATAACTTGGCACGCATCATAGTAGGGTGCAAAATCTTCATTTTCATCTGAATAACAATAATTCGTCAACAGAAATCATTGTCGGGTCGTCAGAGGGGGTATAGAGGGATTTTTCATTTTCAAAATGACTTCAAAAATCTAATATGACTTGGCACGCATCATGGTGGGGTGCAGAATATCCATTTCCATCTGAATAACAATAATTTATCAACAGAAATCATTGTCGGGTCGTTAGAGGGGGTATAGAGGGATTTTTCATTTTCAATATATCTTCAAAAATCTAATATGACTTGGCACGCATCATGGTGGGGTGCAAAGTATCCATTTCCATCTGAATAAAGGGAATTCGTCAACAGAAATCAATGTCGGGTCGTTAGATGGGGTATAGAGGGATTTTTCATTTTCAATATTTCTCCAAAAATCTAATATGACTTGGCACGCATAATGGTGGGGTGCAGAATATCTTTTTCCATCTGAATAACAATAATTTGTCGACAGAAATCATTGTCGGGTCGTCAGAGGGGGTATAGAGGGAATTTTTCATTACCAAAATGACTTCAAAAATCAAATATGACTTGGCACGCATCATGGTTGGGTACAGAATATCCATTTTCATTTCAATAACAATAATTTGTCAACAGAAATCATTGTCGGGTCGTCAGAGGGGGTATAGAGGGATTTTTCATTTTCAAAATGACTTCAAAAATCTAATATGACTTGGCACGCATCATGGTGGGGTGCAGAATATCCATTTCCATCTGAATAACAATAATTTATCAACAGAAATCATTGTCGGGTCGTTGGAGGGGGTATAGAGGGATTTTTCATTTTCAATATATCTTCAAAAATCTAATATGACTTGACACGCATCATGGTGGGGTGCAAAGTATCCATTTCCATCTGAATAAAGGGAATTCGTCAACAGAAATCAATGTCGGGTCGTTAGATGGGGTATAGAGGGATTTTTCATTTTCAATATTTCTCCAAAAATCTAATATGACTTGGCACGCATAATGGTGGGGTGCAGAATATCTTTTTCCATCTGAATAACAATAATTTGTCGACAGAAATCATTGTCGGGTCGTTAGAGGGGGTATAGAGGGATTTTTCATTTTCAAAATTACCTCAAAATCAAATATGACTTGGCAAGCAACATTGTAGGGTGCAGAATATTCATTTCTATCTGAATAACAATAATTTATCAACAGAAATCATTGTCGGGTCGTTAGAGGGGGTATAGAGGGATTTTTCATTTTCAAAATTACCTCAAAATTTAGTATGACTTGGCACGCATCATGGTGGGGTGCAAAGTATCCATGTCCATCTGAATTACAATAATTCGTCAACATAAATCATTGTCGTGTCGTCAGAGGGGGTATAGAGGGATTTTTCATTTTCAATATTTCTTCAAAAATCTTATATGAATTGGCACGCATCATGGTGGGGTGCAGAATATCCATTTCCATCTCAATAACAATAATTTGTCAACAGAAATCATTGTCGGGTCGTCAGAGGGGGTGTAGAGGGACTTTTCATTTTCAAAATGACTTCAAAAATCTAATATTACTTGGCACGCATCATGGTGGGGTGCAGAATATCCATATCTATCTGAATAACAATAATTCCTTAACAGAAATTATTGTTGTGTCGTCAGAGGGGGTATAGAATGATTTTTCATTTCCAATATTTCTTCAAAAATCCAATATGACTTGGCACGCAACATGGTGGGGTGCAGAATATTCATTTCCATCTGAATAACAATAATTCGTCAACAGAAATCATTGTCGGGTCGTTAGAGGGGGTATAGAGGAATTTTTCATTTTCAATATTTCTTCAAAAATCCAATAAGACTTGGCACGTATCATGGTGGGGTGCAAAGTATCCATGTCCATCTGAATAACAATAATTCTTCTATCTAAATCATTGTCGTGTCGTCAGAGGGGGTATAGAGGTATTTTTCATTTTCAAAATTACTTCAAAAATCTAATATGACTTGGCACGCATCATACTGGGGTGCAAAGTATCCATATATATCTAAATAACAATAATTCGTCAACAGAAATCATTGTCGGGTCGTCAGAAGAGGTATAGAGGGATTTTTCATTTTCAATATTTCTTCAAAAATCTAATATTACTTGGCACGCATCATGGTGGGGTGCAGAATATCCATATCTATCTGAATAACAATAATTCCTTAACAGAAATTTTTGTTGTGTCGTCAGAGGGGGTATAGAGGTATTTTTCAATTTCAAAATTACCTCAAAATTCAATATGACTTGGCACGCAACATGGTGGGGGCAGAATATTCATTTTCATCTGAATAACAGTAATTCGTCAACATAAATCATTGTCGTGTCGTCAGAGGGGGTATAGAGGGATTTTTCATTTTCAATATTTCTTCAAAAATCTTATATGAATTGGCACGCATCATGGTGGGGTGCAGAATATCCATTTCCATCTCAATAACAATAATTTGTCAACAGAAATCATTGTCGGGTCGTCAGAGGGGGTGTAGAGGGATTTTTCATTTTCAAAATGACTTCAAAAATCTAATATTAACTGGCACGCGTCATGGTGAGGTGCAGAATATCCATATCTATCTGAATAACAATAATTCCTTAACAGAAATTATTGTTGTGTCGTCAGAGGGGGTATAGAATGATTTTTCATTTCCAATATTTCTTCAAAAATCCAATATGACTTGGCACGCAACATGGTGGGGTGCAGAATATTCATTTCCATCTGAATAACAATAATTCGTCAACAGAAATCATTGTCGGGTCGTTAGAGGGGGTATAGAGGAATTTTTCATTTTCAATATTTCTTCAAAAATCCAATAAGACTTGGCACGCATCATGGTGGGGTGCAAAGTATCCATGTCCATCTGAATAACAATAATTCTTCAATCTAAATCATTGTCGTGTCGTCAGAGGGGGTATAGAGGTATTTATCATTTTCAAAATTACTTCAAAAATCTAATATGACTTGGCACGCATCATACTGGGGTGCAAAGTATCCATATATATCTAAATAACAATAATTCGTCAACAGAAATCATTGTCGGGTCGTCAGAAGAGGTATAGAGGGATTTTTCATTTAGAATATTTCTTCAAAAATCTAAAATTACTTGGCACGCGTCATGGTGGGGTGCAGAATATCCATATCTATCTGAATAACAATAATTCCTTAACAGAAATGTTTGTTGTGTCGTCAGAGGGGGTATAGAGGGATTTTTCAATTTCAAAATTACCTCAAAATTCAATATGACTTGGCACGCAACATGGTGGGGGCAGAATATTCATTTTCATCTGAATAACAATAATTCGTCAACAGAAACCATTGTCGGGTCGTTAGAGGGGGTATAGAGGGATTTTTCATTTTCAAAATTACCTCAAAATCAAATATGACCTGGCACGCAACATGGTGGGGTGCAGAATATTCATTTCCATCTCAATAACAATAATTTGTCAACAGATATCATTGTGGGGTCGTCAGAGGGGGTATAGAGGGATTTTTCATTTACAAAATTACCTCAAAATCAAATATGACTTGGCACGCATCATGGTGGGGTGCAAAGTATTCATGTATATCTAACTAACAATGATTCGTTAACAGAAATCATTGTCGTGTCGTCAAAGGCGGTATAGAGGGATTTTTCATTTTCAAAATTACCTCAAAATCAAATATGACCTGGCACGCAACATGGTGGGGTGCAGAATATATATTTTAATCTGAATAACAATAATTTGTCAACAGAAATCATTGTAGTGTCGTCAGAGGGGGTATAGAGGGATTTTTCATTTTCAAAATTACCTCAAAATCAAATATGACTTGGCACGCATCATGGTGGGGTGCAGAATATAAACTTTAATCTGAATAACAATAATTCGTCAACAGAAATCATTGTCGGGTCGTTAGAGGGGGTATAGAGGGATTTTTCATTTTCAATATTTCTTCAAAAATCCAATATGACTTGGCACGCATCATGGTGGAGTGCAAAGTATCCATGTCCATCTGAATTACAATAATTCGTCAACATAATTCATTGTCGTGTCGTCAGAGGGGGTATAGAGGGATTTTTCATTTTCAATATTACTTCAAAAATCTAATATGACTTGGCACGTATCATGGTGGAGTGCATAATATCCATTTTCATCTAAATTACAATAATTTGTCAACAGAAATCATTGTCGGGTCGTCAGAGGGGGTATAGAGGGATTTTTCATTATCAAAATGACTTCAAAAATAAAATATGACTTGGCACGCATCATAGTAGGGTGCAGAATATATATTTCCATCTGAATATCAAGAATTCGTTAACAGAAATCATTGTCGGGTCGTTAGAGGGGGTATAGAGACATTTTTCATTTTCAAAATTACCTCAAAATCAAATATGACTTGGCACGCAACATGGTGGGGTGCAGAATATTCATTTCCATCTGAATAACAATAATTCGTCAACAGAAATCATTGTCGTGTCGTTAGAGGGGGTATAGAGGGATTTTTCATTATCAATATTTCTTCGAAAATCTAATATGACTTGGCACGCATCTTGGTCGGGTGCAGAATATCCATTTTCATCTGAATAACAATAATTCGTCAACAGAACTCATTTTCGGGTCGTCAGAGGGGGTATAGAGGGATTTTTCATTTTCAAAATGACTTCAAAAATCAAATATAACTTGGCACGCATCATGGTGGGGTACAGAATATCCATTTCCATCTCAATAACAATAATTTGTCAACAGATATCATTGTCGTGTCGTCAGAGGGGGTATAGAGGGATTTTTCATTTTCAAAATTACCTCAAAATCAAAAATGACTTGGCACGCAACATGGTGGGGTGCAGAATATATATTTTAATCTGAATAACAATAATTTGTCAACAGAAATCATTGTAGTGTCGTCAGAGGGGGTATAGAGTGATCTTTCATTTTCAAAATTACCTCAAAATCAAATATGACTTGGCACGCAACATGGTGGGTTGCAGAATATATATTTTAATCTGAATAACAATAATTCGTCAACAGAAATCATTGTCGGGTAGTTAGAGGGGGTATAGAGGGATTTATCAATTTCAATATTTCTTCAAAAATCCAATATGACTTGGCACGCATCATGGTGGGGGCAGAATATTCATTTTCATCTGAATAACAATAATTCGTCAACAGAAATCATTGTCGGGTCGTTAGAAGGGGTAAAGAGGGATTTTTCATTTTCAATATTTCTTCAAAAATCTAATATTACTTGGCACGCATCATACTGGGGTGCAAAGTATCCATATATATCTAAATAACAATAATTCGTCAACAGAAATCATTGTCGGGTCGTCAGAAGAGGTATAGAGGGATTTTTCATTTAGAATATTTCTTCAAAAATCTAAAATTACTTGGCACGCGTCATGGTGGGGTGCAGAATATCCATATCTATCTGAATAACAATAATTCCTTAACAGAAATGTTTGTTGTGTCGTCAGAGGGGGTATAGAGGGATTTTTCAATTTCAAAATTACCTCAAAATTCAATATGACTTGGCACGCAACATGGTGGGGGCAGAATATTCATTTTCATCTGAATAACAATAATTCGTCAACAGAAACCATTGTCGGGTCGTTAGAGGGGGTATAGAGGGATTTTTCATTTTCAAAATTACCTCAAAATCAAATATGACCTGGCACGCAACATGGTGGGGTGCAGAATATTCATTTCCATCTCAATAACAATAATTTGTCAACAGATATCATTGTCGGGTCGTCAGAGGGGGTATAGAGGGATTTTTCATTTACAAAATTACCTCAAAATCAAATATGACTTGGCACGCATCATGGTGGGGTGCAAAGTATTCATGTATATCTAACTAACAATGATTCGTTAACAGAAATCATTGTCGTGTCGTCAAAGGCGGTATAGAGGGATTTTTCATTTTCAAAATTACCTCAAAATCAAATATGACCTGGCACGCAACATGGTGGGGTGCAGAATATATATTTTAATCTGAATAACAATAATTTGTCAACAGAAATCATTGTAGTGTCGTCAGAGGGGGTATAGAGGGATTTTTCATTTTCAAAATTACCTCAAAATCAAATATGACTTGGCACGCATCATGGTGGGGTGCAGAATATAAACTTTAATCTGAATAACAATAATTCGTCAACAGAAATCATTGTCGGGTCGTTAGAGGGGGTATAGAGGGATTTTTCATTTTCAATATTTCTTCAAAAATCCAATATGACTTGGCACGCATCATGGTGGAGTGCAAAGTATCCATGTCCATCTGAATTACAATAATTCGTCAACATAATTCATTGTCGTGTCGTCAGAGGGGGTATAGAGGGATTTTTCATTTTCAATATTACTTCAAAAATCTAATATGACTTGGCACGTATCATGGTGGAGTGCATAATATCCATTTTCATCTAAATTACAATAATTTGTCAACAGAAATCATTGTCGGGTCGTCAGAGGGGGTATAGAGGGATTTTTCATTATCAAAATGACTTCAAAAATAAAATATGACTTGGCACGCATCATAGTAGGGTGCAGAATATATATTTCCATCTGAATATCAAGAATTCGTTAACAGAAATCATTGTCGGGTCGTTAGAGGGGGTATAGAGACATTTTTCATTTTCAAAATTACCTCAAAATCAAATATGACTTGGCACGCAACATGGTGGGGTGCAGAATATTCATTTCCATCTGAATAACAATAATTCGTCAACAGAAATCATTGTCGTGTCGTTAGAGGGGGTATAGAGGGATATTTCATTATCAATATTTCTTCGAAAATCTAATATGACTTGGCACGCATCTTGGTCGGGTGCAGAATATCCATTTTCATCTGAATAACAATAATTCGTCAACAGAACTCATTTTCGGGTCGTCAGAGGGGGTATAGAGGGATTTTTCATTTTCAAAATGACTTCAAAAATCAAATATAACTTGGCACGCATCATGGTGGGGTACAGAATATCCATTTCCATCTCAATAACAATAATTTGTCAACAGATATCATTGTCGTGTCGTCAGAGGGGGTATAGAGGGATTTTTCATTTTCAAAATTACCTCAAAATCAAAAATGACTTGGCACGCAACATGGTGGGGTGCAGAATATATATTTTAATCTGAATAACAATAATTTGTCAACAGAAATCATTGTAGTGTCGTCAGAGGGGGTATAGAGTGATCTTTCATTTTCAAAATTACCTCAAAATCAAATATGACTTGGCACGCAACATGGTGGGTTGCAGAATATATATTTTAATCTGAATAACAATAATTCGTCAACAGAAATCATTGTCGGGTAGTTAGAGGGGGTATAGAGGGATTTATCAATTTCAATATTTCTTCAAAAATCCAATATGACTTGGCACGCATCATGGTGGGGGCAGAATATTCATTTTCATCTGAATAACAATAATTCGTCAACAGAAATCATTGTCGGGTCGTTAGAAGGGGTATAGAGGGATTTTTCATTTTCAATATTTCTTCAAAAATCTAATATTACTTGGCACGCATCATGGTGGGGTGCATAATATTTATATCTATCTGAATAACAATAATTTCTTAACAGAAATTATTGTCGTGTCGTCAGAGGGGGTATAGAGGGATTTTTCATTTTCAAAATTACCTCAAAATTTAATATGACTTGGCACGCATCATGGTGGGGTGCAAAGTATCCATGTCCATCTGAATAACAATAATTCGTCAACATAAATCATTGTCGTGTCGTCAGAGGGGGTATAGAGGGATTTTTCATTTCCAATATTTCTTCAAAAATCTTATATGAATTGGCACGCATCATGGTGGGGTGCAGAATATCCATTTCCATCTCAATAACAATAATTTGTCAACAGAAATCATTGTCGGGTCGTCAGAGGGGGTGTAGAGGGATTTTTCATTTTCAAAATGACTTCAAAAATCTAATATTACTTGGCACGCGTCATGGTGGGGTGCAGAATATCCATATCTATCTGAATAACAATAATTCCTTAACAGAAATTATTGTTGTGTCGTCAGAGGGGGTATAGAATGATTTTTCATTTCCAATATTTCTTCAAAAATCCAATATGACTTGGCACGCAACATGGTGGGGTGCAGAATATTCATTTCCATCTGAATAACAATAATTCGTCAACAGAAATCATTGTCGGGTCGTTAGAGGGGGTATAGAGGAATTTTTCATTTTCAATATTTCTTCAAAAATCCAATAAGACTTGGCACGCATCATGGTGGGGTGCAAAGTATCCATGTCCATCTGAATAACAATAATTCTTCAATCTAAATCATTGTCGTGTCGTCAGAGGGGGTATAGAGGTATTTTTCATTTTCAAAATTACTTCAATAATCTAATATGACTTGGCACGCATCATACTGGGGTGCAAAGTATCCATATATATATCTAAATAACAATAATTCGTCAACAGAAATCATTGTCGGGTCGTCAGAAGAGGTATAGAGGGATTTTTCATTTTGAATATTTCTTCAAAAATCTAATATTACTTGGCACGCGTCATGGTGGGGTGCAGATTATCCATATCTATCTGAATAACAATAATTCCTTAACAGAAATTTTTGTTGTGTCGTCAGAGGGGGTATAGAGGGATTTTTCAATTTCAAAATTACCTCAAAATTCAATATGACATGGCACGCAACATGGTGGGGCAGAATATTCATTTTCATCTGAATAACAATAATTCGTCAACAGAAATCATTGTCGGGTCGTTAGAGGGGGTATAGAGGGATTTTTCATTTTCAAAATTACCTCAAAATCAAATATGACTTGGCACGCATCATGGTGGGGTGCAAAGTATTCATGTATATCTAACTAACAATGATTCGTAAACAGAAATCATTGTCGTGTCGTCAAAGGCGGTATAGAGGGATTTTTCATTTTCAAAATTACCTCAAAATCAAATATGACTTGGCACGCAACATGGTGGGGTGCAGAATATTCATTTCCATCTCAATAACAATAATTTGTCAACAGATATCATTGTCGGGTCGTCAGAGAGGGTATAGAGGGATTTTTCATTTACAAAATTACCTCAAAATCAAATATGACTTGGCACGCATCATGGTGGGGTGCAGAATATCCATTTCCATCTGAATAACAATAATTCGTCAACAGAACTCATTGTCGGGTCGTCAGAGGGGGTATAGAGGGATTTTTCATTTTCAAAATGACTTCAAAAATCAAATATGACTTGGCACGCATCATGGTGGGGTACAGAATATCCATTTCCATCTCAATAACATTAATTTGTCAACAGAAATCATTGTAGTGTCGTCAGAGGGGGTATAGAGGGATTTTTCATTTTCAAAATTACCTCAAAATCAAATATGACTTGGCACGCAATAAGGTGGGGTGCAGAATATATACTTTAATCTGAATAACAATAATTCGTCAACAGAAATCATTGTCGGGTCGTTAGAGGGGGTATAGAGGGATTTTTCATTTTCAATATTTCTTCAAAAATCCAATATGACTTGGCACGCATCATGGTGGGGTGCAAAGTATCCATGTCCATCTGAATTACAATAATTCGTCAACATAATTCATTGTCGTGTCGTCAGAGGGGGTATAGAGGGATTTTTCATTTTCAATATTACTTCAAAAATCTAATATGACTTGGCACGTATCATGGTGGAGTGCATAATATCCATTTTCATTTAAATTACAATAATTTGTCAACAGAAATCATTGTCGGGTCGTCAGAGGGGGTATAGAGGGATTTTTCATTATCAAAATGACTTCAAAAATCAAATATGACTTGGCACGCATCATAGTAGGGTGCAGAATATATATTTCCATCTGAATATCAAGAATTCGTTAACAGAAATCATTGTCGGGTCGTTATAGGGGGTATAGAGGCATTTTTCAATTTCAAAATTACCTCAAAATCAAATATGACTTGGCACGCAACATGGTGGGGTGCAGAATATTCATTTCCATCTGAATAACAATAATTCGTCAACAGAAATCATTGTCGTGTCGTTAGAGGGGGTATAGAGGGATTTTTCATTATCAATATTTCTTCGAAAATCTAATATGACTTGGCACACATCATGGTCGGGTGCAGAATATCCATTTCCATCTGAATAACAATAATTCGTCAACAGAACTCATTGTAGTGTCGTCAGAGGGGGTATAGAGTGATCTTTCATTTTCAAAATTACCTCAAAATCAAATATGACTTGGCACGCAACATGGTGGGGTGCAGAATATATATTTTAATCTGAATAACAATAATTCGTCAACAGAAATCATTGTCGGGTCGTTAGAGGGGGTATAGAGGGATTTTTCATTTTCAATATTTCTTCAAAAATCCAATATGACTTGGCACGCATCATGGTGGGGTGCAAAGTATCCATGTCCATCTGAATTACAATAATTCGTCAACATAATTCATTGTCGTGTCGTCAGAGGGGGTATAGAGGGATTTTTCATTTTCAAAATTACTTCAAAAATCAAATATGACTTGGCACGTATCATGGTGGAGTGCATAATATCCATTTTCATCTAAATTACAATAATTCGTCAACAGATATCATTGTCGGGTCGTCAGAGGGGGTATAGAGGGATTTTTCATTTTCAATATTACTTCAAAAATCTAATATGACTTGGCACGCATCATGGTGGGGTGCAAAGTATCCATGTCCATCTGAATTACAATAATTCGTCAACATAATTCATTGTCGTGTCGTCAGAGGGGGTATAGAGGGATTTTTCATTTTCAAAATTACTTCAAAAATCAAATATGACTTGGCACGTATCATGGTGGAGTGCATAATATCCATTTTCATCTAAATTACAATAATTTGTCAACAGAAATCATTGTCGGTTCGTCAGAGGGGGTATAGAGGGATTTTTCATTATCAAAATGACTTCAAAAATCAAATATGACTTAGCACGCATCATAGTAGGGTGCAGAATATATATTTCCATCTGAATAACAAGAATTCGTTAACAGAAATCATTGTCGGGTCGTTAGAGGGGGTATAGAGGCATTTTTCATTTTCAAAATTACCTCAAAATCAAATATGACTTGGCACGCAACATGGTGGGGTGCAGAATATTCATTTCCTTCTGAATAACAATAATTCGTCAACAGAAATCATTGTCGTGTCGTTAGAGGGGGTATAGACGGATTTTTCATTATCAATATTTCTTCGAAAATCTAATATGACTTGGCACGCATCATGGTCGGGTGCAGAATATCCATTTCCATCTCAATAACAATAATTTGTCAACAGAAATCATTGTCCGTCGTCAAAGAGGGTATAGAGGGATTTTTCATTTTCAAAATTACTTCAAAAATCTAAGATGACTTGGCACGCATCATGGTGGGGTGCAAAGTATCCATGTCCATCTGAATAACAATAATTCGTCAACATAAATCATTGTCGTGTCGTCAGAGGGGGTATAGAGGGACTTTTCATTTTCAAAATTACCTCAAAATCAAATATGACTTGGCACGCAACATGATGGGGTGCAGAATATTCATTCCCATCTGAATAACAATAATTCGTCAACGGAAATCATTGTCGGGTCGTCAGAGGGGGTATAGAGGGATTTTTCATTTTCAAAATGACTTCAAAAATCAAATATGACTTGGCACGCATCATGGTGGGGTACAGAATATCCATTTCCATCTCAATAACAATAATTTGTCAACAGATATCATTGTCGTGTCGTCAGAGGGGGTATAGAAGGATTTTTCATTTTCAAAATTACCTCAAAATCAAATATGACTTGGCACGCAACATGGTGGGGTGCAGAATATATATTTTAATCTGAATAACAATAATTCGTCGACAGAAATCATTGTCGGGTCGTTAGAGGGGGTATAGAGGGATTTTTCAGTTTCAAAATTACTTCAAAAATCAAATATGACTTGGCACGTATCATGGTGGAGTGCATGATATCCATTTCCATCTAAATTACAATAATTCGTCAACAGAAATCATTGTCGGGTCGTTAGAGGGAGTATAGAGGGAGTTTTCAGTTTCAAAATTACTTCAAAAATCAAATACGACTTGGCACGTATCATGGTGGAGTGCATAATATCCATTTTCATCTAAATTAAAATAATTTGTCTACAGAAATCATTGTCGGGTCGTCAGAGGGGGTATAGAGGGATTTTTCATTATGAAAATGACTTCAAAAGTCAAATATGACTTGGCACGCATCATAGTAGGGTGCAGAATATATATTTCCATCTGAATAACAAGAATTTGTTAACAGAAATCATTGTCGGGTCGTTAGAGGGGGTATAGAGGGATTTTTCATTTTCAAAATTACCTCAAAATCAAATATGACTTGGCACGCAACATGGTGGGGTGCAGAATATTCATTTTCATCTGAATAACTATAATTCGTCAACAGAAATCATTGTCGGGTCGTTAGAGGGGGTATAGAGGGATTTTTCATTTCCAATATTTCTTCAAAAATCCAATATGACTTGGCACGCATTATGGTGGGGTGCAGAATATCCATTTCTATCTGAATAATAATAATTTGTCAACAGAAATCATTGTCCGTCGTCAAAGGGGGTATAGAGGGATTTTTCATTTTCAAAATTACTTCAAAAATCTAATATGACTTGGCACGCATCATGGTGGGGTGCAAAGTATCCATGTCCATCTGAATAACAATAATTCGTCAACATAAATCATTGTCGTGTCGTCAGAGGGGGTATAGAGGGACTTTTCATTTTCAAAATTACCTCAAAATCAAATATGACTTGGCACGCAACATGATGGGGTGCAGAATATTCATTTCCATCTGAATAATAATAATTCGTCAACGGAAATCATTGTCGGGTCGTTAGAGGGGGTATAGAGGAATTTTTCATTTTCAATATTTCTTCAAAAATCCAATATGACTTGGCACGCATCATACTGGGGTGCAAAGTATCCATATATATCTAAATAACAATAACTCGTCAACAGAAATCAATGTCGTGTCGTCAGAGGGGGTATAGAGGAATTTATCATTTTCAAAATGACTTCAAAAATGTAATATGACTTGGCACACATCATGTTGGGGTACAGAATATCCATTTCCATCTCAATAACAATAATTCGTCAACAGAAATCATTGTCGGGTCGTCAGAGGGGGTATAGAGGAATTTTTCATTTTCAAAATTTCTTCAAAAATCTAATATGACTTGGCACGCATCATGGTGGGGTGCATTGTATCCATGTCCATCTATATAACAATAATTCGTCAATTTAAATCATTGCCGGGTCGTCAGAGTGGGTATAGAGGGATTTTTTATTTTCAAAAAGACTTCAAAAATCAAATATGATATGGCACGCATCATGGAGGGGTGCAGAATATCCATTCCCATCTGAATAACAATATTTCGTCATCAGAAATCATTGTCGGGTCATTAGAGGGGGGTATAGAGGGATTTTTCATTTTCAAAATTACTTCAAAAATCAAATATGACTTGGCACGCATCATAGTAGGGTGCAAAATATTCATTTCCATCTGAATAACAATAATTTGTCAACAGAAATCATTGTCGGGTCGTCAGAGGGGGTATAGAGGGATTTTTCATTTTCAAAATTACCTCAAAATCAAATATGACTTGGCACGCATCGTGGTGGGGTACAGAATATCCATTTCCATCTGAATAAAAATATTTCTACATCAGGAATCATTGTCGGGTCATTAGAGGGGGGTATAGAGGGATTTTTCATTTTCAAAATTACTTCAAAAATCAAATATGACTTGGCACGCATTGGGGTGGGGCGCGAAATATCTATGTCCATCTAAATAACAATAATTCGTTAACAGAAATCATTGTCGGGTCGTCAGAAGGGGTATAGAGGGATTTTTCATTTTCAAAATTACTTCAAAAATCAAATATGACTTGGCACGTATCATGGAGGAGTGCATAATATCCATTTTCATCTTAATATCAATAATTCGTCAACAGATATTATTGTCGGGTCGTCAGAGGGGTTAAAGGGAATTTTCTTTTTCAAAACTACTTCAAAAATCGAATATAACTTGGCACGCATCATAGTAGGGTGCAAAATCTTCATTTTCATCTGAATAACAATAATTCGTCAACAGAAATCATTGTCGGGTCGTCAGAGGGGGTATAGAGGGATTTTTCATTACCAAAATGACTTCAAAAATCAAATATGACTTGGCACGCATCATGGTGGGGTACAGAATATCCATTTTCATCTCAATAACAATAATTTGTCAACAGAAATCATTGTCGGGTCGTCAGAGGGGGTATAGAGGGATTTTTCATTTTCAAAATGACTTCAAAAATCTAATATGACTTGGCACGCATCATGGCGGGGTGCAAAGTATCCATTTCCATCTGAATAACAAGAATTCGTCAACAGAAATCAATGTCGGGTCGTTAGATGGGGTATAGAGGGATTTTTCATTTTCAATATTTCTTCAAAAATCTAATATGACTTGGCACGCATAATGGTGGGGTGCAGAATATCTTTTTCCATCTGAATAACAATAATTCGTCGACAGAAATCATTGTCGTGTCGTTAGAGGGGGTATAGAGGGATTTTTCATTTTCAAAATTACCTCAAAATCAAATATGACTTGGCAAGCAACATTGTAGGGTGCAGAATATTCATTTCTATCTGAATAACAATAATTTATCAACAGAAATCATTGTCGGGTCGTTAGAGGGGGTATAGAGGGATTTTTCATTTTCAAAATTACCTCAAAATTTAATATGACTTGGCACGCATCATGGTGGGGTGCAAAGTATCCATGTCCATCTGAATAACAATAATTCCTCAACATAAATCATTGTCGTGTCGTCAGAGGGGGTATAGAGGGATTTTTCATTTTCAATATTTCTTCAAAAATCTTATATGAATTGGCATGCATCATGGTGGGGTGCAGAATATCCATTTCCATCTCAATAACAATAATTTATCAACAGAAATCATTGTCGGGTCGTCAGAGGGGGTGTAGAGGGATTTTTCATTTTCAAAATGACTTCAAAAATCTAATATTACTTGGCACGCATCATAGTGGGGTGCAGAATATCCATATCTATCTGAATAACAATAATTCCTTAACAGAAATTATTGTTGTATCGTCAGAAAGGGTATAGAATGATTTTTCATTTCCAATATTTCTTCAAAAATCCAATATGACTTGGCACGCAACATGGTGGGGTGCAGAATATTCATTTCCATCTGAATAACAATAATTCGTCAACAGAAATCATTGTCGGGTCGTTAGAGGGGGTATAGAGGAATTTTTCATTTTCAATATTTCTTCAAAAATCCAATAAGACTTGGCACGCATCATGGTGGGGTGCAAAGTATCCATGTCCATCTGAATAACAATAATTCTTCAATCTAAATCATTGTCGTGTCGTCAGAGGGGGTATAGAGGTATTTTTCCTTTTCAAAATTACTTCAAAAATCTAATATGACTTGGCACGCATCATGGCGGGGTGCAAAGTATCCATTTCCATCTGAATAACAAGAATTCGTCAACAGAAATCAATGTCGGGTCGTTAGATGGGGTATAGAGGGATTTTTCATTTTCAATATTTCTTCAAGAATCTAATATGACTTGGCACGCATAATGGTGGGGTGCAGAATATCTTTTTCCATCTGAATAACAAGAATTCGTCAACAGAAATCAATGTCGGGTCGTTAGATGGGGTATAGAGGGATTTTTCATTTTCAATATTTCTTCAAAAATCTAATATGACTTGGCACGCATAATGGTGGGGTGCAGAATATCTTTTTCCATCTGAATAACAATAATTCGTCAACAGAAATCATTGTCGGGTCGTTAGAGGGGGTATAGAGGGATTTTTCATTTTCAAAATTACCTCAAAATTTAATATGACTTGGCACGCATCATGGTGGGGTGCAAAGTATCCATGTCCATCTGAATAACAATAATTCCTCAACATAAATCATTGTCGTGTCGTCAGAGGGGGTATAGAGGGATTTTTCATTTTCAATATTTCTTCAAAAATCTTATATGAATTGGCATGCATCATGGTGGGGTGCAGAATATCCATTTCCATCTCAATAACAATAATTTATCAACAGAAATCATTGTCGGGTCGTCAGAGGGGGTGTAGAGGGATTTTTCATTTTCAAAATGACTTCAAAAATCTAATATTACTTGGCACGCATCATAGTGGGGTGCAGAATATCCATATCTATCTGAATAACAATAATTCCTTAACAGAAATTATTGTTGTGTCGTCAGAGGGGGTATAGAATGATTTTTCATTTCCAATATTTCTTCAAAAATCCAATATGACTTGGCACACAACATGGTGGGGTGCAGAATATTCATTTCCATCTGAATAACAATAATTCGTCAACAGAAATCATTGTCGGGTCGTTAGAGGGGGTATAGAGGAATTTTTCATTTTCAATATTTCTTCAAAAATCCAATAAGACTTGGCACGCATCATGGTGGGGTGCAAAGTATCCATGTCCATCTGAATAACAATAATTCTTCAATCTAAATCATTGTCGTGTCGTCAGAGGGGGTATAGAGGTATTTTTCCTTTTCAAAATTACTTCGAAAATCTAATATGACTTGGCACGCATCATACTGGGGTGCAAAGTATCCATATATATCTAAATAACAATAATTCGTCAACAGAAATCATTGTCGGGTCGTCAGAAGAGGTATAGAGGGATTTTTCATTTTCAATATTTCTTCAAAAATCTAATATTACTTGGCACGCATCATGGTGGGGTGCAGAATATCCATATCTATCTGAATAACAATAATTCCTTAACAGAAATTTTTGTTGTGTCGTCAGAGGGGGTATAGAGGGATTTTTCAATTTCAAAATTACCTCAAAATTCAATATGACTTGGCACGCAACATGGTGGGGGCAGAATATTCATTTTCATCTGAATAACAATAATTCGTCAACAGAAATCATTGTCGGGTCGTTAGAAGGGGTATAGAGGGATTTTTCATTTTCAATATTTCTTCAAAAATCTAATATTACTTGGCACGCATCATGGTGGGGTGCATAATATTTATATCTATCTGACTAACAATAATTTCTTAGCAGAAATTATTGTCGTGTCGTCAGAGGGGGTATAGATGGATTTTTCATTTTCAAAATTACCTCAAAATCAAATATGACCTGGCACGCAACATGGTGGGGTACAGAATATCCATTTCTATCTGAATAACAATAATTCGTCAAGAGAAATCATTGTCGGGTAGTCAGAAGAGGTATAGAGGAATTTTTCATTTTCAAAATTATTTCAAATATCTAATATGACTTGGCACGCAACATGGTGGGGTGCAGAATATCCATTTCCATCTGACTAACAATAATTCGTCAAGGGAAATCATTGTCGTGTCGTAAAAAGAGGTACAGAGGGATATTTCATTTTCAAAATTACTTCAAAAATCAAATATGAGTTGGCACGTATCATGGTGGGGTGCAAAGTATCCTTGTTCATCTGAATAACATTAATTCATCAACAGAAATCATTGTCGGGACGTCAGAGGGGGTATAGAGGGATTTTTCATTATCAAAATGACTTCAACAATCAAATATGACATGGCACGCATCATGGTGGGGTGCAGACTATTTATTTTCATCTGAATTACAATAACTCGTCAACAGAAATCAATGTCGTGTCGTCAGAGGGGGTATAGAGGAATTTATCATTTTCAAAATGACTTCAAAAATGTAATATGACTTGGCACACATCATGTTGGGGTACAGAATATCCATTTCCATCTCAATAACAATAATTCGTCAACAGAAATCATTGTCGGGTCGTCAGAGGGGGTAAAGAGGAATTTTTCATTTTCAAAATTTCTTCAAAAATCTAATATGACTTGGCACGCATCATGGTGGGGTGCATTGTATCCATTTCCATCTATATAACAATAATTCGTCAATTTAAATCATTGCCGGGTCGTCAGAGGGGGTATAGAGGGATTTTTTATTTTCAAAAAGACTTCAAAAATCAAATATGATATGGCACGCATCATGGAGGGGTGCAGAATATCCATTTCCATCTGAATAACAATATTTCGTCATCAGAAATCATTGTCGGGTCATTAGAGGGGGGTATAGAGGGATTTTTCATTTTCAAAATTACTTCAAAAATCAAATATGACTTGGCACGCATCATAGTAGGGTGCAAAATATTCATTTCCATCTGAATAACAATAATTTGTCAACAGAAATCATTGTCGGGTCGTCAGAGGGGGTATAGAGGGATTTTTCATTTTCAAAATTACCTCAAAATCAAATATGACTTGGCACGCATCGTGGTGGGGTACAGAATATCCATTTCCATCTGAATAAAAATATTTCTACATCAGGAATCATTGTCGGGTCATTAGAGGGGGGTATAGAGGGATTTTTCATTTTCAAAATTACTTCAAAAATCAAATATGACTTGGCACGCATTGGGGTGGGGTGCAGAATATCCAATTCCATCTGAATAACAATAATTCGTCAACAGAAATCATTGACGGGTCGTTAGAGGGGGTATAGAGGCATTTTTCATTTTCAAAATTTCTTCAAGAATCTAATATGACTTGTCACTTATCATGGTGGGGCGCGAAATATCTATGTCCATCTAAATAACAATAATTCGTTAACAGAAATCATTGTCGGGTCGTCAGAAGTGGTATAGAGGGATTTTTCATTTTCAAAATTACTTCAAAAATCAAATATGACTTGGCACGTATCATGGAGGAGTGCATAATATCCATTTTCATCTTAATATCAATAATTCGTCAACAGAAATTATTGTCGGGTCGTCAGAGGGGTTAAAGGGAATTTTCTTTTTCAAAACTACTTCAAAAATCGAATATAACTTGGCACGCATCATAGTAGGGTGCAAAATCTTCATTTTCATCTGAATAACAATAATTCGTCAACAGAAATCATTGTCGGGTCGTCAGAGGGGGTATAGAGGGATTTTTCATTACCAAAATGACTTCAAAAATCAAATATGACTTGGCACGCATCATGGTGGGGTACAGAATATCCATTTTCATCTCAATAACAATAATTTGTCAACAGAAATCATTGTCGGGTCGTCAGAGGGGGTATAGAGGGATTTTTCATTTTCAAAATGACTTCAAAAATCTAATATGACTTGGCACGCATCATGGCGGGGTGCAAAGTATCCATTTCCATCTGAATAACAAGAATTCGTCAACAGAAATCAATGTCGGGTCGTTAGATGGGGTATAGAGGGATTTTTCATTTTCAATATTTCTTCAAGAATCTAATATGACTTGGCACGCATAATGGTGGGGTGCAGAATATCTTTTTCCATCTGAATAACAATAATTCGTCGACAGAAATCATTGTCGGGTCGTTAGAGGGGGTATAGAGGGATTTTTCATTTTCAAAATTACCTCAAAATCAAATATGACTTGGCAAGCAACATTGTAGGGTGCAGAATATTCATTTCTATCTGAATAACAATAATTTATCAACAGAAATCATTGTCGGGTCGTTAGAGGGGGTATAGAGGGATTTTTCATTTTCAAAATTACCTCAAAATTTAATATGACTTGGCACGCATCATGGTGGGGTGCAAAGTATCCATGTCCATCTGAATAACAATAATTCCTCAACATAAATCATTGTCGTGTCGTCAGAGGGGGTATAGAGGGATTTTTCATTTTCAATATTTCTTCAAAAATCTTATATGAATTGGCATGCATCATGGTGGGGTGCAGAATATCCATTTCCATCTCAATAACAATAATTTATCAACAGAAATTATTGTCGGGTCGTCAGAGGGGGTGTAGAGGGATTTTTCATTTTCAAAATGTCTTCAAAAATCTAATATTACTTGGCACGCATCATGGTGGGGTGCAGAATATCCATATCTATCTGAATAACAATAATTCCTTAACAGAAATTATTGTTGTGTCGTCAGAGGGGGTATAGAATGATTTTTCATTTCCAATATTTCTTCAAAAATCCAATATGACTTGGCACGCAACATGGTGGGGTGCAGAATATTCATTTCCATCTGAATAACAATAATTCGTCAACAGAAATCATTGTCGGGTCGTTAGAGGGGGTATAGAGGAATTTTTCATTTTCAATATTTCTTCAAAAATCCAATAAGACTTGGCACGCATCATGGTGGGGTGCAAAGTATCCATGTCCATCTGAATAACAATAATTCTTCAATCTAAATCATTGTCGTGTCGTCAGAGGGGGTATAGAGGTATTTTTCCTTTTCAAAATTACTTCGAAAATCTAATATGACTTGGCACGCATCATACTGGGGTGCAAAGTATCCATATATATCTAAATAACAATAATTCGTCAACAGAAATCATTGTCGGGTCGTCAGAAGAGGTATAGAGGGATTTTTCATTTTCAATATTTCTTCAAAAATCTAATATTACTTGGCACGCATCATGGTGGGGTGCAGAATATCCATATCTATCTGAATAACAATAATTCCTTAACAGAAATTTTTGTTGTGTCGTCAGAGGGGGTATAGAGGGATTTTTCAATTTCAAAATTACCTCAAAATTCAATATGACTTGGCACGCAACATGGTGGGGGCAGAATATTCATTTTCATCTGAATAACAATAATTCGTCAACAGAAATCATTGTCGGGTCGTTAGAAGGGGTATAGAGGGATTTTTCATTTTCAATATTTCTTCAAAAATCTAATATTACTTGGCACGCATCATGGTGGGGTGCATAATATTTATATCTATCTGACTAACAATAATTTCTTAACAGAAATTATTGTCGTGTCGTCAGAGGGGGTATAGATGGATTTTTCATTTTCAAAATTACCTCAAAATCAAATATGACCTGGCACGCAACATGGTGGGGTACAGAATATCCATTTCTATCTGAATAACAATAATTCGTCAAGAGAAATCATTGTCGGGTAGTCAGAAGAGGTATAGAGGAATTTTTCATTTTCAAAATTATTTCAAATATCTAATATGACTTGGCACGCAACGTGGTGGGGTGCAGAATATCCATTTCCATCTGACTAACAATAATTCGTCAAGGGAAATCATTGTCGGGTCGTAAAAAGAGGTACAGAGGGATATTTCATTTTCAAAATTACTTCAAAAATCAAATATGAGTTGGCACGTATCATGGTGGGGTGCAAAGTATCCTTGTTCATCTGAATAACATTAATTCATCAACAGAAATCATTGTCGGGACGTCAGAGGGGGTATAAAGGGATTTTTCATTATCAAAATGACTTCAACAATCAAATATGACATGGCACGCATCATGGTGGGGTGCAGACTATTTATTTTCATCTGAATTACAATAACTCGTCAACAGAAGTCAATGTCGTGTCGTCAGAGGGGGTATAGAGGAATTTATCATTTTCAAAATGACTTCAAAAATGTAATATGACTTGGCACACATCATGTTGGGGTACAGAATATCCATTTCCATCTCAATAACAATAATTCGTCAACATGAAATCATTGTCGGGTCGTCAGAGGGGGTATAGAGGAATTTTTCATTTTCAAAATTTCTTCAAAAATCCAATATGACTTGGCACGCATCATGGTGGGGGCAGAATATTAATTTTCATCTGAATAACAATAATTCGTCAACAGAAATCATTGTCGGGTCGTTAGAAGGGGTATAGAGGGATTTTTCATTTTCAATATTTCTTCAAAAATCTAATATTACTTGGCACGCATCATGGTGGGGTGCATAATATTTATATCTATCTGAATAACAATAATTTCTTAACAGAAATTATTGTCGTGTCGTCAGAGGGGGTATAGAGGGATTTTTCATTTTCAAAATTACCTCAAAATTTAATATGACTTGGCACGCATCATGGTGGGGTGCAAAGTATCCATGTCCTTCTGAATAACAATAATTCGTCAACATAAATCATTGTCGTGTCGTCAGAGGGGGTATAGAGGGATTTTTCATTTCCAATATTTCTTCAAAAATCTTATATGAATTGGCACGCATCATGGTGGGGTGCAGAATATCCATTTCCATCTCAATAACAATAATTTGTCAACAGAAATCATTGTCGGGTCGTCAGAGGGGGTGTAGAGGGATTTTTCATTTTCAAAATGACTTCAAAAATCTAATATTACTTGGCACGCGTCATGGTGGGGTGCAGAATATCCATATCTATCTGAATAACAATAATTCCTTAACAGAAATTATTGTTGTGTCGTCAGAGGGGGTATAGAATGATTTTTCATTTTCAATATTTCTTCAAAAATCCAATATGACTTGGCACGCAACATGGTGGGGTGCAGAATATTCATTTCCATCTGAATAACAATAATTCGTCAACAGAAATCATTGTCGGGTCGTTAGAGGGGGTATAGAGGAATTTTTCATTTTCAATATTTCTTCAAAAATCCAATAAGACTTGGCACGCATCATGGTGGGGTGCAAAGTATCCATGTCCATCTGAATAACAATAATTCTTCAATCTAAATCATTGTCGTGTCGTCAGAGGGGGTATAGAGGTATTTTTCATTTTCAAAATTACTTCAAAAATCTAATATGACTTGGCACGCATCATACTGGGGTGCAAAGTATCCATATATATCTAAATAACAATAATTCGTCAACAGAAATCATTGTCGGGTCGTCAGAAGAGGTATAGAGGGATTTTTCATTTTGAATATTTCTTCAAAAATCTAATATTACTTGGCACGCGTCATGGTGGGGTGCAGATTATCCATATCTATCTGAATAACAATAATTCGCCAACAGAAATCATTGTCGGGTCGTCAGAGGGGGTATGGAGGGATTTTTCATTTTCAAAATTACTTCAAAAATCTAATATGACTTGGCACGCATCATGGTCAAAGTATCCATGTCCATCTGAATAACAATAATTCGTCAATTTAAATCATTGTCGTGTCGTCAGAGGGGGTATAGAGTTATTTCTCATTTTCAATATTTCTTCAAAAATCCAATAAGACTTGGCACGCATCATGGTGGGGTGCAAAGTATCCATGTCCATCTGAATAACAATAATTCTTCAATCTAAATCATTGTCGTGTCGTCAGAGGGGGTATAGAGGTATTTTTCATTTTCAAAATTACTTCAAAAATCTAATATGACTTGGCACGCATCATACTGGGGTGCAAAGTATCCATATATATCTAAATAACAATAATTCGTCAACAGAAATCATTGTCGGGTCGTCAGAAGAGGTATAGAGGGATTTTTCATTTTGAATATTTCTTCAAAAATCTAATATTACTTGGCACGCGTCATGGTGGGGTGCAGATTATCCATATCTATCTGAATAACAATAATTCCTTAACAGAAATTTTTGTTGTGTCGTCAGAGGGGGTATAGAGGGATTTTTCAATTTCAAAATTACCTCAAAGTTCAATATGACATGGCACGCAACATGGTGGGGCAGAATATTCATTTTCATCTGAATAACAATAATTCGTCAACAGAAATCATTGTCGGGTCGTTAGAGGGGGTATAGAGGGATATTTCATTTTCAAAATTACCTCAAAATCAAATATGACTTGGCACGCATCATGGTGGGGTGCAAAGTATTCATGTATATCTAACTAACAATGATTCGTAAACAGAAATCATTGTCGTGTCGTCAAAGGCGGTATAGAGGGATTTTTCATTTTCAAAATTACCTCAAAATCAAATATGACTTGGCACGCATCATGGTGGGGTGCAGAATATCCATTTCCATCTGAATAACAATAATTCGTCAACAGAACTCATTGTCGGGTCGTCAGAGGGGGTATAGAGGGATTTTTCATTTTCAAAATGACTTCAAAAATCAAATATGACTTGGCACGCATCATGGTGGGGTACAGAATATCCATTTCCATCTCAATAACAATAATTTGTCAACAGAAATCATTGTAGTGTCGTCAGAGGGGGTATAGAGGGATTTTTCATTTTCAAAATTACCTCAAAATCAAATATGACTTGGCACGCAACATGGTGGGGTGCAGAATATATACTTTAATCTGAATAACAATAATTCGTCAACAGAAATCATTGTCGGGTCGTTAGAGGGGGTATAGAGGGATTTTTCATTTTCAATATTTCTTCAAAAATCCAATATGACTTGGCACGCATCATGGTGGGGTGCAAAGTATCCATGTCCATCTGAATTACAATAATTCGTCAACATAATTCATTGTCGTGTCGTCAGAGGGGGTATAGAGGGATTTTTCATTTTCAATATTACTTCAAAAATCCAATATGACTTGGCACGCATTATGGTGGGGTGCAGAATATCCATTTCTATCTGAATAACAATAATTTGTCAACAGAAATCATTGTCGGGTCGTCAGAGGGGGTATAGAGGGATTTTTCATTATCAAAATGACTTCAAAAATCAAATATGACTTGGCACGCATCATAGTAGGGTGCAGAATATATATTTCCATCTGAATATCAAGAATTCGTTAACAGAAATCATTGTCGGGTCGTTAGAGGGGGTATAGAGGCATTTTTCAATTTCAAAATTACCTCAAAATCAAATATGACTTGGCACGCAACATGGTGGGGTGCAGAATATTCATTTCCATCTGAATAACAATAATTCGTCAACAGAAATCATTGTCGTGTCGTTAGAGGAGGTATAGAGGGATTTTTCATTATCAATATTTCTTCGAAAGTCTAATATGACTTGGCACACATCATGGTCGGGTGCAGAATATCCATTTCCATCTGAATAACAATAATTCGTCAACAGAACTCATTGTCGGGTCGTCAGAGGGGGTATAGAGAGATTTTTCATTTTCAAAATGACTTCAAAAATCAAATATGACCTGGCACGCATCATGGTGGAGTACAGAATATCCATTTCCATCTCAATAACAATAATTTGTCAACAGATATCATTGTCGTGTCGTCAGAGGGGGTATAGAGGGATTTTTCATTTTCAAAATTACCTCAAAATCAAAAATGACTTGGCACGCAACATGGTGGGGTGCAGAATATATATTTTAATCTGAATAACAATAATTCGTCAACAGAAATCATTGTCGGGTCGTTAGAGGGGGTATAGTGGGATTTTTCATTTTCAATATTTCTTCAAAAATCCAATATGACTTGGCACGCATCATGGTGGGGTGCAAAGTATCCATGTCCATCTGAATTACAATAATTCGTCAACATAATTCATTGTCGTGTCGTCAGAGGGGGTATAGAGGGATTTTTCATTTTCAAAATTACTTCAAAAATCAAATATGACTTGGCACGTATCATGGTGGAGTGCATAATATCCATTTTCATCTAAATTACAATAATTCGTCAACAGATATCATTGTCGTGTCGTTAGAGGAGGTATAGAGGGATTTTTCATTATCAATATTTCTTCGAAAGTCTAATATGACTTGGCACACATCATGGTCGGGTGCAGAATATCCATTTCCATCTGAATAACAATAATTCGTCAACAGAACTCATTGTCGGGTCGTCAGAGGGGGTATAGAGAGATTTTTCATTTTCAAAATGACTTCAAAAATCAAATATGACCTGGCACGCATCATGGTGGGGTACAGAATATCCATTTCCATCTCAATAACAATAATTTGTCAACAGATATCTTTGTCGTGTCGTCAGAGGGGGTATAGAGGGATTTTTCATTTTCAAAATTACCTCAAAATCAAAAATGACTTGGCACGCAACATGGTCGGGTGCAGAATATCCATTTCCATCTCAATAACAATAATTTGTCAACAGAAATCATTGTCCGTCGTCAAAGAGGGTATAGAGGGATTTTTCATTTTCAAAATTACTTCAAAAATCTAAGATGACTTGGCACGCATCATGGTGGGGTGCAAAGTATCCATGTCCATCTGAATAACAATAATTCGTCAACATAAATCATTGTCGTGTCGTCAGAGGGGGTATAGAGGGACTTTTCATTTTCAAAATTACCTCAAAATCAAATATGACTTGGCACGCAACATGATGGGGTGCAGAATATTCATTCCCATCTGAATAACAATAATTCGTCAACGGAAATCATTGTCGGGTCGTCAGAGGGGGTATAGAGGGATTTTTCATTTTCAAAATGACTTCAAAAATCAAATATGACTTGGCACGCATCATGGTGGGGTACAGAATATCCATTTCCATCTCAATAACAATAATTTGTCAACAGATATCATTGTCGTGTCGTCAGAGGGGGTATAGAAGGATTTTTCATTTTCAAAATTACCTCAAAATCAAATATGACTTGGCACGCAACATGGTGGGGTGCAGAATATATATTTTAATCTGAATAACAATAATTCGTCGACAGAAATCATTGTCGGGTCGTTAGAGGGGGTATAGAGGGATTTTTCAGTTTCAAAATTACTTCAAAAATCAAATATGACTTGGCACGTATCATGGTGGAGTGCATGATATCCATTTCCATCTAAATTACAATAATTCGTCAACAGAAATCATTGTCGGGTCGTTAGAGGGAGTATAGAGGGAGTTTTCAGTTTCAAAATTACTTCAAAAATCAAATACGACTTGGCACGTATCATGGTGGAGTGCATAATATCCATTTTCATCTAAATTAAAATAATTTGTCTACAGAAATCATTGTCGGGTCGTCAGAGGGGGTATAGAGGGATTTTTCATTTTCAAAATTACCTCAAAATCAAATATGACTTGGCACGCAACATGGTGGGGTGCAGAATATTCATTTTCATCTGAATAACTATAATTCGTCAACAGAAATCATTGTCGGGTCGTTAGAGGGGGTATAGAGGGATTTTTCATTTCCAATATTTCTTCAAAAATCCAATATGACTTGGCACGCATTATGGTGGGGTGCAGAATATCCATTTCTATCTGAATAACAATAATTTGTCAACAGAAATCATTGTCCGTCGTCAAAGGGGGTATAGAGGGATTTTTCATTTTCAAAATTACTTCAAAAATCTAATATGACTTGGCACGCATCATGGTGGGGTGCAAAGTATCCATGTCCATCTGAATAACAATAATTCGTCAACATAAATCATTGTCGTGTCGTCAGAGGGGGTATAGAGGTACTTTTCATTTTCAAAATTACCTCAAAATCAAATATGACTTGGCACGCAACATGATGGGGTGCAGAATATTCATTTCCATCTGAATAATAATAATTCGTCAACGGAAATCATTGTCGGGTCGTTAGAGGGGGTATAGAGGAATTTTTCATTTTCAATATTTATTCAAAAATCCAATATGACTTGGCACGCATCATACTGGGGTGCAAAGTATCCATATATATCTAAATAACAATAACTCGTCAACAGAAATCAATGTCGTGTCGTCAGAGGGGGTATAGAGGAATTTATCATTTTCAAAATGACTTCAAAAATGTAATATGACTTGGCACACATCATGTTGGGGTACAGAATATCCATTTCCATCTCAATAACAATAATTCGTCAACAGAAATCATTGTCGGGTCGTCAGAGGGGGTATAGAGGAATTTTTCATTTTCAAAATTTCTTCAAAAATCTAATATGACTTGGCACGCATCATGGCGGGGTGCATTGTATCCATGTCCATCTATATAACAATAATTCGTCAATTTAAATCATTGCCGGGTCGTCAGAGTGGGTATAGAGGGATTTTTTATTTTCAAAAAGACTTCAAAAATCAAATATGATATGGCACGCATCATGGAGGGGTGCAGAATATCCATTCCCATCTGAATAACAATATTTCGTCATCAGAAATCATTGTCGGGTCATTAGAGGGGGGTATAGAGGGATTTTTCATTTTCAAAATTACTTCAAAAATCAAATATGACTTGGCACGCATCATAGTAGGGTGCAAAATATTCATTTCCATCTGAATAACAATAATTTGTCAACAGAAATCATTGTCGGGTCGTCAGAGGGGGTATAGAGGGATTTTTCATTTTCAAAATTACCTCAAAATCAAATATGACTTGGCACGCATCGTGGTGGGGTACAGAATATCCATTTCCATCTGAATAAAAATATTTCTACATCAGGAATCATTGTCGGGTCATTAGAGGGGGGTATAGAGGGATTTTTCATTTTCAAAATTACTTCAAAAATCAAATATGACTTGGCACGCATTGGGGTGGGGCGCGAAATATCTATGTCCATCTAAATAACAATAATTCGTTAACAGAAATCATTGTCGGGTCGTCAGAAGGGGTATAGAGGGATTTTTCATTTTCAAAATTACTTCAAAAATCAAATATGACTTGGCACGTATCATGGAGGAGTGCATAATATCCATTTTCATCTTAATATCAATAATTCGTCAACAGATATTATTGTCGGGTCGTCAGAGGGGTTAAAGGGAATTTTCTTTTTCAAAACTACTTCAAAAATCGAATATAACTTGGCACGCATCATAGTAGGGTGCAAAATCTTCATTTTCATCTGAATGACAATAATTCGTCAACAGAAATCATTGTCGGGTCGTCAGAGGGGGTATAGAGGGATTTTTCATTACCAAGTTGACTTCAAAAATCAAATATGACTTGGCACGCATCATGGTGGGGTACAGAATATCCATTTTCATCTCAATAACAATAATTTGTCAACAGAAATCATTGTCGGGTCGTCAGAGGGGGTATAGAGGGATTTTTCATTTTCAAAATGACTTCAAAAATCTAATATGACTTGGCACGCATCATGGCGGGGTGCAAAGTATCCATTTCCATCTGAATAACAAGAATTCGTCAACAGAAATCAATGTCGGGTCGTTAGATGGGGTATAGAGGGATTTTTCATTTTCAATATTTCTTCAAAAATCTAATATGACTTGGCACGCATAATGGTGGGGTGCAGAATATCTTTTTCCATCTGAATAACAATAATTCGTCGACAGAAATCATTGTCGGGTCGTTAGAGGGGGTATAGAGGGATTTTTCATTTTCAAAATTACCTCAAAATCAAATATGACTTGGCAAGCAACATGGTGGGGTGCAGAATATATATTTTAATCTGAATAACAATAATTTGTCAACAGAAATCATTGTAGTGTCGTCAGTGGGGGTATAGAGTGATCTTTCATTTTCAAAATTACCTCAAAATCAAATATGACTTGGCACGCAACATGGTGGGGTGCAGAATATATATTTTAATCTGAATAACAATAATTCGTCAACAGAAATCATTGTCGGGTCGTTAGAGGGGGTATAGAGGGATTTTTCATTTTCAATATTTCTTCAAAAATCCAATATGACTTGGCACGCATCATGGTGGGGTGCAAAGTATCCATGTCCATCTGAATTACAATAATTCGTCAACATAATTCATTGTCGTGTCGTCAGAGGGGGTATAGAGGGATTTTTCATTTTCAAAATTACTTCAAAAATCAAATATGACTTGGCACGTATCATGGTGGAGTGCATAATATCCATTTTCATCTAAATTACAATAATTCGTCAACAGATATCATTGTCGGGTCGTCAGAGGGGGTATAGAGGGATTTTTCATTTTCAATATTACTTCAAAAATCTAATATGACTTGGCACGCATCATGGTGGGGTGCAAAGTATCCATGTCCATCTGAATTACAATAATTCGTCAACATAATTCATTGTCGTGTCGTCAGAGGGGGTATAGAGGGATTTTTCATTTTCAAAATTACTTCAAAAATCAAATATGACTTGGCACGTATCATGGTGGAGTGCATAATATCCATTTTCATCTAAATTACAATAATTTGTCAACAGAAATCATTGTCGTGTCGTTAGAGGGGGTATAGAGGGATTTTTCATTATCAATATTTCTTCGAAAATCTAATATGACTTGGCACGCATCATGGTCGGGTGCAGAATATCCATTTCCATCTCAATAACAATAATTTGTCAACAGAAATCATTGTCCGTCGTCAAAGAGGGTATAGAGGGATTTTTCATTTTCAAAATTACTTCAAAAATCTAAGATGACTTGGCACGCATCATGGTGGGGTGCAAAGTATCCATGTCCATCTGAATAACAATAATTCGTCAACATAAATCATTGTCGTGTCGTCAGAGGGGGTATAGAGGGACTTTTCATTTTCAAAATTACCTCAAAATCAAATATGACTTGGCACGCAACATGATGGGGTGCAGAATATTCATTCCCATCTGAATAACAATAATTCGTCAACGGAAATCATTGTCGGGTCGTCAGAGGGGGTATAGAGGGATTTTTCATTTTCAAAATGACTTCAAAAATCAAATATGACTTGGCACGCATCATGGTGGGGTACAGAATATCCATTTCCATCTCAATAACAATAATTTGTCAACAGATATCATTGTCGTGTCGTCAGAGGGGGTATAGAAGGATTTTTCATTTTCAAAATTACCTCAAAATCAAATATGACTTGGCACGCAACATGGTGGGGTGCAGAATATATATTTTAATCTGAATAACAATAATTCGTCGACAGAAATCATTGTCGGGTCGTTAGAGGGGGTATAGAGGGATTTTTCAGTTTCAAAATTACTTCAAAAATCAAATATGACTTGGCACGTATCATGGTGGAGTGCATGATATCCATTTCCATCTAAATTACAATAATTCGTCAACAGAAATCATTGTCGGGTCGTTAGAGGGAGTATAGAGGGAGTTTTCAGTTTCAAAATTACTTCAAAAATCAAATACGACTTGGCACGTATCATGGTGGAGTGCATAATATCCATTTTCATCTAAATTAAAATAATTTGTCTACAGAAATCATTTTCGGGTCGTCAGAGGGGGTATAGAGGGATTTTTCATTATGAAAATGACTTCAAAAGTCAAATATGACTTGGCACGCATCATAGTAGGGTGCAGAATATATATTTCCATCTGAATAACAAGAATTTGTTAACAGAAATCATTGTCGGGTCGTTAGAGGGGGTATAGAGGGATTTTTCATTTTCAAAATTACCTCAAAATCAAATATGACTTGGCACGCAACATGGTGGGGTGCAGAATATTCATTTTCATCTGAATAACTATAATTCGTCAACAGAAATCATTGTCGGGTCGTTAGAGGGGGTATAGAGGGATTTTTCATTTCCAATATTTCTTCAAAAATCCAATATGACTTGGCACGCATTATGGTGGGGTGCAGAATATCCATTTCTATCTGAATAACAATAATTTGTCAACAGAAATCATTGTCCGTCGTCAAAGGGGGTATAGAGGGATTTTTCATTTTCAAAATTACTTCAAAAATCTAATATGACTTGGCACGCATCATGGTGGGGTGCAAAGTATCCATGTCCATCTGAATAACAATAATTCGTCAACATAAATCATTGTCGTGTCGTCAGAGGGGGTATAGAGGGACTTTTCATTTTCAAAATTACCTCAAAATCAAATATGACTTGGCACGCAACATGATGGGGTGCAGAATATTCATTTCCATCTGAATAATAATAATTCGTCAACGGAAATCATTGTCGGGTCGTTAGAGGGGGTATAGAGGAATTTTTCATTTTCAATATTTATTCAAAAATCCAATATGACTTGGCACGCATCATACTGGGGTGCAAAGTATCCATATATATCTAAATAACAATAACTCGTCAACAGAAATCAATGTCGTGTCGTCAGAGGGGGTATAGAGGAATTTATCATTTTCAAAATGACTTCAAAAATGTAATATGACTTGGCACACATCATGTTGGGGTACAGAATATCCATTTCCATCTCAATAACAATAATTCGTCAACAGAAATCATTGTCGGGTCGTCAGAGGGGGTATAGAGGAATTTTTCATTTTCAAAATTTCTTCAAAAATCTAATATGACTTGGCACGCATCATGGTGGGGTGCATTGTATCCATGTCCATCTATATAACAATAATTCGTCAATTTAAATCATTGCCGGGTCGTCAGAGTGGGTATAGAGGGATTTTTTATTTTCAAAAAGACTTCAAAAATCAAATATGATATGGCACGCATCATGGAGGGGTGCAGAATATCCATTCCCATCTGAATAACAATATTTCGTCATCAGAAATCATTGTCGGGTCATTAGAGGGGGGTATAGAGGGATTTTTCATTTTCAAAATTACTTCAAAAATCAAATATGACTTGGCACGCATCATAGTAGGGTGCAAAATATTCATTTCCATCTGAATAACAATAATATGTCAACAGAAATCATTGTCGGGTCGTCAGAGGGGGTATAGAGGGATTTTTCATTTTCAAAATTACCTCAAAATCAAATATGACTTGGCACGCATCGTGGTGGGGTACAGAATATCCATTTCCATCTGAATAAAAATATTTCTACATCAGGAATCATTGTCGGGTCATTAGAGGGGGGTATAGAGGGATTTTTCATTTTCAAAATTACTTCAAAAATCAAATATGACTTGGCACGCATTGGGGTGGGGCGCGAAATATCTATGTCCATCTAAATAACAATAATTCGTTAACAGAAATCATTGTCGGGTCGTCAGAAGGGGTATAGAGGGATTTTTCATTTTCAAAATTACTTCAAAAATCAAATATGACTTGGCACGTATCATGGAGGAGTGCATAATATCCATTTTCATCTTAATATCAATAATTCGTCAACAGATATTATTGTCGGGTCGTCAGAGGGGTTAAAGGGAATTTTCTTTTTCAAAACTACTTCAAAAATCGAATATAACTTGGCACGCATCATAGTAGGGTGCAAAATCTTCATTTTCATCTGAATGACAATAATTCGTCAACAGAAATCATTGTCGGGTCGTCAGAGGGGGTATAGAGGGATTTTTCATTACCAAGTTGACTTCAAAAATCAAATATGACTTGGCACGCATCATGGTGGGGTACAGAATATCCATTTTCATCTCAATAACAATAATTTGTCAACAGAAATCATTGTCGGGTCGTCAGAGGGGGTATAGAGGGATTTTTCATTTTCAAAATGACTTCAAAAATCTAATATGACTTGGCACGCATCATGGCGGGGTGCAAAGTATCCATTTCCATCTGAATAACAAGAATTCGTCAACAGAAATCAATGTCGGGTCGTTAGATGGGGTATAGAGGGATTTTTCATTTTCAATATTTCTTCAAAAATCTAATATGACTTGGCACGCATAATGGTGGGGTGCAGAATATCTTTTTCCATCTGAATAACAATAATTCGTCGACAGAAATCATTGTCGGGTCGTTAGAGGGGGTATAGAGGGATTTTTCATTTTCAAAATTACCTCAAAATCAAATATGACTTGGCAAGCAACATTGTAGGGTGCAGAATATTCATTTCTATCTGAATAACAATAATTTATCAACAGAAATCATTGTCGGGTCGTTAGAGGGGGTATAGAGGGATTTTTCATTTTCAAAATTACTTCAAAAATCAAATATGACAAGGCACGCATCATGTCGTGGTGCAGAATATCCTTTTCCATCTGACTAACATTAATTCGTCAACATAAATCATTGTCGTGTAGTCAGAGGGGGTATAGAGCTATTTTTCATTTTCAAAATGACTTCAAAAATCTAATATTACTTGGCACGCATCATAGTGGGGTGCAGAATATCCATATCTATCTGAATAACAATAATTCCTTAACAGAAATTATTGTTGTATCGTCAGAAAGGGTATAGAATGATTTTTCATTTCCAATATTTCTTCAAAAATCCAATATGACTTGGCACGCAACATGGTGGGGTGCAGAATATTCATTTCCATCTGAATAACAATAATTCGTCAACGGAAATCATTGTCGGGTCGTCAGAGGGGGTATAGAGGGATTTTTCATTTTCAAAATGACTTCAAAAATCAAATATGACTTGGCACGCATCATGGTGGGGTACAGAATATCCATTTCCATCTCAATAACAATAATTTGTCAACAGATATCATTGTCGTGTCGTCAGAGGGGGTATAGAAGGATTTTTCATTTTCAAAATTACCTCAAAATCAAATATGACTTGGCACGCAACATGGTGGGGTGCAGAATATCCATTTCCATCTCAATAACAATAATTTGTCAACAGATATCATTGTCGTGTCGTCAGAGGGGGTATAGAAGGATTTTTCATTTTCAAAATTACCTCAAAATCAAATATGACTTGGCACGCAACATGGTGGGGTGCAGAATATATATTTTAATCTGAATAACAATAATTCGTCGACAGAAATCATTGTCGGGTCGTCAGAGGGGGTATAGAGGGATTTTTCATTTTCAAAATGACTTCAAAAATCAAATATGACTTGGCACGCATCATGGTGGGGTACAGAATATCCATTTCCATCTCAATAACAATAATTTGTCAACAGATATCATTGTCGTGTCGTCAGAGGGGGTATAGAAGGATTTTTCATTTTCAAAATTACCTCAAAATCAAATATGACTTGGCACGCAACATGGTGGGGTGCAGAATATATATTTTAATCTGAATAACAATAATTCGTCGACAGAAATCATTGTCGGGTCGTTAGAGGGGGTATAGAGGGATTTTTCAGTTTCAAAATTACTTCAAAAATCAAATATGACTTGGCACGTATCATGGTGGAGTGCATGATATCCATTTCCATCTAAATTACAATAATTCGTCAACAGAAATCATTGTCGGGTCGTTAGAGGGAGTATAGAGGGAGTTTTCAGTTTCAAAATTACTTCAAAAATCAAATACGACTTGGCACGTATCATGGTGGAGTGCATAATATCCATTTTCATCTAAATTAAAATAATTTGTCTACAGAAATCATTGTCGGGTCGTCAGAGGGGGTATAGAGGGATTTTTCATTATGAAAATGACTTCAAAAGTCAAATATGACTTGGCACGCATCATAGTAGGGTGCAGAATATATATTTCCATCTGAATAACAAGAATTTGTTAACAGAAATCATTGTCGGGTCGTTAGAGGGGGTATAGAGGGATTTTTCATTTTCAAAATTACCTCAAAATCAAATATGACTTGGCACGCAACATGGTGGGGTGCAGAATATTCATTTTCATCTGAATAACTATAATTCGTCAACAGAAATCATTGTCGGGTCGTTAGAGGGGGTATAGAGGGATTTTTCATTTCCAATATTTCTTCAAAAATCCAATATGACTTGGCACGCATTATGGTGGGGTGCAGAATATCCATTTCTATCTGAATAACAATAATTTGTCAACAGAAATCATTGTCCGTCGTCAAAGGGGGTATAGAGGGATTTTTCATTTTCAAAATTACTTCAAAAATCTAATATGACTTGGCACGCATCATGGTGGGGTGCAAAGTATCCATGTCCATCTGAATAACAATAATTCGTCAACATAAATCATTGTCGTGTCGTCAGAGGGGGTATAGAGGGACTTTTCATTTTCAAAATTACCTCAAAATCAAATATGACTTGGCACGCAACATGATGGGGTGCAGAATATTCATTTCCATCTGAATAATAATAATTCGTCAACGGAAATCATTGTCGGGTCGTTAGAGGGGGTATAGAGGAATTTTTCATTTTCAATATTTATTCAAAAATCCAATATGACTTGGCACGCATCATACTGGGGTGCAAAGTATCCATATATATCTAAATAACAATAACTCGTCAACAGAAATCAATGTCGTGTCGTCAGAGGGGGTATAGAGGAATTTATCATTTTCAAAATGACTTCAAAAATGTAATATGACTTGGCACACATCATGTTGGGGTACAGAATATCCATTTCCATCTCAATAACAATAATTCGTCAACAGAAATCATTGTCGGGTCGTCAGAGGGGGTATAGAGGAATTTTTCATTTTCAAAATTTCTTCAAAAATCTAATATGACTTGGCACGCATCATGGTGGGGTGCATTGTATCCATGTCCATCTATATAACAATAATTCGTCAATTTAAATCATTGCCGGGTCGTCAGAGTGGGTATAGAGGGATTTTTTATTTTCAAAAAGACTTCAAAAATCAAATATGATATGGCACGCATCATGGAGGGGTGCAGAATATCCATTCCCATCTGAATAACAATATTTCGTCATCAGAAATCATTGTCGGGTCATTAGAGGGGGGTATAGAGGGATTTTTCATTTTCAAAATTACTTCAAAAATCAAATATGACTTGGCACGCATCATAGTAGGGTGCAAAATATTCATTTCCATCTGAATAACAATAATTTGTCAACAGAAATCATTGTCGGGTCGTCAGAGGGGGTATAGAGGGATTTTTCATTTTCAAAATTACCTCAAAATCAAATATGACTTGGCACGCATCGTGGTGGGGTACAGAATATCCATTTCCATCTGAATAAAAATATTTCTACATCAGGAATCATTGTCGGGTCATTAGAGGGGGGTATAGAGGGATTTTTCATTTTCAAAATTACTTCAAAAATCAAATATGACTTGGCACGCATTGGGGTGGGGCGCGAAATATCTATGTCCATCTAAATAACAATAATTCGTTAACAGAAATCATTGTCGGGTCGTCAGAAGGGGTATAGAGGGATTTTTCATTTTCAAAATTACTTCAAAAATCAAATATGACTTGGCACGTATCATGGAGGAGTGCATAATATCCATTTTCATCTTAATATCAATAATTCGTCAACAGATATTATTGTCGGGTCGTCAGAGGGGTTAAAGGGAATTTTCTTTTTCAAAACTACTTCAAAAATCGAATATAACTTGGCACGCATCATAGTAGGGTGCAAAATCTTCATTTTCATCTGAATGACAATAATTCGTCAACAGAAATCATTGTCGGGTCGTCAGAGGGGGTATAGAGGGATTTTTCATTACCAAGTTGACTTCAAAAATCAAATATGACTTGGCACGCATCATGGTGGGGTACAGAATATCCATTTTCATCTCAATAACAATAATTTGTCAACAGAAATCATTGTCGGGTCGTCAGAGGGGGTATAGAGGGATTTTTCATTTTCAAAATGACTTCAAAAATCTAATATGACTTGGCACGCATCATGGCGGGGTGCAAAGTATCCATTTCCATCTGAATAACAAGAATTCGTCAACAGAAATCAATGTCGGGTCGTTAGATGGGGTATAGAGGGATTTTTCATTTTCAATATTTCTTCAAAAATCTAATATGACTTGGCACGCATAATGGTGGGGTGCAGAATATCTTTTTCCATCTGAATAACAATAATTCGTCGACAGAAATCATTGTCGGGTCGTTAGAGGGGGTATAGAGGGATTTTTCATTTTCAAAATTACCTCAAAATCAAATATGACTTGGCAAGCAACATTGTAGGGTGCAGAATATTCATTTCTATCTGAATAACAATAATTTATCAACAGAAATCATTGTCGGGTCGTTAGAGGGGGTATAGAGGGATTTTTCATTTTCAAAATTACTTCAAAAATCAAATATGACAAGGCACGCATCATGTCGTGGTGCAGAATATCCTTTTCCATCTGACTAACATTAATTCGTCAACATAAATCATTGTCGTGTAGTCAGAGGGGGTATAGAGCTATTTTTCATTTTCAAAATGACTTCAAAAATCTAATATTACTTGGCACGCATCATAGTGGGGTGCAGAATATCCATATCTATCTGAATAACAATAATTCCTTAACAGAAATTATTGTTGTATCGTCAGAAAGGGTATAGAATGATTTTTCATTTCCAATATTTCTTCAAAAATCCAATATGACTTGGCACGCAACATGGTGGGTTGCAGAATATTCATTTCCATCTGAATAACAATAATTCGTCAACAGAAATCATTGTCGGGTCGTTAGAGGGGGTATAGAGGAATTTTTCATTTTCAATATTTCTTCAAAAATCCAATAAGACTTGGCACGCATCATGGTGGGGTGCAAAGTATCCATGTCCATCTGAATAACAATAATTCTTCAATCTAAATCATTGTCGTGTCGTCAGAGGGGGTATAGAGGTATTTTTCCTTTTCAAAATTACTTCGAAAATCTAATATGACTTGGCACGCATCATACTGGGGTGCAAAGTATCCATATATATCTAAATAACAATAATTCGTCAACAGAAATCATTGTCGGGTCGTCAGAAGAGGTATAGAGGGATTTTTCATTTTCAATATTTCTTCAAAAATCTAATATTACTTGGCACGCATCATGGTGGGGTGCAGAATATCCATATCTATCTGAATAACAATAATTCCTTAACAGAAATTTTTGTTGTGTCGTCAGAGGGGGTATAGAGGGATTTTTCAGTTTCAAAATTACCTCAAAATTCAATATGACTTGGCACGCAACATGGTGGGGGCAGAATATTCATTTTCATCTGAATAACAATAATTCGTCAACAGAAATCATTGTCGGGTCGTTAGAAGGGGTATAGAGGGATTTTTCATTTTCAATATTTCTTCAAAATTCTAATATTACTTGGCACGCATCATGGTGGGGTGCATAATATTTATATCTATCTGACTAACAATAATGTCTTAACAGAAATTATTGTCGTGTCGTCAGAGGGGGTATAGATGGATTTTTCATTTTCAAAATTACCTCAAAATCAAATATGACCTGGCACGCAACATGGTGGGGTACAGAATATCCATTTCTATCTGAATAACAATAATTCGTCAAGAGAAATCATTGTCGGGTAGTCAGAAGAGGTATAGAGGAATTTTTCATTTTCAAAATTATTTCAAATATCTAATATGACTTGGCACGCAACATGGTGGGGTGCAGAATATCCATTTCCATCTGACTAACAATAATTCGTCAAGGGAAATCATTGTCGGGTCGTAAAAAGAGGTACAGAGGGATATTTCATTTTCAAAATTACTTCAAAAATCAAATATGAGTTGGCACGTATCATGGTGGGGTGCAAAGTATCCTTGTTCATCTGAATAACATTAATTCATCAACAGAAATCATTGTCGGGACGTCAGAGGGGGTATAGAGGGATTTTTCATTATCAAAATGACTTCAACAATCAAATATGACATGGCACGCATCATGGTGGGGTGCAGACTATTTATTTTCATATGAATAAAAATATTTCTACATCAGGAATCATTGTCGGGTCATTAGAGGGGGGTATAGAGGGATTTTTCATTTTCAAAATTACTTCAAAAATCAAATATGACTTGGCACGCATTGGGGTGGGGTGCAGAATATCCAATTCCATCTGAATAACAATAATTCGTCAACAGAAATCATTGACGGGTCGTTAGAGGGGGTATAGAGGGATTTTTCATTTTCAAAATTTCTTCAAGAATCTAATATGACTTGTCACTTATCATGGTGGGGCGCGAAATATCTATGTCCATCTAAATAACAATAATTCGTTAACAGAAATCATTGTCGGGTCGTCAGAAGGGGTATAGAGGGATTTTTCATTTTCAAAATTACTTCAAAAATCAAATATGACTTGGCACGTATCATGGAGGAGTGCATAATATCCATTTTCATCTTAATATCAATAATTCGTCAACAGATATTATTGTCGGGTCGTCAGAGGGGTTAAAGGGAATTTTCTTTTTCAAAACTACTTCAAAAATCGAATATAACTTGGCACGCATCATAGTAGGGTGCAAAATCTTCATTTTCATCTGAATAACAATAATTCGTCAACAGAAATCATTGTCGGGTCGTCAGAGGGGGTATAGAGGGATTTTTCATTACCAAAATGACTTCAAAAATCAAATATGACTTGGCACGCATCATGGTGGGGTACAGAATATCCATTTTCATCTCAATAACAATAATTTGTCAACAGAAATCATTGTCGGGTCGTCAGAGGGGGTATAGAGGGATTTTTCATTTTCAAAATGACTTCAAAAATCTAATATGACTTGGCACGCATCATGGCGGGGTGCAAAGTATCCATTTCCATCTGAATAACAAGAATTCGTCAACAGAAATCAATGTCGGGTCGTTAGATGGGGTATAGAGGGATTTTTCATTTTCAATATTTCTTCAAAAATCTAATATGACTTGGCACGCATAATGGTGGGGTGCAGAATATCTTTTTCCATCTGAATAACAATAATTCGTCAACAGAAATCATTGTCGGGTCGTTAGAGGGGGTATAGAGGGATTTTTCATTTTCAAAATTACCTCAAAATCAAATATGACTTGGCAAGCAACATTGTAGGGTGCAGAATATTCATTTCTATCTGAATAACAATAATTTATCAACAGAAATCATTGTCGGGTCGTTAGAGGGGGTATAGAGGGATTTTTCATTTTCAATATTTCTTCAAAAATCTTATATGAATTGGCATGCATCATGGTGGGGTGCAGAATATCCATTTCCATCTCAATAACAATAATTTATCAACAGAAATTATTGTCGGGTCGTCAGAGGGGGTGTAGAGGGATTTTTCATTTTCAAAATGACTTCAAAAATCTAATATTACTTGGCACGCATCATGGTGGGGTGCAGAATATCCATATCTATCTGAATAACAATAATTCCTCAACAGAAATTATTGTTGTGTCGTCAGAGGGGGTATAGAATGATTTTTCATTTCCAATATTTCTTCAAAAATCCAATATGACTTGGCACGCAACATGGTGGGGTGCAGAATATTCATTTCCATCTGAATAACAATAATTCGTCAACAGAAATCATTGTCGGGTCGTTAGAGGGGGTATAGAGGAATTTTTCATTTTCAATATTTCTTCAAAAATCCAATAAGACTTGGCACGCATCATGGTGGGGTGCAAAGTATCCATGTCCATCTGAATAACAATAATTCTTCAATCTAAATCATTGTCGTGTCGTCAGAGGGGGTATAGAGGTATTTTTCCTTTTCAAAATTACTTCGAAAATCTAATATGACTTGGCACGCATCATACTGGGGTGCAAAGTATCCATATATATCTAAATAACAATAATTCGTCAACAGAAATCATTGTCGGGTCGTCAGAAGAGGTATAGAGGGATTTTTCATTTTCAATATTTCTTCAAAAATCTAATATTACTTGGCACGCATCATGGTGGGGTGCAGAATATCCATATCTATCTGAATAACAATAATTCCTTAACAGAAATTTTTGTTGTGTCGTCAGAGGGGGTATAGAGGGATTTTTCAATTTCAAAATTACCTCAAAATTCAATATGACTTGGCACGCAACATGGTGGGGGCAGAATATTCATTTTCATCTGAATAACAATAATTCGTCAACAGAAATCATTGTCGGGTCGTTAGAAGGGGTATAGAGGGATTTTTCATTTTCAATATTTCTTCAAAAATCTAATATTACTTGGCACGCATCATGGTGGGGTGCATAATATTTATATCTATCTGACTAACAATAACTTCTTAACAGAAATTATTGTCGTGTCGTCAGAGGGGGTATAGATGGATTTTTCATTTTCAAAATTACCTCAAAATCAAATATGACCTGGCACGCAACATGGTGGGGTACAGAATATCCATTTCTATCTGAATAACAATAATTCGTCAAGAGAAATCATTGTCGGGTAGTCAGAAGAGGTATAGAGGAATTTTTCATTTTCAAAATTATTTCAAATATCTAATATGACTTGGCACGCAACGTGGTGGGGTGCAGAATATCCATTTCCATCTGACTAACAATAATTCGTCAAGGGAAATCATTGTCGGGTCGTAAAAAGAGGTACAGAGGGATATTTCATTTTCAAAATTACTTCAAAAATCAAATATGAGTTGGCACGTATCATGGTGGGGTGCAAAGTATCCTTGTTCATCTGAATAACATTAATTCATCAACAGAAATCATTGTCGGGACGTCAGAGGGGGTATAAAGGGATTTTTCATTATCAAAATGACTTCAACAATCAAATATGACATGGCACGCATCATGGTGGGGTGCAGACTATTTATTTTCATCTGAATTACAATAACTCGTCAACAGAAATCAATGTCGTGTCGTCAGAGGGGGTATAGAGGAATTTATCATTTTCAAAATGACTTCAAAAATGTAATATGACTTGGCACACATCATGTTGGGGTACAGAATATCCATTTCCATCTCAATAACAATAATTCGTCAACAGAAATCATTGTCGGGTCGTCAGAGGGGGTATAGAGGAATTTTTCATTTTCAAAATTTCTTCAAAAATCCAATATGACTTGGCACGCATCATGGTGGGGGCAGAATATTCATTTTCATCTGAAAAACAATAATTCGTCAACAGAAATCATTGTCGGGTCGTTAGAAGGGGTATAGAGGGATTTTTCATTTTCAATATTTCTTCAAAAATCTAATATTACTTGGCACGCATCATGGTGGGGTGCATAATATTTATATCTATCTGAATAACAATAATTTCTTAACAGAAATTATTGTCGTGTCGTCAGAGGGGGTTTAGAGGGATTTTTCATTTTCAAAATTACCTCAAAATTTAATATGACTTGGCACGCATCATGGTGGGGTGCAAAGTATCCATGTCCATCTGAATAACAATAATTCGTCAACAGAAATCATTGTCGGGTCGTCAGAGGGGGTGTAGAGGGATTTTTCATTTTCAAAATGACTTCAAAAATCTAATATTACTTGGCACGCATCATGGTGGGGTGCAGAATATCCATATCTATCTGAATAACAATAATTCCTTAACAGAAATTATTGTTGTGTCGTCAGAGGGGGTATAGAATGATTTTTCATTTCCAATATTTCTTCAAAAATCCAATATGACTTGGCACGCAACATGGTGGGGTGCAGAATATTCATTTCCATCTGAATAACAATAATTCGTCAACAGAAATCATTGTCGGGTCGTTAGAGGGGGTATAGAGGAATTTTTCATTTTCAATATTTCTTCAAAAATCCAATAAGACTTGGCACGCATCATGGTGGGGTGCAAAGTATCCATGTCCATCTGAATAACAATAATTCTTCAATCTAAATCATTGTCGTGTCGTCAGAGGGGGTATAGAGGTATTTTTCATTTTCAAAATTACTTCAAAAATCTAATATGACTTGGCACGCATCATACTGGGGTGCAAAGTATCCATATATATCTAAATAACAATAATTCGTCAACAGAAATCATTGTCGGGTCGTCAGAAGAGGTATAGAGGGATTTTTCATTTTGAATATTTCTTCAAAAATCTAATATTACTTGGCACGCGTCATGGTGGGGTGCAGATTATCCATATCTATCTGAATAACAATAATTCGCCAACAGAAATCATTGTCGGGTCGTCAGAGGGGGTATGGAGGGATTTTTCATTTTCAAAATTACTTCAAAAATCTAATATGACTTGGAACGCATCATGGTCAAAGTATCCATGTCCATCTGAATAACAATAATTCGTCAATTTAAATCATTGTCGTGTCGTCAGAGGGGGTATAGAGTTATTTCTCATTTTCAATATTTCTTCAAAAATCCAATAAGACTTGGCACGCATCATGGTGGGGTGCAAAGTATCCATGTCCATCTGAATAACAATAATTCTTCAATCTAAATCATTGTCGTGTCGTCAGAGGGGGTATAGAGGTATTTTTCATTTTCAAAATTACTTCAAAAATCTAATATGACTTGGCACGCATCATACTGGGGTGCAAAGTATCCATATATATCTAAATAACAATAATTCGTCAACAGAAATCATTGTCGGGTCGTCAGAAGAGGTATAGAGGGATTTTTCATTTTGAATATTTCTTCAAAAATCTAATATTACTTGGCACGCGTCATGGTGGGGTGCAGATTATCCATATCTATCTGAATAACAATAATTCCTTAACAGAAATTTTTGTTGTGTCGTCAGAGGGGGTATAGAGGGATTTTTCAATTTCAAAATTACCTCAAAATTCAATATGACATGGCACGCAACATGGTGGGGCAGAATATTCATTTTCATCTGAATAACAATAATTCGTCAACAGAAATCATTGTCGGGTCGTTAGAGGGGGTATAGAGGGATTTTTCATTTTCAAAATTACCTCAAAATCAAATATGACTTGGCACGCATCATGGTGGGGTGCAAAGTATTCATGTATATCTAACTAACAATGATTCGTAAACAGAAATCATTGTCGTGTCGTCAAAGGCGGTATAGAGGGATTTTTCATTTTCAAAATTACCTCAAAATCAAATATGACTTGGCACGCAACATGGTGGGGTGCAGAATATTCATTTCCATCTCAATAACAATAATTTGTCAACAGATATCATTGTCGGGTCGTCACAGAGGGTATAGAGGGATTTTTCATTTACAAAATTACCTCAAAATCAAATATGACTTGGCACGCATCATGGTGGGGTGCAGAATATCCATTTCCATCTGAATAACAATAATTCGTCAACAGAACTCATTGTCGGGTCGTCAGAGGGGGTATAGAGGGATTTTTCATTTTCAAAATGACTTCAAAAATCAAATATGACTTGGCACGCATCATGGTGGGGTACAGAATATCCATTTCCATCTCAATAACAATAATTTGTCAACAGAAATCATTGTAGTGTCGTCAGAGGGGGTATAGAGGGATTTTTCATTTTCAAAATTACCTCAAAATCAAATATGACTTGGCACGCAACATGGTGGGGTGCAGAATATATACTTTAATCTGAATAACAATAATTCGTCAACAGAAATCATTGTCGGGTCGTTAGAGGGGGTATAGAGGGATTTTTCATTTTCAATATTTCTTCAAAAATCCAATATGACTTGGCACGCATCATGGTGGGGTGCAAAGTATCCATGTCCATCTGAATTACAATAATTCGTCAACATAATTCATTGTCGTGTCGTCAGAGGGGGTATAGAGGGATTTTTCATTTTCAATATTACTTCAAAAATCCAATATGACTTGGCACGCATTATGGTGGGGTGCAGAATATCCATTTCTATCTGAATAACAATAATTTGTCAACAGAAATCATTGTCGGGTCGTCAGAGGGGGTATAGAGGGATTTTTCATTATCAAAATGACTTCAAAAATCAAATATGACTTGGCACGCATCATAGTAGGGTGCAGAATATATATTTCCATCTGAATATCAAGAATTCGTTAACAGAAATCATTGTCGGGTCGTTAGAGGGGGTATAGAGGCATTTTTCAATTTCAAAATTACCTCAAAATCAAATATGACTAGGCACGCAACATGGTGGGGTGCAGAATATTCATTTCCATCTGAATAACAATAATTCGTCAACAGAAATCATTGTCGTGTCGTTAGAGGGGGTATAGAGGGATTTTTCATTTTCAAAATGACTTCAAAAATCAAATATGACCTGGCACGCATCATGGTGGGGTACAGAATATCCATTTCCATCTCAATAACAATAATTTGTCAACAGATATCATTGTCGTGTCGTCAGAGGGGGTATAGAGGGATTTTTCATTTTCAAAATTACCTCAAAATCAAAAATGACTTGGCACGCAACATGGTGGGGTGCAGAATATATATTTTAATCTGAATAACAATAATTTGTCAACAGAAATCATTGTAGTGTCGTCAGTGGGGGTATAGAGTGATCTTTCATTTTCAAAATTACCTCAAAATCAAATATGACTTGGCACGCAACATGGTGGGGTGCAGAATATATATTTTAATCTGAATAACAATAATTCGTCAACAGAAATCATTGTCGGGTCGTTAGAGGGGGTATAGAGGAATTTTTCATTTTCAAAATTACTTCAAAAATCAAATATGACTTGGCACGTATCATGGTGGAGTGCATAATATCCATTTTCATCTAAATTACAATAATTCGTCAACAGATATCATTGTCGGGTCGTCAGAGGGGGTATAGAGGGATTTTTCATTTTCAATATTACTTCAAAAATCTAATATGACTTGGCACGCATCATGGTGGGGTGCAAAGTATCCATGTCCATCTGAATTACAATAATTCGTCAACATAATTCATTGTCGTGTCGTCAGAGGGGGTATAGAGGGATTTTTCATTTTCAAAATTACTTCAAAAATCAAATATGACTTGGCACGTATCATGGTGGAGTGCATAATATCCATTTTCATCTAAATTACAATAATTTGTCAACAGAAATCATTGTCGGTTCGTCAGAGGGGGTATAGAGGGATTTTTCATTATCAAAATGACTTCAAAAATCAAATATGACTTAGCACGCATCATAGTAGGGTGCAGAATATATATTCCCATCTGAATAACAAGAATTCGTTAACAGAAATCATTGTCGGGTCGTTAGAGGGGGTATAGAGGCATTTTTCATTTTCAAAATTACCTCAAAATCAAATATGACTTGGCACGCAACATGGTGGGGTGCAGAATATTCATTTCCATCTGAATAACAATAATTCGTCAACAGAAATCATTGTCGTGTCGTTAGAGGGGGTATAGAGGGATTTTTCATTATCAATATTTCTTCGAAAATCTAATATGACTTGGCACGCATCATGGTCGGGTGCAGAATATCCATTTCCATCTCAATAACAATAATTTGTCAACAGAAATCATTGTCCGTCGTCAAAGAGGGTATAGAGGGATTTTTCATTTTCAAAATTACTTCAAAAATCTAAGATGACTTGGCACGCATCATGGTGGGGTGCAAAGTATCCATGTCCATCTGAATAACAATAATTCGTCAACATAAATCATTGTCGTGTCGTCAGAGGGGGTATAGAGGGACTTTTCATTTTCAAAATTACCTCAAAATCAAATATGACTTGGCACGCAACATGATGGGGTGCAGAATATTCATTCCCATCTGAATAACAATAATTCGTCAACGGAAATCATTGTCGGGTCGTCAGAGGGGGTATAGAGGGATTTTTCATTTTCAAAATGACTTCAAAAATCAAATATGACTTGGCACGCATCATGGTGGGGTGCATAGTATCCATGTCCATCTATATAACAATAATTTGTCAATTTAAATCATTGCCGGGTCGTCAGAGGGGGTATAGAGGGATTTTTTATTTTCAAAAAGACTTCAAAAATCAAATATGATATGGCACGCATCATGGAGGGGTGCAGAATATCCATTTCCATCTGAATAACAATATTTCGTCATCAGAAATCATTGTCGGGTCATTAGAGGGGGGTATAGAGGGATTTTTCATTTTCAAAATTACTTCAAAATTCAAATATGACTTGGCACGCATCATAGTAGGGTGCAAAATATTCATTTCCATCTGAATAACAATAATTTGTCAACAGAAATCATTGTCGGGTCGTCAGAGGGGGTATAGAGGGATTTTTCATTTTCAAAATTACCTCAAAATCAAATATGACTTGGCACGCATCGTGGTGGGGTACAGAATATCCATTTCCATCTGAATAAAAATATTTCTACATCAGGAATCATTGTCGTGTCATTAGAGGGGGGTATAGAGGGATTTTTCATTTTCAAAATTACTTCAAAAATCAAATATGACTTGGCACGCATTGGGGTGGGGTGCAGAATATCCAATTCTATCTGAATAACAATAATTCGTCAACAGAAATCATTGACGGGTCGTTAGAGGGGGTATAGAGGGATTTTTCATTTTCAAAATTTCTTCAAGAATCTAATATGACTTGTCACTTATCATGGTGGGGCGCGAAATATCTATGTCCATCTAAATAACAATAATTCGTTAACAGAAATTATTGTCGGGTCGTCAGAGGGGTTAAAGGGAATTTTCTTTTTCAAAACTACTTCAAAAATCGAATATAACTTGGCACGCATCATAGTAGGGTGCAAAATCTTCATTTTCATCTGAATAACAATAATTCGTCAACATAAATCATTGTCGGGTCGTCAGAGGGGGTATAGAGGGATTTTTCATTACCAAAATGACTTCAAAAATCAAATATGACTTGGCACGCATCATGGTGGGGTACAGAATATCCATTTTCATCTCAATAACAATAATTTGTCAACAGAAATCATTGTCGGGTCGTCAGAGGGGGTATAGAGGGATTTTTCATTTTCAAAATGACTTCAAAAATCTAATATGACTTGGCACGCATCATGGCGGGGTGCAAAGTATCCATTTCCATCTGAATAACAAGAATTCGTCAACAGAAATCAATGTCGGGTCGTTAGATGGGGTATAGAGGGATTTTTCATTTTCAATATTTCTTCAAAAATCTAATATGACTTGGCACGCATAATGGTGGGGTGCAGAATATCTTTTTCCATCTGAATAACAATAATTCGTCGACAGAAATCATTGTCGGGTCGTTAGAGGGGGTATAGAGGGATTTTTCATTTTCAAAATTACCTCAAAATCAAATATAACTTGGCAAGCAACATTGTAGGGTGCAGAATATTCATTTCTATCTGAATAACAATAATTTATCAACAGAAATCATTGTCGGGTCGTTAGAGGGGGTATAGAGGGATTTTTCATTTTCAAAATTACCTCAAAATTCAATATGACTTGGCACGAATCATGGTGGGGTGCAAAGTATCCATGTCCATCTGAATAACAATAATTCCTCAACATAAATCATTGTCGTGTCGTCAGAGGGGGTATAGAGGGATTTTTCATTTTCAATATTTCTTCAAAAATCTTATATGACTTGGCACGCATCATAGTAGGGTGCAAAATATTCATTTCCATCTGAATAACAATAATTTGTCAACAGAAATCATTGTCGGGTCGTCGGAGGGGGTATAGAGGGATTTTTCATTTTCAAAATTACCTCAAAATCAAATATGACTTGGCACGCATCGTGGTGGGGTACAGAATATCCAATTCCATCTGAATAACAATAATTCGTCAACATAAATCATTGACGGGTCGTTACAGGGGGTATAGAGGGATTTTTCATTTTCAAAATTTCTTCAAGAATCTAATATGACTTGTCACTTATCATGGTGGGGCGCGAAATATCTATGTCCATCTAAATAACAATAATTCGTTAACAGAAATCATTGTCGGGTCGTCAGAAGGGGTATAGAGGGATTTTTCCTTTTTAAAATGATTTCAAAAATCAAATATGACTTGGCACGCAACATGGCGGGGTGCAGAATATCCATTTCTATCTGACTAACATTAATTCGTCAACATAAATCATTGTCGTGTCGTCAGAGGGGTTATAGAGGTATTTTTCATTTTCAAAATTACTTCAAAAATCAAAACTGACTTGTCACGCATCATAGTGGGGTGCAAAGTATCCATATATATCTGAATAACAATAATTCGCCAACAGAAATTATTGTCGGGTCGTTAGAGGAGGTATAGAGGGATTTTTCATTTTCAATTTTTCTTCAAAAATCCAATATGACTTGGCACGCATCATGGTGGGGTGCAAAGTATCCATGTCCATCTGAATTACAATAATTCGTCAACATAATTCATTGTCGTGTCGTCAGAGGGGGTATAGAGGGATTTTTCATTTTCAAAATTACTTCAAAAATCAAATATGACTTGGCACGTATCATGGTGGAGTGCATAATATCCATTTTCATCTAAATTACAATAATTCGTCAACAGAAATCATTGTCGGGTCGTCAGAGGGGGTATAGAGGGATTTTTCATTTTCAATATTACTTCAAAAATCTAATATGACTTGGCACGCATCATGGAGGGGTGCAAAGTATCCATGTCCATCTGAATTACAATAATTCGTCAACATAATTCATTGTCGTGTCGTCAGAGGGGGAATAGAGGGATTTTTCATTTTCAAAATGACTTCAAAAATCAAATATGACTTGGCACGCATCATGGAGGGGTGCAAAGTATCCATGTCCATCTGAATAACAATAATTCGTCAACAGAAATCATTGACGGGTCGTTGGAGGGGGTATAGAGGGATTTTTCATTTTCAAAATTTCTTCAGAAAACTAATATGACTTGGCACGCATCATGGTGGGGTGCAGAATATCCATTTCCATCTGGATAACAATAATTTGTCAACAGAAATCATTGTCGGGTCGTTAGAGGGTGTATAGAGGGATTTTTCATTTTCAATATATCTTCAAAAATGTAATATGACTTGGCACACATGATGGTGGGGTGCAAAGTATCCATGTCCATCTGAATAAATATAATTCGTCAACAGAAATCATTGTCGGGTCGTCAGAGGGGGTATAGAGGGATTTTTCATAATCAAAATTATTTCAAAAATCAAATATGACAAGGCACGCATCATGTCGTGGTGCAGAATATCCTTTTCTATCTGACTAACATTAATTCGTCAACATAAATCATTGTCGTGTAGTCAGAGGGGGTATGGAGGGATTTTTCATTTTCAAAATTACTTCAAAAATCTAATATGACTTGGCACGCATCATGGTGGGATGCAAAGTATCCATGTCCATCTGAATAACAATAATTCGTCAATTTAAATCATTGTCGTGTCGTCAGAGGGGGTATAGAGCTATTTCTCATTTTCAAAATTACTTCAAAAATCTAATATGACTAGGCACGCATCATAGTGGTGTGCAAAGTATCCATATATATATATCTAAATAATAATAATTCGTCAACAGAAATCATTGTCGGGTCGTCAGAGGTGGTATAGAGGGATTTTTCATTTTCAAAATTACTTCAAAAATCTAATATGACTTGGCACGCATCATGGTGGGGTGCAGAATATCCATTTCCATCTGAATAACAATAATTCGTCAACAGAAATCATTGACGGGTCGTTGGAGGGGGTATAGAGTGATTTTTCATTTTCAAAATGACTTAAAAAATCAAATATGACTTGGCACGCATCATGGTGGGGTGCAGAATATCCATATCTATCTGAGTAACAATAATTCCTTAACAGAAATTATTGTCGTGTCGTCAGAGGGGGTATAGATGGATTTTTCATTTTCAAAATTACCTCAAAATCAAATATGACCTGGCACGCAACATGGTGGGGTACAGAATATCCATTTCTATCTGAATAACAATAATTTGTCAAGAGAAATCATTCTCGGGTCGTCAGAAGAGGTATAGAGGAATTTTTCATTTTCAAAATTACTTCAAATATCTAATATGACTTGGCACGCAACATGGTGGGGTGCAGAATATCCATTTCCATCTGACTAACAATAATTCGTCAAGAGAAATCATTGTCGGGTCGTAAAAAGAGGTATAGAGGGATATTTCATTTTCAAAATTATTTTAAAAATCAAATATGAGTTGGCACGTATCATGGTGGGGTGCAAAGTATCCTTGTTCATCTGAATAACATTAATTCATCAACAGAAATCATTGTCGGGACGTCAGAGGGGGTATAGAGGGATTTTTTATAATCAAAATGACTTCAACAATCAAATATGACATGGCACGCAACATGGTGGGGTGCAGACTATTTATTTTCATCTGAATTACAATAACTCGTCAACAGAAATCAATGTCGTGTCGTCAGAGGGGGTATAGAGGAATTTATCATTTTCAAAATGACTTCAAAAATGTAATATGACTTGGCACACATCATGTTGGGGTACAGAATATCCATTTCCATCTCAATAACAATAATTCGTCAACAGAAATCATTGTCGGGTCGTCAGAGGGGGTATAGAGGAATTTTTCATTTTCAAAATTTCTTCAAAAATCTAATATGACTTGGCACGCATCATGGTGGGGTGCAATGTATCCATGTCCATCTATATAACAATAATTCGTCAATTTAAATCATTGCCGGGTCGTCAGAGGGGGTATAGAGGGAATTTTTATTTTCAAAAAGACTTCAAAAATCAAATATGATATGGCACGCATCATGGAGGGGTGCAGAATATCCATTTCCATCTGAATAACAATATTTCGTCATCAGAAATCATTGTCGGGTCATTAGAGGGGGGTATAGAGGGTTTTTTCATTTTCAAAATTACTTCAAAAATCAAATATGACTTGGCACGCATCATAGTAGGGTGCAAAATATTCATTTCCATCTGAATAACAATAATTTGTCAACAGAAATCATTGTCGGGTCGTCAGAGGGGGTATAGAGGGATTTTTCATTTTCAAAATTACCTCAAAATCAAATATGACTTGGCACGCATCGTGGTGGGGTACAGAATATCCATTTCCATCTGAATAAAAATATTTCTACATCTGAAATCATTGTCGGGTCATTAGAGGGGGGTATAGAGGGATTTTTCATTTTCAAAATTACTTCAAAAATCAAATATGACTTGGTACGCATTGGGATGGGGTGCAGAATATCCAATTCCATCTGAATAACAATAATTCGTCAACAGAAATCATTGACGGGTCGTTAGAGGGGGTATAGAGGGATTTTTCATTTTCAAAATTTCTTCAAGAATCTAATATGACTTGTCACTTATCATGGTGGGGCGCGAAATATCTATGTCCATCTAAATAACAATAATTCGTTAACAGAAATCATTGTCGGGTCGTCAGAAGGGGTATAGAGGGATTTTTCATTTTCAAAATTACTTCAAAAATCAAATATGACTTGGCACGTATCATGGAGGAGTGCATAATATCCATTTTCATCTTAATATCAATAATTCGTCAACAGAAATTATTGTCGGGTCGTCAGAGGGGTTAAAGGGAATTTTCTTTTTCAAAACTACTTCAAAAATCGAATATAACTTGGCACGCATCATAGTAGGGTGCAAAATCTTCATTTTCATCTGAATAACAATAATTTGTCAACAGAAATCATTGTCGGGTCGTCAGAGGGGGTATAGAGGGATTTTTCATTACCAACATGACTTCAAAAATCAAATATGACTTGGCACGCTTCATGGTGGGGTACAGAATATCCATTTTCATCTCAATAACAATAATTTGTCAACAGAAATCATTGTCGGGTCGTCAGAGGGGGTATAGAGGGATTTTTCATTTTCAAAATGACTTCAAAAATCTAATATGACTTGGCACGCATCATGGTGGGGTACAGAATATCCATTTTCATCTCAATAACAATAATTTGTCAACAGAAATCATTGTCGGGTCGTCAGAGGGGGTATAGAGGGATTTTTCATTTTCAAAATGACTTCAAAAATCAAATATGACTTGGCACGTATCATGGTGGAGTGAATAATATCCATTTTCATCTAAATTACAATAATTTGTCAACAGAAATCATTGTCGGTTCGTCAGAGGGGGTATAGAGGGATTTTTCATTATCAAAATGACTTCAAAAATCAAATATGACTTGGCACGCATCATAGTAGGGTGCAGAATATATATTTCCATCTGAATAACAAGAATTCGTTAACAGAAATCATTGTCGGGTCGTTAGAGGGGGTATAGAGGCATTTTTCATTTTCAAAATTACCTCAAAATCAAATATGACTTGGCACGCATCATGGTCGGGTGCAGAATATCCATTTCCATCTGAATAACAATAATTTGTCAACAGAAATCATTGTCCGTCGTCAAAGAGGGTATAGAGGGATTTTTCATTTTCAAAATTACTTCAAAAATCTAAGATGACTTGGCACGCATCATGGTGGGGTGCAAAGTATCCATGTCCATCTGAATAACAATAATTCGTCAACATAAATCATTGTCGTGTCGTCAGAGGGGGTATAGAGGGACTTTTCATTTTCAAAATTACCTCAAAATCAAATATGACTTGGCACGCAACATGATGGGGTGCAGAATATTCATTTCCATCTGAATAACAATAATTCGTCAACGGAAATCATTGTCGGGTCGTTAGAGGGGGTATAGAGGGATTTTTCATTTTCAAAATGACTTCAAAAATCAAATATGACTTGGCACGCATCATGGTGGGGTACAGAATATCCATTTCCATTTCAATAACAATAATTTGTCAACAGATATCATTGTCGTGTCGTCAGAGGGGGTATAGAGGGATTTTTCATTTTCAAAATTACCTCAAAATCAAATATGACTTGGCACGCAACATGGTGGGGTGCAGAATATATATTTTAATCTGAATAACAATAATTCGTCGACAGAAATCATTGTCGGGTCGTTAGAGGGGGTATAGAGGGATTTTTCAGTTTCAAAATTACTTCAAAAATCAAATATGACTTGGCACGTATCATGGTGGAGTGCATGATATCCATTTCCATCTAAATTACAATAATTCGTCAACAGAAATCATTGTCGGGTCGTTAGAGGGGGTATAGAGGGATTTTTCAGTTTCAAAATTACTTCAAAAATCAAATATGACTTGGCACGTATCATGGTGGAGTGCATAATATCCATTTTCATCTAAATTAAAATAATTTGTCAACAGAAATCATTGTCGGGTCGTCAGAGGGGGTATAGAGGGATTTTTCATTATGAAAATGACTTCAAAAGTCAAATATGACTTGGCACGCATCATAGTAGGGTGCAGAATATATATTTCCATCTGAATAACAAGAATTTGTAAACAGAAATCATTGTCGGGTCGTTAGAGGGGGTATAGAGGGATTTTTCATTTTCAAAATTACCTCAAAATCAAATATGACTTGGCACGCAACATGGTGGGGTGCAGAATATTCATTTTCATCTGAATAACAATAATTCGTCAACAGAAATCATTGTCGGGTCGTTAGAGGGGGTATAGAGGGATTTTTCATTTCCAATATTTCTTCAAAAATCCAATATGACTTGGCACGCATCATGGTGGGGTGCAGAATATCCATTTCTATCTGAATAACAATAATTTGTCAACAGAAATCATTGTCCGTCGTCAAAGGGGGTATAGAGGGATTTTTCATTTTCAAAATTACTTCAAAAATCTAATATGACTTGGCACGCATCATGGTGGGGTGCAAAGTATCCATGTCCATCTGAATAACAATAATTCGTCAACATAAATCATTGTCGTGTCGTCAGAGGGGGTATAGAGGGACTTTTCATTTTCAAAATTACCTCAAAATCAAATATGACTTGGCACGCAACATGATGGGGTGCAGAATATTCATTTCCATCTGAATAATAATAATTCGTCAACGGAAATCATTGTCGGGTCGTTAGAGGGGGTATAGAGGAATTTTTCATTTTCAATATTTCTTCAAAAATCCAATATGACTTGGCACGCATCATACTGGGGTGCAAAGTATCCATATATATCTAAATAACAATAACTCGTCAACAGAAATCAATGTCGTGTCGTCAGAGGGGGTATAGAGGAATTTATCATTTTCAAAATGACTTCAAAAATCTAATATGACTTGGCACGCATCATGTGGGGGTACAGAATATCCATTTCCATCTCAATAACAATAATTCGTCAACAGAAATCATTGTCGGGTCGTCAGAGGGGGTATAGAGGAATTTTTCATTTTCAAAATTTCTTCAAAAATCTAATATGACTTGGCACGCATCATGGTGGGGTGCATTGTATCCATGTCCATCTATATAACAATAATTCGTCAATTTAAATCATTGCCGGGTCGTCAGAGGGGGTATAGAGGGATTTTTTATTTTCAAAAAGACTTCAAAAATCAAATATGATATGGCACGCATCATGGAGGGGTGCAGAATATCCATTTCCATCTGAATAACAATATTTCGTCATCAGAAATCATTGTCGGGTCATTAGAGGGGGGTATAGAGGGATTTTTCATTTTCAAAATTACTTCAAAAATCAAATATGATTTGGCACGCATCATAGTAGGGTGCAAAATATTCATTTCCATCTGAATAACAATAATTTGTCAACAGAAATCATTGTCGGGTCGTCAGAGGGGGTATAGAGGGATTTTTCATTTTCAAAATTACCTCAAAATCAAATATGACTTGGCACGCATCGTGGTGGGGTACAGAATATCCATTTCCATCTGAATAAAAATATTTCTACATCAGAAATCATTGTCGGGTCATTAGAGGGGGGTATAGAGGGATTTTTCATTTTCAAAATTACTTCAAAAATCAAATATGACTTGGCACGCATTGGGGTGAAGTGCAGAATATCCAATTCCATCTGAATAACAATAATTCGTCAACAGAAATCATTGACGGGTCGTTAGAGGGGGTATAGAGGGATTTTTCATTTTCAAAATTTCTTCAAGAATCTAATATGACTTGTCACTTATTATAGTGGGGCGCGAAATATCTATGTCCATCTAAATAACAATAATTCGTTAACAGAAATCATTGTCGGGTCGTTAGAAGGGGTATAGAGGGATTTTTCATTTTCAAAATTACTTCAAAAATCAAATATGACTTGGCACGTATCATGGAGGAGTGCATAATATCCATTTTCATCTTAATATCAATAATTCGTCAACAGAAATTATTGTCGGGTCGTCAGAGGGGTTAAAGGGAATTTTCTTTTTCAAAACTACTTCAAAAATCGAATATAACTTGGCACGCATCATAGTAGGGTGCAAAATCTTCATTTTCATCTGAATAACAATAATTCGTCAACAGAAATCATTGTCGGATCGTCAGAGGGGGTATAGAGGGATTTTTCCTTATCAAAATGATTTCAAAAATCAAATATGACTTGGCACGCAACATGGCGGGGTGCAGAATATCCATTTCTATCTGACTAACATTAATTCGTCAACATAAATCATTGTCGTGTCGTCAGAGGGGGTATAGAGGTATTATTCATTTTCAAAATTACTTCAAAAATCAAAACTGACTTGTCACGCATCATAGTGGGGTGCAAAGTATCCATATATATCTGAATAACAATAATTCGTCAACAGAAATTATTGTCGGGTCGTTAGAGGGGGTATAGAGGGATTTTTCATTTTCAATTTTTCTTCAAAAATCCAATATGACTTGGCACGCATCATGGTGGGGTGCAAAGTATCCATGTCCATCTGAATTACAATAATTCGTCAACATAATTCATTGTCGTGTCGTCAGAGGGGGTATAGAGGGATTTTTCATTTTCAAAATTACTTCAAAAATCAAATATGACTTGGCACGTATCATGGTGGAGTGCATAATATCCATTTTCATCTAAATTACAATAATTCGTCAACAGAAATCATTGTCGGGTCGTCAGAGGGGGTATAGAGGGATTTTTCATTTTCAATATTACTTCAAAAATCTAATATGACTTGGCACGCATCATGGTGGGGTGCAAAGTATCCATGTCCATCTGAATTACAATAATTCGTCAACATAATTCATTGTCGTGTCGTCAGAGGGGGTATAGAGGGATTTTTCATTTTCAAAATGACTTCAAAAATCAAATATGACTTGGCACGCATCATGGAGGGGTGCAAAGTATCCATGTCCATCTGAATAACAATAATTCGTCAACAGAAATCATTGACGGGTCGTTGGAGGGGGTATAGAGGGATTTTTCATTTTCAAAATTTCTTCAGAAAACTAATATGACTTGGCACGCATCATGGTGGGGTGCAGAATATCCATTTCCATCTGAATAACAATAATTTGTCAACAGAAATCATTGTCGGGTCGTTAGAGGGTGTATAGAGGGATTTTTCATTTTCAATATATCTTCAAAAATGTAATATGACTTGGCACACATCATGGTGGGGTGCAAAGTATCCATGTCCATCTGAATAAAAATAATTCGTCAACAGAAATCATTGTCGGGTCGTCAGAGGGGGTATAGAGGGATTTTTCATAATCAAAATTATTTCAAAAATCAAATATGACAAGGCACGCATCATGTCGTGGTGCAGAATATCCTTTTCTATCTGACTAACATTAATTCGTCAACATAAATCATTGTCGTGTAGTCAGAGGGGGTATGGAGGGATTTTTCATTTTCAAAATTACTTCAAAAATCTAATATGACTTGGCACGCATCATGGTGGGATGCAAAGTATCCATGTCCATCTGAATAACAATAATTCGTCAATTTAAATCATTGTCGTGTCGTCAGAGGGGGTATAGAGCTATTTCTCATTTTCAGAATTACTTCAAAAATCTAATATGACTTGGCACGCATCATAGTGGTGTGCAAAGTATCCATATATATATCTAAATAACAATAATTCGTCAACAGAAATCATTGTCGGGTCGTCAGAGGTGGTATAGAGGGATTTTTCATTTTCAAAATTACTTCAAAAATCTAATATGACTTGGCACGCATCATGGTGGGGTGCAGAATATCCATTTCCATCTGAATAACAATAATTCGTCAACAGAAATCATTGACGGGTCGTTGGAGGAGGTATAGAGTGATTTTTCATTTTCAAAATGACTTAAAAACTCAAATATGACTTGGCACGCATCATGGTGGGGTGCAGAATATCCATATCTATCTGAGTAACAATAATTCCTTAACAGAAATTATTGTCGTGTCGTCAGAGGGGGTATAGATGGATTTTTCATTTTCAAAATTACCTCAAAATCAAATATGACCTGGCACGCAACATGGTGGGGTACAGAATATCCATTTCTATCTGAATAACAATAATTTGTCAAGAGAAATCATTGTCGGGTCGTCAGAAGAGGTATAGAGGAATTTTTCATTTTCAAAATTACTTCAAATATCTAATATGACTTGGCACGCAACATGGTGGGGTGCAGAATATCCATTTCCATCTGACTAACAATAATTCGTCAAGAGAAATCATTGTCGGGTCGTAAAAAGAGGTATAGAGGGATATTTCATTTTCAAAATTATTTCAAAAATCAAATATTAGTTGGCACGTATCATGGTGGGGTGCAAAGTATCCTTGTTCATCTGAATAACATTAATTCATCAACAGAAATCATTGTCGGGACGTCAGAGGGGGTATAGAGGGATTTTTTATTATCAAAATGACTTCAACAATCAAATATGACATGGCACGCAACATGGTGGGGTGCAGACTATTTATTTTCATCTGAATTACAATAACTCGTCAACGGAAATCAATGTCGTGTCGTCAGAGGGGGTATAGAGGAATTTATCATTTTCAAAATGACTTCAAAAATGTAATATGACTTGGCACACATCATGTTGGGGTACAGAATATCCATTTCCATCTCAATAACAATAATTCGTCAACAGAAATCATTGTCGGGTCGTCAGAGGGGGTATAGAGGAATTTTTCATTTTCAAAATTTCTTCAAAAATCTAATATGACTTGGCACGCATCATGGTGGGGTGCAATGTATCCATGTCCATCTATATAACCATAATTCGTGAATTTAAATCATTGCCGGGTCGTCAGAGGGGGTATAGAGGGATTTGTTATTTTCAAAAAGACTTCAAAAATCAAATATGATATGGCACGCATCATGGAGGGGTGCAGAATATCCATTTCCATCTGAATAACAATATTTCGTCATCAGAAATCATTGTCGGGTCATTAGAGGGGGGTATAGAGGGATTTTTCATTTTCAAAATTACTTCAAAAATCAAATATGACTTGGCACGCATCATAGTAGGGTGCAAAATATTCATTTCCATCTGAATAACAATAATTTGTCAACAGAAATCATTGTCGGGTCGTCAGAGGGGGTATAGAGGGATTTTTCATTATGAAAATGACTTCAAAAGTCAAATATGACTTGGCACGCATCATAGTAGGGTGCAGAATATATATTTCCATCTGAATAACAAGAATTCGTAAACAGAAATCATTGTCGGGTCGTTAGAGGGGGTATAGAGGGATTTTTCATTTTCAAAATTACCTCAAAATCAAATATGACTTGGCACGCAACATGGTGGGGTGCAGAATATTCATTTTTATCTGAATAACAATAATTCGTCAACAGAAATCATTGTCGGGTCGTTAGAGGGGGTATAGAGGGATTTTTCATTTCCAATATTTCTTCAAAAATCCAATATGACTTGGCACGCATCATGGTGGGGTGCAGAATATCCATTTCTATCTGAATAACAATAATTTGTCAACAGAAATCATTGTCCGTCGTCAAAGGGGGTATAGAGGGATTTTTCATTTTCAAAATTACTTTAAAAATCTAATATGACTTGGCACGCATCATGGTGAAGTGCAAAGTATCCATGTCCATCTGAATAACAATAATTCGTCAACATAAATCATTGTCGTGTCGTCAGAGGGGGTATAGAGGGACTTTTCATTATCAAAATTACCTCAAAATCAAATATGACTTGGCACGCAACATGATGGGGTGCAGAATATTCATTTCCATCTGAATAATAATAATTCGTCAACGGAAATCATTGTCGGGTCGTTAGAGGGGGTATAGAGGAATTTTTCATTTTCAATATTTCTTCAAAAATCCAATATGACTTGGCACGCATCATACTGGGGTGCAAAGTATCCATATATATCTAAATAACAATAACTCGTCAACAGAAATCAATGTCGTGTCGACAGAGGGGGTATAGAGGAATTTATCATTTTCAAAATGACTTCAAAAATCTAATATGACTTGGCACGCATCATGTTGGGGTACAGAATATCCATTTCCATCTCAATAACAATAATTCGTCAACAGAAATCATTGTCGGGTCGTCAGAGGGGGTATAGAGGAATTTTTCATTTTCAAAATTTCTTCAAAAATCTAATATGACTTGGCACGCATCATGGTGGGGTGCATTGTATCCATGTCCATCTATATAACAATAATTCGTCAATTTAAATCATTGCCGGGTCGTCAGAGGGGGTATAGAGGGATTTTTTATTTTCAAAAAGACTTCAAAAATCAAATATGATATGGCACGCATCATGGAGGGGTGCAGAATATCCATTTCCATCTGAATAACAATATTTCGTCATCAGAAATCATTGTCGGGTCATTAGAGGGGGGTATAGAGGGATTTTTCATTTTCAAAATTACTTCAAAAATCAAATATGACTTGGCACGCATCATAGTAGGGTGCAAAATATTCATTTCCATCTGAATAACAATAATTTGTCAACAGAAATCATTGTCGGGTCGTCAGAGGGGGTATAGAGGGATTTTTCATTTTCAAAATTACCTCAAAATCAAATATGACTTGGCACGCATCGTGGTGGGGTACAGAATATCCATTTCCATCTGAATAAAAATATTTCTACATCAGAAATCATTGTCGGGTCATTAGAGGGGGGTATAGAGGGATTTTTCATTTTCAAAATTACTTCAAAAATCAAATATGACTTGGCACGCATTGGGGTGAAGTGCAGAATATCCAATTCCATCTGAATAACAATAATTCGTCAACAGAAATCATTGACGGGTCGTTAGAGGGGGTATAGAGGGATTTTTCATTTTCAAAATTTCTTCAAGAATCTAATATGACTTGTCACTTATCATGGTGGGGCGCGAAATATCTATGTCCATCTAAATAACAATAATTCGTTAACAGAAATCATTGTCGGGTCGTCAGAAGGGGTATAGAGGGATTTTTCATTTTCAAAATTTCTTCAAAAATCAAATATGACTTGGCACGTATCATGGAGGAGTGCATAATATCCATTTTCATCTTAATATCAATAATTCGTCAACAGAAATTATTGTCGGGTCGTCAGAGGGGTTAAAGGGAATTTTCTTTTTCAAAACTACTTCAAAAATCGAATATAACTTGGCACGCATCATAGTAGGGTGCAAAATCTTCATTTTCATCTGAATAACAATAATTCGTCAACAGAAATCATTGTCGGATCGTCAGAGGGGGTATAGAGGGATTTTTCCTTATCAAAATGATTTCAAAAATCAAATATGACTTGGCACGCAACATGGCGGGGTGCAGAATATCCATATCTATCTGACTAACATTAATTCGTCAACATAAATCATTGTCGTGTCGTCAGAGGGGGTATAGAGGTATTATTCATTTTCAAAATTACTTCAAAAATCAAAACTGACTTGTCACGCATCATAGTGGGGTGCAAAGTATCCATATATATCTGAATAACAATAATTCGTCAACAGAAATTATTGTCGGGTCGTTAGAGGGGGTATAGAGGGATTTTTCATTTTCAATTTTTCTTCAAAAATCCAATATGACTTGGCACGCATCATGGTGGGGTGCAAAGTATCCATGTCCATCTGAATTACAATAATTCGTCAACATAATTCATTGTCGTGTCGTCAGAGGGGGTATAGAGGGATTTTTCATTTTCAAAATGACTTCAAAAATCAAATATGACTTGGCACGCATCATGGAGGGGTGCAAAGTATCCATGTCCATCTGAATAACAATAATTCGTCAACAGAAATCATTGACGGGTCGTTGGAGGGGGTATAGAGGGATTTTTCATTTTCAAAATTTCTTCAGAAAACTAATATGACTTGGCACGCATCATGGTGGGGTGCAGAATATCCATTTCCATCTGAATAACAATAATTTGTCAACAGAAATCATTGTCGGGTCGTTAGAGGGTGTATAGAGGGATTTTTCATTTTCAATATATCTTCAAAAATGTAATATGACTTGGCACACATCATGGTGGGGTGCAAAGTATCCATGTCCATCTGAATAAAAATAATTCGTCAACAGAAATCATTGTCGGGTCGTCAGAGGGGGTATAGAGGGATTTTTCATAATCAAAATTATTTCAAAAATCAAATATGACAAGGCACGCATCATGTCGTGGTGCAGAATATCCTTTTCTATCTGACTAACATTAATTCGTCAACATAAATCATTGTCGTGTCGTCAGAGGGGGTATAGAGGTATTATTCATTTTCAAAATTACTTCAAAAATCAAATATGACTTGGCACGTATCATGGTGGAGTGCATAATATCCATTTTCATCTAAATTACAATAATTCGTCAACAGAAATCATTGTCGGGTCGTCAGAGGGGGTATAGAGGGATTTTTCATTTTCAATATTACTTCAAAAATCTAATATGACTTGGCACGCATCATGGTGGGGTGCAAAGTATCCATGTCCATCTGAATTACAATAATTCGTCAACATAATTCATTGTCGTGTCGTCAGAGGGGGTATAGAGGGATTTTTCATTTTCAAAATGACTTCAAAAATCAAATATGACTTGGCACGCATCATGGAGGGGTGCAAAGTATCCATGTCCATCTGAATAACAATAATTCGTCAACAGAAATCATTGACGGGTCGTTGGAGGGGGTATAGAGGGATTTTTCATTTTCAAAATTTCTTCAGAAAACTAATATGACTTGGCACGCATCATGGTGGGGTGCAGAATATCCATTTCCATCTGAATAACAATAATTTGTCAACAGAAATCATTGTCGGGTCGTTAGAGGGTGTATAGAGGGATTTTTCATTTTCAATATATCTTCAAAAATGTAATATGACTTGGCACACATCATGGTGGGGTGCAAAGTATCCATGTCCATCTGAATAAAAATAATTCGTCAACAGAAATCATTGTCGGGTCGTCAGAGGGGGTATAGAGGGATTTTTCATAATCAAAATTATTTCAAAAATCAAATATGACAAGGCACGCATCATGTCGTGGTGCAGAATATCCTTTTCTATCTGACTAACATTAATTCGTCAACATAAATCATTGTCGTGTAGTCAGAGGGGGTATGGAGGGATTTTTCATTTTCAAAATTACTTCAAAAATCTAATATGACTTGGCACGCATCATGGTGGGATGCAAAGTATCCATGTCCATCTGAATAACAATAATTCGTCAATTTAAATCATTGTCGTGTCGTCAGAGGGGGTATAGAGCTATTTCTCATTTTCAGAATTACTTCAAAAATCTAATATGACTTGGCACGCATCATAGTGGTGTGCAAAGTATCCATATATATATCTAAATAACAATAATTCGTCAACAGAAATCATTGTCGGGTCGTCAGAGGTGGTATAGAGGGATTTTTCATTTTCAAAATTACTTCAAAAATCTAATATGACTTGGCACGCATCATGGTGGGGTGCAGAATATCCATTTCCATCTGAATAACAATAATTCGTCAACAGAAATCATTGACGGGTCGTTGGAGGAGGTATAGAGTGATTTTTCATTTTCAAAATGACTTAAAAACTCAAATATGACTTGGCACGCATCATGGTGGGGTGCAGAATATCCATATCTATCTGAGTAACAATAATTCCTTAACAGAAATTATTGTCGTGTCGTCAGAGGGGGTATAGATGGATTTTTCATTTTCAAAATTACCTCAAAATCAAATATGACCTGGCACGCAACATGGTGGGGTACAGAATATCCATTTCTATCTGAATAACAATAATTTGTCAAGAGAAATCATTGTCGGGTCGTCAGAAGAGGTATAGAGGAATTTTTCATTTTCAAAATTACTTCAAATATCTAATATGACTTGGCACGCAACATGGTGGGGTGCAGAATATCCATTTCCATCTGACTAACAATAATTCGTCAAGAGAAATCATTGTCGGGTCGTAAAAAGAGGTATAGAGGGATATTTCATTTTCAAAATTATTTCAAAAATCAAATATTAGTTGGCACGTATCATGGTTGGGTGCAAAGTATCCTTGTTCATCTGAATAACATTAATTCATCAACAGAAATCATTGTCGGGACGTCAGAGGGGGTATAGAGGGATTTTTTATTATCAAAATGACTTCAACAATCAAATATGACATGGCACGCAACATGGTGGGGTGCAGACTATTTATTTTCATCTGAATTACAATAACTCGTCAACGGAAATCAATGTCGTGTCGTCAGAGGGGGTATAGAGGAATTTATCATTTTCAAAATGACTTCAAAAATGTAATATGACTTGGCACACATCATGTTGGGGTACAGAATATCCATTTCCATCTCAATAACAATAATTCGTCAACAGAAATCATTGTCGGGTCGTCAGAGGGGGTATAGAGGAATTTTTCATTTTCAAAATTTCTTCAAAAATCTAATATGACTTGGCACGCATCATGGTGGGGTGCAATGTATCCATGTCCATCTATATAACCATAATTCGTCAATTTAAATCATTGCCGGGTCGTCAGAGGGGGTATAGAGGGATTTTTTATTTTCAAAAAGACTTCAAAAATCAAATATGATATGGCACGCATCATGGAGGGGTGCAGAATATCCATTTCCATCTGAATAACAATATTTCGTCATCAGAAATCATTGTCGGGTCATTAGAGGGGGGTATAGAGGGATTTTTCATTTTCAAAATTACTTCAAAAATCAAATATGACTTGGCACGCATCATAGTAGGGTGCAAAATATTCATTTCCATCTGAATAACAATAATTTGTCAACAGAAATCATTGTCGGGTCGTCAGAGGGGGTATAGAGGGATTTTTCATTATGAAAATGACTTCAAAAGTCAAATATGACTTGGCACGCATCATAGTAGGGTGCAGAATATATATTTCCATCTGAATAACAAGAATTCGTAAACAGAAATCATTGTCGGGTCGTTAGGGGGGTATAGAGGGATTTTTCATTTTCAAAATTACCTCAAAATCAAATATGACTTGGCACGCAACATGGTGGGGTGCAGAATATTCATTTTCATCTGAATAACAATAATTCGTCAACAGAAATCATTGTCGGGTCGTTAGAGGGGGTATAGAGGGATTTTTCATTTCCAATATTTCTTCAAAAATCCAATATGACTTGGCACGCATCATGGTGGGGTGCAGAATATCCATTTCTATCTGAATAACAATAATTTGTCAACAGAAATCATTGTCCGTCGTCAAAGGGGGTATAGAGGGATTTTTCATTTTCAAAATTACTTCAAAAATCTAATATGACTTGGCACGCATCATGGTGAAGTGCAAAATATCCATGTCCATCTGAATAACAATAATTCGTCAACATAAATCATTGTCGTGTCGTCAGAGGGGGTATAGAGGGACTTTTCATTTTCAAAATTACCTCAAAATCAAATATGACTTGGCACGCAACATGATGGGGTGCAGAATATTCATTTCCATCTGAATAATAATAATTCGTCAACGGAAATCATTGTCGGGTCGTTAGAGGGGGTATAGAGGAATTTTTCATTTTCAATATTTCTTCAAAAATCCAATATGACTTGGCACGCATCATACTGGGGTGCAAAGTATCCATATATATCTAAATAACAATAACTCGTCAACAGAAATCAATGTCGTGTCGTCAGAGGGGGTATAGAGGAATTTTTCATTTTCAAAATTTCTTCAAAAATCTAATATGACTTGGCACGCATCATGGTGGGGTGCATTGTATCCATGTCCATCTATATAACAATAATTCGTCAATTTAAATCATTGCCGGGTCGTCAGAGGGGGTATAGAGGGATTTTTTATTTTCAAAAAGACTTCAAAAATCAAATATGATATGGCACGCATCATGGAGGGGTGCAGAATATCCATTTCCATCTGAATAACAATATTTCGTCATCAGAAATCATTGTCGGGTCATTAGAGGGGGGTATAGAGGGATTTTTCATTTTCAAAATTATTTCAAAAATCAAATATGACAAGGCACGCATCATGTCGTGGTGCAGAATATCCTTTTCTATCTGACTAACATTAATTCGTCAACATAAATCATTGTCGTGTAGTCAGAGGGGGTATGGAGGGATTTTTCATTTTCAAAATTACTTCAAAAATCTAATATGACTTGGCACGCATCATGGTGGGATGCAAAGTATCCATGTCCATCTGAATAACAATAATTCGTCAATTTAAATCATTGTCGTGTCGTCAGAGGGGGTATAGAGCTATTTCTCATTTTCAAAATTACTTCAAAAATCTAATATGACTTGGCACGCATCATAGTGGTGTGCAAAGTATCCATATATATATCTAAATAACAATAATTCGTCAACAGAAATCATTGTCGGGTCGTCAGAGGTGGTATAGAGGGATTTTTCATTTTCAAAATTACTTCAAAAATCTAATATGACTTGGCACGCATCATGGTGGGGTGCAGAATATCCATTTCCATCTGAATAACAATAATTCGTCAACAGAAATCATTGACGGGTCGTTGGAGGAGGTATAGAGTGATTTTTCATTTTCAAAATGACCTAAAAACTCAAATATGACTTGGCACGCATCATGGTGGGGTGCAGAATATCCATATATATCTGAGTAACAATAATTCCTTAACAGAAATTATTGTCGTGTCGTCAGAGGGGGTATAGATGGATTTTTCATTTTCAAAATTACCTCAAAATCAAATATGACCTGGCACGCAACATGGTGGGGTACAGAATATCCATGTCCATCTAAATAACAATAATTTGTCAACAGAAATCATTGTCGGGTCATTAGAGGGGACATAGAGGGATTTTTCATTTTCAAAATTACCTCAAAATCAAATATGACTTTGCACGCATCATGGTGGGGTGCAAAGTATTCATGTATATCTAACTAACAATAATTCGTTAACAGAAATCATTGTCGTGTCGTTAGAAGGGGTATAGAGGAATTTTTCATTTTCAATATTTCTTCAAAAATCCAATATGACTTGGCACGCATCATACTGGGGTGCAAAGTATCCATATATATCTAAATAACAATAACTCGTCAACAGAAATCAATGTCGTGTCGTCAGAGGGGGTATAGAGGAATTTATCATTTTCAAAATGACTTCAAAAATCTAATATGACTTGGCACGCATCATGTTGGGGTACAGAATATCCATTTCCATCTCAATAACAATAATTCGTCAACAGAAATCATTGTCGGGTCGTCAGAGGGGGTATAGAGGAATTTTTCATTTTCAAAATTTCTTCAAAAATCTAATATGACTTGGCACGCATCATGGTGGGGTGCATTGTATCCATGTCCATCTATATAACAATAATTCGTCAATTTAAATCATTGCCGGGTCGTCAGAGGGGGTATAGAGGGATTTTTTATTTTCAAAAAGACTTCAAAAATCAAATATGATATGGCACGCATCATGGAGGGGTGCAGAATATCCATTTCCATCTGAATAACAATATTTCGTCATCAGAAATCATTGTCGGGTCATTAGAGGGGGGTATAGAGGGATTTTTCATTTTCAAAATTACTTCAAAAATCAAATATGACTTGGCACGCATCATAGTAGGGTGCAAAATATTCATTTCCATCTGAATAACAATAATTTGTCAACAGAAATCATTGTCGGGTCGTCAGAGGGGGTATAGAGGAATTTTTCATTTTCAAAATTACCTCAAAATCAAATATGACTTGGCACGCATCGTGGTGGGGTACAGAATATTCATTTCCATCTGAATAAAAATATTTCTACATCAGAAATCATTGTCGGGTCATTAGAGGGGGGTATAGAGGGATTTTTCATTTTCAAAATTACTTCAAAAATCAAATATGACTTGGCACGCATTGGGGTGAAGTGCAGAATATCCAATTCCATCTGAATAACAATAATTCGTCAACAGAAATCATTGACGGGTCGTTAGAGGGGGTATAGAGGGATTTTTCATTTTCAAAATTTCTTCAAGAATCTAATATGACTTGTCACTTATTATAGTGGGGCGCGAAATATCTATGTCCATCTAAATAACAATAATTCGTTAACAGAAATCATTGTCGGGTCGTCAGAAGGGGTATAGAGGGATTTTTCATTTTCAAAATTACTTCAAAAATCAAATATGACTTGGCACGTATCATGGAGGAGTGCATAATATCCATTTTCATCTTAATATCAATAATTCGTCAACAGAAATTATTGTCGGGTCGTCAGAGGGGTTAAAGGGAATTTTCTTTTTCAAAACTACTTCAAAAATCGAATATAACTTGGCACGCATCATAGTAGGGTGCAAAATCTTCATTTTCATCTGAATAACAATAATTCGTCAACAGAAATCATTGTCGGATCGTCAGAGGGGGTATAGAGGGATTTTTCCTTATCAAAATGATTTCAAAAATCAAATATGACTTGGCACGCAACATGGCGGGGTGCAGAATATCCATTTCTATCTGACTAACATTAATTCGTCAACATAAATCATTGTCGTGTCGTCAGAGGGGGTATAGAGGTATTATTCATTTTCAAAATTACTTCAAAAATCAAAACTGACTTGTCACGCATCATAGTGGGGTGCAAAGTATCCATATATATCTGAATAACAATAATTCGTCAACAGAAATTATTGTCGGGTCGTTAGAGGGGGTATAGAGGGATTTTTCATTTTCAATTTTTCTTCAAAAATCCAATATGACTTGGCACGCATCATGGTGGGGTGCAAAGTATCCATGTCCATCTGAATTACAATAATTCGTCAACATAATTCATTGTCGTGTCGTCAGAGGGGGTATAGAGGAATTTTTCATTTTCAAAATTACTTCAAAAATCAAATATGACTTGGCACGTATCATGGTGGAGTGCATAATATCCATTTTCATCTAAATTACAATAATTCGTCAACAGAAATCATTGTCGGGTCGTCAGAGGGGGTATAGAGGGATTTTTCATTTTCAATATTACTTCAAAAATCTAATATGACTTGGCACGCATCATGGTGGGGTGCAAAGTATCCATGTCCATCTGAATTACAATAATTCGTCAACATAATTCATTGTCGTGTCGTCAGAGGGGGTATAGAGGGATTTTTCATTTTCAAAATGACTTCAAAAATCAAATATGACTTGGCACGCATCATGGAGGGGTGCAAAGTATCCATGTCCATCTGAATAACAATAATTCGTCAACAGAAATCATTGACGGGTCGTTGGAGGGGGTATAGAGGGATTTTTCATTTTCAAAATTTCTTCAGAAAACTAATATGACTTGGCACGCATCATGGTGGGGTGCAGAATATCCATTTCCATCTGAATAACAATAATTTGTCAACAGAAATCATTGTCGGGTCGTTAGAGGGTGTATAGAGGGATTTTTCATTTTCAATATATCTTCAAAAATGTAATATGACTTGGCACACATCATGGTGGGGTGCAAAGTATCCATGTCCATCTGAATAAAAATAATTCGTCAACAGAAATCATTGTCGGGTCGTCAGAGGGGGTATAGAGGGATTTTTCATAATCAAAATTATTTCAAAAATCAAATATGACAAGGCACGCATCATGTCGTGGTGCAGAATATCCTTTTCTATCTGACTAACATTAATTCGTCAACATAAATCATTGTCGTGTAGTCAGAGGGGGTATGGAGGGATTTTTCATTTTCAAAATTACTTCAAAAATCTAATATGACTTGGCACGCATCATGGCGGGATGCAAAGTATCCATGTCCATCTGAATAACAATAATTCGTCAATTTAAATCATTGTCGTGTCGTCAGAGGGGGTATAGAGCTATTTCTCATTTTCAAAATAACTTCAAAAATCTAATATGACTTGGCACGCATCATAGTGGTGTGCAAAGTATCCATATATATATCTAAATAACAATAATTCGTCAACAGAAATCATTGTCGGGTCGTCAGAGGTGGTATAGAGGGATTTTTCATTTTCAAAATTACTTCAAAAATCTAATATGACTTGGCACGCATCATGGTGGGGTGCAGAATATCCATTTCCATCTGAATAACAATAATTCGTCAACAGAAATCATTGACGGGTCGTTGGAGGAGGTATAGAGTGATTTTTCATTTTCAAAATGACTTAAAAACTCAAATATGACTTGGCACGCATCATGGTGGGGTGCAGAATATCCATATATATCTGAGTAACAATAATTCCTTAACAGAAATTATTGTCGTGTCGTCAGAGGGGGTATAGATGGATTTTTCATTTTCAAAATTACCTCAAAATCAAATATGACCTGGCACGCAACATGGTGGGGTACAGAATATCCATTTCTATCTGAATAACAATAATTTGTCAAGAGAAATCATTGTCGGGTCGTCAGAAGAGGTATAGAGGAATTTTTCATTTTCAAAATTACTTCAAATATCTAATATGACTTGGCACGCAACATGGTGGGGTGCAGAATATCCATTTCCATCTGACTAACAATAATTCGTCAAGAGAAATCATTGTCGGGTCGTAAAAAGAGGTATAGAGGGATATTTCATTTTCAAAATTATTTCAAAAATCAAATATGAGTTGGCACGTATCATGGTGGGGTGCAAAGTATCCTTGTTCATCTGAATAACATTAATTCATCAACAGAAATCATTGTCGGGACGTCAGAGGGGGTATAGAGGGATTTTTTATTATCAAAATGACTTCAACAATCAAATATGACATGGCACGCAACATGGTGGGGTGCAGACTATTTATTTTCATCTGAATTACAATAACTCGTCAACGGAAATCAATGTCGTGTCGTCAGAGGGGGTATAGAGGAATTTATCATTTTCAAAATGACTTCAAAAATGTAATATGACTTGGCACACATCATGTTGGGATACAGAATATCCATTTCCATCTCAATAACAATAATTCGTCAACAGAAATCATTGTCGGGTCGTCAGAGGGGGTATAGAGGAATTTTTCATTTTCAAAATTTCTTCAAAAATCTAATATGACTTGGCACGCATCATGGTGGGGTGCAATGTATCCATGTCCATCTATATAACAATAATTCGTCAATTTAAATCATTGCCGGGTCGTCAAAGGGGGTATAGAGGGATTTTTTATTTTCAAAAAGACTTCAAAAATCAAATATGATATGGCACGCATCATGGAGGGGTGCAGAATATCCATTTCCATCTGAATAACAATATTTCGTCATCAGAAATCATTGTCGGGTCATTAGAGGGGGGTATAGAGGGATTTTTCATTTTCAAAATTACTTCAAAAATCAAATATGACTTGGCACACATCATAGTAGGGTGCAAAATATTCATTTCCATCTGAATAACAATAATTTGTCAACAGAAATCATTGTCGGGTCGTCAGAGGGGGTATAGAGGGATTTTTCATTTTCAAAATTACCTCAAAATCAAATATGACTTGGCACGCATCGTGGTGGGGTACAGAATATCCATTTCCATCTGAATAAAAATATTTCTACATCTGAAATCATTGTCGGGTCATTAGAGGGGGGTATAGAGGGATTTTTCATTTTCAAAATTACTTCAAAAATCAAATATGACTTGGTACGCATTGGGGTGGGGTGCAGAATATCCAATTCCATCTGAATAACATTAATTCGTCAACAGAAATCATTGACGGGTCGTTAGAGGGGGTATAGAGGGATTTTTCATTTTCAAAATTTCTTCAAGAATCTAATATGACTTGTCACTTATCATGGTGGGGCGCGAAATAACTATGTCCATCTAAATAACAATAATTCGTTAACAGAAATCATTGTCGGGTCGTCAGAAGGCGTATAGAGGAATTTTTCATTTTCAAAATTACTTCAAAAATCAAATATGACTTGGCACGTATCATGGAGGAGTGCATAATATCCATTTTCATCTTAATATCAATAATTCGTCAACAGAAATTATTGTCGGGTCGTCAGAGGGGTTAAAGGGAATTTTCTTTTTCAAAACTACTTCAAAAATCGAATATAACTTGGCACGCATCATAGTAGGGTGCAAAATCTTCATTTTCATCTGAATAACAATAATTTGTCAACAGAAATCATTGTCGGGTCGTCAGAGGGGGTATAGAGGGATTTTTCATTACCAACATGACTTCTAAAATCAAATATGACTTGGCACGCATCATGGTGGGGTACAGAATATCCATTTTCATCTCAATAACAATAATTTGTCAACAGAAATCATTGTCGGGTCGTCAGAGGGGGTATAGAGGGATTTTTCATTTTCAAAATGACTTCAAAAATCTAATATGACTTGGCACGCATCATGGTGGGGTACAGAATATCCATTTTCATCTCAATAATAATTTGTCAACAGAAATCATTGTCGGGTCGTCAGAGGGGGTATAGAGGGATTTTTCATTTTCAAAATGACTTCAAAAATCAAATATGACTTGGCACGTATCATGGTGGAGTGCATAATATCCATTTTCATCTAAATTACAATAATTTGTCAACAGAAATCATTGTCGGTTCGTCAGAGGGGGTATAGAGGGATTTTTCATTATCAAAATGACTTCAAAAATCAAATATGACTTGGCACGCATCATAGTAGGGTGCAGAATATATATTTCCATCTGAATAACAAGAATTCGTTAACAGAAATCATTGTCGGGTCGTTAGAGGGGGTATAGAGGCATTTTTCATTTTCAAAATTACCTCAAAATCAAATATGACTTGGCACGCAACATGGTGGGGTGCAGAATATTCATTTCCATCTGAATAACAATAATTCGTCAACAGAAATCATTGTCGTGTCGTTAGAGGGGGTATAGAGGGATTTTTCATTACCAATATTTCTTCGAAAATCTAATATGACTTGGCACGCATCATGGTCGGGTGCAGAATATCCATTTCCATCTGAATAACAATAATTTGTCAACAGAAATCATTGTCCGTCGTCAAAGAGGGTATAGAGGGATTTTTCATTTTCAAAATTACTTCAAAAATCAAATATGACTTGGCACGCATCATAGTAGGGTGCAGAATATATATTTCCATCTGAATAACAAGAATTCGTTAACAGAAATCATTGTCGGGTCGTTAGAGGGGGTATAGAGGCATTTTTCATTTTCAAAATTACCTCAAAATCAAATATGACTTGGCACGCAACATGGTGGGGTGCAGAATATTCATTTCCATCTGAATAACAATAATTCCTCAACAGAAATCATTGTCGTGTCGTTAGAGGGGGTATAGAGGGATTTTTCATTATCAATATTTCTTCGAAAATCTAATATGACTTGGCACGCATCATGGTCGGGTGCAGAATATCCATTTCCATCTGAATAACAATAATTTGTCAACAGAAATCATTGTCCGTCGTCAAAGAGGGTATAGAGGGATTTTTCATTTTCAAAATGACTTCAAAAATCAAATATGACTTGGCACGTATCATGGTGGAGTGCATAATATCCATTTTCATCTAAATTACAATAATTTGTCAACAGAAATCATTGTCGGGTCGTCAGAGGGGGTATAGAGGGATTTTTCATTTTCAAAATGACTTCAAAAATCAAATATGACTTGGCACGTATCATGGTGGAGTGCATAATATCCATTTTCATCTAAATTACAATAATTTGTCAACATAAATCATTGTCGTGTCGTCAGAGGGGGTATAGAGGGACTTTTCATTTTCAAAATTACCTCAAAATCAAATATGACTTGGCACGCAACATGATGGGGTGCAGAATATTCATTTTCATCTGAATAACAATAATTCGTCAACGGAAATCATTGTCGGGTCGTTAGAGGGGGTATAGAGGGATTTTTCATTTTCAAAATGACTTCAAAAATCAAATATGACTTGGCACGCATCATGGTGGGGTACAGAATATCCATTTCCATCTCAATAACAATAATTTGTCAACAGATATCATTGTCGTGTCGTCAGAGGGGGTATAGAGGGATTTTTCATTTTCAAAATTACCTCAAAATCAAATATGACTTGGCACGCAACATGGTGGGGTGCAGAATATATATTTTAATCTGAATAACAATAATTCGTCGACAGAAATCATTGTCGGGTCGTTAGAGGGGGTATAGAGGGATTTTTCAGTTTCAAAATTACTTCAAAAATCAAATATGACTTGGCACGTATCATGGTGGAGTGCATGATATCCATTTCCATCTAAATTACAATAATTCGTCAACAGAAATCATTGTCGGGTCGTTAGAGGGGGTATAGAGGGATTTTTCAGTTTCAAAATTACTTCAAAAATCAAATATGACTTGGCACGTATCATGGTGGAGTGCATAATATCCATTTTCATCTAAATTAAAATAATTTGTCAACAGAAATCATTGTCGGGTCGTCAGAGGGGGTATAGAGGGATTTTTCATTATGAAAATGACTTCAATAGTCAAATATGACTTGGCACGCATCATAGTAGGGTGCAGAATATATATTTCCATCTGAATAACAAGAATTTGTTAACAGAAATCATTGTCGGGTCGTTAGAGGGGGTATAGAGGGATTTTTCATTTTCAAAATTACCTCAAAATCAAATATGACTTGGCACGCAACATGGTGGGGTGCAGAATATTCATTTTCATCTGAATAACAATAATTCGTCAACAGAAATCATTGTCGGGTCGTTAGAGGGGGTATAGAGGGATTTTTCATTTCCAATATTTCTTCAAAAATCCAATATGACTTGGCACGCATCATGGTGGGGTGCAGAATATCCATTTCTATCTGAATAACAATAATTTGTCAACAGAAATCATTATCCGTCGTCAAAGGGGGTATAGAGGGATTTTTCATTTTCAAAATTACTTCAAAAATCTAATATGACTTGGCACGCATCATGGTGGGGTGCAAAGTATCCATGTCCATCTGAATAACAATAATTCGTCAACATAAATCATTGTCGTGTCGTCAGAGGGGGTATAGAGGGACTTTTCATTTTCAAAATTACCTCAAAATCAAATATGACTTGGCACGCAACATGATGGGGTGCAGAATATTCATTTCCATCTGAATAATAATAATTCGTCAACGGAAATCATTGTCGGGTCGTTAGAGGGGGTATAGAGGAATTTTTCATTTTCAATATTTCTTCAAAAATTCAATATGACTTGGCACGCATCATACTGGGGTGCAAAGTATCCATATATATCTAAATAACAATAACTCGTCAACAGAAATCAATGTCGTGTCGTCAGAGGGGGTATAGAGGAATTTATCATTTTCAAAATGACTTCAAAAATGTAATATGACTTGGCACACATCATGTTGGGGTACAGAATATCCATTTCCATCTCAATAACAATAATTCTTCAACAGAAATCATTGTCGGGTCGTCAGAGGGGGTATAGAGGAATTTTTCATTTTCAAAATTTCTTCAAAAATCTAATATGACTTGGCACGCATCATGGTGGGGTGCATTGTATCCATGTCCATCTATATAACAATAATTCGTCAATTTAAATCATTGCCGGGTCGTCAGAGGGGGTATAGAGGGATTTTTTATTTTCAAAAAGACTTCAAAAATCAAATATGATATGGCACGCATCATGGAGGGGTGCAGAATATCCATTTCCATCTGAATAACAATATTTCGTCATCAGAAATCATTGTCGGGTCATTAGAGGGGGGTATAGAGGGATTTTTCATTTTCAAAATTACTTCAAAAATCAAATATAACTTGGCACGCATCATAGTAGGGTGCAAAATATTCATTTCCATCTGAATAACAATAATTTGTCAACAGAAATCATTGTCGGGTCGTCAGAGGGGGTATAGAGGGATTTTTCATTTTCAAAATTACCTCAAAATCAAATATGACTTGGCACGCATCGTGGTGGGGTACAGAATATCCATTTCCATCTGAATAAAAATATTCCTACATCAGAAATCATTGTCGGGTCATTAGAGGGGGGTATAGAGGGATTTTTCATTTTCAAAATTACTTCAAAAATCAAATATGACTTGGCACGCATTGGGGTGGGGTGCAGAATATCCAATTCCATCTGAATAACAATAATTCGTCAACAGAAATCATTGACGGGTCGTTAGAGGGGGTATAGAGGGATTATACATTTTCAAAATTTCTTCAAGAATCTAATATGACTTGTCACTTATCATATTGGGGCGCGAAATATCTATGTCCATCTAAATAAGAATAATTTGTTAACAGAAATCATTGTCGGGTCGTCAGAGGGGGTATAGAGGGATTTTTCATTTTCAAAATGACTTCAAAAATCTAATATGACTTGGCACGCATCATGGTGGGGTGCAGGATATCCATTTCCATCTGAATAACAATAATTTATCAACAGAAGTCATTGTCGGGTCGTTAAAGGGGGTATAGAGTGATTTTTCATTTTCAATATATCTTCAAAAATCTAATATGACTTGGCACGCATCATGGCGGGGTGCAAAGTATCCATTTCCATCTGAATAACAAGAATTCGTCAACAGAAATCAATGTCGGGTCGTTAGAAGGGGTATAGAGGGATTTTTCATTTTCAATATTTCTTCAAAAATTTAATATGACTTGGCACGCATAATGGTGGGGTGCAGAATATCTTTTTCCATCTGAATAACAATAATTCGTCGACAGAAATCATTGTCGGGTCGTTAGAGGGGGTATAGAGGGATTTTTCATTTTCAAAATTACCTCAAAATCAAATATGACTTGGTAAGCAACATTGTAGGGTGCAGAATATTCATTTCTATCTGAATAACAATAATTCATCAACAGAAATCATTGTCGGGTCGTTAGAGGGGGTATAGAGGGATTTTTCATTTTCAAAATTACCTCAAAATTTAATATGACTTGGCACGCATCATGGTGGGGTGCAAAGTATCCATGTCCATCTGAATAACAATAATTCGTCAACATAAATCATTGTCGTGTCGTCAGAGGGGGTATAGAGGGATTTTTCATTTTCAATATTTCTTCAAAAATCTTATATGAATTGGCACGCATCATGGTGGGGTGCAGAATATCCATTTCCATCTCAATAACAATAATTTGTCAACAGAAATCATTGTCGGGTCGTCAGAGGGGGTGTAGAGGGATTTTTCATTTTCAAAATGACTTCAAAAATCTAATATTACTTGGCACGCATCATGGTGGGGTGCAGAATATCCATATCTATCTGAATAACAATAATTCCTTAACAGAAATTATTGTTGTGTCGTCAGAGGGGGTATAGAGTGATTTTTCAATTTCAAAATTACCTCAAAATTCAATATGACTTGGCACGCAACATGGTGGGGGCAGAATATTCATTTTCATCTGAATAACAATAATTCGTCAACAGAAATCATTGTCGGGTCGTTAGAAGGGGTATAGAGGGATTTTTCATTTTCAATATTTCTTCAAAAATCTAATATTACTTGGCACGCATCATAGTGGGGTGCATAATATTTATATCTATCTGACTAACAATAATTTCTTAACAGAAATTATTGTCGTGTCGTCAGAGGGGGTATAGATGGATTTTTCATTTTCAAAATTACCTCAAAATCAAATATGACCTGGCACGCAACATGGTGGGGTACAGAATATCCATTTCTATCTGAATAACAATAATTCGTCAAGAGTAATCATTGTCGGGTAGTCAGAAGAGGTATAGAGGAATTTTTCATTTTCAAAATTATTTCAAATATCTAATATGACTTGGCACGCAACATGGTGGGGTGCAGAATATCCATTTCCATCTGACTAACAATAATTCGTCAAGGGAAATCATTGTCGGGTCGTAAAAAGAGGTATAGAGGGATATTTCATTTTCAAAATTACTTCAAAAATCAAATATGAGTTGGCACGTATCATGGTGGGGTGCAAAGTATCCATGTTCATCTGAATAACATTAATTCTTCAACAGAAATCATTGTCGGGACGTCAGAGGGGGTATAGAGGGATTTTTCATTATCAAAATCACTTCAAAAATCTAATATGACTTGGCACGCATCATGGTGGGGTACAGAATATCCATTTTCATCTCAATAACAATAATTTGTCAACAGAAATCATTGTCGGGTCGTCAGAGGGGGTATAGAGGGATTTTTCATTTTCAAAATGACTTCAAAAATCAAATATGAGTTGGCACGTATCATGGTGGAGTGCATAATATCCATTTTCATCTAAATTACAATAATTTGTCAACAGAAATCATTGTCGGTTCGTCAGAGGGGGTATAGAGGGATTTTTCATTATCAAAATGACTTCAAAAATCAAATATGACTTGGCACGCATCATAGTAGGGTGCAGAATATATATTTCCATCTGAATAACAAGAATTTGTTAACAGAAATCATTGTCGGGTCGTTAGAGGGGGTATAGAGGGATTTTTCATTTTCAAAATTACCTCAAAATCAAATATGACTTGGCACGCAACATGGTGGGGTGCAGAATATTCATTTTCATCTGAATAACAATAATTCGTCAACAGAAATCATTGTCGGGTCGTCAGAGGAGGTATAGAGGGATTTTTCATTTCCAATATTTCTTCAAAAATCCAATATGACTTGGCACGCATCATGGTGGGGTGCAGAATATCCATTTCTATCTGAATAACAATAATTTGTCAACAGAAATCATTGTCCGTCGTCAAAGGGGGTATAGAGGGATTTTTCATTTTCAAAATTACTTCAAAAATCTAATATGACTTGGCACGCATCATGGTGGGGTGCAAAGTATCCATGTCCATCTGAATAACAATAATTCGTCAACATAAATCATTGTCGTGTCGTCAGAGGGGGTATAGAGGGACTTTTCATTTTCAAAATTACCTCAAAATCAAATATGACTTGGCACGCAACATGATGGGGTGCAGAATATTCATTTCCATCTGAATAATAATAATTCGTCAACGGAAATCATTGTCGGGTCGTTAGAGGGGGTATAGAGGAATTTTTCATTTTCAATATTTCTTCAAAAATCCAATATGACTTGGCACGCATCATACTGGGGTGCAAAGTATCCATATATATCTAAATAACAATAACTCGTCAACAGAAATCAATGTCGTGTCGTCAGAGGGGGTATAGAGGAATTTATCATTTTCAAAATGACTTCAAAAATGTAATATGACTTGGCACACATCATGTTGGGGTACAGAATATCCATTTCCATCTCAATAACAATAATTCGTCAACAGAAATCATTGTCGGGTCGTCAGAGGGGGTATAGAGGAATTTTTCATTTTCAAAATTTCTTCAAAAATCTAATATGACTTGGCACGCATCATGGTGGGGTGCATTGTATCCATGTCCATCTATATAACAATAATTCGTCAATTTAAATCATTGCCGGGTCGTCAGAGGGGGTATAGAGGGATTTTTTATTTTCAAAAAGACTTCAAAAATCAAATATGATATGGCACGCATCATGGAGGGGTGCAGAATATACATTTCCATCTGAATAACAATATTTTGTCATCAGAAATCATTGTCGGGTCATTAGAGGGGGGTATAGAGGGATTTTTCATTTTCAAAATTACTTCAAAAATCAAATATGACTTGGCACGCATCATAGTAGGGTGCAAAATATTCATTTCCATCTGAATAACAATAATTTGTCAACAGAAATCATTGTCGGGTCGTCAGAGGGGGTATAGAGGGATTTTTCATTTTCAAAATTACCTCAAAATCAAATATGACTTGGCACGCATCGTGGTGGGTACAGAATATCCATTTCCATCTGAATAAAAATATTTCTACATCAGAAATCATTGTCGGGTCATTAGAGGGGGGTATAGAGGGATTATTCATTTTCAAAATTACTTCAAAAATCAAATATGACTTGGCACGCATTGGGGTGGGGTGCAGAATATCCAATTCCATCTGAGTAACAATAATTCGTCGACAGAAATCATTGACGGGTCGTTAGAGGGGGTATAGAGGGATTTTTCATTTTCAAAATTTCTTCAAGAATCTAATATGACTTGTCACTTATCATGGTGGGGCGCGAAATATCTATGTCCATCTAAATAACAATAATTCGTTAACAGAAATCATTGTCGGGTCGTCAGAAGGGGTATAGAGGGATTTTTCATTTTCAAAATTACTTCAAAAATCAAATATGACTTGGCACGTATCATGGAGGAGTGCATAATATCCATTTTCATCTTAATATCAATAATTCGTCAACAGAAATTATTGTCGGGTCGTCAGAGGGGTTAAAGGGAATTTTCTTTTTCAAAACAACTTCAAAAATCGAATATAACTTGGCACGCATCATAGTAGGGTGCAAAATCTTCATTTTCATCTGAATAACAATAATTCGTCAACAGAAATCATTGTCGGGTCGTCAGAGGGGGTATAGAGGGATTTCTCATTACCAAAATGACTTCAAAAATCAAATATGACTTGGCACGCATCATGGTGGGGTACAGAATATCCATTTTCATCTCAATAACAATAATTTGTCAACAGAAATCATTGTCGGGTCGTCAGAGGGGGTATAGAGGGATTTTTCATTTTCAAAATGACTTCAAAAATCTAATATGACTTGGCACGCATCATGGTGGGATGCAAAGTATCCATGTCCATCTGAATAACAATAATTCGTCAATTTAAATCATTGTCGTGTCGTCAGAGGGGGTATAGAGCTATTTCTCATTTTCAAAATTACTTCAAAAATCTAATATGACTTGGCACGCATCATAGTGGTGTGCAAAGTATCCATATATATATCTAAATAACAATAATTCGTCAACAGAAATCATTGTCGGGTCGTCAGAGGTGGTATAGAGGGATTTTTCATTTTCAAAATTACTTCAAAAATCTAATATGACTTGGCACGCATCATGGTGGGGTGCAGAATATCCATTTCCATCTGAATAACAATAATTCGTCAACAGAAATCATTGACGGGTCGTTGGAGGAGGTATAGAGTGATTTTTCATTTTCAAAATGACTTAAAAACTCAAATATGACTTGGCACGCATCATGGTGGGGTGCAGAATATCCATATATATCTGAGTAACAATAATTCCTTAACAGAAATTATTGTCGTGTCGTCAGAGGGGGTATAGATGGATTTTTCATTTTCAAAATTACCTCAAAATCAAATATGACCTGGCACGCAACATGGTGGGGTACAGAATATCCATGTCCATCTAAATAACAATAATTTGTCAACAGAAATCATTGTCGGGTCATTAGAGGGGACATAGAGGGATTTTTCATTTTCAAAATTACCTCAAAATCAAATATGACTTTGCACGCATCATGGTGGGGTGCAAAGTATTCATGTATATCTAACTAACAATAATTCGTTAACAGAAATCATTGTCGTGTCGTTAGAAGGGGTATAGAGGAATTTTTCATTTTCAATATTTCTTCAAAAATCCAATATGACTTGGCACGCATCATACTGGGGTGCAAAGTATCCATATATATCTAAATAACAATAACTCGTCAACAGAAATCAATGTCGTGTCGTCAGAGGGGGTATAGAGGAATTTATCATTTTCAAAATGACTTCAAAAATCTAATATGACTTGGCACGCATCATGTTGGGGTACAGAATATCCATTTCCATCTCAATAACAATAATTCGTCAACAGAAATCATTGTCGGGTCGTCAGAGGGGGTATAGAGGAATTTTTCATTTTCAAAATTTCTTCAAAAATCTAATATGACTTGGCACGCATCATGGTGGGGTGCATTGTATCCATGTCCATCTATATAACAATAATTCGTCAATTTAAATCATTGCCGGGTCGTCAGAGGGGGTATAGAGGGATTTTTTATTTTCAAAAAGACTTCAAAAATCAAATATGATATGGCACGCATCATGGAGGGGTGCAGAATATCCATTTCCATCTGAATAACAATATTTCGTCATCAGAAATCATTGTCGGGTCATTAGAGGGGGGTATAGAGGGATTTTCCATTTTCAAAATTACTTCAAAAATCAAATATGACTTGGCACGCATCATAGTAGGGTGCAAAATATTCATTTCCATCTGAATAACAATAATTTGTCAACAGAAATCATTGTCGGGTCGTCAGAGGGGGTATAGAGGAATTTTTCATTTTCAAAATTACCTCAAAATCAAATATGACTTGGCACGCATCGTGGTGGGGTACAGAATATTCATTTCCATCTGAATAAAAATATTTCTACATCAGAAATCATTGTCGGGTCATTAGAGGGGGGTATAGAGGGATTTTTCATTTTCAAAATTACTTCAAAAATCAAATATGACTTGGCACGCATTGGGGTGAAGTGCAGAATATCCAATTCCATCTGAATAACAATAATTCGTCAACAGAAATCATTGACGGGTCGTTAGAGGGGGTATAGAGGGATTTTTCATTTTCAAAATTTCTTCAAGAATCTAATATGACTTGTCACTTATCATAGTGGGGCGCGAAAGATCTATGTCCATCTAAATAACAATAATTCGTTAACAGAAATCATTGTCGGGTCGTCAGAAGGGGTATAGAGGGATTTTTCATTTTCAAAATTACTTCAAAAATCAAATATGACTTGGCACGTATCATGGAGGAGTGCATAATATCCATTTTCATCTTAATATCAATAATTCGTCAACAGAAATTATTGTCGGGTCGTCAGAGGGGTTAAAGGGAATTTTCTTTTTCAAAACTACTTCAAAAATCGAATATAACTTGGCACGCATCATAGTAGGGTGCAAAATCTTCATTTTCATCTGAATAACAATAATTCGTCAACAGAAATCATTGTCGGATCGTCAGAGGGGGTATAGAGGGATTTTTCCTTATCAAAATGATTTCAAAAATCAAATATGACTTGGCACGCAACATGGCGGGGTGCAGAATATCCATTTCTATCTGACTAACATTAATTCGTCAACATAAATCATTGTCGTGTCGTCAGAGGGCGTATAGAGGTATTATTCATTTTCAAAATTACTTCAAAAATCAAAACTGACTTGTCACGCATCATAGTGGGGTGCAAAGTATCCATATATATCTGAATAACAATAATTCGTCAACAGAAATTATTGTCGGGTCGTTAGAGGGGGTATAGAGGGATTTTTCATTTTCAATTTTTCTTCAAAAATCCAATATGACTTGGCACGCATCATGGTGGGGTGCAAAGTATCCATGTCCATCTGAATTACAATAATTCGTCAACATAATTCATTGTCGTGTCGTCAGAGGGGGTATAGAGGAATTTTTCATTTTCAAAATTACTTCAAAAATCAAATATGACTTGGCACGTATCATGGTGGAGTGCATAATATCCATTTTCATCTAAATTACAATAATTCGTCAACAGAAATCATTGTCGGGTCGTCAGAGGGGGTATAGAGGGATTTTTCATTTTCAATATTACTTCAAAAATCTAATATGACTTGGCACGCATCATGGTGGGGTGCAAAGTATCCATGTCCATCTGAATTACAATAATTCGTCAACATAATTCATTGTCGTGTCGTCAGAGGGGGTATAGAGGGATTTTTCATTTTCAAAATGACTTCAAAAATCAAATATGACTTGGCACGCATCATGGAGGGGTGCAAAGTATCCATGTCCATCTGAATAACAATAATTCGTCAACAGAAATCATTGACGGGTCGTTGGAGGGGGTATAGAGGGATTTTTCATTTTCAAAATTTCTTCAGAAAACTAATATGACTTGGCACGCATCATGGTGGGGTGCAGAATATCCATTTCCATCTGAATAACAATAATTTGTCAACAGAAATCATTGTCGGGTCGTTAGAGGGTGTATAGAGGGATTTTTCATTTTCAATATATCTTCAAAAATGTAATATGACTTGGCACACATCATGGTGGGGTGCAAAGTATCCATGTCCATCTGAATAAAAATAATTCGTCAACAGAAATCATTGTCGGGTCGTCAGAGGGGGTATAGAGGGATTTTTCATAATCAAAATTATTTCAAAAATCAAATATGACAAGGCACGCATCATGTCGTGGTGCAGAATATCCTTTTCTATCTGACTAACATTAATTCGTCAACATAAATCATTGTCGTGTAGTCAGAGGGGGTATGGAGGGATTTTTCATTTTCAAAATTACTTCAAAAATCTAATATGACTTGGCACGCATCATGGCGGGATGCAAAGTATCCATGTCCATCTGAATAACAATAATTCGTCAATTTAAATCATTGTCGTGTCGTCAGAGGGGGTATAGAGCTATTTCTCATTTTCAAAATAACTTCAAAAATCTAATATGACTTGGCACGCATCATAGTGGTGTGCAAAGTATCCATATATATATCTAAATAACAATAATTCGTCAACAGAAATCATTGTCGGGTCGTCAGAGGTGGTATAGAGGGATTTTTCATTTTCAAAATTACTTCAAAAATCTAATATGACTTGGCACGCATCATGGTGGGGTGCAGAATATCCATTTCCATCTGAATAACAATAATTCGTCAACAGAAATCATTGACGGGTCGTTGGAGGAGGTATAGAGTGATTTTTCATTTTCAAAATGACTTAAAAACTCAAATATGACTTGGCACGCATCATGGTGGGGTGCAGAATATCCATATATATCTGAGTAACAATAATTCCTTAACAGAAATTATTGTCGTGTCGTCAGAGGGGGTATAGATGGATTTTTCATTTTCAAAATTACCTCAAAATCAAATATGACCTGGCACGCAACATGGTGGGGTACAGAATATCCATTTCTATCTGAATAATAATAATTTGTCAAGAGAAATCATTGTCGGGTCGTCAGAAGAGGTATAGAGGAATTTTTCATTTTCAAAATTACTTCAAATATCTAATATGACTTGGCACGCAACATGGTGGGGTGCAGAATATCCATTTCCATCTGACTAACAATAATTCGTCAAGAGAAATCATTGTCGGGTCGTAAAAAGAGGTATAGAGGGATATTTCATTTTCAAAATTATTTCAAAAATCAAATATGAGTTGGCACGTATCATGGTGGGGTGCAAAGTATCCTTGTTCATCTGAATAACATTAATTCATCAACAGAAATCATTGTCGGGACGTCAGAGGGGGTATAGAGGGATTTTTTATTATCAAAATGACTTCAACAATCAAATATGACATGGCACGCAACATGGTGGGGTGCAGACTATTTATTTTCATCTGAATTACAATAACTCGTCAACGGAAATCAATGTCGTGTCGTCAGAGGGGGTATAGAGGAATTTATCATTTTCAAAATGACTTCAAAAATGTAATATGACTTGGCACACATCATGTTGGGGTACAGAATATCCATTTCCATCTCAATAACAATAATTCGTCAACAGAAATCATTGTCGGGTCGTCAGAGGGGGTATAGAGGAATTTTTCATTTTCAAAATTTCTTCAAAAATCTAATATGACTTGGCACGCATCATGGTGGGGTGCAATGTATCCATGTCCATCTATATAACAATAATTCGTCAATTTAAATCATTGCCGGGTCGTCAAAGGGGGTATAGAGGGATTTTTTATTTTCAAAAAGACTTCAAAAATCAAATATGATATGGCACGCATCATGGAGGGGTGCAGAATATCCATTTCCATCTGAATAACAATATTTCGTCATCAGAAATCATTGTCGGGTCATTAGAGGGGGGTATAGAGGGATTTTTCATTTTCAAAATTACTTCAAAAATCAAATATGACTTGGCACACATCATAGTAGGGTGCAAAATATTCATTTCCATCTGAATAACAATAATTTGTCAACAGAAATCATTGTCGGGTCGTCAGAGGGGGTATAGAGGGATTTTTCATTTTCAAAATTACCTCAAAATCAAATATGACTTGGCACGCATCGTGGTGGGGTACAGAATATCCATTTCCATCTGAATAAAAATATTTCTACATCTGAAATCATTGTCGGGTCATTAGAGGGGGGTATAGAGGGATTTTTCATTTTCAAAATTACTTCAAAAATCAAATATGACTTAATACGCATTGGGGTGGGGTGCAGAATATCCAATTCCATCTGAATAACATTAATTCGTCAACAGAAATCATTGACGGGTCGTTAGAGGGGGTATAGAGGGATTTTTCATTTTCAAAATTTCTTCAAGAATCTAATATGACTTGTCACTTATCATGGTGGGGCGCGAAATATCTATGTCCATCTAAATAACAATAATTCGTTAACAGAAATCATTGTCGGGTCGTCAGAAGGCGTATAGAGGAATTTTTCATTTTCAAAATTACTTCAAAAATCAAATATGACTTGGCACGTATCATGGAGGAGTGCATAATATCCATTTTCATCTTAATATCAATAATTCGTCAACAGAAATTATTGTCGGGTCGTCAGAGGGGTTAAAGGGAATTTTCTTTTTCAAAACTACTTCAAAAATCGAATATAACTTGGCACGCATCATAGTAGGGTGCAAAATCTTCATTTTCATCTGAATAACAATAATTTGTCAACAGAAATCATTGTCGGGTCGTCAGAGGGGGTATAGAGGGATTTTTCATTACCAACATGACTTCAAAAATCAAATATGACTTGGCACGCATCATGGTGGGGTACAGAATATCCATTTTCATCTCAATAACAATAATTTGTCAACAGAAATCATTGTCGGGTCGTCAGAGGGGGTATAGAGGGATTTTTCATTTTCAAAATGACTTCAAAAATCTAATATGACTTGGCACGCATCATGGTGGGGTACAGAATATCCATTTTCATCTCAATAATAATTTGTCAACAGAAATCATTGTCGGGTCGTCAGAGGGGGTATAGAGGGATTTTTCATTTTCAAAATGACTTCAAAAATCAAATATGACTTGGCACGTATCATGGTGGAGTGCATAATATCCATTTTCATCTAAATTACAATAATTTGTCAACAGAAATCATTGTCGGTTCGTCAGAGGGGGTATAGAGGGATTTTTCATTATCAAAATGACTTCAAAAATCAAATATGACTTGGCACGCATCATAGTAGGGTGCAGAATATATATTTCCATCTGAATAACAAGAATTCGTTAACAGAAATCATTGTCGGGTCGTTAGAGGGGGTATAGAGGCATTTTTCATTTTCAAAATTACCTCAAAATCAAATATGACTTGGCACGCAACATGGTGGGGTGCAGAATATTCATTTCCATCTGAATAACAATAATTTGTCAACAGAAATCATTGTCGGGTCGTCAGAGGGGGTATAGAGGGATTTTTCATTTTCAAAATTACCTCAAAATCAAATATGACTTGGCACGCATCGTGGTGGGGTACAGAATATCCATTTCCATCTGAATAAAAATATTTCTACATCTGAAATCATTGTCGGGTCATTAGAGGGGGGTATAGAGGGATTTTTCATTTTCAAAATTACTTCAAAAATCAAATATGACTTAATACGCATTGGGGTGGGGTGCAGAATATCCAATTCCATCTGAATAACATTAATTCGTCAACAGAAATCATTGACGGGTCGTTAGAGGGGGTATAGAGGGATTTTTCATTTTCAAAATTTCTTCAAGAATCTAATATGACTTGTCACTTATCATGGTGGGGCGCGAAATATCTATGTCCATCTAAATAACAATAATTCGTTAACAGAAATCATTGTCGGGTCGTCAGAAGGCGTATAGAGGAATTTTTCATTTTCAAAATTACTTCAAAAATCAAATATGACTTGGCACGTATCATGGAGGAGTGCATAATATCCATTTTCATCTTAATATCAATAATTCGTCAACAGAAATTATTGTCGGGTCGTCAGAGGGGTTAAAGGGAATTTTCTTTTTCAAAACTACTTCAAAAATCGAATATAACTTGGCACGCATCATAGTAGGGTGCAAAATCTTCATTTTCATCTGAATAACAATAATTTGTCAACAGAAATCATTGTCGGGTCGTCAGAGGGGGTATAGAGGGATTTTTCATTACCAACATGACTTCAAAAATCAAATATGACTTGGCACGCATCATGGTGGGGTACAGAATATCCATTTTCATCTCAATAACAATAATTTGTCAACAGAAATCATTGTCGGGTCGTCAGAGGGGGTATAGAGGGATTTTTCATTTTCAAAATGACTTCAAAAATCTAATATGACTTGGCACGCATCATGGTGGGGTACAGAATATCCATTTTCATCTCAATAATAATTTGTCAACAGAAATCATTGTCGGGTCGTCAGAGGGGGTATAGAGGGATTTTTCATTTTCAAAATGACTTCAAAAATCAAATATGACTTGGCACGTATCATGGTGGAGTGCATAATATCCATTTTCATCTAAATTACAATAATTTGTCAACAGAAATCATTGTCGGTTCGTCAGAGGGGGTATAGAGGGATTTTTCATTATCAAAATGACTTCAAAAATCAAATATGACTTGGCACGCATCATAGTAGGGTGCAGAATATATATTTCCATCTGAATAACAAGAATTCGTTAACAGAAATCATTGTCGGGTCGTTAGAGGGGGTATAGAGGCATTTTTCATTTTCAAAATTACCTCAAAATCAAATATGACTTGGCACGCAACATGGTGGGGTGCAGAATATTCATTTCCATCTGAATAACAATAATTCGTCAACAGAAATCATTGTCGTGTCGTTAGAGGGGGTATAGAGGGATTTTTCATTATCAATATTTCTTCGAAAATCTAATATGACTTGGCACGCATCATGGTCGGGTGCAGAATATCCATTTCCATCTGAATAACAATAATTTGTCAACAGAAATCATTGTCCGTCGTCAAAGAGGGTATAGAGGGATTTTTCATTTTCAAAATTACTTCAAAAATCTAAGATGACTTGGCACGCATCATGGTGGGGTGCAAAGTATCCATGTCCATCTGAATAACAATAATTCGTCAACATAAATCATTGTCGTGTCGTCAGAGGGGGTATAGAGGGACTTTTCATTTTCAAAATTACCTCAAAATCAAATATGACTTGGCACGCAACATGATGGGGTGCAGAATATTCATTTTCATCTGAATAACAATAATTCGTCAACGGAAATCATTGTCGGGTCGTTAGAGGGGGTATAGAGGGATTTTTCATTTTCAAAATGACTTCAAAAATCAAATATGACTTGGCACGCATCATGGTGGGGTACAGAATATCCATTTCCATCTCAATAACAATAATTTGTCAACAGATATCATTGTCGTGTCGTCAGAGGGGGTATAGAGGGATTTTTCATTTTCAAAATTACCTCAAAATCAAATATGACTTGGCACGCAACATGGTGGGGTGCAGAATATATATTTTAATCTGAATAACAATAATTCGTCGACAGAAATCATTGTCGGGTCGTTAGAGGGGGTATAGAGGGATTTTTCAGTTTCAAAATTACTTCAAAAATCAAATATGACTTGGCACGTATCATGGTGGAGTGCATGATATCCATTTCCATCTAAATTACAATAATTCGTCAACAGAAATCATTGTCGGGTCGTTAGAGGGGGTATAGAGGGATTTTTCAGTTTCAAAATTACTTCAAAAATCAAATATGACTTGGCACGTATCATGGTGGAGTGCATAATATCCATTTTCATCTAAATTAAAATAATTTGTCAACAGAAATCATTGTCGGGTCGTCAGAGGGGGTATAGAGGGATTTTTCATTATGAAAATGACTTCAATAGTCAAATATGACTTGGCACGCATCATAGTAGGGTGCAGAATATATATTTCCATCTGAATAACAAGAATTTGTTAACAGAAATCATTGTCGGGTCGTTAGAGGGGGTATAGAGGGATTTTTCATTTTCAAAATTACCTCAAAATCAAATATGACTTGGCACGCAACATGGTGGGGTGCAGAATATTCATTTTCATCTGAATAACAATAATTCGTCAACAGAAATCATTGTCGGGTCGTTAGAGGGGGTATAGAGGGATTTTTCATTTCCAATATTTCTTCAAAAATCCAATATGACTTGGCACGCATCATGGTGGGGTGCAGAATATCCATTTCTATCTGAATAACAATAATTTGTCAACAGAAATCATTGTCCGTCGTCAAAGGGGGTATAGAGGGATTTTTCATTTTCAAAATTACTTCAAAAATCTAATATGACTTGGCACGCATCATGGTGGGGTGCAAAGTATCCATGTCCATCTGAATAACAATAATTCGTCAACATAAATCATTGTCGTGTCGTCAGAGGGGGTATAGAGGGACTTTTCATTTTCAAAATTACCTCAAAATCAAATATGACTTGGCACGCAACATGATGGGGTGCAGAATATTCATTTCCATCTGAATAATAATAATTCGTCAACGGAAATCATTGTCGGGTCGTTAGAGGGGGTATAGAGGAATTTTTCATTTTCAATATTTCTTCAAAAATCCAATATGACTTGGCACGCATCATACTGGGGTGCAAAGTATCCATATATATCTAAATAACAATAACTCGTCAACAGAAATCAATGTCGTGTCGTCAGAGGGGGTATAGAGGAATTTATCATTTTCAAAATGACTTCAAAAATGTAATATGACTTGGCACACATCATGTTGGGGTACAGAATATCCATTTCCATCTCAATAACAATAATTCTTCAACAGAAATCATTGTCGGGTCGTCAGAGGGGGTATAGAGGAATTTTTCATTTTCAAAATTTCTTCAAAAATCTAATATGACTTGGCACGCATCATGGTGGGGTGCATTGTATCCATGTCCATCTATATAACAATAATTCGTCAATTTAAATCATTGCCGGGTCGTCAGAGGGGGTATAGAGGGATTTTTTATTTTCAAAAAGACTTCAAAAATCAAATATGATATGGCACGCATCATGGAGGGGTGCAGAATATCCATTTCCATCTGAATAACAATATTTCGTCATCAGAAATCATTGTCGGGTCATTAGAGGGGGGTATAGAGGGATTTTTCATTTTCAAAATTACTTCAAAAATCAAATATGACTTGGCACGCATCATAGTAGGGTGCAAAATATTCATTTCCATCTGAATAACAATAATTTGTCAACAGAAATCATTGTCGGGTCGTCAGAGGGGGTATAGAGGGATTTTTCATTTTCAAAATTACCTCAAAATCAAATATGACTTGGCACGCATCGTGGTGGGGTACAGAATATCCATTTCCATCTGAATAAAAATATTTCTACATCAGAAATCATTGTCGGGTCATTAGAGGGGGGTATAGAGGGATTTTTCATTTTCAAAATTACTTCAAAAATCAAATATGACTTGGCACGCATTGGGGTGGGGTGCAGAATATCCAATTCCATCTGAATAACAATAATTCGTCAACAGAAATCATTGACGGGTCGTTAGAGGGGGTATAGAGGGATTATTCATTTTCAAAATTTCTTCAAGAATCTAATATGACTTGTCACTTATCATATTGGGGCGCGAAATATCTATGTCCATCTAAATAAGAATAATTTGTTAACAGAAATCATTGTCGGGTCGTCAGAGGGGGTATAGAGGGATTTTTCATTTTCAAAATGACTTCAAAAATCTAATATGACTTGGCACGCATCATGGTGGGGTGCAGGATATCCATTTCCATCTGAATAACAATAATTTATCAACAGAAGTCATTGTCGGGTCGTTAAAGGGGGTATAGAGTGATTTTTCATTTTCAATATATCTTCAAAAATCTAATATGACTTGGCACGCATCATGGCGGGGTGCAAAGTATCCATTTCCATCTGAATAACAAGAATTCGTCAACAGAAATCAATGTCGGGTCGTTAGAAGGGGTATAGAGGGATTTTTCATTTTCAATATTTCTTCAAAAATTTAATATGACTTGGCACGCATCATAGTGGGGTGCATAATATTTATATCTATCTGACTAACAATAATTTCTTAACAGAAATTATTGTCGTGTCGTCAGAGGGGGTATAGATGGATTTTTCATTTTCAAAATTACCTCAAAATCAAATATGACTTGGCACGCAACATGGTGGGGGCAGAATATTCATTTTCATCTGAATAACAATAATTCGTCAACAGAAATCATTGTCGGGTCGTTAGAAGGGGTATAGAGGGATTTTTCATTTTCAATATTTCTTCAAAAATCTAATATTACTTGGCACGCATCATAGTGGGGTGCATAATATTTATATCTATCTGACTAACAATAATTTCTTAACAGAAATTATTGTCGTGTCGTCAGAGGGGGTATAGATGGATTTTTCATTTTCAAAATTACCTCAAAATCAAATATGACCTGGCACGCAACATGGTGGGGTACAGAATATCCATTTCTATCTGAATAACAATAATTCGTCAAGAGAAATCATTGTCGGGTAGTCAGAAGAGGTATAGAGGAATTTTTCATTTTCAAAATTATTTCAAATATCTAATATGACTTGGCACGCAACATGGTGGGGTGCAGAATATCCATTTCCATCTGACTAACAATAATTCGTCAAGGGAAATCATTGTCGGGTCGTAAAAAGAGGTATAGAGGGATATTTCATTTTCAAAATGACTTCAAAAATCAAATATGAGTTGGCACGTATCATGGTGGGGTGCAAAGTATCCATGTTCATCTGAATAACATTAATTCTTCAACAGAAATCATTGTCGGGACGTCAGAGGGGGTATAGAGGGATTTTTCATTATCAAAATCACTTCAAAAATCTAATATGACTTGGCACGCATCATGGTGGGGTACAGAATATCCATTTTCATCTCAATAACAATAATTTGTCAACAGAAATCATTGTCGGGTCGTCAGAGGGGGTATAGAGGGATTTTTCATTTTCAAAATGACTTCAAAAATCAAATATGAGTTGGCACGTATCATGGTGGAGTGCATAATATCCATTTTCATCTAAATTACAATAATTTGTCAACAGAAATCATTGTCGGTTCGTCAGAGGGGGTATAGAGGGATTTTTCATTATCAAAATGACTTCAAAAATCAAATATGACTTGGCACGCATCATAGTAGGGTGCAGAATATATATTTCCATCTGAATAACAAGAATTTGTTAACAGAAATCATTGTCGGGTCGTTAGAGGGGGAATAGAGGGATTTTTCATTTTCAAAATTACCTCAAAATCAAATATGACTTGGCACGCAACATGGTGGGGTGCAGAATATTCATTTTCATCTGAATAACAATAATTCGTCAACAGAAATCATTGTCGGGTCGTCAGAGGAGGTATAGAGGGATTTTTCATTTCCAATATTTCTTCAAAAATCCAATATGACTTGGCACGCATCATGGTGGGGTGCAGAATATCCATTTCTATCTGAATAACAATAATTTGTCAACAGAAATCATTGTCCGTCGTCAAAGGGGGTATAGAGGGATTTTTCATTTTCAAAATTACTTCAAAAATGTAATATAACTTGGCACGCATCATGGTGGGGTGCAAAGTATCCATGTCCATCTGAATAACAATAATTCGTCAACATAAATCATTGTCGTGTCGTCAGAGGGGGTATAGAGGGACTTTTCATTTTCAAAATTACCTCAAAATCAAATATGACTTGGCACGCAACATGATGGGGTGCAGAATATTCATTTCCATCTGAATAATAATAATTCGTCAACGGAAATCATTGTCGGGTCGTTAGAGGGGGTATAGAGGAATTTTTCATTTTCAATATTTCTTCAAAAATCCAATATGACTTGGCACGCATCATACTGGGGTGCAAAGTATCCATATATATCTAAATAACAATAACTCGTCAACAGAAATCAATGTCGTGTCGTCAGAGGGGGTATAGAGGAATTTATCATTTTCAAAATGACTTCAAAAATGTAATATGACTTGGCACACATCATGTTGGGGTACAGAATATCCATTTCCATCTCAATAACAATAATTCGTCAACAGAAATCATTGTCGGGTCGTCAGAGGGGGTATAGAGGAATTTTTCATTTTCAAAATTTCTTCAAAAATCTAATATGACTTGGCACGCATCATGGTGGGGTGCATTGTATCCATGTCCATCTATATAACAATAATTCGTCAATTTAAATCATTGCCGGGTCGTCAGAGGGGGTATAGAGGGATTTTTTATTTTCAAAAAGACTTCAAAAATCAAATATGATATGGCACGCATCATCGAGGGGTGCAGAATATCCATTTCCATCTGATTAACAATATTTTGTCATCAGAAATCATTGTCGGGTCATTAGAGGGGGGTATAGAGGGATTTTTCATTTTCAAAATTACTTCAAAAATCAAATATGACTTGGCACGCATCATAGTAGGGTGCAAAATATTCATTTCCATCTGAATAACAATAATTTGTCAACAGAAATCATTGTCGGGTCGTCAGAGGGGGTATAGAGGGATTTTTCATTTTCAAAATTACCTCAAAATCAAATATGACTTGGCACGCATCGTGGTGGGTACAGAATATCCATTTCCATCTGAATAAAAATATTTCTACATCAGAAATCATTGTCGGGTCATTAGAGGGGGGTATAGAGGGATTATTCATTTTCAAAATTACTTCAAAAATCAAATATGACTTGGCACGCATTGGGGTGGGGTGCAGAATATCCAATTCCATCTGAGTAACAATAATTCGTCAACAGAAATCATTGACGGGTCGTTAGAGGGGGTATAGAGGGATTTTTCATTTTCAAAATTTCTTCAAGAATCTAATATGACTTGTCACTTATCATGGTGGGGCGCGAAATATCTATGTCCATCTAAATAACAATAATTCGTTAACAGAAATCATTGTCGGGTCGTCAGAAGGGGTATAGAGGGATTTTTCATTTTCAAAATTACTTCAAAAATCAAATATGACTTGGCACGTATCATGGAGGAGTGCATAATATCCATTTTCATCTTAATATCAATAATTCGTCAACAGAAATTATTGTCGGGTCGTCAGAGGGGTTAAAGGGAATTTTCTTTTTCAAAACAACTTCAAAAATCGAATATAACTTGGCACGCATCATAGTAGGGTGCAAAATCTTCATTTTCATCTGAATAACAATAATTCGTCAACAGAAATCATTGTCGGGTCGTCAGAGGGGGTATAGAGGGATTTTTCATTACCAAAATGACTTCAAAAATCAAATATGACTTGGCACGCATCATGGTGGGGTACAGAATATCCATTTTCATCTCAATAACAATAATTTGTCAACAGAAATCATTGTCGGGTCGTCAGAGGGGGTATAGAGGGATTTTTCATTTTCAAAATGACTTCAAAAATCTAATATGACTTGGCACGCATCATGGTGGGGTGCAGGATATCCAGTTCCATCTGAATAACAATAATTTATCAACAGAAGTCATTGTCGGGTCGTTAGAGGGGGTATAGAGTGATTTTTCATTTTCAATATATCTTCAAAAATCTAATATGACTTGGCACGCATCATGGCGGGGTGCAAAGTATCCATTTCCATCTGATTAACAAGAATTCGTCAACAGAAATCAATGTCGGGTCGTTAGATGGGGTATAGAGGGATTTTTCATTTTCAATATTTCTTCAAAAATCTAATATGACTTGGCACGCATAATGGTGGGGTGCAGAATATCTTTTTCCATCTGAATAACAATAATTCGTCGACAGAAATCATTGTCGGGTCGTTAGAGGGGGTATAGAGGGATTTTTCATTTTCAAAATTATCTCAAAATCAAATATGACTTGGTAAGCAACATTGTAGGGTGCAGAATATTCATTTCTATCTGAATAACAATAATTTATCAACAGAAATCATTGTCGGGTCGTTAGAGGGGGTATAGAGGGATTTTTCATTTTCAAAATTACCTCAAAATTTAATATGACTTGGCACGCATCATGGTGGGGTGCAAAGTATCCATGTCCATCTGAATAACAATAATTCGTCAACATAAATCATTGTCGTGTCGTCAGAGGGATATAGAGGGATTTTTCATTTTCAATATTTCTTCAAAAATCTTATATGAATTGGCACGCATCATGGTGGGGTGCAGAATATCCATTTCCATCTCAATAACAATAATTTGTCAACAGAAATCTTTGTCGGGTCGTCAGAGGGGGTGTAGAGGGATTTTTCATTTTCAAAATGACTTCAAAAATCTAATATTACTTGGCACGCATCATGGTGGGGTGCAGAATATCCATATCTATCTGAATAACAATAATTCCTTAACAGAAATTATTGTTGTGTCGTCAGAGGGGGTATAGAATGATTTTTCATTTCCAATATTTCTTCAAAAATCCAATATGACTTGGCACGCAACATAGTGGGGTGCAGAATATTCATTTCCATCTGAATAACAATAATTCGTCAACAGAAATCATTGTCGGGTCGTTAGAGGGGGTATAGAGGAATTTTTCAATTTCAATATTTCTTCAAAAATCCAATAAGACTTGGCACGCATCATGGTGGGGTGCAAAGTATCCATGTCCATCTGAATAACAATAATTCTTCAATCTAAATCATTGTCGTGTCGTCAGAGGGGGTATAGAGGTATTTTTCCTTTTCAAAATTACTTCGAAAATCTAATATGACTTGGCACGCATCATACTGGGGTGCAAGGTATCCATATAAATCTAAATAACAATAAATCGTCAACAGAAATCATTGTCGGGTCGTCAGAAGAGGTATAGAGGGATTTTTCATTTTCAATATTTCTTCAAAAATCTAATATTACGTGGCACGCATCATGGTGGGGTGCAGAATATCCATATCTATCTGAATAACAATAATTCCTTTACAGAAATTTTTGTTGTGTCGTCAGAGGGGGTATAGAGGGATTTTTCAATTTCAAAATTACCTCAAAATTCAATATGACTTGGCACGCAACATGGTGGGGGCAGAATATTCATTTTCATCTGAATAACAATAATTCGTCAACAGAAATCATTGTCGGGTCGTTAGAAGGGGTATAGAGGGATTTTTCATTTTCAATATTTCTTCAAAAATCTAATATTACTTGGCACGCATCATGGTGGGGTGCATAATATTTATATCTATCTGACTAACAATAATTTCTTAACAGAAATTATTGTCGTGTCGTCAGAGGGGGTATAGATGGATTTTTCATTTTCAAAATTACCTCAAAATCAAATATGACCTGGCACGCAACATGGTGGGGTACAGAATATCCATTTCCATCTGACTAACAATAATTCGTCAAGGGAAATCATTGTCGGGTCGTAAAAAGAGGTATAGAGGGATATTTCATTTTCTAAATTACTTCAAAAATCAAATATGAGTTGGCACGTATCATGGTGGGGTGCAAAGTATCCTTGTTCATCTGAATAACATTAATTCATCAACAGAAATCATTGTCGGGACGTCAGAGGGGGTATAGAGGGATTTTTCATTATCAAAATGACTTCAACAATCAAATATGACATGGCACGCATCATGGTGGGGTGCAGACTATTTATTTTCATCTGAATTACAATAACTCGTCAACAGAAATCAATGTCGTGTCGTCAGAGGGGGTATAGAGGAATTTATCATTTTCAAAATGACTTCAAAAATGTAATATGACTTGGCACACATCATGTTGGGGTACAGAATATCCATTTTCATCTCAATAACAATAATTCGTCAACAGAAATCATTGTCGGGTCGTCAGAGGGGGTATAGAGGAATTTTTCATTTTCAAAATTTCTTCAAAAATCTAATATGACTTGGCTCACATCATGGTGGGGTGCAATGTATCCATGTCCATCTATATAACAATAATTCGTCAATTTAAATCATTGCCGGGTCGTCAGAGGGGGTATAGAGGGATTTTTTATTTTCAAAAAGACTTCAAAAATCAAATATGATATGGCACGCATCATGGAGTGGTGCGAATATCCATTTCCATCTGAATAACAATATTTCGTCATCAGAAATCATTGTCGGGTCATTAGAGGGGGGTATAGAGGGATTTTTCATTTTCAAAATTACTTCAAAAATCAAATATGACTTGGCACGCATCATAGTAGGGTGCAAAATATTCATTTCCATCTGAATAACAATAATTTGTCAACAGAAATCATTGTCGGGTCGTCAGAGGGGGTATAGAGGGATTTTTCATTTTCAAAATTACCTCAAAATCAAATATGACTTGGCACGCATCGTGGTGGGGTACAGAATATCCAATTCCATCTGAATAACAATAATTCGTCAACATAAATCATTGACGGGTCGTTACAGGGGGTATAGAGGGATTTTTCATTTTCAAAATTTCTTCAAGAATCTAATATGACTTGTCACTTATCATGGTGGGGCGCGAAATATCTATGTCCATTTAAATAACAATAATTCGTTAACAGAAATCATTGTCGGGTCGTCAGAAGGGGTATAGTGGGATTTTTCCTTATCAAAATGATTTCAAAAATCAAATATGACTTGGCACGCAACATGGCGGGGTGCAGAATATCCATTTCTATCTGACTAACATTAATTCGTCAACATAAATCATTGTCGTGTCGTCAGAGGGGGTATAGAGGTATTTTTCATTTTCAAAATTACTTCAAAAATCAAAACTGACTTGTCACGCATCATAGTGGGGTGCAAAGTATCCATATATATCTGAATAACAATAATTCGTCAACAGAAATTATTGTCGGGTCGTTGGAGGGGGTATAGAGGGATTTTTCATTTTCAAAATTTCTTCAGAAAACTAATATGACTTGGCACGCATCATGGTGGGGTGCAGAATATCCATTTCCATCTGAATAACAATAATTTGTCAACAGAAATCATTGTCGGGTCGTTAGAGGGTGTATAGAGGGATTTTTCATTTTCAATATATCTTCAAAAATGTAATATGACTTGGCACACATCATGGTGGGGTGCAAAGTATCCATGTCCATCTGAATAAGAATAATTCGTCAACAGAAATCATTGTCGGGTCGTCAGAGGGGGTATGGAGGGATTTTTCATTTTCAAAATTACTTCAAAAATCTAATATGACTTGGCACGCATCATGGTGGGATGCAAAGTATCCATGTCCATCTGAATAACAATAATTCGTCAATTTAAATCATTGTCGTGTCGTCAGAGGGGGTATAGAGCTATTTCTCATTTTCAAAATTACTTCAAAAATCTAATATGACTTGGCACGCATCATAGTGGTGTGCAAAGTATCCATATATATATATATATATATATCTAAATAACAATAATTCGTCAACAGAAATCATTGTCGGGTCGTCAGAGGTGGTATAGAGGGATTTTTCATTATCAAAATTACTTCAAAAATCTAATATGACTTGGCACGCATCATGGTGGGGTGCAGAATATCCATTTCCATCTGAATAACAATAATTCGTCAACAGAAATCATTGACGGGTCGTTGGAGGGGGAATAGAGTGATTTTTCATTTTCAAAATGACTTAAAAAATCAAATATGACTTGGCACGCATCATGGTGGGGTGCAGAATATCCATATCTATCTGAGTAACAATAATTCCTTAACAGAAATTATTGTCGTGTCGTCAGAGGGGGTATAGATGGATTTTTCATTTTCAAAATTACTTCAAATATCTAATATGACTTGGCACGCAACATGGTGGGGTGGCGAATATCCATTTCCGTCTGACTAACAATAATTCGTCAAGAGAAATCATTGTCGGGTCGTAAAAAGAGGTATAGAGGGATATTTCATTTTCAAAATTATTTCAAAAATCAAATATGAGTTGGCACGTATCATGGTGGGGTGCAAAGTATCCTTGTTCATCTGAATAACATTAATTCATCAACAGAAATCATTGTCGGGACGTCAGAGGGGGTATAGAGGGATTTTTTATTATCAAAATGACTTCAACAATCAAATATGACATGGCACGCAACATGGTGGGGTGCAGACTATTTATTTTTATCTGAATTACAATAACTCGTCAACAGAAATCAATGTCGTGTCGTCAGAGGGGGTATAGAGGAATTTATCATTTTCAAAATGACTTCAAAAATGTAATATGACTTGGCACACATCATGTTGGGGTACAGAATATCCATTTCCATCTCAATAACAATAATTCGTCAACAGAAATCATTGTCGGGTCGTCAGAGGGGGTATAGAGGAATTTTTCATTTTCAAAATTTCTTCAAAAATCTAATATGACTTGGCACGCATCATGGTGGGGTGCAATGTATCCATGTCCATCTATATAACAATAATTCGTCAATTTAAATCATTGCCGGGTCGTCAGAGGGGGTATAGAGGGATTTTTTATTTTCAAAAAGACTTCAAAAATCAAATATGATATGGCACGCATCATGGAGGGGTGCAGAATATCCATTTCCATCTGAGTAACAATATTTCGTCATCAGAAATCATTGTCGGGTCATTAGAGGGGGGTATAGAGGGATTTTTCATTTTCAAAATTACTTCAAAAATCAAATATGACTTGGCACGCATCATAGTAGGGTGCAAAATATTCATTTCCATCTGAATAACAATAATTTGTCAACAGAAATCATTGTCGGGTCGTCAGAGGGGGTATAGAGGGATTTTTCATTTTCAAAGTTACCTCAAAATCAAATATGACTTGGCACGCATCGTGGTGGGGTACAGAGTATCCATTTCCATCTGAATAAAAATATTTCTACATCTGAAATCATTGTCGGGTCATTAGAGGGGGGTATAGAGGGATTTTTCATTTTCAAAATTACTTCAGAAATCTAATATGACTTGTCACTTATCATGGTGGGGCGCGAAATATCTATGTCCATCTAAATAACAATAATTCGTTAACAGAAATCATTGTCGGGTCGTCAGAAGGGGTATAGAGGGATTTTTCATTTTCAAAATTACTTCAAAAATCAAATATGACTTGGCACGTATCATGGAGGAGTGCATAATATCCATTTTCATCTTAATATCAATAATTCGTCAACAGAAATTATTGTCGGGTCGTCAGAGGGGTTAAAGGGAATTTTCTTTTTCAAAACTACTTCAAAAATCGAATAAAACTTGGCACGCATCATAGTAGGGTGCAAAATCTTCATTTTCATCTGAATAACAATAATTTGTCAACAGAAATCATTGTCGGGTCGTCAGAGGGGGTATAGAGGGATTTTTCATTACCAACATGACTTCAAAAATCAAATATGACTTGGCACGCATCATGGTGGGGTATAGAATATCCATTTTCATCTCAATAACAATAATTTGTCAACAGAAATCATTGTCGGGTCGTCAGAGGGGGTATAGAGGGATTTTTCATTTTCAAAATGACTTCAAAAATCTAATATGACTTGGCACGCATCATGGTGGGGTGCAGGATATTCATTTCCATCTGAATAACAATAATTTATCAACAGAAGTCATTGTCGGGTCGTTAGAGGGGGTATAGAGTGATTTTTCATTTTCAATATATCTTCAAAAATCTAATATGACTTGGCACGCATCATGGTGGGGTGCAGAAAATCTTTTTCCATCTGAATAACAATAATTCGTCGACAGAAATCATTGTCGGGTCGTTAGAGGGGGTATAGAGGGATTTTTCATTTTCAAAATTACCTCATAATTTAATATGACTTGGCACGCATCATGGTGGGGTGCAAAGTATCCATGTCCATCTGAATAACAATAATTCGTCAACATAAATCATTGTCGTGTCGTCAGAGGGGGTATAGAGGGATTTTTCATTTTCAATATTTCTTCAAAAATCTTATATGAATTGGCACGCATCATGGTGGGGTGCAGAATATCCATTTCCATCTCAATAACAATAATTTGTCAACAGAAATCATTGTCGGGTCGTCAGAGGGGGTGTAGAGGGATTTTTCATTTTCAAAATGACTTCAAAAATCTAATATTACTTGGCACGCATCATGGTGGGGTGCAGAATATCCATATCTATCTGAATAACAATAATTCCTTAACAGAAATTATTGTTGTGTCGTCAGAGGGGGTATAGAATGATTTTTCATTTCCAATATTTCTTCAAAAATCCAATATGACTTGGCACGCAACATGGTGGGGTGCAGAATATTCATTTCCATCTGAATAACAATAATTCGTCTACAGAAATCATTGTCGGGTCGTTAGAGGGGGTATAGAGGAATTTTTCATTTTCAATATTTCTACAAAAATTCAATAAGACTTGGCACGCATCATGGTGGGGTGCAAAGTATCCATGTCCATCTGAATAACAATAATTCTTCAATCTAAATCATTGTCGTGTCGTCAGAGGGGGTATAGAGGTATTTTTCATTTTCAAAATTACTTCAAAAATCTAATATGACTTGGCACGCATCATACTGGGGTGCAAAGTATCCATATATATCTAAATAACAATAATTCGTCAACAGAAGTCATTGTCGGGTCGTCAGAAGAGGTATAGAGGGATTTTTCATTTTCAATATTTCTTCAAAAATCTAATATTACTTGGCACGCATCATGGTGGGGTGCAGAATATCCATATCTATCTGAATAACAATAATTCCTTAACAGAAATTATTGTCGTGTCGTCAGAGGGGGTATAGATGGATTTTTCATTTTCAAAATTACCTCAAAATCAAATATGACCTGGCACGCAACATGGTGGGGTACAGAATATCCATTTCTATCTGAATAACAATAATTCGTCAAGAGAAATCATTGTCGGGTAGTCAGAAGAGGTATAGAGGAATTTTTCATTTTCAAAATTATTTCAAATATCTAATATGACTTGGCACGCAACATGGTGGAGTGCAGAATATCCATTTCCATCTGACTAACAATAATTCGTCAACAGAAATCATTGTCGGGTCGTTAGAAGGGGTATAGGGGGATTCTTCATTTTCAATATTTCTTCAAAAATCTAATATTACTTGGCACGCATCATGGTGGGGTGCATAATATTTATATCTATCTGAATAACAATAATTTCTTAACAGAAATTATTGTCGTGTCGTCAGAGGGGGTATAGATGGATTTTTCATTTTCAAAATTACCTCAAAATCAAATATGACCTGGCACGCAACATGGTGGGGTACAGAATATCCATTTGTATCTGAATAACAATAATTCGTCAAGAGAAATCATTGTCGGGTAGTCAGAAGAGGTATAGAGGAATTTTTCATTTTCAAAATTATTTCAAATATCTAATATGACTTGGCACGCAACATGGTGGAGTGCAGAATATCCATTTCCATCTGACTAACAATAATTCGTCAAGGGAAATCATTGTCGGGTCGTAAAAAGAGGTATAGAGGGATATTTCATTTTCAAAATTACTTCAAAAATCAAATATGAGTTGGCACGTATCATGGTGGGGTGCAAAGTATCCTTGTTCATCTGAATAACATTAATTCATCAACAGAAATCATTGTCGGGACGTCAGAGGGGGTATAGAGGGATTTTTCATTATCAAAATGACTTCAACAATCAAATATGACATGGCACGCATCATGGTGGGGTGCAGACTATTTATTTTCATCTGGATTACAATAACTCGTCAACAGAAATCAATGTCGTGTCGTCAGAGGGGGTATAGAGGAATTTATCATTTTCAAAATGACTTCAAAAATGTAATATGACTTGGCACACATCATGTTGGGGTACAGAATATCCATTTCCATCTCAATAACAATAATTCGTCAACAGAAATCATTGTCGGGTCGTCAGAGGGGGTATAGAGGAATTTTTCATTTTCAAATTTTATTCAAAAATCTAATATGACTTGGCTCACATCATGGTGGGGTGCAATGTATCCATGTCCATCTATATAACAATAATTCGTCAATTTAATTCATTGCCGGGTCGTCAGAGGGGGTATAGAGGAATTTTTTATTTTCAAAAAGACTTCAAAAATCAAATATGATATGGCACGCATCATGGAGTGATGCGAATATCCATTTCCATCTGAATAACAATATTTCGTCATCAGAAATCATTGTCGGGTCATTAGAGGGGGGTATAGAGGGATTTTTCATTTTCAAAATTACTTCAAAAATCAAATATGACTTGGCACGCAACATGGTGGGGTGCAGAATATTCATTTCCATCTGAATAACAATAATTCGTCAACAGAAATCATTGTCGGGTCGTTAGAGGGGGTATAGAGGAATTTTTCATTTTCAATATTTTTTCAAAAATCCAATAAGACTTGGCACGTATCATGGTGGGGTGCAAAGTATCCATGTCCATCTGAATACCAATAATTCTTCTATCTAAATCATTGTCGTGTCGTCGAGGGGGTATAGAGGTATTTTTCATTTTCAAAATTACTTCAAAAATCTAATATGACTTGGCACGCATCATACTGGTGTGCAAAGTATCCATATGTATCTAAATAACAATAATTCGTCAACAGAAATCATTGTCGGGTCGTCAGAAGAGGTATAGAGGGATTTTTCATTTTCAATATTTCTTCAAAAATCTAATATTAATTGGCACGCATCATGGTGGGGTGCAGAATATCCATATCTATCTGAATAACAATAATTCCTTAACAGAAATTATTGTTGTGTCGTCAGAGGGGGTATAGAATGATTTTTCATTTCCAATATTTCTTCAAAAATCCAATATGACTTGGCACGCAACATGGTGGGGTGCAGAATATTCATTTCCTTCTGAATAACAATAATTCGTCTACAGAAATCATTGTCGGGTCGTTAGAGGGGGTATAGAGGAATTTTTCATTTTCAATATTTCTACAAAAATCCAATAAGACTTGGCACGCATCATGGTGGGGTGCAAAGTATCCATGTCCATCTGAATAACAATAATTCTTCAATCTAAATCATTGTCGTGTCGTCAGAGGGGGTATAGAGGTATTTTTCATTTTCAAAATTACTTCAAAAATCTAATATGACTTGGCACGCATCATACTGGGGTGCAAAGTATCCATATATATCTAAATAACAATAATTCGTCAACAGAAATCATTGTCGGGTCGTCAGAAGAGGTATAGAGGGATTTTTCATTTTCAATATTTCTTCAAAAACCTAATATTACTTGGCACGCATCATGGTGGGGTGCAGAATATCCATATCTATCTGAATAACAATAATTCCTTAACAGAAATTATTGTCGTGTCGTCAGAGGGGGTATAGATGGATTTTTCATTTTCAAAATTACCTCAAAATCAAATATGACCTGGCACGCAACATGGTGGGGTACAGAATATCCATTTCTATCTGAATAACAATAATTCGTCGAGAGAAATCATTGTCGGGTAGTCAGAAGAGGTATAGAGGAATTTTTCATTTTCAAAATTATTTCAAATATCTAATATGACTTGGCACGCAACATGGTGGAGTGCAGAATATCCATTTCCATCTGACTAACAATAATTCGTCAACAGAAATCATTGTCGGGTCGTTAGAAGGGGTATAGGGGGATTCTTCATTTTCAATATTTCTTCAAAAATCTAATATTACTTGGCACGCATCATAGTGGGGTGCATAATATTTATATCTATCTGAATAACAATAATTTCTTAACAGAAATTATTGTCGTGTCGTCAGAGGGGGTATAGATGGATTTTTCATTTTCAAAATTACCTCAAAATCAAATATGACCTGGCACGCAACATGGTGGGGTACAGAATATCCATTTCTATCTGAATAACAATAATTCGTCAAGAGAAATCATTGTCGGGTAGTCAGAAGAGGTATAGAGGAATTTTTCATTTTCAAAATTATTTCAAATATCTAATATGACTTGGCACGCAACATGGTGGAGTGCAGAATATCCATTTCCATCTGACTAACAATAATTCGTCAACAGAAATCATTGTCGGGTCGTTAGAAGGGGTATAGGGGGATTCTTCATTTTCAATATTTCTTCAAAAATCTAATATTACTTGGCACGCATCATGGTGGGGTGCAGAATATCCATATCAACCTGAATAACAATAATTCCTTAACAGAAATTTTTGTTGTGTCGTCAGAGGGGGTATAGAGGGATTTTTCAATTTCAAAATTACCTCAAAATTCAATATGACTTGGCACGCAACATGGTGGGGGCAGAATATTCATTTTCATCTGAATAACAATAATTCGTCAACAGAAATCATTGTCGGGTCGTTAGAAGGGGTATAGAGGGATTTTTCATTTTCAATATTTCTTCAAAAATCTAATATTACTTGGCACGCATCATGGTGGGGTGCATAATATTTATATCTATCTGACTAACAATAATTTCTTAACAGAAATTATTGTCGTGTCGTCAGAGGGGGTATAGATGGATTTTTCATTTTCAAAATTACCTCAAAATCAAATATGACCTGGCACGCAACATGGTGGGGTACAGAATATCCATTTCTATCTGAATAACAATAATTCGTCAACAGAAATCATTGTCGGGTCGTCAGAGGGGGTATAGAGGAATTTTTCATTTTCAAAATTTCTTCAAAAATCTAATATGACTTGGCTCACATCATGGTGGGGTGCAATGTATCCATGTCCATCTATATAACAATAATTCGTCAATTTAATTCATTGCCGGGTCGTCAGAGGGGGTATAGAGGGATTTTTTATTTTCAAAAAGACTTCAAAAATCAAATATGATATGGCACGCATCATGGAGTGGTGCGAATATCCATTTCCATCTGAATAACAATATTTCGTCATCAGAAATCATTGTCGGGTCATTAGAGGGGGGTATAGAGGGATTTTTCATTTTCAAAATTACTTCAAAAATCAAATATGACTTGGCACGCAACATGGTGGGGTGCAGAATATTCATTTCCATCTGAATAACAATAATTCGTCAACAGAAATCATTGTCGGGTCGTTAGAGGGGGTATAGAGGAATTTTTCATTTTCAATATTTCTTCAAAAATCCAATAAGACTTGGCACGCATCATACTGGGGTGCAAAGTATCCATATATATCTAAATAACAATAATTCGTCAACAGAAATCATTGTCGGGTCGTCAGAAGAGGTATAGAGGGATTTTTCATTTTCAATATTTCTTCAAAAATCTAATATTACTTGGCACGCATCATGGTGGGGTGCAGAATATCCATATCTATCTGAATAACAATAATTCCTTAACAGAAATTTTTGTTGAGTCGTCAGAGGGGGTATAGAGGGATTTTTCAATTTCAAAATTACCTCAAAATTCAATATGACTTGGCACGCAACATGGTGGGGGCAGAATATTCATTTTCATCTGAATAACAATAATTCGTCAACAGAAATCATTGTCGGGTCGTTAGAAGGGGTATAGAATGATTTTTCATTTTCAATATTTCTTCAAAAATCTAATGTTACTTGGCACGCATCATGGTGGGGTGCATAATATTTATATCTATCTGAATAACAATAATTTCTTAACAGAAATTATTGTCGTGTCGTCAGAAGGGGTATAGAGGGATTTTTCATTTTCAAAATTACCTCAAAATTTAATATGACTTGGCACGCATCATGGTGGGGTGCAGAATATATACTTTAATCTGAATAACAATAATTCGTCAACAGAAATCATTGTCGGGTCGTTAGAGGGGGTATAGAGGGATTTTTCATTTTCAATATTTCTTCAAAAATCCAATATGACTTGGCACGCATCATGGTGGGGTGCAAAGTATCCATGTCCATCTGAATTACAATAATTCGTCAACATAATTCATTGTCGTGTCGTCAGAGGGGGTATAGAGGGATTTTTCATTTTCAATATCACTTCAAAAATCTAATATGACTTGGCACGTATCATGGTGAAGTGCATAATATCCATTTTCATCTAAATTACAATAATTTGTCAACAGAAATCATTGTCGGGTCGTCAGAGGGGGTATAGAGGGATTTTTCATTATCAAAATGACTTCAAAAATCAAATATGACTTGGCACGCATCATAGTAGGGTGCAGAATATATATTTCCATCTGAATATCAAGAATTCGTTAACAGAAATTATTGTCGGGTCGTTAGAGGGGGTATAGAGGCATTTTTCATTTTCAAAATTACCTCAAAATCAAATATGACTTGGCACGCAACATGGTGGGGTGCAGAATATTCATTTCCATCTGAATAACAATAATTCGTCAACGGAAATCATTGTCGTGTCGTTAGAGGGGGTATAGAGGGATTTTTCATTATCAATATTTCTTCGAAAATCTAATATGACTTGGCACGCATCATGGTCGGGTGCAGAATATCCATTTCCATCTGAATAACAATAATTCGTCAACAGAACTCATTGTCGGGTCGTCAGAGGGGGTATAGAGGGATTTTTCATTTTCAAAATGACTTCAAAAATCAAATATGACTTGGCACGCATCATGGTGGGGTACAGAATATCCATTTCCATCTCAATAACAATAATTTGTCAACAGATATCATTGTCGTGTCGTCAGAGGGGGTATAGAGGGATTTTTCATTTTCAAAATTACCTCAAAATCAAAAATGACTTGGCACGCAACATGGTGGGGTGCAGAATATATATTTTAATCTGAATAACAATAATTTGTCAACAGAAATCATTGTAGTGTCGTCAGAGGGGGTATAGAGTGATCTTTCATTTTCAAAATTACCTCAAAATCAAATATGACTTGGCACGCAACATGGTGGGGTGCAGAATATAATATTTCAATCTGAATAACAATAATTCGTCAACAGAAATCATTGTCGGGTAGTTAGAGGGGGTATAGAGGGATTTATCAATTTCAATATTTCTTCAAAAATCCAATATGACTTGGCACGCATCATGGTGGGGGCAGAATATTCATTTTCATCTGAATAACAATAATTCGTCAACAGAAATCATTGTCGGGTCGTTAGAAGGGGTATAGAGGGATTTTTCATTTTCAATATTTCTTCAAAAATCTAATATTACTTGGCACGCATCATAGTGGGGTGCATAATATTTATATCTATCTGAATAACAATAATTTCTTAACGGAAATTATTGTCGTGTCGTCAGAGGGGGTATAGAGGGATTTTTCATTTTCAAAATTACCTCAAAATTTAATATGACTTGGCACGCATCATGGTGGGGTGCAAAGTATCCATGTCCATCTGAATAACAATAATTCGTCAACATAAATCATTGTCGTGTCGTCAGAGGGGGTATAGAGGGATTTTTCATTTTCAACATATCTTCAAAAATCTTATATGAATTGGCACGCATCATGGTGGGGTGCAGAATATCCATTTCCATCTCAATAACAATAATTTGTCAACAGAAATCATTGTCGGGTCGTCAGAGGGGGTGTAGAGGGATTTTTCATTTTCAAAATGACTTCAAAAATCTAATATTACTTGGCACGCGTCATGGTGGGGTGCAGAATATCCATATCTATCTGAATAACAATAATTCCTCAACAGAAATTATTGTTGTGTCGTCAGAGGGGGTATAGAATGATTTTTCATTTCCAATATTTCTTCAAAAATCCAATATGACTTGGCACGCAACATGGTGGGGTGCAGAATATTCATTTCCATCTGAATAACAATAATTCGTCAACAGAAATCATTGTCGGGTCGTTAGAGGGGGTATAGAGGAATTTTTCATTTTCAATATTTCTTCAAAAATCCAATAAGACTTGGCACGCATCATGGTGGGGTGCAAAGTACCCATGTCCATCTGAATAACAATAATTCTTCAATCTAAATCATTGTCGTGTCGTCAGAGGGGGTATAGAGGTATTTTTCATTTTCAAAATTACTTCAAAAATCTAATATGACTTGGCACGCATCATACTGGGGTGCAAAGTATCCATATATATCTAAATAACAATAATTCGTCAACAGAAATCATTGTCGGGTCGTCAGAAGAAGTATAGAGGGATTTTTCATTTTGAATATTTCTTCAAAAATCTAATATTACTTGGCACGCGTCATGGTGGGGTGCAGAATATCCATATCTATCTGAATAACAATAATTCCTTAACAGAAATTTTTGTTGTGTCGTCAGAGGGGGTATAGAGGGATTTTTCAATTTCAAAATTACCTCAAAATTCAATATGACATGGCACGCAACATGGTGGGGGCAGAATATTCATTTTCATCTGAATAACAATAATTCGTCAACAGAAATCATTGTCGGGTCGTTAGAGGGGGTATAGAGGGATTTTTCATTTTCAAAATTACCTCAAAATCAAATATGACTTGGCACGCATCATGGTGGGGTGCAAAGTATTCATGTATATCTAACTAACAATGATTCGTAAACAGAAATCATTGTCGTGTCGTCAAAGGCGGTATAGAGGGATTTTTCATTTTCAAAATTACCTCAAAATCAAATATGACTTGGCACGCAACATGGTGGGGTGCAGAATATTCATTTCCATCTCAATAACAATAATTTGTCAACAGATATCATTGTCGGGTCGTCAGAGTGGGTATAGAGGGATTTTTCATTTACAAAATTACCTCAAAATCAAATATGACTTGGCACGCATCATGGTGGGGTGCAGAATATCCATTTCCATCTGAATAACAATAATTCGTCAACAGAACTCATTGTCGGGTCGTCAGAGGGGGTATAGAGGAATTTTTCATTTTCAAAATGACTTCAAAAATCAAATATGACTTGGCACGCATCATGGTGGGGTACAGAATATCCATTTCCATCTCAATAACAATAATTTGTCAACAGAAATCATTGTAGTGTCGTCAGAGGGGGTATAGAGGGATTTTTCATTTTCAAAATTTCCTCGAAATCAAATATGACTTGGCACGCAACATGGTGGGGTGCAGAATATATACTTTAATCTGAATAACAATAATTCGTCAACAGAAATCATTGTCGGGTCGTTAGAGGGGGTATAGAGGGATTTTTCATTTTCAATATTTCTTCAAAAATCCAATATGACTTGGCACGCATCATGGTGGGGTGCAAAGTATCCATGTCCATCTGAATTACAATAATTCGTCAACATAATTCATTGTCGTGTCGTCAGAGGGGGTATAGAGGGATTTTTCATTTTCAATATTACTTCAAAAATCTAATATGACTTGGCACGTATCATGGTGGAGTGCATAATATCCATTTTCATCTAAATTACAATAATTTGTCAACAGAAATCATTGTCGGGTCGTCAGAGGGGGTATAGAGGGATTTTTCATTATCAAAATGACTTCAAAAATCAAATATGACTTGGCACGCATCATAGTAGGGTGCAGAATATATATTTCCATCTGAATATCAAGAATTCGTTAACAGAAATCATTGTCGGGTCGTTAGAGGGGGTATAGAGGCATTTTTCATTTTCAAAATTACCTCAAAATCAAATATGACTTGGCACGCAACATGGTGGGGTGCAGAATATTCATTTCCATCTGAATAACAATAATTCGTCAACAGAAATCATTGTCGTGTCGTTAGAGGGGGTATAGAGGGATTTTTCATTATCAATATTTCTTCGAAAATCTAATATGACTTGGCACGCATCATGGTCGGGTGCAGAATATCCATTTCCATCTGAATAACAATAATTCGTCAACAGAACTCATTGTCGGGTCGTCAGAGGGGGTATAGAGGGATTTTTCATTTTCAAAATGACTTCAAAAATCAAATATGACTTGGCACGCATCATGGTGGGGTACAGAATATCCATTTCCATCTCAATAACAATAATTTGTCAACAGATATCATTGTCGTGTCGTCAGAGGGGGTATAGAGTGATTTTTCATTTTCAAAATTACCTCAAAATCAAAAATGACTTGGCACGCAACATGGTGGGGTGCAGAATATATATTTTAATCTGAATAACAATAATTTGTCAACAGAAATCATTGTAGTGTCGTCAGAGGGGGTATAGAGTGATCTTTCATTTTCAAAATTACCTCAAAATCAAATATGACTTGGCACGCAACATGGTGGGGTGCAGAATATATATTTTAATCTGAATAACAATAATTCGTCAACAGAAATCATTGTCGGGTAGTTAGAGGGGGTATAGAGGGATTTCTCATTTTCAATATTTCTTCAAAAATCCAATATAACTTGGCACGCATCATGGTGGGGTGCAAAGTATCCATGTCCATCTGAATTACAATAATTCGTCAACATAATTCATTGTTGTGTCGTCAGAGGGGGTATAGAGGGATTTTTCATTTTCAAAATTACTTCAAAAATCAAATATGACTTGGCACGTATCATGGTGGAGTGCATAATATCCATTTTCATCTAAATTACAATAATTCGTCAACAGATATCATTGTCGGGTCGTCAGAGGGGGTATAGAGGGATTTTTCATTTTCAATATTACTTCAAAAATCTAATATGACTTGGCACGCATCATGGTGGGGTGCAAAGTATCCATGTCCATCTGAATTACAATAATTCGTCAACATAATTCATTGTCGTGTCGTCAGAGGGGGTATAGAGGGATTTTTCATTTTCAAAATTACTTCAAAAATTAAATATGACTTGGCACGTATCATGGTGGAGTGCATAATATCCATTTTCATTTAAATTACAATAATTTGTCAACAGAAATCATTGTCGGTTCGTCAGAGGGGGTATAGAGGGATATTTCATTATCAAAATGACTTCAAAAATCAAATATGACTTGGCACGCATCATAGTAGGGTGCAGAATATATATTTCCATCTGAATAACAAGAATTCGTTAACAGAAATCATTGTCGGGTCGTTAGAGGGGGTATAGAGGCATTTTTCATTTTCAAAATTACCTCAAAATCAAATATGACTTGGCACGTAACATGGTGGGATGCAGAATATTCATTTCCATCTGAATAACAATAATTCGTCAACAGAAATCATTGTCGTGTCGTTAGAGGGGGTATAGAGGGATTTTTCATTATCAATATTTCTTCGAAAATCTAATATGACTTGGCACGCATCATGGTCGGGTGCAGAATATCCATTTCCATCTGAATAACATTAATTTGTCAACAGAAATCATTGTCCGTCGTCAAAGAGGGTATAGAGGGATCTTTCATTTTCAAAATTACTTCAAAAATCTAAGATGACTTGGCACGCATCATGGTGGGGTGCAAAGTATCCATGTCCATCTGAATAACAATAATTCGTCAACATAAATCATTGTCGTGTCGTCAGAGGGGGTATAGAGGGACTTTTCATTTTCAAAATTACCTCAAAATCAAATATGACTTGGCACGCAACATGATGGGGTGCAGAATATTCATTTCCATCTGAATAACAATAATTCGTCAACGGAAATCATTGTCGGGTCGTTAGAGGGGGTATAGAGGGATTTCTCATTTTCAAAATGACTTCAAAAATCAAATATGACTTGGCACGCATCATGGTGGGGTACAGAATATCCATTTCCATCTCAATAACAATAAATTTGTCAACAGATATCATTGTCGTGTCGTCAGAGGGGGTATAGAGGGAGTTTTCATTTTCAAAATTACCTCAAAATCAAATATGACTTGGCACGCAACATGGTGGGGTGCAGAATATATATTTTAATCTGAATAACAATAATTCGTCGACAGAAATCATTGTCGGGTCGTTAGAGGGGGTATAGAGGGATTTTTCAGTTTCAAAATTACTTCAAAAATCAAATATGACTTGGCACGTATCATGGTGGAGTGCATGATATCCATTTCCATCTAAATTACAATAATTCGTCAACAGAAATCATTGTCGGGTCGTTAGAGGGGGTATAGAGGGATTTTTCATTTTCAAAATTACCTCAAAATCAAATATGACTTGGCACGCAACGTGGTGGGGTGCAGAATATTCATTTTCATCTGAATAACAATGATTCGTCAACAGAAATCATTGTCGGGTCGTTAGAGGGGGTATAGAGGGACTTTTCATTTCCAATATATCTTCAAAAATCCAATATGACTTGGCACGCATCATGGTGGGGTGCAGAATATCCATTTCTATCTGAATAACAATAATTTGTCAACAGAAATCATTGTCCGTCGTCAAAGGGGGTATAGAGGGATTTTTCATTTTCAAAATTACTTCAAAAATCTAATATGACTTGGCACGCATCATGGTGGGGTGCAAAGTATCCATGTCCATCTGAATAACAATAATTCGTCAACATAAATCATTGTCGTGTCGTCAGAGGGGGTATAGAGGGACTTTTCATTTTCAAAATTACCTCAAAATCAAATATGACTTGGCACGCAACATGATGGGGTGCAGAATATTCATTTCCATCTGAATAATAATAATTCATCAACGGAAATCATTGTCGGGTCGTTAGAGGGGGTATAGAGGAATTTTTCATTTTCAATATTTCTTCAAAAATCCAATATGACTTAGCACGCATCATACTGGGGTGCAAAGTATCCATATATATCTAAATAACAATAACTCGTCAACAGAAATCAATGTCGTGTCGTCAGAGGGGGTATAGAGGAATTTATCATTTTCAAAATGACTTCAAAAATGTAATATGACTTGGCACACATCATGTTGGGGTACAGAATATCCATTTCCATCTCAATAACAATAATTCGTCAACAGAAATCATTGTCGGGTCGTCAGAGGGGGTATAGAGGAATTTTTCATTTTCAAAATTTCTTCAAAAATCTAATATGACTTGGCACGCATCATGGTGGGGTGCATTGTATCCATGTCCATCTATATAACAATAATTCGTCAATTTAAATCATTGCCGGGTCGTCAGAGGGGGTATAGAGGGATTTTTTATTTTCAAAAAGACTTCAAAAATCAAATATCATATGGCACGCATCATGGAGGGGTGCAGAATATCCATTTCCATCTGAATAACAATATTTTGTCATCAGAAATCATTGTCGGGTCATTAGAGGGGGGTATAGAGGGATTTTTCATTTTCAAAATTACTTCAAAAATCAAATATGACTTGGCACGCATCATAGTAGGGTGCAAAATATTCATTTCCATCTGAATAACAATAATTTGTCAACAGAAATCATTGTCGGGTCGTCAGAGGGGGTATAGAGGGATTTTTCATTTTCAAAATGACTTCAAAAATCAAATATGACTTGGCACGCATCATGGTCGGGTGCAGAATATCCATTGCCATCTGAATAACAATAATTCGTCAACAGAACTCATTGTCGGGTCGTCAGAGGGGGTATAGAGGGATTTTTCATTTTCAAAATGACTTCAAAAATCAAATATGACTTGGCACGCATCATGGTGGGGTACAGAATATCCATTTCCATCTCAATAACAATAATTTGTCAACAGATATCATTGTCGTGTCGTCAGAGGGGGTATAGAGGGATTTTTCATTTTCAAAATTACCTCAAAATCAAAAATGACTTGGCACGCAACATGGTGGGGTGCAGAATATATATTTTAATCTGAATAACAATAATTTGTCAACAGAAATCATTGTAGTGTCGTCAGAGGGGGTATAGAGTGATCTTTCATTTTCAAAATTACCTCAAAATCAAATATGACTTGGCACGCAACATGGTGGGGTGCAGAATATATATTTTAATCTGAATAACAATAATTCGTCAACAGAAATCATTGTCGGGTCGTTAGAGGGGGTATAGAGGGATTTTTCATTTTCAATATTTCTTCAAAAATCCAATATGACTTGGCACGCATCATGGTGGGGTGCAAAGTATCCATGTCCATCTGAATTACAATAATTCGTCAACATAATTCATTGTCGTGTCGTCAGAGGGGGTATAGAGGGATTTTTCATTTTCAAAATTACTTCAAAAATCAAATATGACTTGGCACGTATCATGGTGGAGTGCATAATATCCATTTTCATCTAAATTACAATAATTCGTCAACAGATATCATTGTCGGGTCGTCAGAGGGGGTATAGAGGGATTTTTCATTTTCAATATTACTTCAAAAATCTAATATGACTTGGCACGCATCATGGTGGGGTGCAAAGTATCCATGTCCATCTGAATTACAATAATTCGTCAACATAATTCATTGTCGTGTCGTCAGAGGGGGTATAGAGGGATTTTTCATTTTCAAAATTACTTCAAAAATCAAATATGACTTGGCACGTATCATGGTGGAGTGCATAATATCCATTTTCATCTAAATTACAATAATTTGTCAACAGAAATCATTGTCGGTTCGTCAGAGGGGGTATAGAGGGATTTTTCATTATCAAAATGACTTCAAAAATCAAATATGACTTGGCACGCATCATAGTAGGGTGCAGAATATATATTTCCATCTGAATAACAAGAATTCGTTAACAGAAATCATTGTCGGGTCGTTAGAGGGGGTATAGAGCCATTTTTCATTTTCAAAATTACCTCAAAATCAAATATGACTTGGCACGTAACATGGTGGGGTGCAGAATATTCATTTCCATCTGAATAACAATAATTCGTCAACAGAAATCATTGTCGTGTCGTTAGAGGGGGTATAGAGGGATTTTTCATTATCAATATTTCTTCGAAAATCTAATATGACTTGGCACGCATCATGGTCGGGTGCAGAATATCCATTTCCATCTGAATAACAATAATTTGTCAACAGATATCATTGTCCGTCGTCAAAGAGGGTATAGAGGGATCTTTCATTTTCAAAATTACTTCAAAAATCTAAGATGACTTGGCACGCATCATGGTGGGGTGCAAAGTATCCATGTCCATCTGAATAACAATAATTCGTCAACATGAATCATTGTCGTGTCGTCAGAGGGGGTATAGAGGTACTTTTCATTTTCAAAATTACCTCAAAATCAAATATGACTTGGCACGCAACATGATGGGGTGCAGAATATTCATTTCCATCTGAATAACAATAATTCGTCAACGGAAATCATTGTCGGGTCGTTAGAGGGGGTATAGAGGGATTTTTCATTTTCAAAATGACTTCAAAAATCAAATATGACTTGGCACGCATCATGGTGGGGTACAGAATATCCATTTCCATCTCAATAACAATAATTTGTCAACAGATATCATTGTCCTGTCGTCAGAGGGGGTATAGAGGGATTTTTCATTTTCAAAATTACCTCAAAATCAAATATGACTTGGCACGCAACATGGTGGGGTGCAGAATATATATTTTAATCTGAATAACAATAATTCGTCGACAGAAATCATTGTCGGGTCGTTAGAGGGGGTATAGAGGAATTTTTCATTTTCAATATTTCTTCAAAAATCCAATATGACTTAGCACGCATCATACTGGGGTGCAAAGTATCCATATATATCTAAATAACAATAACTCGTCAACAGAAATCAATGTCGTGTCGTCAGAGGGGGTATAGAGGAATTTATCATTTTCAAAATGACTTCAAAAATGTAATATGACTTGGCACACATCATGTTGGGGTACAGAATATCCATTTCCATCTCAATAACAATAATTCGTCAACAGAAATCATTGTCGGGTCGTCAGAGGGGGTATAGAGGAATTTTTCATTTTCAAAATTTCTTCAAAAATCTAATATGACTTGGCACGCATCATGGTGGGGTGCATTGTATCCATGTCCATCTATATAACAATAATTCGTCAATTTAAATCATTGCCGGGTCGTCAGAGGGGGTATAGAGGGATTTTTTATTTTCAAAAAGACTTCAAAAATCAAATATCATATGGCACGCATCATGGAGGGGTGCAGAATATCCATTTCCATCTGAATAACAATATTTTGTCATCAGAAATCATTGTCGGGTCATTAGAGGGGGGTATAGAGGGATTTTTCATTTTCAAAATTACTTCAAAAATCAAATATGACTTGGCACGCATCATAGTAGGGTGCAAAATATTCATTTCCATCTGAATAACAATAATTTGTCAACAGAAATCATTGTCGGGTCGTCAGAGGGGGTATAGAGGGATTTTTCATTTTCAAAATGACTTCAAAAATCAAATATGACTTGGCACGCATCATGGTCGGGTGCAGAATATCCATTGCCATCTGAATAACAATAATTCGTCAACAGAACTCATTGTCGGGTCGTCAGAGGGGGTATAGAGGGATTTTTCATTTTCAAAATGACTTCAAAAATCAAATATGACTTGGCACGCATCATGGTGGGGTACAGAATATCCATTTCCATCTCAATAACAATAATTTGTCAACAGATATCATTGTCGTGTCGTCAGAGGGGGTATAGAGGGATTTTTCATTTTCAAAATTACCTCAAAATCAAAAATGACTTGGCACGCAACATGGTGGGGTGCAGAATATATATTTTAATCTGAATAACAATAATTTGTCAACAGAAATCATTGTAGTGTCGTCAGAGGGGGTATAGAGTGATCTTTCATTTTCAAAATTACCTCAAAATCAAATATGACTTGGCACGCAACATGGTGGGGTGTAGAATATATATTTTAATCTGAATAACAATAATTCGTCAACAGAAATCATTGTCGGGTCGTTAGAGGGGGTATAGAGGGATTTTTCATTTTCAATATTTCTTCAAAAATCCAATATGACTTGGCACGCATCATGGTGGGGTGCAAAGTATCCATGTCCATCTGAATTACAATAATTCGTCAACATAATTCATTGTCGTGTCGTCAGAGGGGGTATAGAGGGATTTTTCATTTTCAAAATTACTTCAAAAATCAAATATGACTTGGCACGTATCATGGTGGAGTGCATAATATCCATTTTCATCTAAATTACAATAATTCGTCAACAGATATCATTGTCGGGTCGTCAGAGGGGGTATAGAGGGATTTTTCATTTTCAATATTACTTCAAAAATCTAATATGACTTGGCACGCATCATGGTGGGGTGCAAAGTATCCATGTCCATCTGAATTACAATAATTCGTCAACATAATTCATTGTCGTGTCGTCAGAGGGGGTATAGAGGGATTTTTCATTTTCAAAATTACTTCAAAAATCAAATATGTCTTGGCACGTATCATGGTGGAGTGCATAATATCCATTTTCATCTAAATTACAATAATTTGTCAACAGAAATCATTGTCGGTTCGTCAGAGGGGGTATAGAGGGATTTTTCATTATCAAAATGACTTCAAAAATCAAATATGACTTGGCACGCATCATAGTAGGGTGCAGAATATATATTTCCATCTGAATAACAAGAATTCGTTAACAGAAATCATTGTCGGGTCGTTAGAGGGGGTATAGAGCCATTTTTCATTTTCAAAATTACCTCAAAATCAAATATGACTTGGCACGTAACATGGTGGGGTGCAGAATATTCATTTCCATCTGAATAACAATAATTCGTCAACAGAAATCATTGTCGTGTCGTTAGAGGGGGTATAGAGGGATTTTTCATTATCAATATTTCTTCGAAAATCTAATATGACTTGGCACGCATCATGGTCGGGTGCAGAATATCCATTTCCATCTGAATAACAATAATTTGTCAACAGATATCATTGTCCGTCGTCAAAGAGGGTATAGAGGGATCTTTCATTTTCAAAATTACTTCAAAAATCTAAGATGACTTGGCACGCATCATGGTGGGGTGCAAAGTATCCATGTCCATCTGAATAACAATAATTCGTCAACATGAATCATTGTCGTGTCGTCAGAGGGGGTATAGAGGTACTTTTCATTTTCAAAATTACCTCAAAATCAAATATGACTTGGCACGCAACATGATGGGGTGCAGAATATTCATTTCCATCTGAATAACAATAATTCGTCAACGGAAATCATTGTCGGGTCGTTAGAGGGGGTATAGAGGGATTTTTCATTTTCAAAATGACTTCAAAAATCAAATATGACTTGGCACGCATCATGGTGGGGTACAGAATATCCATTTCCATCTCAATAACAATAATTTGTCAACAGATATCATTGTCCTGTCGTCAGAGGGGGTATAGAGGGATATTTCATTTTCAAAATTACCTCAAAATCAAATATGACTTGGCACGCAACATGGTGGGGTGCAGAATATATATTTTAATCTGAATAACAATAATTCGTCGACAGAAATCATTGTCGGGTCGTTAGAGGGGGTATAGAGGGATTTTTCAGTTTCAAAATTACTTCAAAAATCAAATATGACTTGGCACGTATCATGGTGGAGTGCATGATATCCATTTCCATCTAAATTACAATAATTCGTCAACAGAAATCTTTGTCGGGTCGTTAGAGGGGGTATAGAGGGATTTTTCAGTTTCAAAATTACTTCAAAAATCAAATATGACTTGGCACGTATCATGGTGGAGTGCATAATATCCATTTTCATCTAAATTAAAATAATTTGTCAACAGAAATCATTGTCGGGTCGTCAGAGGGGGTATAGAGGGATTTTTCATTATGAAAATGACTTCAAAAGTCAAATATGACTTGGCACGCATCATAGTAGGGTGCAGAATATATATTTCCATCTGAATAACAAGAATTTGTTAACAGAAATCATTGTCGGGTCGTTAGAGGGGGTATAGAGGGATTTTTCATTTTCAAAATTACCTCAAAATCAAATATGACTTGGCACGCAACGTGGTGGGGTGCAAAATATTCATTTCCATCTGAATAACAATAATTCGTCAACAGAAATCATTGTCGGGTCGTTAGAGGGGGTATAGAGGGATTTTTCATTTCCAATATATCTTCAAAAATCCAATATGACTTGGCACGCATCATGGTGGGGTGCAGAATATCCATTTCTATCTGAATAACAATAATTTGTCAACAGAAATCATTGTCCGTCGTCAAAGGGGGTATAGAGGGATTTTTCATTTTCAAAATTACTTCAAAAATCTAATATGACTTGGCACGCATCATGGTGGGGTGCAAAGTATCCATGTCCATCTGAATAACAATAATTCGTCAACATAAATCATTGTCGTGTCGTCAGAGGGGGTATAGAGGGACTTTTCATTTTCAAAATTACCTCAAAATCAAATATGACTTGGCACGCAACATGATGGGGTGCAGAATATTCATTTCCATCTGAATAATAATAATTCGTCAACGGAAATCATTGTCGGGTCGTTAGAGGGGGTATAGAGGAATTTTTCATTTTCAATATTTCTTCAAAAATCCAATATGACTTGGCACGCATCATACTGGGGTGCAAAGTATCCATATATATCTAAATAACAATAACTCGTCAACAGAAATCAATGTCGTGTCGTCAGAGGGGGTATAGAGGAATTTATCATTTTCAAAATGACTTCAAAAATGTAATATGACTTGGCACACATCATGTTGGGGTACAGAATATCCATTTCCATCTCAATAACAATAATTCGTCAACAGAAATCATTGTCGGGTCGTCAGAGGGGGTATAGAGGAATTTTTCATTTTCAAAATTTCTTCAAAAATCTAATATGACTTGGCTCACATCATGGTGGGGTGCAATGTATCCATGTCCATCTATATAACAATAATTCGTCAATTTAAATCATTGCCGGGTCGTCAACCCCCTCTGACGATAGAGGGATTTTTTATTTTCAAAAAGACTTCAAAAATCAAATATGATATGGCACGCATCATGGAGTGGTGCGAATATCCATTTCCATCTGAATAACAATATTTCGTCATCAGAAATCATTGTCGGGTCATTAGAGGGGGGTATAGAGGGATTTTTCATTTTCAAAATTACTTCAAAAATCAAATATGACTTGGCACGCATCATAGTAGGGTGCAAAATATTCATTTCCATCTGAATAACAATAATTTGTCAACAGAAATCATTGTCGGGTCGTCAGAGGGGGTATAGAGGGATTTTTCATTTTCAAAATTACCTCAAAATCAAATATGACTTGGCACGCATCGTGGTGGGGTACAGAATATCCAATTCCATCTGAATAACAATAATTCGTCAACATAAATCATTGACGGGTCGTTACAGGGGGGTATAGAGGGATTTTTCATTTTCAAAATTACTTCAAAAATCAAATATGACTTGGTACGCATTGGGGTGGGGTGCAGAATATCCAATTCCATCTGAATAACAATAATTCGTCAACAGAAATCATTGACGGGTCGTTAGAGGGGGTATAGAGGGATTTTTCATTTTCAAAATTTCTTCAAGAATCTAATATGACTTGTCACTTATCATGGTGGGGCGCGAAATATCTATGTCCATCTAAATAACAATAATTCGTTAACAGAAATCATTGTCGGGTCGTCAGAAGGGGTATAGAGGGATTTTTCATTTTCAAAATTACTTCAAAAATCAAATATGACTTGGAACGTATCATGGAGGAGTGCATAATATCCATTTTCATCTTAATATCAATAATTCGTCAACAGAAATTATTGTCGGGTCGTCAGAGGGGTTAAAGGGAATTTTCTTTTTCAAAACTACTTCAAAAATCGAATATAACTTGGCACGCATCATAGTAGGGTGCAAAATCTTCATTTTCATCTGAATAACAATGATTTGTCAAAAGAAATCATTGTCGGGTCGTCAGAGGGGGTATAGAGGGATTTTTCATTACCAACATGACTTCAAAAATCAAATATGACTTGACACGCATCATGGTGGGGTACAGAATATCCATTTTCATCTCAATAACAATAATTTGTCAACAGAAACCATTGTCGGGTCGTCAGAGGGGGTATAGAGGGATTTTTCATTTTCAAAATGACTTCAAAAATCTAATATGACTTGGCACGCATCATGGTGGGGTGCAGGATATCCATTTCCATCTGAATAACAATAATTTATCAACAGAAGTCATTGTCGGGTCGTTAGAGGGGGTATAGAGTGATTTTTCATTTTCAATATATCTTCAAAAATCTAATATGACTTGGCACGCATCATGGTGGGGTGCAGAATATCTTTTTCCATCTGAATAACAAGAATTCGTCAACAGAAATCAATGTCGGGTCGTTAGATGGGGTATAGAGGGATTTTTCATTTTCAATATTTCTTCAAAAATCTAATATGACTTGGCACGCATAATGGTGGGGTGCAGAATATCTTTTTCCATCTGAATAACAATAATTCGTCGACAGAAATCATTGTCGGGTCGTTAGAGGGGGTATAGAGGGATTTTTCATTTTCAAAATTACATCAAAATCAAAAATGACTTGGCAAGCAACATTGTAGGGTGCAGAATATTCATTTCTATCTGAATAACAATAATTTATCAACAGAAATCATTGTCGGGTCGTTAGAGGGGGTATAGAGGGATTTTTCATTTTCAAAATTACCTCATAATTTAATATGACTTGGCACGCATCATGGTGGGGTGCATAGTATCCATGTCCATCTGAATAACAATAATTCGTCAACATAAATCATTGTCGTGTCGTCAGAGGGGGTATAGAGGGATTTTTCATTTTCAATATTTCTTCAAAAATCTTATATGAATTGGCACGCATCATGGTGGGGTGCTGAATATCCATTTCCATCTCAATAACAATAATTTGTCAACAGAAATCATTGTCGGGTCGTCAGAGGGGGTGTAGAGGGATTTTTCATTTTCAAAATGACTTCAAAAATCTAATATTACTTGGCACGCATCATGGTGGGGTGCAGAATATCCATATCTATCTGAATAACAATAATTCCTTAACAGAAATTATTGTTGTGTCGTCAGAGGGGGTATAGAATGATTTTTCATTTCCAATATTTCTTCAAAAATCCAATATGACTTGGCACGCAACATGGTAGGGTGCAGAATATTCATTTCCATCTGAATAACAATAATTCGTCTACAGATATCATTGTCGGGTCGTTAGAGGGGGTATAGAGGAATTTTTCATTTTCAATATTTCTACAAAAATCCAATAAGACTTGGCACGCATCATGGTGGGGTGCAAAGTATCCATGTCCATCTGAATAACAATAATTCTTCAATCTAAATCATTGTCGTGTCGTCAGAGGGGGTATAGAGGTATTTTTCATTTTCAAAATTACTTCAAAAATCTAATATGACTTGGCACGCATCATACTGGGGTGCAAAGTATCCATATATATCTAAATAACAATGATTCGTCAACAGAAATCATTGTCGGGTCGTCAGAAGAGGTATAGAGGGATTTTTCATTTTCAATATTTCTTCCAAAATCTAATATTACTTGGCACGCATCATGGTGGGGTGCAGAATATCCATATCTATCTGAATAACAATAATTCCTTAACAGAAATTATTGTCGTGTCGTCAGAGGGGGTATAGATGGATTTTTCATTTTCAAAATTACCTCAAAATCAAATATGACCTGGCACGCAACATGGTGGGGTACAGAATATCCATTTCTATCTGAATAACAATAATTCGTCAAGAGAAATCATTGTCTGGTAGTCAGAAGAGGTATAGAGGAATTTTTCATTTTCAAAATTATTTCAAATATCTAATATGACTTGGCACGCAACATGGTGGAGTGCAGAATATCCATTTCCATCTGATTAACAATAATTCGTCAACAGAAATCATTGTCGGGTCGTTATAAGGGGTATAGGGGGATTCTTCATTTTCAATATTTCTTCAAAAATCTAATATTACTTGGCACGCATCATGGTGGGGTGCATAATATTTATATCTATCTGAATAACAATAATTTCTTAACAGAAATTATTGTCGTGTCGTCAGAGGGGGTATAGATGGATTTTTCATTTTCAAAATTACGTCAAAATCAAATATGACCTGGCACGCAACATGGTGGGGTACAGAATATCCATTTCTATCTGAATAACAATAATTCGTCAAGAGAAATCAATGTCGGGTAGTCAGAAGAGGTATAGAGGAATTTTTCATTTTCAAAATTATTTCAAATATCTAATATGACTTGGCACGCAACATGGTGGAGTGCAGAATATCCATTTCCATCTGACTAACAATAATTCGTGAAGGGAAATCATTGTCGGGTCGTAAAAAGAGGTATAGAGGGATATTTCATTTTCAAAATTACTTCAAAAATCAAATATGAGTTGGCACGTATCATGGTGGGGTGCAAAGTATCCTTGTTCATCTGAATAACATTAATTCATCAACAGAAATCATTGTCGGGACGTCAGAGGGGGTATAGAGGGATTTTTCATTTTCAAAATTTCTTCAAAAATCTAATATGACTTGGCTCACATCATGGTGGGGTGCAATGTATCCATGTCCATCTATATAACAATAATTCGTCAATTTAAATCATTGCCGGGTCGTCAACCCCCTCTGACGATAGAGGGATTTTTTATTTTCAAAAAGACTTCAAAAATCAAATATGATATGGCACGCATCATGGAGTGGTGCGAATATCCATTTCCATCTGAATAACAATATTTCGTCATCAGAAATCATTGTCGGGTCATTAGAGGGGGGTATAGAGGGATTTTTCATTTTCAAAATTACTTCAAAAATCAAATATGACTTGGCACGCATCATAGTAGGGTGCAAAATATTCATTTCCATCTGAATAACAATAATTTGTCAACAGAAATCATTGTCGGGTCGTCAGAGGGGGTATAGAGGGATTTTTCATTTTCAAAATTACCTCAAAATCAAATATGACTTGGCACGCAACGTGGTGGGGTACAGAATATCCAATTCCATCTGAATAACAATAATTCGTCAACATAAATCATTGACGGGTCGTTACAGGGGGGTATAGAGGGATTTTTCATTTTCAAAATTACTTCAAAAATCAAATATGACTTGGTACGCATTGGGGTGGGGTGCAGAATATCCAATTCCATCTGAATAACAATAATTCGTCAACAGAAATCATTGACGGGTCGTTAGAGGGGGTATAGAGGGATTTTTCATTTTCAAAATTTCTTCAAGAATCTAATATGACTTGTCACTTATCATGGTGGGGCGCGAAATATCTATGTCCATCTAAATAACAATAATTCGTTAACAGAAATCATTGTCGGGTCGTCAGAAGGGGTATAGAGGGATTTTTCATTTTCAAAATTACTTCAAAAATCAAATATGACTTGGTACGTATCATGGAGGAGTGCATAATATCCATTTTCATCTTAATATCAATAATTCGTCAACAGAAATTATTGTCGGGTCGTCAGAGGGGTTAAAGGGAATTTTCTTTTTCAAAACTACTTCAAAAATCGAATATAACTTGGCACGCATCATAGTAGGGTGCAAAATCTTCATTTTCATCTGAATAACAATAATTTGTCAACAGAAATCATTGTCGGGTCGTCAGAGGGGGTATAGAGGGATTTTTCATTACCAACATGACTTCAAAAATCAAATATGACTTGGCACGCATCATGGTGGGGTACAGAATATCCATTTTCATCTCAATAACAATAATTTGTCAACAGAAATCATTGTCGGGTCGTCAGAGGGGGTATAGAGGGATTTTTCATTTTCAAAATGACTTCAAAAATCTAATATGACTTGGCACGCATCATGGTGGGGTGCAGGATATCCATTTCCATCTGAATAACAATAATTTATCAACAGAAGTCATTGTCGGGTCGTTAGAGGGGGTATAGAGTGATTTTTCATTTTCAATATATCTTCAAAAATCTAATATGACTTGGCACGCATCATGGTGGGGTGCAGAATATCTTTTTCCATCTGAATAACAAGAATTCGTCAACAGAAATCAATGTCGGGTCGTTAGATGGGGTATAGAGGGATTTTTCATTTTCAATATTTCTTCAAAAATCTAATATGACTTGGCACGCATAATGGTGGGGTGCAGAATATCTTTTTCCATCTGAATAACAATAATTCGTCGACAGAAATCATTGTCGGGTCGTTAGAGGGGGTATAGAGGGATTTTTCATTTTCAAAATTACCTCAAAATCAAAAATGACTTGGCAAGCAACATTGTAGGGTGCAGAATATTCATTTCTATCTGAATAACAATAATTTATCAACAGAAATCATTGTCGGGTCGTTAGAGGGGGTATAGAGGGATTTTTCATTTTCAAAATTACCTCATAATTTAATATGACTTGGCACGCATCATGGTGGGGTGCATAGTATCCATGTCCATCTGAATAACAATAATTCGTCAACATAAATCATTGTCGTGTCGTCAGAGGGGGTATAGAGGGATTTTTCATTTTCAATATTTCTTCAAAAATCTTATATGAATTGGCACGCATCATGGTGGGGTGCTGAATATCCATTTCCATCTCAATAACAATAATTTGTCAACAGAAATCATTGTCGGGTCGTCAGAGGGGGTGTAGAGGGATTTTTCATTTTCAAAATGACTTCAAAAATCTAATATTACTTGGCGCGCATCATGGTGGGGTGCAGAATATCCATATCTATCTGAATAACAATAATTCCTTAACAGAAATTATTGTTGTGTCGTCAGAGGGGGTATAGAATGATTTTTCATTTCCAATATTTCTTCAAAAATCCAATATGACTTGGCACGCAACATGGTGGGGTGCAGAATATTCATTTCCATCTGAATAACAATAATTCGTCTACAGAAATCATTGTCCGTCGTCAAAGAGGGTATAGAGGGATCTTTCATTTTCAAAATTACTTCAAAAATCTAAGATGACTTGGCACGCATCATGGTGGGGTGCAAAGTATCCATGTCCATCTGAATAACAATAATTCGTCAACATGAATCATTGTCGTGTCGTCAGAGGGGGTATAGAGGGATTTTTCATTTTCAAAATTACCTCAAAATCAAATATGACTTGGCACGCAACATGGTGGGGTGCAGAATATATATTTTAATCTGAATAACAATAATTCGTCGACAGAAATCATTGTCGGGTCGTTAGAGGGGGTATAGAGGAATTTTTCATTTTCAATATTTCTTCAAAAATCCAATATGACTTAGCACGCATCATACTGGGGTGCAAAGTATCCATATATATCTAAATAACAATAACTCGTCAACAGAAATCAATGTCGTGTCGTCAGAGGGGGTATAGAGGAATTTATCATTTTCAAAATGACTTCAAAAATGTAATATGACTTGGCACACATCATGTTGGGGTACAGAATATCCATTTCCATCTCAATAACAATAATTCGTCAACAGAAATCATTGTCGGGTCGTCAGAGGGGGTATAGAGGAATTTTTCATTTTCAAAATTTCTTCAAAAATCTAATATGACTTGGCACGCATCATGGTGGGGTGCATTGTATCCATGTCCATCTATATAACAATAATTCGTCAATTTAAATCATTGCCGGGTCGTCAGAGGGGGTATAGAGGGATTTTTTATTTTCAAAAAGACTTCAAAAATCAAATATCATATGGCACGCATCATGGAGGGGTGCAGAATATCCATTTCCATCTGAATAACAATATTTTGTCATCAGAAATCATTGTCGGGTCATTAGAGGGGGGTATAGAGGGATTTTTCATTTTCAAAATTACTTCAAAAATCAAATATGACTTGGCACGCATCATAGTAGGGTGCAAAATATTCATTTCCATCTGAATAACAATAATTTGTCAACAGAAATCATTGTCGGGTCGTCAGAGGGGGTATAGAGGGATTTTTCATTTTCAAAATGACTTCAAAAATCAAATATGACTTGGCACGCATCATGGTCGGGTGCAGAATATCCATTGCCATCTGAATAACAATAATTCGTCAACAGAACTCATTGTCGGGTCGTCAGAGGGGGTATAGAGGGATTTTTCATTTTCAAAATGACTTCAAAAATCAAATATGACTTGGCACGCATCATGGTGGGGTACAGAATATCCATTTCCATCTCAATAACAATAATTTGTCAACAGATATCATTGTCGTGTCGTCAGAGGGGGTATAGAGGGATTTTTCATTTTCAAAATTACCTCAAAATCAAAAATGACTTGGCACGCAACATGGTGGGGTGCAGAATATATATTTTAATCTGAATAACAATAATTTGTCAACAGAAATCATTGTAGTGTCGTCAGAGGGGGTATAGAGTGATCTTTCATTTTCAAAATTACCTCAAAATCAAATATGACTTGGCACGCAACATGGTGGGGTGTAGAATATATATTTTAATCTGAATAACAATAATTCGTCAACAGAAATCATTGTCGGGTCGTTAGAGGGGGTATAGAGGGATTTTTCATTTTCAATATTTCTTCAAAAATCCAATATGACTTGGCACGCATCATGGTGGGGTGCAAAGTATCCATGTCCATCTGAATTACAATAATTCGTCAACATAATTCATTGTCGTGTCGTCAGAGGGGGTATAGAGGGATTTTTCATTTTCAAAATTACTTCAAAAATCAAATATGACTTGGCACGTATCATGGTGGAGTGCATAATATCCATTTTCATCTAAATTACAATAATTCGTCAACAGATATCATTGTCGGGTCGTCAGAGGGGGTATAGAGGGATTTTTCATTTTCAATATTACTTCAAAAATCTAATATGACTTGGCACGCATCATGGTGGGGTGCAAAGTATCCATGTCCATCTGAATTACAATAATTCGTCAACATAATTCATTGTCGTGTCGTCAGAGGGGGTATAGAGGGATTTTTCATTTTCAAAATTACTTCAAAAATCAAATATGTCTTGGCACGTATCATGGTGGAGTGCATAATATCCATTTTCATCTAAATTACAATAATTTGTCAACAGAAATCATTGTCGGTTCGTCAGAGGGGGTATAGAGGGATTTTTCATTATCAAAATGACTTCAAAAATCAAATATGACTTGGCACGCATCATAGTAGGGTGCAGAATATATATTTCCATCTGAATAACAAGAATTCGTTAACAGAAATCATTGTCGGGTCGTTAGAGGGGGTATAGAGCCATTTTTCATTTTCAAAATTACCTCAAAATCAAATATGACTTGGCACGTAACATGGTGGGGTGCAGAATATTCATTTCCATCTGAATAACAATAATTCGTCAACAGAAATCATTGTCGTGTCGTTAGAGGGGGTATAGAGGGATTTTTCATTATCAATATTTCTTCGAAAATCTAATATGACTTGGCACGCATCATGGTCGGGTGCAGAATATCCATTTCCATCTGAATAACAATAATTTGTCAACAGATATCATTGTCCGTCGTCAAAGAGGGTATAGAGGGATCTTTCATTTTCAAAATTACTTCAAAAATCTAAGATGACTTGGCACGCATCATGGTGGGGTGCAAAGTATCCATGTCCATCTGAATAACAATAATTCGTCAACATGAATCATTGTCGTGTCGTCAGAGGGGGTATAGAGGTACTTTTCATTTTCAAAATTACCTCAAAATCAAATATGACTTGGCACGCAACATGATGGGGTGCAGAATATTCATTTCCATCTGAATAACAATAATTCGTCAACGGAAATCATTGTCGGGTCGTTAGAGGGGGTATAGAGGGATTTTTCATTTTCAAAATGACTTCAAAAATCAAATATGACTTGGCACGCATCATGGTGGGGTACAGAATATCCATTTCCATCTCAATAACAATAATTTGTCAACAGATATCATTGTCCTGTCGTCAGAGGGGGTATAGAGGGATATTTCATTTTCAAAATTACCTCAAAATCAAATATGACTTGGCACGCAACATGGTGGGGTGCAGAATATATATTTTAATCTGAATAACAATAATTCGTCGACAGAAATCATTGTCGGGTCGTTAGAGGGGGTATAGAGGGATTTTTCAGTTTCAAAATTACTTCAAAAATCAAATATGACTTGGCACGTATCATGGTGGAGTGCATGATATCCATTTCCATCTAAATTACAATAATTCGTCAACAGAAATCTTTGTCGGGTCGTTAGAGGGGGTATAGAGGGATTTTTCAGTTTCAAAATTACTTCAAAAATCAAATATGACTTGGCACGTATCATGGTGGAGTGCATAATATCCATTTTCATCTAAATTAAAATAATTTGTCAACAGAAATCATTGTCGGGTCGTCAGAGGGGGTATAGAGGGATTTTTCATTATGAAAATGACTTCAAAAGTCAAATATGACTTGGCACGCATCATAGTAGGGTGCAGAATATATATTTCCATCTGAATAACAAGAATTTGTTAACAGAAATCATTGTCGGGTCGTTAGAGGGGGTATAGAGGGATTTTTCATTTTCAAAATTACCTCAAAATCAAATATGACTTGGCACGCAACGTGGTGGGGTGCAAAATATTCATTTCCATCTGAATAACAATAATTCGTCAACAGAAATCATTGTCGGGTCGTTAGAGGGGGTATAGAGGGATTTTTCATTTCCAATATATCTTCAAAAATCCAATATGACTTGGCACGCATCATGGTGGGGTGCAGAATATCCATTTCTATCTGAATAACAATAATTTGTCAACAGAAATCATTGTCCGTCGTCAAAGGGGGTATAGAGGGATTTTTCATTTTCAAAATTACTTCAAAAATCTAATATGACTTGGCACGCATCATGGTGGGGTGCAAAGTATCCATGTCCATCTGAATAACAATAATTCGTCAACATAAATCATTGTCGTGTCGTCAGAGGGGGTATAGAGGGACTTTTCATTTTCAAAATTACCTCAAAATCAAATATGACTTGGCACGCAACATGATGGGGTGCAGAATATTCATTTCCATCTGAATAATAATAATTCGTCAACGGAAATCATTGTCGGGTCGTTAGAGGGGGTATAGAGGAATTTTTCATTTTCAATATTTCTTCAAAAATCCAATATGACTTGGCACGCATCATACTGGGGTGCAAAGTATCCATATATATCTAAATAACAATAACTCGTCAACAGAAATCAATGTCGTGTCGTCAGAGGGGGTATAGAGGAATTTATCATTTTCAAAATGACTTCAAAAATGTAATATGACTTGGCACACATCATGTTGGGGTACAGAATATCCATTTCCATCTCAATAACAATAATTCGTCAACAGAAATCATTGTCGGGTCGTCAGAGGGGGTATAGAGGAATTTTTCATTTTCAAAATTTCTTCAAAAATCTAATATGACTTGGCTCACATCATGGTGGGGTGCAATGTATCCATGTCCATCTATATAACAATAATTCGTCAATTTAAATCATTGCCGGGTCGTCAACCCCCTCTGACGATAGAGGGATTTTTTATTTTCAAAAAGACTTCAAAAATCAAATATGATATGGCACGCATCATGGAGTGGTGCGAATATCCATTTCCATCTGAATAACAATATTTCGTCATCAGAAATCATTGTCGGGTCATTAGAGGGGGGTATAGAGGGATTTTTCATTTTCAAAATTACTTCAAAAATCAAATATGACTTGGCACGCATCATAGTAGGGTGCAAAATATTCATTTCCATCTGAATAACAATAATTTGTCAACAGAAATCATTGTCGGGTCGTCAGAGGGGGTATAGAGGGATTTTTCATTTTCAAAATTACCTCAAAATCAAATATGACTTGGCACGCATCGTGGTGGGGTACAGAATATCCAATTCCATCTGAATAACAATAATTCGTCAACATAAATCATTGACGGGTCGTTACAGGGGGGTATAGAGGGATTTTTCATTTTCAAAATTACTTCAAAAATCAAATATGACTTGGTACGCATTGGGGTGGGGTGCAGAATATCCAATTCCATCTGAATAACAATAATTCGTCAACAGAAATCATTGACGGGTCGTTAGAGGGGGTATAGAGGGATTTTTCATTTTCAAAATTTCTTCAAGAATCTAATATGACTTGTCACTTATCATGGTGGGGCGCGAAATATCTATGTCCATCTAAATAACAATAATTCGTTAACAGAAATCATTGTCGGGTCGTCAGAAGGGGTATAGAGGGATTTTTCATTTTCAAAATTACTTCAAAAATCAAATATGACTTGGAACGTATCATGGAGGAGTGCATAATATCCATTTTCATCTTAATATCAATAATTCGTCAACAGAAATTATTGTCGGGTCGTCAGAGGGGTTAAAGGGAATTTTCTTTTTCAAAACTACTTCAAAAATCGAATATAACTTGGCACGCATCATAGTAGGGTGCAAAATCTTCATTTTCATCTGAATAACAATGATTTGTCAAAAGAAATCATTGTCGGGTCGTCAGAGGGGGTATAGAGGGATTTTTCATTACCAACATGACTTCAAAAATCAAATATGACTTGACACGCATCATGGTGGGGTACAGAATATCCATTTTCATCTCAATAACAATAATTTGTCAACAGAAACCATTGTCGGGTCGTCAGAGGGGGTATAGAGGGATTTTTCATTTTCAAAATGACTTCAAAAATCTAATATGACTTGGCACGCATCATGGTGGGGTGCAGGATATCCATTTCCATCTGAATAACAATAATTTATCAACAGAAGTCATTGTCGGGTCGTTAGAGGGGGTATAGAGTGATTTTTCATTTTCAATATATCTTCAAAAATCTAATATGACTTGGCACGCATCATGGTGGGGTGCAGAATATCTTTTTCCATCTGAATAACAAGAATTCGTCAACAGAAATCAATGTCGGGTCGTTAGATGGGGTATAGAGGGATTTTTCATTTTCAATATTTCTTCAAAAATCTAATATGACTTGGCACGCATAATGGTGGGGTGCAGAATATCTTTTTCCATCTGAATAACAATAATTCGTCGACAGAAATCATTGTCGGGTCGTTAGAGGGGGTATAGAGGGATTTTTCATTTTCAAAATTACATCAAAATCAAAAATGACTTGGCAAGCAACATTGTAGGGTGCAGAATATTCATTTCTATCTGAATAACAATAATTTATCAACAGAAATCATTGTCGGGTCGTTAGAGGGGGTATAGAGGGATTTTTCATTTTCAAAATTACCTCATAATTTAATATGACTTGGCACGCATCATGGTGGGGTGCATAGTATCCATGTCCATCTGAATAACAATAATTCGTCAACATAAATCATTGTCGTGTCGTCAGAGGGGGTATAGAGGGATTTTTCATTTTCAATATTTCTTCAAAAATCTTATATGAATTGGCACGCATCATGGTGGGGTGCTGAATATCCATTTCCATCTCAATAACAATAATTTGTCAACAGAAATCATTGTCGGGTCGTCAGAGGGGGTGTAGAGGGATTTTTCATTTTCAAAATGACTTCAAAAATCTAATATTACTTGGCACGCATCATGGTGGGGTGCAGAATATCCATATCTATCTGAATAACAATAATTCCTTAACAGAAATTATTGTTGTGTCGTCAGAGGGGGTATAGAATGATTTTTCATTTCCAATATTTCTTCAAAAATCCAATATGACTTGGCACGCAACATGGTAGGGTGCAGAATATTCATTTCCATCTGAATAACAATAATTCGTCTACAGATATCATTGTCGGGTCGTTAGAGGGGGTATAGAGGAATTTTTCATTTTCAATATTTCTACAAAAATCCAATAAGACTTGGCACGCATCATGGTGGGGTGCAAAGTATCCATGTCCATCTGAATAACAATAATTCTTCAATCTAAATCATTGTCGTGTCGTCAGAGGGGGTATAGAGGTATTTTTCATTTTCAAAATTACTTCAAAAATCTAATATGACTTGGCACGCATCATACTGGGGTGCAAAGTATCCATATATATCTAAATAACAATGATTCGTCAACAGAAATCATTGTCGGGTCGTCAGAAGAGGTATAGAGGGATTTTTCATTTTCAATATTTCTTCCAAAATCTAATATTACTTGGCACGCATCATGGTGGGGTGCAGAATATCCATATCTATCTGAATAACAATAATTCCTTAACAGAAATTATTGTCGTGTCGTCAGAGGGGGTATAGATGGATTTTTCATTTTCAAAATTACCTCAAAATCAAATATGACCTGGCACGCAACATGGTGGGGTACAGAATATCCATTTCTATCTGAATAACAATAATTCGTCAAGAGAAATCATTGTCTGGTAGTCAGAAGAGGTATAGAGGAATTTTTCATTTTCAAAATTATTTCAAATATCTAATATGACTTGGCACGCAACATGGTGGAGTGCAGAATATCCATTTCCATCTGATTAACAATAATTCGTCAACAGAAATCATTGTCGGGTCGTTATAAGGGGTATAGGGGGATTCTTCATTTTCAATATTTCTTCAAAAATCTAATATTACTTGGCACGCATCATGGTGGGGTGCATAATATTTATATCTATCTGAATAACAATAATTTCTTAACAGAAATTATTGTCGTGTCGTCAGAGGGGGTATAGATGGATTTTTCATTTTCAAAATTACGTCAAAATCAAATATGACCTGGCACGCAACATGGTGGGGTACAGAATATCCATTTCTATCTGAATAACAATAATTCGTCAAGAGAAATCAATGTCGGGTAGTCAGAAGAGGTATAGAGGAATTTTTCATTTTCAAAATTATTTCAAATATCTAATATGACTTGGCACGCAACATGGTGGAGTGCAGAATATCCATTTCCATCTGACTAACAATAATTCGTGAAGGGAAATCATTGTCGGGTCGTAAAAAGAGGTATAGAGGGATATTTCATTTTCAAAATTACTTCAAAAATCAAATATGAGTTGGCACGTATCATGGTGGGGTGCAAAGTATCCTTGTTCATCTGAATAACATTAATTCATCAACAGAAATCATTGTCGGGACGTCAGAGGGGGTATAGAGGGATTTTTCATTTTCAAAATTTCTTCAAAAATCTAATATGACTTGGCTCACATCATGGTGGGGTGCAATGTATCCATGTCCATCTATATAACAATAATTCGTCAATTTAAATCATTGCCGGGTCGTCAACCCCCTCTGACGATAGAGGGATTTTTTATTTTCAAAAAGACTTCAAAAATCAAATATGATATGGCACGCATCATGGAGTGGTGCGAATATCCATTTCCATCTGAATAACAATATTTCGTCATCAGAAATCATTGTCGGGTCATTAGAGGGGGGTATAGAGGGATTTTTCATTTTCAAAATTACTTCAAAAATCAAATATGACTTGGCACGCATCATAGTAGGGTGCAAAATATTCATTTCCATCTGAATAACAATAATTTGTCAACAGAAATCATTGTCGGGTCGTCAGAGGGGGTATAGAGGGATTTTTCATTTTCAAAATTACCTCAAAATCAAATATGACTTGGCACGCAACGTGGTGGGGTACAGAATATCCAATTCCATCTGAATAACAATAATTCGTCAACATAAATCATTGACGGGTCGTTACAGGGGGGTATAGAGGGATTTTTCATTTTCAAAATTACTTCAAAAATCAAATATGACTTGGTACGCATTGGGGTGGGGTGCAGAATATCCAATTCCATCTGAATAACAATAATTCGTCAACAGAAATCATTGACGGGTCGTTAGAGGGGGTATAGAGGGATTTTTCATTTTCAAAATTTCTTCAAGAATCTAATATGACTTGTCACTTATCATGGTGGGGCGCGAAATATCTATGTCCATCTAAATAACAATAATTCGTTAACAGAAATCATTGTCGGGTCGTCAGAAGGGGTATAGAGGGATTTTTCATTTTCAAAATTACTTCAAAAATCAAATATGACTTGGTACGTATCATGGAGGAGTGCATAATATCCATTTTCATCTTAATATCAATAATTCGTCAACAGAAATTATTGTCGGGTCGTCAGAGGGGTTAAAGGGAATTTTCTTTTTCAAAACTACTTCAAAAATCGAATATAACTTGGCACGCATCATAGTAGGGTGCAAAATCTTCATTTTCATCTGAATAACAATAATTTGTCAACAGAAATCATTGTCGGGTCGTCAGAGGGGGTATAGAGGGATTTTTCATTACCAACATGACTTCAAAAATCAAATATGACTTGGCACGCATCATGGTGGGGTACAGAATATCCATTTTCATCTCAATAACAATAATTTGTCAACAGAAATCATTGTCGGGTCGTCAGAGGGGGTATAGAGGGATTTTTCATTTTCAAAATGACTTCAAAAATCTAATATGACTTGGCACGCATCATGGTGGGGTGCAGGATATCCATTTCCATCTGAATAACAATAATTTATCAACAGAAGTCATTGTCGGGTCGTTAGAGGGGGTATAGAGTGATTTTTCATTTTCAATATATCTTCAAAAATCTAATATGACTTGGCACGCATCATGGTGGGGTGCAGAATATCTTTTTCCATCTGAATAACAAGAATTCGTCAACAGAAATCAATGTCGGGTCGTTAGATGGGGTATAGAGGGATTTTTCATTTTCAATATTTCTTCAAAAATCTAATATGACTTGGCACGCATAATGGTGGGGTGCAGAATATCTTTTTCCATCTGAATAACAATAATTCGTCGACAGAAATCATTGTCGGGTCGTTAGAGGGGGTATAGAGGGATTTTTCATTTTCAAAATTACCTCAAAATCAAAAATGACTTGGCAAGCAACATTGTAGGGTGCAGAATATTCATTTCTATCTGAATAACAATAATTTATCAACAGAAATCATTGTCGGGTCGTTAGAGGGGGTATAGAGGGATTTTTCATTTTCAAAATTACCTCATAATTTAATATGACTTGGCACGCATCATGGTGGGGTGCATAGTATCCATGTCCATCTGAATAACAATAATTCGTCAACATAAATCATTGTCGTGTCGTCAGAGGGGGTATAGAGGGATTTTTCATTTTCAATATTTCTTCAAAAATCTTATATGAATTGGCACGCATCATGGTGGGGTGCTGAATATCCATTTCCATCTCAATAACAATAATTTGTCAACAGAAATCATTGTCGGGTCGTCAGAGGGGGTGTAGAGGGATTTTTCATTTTCAAAATGACTTCAAAAATCTAATATTACTTGGCGCGCATCATGGTGGGGTGCAGAATATCCATATCTATCTGAATAACAATAATTCCTTAACAGAAATTATTGTTGTGTCGTCAGAGGGGGTATAGAATGATTTTTCATTTCCAATATTTCTTCAAAAATCCAATATGACTTGGCACGCAACATGGTGGGGTGCAGAATATTCATTTCCATCTGAATAACAATAATTCGTCTACAGAAATCATTGTCCGTCGTCAAAGAGGGTATAGAGGGATCTTTCATTTTCAAAATTACTTCAAAAATCTAAGATGACTTGGCACGCATCATGGTGGGGTGCAAAGTATCCATGTCCATCTGAATAACAATAATTCGTCAACATGAATCATTGTCGTGTCGTCAGAGGGGGTATAGAGGTACTTTTCATTTTCAAAATTACCTCAAAATCAAATATGACTTGGCACGCAACATGATGGGGTGCAGAATATTCATTTCCATCTGAATAACAATAATTCGTCAACGGAAATCATTGTCGGGTCGTTAGAGGGCGTATAGAGGGATTTTTCATTTTTAAAATGACTTCAAAAATCAAATATGACTTGGCACGCATCATGGTGGGGTACAGAATATCCATTTCCATCTCAATAACAATAATTTGTCAACAGATATCATTGTCCTGTCGTCAGAGGGGGTATAGAGGGATATTTCATTTTCAAAATTACCTCAAAATCAAATATGACTTGGCACGCAACATGGTGGGGTGCAGAATATATATTTTAATCTGAATAACAATAATTCGTCGACAGAAATCATTGTCGGGTCGTTAGAGGGGGTATAGAGGGATTTTTCAGTTTCAAAATTACTTCAAAAATCAAATATGACTTGGCACGTATCATGGTGGAGTGCATGATATCCATTTCCATCTAAATTACAATAATTCGTCAACAGAAATCATTGTCGGGTCGTTAGAGGGGGTATAGAGGGATTTTTCAGTTTCAAAATTACTTCAAAAATCAAATATGACTTGGCACGTATCATGGTGGAGTGCATAATATCCATTTTCATCTAAATTAAAATAATTTGTCAACAGAAATCATTGTCGGGTCGTCAGAGGGGGTATAGAGGGATTTTTCATTATGAAAATGACTTCAAAAGTCAAATATGACTTGGCACGCATCATAGTAGGGTGCAGAATATATATTTCCATCTGAATAACAAGAATTTGTTAACAGAAATCATTGTCGGGTCGTTAGAGGGGGTATAGAGGGATTTTTCATTTTCAAAATTACCTCAAAATCAAATATGACTTGGCACGCAACGTGGTGGGGTGCAAAATATTCATTTCCATCTGAATAACAATAATTCGTCAACAGAAATCATTGTCGGGTCGTTAGAGGGGGTATAGAGGGATTTTTCATTTCCAATATATCTTCAAAAATCCAATATGACTTGGCACGCATCATGGTGGGGTGCAGAATATCCATTTCTATCTGAATAACAATAATTTGTCAACAGAAATCATTGTCCGTCGTCAAAGGGGGTATAGAGGGATTTTTCATTTTCAAAATTACTTCAAAAATCTAATATGACTTGGCACGCATCATGGTGGGGTGCAAAGTATCCATGTCCATCTGAATAACAATAATTCGTCAACATAAATCATTGTCGTGTCGTCAGAGGGGGTATAGAGGGACTTTTCATTTTCAAAATTACCTCAAAATCAAATATGACTTGGCACGCAACATGATGGGGTGCAGAATATTCATTTCCATCTGAATAATAATAATTCGTCAACGGAAATCATTGTCGGGTCGTTAGAGGGGGTATAGAGGAATTTTTCATTTTCAATATTTCTTCAAAAATCCAATATGACTTGGCACGCATCATACTGGGGTGCAAAGTATCCATATATATCTAAATAACAATAACTCGTCAACAGAAATCAATGTCGTGTCGTCAGAGGGGGTATAGAGGAATTTTTCATTTTTAAAATTTCTTCAAAAATCTAATATGACTTGGCTCACATCATGGTGGGGTGCAATGTATCCATGTCCATCTATATAACAATAATTCGTCAATTTAAATCATTGCCGGGTCGTCAACCCCCTCTGACGATAGAGGGATTTTTTATTTTCAAAAAGACTTCAAAAATCAAATATGATATGGCACGCATCATGGAGTGGTGCGAATATCCATTTCCATCTGAATAACAATATTTCGTCATCAGAAATCATTGTCGGGTCATTAGAGGGGGGTATAGAGGGATTTTTCATTTTCAAAATTACTTCAAAAATCAAATATGACTTGGCACGCATCATAGTAGGGTGCAAAATATTCATTTCCATCTGAATAACAATAATTTGTCAACAGAAATCATTGTCGGGTCGTCAGAGGGGGTATAGAGGGATTTTTCATTTTCAAAATTACCTCAAAATCAAATATGACTTGGCACGCATCGTGGTGGGGTACAGAATATCCAATTCCATCTGAATAACAATAATTCGTCAACATAAATCATTGACGGGTCGTTACAGGGGGGTATAGAGGGATTTTTCATTTTCAAAATTACTTCAAAAATCAAATATGACTTGGTACGCATTGGGGTGGGGTGCAGAATATCCAATTCCATCTGAATAACAATAATTCGTCAACAGAAATCATTGACGGGTCGTTAGAGGGGGTATAGAGGGATTTTTCATTTTCAAAATTTCTTCAAGAATCTAATATGACTTGTCACTTATCATGGTGGGGCGCGAAATATCTATGTCCATCTAAATAACAATAATTCGTTAACAGAAATCATTGTCGGGTCGTCAGAAGGGGTATAGAGGGATTTTTCATTTTCAAAATTACTTCAAAAATCAAATATGACTTGGAACGTATCATGGAGGAGTGCATAATATCCATTTTCATCTTAATATCAATAATTCGTCAACAGAAATTATTGTCGGGTCGTCAGAGGGGTTAAAGGGAATTTTCTTTTTCAAAACTACTTCAAAAATCGAATATAACTTGGCACGCATCATAGTAGGGTGCAAAATCTTCATTTTCATCTGAATAACAATGATTTGTCAAAAGAAATCATTGTCGGGTCGTCAGAGGGGGTATAGAGGGATTTTTCATTACCAACATGACTTCAAAAATCAAATATGACTTGACACGCATCATGGTGGGGAACAGAATATCCATTTTCATCTCAATAACAATAATTTGTCAACAGAAACCATTGTCGGGTTGTCAGAGGGGGTATAGAGGGATTTTTCATTTTCAAAATGACTTCAAAAATCTAATATGACTTGGCACGCATCATGGTGGGGTGCAGGATATCCATTTCCATCTGAATAACAATAATTTATCAACAGAAGTCATTGTCGGGTCGTTAGAGGGGGTATAGAGTGATTTTTCATTTTCAATATATCTTCAAAAATCTAATATGACTTGGCACGCATCATGGTGGGGTGCAGAATATCTTTTTCCATCTGAATAACAAGAATTCGTCAACAGAAATCAATGTCGGGTCGTTAGATGGGGTATAGAGGGATTTTTCATTTTCAATATTTCTTCAAAAATCTAATATGACTTGGCACGCATAATGGTGGGGTGCAGAATATCTTTTTCCATCTGAATAACAATAATTCGTCGACAGAAATCATTGTCGGGTCGTTAGAGGGGGTATAGAGGGATTTTTCATTTTCAAAATTACCTCAAAATCAAAAATGACTTGGCAAGCAACATTGTAGGGTGCAGAATATTCATTTCTATCTGAATAACAATAATTTATCAACAGAAATCATTGTCGGGTCGTTAGAGGGGGTATAGAGGGATTTTTCATTTTCAAAATTACCTCATAATTTAATATGACTTGGCACGCATCATGGTGGGGTGCAGAATATCCATATCTATCTGAATAACAATAATTCCTTAACAGAAATTATTGTTGTGTCGTCAGAGGGGGTATAGAATGATTTTTCATTTCCAATATTTCTTCAAAAATCCAATATGACTTGGCACGCAACATGGTAGGGTGCAGAATATTCATTTCCATCTGAATAACAATAATTCGTCTACAGAAATCATTGTCGGGTCGTTAGAGGGGGTATAGAGGAATTTTTCATTTTCAATATTTCTACAAAAATCCAATAAGACTTGGCACGCATCATGGTGGGGTGCAAAGTATCCATGTCCATCTGAATAACAATAATTCTTCAATCTAAATCATTGTCGTGTCGTCAGAGGGGGTATAGAGGTATTTTTCATTTTCAAAATTACTTCAAAAATCTAATATGACTTGGCACGCATCATACTGGGGTGCAAAGTATCCATATATATCTAAATAACAATGATTCGTCAACAGAAATCATTGTCGGGTCGTCAGAAGAGGTATAGAGGGATTTTTCATTTTCAATATTTCTTCCAAAATCTAATATTACTTGGCACGCATCATGGTGGGGTGCAGAATATCCATATCTATCTGAATAACAATAATTCCTTAACAGAAATTATTGTCGTGTCGTCAGAGGGGGTATAGATGGATTTTTCATTTTCAAAATTACCTCAAAATCAAATATGACCTGGCACGCAACATGGTGGGGTACAGAATATCCATTTCTATCTGAATAACAATAATTCGTCAAGAGAAATCATTGTCTGGTAGTCAGAAGAGGTATAGAGGAATTTTTCATTTTCAAAATTATTTCAAATATCTAATATGACTTGGCACGCAACATGGTGGAGTGCAGAATATCCATTTCCATCTGATTAACAATAATTCGTCAACAGAAATCATTGTCGGGTCGTTATAAGGGGTATAGGGGGATTCTTCATTTTCAATATTTCTTCAAAAATCTAATATTACTTGGCACGCATCATGGTGGGGTGCATAATATTTATATCTATCTGAATAACAATAATTTCTTAACAGAAATTATTGTCGTGTCGTCAGAGGGGGTATAGATGGATTTTTCATTTTCAAAATTACCTCAAAATCAAATATGACCTGGCACGCAACATGGTGGGGTACAGAATATCCATTTCTATCTGAATAACAATAATTCGTCAAGAGAAATCAATGTCGGGTAGTCAGAAGAGGTATAGAGGAATTTTTCATTTTCAAAATTATTTCAAATATCTAATATGACTTGGCACGCAACATGGTGGAGTGCAGAATATCCATTTCCATCTGACTAACAATAATTCGTGAAGGGAAATCATTGTCGGGTCGTAAAAAGAGGTATAGAGGGATATTTCATTTTCAAAATTACTTCAAAAATCAAATATGAGTTGGCACGTATCATGGTGGGGTGCAAAGTATCCTTGTTCATCTGAATAACATTAATTCATCAACAGAAATCATTGTCGGGACGTCAGAGGGGGTATAGAGGGATTTTTCATTTTCAAAATTTCTTCAAAAATCTAATATGACTTGGCTCACATCATGGTGGGGTGCAATGTATCCATGTCCATCTATATAACAATAATTCGTCAATTTAAATCATTGCCGGGTCGTCAACCCCCTCTGACGATAGAGGGATTTTTTATTTTCAAAAAGACTTCAAAAATCAAATATGATATGGCACGCATCATGGAGTGGTGCGAATATCCATTTCCATCTGAATAACAATATTTCGTCATCAGAAATCATTGTCGGGTCATTAGAGGGGGGTATAGAGGGATTTTTCATTTTCAAAATTACTTCAAAAATCAAATATGACTTGGCACGCATCATAGTAGGGTGCAAAATATTCATTTCCATCTGAATAACAATAATTTGTCAACAGAAATCATTGTCGGGTCGTCAGAGGGGGTATAGAGGGATTTTTCATTTTCAAAATTACCTCAAAATCAAATATGACTTGGCACGCAAAGTGGTGGGGTACAGAATATCCAATTCCATCTGAATAACAATAATTCGTCAACATAAATCATTGACGGGTCGTTACAGGGGGGTATAGAGGGATTTTTCATTTTCAAAATTACTTCAAAAATCAAATATGACTTGGTACGCATTGGGGTGGGGTGCAGAATATCCAATTCCATCTGAATAACAATAATTCGTCAACAGAAATCATTGACGGGTCGTTAGAGGGGGTATAGAGGGATTTTTCATTTTCAAAATTTCTTCAAGAATCTAATATGACTTGTCACTTATCATGGTGGGGCGCGAAATATCTATGTCCATCTAAATAACAATAATTCGTTAACAGAAATCATTGTCGGGTCGTCAGAAGGGGTATAGAGGGATTTTTCATTTTCAAAATTACTTCAAAAATCAAATATGACTTGGTACGTATCATGGAGGAGTGCATAATATCCATTTTCATCTTAATATCAATAATTCGTCAACAGAAATTATTGTCGGGTCGTCAGAGGGGTTAAAGGGAATTTTCTTTTTCAAAACTACTTCAAAAATCGAATATAACTTGGCACGCATCATAGTAGGGTGCAAAATCTTCATTTTCATCTGAATAACAATAATTTGTCAACAGAAATCATTGTCGGGTCGTCAGAGGGGGTATAGAGGGATTTTTCATTACCAACATGACTTCAAAAATCAAATATGACTTGGCACGCATCATGGTGGGGTACAGAATATCCATTTTCATCTCAATAACAATAATTTGTCAACAGAAATCATTGTCGGGTCGTCAGAGGGGGTATAGAGGGATTTTTCATTTTCAAAATGACTTCAAAAATCTAATATGACTTGGCACGCATCATGGTGGGGTGCAGGATATCCATTTCCATCTGAATAACAATAATTTATCAACAGAAGTCATTGTCGGGTCGTTAGAGGGGGTATAGAGTGATTTTTCATTTTCAATATATCTTCAAAAATCTAATATGACTTGGCACGCATCATGGTGGGGTGCAGAATATCTTTTTCCATCTGAATAACAAGAATTCGTCAACAGAAATCAATGTCGGGTCGTTAGATGGGGTATAGAGGGATTTTTCATTTTCAATATTTCTTCAAAAATCTAATATGACTTGGCACGCATAATGGTGGGGTGCAGAATATCTTTTTCCATCTGAATAACAATAATTCGTCGACAGAAATCATTGTCGGGTCGTTAGAGGGGGTATAGAGGGATTTTTCATTTTCAAAATTACCTCAAAATCAAAAATGACTTGGCAAGCAACATTGTAGGGTGCAGAATATTCATTTCTATCTGAATAACAATAATTTATCAACAGAAATCATTGTCGGGTCGTTAGAGGGGGTATAGAGGGATTTTTCATTTTCAAAATTACCTCATAATTTAATATGACTTGGCACGCATCATGGTGGGGTGCATAGTATCCATGTCCATCTGAATAACAATAATTCGTCAACATAAATCATTGTCGTGTCGTCAGAGGGGGTATAGAGGGATTTTTCATTTTCAATATTTCTTCAAAAATCTTATATGAATTGGCACGCATCATGGTGGGGTGCTGAATATCCATTTCCATCTCAATAACAATAATTTGTCAACAGAAATCATTGTCGGGTCGTCAGAGGGGGTGTAGAGGGATTTTTCATTTTCAAAATGACTTCAAAAATCTAATATTACTTGGCGCGCATCATGGTGGGGTGCAGAATATCCATATCTATCTGAATAACAATAATTCCTTAACAGAAATTATTGTTGTGTCGTCAGAGGGGGTATAGAATGATTTTTCATTTCCAATATTTCTTCAAAAATCCAATATGACTTGGCACGCAACATGGTGGGGTGCAGAATATTCATTTCCATCTGAATAACAATAATTCGTCTACAGAAATCATTGTCGGGTCGTTAGAGGGGGTATAGAGGAATTTTTCATTTTCAATATTTCTACAAAAATCCAATAAGACTTGGCACGCATCATGGTGGGGTGCAAAGTATCCATGTCCATCTGAATAACAATAATTCTTCAATCTAAATCATTGTCGTGTCGTCAGAGGGGGTATAGAGGTATTTTTCATTTTCAAAATTACTTCAAAAATCTAATATGACTTGGCACGCATCATACTGGGGTGCAAAGTATCCATATATATCTAAATAACAATAATTCGTCAACAGAAATCATTGTCGGGTCGTCAGAAGAGGTATAGAGGGATTTTTCATTTTCAATATTTCTTCCAAAATCTAATATTACTTGGCACGCATCATGGTGGGGTGCAGAATATCCATATCTATCTGAATAACAATAATTCCTTAACAGAAATTATTGTCGTGTCGTCAGAGGGGGTATAGATGGATTTTTCATTTTCAAAATTACCTCAAAATCAAATATGACCTGGCACGCAACATGGTGGGGTACAGAATATCCATTTCTATCTGAATAACAATAATTCGTCAAGAGAAATCATTGTCGGGTAGTCAGAAGAGGTATAGAGGAATTTTTCATTTTCAAAATTATTTCAAATATCTAATATGACTTGGCACGCAACATGGTGGAGTGCAGAATATCCATTTCCATCTGATTAACAATAATTCGTCAACAGAAATCATTGTCGGGTCGTTATAAGGGGTATAGGGGGATTCTTCATTTTCAATATTTCTTCAAAAATCTAATATTACTTGGCACGCATCATGGTGGGGTGCATAATATTTATATCTATCTGAATAACAATAATTTCTTAACAGAAATTATTGTCGTGTCGTCAGAGGGGGTATAGATGGATTTTTCATTTTCAAAATTACCTCAAAATCAAATATGACCTGGCACGCAACATGGTGGGGTACAGAATATCCATTTCTATCTGAATAACAATAATTCGTCAAGAGAAATCATTGTCGGGTAGTCAGAAGAGGTATAGAGGAATTTTTCATTTTCAAAATTATTTCAAATATCTAATATGACTTGGCACGCAACATGGTGGAGTGCAGAATATCCATTTCCATCTGACTAACAATAATTCGTGAAGGGAAATCATTGTCGGGTCGTAAAAAGAGGTATAGAGGGATATTTCATTTTCAAAATTACTTCAAAAATCAAATATGAGTTGGCACGTATCATGGTGGGGTGCAAAGTATCCTTGTTCATCTGAATAACATTAATTCATCAACAGAAATCATTGTCGGGACGTCAGAGGGGGTATAGAGGGATTTTTCATTATCAAAATGACTTCAACAATCAAATATGACATGGCACGCATCATGGTGGGGTGCAGACTATTTATTTTCATCTGAATTACAATAACTCGTCAACAGAAATCAATGTCGGGTCGTCAGAGGGGGTATAGAGGAATTTTTCATTTTCAAAATTTCTTCAAAAATCTAATATGACTTGGCTCACATCATGGTGGGGTGCAATGTATCCATGTCCATCTATATAACAATAATTCGTCAATTTAAATCATTGCCGGGTCGTCAGAGGGGGTATAGAGGGATTTTTTATTTTCAAAAAGACTTCAAAAATCAAATATGATTTTTGGGGTGCAGAATATCCATTTCCATCTGAATAACAATAATTTGTCAACAGAAATCATTGTCGGGTCGTTAGAGGGTGTATAGAGGGATTTTTCATTTTCAATATATCTTCAAAAATGTAATATGACTTGGCACACATCATGGTGGGGTGCAAAGTATCCATGTCCATCTGAATAAAAATAATTCGTCAACAGAAATCATTGTCGGGTCGTCAGAGGTGGTATAGAGGGATTTTTCATTTTCAAAATTACTTCAAAAATCTAATATGACTTGGCACGCACCATGGTGGGGTGCAGAATATCCATTTCCATATGAATAACAATAATTCGTCAACAGAAATCATTGACGGGTCGTTGGAGGGGGTATAGAGTGATTTTTCATTTTCAAAATGACTTAAAAAATGAAATATGACTTGGCACTCATCATGGTGGGGTGCAGAATATCCATATCTATCTGAATAACAATAATTTGTCAAGAGAAATCATTGTCGGGTCGTCAGAAGAGGTATAGAGGAATTTTTCATTTTCAAAATTACTTCAAATATCTAATATGACTTGGCACGCTACATGGTGGGGTGCAGAATATCCATTTCCATCTGACTAACAATAATTCGTCAAGAGAAATCATTGTCGGGTCGTAAAAAGAGGTATAGAGGGATATCTCATTTTCAAAATTATTTCAAAAATCAAATATGAGTTGGCACGTATCATGGTGGGGTGCAAAGTATCCTTGTTCATCTGAATAACATTACTTCGTCAACATAAATCATTGTCGTGTAGTCAGAGGGGGTATAGAGCTATTTCTCATTTTCAAAATTACTTCAAAAATCTAATATGACTTGGCACGCATCATGGTGGGGTGCAGAATATCCATTTCCATCTGAATAACAATAATTCGTCAACAGAAATCATTGACGGGTCGTTGGAGGGGGTATAGAGTGATTTTTCATTTTCAAAATGACTTAAAAAATGAAATATGACTTGGCACGCATCATGGTGGGGTGCAGAATATCCATATCTATCTGAGTAACAATAATTCCTTAACAGAAATTATTGTCGTGTCGTCAGAGGGGGTATAGATGGATTTTTCATTTTCAAAATTACCTCAAAATCAAATATGACCTGGCACGCATCATGGTGGGGTACAGAATATCCATTTCTATCTGAATAACAATAATTTGTCAAGAGAAATCATTGTCGGGTCGTCAGAAGAGGTATAGAGGAATTTTTCATTTTCAAAATTACTTCAAATATCTAATATGACTTGGCACGCTACATGGTGGGGTGCAGAATATCCATTTCCATCTGACTAACAATAATTCGTCAAGAGAAATCATTGTCGGGTCGTAAAAAGAGGTATAGAGGGATATCTCATTTTCAAAATTATTTCAAAAATCAAATATGAGTTGGCACGTATCATGGTGGGGTGCAAAGTATCCTTGTTCATCTGAATAACATTACTTCGTCAACATAATTCATTGTCGTGTCGTCAGAGGGGGTATAGAGGGATTTTTCATTTTCAATATTACTTCAAAAATCTAATATGACTTGGCACGTATCATGGTGGAGTGCATAATATCCATTTTCATCTAAATTACAATAATTTGTCAACAGAAATCATTGTCGGGTCGTCAGAGGGGGTATAGAGGGATTTTTCATTATCAAAATGACTTCAAAAATCAAATATGACTTGGCACGTATCATAGTAGGGTGCAGAATATATATTTCCATCTGAATATCAAGAATTCGTTAACAGAAATCATTGTCGTGTCGTTAGAGGGGGTATAGAGGGATTATTCATTATCAATATTTCTTCGAAAATCTAATATGACTTGGCACGCATCATGGTCGGGTGCAGAATATCCATTTCCATCTGAATAACAATAATTCGTCAACAGAACTCATTGTCGGGTCGTCAGAGGGGGTATAGAGGGATTTTTCATTTTCAAAATGACTTCAAAAATCAAATATGACTTGGCACGCATCATGGTGGGGTACAGAATATCCATTTCCATCTCAATAACAATAATTTGTCAACAGATATCATTGTCGTGTCGTCAGAGGGGGTATAGAGTGATTTTTCATTTTCAAAATTACCTCAAAATCAAAAATGACTTGGCACGCAACATGGTGGGGTGCAGAATATATATTTTAATCTGAATAACAATAATTTGTCAACAGAAATCATTGTAGTGTCGTCAGAGGGGGTATAGAGTGATCTTTCATTTTCAAAATTACCTCAAAATCAAATATGACTTGGCACGCAACATGGTGGGGTGCAGAATATATATTTTAATCTGAATAACAATAATTCGTCAACAGAAATCATTGTCGGGTCGTTAGAGGGGGTATAGAGGGATTTTTCATTTTCAATATTTCTTCAAAAATCCAATATGACTTGGCACGCATCTGGTGGGGTGCAAAGTATCCATGTCCATCTGAATTACAATAATTCGTTAACATAATTCATTGTCGTGTCGTCAGAGGGGGTATAGAGGGATTTTTCATTTTCAAAATTACTTCAAAAATCAAATATGACTTGGCACGTATCATGGTGGAGTGCATAATATCCATTTTCATCTAAATTACAATAATTCGTCAACAGATATCATTGTCGGGTCGTCAGAGGGGGTATAGAGGGATTTTTCATTTTCAATATTACTTCAAAAATCTAATATGACTTGGCACGCATCATGGTGGGGTGCAAAGTATCCATGTCCATCTGAATTACAATAATTCGTCAACATAATTCATTGTCGTGTCGTCAGAGGGGGTATAGAGGGATTTTTCATTTTCAAAATTACTTCAAAAATCAAATATGTCTTGGCACGTATCATGGTGGAGTGCATAATATCCATTTTCATCTAAATTACAATAATTTGTCAACAGAAATCATTGTCGGTTCGTCAGAGGGGGTATAGAGGGATTTTTCATTTTCAAAATTACCTCAAAATCAAATATGACTTGGCACGCAACGTGGTGGGGTGCAAAATATTCATTTCCATCTGAATAACAATAATTCGTCAACATAATTCATTGTCGTGTCGTCAGAGGGGGTATAGAGGGATTTTTCATTTTCAAAATTACTTCAAAAATCAAATATGTCTTGGCACGTATCATGGTGGAGTGCATAATATCCATTTTCATCTAAATTACAATAATTTGTCAACAGAAATCATTGTCGGTTCGTCAGAGGGGGTATAGAGGGATTTTTCATTATCAAAATGACTTCAAAAATCAAATATGACTTGGCACGCATCATAGTAGGGTGCAGAATATATATTTCCATCTGAATAACAAGAATTCGTTAACAGAAATCATTGTCGGGTCGTTAGAGGGGGTATAGAGCCATTTTTCATTTTCAAAATTACCTCAAAATCAAATATGACTTGGCACGTAACATGGTGGGGTGCAGAATATTCATTTCCATCTGAATAACAATAATTCGTCAACAGAAATCATTGTCGTGTCGTTAGAGGGGGTATAGAGGGATTTTTCATTATCAATATTTCTTCGAAAATCTAATATGACTTGGCACGCATCATGGTCGGGTGCAGAATATCCATTTCCATCTGAATAACAATAATTTGTCAACAGATATCATTGTCCGTCGTCAAAGAGGGTATAGAGGGATCTTTCATTTTCAAAATTACTTCAAAAATCTAAGATGACTTGGCACGCATCATGGTGGGGTGCAAAGTATCCATGTCCATCTGAATAACAATAATTCGTCAACATGAATCATTGTCGTGTCGTCAGAGGGGGTATAGAGGTACTTTTCATTTTCAAAATTACCTCAAAATCAAATATGACTTGGCACGCAACATGATGGGGTGCAGAATATTCATTTCCATCTGAATAACAATAATTCGTCAACGGAAATCATTGTCGGGTCGTTAGAGGGGGTATAGAGGGATTTTTCATTTTCAAAATGACTTCAAAAATCAAATATGACTTGGCACGCATCATGGTGGGGTACAGAATATCCATTTCCATCTCAATAACAATAATTTGTCAACAGATATCATTGTCCTGTCGTCAGAGGGGGTATAGAGGGATATTTCATTTTCAAAATTACCTCAAAATCAAATATGACTTGGCACGCAACATGGTGGGGTGCAGAATATATATTTTAATCTGAATAACAATAATTCGTCGACAGAAATCATTGTCGGGTCGTTAGAGGGGGTATAGAGGGATTTTTCAGTTTCAAAATTACTTCAAAAATCAAATATGACTTGGCACGTATCATGGTGGAGTGCATGATATCCATTTCCATCTAAATTACAATAATTCGTCAACAGAAATCTTTGTCGGGTCGTTAGAGGGGGTATAGAGGGATTTTTCAGTTTCAAAATTACTTCAAAAATCAAATATGACTTGGCACGTATCATGGTGGAGTGCATAATATCCATTTTCATCTAAATTAAAATAATTTGTCAACAGAAATCATTGTCGGGTCGTCAGAGGGGGTATAGAGGGATTTTTCATTATGAAAATGACTTCAAAAGTCAAATATGACTTGGCACGCATCATAGTAGGGTGCAGAATATATATTTCCATCTGAATAACAAGAATTTGTTAACAGAAATCATTGTCGGGTCGTTAGAGGGGGTATAGAGGGATTTTTCATTTTCAAAATTACCTCAAAATCAAATATGACTTGGCACGCAACGTGGTGGGGTGCAAAATATTCATTTCCATCTGAATAACAATAATTCGTCAACAGAAATCATTGTCGGGTCGTTAGAGGGGGTATAGAGGGATTTTTCATTTCCAATATATCTTCAAAAATCCAATATGACTTGGCACGCATCATGGTGGGGTGCAGAATATCCATTTCTATCTGAATAACAATAATTTGTCAACAGAAATCATTGTCCGTCGTCAAAGGGGGTATAGAGGGATTTTTCATTTTCAAAATTACTTCAAAAATCTAATATGACTTGGCACGCATCATGGTGGGGTGCAAAGTATCCATGTCCATCTGAATAACAATAATTCGTCAACATAAATCATTGTCGTGTCGTCAGAGGGGGTATAGAGGGACTTTTCATTTTCAAAATTACCTCAAAATCAAATATGACTTGGCACGCAACATGATGGGGTGCAGAATATTCATTTCCATCTGAATAATAATAATTCGTCAACGGAAATCATTGTCGGGTCGTTAGAGGGGGTATAGAGGAATTTTTCATTTTCAATATTTCTTCAAAAATCCAATATGACTTGGCACGCATCATACTGGGGTGCAAAGTATCCATATATATCTAAATAACAATAACTCGTCAACAGAAATCAATGTCGTGTCGTCAGAGGGGGTATAGAGGAATTTATCATTTTCAAAATGACTTCAAAAATGTAATATGACTTGGCACACATCATGTTGGGGTACAGAATATCCATTTCCATCTCAATAACAATAATTCGTCAACAGAAATCATTGTCGGGTCGTCAGAGGGGGTATAGAGGAATTTTTCATTTTCAAAATTTCTTCAAAAATCTAATATGACTTGGCTCACATCATGGTGGGGTGCAATGTATCCATGTCCATCTATATAACAATAATTCGTCAATTTAAATCATTGCCGGGTCGTCAACCCCCTCTGACGATAGAGGGATTTTTTATTTTCAAAAAGACTTCAAAAATCAAATATGATATGGCACGCATCATGGAGTGGTGCGAATATCCATTTCCATCTGAATAACAATATTTCGTCATCAGAAATCATTGTCGGGTCATTAGAGGGGGGTATAGAGGGATTTTTCATTTTCAAAATTACTTCAAAAATCAAATATGACTTGGCACGCATCATAGTAGGGTGCAAAATATTCATTTCCATCTGAATAACAATAATTTGTCAACAGAAATCATTGTCGGGTCGTCAGAGGGGGTATAGAGGGATTTTTCATTTTCAAAATTACCTCAAAATCAAATATGACTTGGCACGCATCGTGGTGGGGTACAGAATATCCAATTCCATCTGAATAACAATAATTCGTCAACATAAATCATTGACGGGTCGTTACAGGGGGGTATAGAGGGATTTTTCATTTTCAAAATTACTTCAAAAATCAAATATGACTTGGTACGCATTGGGGTGGGGTGCAGAATATCCAATTCCATCTGAATAACAATAATTCGTCAACAGAAATCATTGACGGGTCGTTAGAGGGGGTATAGAGGGATTTTTCATTTTCAAAATTTCTTCAAGAATCTAATATGACTTGTCACTTATCATGGTGGGGCGCGAAATATCTATGTCCATCTAAATAACAATAATTCGTTAACAGAAATCATTGTCGGGTCGTCAGAAGGGGTATAGAGGGATTTTTCATTTTCAAAATTACTTCAAAAATCAAATATGACTTGGAACGTATCATGGAGGAGTGCATAATATCCATTTTCATCTTAATATCAATAATTCGTCAACAGAAATTATTGTCGGGTCGTCAGAGGGGTTAAAGGGAATTTTCTTTTTCAAAACTACTTCAAAAATCGAATATAACTTGGCACGCATCATAGTAGGGTGCAAAATCTTCATTTTCATCTGAATAACAATGATTTGTCAAAAGAAATCATTGTCGGGTCGTCAGAGGGGGTATAGAGGGATTTTTCATTACCAACATGACTTCAAAAATCAAATATGACTTGACACGCATCATGGTGGGGTACAGAATATCCATTTTCATCTCAATAACAATAATTTGTCAACAGAAACCATTGTCGGGTCGTCAGAGGGGGTATAGAGGGATTTTTCATTTTCAAAATGACTTCAAAAATCTAATATGACTTGGCACGCATCATGGTGGGGTGCAGGATATCCATTTCCATCTGAATAACAATAATTTATCAACAGAAGTCATTGTCGGGTCGTTAGAGGGGGTATAGAGTGATTTTTCATTTTCAATATATCTTCAAAAATCTAATATGACTTGGCACGCATCATGGTGGGGTGCAGAATATCTTTTTCCATCTGAATAACAAGAATTCGTCAACAGAAATCAATGTCGGGTCGTTAGATGGGGTATAGAGGGATTTTTCATTTTCAATATTTCTTCAAAAATCTAATATGACTTGGCACGCATAATGGTGGGGTGCAGAATATCTTTTTCCATCTGAATAACAATAATTCGTCGACAGAAATCATTGTCGGGTCGTTAGAGGGGGTATAGAGGGATTTTTCATTTTCAAAATTACATCAAAATCAAAAATGACTTGGCAAGCAACATTGTAGGGTGCAGAATATTCATTTCTATCTGAATAACAATAATTTATCAACAGAAATCATTGTCGGGTCGTTAGAGGGGGTATAGAGGGATTTTTCATTTTCAAAATTACCTCATAATTTAATATGACTTGGCACGCATCATGGTGGGGTGCATAGTATCCATGTCCATCTGAATAACAATAATTCGTCAACATAAATCATTGTCGTGTCGTCAGAGGGGGTATAGAGGGATTTTTCATTTTCAATATTTCTTCAAAAATCTTATATGAATTGGCACGCATCATGGTGGGGTGCTGAATATCCATTTCCATCTCAATAACAATAATTTGTCAACAGAAATCATTGTCGGGTCGTCAGAGGGGGTGTAGAGGGATTTTTCATTTTCAAAATGACTTCAAAAATCTAATATTACTTGGCACGCATCATGGTGGGGTGCAGAATATCCATATCTATCTGAATAACAATAATTCCTTAACAGAAATTATTGTTGTGTCGTCAGAGGGGGTATAGAATGATTTTTCATTTCCAATATTTCTTCAAAAATCCAATATGACTTGGCACGCAACATGGTAGGGTGCAGAATATTCATTTCCATCTGAATAACAATAATTCGTCTACAGAAATCATTGTCGGGTCGTTAGAGGGGGTATAGAGGAATTTTTCATTTTCAATATTTCTACAAAAATCCAATAAGACTTGGCACGCATCATGGTGGGGTGCAAAGTATCCATGTCCATCTGAATAACAATAATTCTTCAATCTAAATCATTGTCGTGTCGTCAGAGGGGGTATAGAGGTATTTTTCATTTTCAAAATTACTTCAAAAATCTAATATGACTTGGCACGCATCATACTGGGGTGCAAAGTATCCATATATATCTAAATAACAATGATTCGTCAACAGAAATCATTGTCGGGTCGTCAGAAGAGGTATAGAGGGATTTTTCATTTTCAATATTTCTTCCAAAATCTAATATTACTTGGCACGCATCATGGTGGGGTGCAGAATATCCATATCTATCTGAATAACAATAATTCCTTAACAGAAATTATTGTCGTGTCGTCAGAGGGGGTATAGATGGATTTTTCATTTTCAAAATTACCTCAAAATCAAATATGACCTGGCACGCAACATGGTGGGGTACAGAATATCCATTTCTATCTGAATAACAATAATTCGTCAAGAGAAATCATTGTCTGGTAGTCAGAAGAGGTATAGAGGAATTTTTCATTTTCAAAATTATTTCAAATATCTAATATGACTTGGCACGCAACATGGTGGAGTGCAGAATATCCATTTCCATCTGATTAACAATAATTCGTCAACAGAAATCATTGTCGGGTCGTTATAAGGGGTATAGGGGGATTCTTCATTTTCAATATTTCTTCAAAAATCTAATATTACTTGGCACGCATCATGGTGGGGTGCATAATATTTATATCTATCTGAATAACAATAATTTCTTAACAGAAATTATTGTCGTGTCGTCAGAGGGGGTATAGATGGATTTTTCATTTTCAAAATTACGTCAAAATCAAATATGACCTGGCACGCAACATGGTGGGGTACAGAATATCCATTTCTATCTGAATAACAATAATTCGTCAAGAGAAATCAATGTCGGGTAGTCAGAAGAGGTATAGAGGAATTTTTCATTTTCAAAATTATTTCAAATATCTAATATGACTTGGCACGCAACATGGTGGAGTGCAGAATATCCATTTCCATCTGACTAACAATAATTCGTGAAGGGAAATCATTGTCGGGTCGTAAAAAGAGGTATAGAGGGATATTTCATTTTCAAAATTACTTCAAAAATCAAATATGAGTTGGCACGTATCATGGTGGGGTGCAAAGTATCCTTGTTCATCTGAATAACATTAATTCATCAACAGAAATCATTGTCGGGACGTCAGAGGGGGTATAGAGGGATTTTTCATTTTCAAAATTTCTTCAAAAATCTAATATGACTTGGCTCACATCATGGTGGGGTGCAATGTATCCATGTCCATCTATATAACAATAATTCGTCAATTTAAATCATTGCCGGGTCGTCAACCCCCTCTGACGATAGAGGGATTTTTTATTTTCAAAAAGACTTCAAAAATCAAATATGATATGGCACGCATCATGGAGTGGTGCGAATATCCATTTCCATCTGAATAACAATATTTCGTCATCAGAAATCATTGTCGGGTCATTAGAGGGGGGTATAGAGGGATTTTTCATTTTCAAAATTACTTCAAAAATCAAATATGACTTGGCACGCATCATAGTAGGGTGCAAAATATTCATTTCCATCTGAATAACAATAATTTGTCAACAGAAATCATTGTCGGGTCGTCAGAGGGGGTATAGAGGGATTTTTCATTTTCAAAATTACCTCAAAATCAAATATGACTTGGCACGCATCGTGGTGGGGTACAGAATATCCAATTCCATCTGAATAACAATAATTCGTCAACATAAATCATTGACGGGTCGTTACAGGGGGGTATAGAGGGATTTTTCATTTTCAAAATTACTTCAAAAATCAAATATGACTTGGTACGCATTGGGGTGGGGTGCAGAATATCCAATTCCATCTGAATAACAATAATTCGTCAACAGAAATCATTGACGGGTCGTTAGAGGGGGTATAGAGGGATTTTTCATTTTCAAAATTTCTTCAAGAATCTAATATGACTTGTCACTTATCATGGTGGGGCGCGAAATATCTATGTCCATCTAAATAACAATAATTCGTTAACAGAAATCATTGTCGGGTCGTCAGAAGGGGTATAGAGGGATTTTTCATTTTCAAAATTACTTCAAAAATCAAATATGACTTGGAACGTATCATGGAGGAGTGCATAATATCCATTTTCATCTTAATATCAATAATTCGTCAACAGAAATTATTGTCGGGTCGTCAGAGGGGTTAAAGGGAATTTTCTTTTTCAAAACTACTTCAAAAATCGAATATAACTTGGCACGCATCATAGTAGGGTGCAAAATCTTCATTTTCATCTGAATAACAATGATTTGTCAAAAGAAATCATTGTCGGGTCGTCAGAGGGGGTATAGAGGGATTTTTCATTACCAACATGACTTCAAAAATCAAATATGACTTGACACGCATCATGGTGGGGTACAGAATATCCATTTTCATCTCAATAACAATAATTTGTCAACAGAAACCATTGTCGGGTCGTCAGAGGGGGTATAGAGGGATTTTTCATTTTCAAAATGACTTCAAAAATCTAATATGACTTGGCACGCATCATGGTGGGGTGCAGGATATCCATTTCCATCTGAATAACAATAATTTATCAACAGAAGTCATTGTCGGGTCGTTAGAGGGGGTATAGAGTGATTTTTCATTTTCAATATATCTTCAAAAATCTAATATGACTTGGCACGCATCATGGTGGGGTGCAGAATATCTTTTTCCATCTGAATAACAAGAATTCGTCAACAGAAATCAATGTCGGGTCGTTAGATGGGGTATAGAGGGATTTTTCATTTTCAATATTTCTTCAAAAATCTAATATGACTTGGCACGCATAATGGTGGGGTGCAGAATATCTTTTTCCATCTGAATAACAATAATTCGTCGACAGAAATCATTGTCGGGTCGTTAGAGGGGGTATAGAGGGATTTTTCATTTTCAAAATTACATCAAAATCAAAAATGACTTGGCAAGCAACATTGTAGGGTGCAGAATATTCATTTCTATCTGAATAACAATAATTTATCAACAGAAATCATTGTCGGGTCGTTAGAGGGGGTATAGAGGGATTTTTCATTTTCAAAATTACCTCATAATTTAATATGACTTGGCACGCATCATGGTGGGGTGCATAGTATCCATGTCCATCTGAATAACAATAATTCGTCAACATAAATCATTGTCGTGTCGTCAGAGGGGGTATAGAGGGATTTTTCATTTTCAATATTTCTTCAAAAATCTTATATGAATTGGCACGCATCATGGTGGGGTGCTGAATATCCATTTCCATCTCAATAACAATAATTTGTCAACAGAAATCATTGTCGGGTCGTCAGAGGGGGTGTAGAGGGATTTTTCATTTTCAAAATGACTTCAAAAATCTAATATTACTTGGCACGCATCATGGTGGGGTGCAGAATATCCATATCTATCTGAATAACAATAATTCCTTAACAGAAATTATTGTTGTGTCGTCAGAGGGGGTATAGAATGATTTTTCATTTCCAATATTTCTTCAAAAATCCAATATGACTTGGCACGCAACATGGTAGGGTGCAGAATATTCATTTCCATCTGAATAACAATAATTCGTCTACAGAAATCATTGTCGGGTCGTTAGAGGGGGTATAGAGGAATTTTTCATTTTCAATATTTCTACAAAAATCCAATAAGACTTGGCACGCATCATGGTGGGGTGCAAAGTATCCATGTCCATCTGAATAACAATAATTCTTCAATCTAAATCATTGTCGTGTCGTCAGAGGGGGTATAGAGGTATTTTTCATTTTCAAAATTACTTCAAAAATCTAATATGACTTGGCACGCATCATACTGGGGTGCAAAGTATCCATATATATCTAAATAACAATGATTCGTCAACAGAAATCATTGTCGGGTCGTCAGAAGAGGTATAGAGGGATTTTTCATTTTCAATATTTCTTCCAAAATCTAATATTACTTGGCACGCATCATGGTGGGGTGCAGAATATCCATATCTATCTGAATAACAATAATTCCTTAACAGAAATTATTGTCGTGTCGTCAGAGGGGGTATAGATGGATTTTTCATTTTCAAAATTACCTCAAAATCAAATATGACCTGGCACGCAACATGGTGGGGTACAGAATATCCATTTCTATCTGAATAACAATAATTCGTCAAGAGAAATCATTGTCTGGTAGTCAGAAGAGGTATAGAGGAATTTTTCATTTTCAAAATTATTTCAAATATCTAATATGACTTGGCACGCAACATGGTGGAGTGCAGAATATCCATTTCCATCTGATTAACAATAATTCGTCAACAGAAATCATTGTCGGGTCGTTATAAGGGGTATAGGGGGATTCTTCATTTTCAATATTTCTTCAAAAATCTAATATTACTTGGCACGCATCATGGTGGGGTGCATAATATTTATATCTATCTGAATAACAATAATTTCTTAACAGAAATTATTGTCGTGTCGTCAGAGGGGGTATAGATGGATTTTTCATTTTCAAAATTACGTCAAAATCAAATATGACCTGGCACGCAACATGGTGGGGTACAGAATATCCATTTCTATCTGAATAACAATAATTCGTCAAGAGAAATCAATGTCGGGTAGTCAGAAGAGGTATAGAGGAATTTTTCATTTTCAAAATTATTTCAAATATCTAATATGACTTGGCACGCAACATGGTGGAGTGCAGAATATCCATTTCCATCTGACTAACAATAATTCGTGAAGGGAAATCATTGTCGGGTCGTAAAAAGAGGTATAGAGGGATATTTCATTTTCAAAATTACTTCAAAAATCAAATATGAGTTGGCACGTATCATGGTGGGGTGCAAAGTATCCTTGTTCATCTGAATAACATTAATTCATCAACAGAAATCATTGTCGGGACGTCAGAGGGGGTATAGAGGGATTTTTCATTTTCAAAATTTCTTCAAAAATCTAATATGACTTGGCTCACATCATGGTGGGGTGCAATGTATCCATGTCCATCTATATAACAATAATTCGTCAATTTAAATCATTGCCGGGTCGTCAACCCCCTCTGACGATAGAGGGATTTTTTATTTTCAAAAAGACTTCAAAAATCAAATATGATATGGCACGCATCATGGAGTGGTGCGAATATCCATTTCCATCTGAATAACAATATTTCGTCATCAGAAATCATTGTCGGGTCATTAGAGGGGGGTATAGAGGGATTTTTCATTTTCAAAATTACTTCAAAAATCAAATATGACTTGGCACGCATCATAGTAGGGTGCAAAATATTCATTTCCATCTGAATAACAATAATTTGTCAACAGAAATCATTGTCGGGTCGTCAGAGGGGGTATAGAGGGATTTTTCATTTTCAAAATTACCTCAAAATCAAATATGACTTGGCACGCAACGTGGTGGGGTACAGAATATCCAATTCCATCTGAATAACAATAATTCGTCAACATAAATCATTGACGGGTCGTTACAGGGGGGTATAGAGGGATTTTTCATTTTCAAAATTACTTCAAAAATCAAATATGACTTGGTACGCATTGGGGTGGGGTGCAGAATATCCAATTCCATCTGAATAACAATAATTCGTCAACAGAAATCATTGACGGGTCGTTAGAGGGGGTATAGAGGGATTTTTCATTTTCAAAATTTCTTCAAGAATCTAATATGACTTGTCACTTATCATGGTGGGGCGCGAAATATCTATGTCCATCTAAATAACAATAATTCGTTAACAGAAATCATTGTCGGGTCGTCAGAAGGGGTATAGAGGGATTTTTCATTTTCAAAATTACTTCAAAAATCAAATATGACTTGGTACGTATCATGGAGGAGTGCATAATATCCATTTTCATCTTAATATCAATAATTCGTCAACAGAAATTATTGTCGGGTCGTCAGAGGGGTTAAAGGGAATTTTCTTTTTCAAAACTACTTCAAAAATCGAATATAACTTGGCACGCATCATAGTAGGGTGCAAAATCTTCATTTTCATCTGAATAACAATAATTTGTCAACAGAAATCATTGTCGGGTCGTCAGAGGGGGTATAGAGGGATTTTTCATTACCAACATGACTTCAAAAATCAAATATGACTTGGCACGCATCATGGTGGGGTACAGAACATCCATTTTCATCTCAATAACAATAATTTGTCAACAGAAATCATTGTCGGGTCGTCAGAGGGGGTATAGAGGGATTTTTCATTTTCAAAATGACTTCAAAAATCTAATATGACTTGGCACGCATCATGGTGGGGTGCAGGATATCCATTTCCATCTGAATAACAATAATTTATCAACAGAAGTCATTGTCGGGTCGTTAGAGGGGGTATAGAGTGATTTTTCATTTTCAATATATCTTCAAAAATCTAATATGACTTGGCACGCATCATGGTGGGGTGCAGAATATCTTTTTCCATCTGAATAACAAGAATTCGTCAACAGAAATCAATGTCGGGTCGTTAGATGGGGTATAGAGGGATTTTTCATTTTCAATATTTCTTCAAAAATCTAATATGACTTGGCACGCATAATGGTGGGGTGCAGAATATCTTTTTCCATCTGAATAACAATAATTCGTCGACAGAAATCATTGTCGGGTCGTTAGAGGGGGTATAGAGGGATTTTTCATTTTCAAAATTACCTCAAAATCAAAAATGACTTGGCAAGCAACATTGTAGGGTGCAGAATATTCATTTCTATCTGAATAACAATAATTTATCAACAGAAATCATTGTCGGGTCGTTAGAGGGGGTATAGAGGGATTTTTCATTTTCAAAATTACCTCATAATTTAATATGACTTGGCACGCATCATGGTGGGGTGCATAGTATCCATGTCCATCTGAATAACAATAATTCGTCAACATAAATCATTGTCGTGTCGTCAGAGGGGGTATAGAGGGATTTTTCATTTTCAATATTTCTTCAAAAATCTTATATGAATTGGCACGCATCATGGTGGGGTGCTGAATATCCATTTCCATCTCAATAACAATAATTTGTCAACAGAAATCATTGTCGGGTCGTCAGAGGGGGTGTAGAGGGATTTTTCATTTTCAAAATGACTTCAAAAATCTAATATTACTTGGCGCGCATCATGGTGGGGTGCAGAATATCCATATCTATCTGAATAACAATAATTCCTTAACAGAAATTATTGTTGTGTCGTCAGAGGGGGTATAGAATGATTTTTCATTTCCAATATTTCTTCAAAAATCCAATATGACTTGGCACGCAACATGGTGGGGTGCAGAATATTCATTTCCATCTGAATAACAATAATTCGTCTACAGAAATCATTGTCCGTCGTCAAAGAGGGTATAGAGGGATCTTTCATTTTCAAAATTACTTCAAAAATCTAAGATGACTTGGCACGCATCATGGTGGGGTGCAAAGTATCCATGTCCATCTGAATAACAATAATTCGTCAACATGAATCATTGTCGTGTCGTCAGAGGGGGTATAGAGGTACTTTTCATTTTCAAAATTACCTCAAAATCAAATATGACTTGGCACGCAACATGATGGGGTGCAGAATATTCATTTCCATCTGAATAACAATAATTCGTCAACGGAAATCATTGTCGGGTCGTTAGAGGGCGTATAGAGGGATTTTTCATTTTTAAAATGACTTCAAAAATCAAATATGACTTGGCACGCATCATGGTGGGGTACAGAATATCCATTTCCATCTCAATAACAATAATTTGTCAACAGATATCATTGTCCTGTCGTCAGAGGGGGTATAGAGGGATATTTCATTTTCAAAATTACCTCAAAATCAAATATGACTTGGCACGCAACATGGTGGGGTGCAGAATATATATTTTAATCTGAATAACAATAATTCGTCGACAGAAATCATTGTCGGGTCGTTAGAGGGGGTATAGAGGGATTTTTCAGTTTCAAAATTACTTCAAAAATCAAATATGACTTGGCACGTATCATGGTGGAGTGCATGATATCCATTTCCATCTAAATTACAATAATTCGTCAACAGAAATCATTGTCGGGTCGTTAGAGGGGGTATAGAGGGATTTTTCAGTTTCAAAATTACTTCAAAAATCAAATATGACTTGGCACGTATCATGGTGGAGTGCATAATATCCATTTTCATCTAAATTAAAATAATTTGTCAACAGAAATCATTGTCGGGTCGTCAGAGGGGGTATAGAGGGATTTTTCATTATGAAAATGACTTCAAAAGTCAAATATGACTTGGCACGCATCATAGTAGGGTGCAGAATATATATTTCCATCTGAATAACAAGAATTTGTTAACAGAAATCATTGTCGGGTCGTTAGAGGGGGTATAGAGGGATTTTTCATTTTCAAAATTACCTCAAAATCAAATATGACTTGGCACGCAACGTGGTGGGGTGCAAAATATTCATTTCCATCTGAATAACAATAATTCGTCAACAGAAATCATTGTCGGGTCGTTAGAGGGGGTATAGAGGGATTTTTCATTTCCAATATATCTTCAAAAATCCAATATGACTTGGCACGCATCATGGTGGGGTGCAGAATATCCATTTCTATCTGAATAACAATAATTTGTCAACAGAAATCATTGTCCGTCGTCAAAGGGGGTATAGAGGGATTTTTCATTTTCAAAATTACTTCAAAAATCTAATATGACTTGGCACGCATCATGGTGGGGTGCAAAGTATCCATGTCCATCTGAATAACAATAATTCGTCAACATAAATCATTGTCGTGTCGTCAGAGGGGGTATAGAGGGACTTTTCATTTTCAAAATTACCTCAAAATCAAATATGACTTGGCACGCAACATGATGGGGTGCAGAATATTCATTTCCATCTGAATAATAATAATTCGTCAACGGAAATCATTGTCGGGTCGTTAGAGGGGGTATAGAGGAATTTTTCATTTTCAATATTTCTTCAAAAATCCAATATGACTTGGCACGCATCATACTGGGGTGCAAAGTATCCATATATATCTAAATAACAATAACTCGTCAACAGAAATCAATGTCGTGTCGTCAGAGGGGGTATAGAGGAATTTTTCATTTTTAAAATTTCTTCAAAAATCTAATATGACTTGGCTCACATCATGGTGGGGTGCAATGTATCCATGTCCATCTATATAACAATAATTCGTCAATTTAAATCATTGCCGGGTCGTCAACCCCCTCTGACGATAGAGGGATTTTTTATTTTCAAAAAGACTTCAAAAATCAAATATGATATGGCACGCATCATGGAGTGGTGCGAATATCCATTTCCATCTGAATAACAATATTTCGTCATCAGAAATCATTGTCGGGTCATTAGAGGGGGGTATAGAGGGATTTTTCATTTTCAAAATTACTTCAAAAATCAAATATGACTTGGCACGCATCATAGTAGGGTGCAAAATATTCATTTCCATCTGAATAACAATAATTTGTCAACAGAAATCATTGTCGGGTCGTCAGAGGGGGTATAGAGGGATTTTTCATTTTCAAAATTACCTCAAAATCAAATATGACTTGGCACGCATCGTGGTGGGGTACAGAATATCCAATTCCATCTGAATAACAATAATTCGTCAACATAAATCATTGACGGGTCGTTACAGGGGGGTATAGAGGGATTTTTCATTTTCAAAATTACTTCAAAAATCAAATATGACTTGGTACGCATTGGGGTGGGGTGCAGAATATCCAATTCCATCTGAATAACAATAATTCGTCAACAGAAATCATTGACGGGTCGTTAGAGGGGGTATAGAGGGATTTTTCATTTTCAAAATTTCTTCAAGAATCTAATATGACTTGTCACTTATCATGGTGGGGCGCGAAATATCTATGTCCATCTAAATAACAATAATTCGTTAACAGAAATCATTGTCGGGTCGTCAGAAGGGGTATAGAGGGATTTTTCATTTTCAAAATTACTTCAAAAATCAAATATGACTTGGAACGTATCATGGAGGAGTGCATAATATCCATTTTCATCTTAATATCAATAATTCGTCAACAGAAATTATTGTCGGGTCGTCAGAGGGGTTAAAGGGAATTTTCTTTTTCAAAACTACTTCAAAAATCGAATATAACTTGGCACGCATCATAGTAGGGTGCAAAATCTTCATTTTCATCTGAATAACAATGATTTGTCAAAAGAAATCATTGTCGGGTCGTCAGAGGGGGTATAGAGGGATTTTTCATTACCAACATGACTTCAAAAATCAAATATGACTTGACACGCATCATGGTGGGGAACAGAATATCCATTTTCATCTCAATAACAATAATTTGTCAACAGAAACCATTGTCGGGTTGTCAGAGGGGGTATAGAGGGATTTTTCATTTTCAAAATGACTTCAAAAATCTAATATGACTTGGCACGCATCATGGTGGGGTGCAGGATATCCATTTCCATCTGAATAACAATAATTTATCAACAGAAGTCATTGTCGGGTCGTTAGAGGGGGTATAGAGTGATTTTTCATTTTCAATATATCTTCAAAAATCTAATATGACTTGGCACGCATCATGGTGGGGTGCAGAATATCTTTTTCCATCTGAATAACAAGAATTCGTCAACAGAAATCAATGTCGGGTCGTTAGATGGGGTATAGAGGGATTTTTCATTTTCAATATTTCTTCAAAAATCTAATATGACTTGGCACGCATAATGGTGGGGTGCAGAATATCTTTTTCCATCTGAATAACAATAATTCGTCGACAGAAATCATTGTCGGGTCGTTAGAGGGGGTATAGAGGGATTTTTCATTTTCAAAATTACCTCAAAATCAAAAATGACTTGGCAAGCAACATTGTAGGGTGCAGAATATTCATTTCTATCTGAATAACAATAATTTATCAACAGAAATCATTGTCGGGTCGTTAGAGGGGGTATAGAGGGATTTTTCATTTTCAAAATTACCTCATAATTTAATATGACTTGGCACGCATCATGGTGGGGTGCAGAATATCCATATCTATCTGAATAACAATAATTCCTTAACAGAAATTATTGTTGTGTCGTCAGAGGGGGTATAGAATGATTTTTCATTTCCAATATTTCTTCAAAAATCCAATATGACTTGGCACGCAACATGGTAGGGTGCAGAATATTCATTTCCATCTGAATAACAATAATTCGTCTACAGAAATCATTGTCGGGTCGTTAGAGGGGGTATAGAGGAATTTTTCATTTTCAATATTTCTACAAAAATCCAATAAGACTTGGCACGCATCATGGTGGGGTGCAAAGTATCCATGTCCATCTGAATAACAATAATTCTTCAATCTAAATCATTGTCGTGTCGTCAGAGGGGGTATAGAGGTATTTTTCATTTTCAAAATTACTTCAAAAATCTAATATGACTTGGCACGCATCATACTGGGGTGCAAAGTATCCATATATATCTAAATAACAATGATTCGTCAACAGAAATCATTGTCGGGTCGTCAGAAGAGGTATAGAGGGATTTTTCATTTTCAATATTTCTTCCAAAATCTAATATTACTTGGCACGCATCATGGTGGGGTGCAGAATATCCATATCTATCTGAATAACAATAATTCCTTAACAGAAATTATTGTCGTGTCGTCAGAGGGGGTATAGATGGATTTTTCATTTTCAAAATTACCTCAAAATCAAATATGACCTGGCACGCAACATGGTGGGGTACAGAATATCCATTTCTATCTGAATAACAATAATTCGTCAAGAGAAATCATTGTCTGGTAGTCAGAAGAGGTATAGAGGAATTTTTCATTTTCAAAATTATTTCAAATATCTAATATGACTTGGCACGCAACATGGTGGAGTGCAGAATATCCATTTCCATCTGATTAACAATAATTCGTCAACAGAAATCATTGTCGGGTCGTTATAAGGGGTATAGGGGGATTCTTCATTTTCAATATTTCTTCAAAAATCTAATATTACTTGGCACGCATCATGGTGGGGTGCATAATATTTATATCTATCTGAATAACAATAATTTCTTAACAGAAATTATTGTCGTGTCGTCAGAGGGGGTATAGATGGATTTTTCATTTTCAAAATTACCTCAAAATCAAATATGACCTGGCACGCAACATGGTGGGGTACAGAATATCCATTTCTATCTGAATAACAATAATTCGTCAAGAGAAATCAATGTCGGGTAGTCAGAAGAGGTATAGAGGAATTTTTCATTTTCAAAATTATTTCAAATATCTAATATGACTTGGCACGCAACATGGTGGAGTGCAGAATATCCATTTCCATCTGACTAACAATAATTCGTGAAGGGAAATCATTGTCGGGTCGTAAAAAGAGGTATAGAGGGATATTTCATTTTCAAAATTACTTCAAAAATCAAATATGAGTTGGCACGTATCATGGTGGGGTGCAAAGTATCCTTGTTCATCTGAATAACATTAATTCATCAACAGAAATCATTGTCGGGACGTCAGAGGGGGTATAGAGGGATTTTTCATTTTCAAAATTTCTTCAAAAATCTAATATGACTTGGCTCACATCATGGTGGGGTGCAATGTATCCATGTCCATCTATATAACAATAATTCGTCAATTTAAATCATTGCCGGGTCGTCAACCCCCTCTGACGATAGAGGGATTTTTTATTTTCAAAAAGACTTCAAAAATCAAATATGATATGGCACGCATCATGGAGTGGTGCGAATATCCATTTCCATCTGAATAACAATATTTCGTCATCAGAAATCATTGTCGGGTCATTAGAGGGGGGTATAGAGGGATTTTTCATTTTCAAAATTACTTCAAAAATCAAATATGACTTGGCACGCATCATAGTAGGGTGCAAAATATTCATTTCCATCTGAATAACAATAATTTGTCAACAGAAATCATTGTCGGGTCGTCAGAGGGGGTATAGAGGGATTTTTCATTTTCAAAATTACCTCAAAATCAAATATGACTTGGCACGCAAAGTGGTGGGGTACAGAATATCCAATTCCATCTGAATAACAATAATTCGTCAACATAAATCATTGACGGGTCGTTACAGGGGGGTATAGAGGGATTTTTCATTTTCAAAATTACTTCAAAAATCAAATATGACTTGGTACGCATTGGGGTGGGGTGCAGAATATCCAATTCCATCTGAATAACAATAATTCGTCAACAGAAATCATTGACGGGTCGTTAGAGGGGGTATAGAGGGATTTTTCATTTTCAAAATTTCTTCAAGAATCTAATATGACTTGTCACTTATCATGGTGGGGCGCGAAATATCTATGTCCATCTAAATAACAATAATTCGTTAACAGAAATCATTGTCGGGTCGTCAGAAGGGGTATAGAGGGATTTTTCATTTTCAAAATTACTTCAAAAATCAAATATGACTTGGTACGTATCATGGAGGAGTGCATAATATCCATTTTCATCTTAATATCAATAATTCGTCAACAGAAATTATTGTCGGGTCGTCAGAGGGGTTAAAGGGAATTTTCTTTTTCAAAACTACTTCAAAAATCGAATATAACTTGGCACGCATCATAGTAGGGTGCAAAATCTTCATTTTCATCTGAATAACAATAATTTGTCAACAGAAATCATTGTCGGGTCGTCAGAGGGGGTATAGAGGGATTTTTCATTACCAACATGACTTCAAAAATCAAATATGACTTGGCACGCATCATGGTGGGGTACAGAATATCCATTTTCATCTCAATAACAATAATTTGTCAACAGAAATCATTGTCGGGTCGTCAGAGGGGGTATAGAGGGATTTTTCATTTTCAAAATGACTTCAAAAATCTAATATGACTTGGCACGCATCATGGTGGGGTGCAGGATATCCATTTCCATCTGAATAACAATAATTTATCAACAGAAGTCATTGTCGGGTCGTTAGAGGGGGTATAGAGTGATTTTTCATTTTCAATATATCTTCAAAAATCTAATATGACTTGGCACGCATCATGGTGGGGTGCAGAATATCTTTTTCCATCTGAATAACAAGAATTCGTCAACAGAAATCAATGTCGGGTCGTTAGATGGGGTATAGAGGGATTTTTCATTTTCAATATTTCTTCAAAAATCTAATATGACTTGGCACGCATAATGGTGGGGTGCAGAATATCTTTTTCCATCTGAATAACAATAATTCGTCGACAGAAATCATTGTCGGGTCGTTAGAGGGGGTATAGAGGGATTTTTCATTTTCAAAATTACCTCAAAATCAAAAATGACTTGGCAAGCAACATTGTAGGGTGCAGAATATTCATTTCTATCTGAATAACAATAATTTATCAACAGAAATCATTGTCGGGTCGTTAGAGGGGGTATAGAGGGATTTTTCATTTTCAAAATTACCTCATAATTTAATATGACTTGGCACGCATCATGGTGGGGTGCATAGTATCCATGTCCATCTGAATAACAATAATTCGTCAACATAAATCATTGTCGTGTCGTCAGAGGGGGTATAGAGGGATTTTTCATTTTCAATATTTCTTCAAAAATCTTATATGAATTGGCACGCATCATGGTGGGGTGCTGAATATCCATTTCCATCTCAATAACAATAATTTGTCAACAGAAATCATTGTCGGGTCGTCAGAGGGGGTGTAGAGGGATTTTTCATTTTCAAAATGACTTCAAAAATCTAATATTACTTGGCGCGCATCATGGTGGGGTGCAGAATATCCATATCTATCTGAATAACAATAATTCCTTAACAGAAATTATTGTTGTGTCGTCAGAGGGGGTATAGAATGATTTTTCATTTCCAATATTTCTTCAAAAATCCAATATGACTTGGCACGCAACATGGTGGGGTGCAGAATATTCATTTCCATCTGAATAACAATAATTCGTCTACAGAAATCATTGTCGGGTCGTTAGAGGGGGTATAGAGGAATTTTTCATTTTCAATATTTCTACAAAAATCCAATAAGACTTGGCACGCATCATGGTGGGGTGCAAAGTATCCATGTCCATCTGAATAACAATAATTCTTCAATCTAAATCATTGTCGTGTCGTCAGAGGGGGTATAGAGGTATTTTTCATTTTCAAAATTACTTCAAAAATCTAATATGACTTGGCACGCATCATACTGGGGTGCAAAGTATCCATATATATCTAAATAACAATAATTCGTCAACAGAAATCATTGTCGGGTCGTCAGAAGAGGTATAGAGGGATTTTTCATTTTCAATATTTCTTCCAAAATCTAATATTACTTGGCACGCATCATGGTGGGGTGCAGAATATCCATATCTATCTGAATAACAATAATTCCTTAACAGAAATTATTGTCGTGTCGTCAGAGGGGGTATAGATGGATTTTTCATTTTCAAAATTACCTCAAAATCAAATATGACCTGGCACGCAACATGGTGGGGTACAGAATATCCATTTCTATCTGAATAACAATAATTCGTCAAGAGAAATCATTGTCGGGTAGTCAGAAGAGGTATAGAGGAATTTTTCATTTTCAAAATTATTTCAAATATCTAATATGACTTGGCACGCAACATGGTGGAGTGCAGAATATCCATTTCCATCTGATTAACAATAATTCGTCAACAGAAATCATTGTCGGGTCGTTATAAGGGGTATAGGGGGATTCTTCATTTTCAATATTTCTTCAAAAATCTAATATTACTTGGCACGCATCATGGTGGGGTGCATAATATTTATATCTATCTGAATAACAATAATTTCTTAACAGAAATTATTGTCGTGTCGTCAGAGGGGGTATAGATGGATTTTTCATTTTCAAAATTACCTCAAAATCAAATATGACCTGGCACGCAACATGGTGGGGTACAGAATATCCATTTCTATCTGAATAACAATAATTCGTCAAGAGAAATCATTGTCGGGTAGTCAGAAGAGGTATAGAGGAATTTTTCATTTTCAAAATTATTTCAAATATCTAATATGACTTGGCACGCAACATGGTGGAGTGCAGAATATCCATTTCCATCTGACTAACAATAATTCGTGAAGGGAAATCATTGTCGGGTCGTAAAAAGAGGTATAGAGGGATATTTCATTTTCAAAATTACTTCAAAAATCAAATATGAGTTGGCACGTATCATGGTGGGGTGCAAAGTATCCTTGTTCATCTGAATAACATTAATTCATCAACAGAAATCATTGTCGGGACGTCAGAGGGGGTATAGAGGGATTTTTCATTATCAAAATGACTTCAACAATCAAATATGACATGGCACGCATCATGGTGGGGTGCAGACTATTTATTTTCATCTGAATTACAATAACTCGTCAACAGAAATCAATGTCGGGTCGTCAGAGGGGGTATAGAGGAATTTTTCATTTTCAAAATTTCTTCAAAAATCTAATATGACTTGGCTCACATCATGGTGGGGTGCAATGTATCCATGTCCATCTATATAACAATAATTCGTCAATTTAAATCATTGCCGGGTCGTCAGAGGGGGTATAGAGGGATTTTTTATTTTCAAAAAGACTTCAAAAATCAAATATGATTTTTGGGGTGCAGAATATCCATTTCCATCTGAATAACAATAATTTGTCAACAGAAATCATTGTCGGGTCGTTAGAGGGTGTATAGAGGGATTTTTCATTTTCAATATATCTTCAAAAATGTAATATGACTTGGCACACATCATGGTGGGGTGCAAAGTATCCATGTCCATCTGAATAAAAATAATTCGTCAACAGAAATCATTGTCGGGTCGTCAGAGGTGGTATAGAGGGATTTTTCATTTTCAAAATTACTTCAAAAATCTAATATGACTTGGCACGCACCATGGTGGGGTGCAGAATATCCATTTCCATATGAATAACAATAATTCGTCAACAGAAATCATTGACGGGTCGTTGGAGGGGGTATAGAGTGATTTTTCATTTTCAAAATGACTTAAAAAATGAAATATGACTTGGCACTCATCATGGTGGGGTGCAGAATATCCATATCTATCTGAATAACAATAATTTGTCAAGAGAAATCATTGTCGGGTCGTCAGAAGAGGTATAGAGGAATTTTTCATTTTCAAAATTACTTCAAATATCTAATATGACTTGGCACGCTACATGGTGGGGTGCAGAATATCCATTTCCATCTGACTAACAATAATTCGTCAAGAGAAATCATTGTCGGGTCGTAAAAAGAGGTATAGAGGGATATCTCATTTTCAAAATTATTTCAAAAATCAAATATGAGTTGGCACGTATCATGGTGGGGTGCAAAGTATCCTTGTTCATCTGAATAACATTACTTCGTCAACATAAATCATTGTCGTGTAGTCAGAGGGGGTATAGAGCTATTTCTCATTTTCAAAATTACTTCAAAAATCTAATATGACTTGGCACGCATCATGGTGGGGTGCAGAATATCCATTTCCATCTGAATAACAATAATTCGTCAACAGAAATCATTGACGGGTCGTTGGAGGGGGTATAGAGTGATTTTTCATTTTCAAAATGACTTAAAAAATGAAATATGACTTGGCACGCATCATGGTGGGGTGCAGAATATCCATATCTATCTGAGTAACAATAATTCCTTAACAGAAATTATTGTCGTGTCGTCAGAGGGGGTATAGATGGATTTTTCATTTTCAAAATTACCTCAAAATCAAATATGACCTGGCACGCATCATGGTGGGGTACAGAATATCCATTTCTATCTGAATAACAATAATTTGTCAAGAGAAATCATTGTCGGGTCGTCAGAAGAGGTATAGAGGAATTTTTCATTTTCAAAATTACTTCAAATATCTAATATGACTTGGCACGCTACATGGTGGGGTGCAGAATATCCATTTCCATCTGACTAACAATAATTCGTCAAGAGAAATCATTGTCGGGTCGTAAAAAGAGGTATAGAGGGATATCTCATTTTCAAAATTATTTCAAAAATCAAATATGAGTTGGCACGTATCATGGTGGGGTGCAAAGTATCCTTGTTCATCTGAATAACATTACTTCGTCAACATAATTCATTGTCGTGTCGTCAGAGGGGGTATAGAGGGATTTTTCATTTTCAATATTACTTCAAAAATCTAATATGACTTGGCACGTATCATGGTGGAGTGCATAATATCCATTTTCATCTAAATTACAATAATTTGTCAACAGAAATCATTGTCGGGTCGTCAGAGGGGGTATAGAGGGATTTTTCATTATCAAAATGACTTCAAAAATCAAATATGACTTGGCACGTATCATAGTAGGGTGCAGAATATATATTTCCATCTGAATATCAAGAATTCGTTAACAGAAATCATTGTCGTGTCGTTAGAGGGGGTATAGAGGGATTATTCATTATCAATATTTCTTCGAAAATCTAATATGACTTGGCACGCATCATGGTCGGGTGCAGAATATCCATTTCCATCTGAATAACAATAATTCGTCAACAGAACTCATTGTCGGGTCGTCAGAGGGGGTATAGAGGGATTTTTCATTTTCAAAATGACTTCAAAAATCAAATATGACTTGGCACGCATCATGGTGGGGTACAGAATATCCATTTCCATCTCAATAACAATAATTTGTCAACAGATATCATTGTCGTGTCGTCAGAGGGGGTATAGAGTGATTTTTCATTTTCAAAATTACCTCAAAATCAAAAATGACTTGGCACGCAACATGGTGGGGTGCAGAATATATATTTTAATCTGAATAACAATAATTTGTCAACAGAAATCATTGTAGTGTCGTCAGAGGGGGTATAGAGTGATCTTTCATTTTCAAAATTACCTCAAAATCAAATATGACTTGGCACGCAACATGGTGGGGTGCAGAATATATATTTTAATCTGAATAACAATAATTCGTCAACAGAAATCATTGTCGGGTCGTTAGAGGGGGTATAGAGGGATTTTTCATTTTCAATATTTCTTCAAAAATCCAATATGACTTGGCACGCATCTGGTGGGGTGCAAAGTATCCATGTCCATCTGAATTACAATAATTCGTTAACATAATTCATTGTCGTGTCGTCAGAGGGGGTATAGAGGGATTTTTCATTTTCAAAATTACTTCAAAAATCAAATATGACTTGGCACGTATCATGGTGGAGTGCATAATATCCATTTTCATCTAAATTACAATAATTCGTCAACAGATATCATTGTCGGGTCGTCAGAGGGGGTATAGAGGGATTTTTCATTTTCAATATTACTTCAAAAATCTAATATGACTTGGCACGCATCATGGTGGGGTGCAAAGTATCCATGTCCATCTGAATTACAATAATTCGTCAACATAATTCATTGTCGTGTCGTCAGAGGGGGTATAGAGGGATTTTTCATTTTCAAAATTACTTCAATAATTAAATATGACTTGGCACGTAGCATGGTGGAGTGCATAATATCCATTTTCATCTAAATTACAATAATTTGTCAACAGAAATCATTGTCGGTTCGTCAGAGGGGGTATAGAGGGATATTTCATTATCAAAATGACTTCAAAAATCAAATATGACTTGGCACGCATCATAGTAGGGTGCAGAATATATATTTCCATCTGAATAACAAGAATTCGTTAACAGAAATCATTGTCGGGTCGTTAGAGGGGGTATAGAGGCATTTTTCATTTTCAAAATTACCTCAAAATCAAATATGACTTGGCACGTAACATGGTGGGGTGCAGAATATTCATTTCCATCTGAATAACAATAATTCGTCAACAGAAATCATTGTCGTGTCGTTAGAGGGGGTATAGAGGGATTTTTCATTATCAATATTTCTTCGAAAATCTAATATGACTTGGCACGCATCATGGTCGGGTGCAGAATATCCATTTCCATCTGAATAACAATAATTTGTCAACAGAAATCATTGTCCGTCGTCAAAGAGGGTATAGAGGGATCTTTCATTTTCAAAATTACTTCAAAAATCTAAGATGACTTGGCACGCATCATGGTGGGGTGCAAAGTATCCATGTCCATCTGAATAACAATAATTCGTCAACATAAATCATTGTCGTGTCGTCAGAGGGGGTATAGAGGGACTTTTCATTTTCAAAATTACCTCAAAATCAAATATGACTTGGCAAGCAACATGATGGGGTGCAGAATATTCATTTCCATCTGAATAACAATAATTCGTCAACGGAAATCATTGTCGGGTCGTTAGAGGGGGTATAGAGGGATTTTTCATATTCAAAATGACTTCAAAAATCAAATATGACTTGGCACGCATCATGGTGGGGTACAGAATATCCATTTCCATCTCAATAACAATAAATTTGTCAACAGATATCATTGTCGTGTCGTCAGAGGGGGTATAGAGGGATTTTTCATTTTCAAAATTACCTCAAAATCAAATATGACTTGGCACGCAACATGGTTGGGTGCAGAATATATATTTTAATCTGAATAACAATAATTCGTCGACAGAAATCATTGTCGTGTCGTCAGAGGGGGTATAGAGGGATTTTTCATTTTCAATATTACTTCAAAAATCTAATATGACTTGGCACGTATCATGGTGGAGTGCATAATATCCATTTTCATCTAAATTACAATAATTTGTCAACAGAAATCATTGTCGGGTCGTCAGAGGGGGTATAGAGGGATTTTTCATTATCAAAATGACTTCAAAAATCAAATATGACTTGGCACGCATCATAGTAGGGTGCAGAATATATATTTCCATCTGAATATCAAGAATTCGTTAACAGAAATCATTGTCGGGTCGTTAGAGGGGGTATAGAGGCATTTTTCATTTTCAAAATTACCTCAAAATCAAATATGACTTGGCACGCAACATGGTCGGGTGCAGAATATCCATTTCCATCTGAATAACAATAATTCGTCAACAGAACTCATTGTCGGGTCGTCAGAGGGGGTATAGAGGGATTTTTCATTTTCAAAATGACTTCAAAAATCAAATATGACTTGGCACGCATCATGGTGGGGTACAGAATATCCATTTCCATCTCAATAACAATAATTTGTCAACAGATATCATTGTCGTGTCGTCAGAGGGGGTATAGAGTGATTTTTCATTTTCAAAATTACCTCAAAATCAAAAATGACTTGGCACGCAACATGGTGGGGTGCAGAATATATATTTTAATCTGAATAACAATAATTTGTCAACAGAAATCATTGTAGTGTCGTCAGAGGGGGTATAGAGTGATCTTTCATTTTCAAAATTACCTCAAAATCAAATATGACTTGGCACGCAACATGGTGGGGTGCAGAATATATATTTTAATCTGAATAACAATAATTCGTCAACAGAAATCATTGTCGGGTCGTTAGAGGGGGTATAGAGGGATTTTTCATTTTCAATATTTCTTCAAAAATCCAATATGACTTGGCACGCATCATGGTGGGGTGCAAAGTATCCATGTCCATCTGAATTACAATAATTCGTCAACATAATTCATTGTCGTGTCGTCAGAGGGGGTATAGAGGGATTTTTCATTTTCAAAATTACTTCAAAAATCAAATATGACTTGGCACGTATCATGGTGGAGTGCATAATATCCATTTTCATCTAAATTACAATAATTCGTCAACAGATATCATTGTCGGGTCGTCAGAGGGGGTATAGAGGGATTTTTCATTTTCAATATTACTTCAAAAATCTAATATGACTTGGCACGCATCATGGTGGGGTGCAAAGTATCCATGTCCATCTGAATTACAATAATTCGTCAACATAATTCATTGTCGTGTCGTCAGAGGGGGTATAGAGGGATTTTTCATTTTCAAAATTACTTCAAAAATTAAATATGACTTGGCACGTATCATGGTGGAGTGCATAATATCCATTTTCATCTAAATTACAATAATTTGTCAACAGAAATCATTGTCGGTTCGTCAGAGGGGGTATAGAGGGATATTTCATTATCAAAATGACTTCAAAAATCAAATATGACTTGGCACGCATCATAGTAGGGTGCAGAATATATATTTCCATCTGAATAACAAGAATTCGTTAACAGAAATCATTGTCGGGTCGTTAGAGGGGGTATAGAGGCATTTTTCATTTTCAAAATTACCTCAAAATCAAATATGACTTGGCACGTAACATGGTGGGGTGCAGAATATTCATTTTCATCTGAATAACAATAATTCGTCAACAGAAATCATTGTCGTGTCGTTAGAGGGGGTATAGAGGGATTTTTCATTATCAATATTTCTTCGAAAATCTAATATGACTTGGCACGCATCATGGTCGGGTGCAGAATATCCATTTCCATCTGAATAACAATAATTTGTCAACAGAAATCATTGTCCGTCGTCAAAGAGGGTATAGAGGGATCTTTCATTTTCAAAATTATTTCAAAAATCTAAGATGACTTGGCACGCATCATGGTGGGGTGCAAAGTATCCATGTCCATCTGAATAACAATAATTCGTCAACATAAATCATTGTCGTGTCGTCAGAGGGGGTATAGAGGGACTTTTCATTTTCAAAATTACCTCAAAATCAAATATGACTTGGCACGCAACATGATGGGGTGCAGAATATTCATTTCCATCTGAATAACAATAATTCGTCAACGGAAATCATTGTCGGGTCGTTAGAGGGGGTATAGAGGGATTTTTCATATTCAAAATGACTTCAAAAATCAAATATGACTTGGCACGCATCATGGTGGGGTACAGAATATCCATTTCCATCTCAATAACAATAAATTTGTCAACAGATATCATTGTCGTGTCGTCAGAGGGGGTATAGAGGGATTTTTCATTTTCAAAATTACCTCAAAATCAAATATGACTTGGCACGCAACATGGTGGGGTGCAGAATATATATTTTAATCTGAATAACAATAATTCGTCGACAGAAATCATTGTCGGGTCGTTAGAGGGGGTATAGAGGGATTTTTCAGTTTCAAAATTACTTCAAAAATCAAATATGACTTGGCACGTATCATGGTGGAGTGCATAATATCAATTTTCATCTAAATTACAATAATTCGTCAACAGATATCATTGTCGGGTCGTCAGAGGGGGTATAGAGGGATTTTTCATTTTCAATATTACTTCAAAAATCTAATATGACTTGGCACGCATCATGGTGGGGTGCAAAGTATCCATGTCCATCTGAATTACAATAATTCGTCAACATAATTCATTGTCGTGTCGTCAGAGGGGGTATAGAGGGATTTTTCATTTTCAAAATTACTTCAAAAATTAAATATGACTTGGCACGTATCATGGTGAAGTGCATAATATCCATTTTCATCTAAATTACAATAATTTGTCAACAGAAATCATTGTCGGTTCGTCAGAGGGGGTATAGAGGGATATTTCATTATCAAAATGACTTCAAAAATCAAATATGACTTGGCACGCATCATAGTAGGGTGCAGAATATATATTTCCATCTGAATAACAAGAATTCGTTAACAGAAATCATTGTCGGGTCGTTAGAGGGGGTATAGAGGCATTTTTCATTTTCAAAATTACCTCAAAATCAAATATGACTTGGCACGCAACGTGGTGGGGTGCAGAATATTCATTTTCATCTGAATAACAATAATTCGTCAACAGAAATCATTGTCGGGTCGTTAGAGGGGGTATAGAGGGATTTTTCATTTCCAATATATCTTCAAAAATCCAATATGACTTGGCACGCATCATGGTGGGGTGCAGAATATCCATTTCTATCTGAATAACAATAATTTGTCAACAGAAATCATTGTCCGTCGTCAAAGGGGGTATAGAGGGATTTTTCATTTTCAAAATTACTTCAAAAATCTAATATGACTTGGCACGCATCATGGTGGGGTGCAAAGTATCCATGTCCATCTGAATAACAATAATTCGTCAACATAAATCATTGTCGTGTCGTCAGAGGGGGTATAGAGGGACTTTTCATTTTCAAAATTACCTAAAAATCAAATATGACTTGGCACGCAACATGATGGGGTGCAGAATATTCATTTCCATCTGAATAATAATAATTCGTCAACGGAAATCATTGTCGGGTCGTTAGAGGGGGTATAGAGGAATTTTTCATTTTCAATATTTCTTCAAAAATCCAATATGACTTGGCACGCATCATACTGGGGTGCAAAGTATCCATATATATCTAAATAACAATAACTCGTCAACAGAAATCAATGTCGTGTCGTCAGAGGGGGTATAGAGGAATTTATCATTTTCAAAATGACTTCAAAAATGTAATATGACTTGGCACACATCATGTTGGGGTACAGAATATCCATTTCCATCTCAATAACAATAATTCGTCAACAGAAATCATTGTCGGGTCGTCAGAGGGGGTATAGAGGAATTTTTCATTTTCAAAATTTCTTCAAAAATCTAATATGACTTGGCACGCATCATGGTGGGGTGCATTGTATCCATGTCCATCTATATAACAATAATTCGTCAATTTAAATCATTGCCGGGTCGTCAGAGGGGGTATAGAGGGATTTTTTATTTTCAAAAAGACTTCAAAAATCAAATATCATATGGCACGCATCATGGAGGGGTGCAGAATATCCATTTCCATCTGAATAACAATATTTCGTCATCAGAAATCATTGTCGGGTCATTAGAGGGGGGTATAGAGGGATTTTTCATTTTCAAAATTACTTCAAAAATCAAATATGACTTGGCACGCATCATAGTAGGGTGCAAAATATTCATTTCCATCTGAATAACAATAATTTTTCAACAGAAATCATTGTCGGGTCGTCAGAGGGGGTATAGAGGGATTTTTCATTTTCAAAATGACTTCAAAAATCAAATATGACTTGGCACGCATCATGGTCGGGTGCAGAATATCCATTTCCATCTGAATAACAATAATTCGTCAACAGAACTCATTGTCGGGTCGTCAGAGGGGGTATAGAGGGATTTTTCATTTTCAAAATGACTTCAAAAATCAAATATGACTTGGCACGCATCATGGTGGGGTACAGAATATCCATTTCCATCTCAATAACAATAATTTGTCAACAGATATCATTGTCGTGTCGTCAGAGGGGGTATAGAGGGATTTTTCATTTTCAAAATTACCTCAAAATCAAAAATGACTTGGCACGCAACATGGTGGGGTGCAGAATATATATTTTAATCTGAATAACAATAATTTGTCAACAGAAATCATTGTAGTGTCGTCAGAGGGGGTATAGAGTGATCTTTCATTTTCAAAATTACCTCAAAATCAAATATGACTTGGCACGCAACATGGTGGGGTGCAGAATATATATTTTAATCTGAATAACAATAATTCGTCAACAGAAATCATTGTCGGGTCGTTAGAGGGGGTATAGAGGGATTTTTCATTTTCAATATTTCTTCAAAAATCCAATATGACTTGGCACGCATCATGGTGGGGTGCAAAGTATCCATGTCCATCTGAATTACAATAATTCGTCAACATAATTCATTGTCGTGTCGTCAGAGGGGGTATAGAGGGATTTTTCATTTTCAAAATTACTTCAAAAATCAAATATGACTTGGCACGTATCATGGTGGAGTGCATAATATCCATTTTCATCTAAATTACAATAATTCGTCAACAGATATCATTGTCGGGTCGTCAGAGGGGGTATAGAGGGATTTTTCATTTTCAATATTACTTCAAAAATCTAATATGACTTGGCACGCATCATGGTGGGGTGCAAAGTATCCATGTCCATCTGAATTACAATAATTCGTCAACATAATTCATTGTCGTGTCGTCAGAGGGGGTATAGTGGGATATTTCATTTTCAAAATTACTTCAAAAATCAAATATGACTTGGCACGTATCATGGTGGAGTGCATAATATCCATTTTCATCTAAATTACAATAATTTGTCAACAGAAATCATTGTCGGTTCGTCAGAGGGGGTATAGAGGGATTTTTCATTATCAAAATGACTTCAAAAATCAAATATGACTTGGCACGCATCATAGTAGGGTGCAGAATATATATTTCCATCTGAATAACAAGAATTCGTTAACAGAAATCATTATCGGGTCGTTAGAGGGGGTATAGAGCCATTTTTCATTTTCAAAATTACCTCAAAATCAAATATGACTTGGCACGTAACATGGTGGGGTGCAGAATATTCATTTCCATCTGAATAACAATAATTCGTCAACAGAAATCATTGTCGTGTCGTTAGAGGGGGTATAGAGGGATTTTTCATTATCAATATTTCTTCGAAAATCTAATATGACTTGGCACACATCATGGTCGGGTGCAGAATATCCATTTCCATCTGAATAACAATAATTTGTCAACAGAAATCATTGTCCGTCGTCAAAGAGGGTATAGAGGGATCTTTCATTTTCAAAATTACTTCAAAAATCTAAGATGACTTGGCACGCATCATGGTGGGGTGCAAAGTATCCATGTCCATCTGAATAACAATAATTCGTCAACATAAATCATTGTCGTGTCGTCAGAGGGGGTATAGAGGTACTTTTCATTTTCAAAATTACCTCAAAATCAAATATGACTTGGCACGCAACATGATGGGGTCAGAATATTCTTTTCCATCTGAATAACAATAATTCGTCAACGGAAATCATTGTCGGGTCGTTAGAGGGGGTATAGAGGGATTTTTCATTTTCAAAATGACTTCAAAAATCAAATATGACTTGGCACGCATCATGGTGGGGTACAGAATATCCATTTCCATCTCAATAACAATAATTTTTCAACAGATATCATTGTCGTGTCGTCAGAGGGGGTATAGAGGGATTTTTCATTTTCAAAATTACCTCAAAATCAAATATGACTTGGCACGCAACATGGTGGGGTGCAGAATATATATTTTAATCTGAATAACAATAATTCGTCGACAGAAATCATTGTCGGGTCGTTAGAGGGGGTATAGAGGGATTTTTCAGTTTCAAAATTACTTCAAAAATCAAATATGACTTGGCACGTATCATGGTGGAGTGCATAATATCCATTTTCATCTAAATTACAATAATTTGTCAACAGAAATCATTGTCGGGTCGTCAGAGGGGGTATAGAGGGATTTTTCATTATCAAAATGACTTCAAAAATCAAATATGACTTGGCACGCATCATAGTAGGGTGCAGAATATATATTTCCATCTGAATATCAAGAATTCGTTAACAGAAATCATTGTCGGGTCGTTAGAGGGGGTATAGAGGCATTTTTCATTTTCAAAATTACCTCAAAATCAAATATGACTTGGCACGCAACATGGTCGGGTGCAGAATATCCATTTCCATCTGAATAACAATAATTCGTCAACAGAACTCATTGTCGGGTCGTCAGAGGGGGTATAGAGGGATTTTTCATTTTCAAAATGACTTCAAAAATCAAATATGACTTGGCACGCATCATGGTGGGGTACAGAATATCCATTTCCATCTCAATAACAATAATTTGTCAACAGATATCATTGTCGTGTCGTCAGAGGGGGTATAGAGTGATTTTTCATTTTCAAAATTACCTCAAAATCAAAAATGACTTGGCACGCAACATGGTGGGGTGCAGAATATATATTTTAATCTGAATAACAATAATTTGTCAACAGAAATCATTGTAGTGTCGTCAGAGGGGGTATAGAGTGATCTTTCATTTTCAAAATTACCTCAAAATCAAATATGACTTGGCACGCAACATGGTGGGGTGCAGAATATATATTTTAATCTGAATAACAATAATTCGTCAACAGAAATCATTGTCGGGTCGTTAGAGGGGGTATAGAGGGATTTTTCATTTTCAAAATTACTTCAAAAATCAAATATGACTTGGTACGCATTGGGGTGGGGTGCAGAATATCCAATTCCATCTGAATAACAATAATTCGTCAACAGAAATCATTGACGGGTCGTTAGAGGGGGTATAGAGGGATTTTTCATTTTCAAAATTTCTTCAAGAATCTAATATGACTTGTCACTTATCATGGTGGGGCGCGAAATATCTATGTCCATCTAAATAACAATAATTCGTAAACAGAAATCATTGTCGGGTCGTCAGAAGGGGTATAGAGGGATTTTTCATTTTCAAAATTACTTCAAAAATCAAATATGACTTGGTACGTATCATGGAGGAGTGCATAATATCCATTTTCATCTTAATATCAATAATTCGTCAACAGAAATTATTGTCGGGTCGTCAGAGGGGTTAAAGGGTATTTTCTTTTTCAAAACTACTTCAAAAATCGAATATAACTTGGCACGCATCATAGTAGGGTGCAAAATCTTCATTTTCATCTGAATAACAATAATTTGTCAACAGAAATCATTGTCGGGTCGTCAGAGGGGGTATAGAGGGATTTTTCATTACCAACATGACTTCAAAAATCAAATATGACTTGGCACGCATCATGGTGGGGTACAGAATATCCATTTTCATCTCAATAACAATAATTTGTCAACAGAAATCATTGTCGGGTCGTCAGAGGGGGTATAGAGGGATTTTTCATTTTCAAAATGACTTCAAAAATCTAATATGACTTGGCACGCATCATGGTGGGGTGCAGGATATCCATTTCCATCTGAATAACAATAATTTATCAACAGAAGTCATTGTCGGGTCGTTAGAGGGGGTATAGAGTGATTTTTCATTTTCAATATATCTTCAAAAATCTAATATGACTTGGCACGCATCATGGTGGGGTGCAGAATATCTTTTTCCATCTGAATAACAAGAATTCGTCAACAGAAATCAATGTCGGGTCGTTAGATGGGGTATAGAGGGATTTTTCATTTTCAATATTTCTTCAAAAATCTAATATGACTTGGCACGCATAATGGTGGGGTGCAGAATATCTTTTTCCATCTGAATAACAATAATTCGTCGACAGAAATCATTGTCGGGTCGTTAGAGGGGGTATAGAGGGATTTTTCATTTTCAAAATTACCTCAAAATCAAAAATGACTTGGCAAGCAACATTGTAGGGTGCAGAATATTCATTTCTATCTGAATAACAATAATTTATCAACAGAAATCATTGTCGGGTCGTTAGAGGGGGTATAGAGGGATTTTTCATTTTCAAAATTACCTCATAATTTAATATGACTTGGCACGCATCATGGTGGGGTGCATAGTATCCATGTCCATCTGAATAACAATAATTCGTCAACATAAATCATTGTCGTGTCGTCAGAGGGGGTATAGAGGGATTTTTCATTTTCAATATTTCTTCAAAAATCTTATATGAATTGGCACGCATCATGGTGGGGTGCTGAATATCCATTTCCATCTCAATAACAATAATTTGTCAACAGAAATCATTGTCGGGTCGTCAGAGGGGGTGTAGAGGGATTTTTCATTTTCAAAATGACTTCAAAAATCTAATATTACTTGGCGCGCATCATGGTGGGGTGCAGAATATCCATATCTATCTGAATAACAATAATTCCTTAACAGAAATTATTGTTGTGTCGTCAGAGGGGGTATAGAATGATTTTTCATTTCCAATATTTCTTCAAAAATCCAATATGACTTGGCACGCAACATGGTGGGGTGCAGAATATTCATTTCCATCTGAATAACAATAATTCGTCTACAGAAATCATTGTCGGGTCGTTAGAGGGGGTATAGAGGAATTTTTCATTTTCAATATTTCTACAAAAATCCAATAAGACTTGGCACGCATCATGGTGGGGTGCAAAGTATCCATGTCCATCTGAATAACAATAATTCTTCAATCTAAATCATTGTCGTGTCGTCAGAGGGGGTATAGAGGTATTTTTCATTTTCAAAATTACTTCAAAAATCTAATATGACTTGGCACGCATCATACTGGGGTGCAAAGTATCCATATATATCTAAATAACAATAATTCGTCAACAGAAATCATTGTCGGGTCGTCAGAAGAGGTATAGAGGGATTTTTCATTTTCAATATTTCTTCCAAAATCTAATATTACTTGGCACGCATCATGGTGGGGTGCAGAATATCCATATCTATCTGAATAACAATAATTCCTTAACAGAAATTATTGTCGTGTCGTCAGAGGGGGTATAGATGGATTTTTCATTTTCAAAATTACCTCAAAATCAAATATGACCTGGCACGCAACATGGTGGGGTACAGAATATCCATTTCTATCTGAATAACAATAATTCGTCAAGAGAAATCATTGTCGGGTAGTCAGAAGAGGTATAGAGGAATTTTTCATTTTCAAAATTATTTCAAATATCTAATATGACTTGGCACGCAACATGGTGGAGTGCAGAATATCCATTTCCATCTGATTAACAATAATTCGTCAACAGAAATCATTGTCGGGTCGTTATAAGGGGTATAGGGGGATTCTTCATTTTCAATATTTCTTCAAAAATCTAATATTACTTGGCACGCATCATGGTGGGGTGCATAATATTTATATCTATCTGAATAACAATAATTTCTTAACAGAAATTATTGTCGTGTCGTCAGAGGGGGTATAGATGGATTTTTCATTTTCAAAATTACCTCAAAATCAAATATGACCTGGCACGCAACATGGTGGGGTACAGAATATCCATTTCTATCTGAATAACAATAATTCGTCAAGAGAAATCATTGTCGGGTAGTCAGAAGAGGTATAGAGGAATTTTTCATTTTCAAAATTTTTTCAAATATCTAATATGACTTGGCACGCAACATGGTGGAGTGCAGAATATCCATTTCCATCTGACTAACAATAATTCGTGAAGGGAAATCATTGTCGGGTCGTAAAAAGAGGTATAGAGGGATATTTCATTTTCAAAATTACTTCAAAAATCAAATATGAGTTGGCACGTATCATGGTGGGGTGCAAAGTATCCTTGTTCATCTGAATAACATTAATTCATCAACAGAAATCATTGTCGGGACGTCAGAGGGGGTATAGAGGGATTTTTCATTATCAAAATGACTTCAACAATCAAATATGACATGGCACGCATCATGGTGGGGTGCAGACTATTTATTTTCATCTGAATTACAATAACTCGTCAACAGAAATCAATGTCGTGTCGTCAGAGGGGGTATAGAGGAATTTATCATTTTCAAAATGACTTCAAAAATGTAATATGACTTGGCACACATCATGTTGGGGTACAGAATATCCATTTCCATCTCAATAACAATAATTCGTCAACATAAATCATTGTCGGGTCGTCAGAGGGGGTATAGAGGAATTTTTCATTTTCAAAATTTCTTCAAAAATCTAATATGACTTGGCTCACATCATGGTGGGGTGCAATGTATCCATGTCCATCTATATAACAATAATTCGTCAATTTAAATCATTGCCGGGTCGTCAGAGGGGGTATAGAGGGATTTTTTATTTTCAAAAAGACTTCAAAAATCAAATATGATATGGCACGCATCATGGAGTGGTGCGAATATCCATTTCCATCTGAATAACAATATTTCGTCATCAGAAATCATTGTCGGGTCATTAGAGGGGGGTATAGAGGGATTTTTCATTTTCAAAATTACTTCAAAAATCAAATATGACTTGGCACGCATCATAGTAGGGTGCAAAATATTCATTTCCATCTGAATAACAATAATTTGTCAACAGAAATCATTGTGGGGTCGTCAGAGGGGGTATAGAGGGATTTTTCATTTTCAAAATTACCTCAAAATCAAATATGAGTTGGCACGCATCGTGGTGGGGTACAGAATATCCAATTCCATCTGAATAACAATAATTCGTCAACATAAATCATTGACGGGTCGTTACAGGGGGTATAGAGGGATTTTCCATTTTCAAAATTTCTTCAAGAATCTAATATGACTTGTCACTTATCATGGTGGGGCGCGAAATATCTATGTCCATCTAAATAACAATAATTCGTTAACAGAAATCATTGTCGGGTCGTCAGAAGGGGTATAGAGGGATTTTTCCTTATCAAAATGATTTCAAAAATCAAATATGACTTGGCACGCAACATGGCGGGGTGCAGAATATCCATTTCTATCTGACTAACATTAATTCGTCAACATAAATCATTGTCGTGTCGTCAGAGGGGGTATAGAGGTATTTTTCATTTTCAAAATTACTTCAAAAATCAAAACTGACTTGTCACGCATCATAGTGGGGTGCAAAGTATCCATATATATCTGAATAACAATAATTCGTCAACAGAAATTATTGTCGGGTCGTTAGAGGGGGTATAGAGGGATTTTTCATTTTCAATTTTTCTTCAAAAATCCAATATGACTTGGCACGCATCATGGTGGGGTGCAAAGTATCCATGTCCATCTGAATTACAATAATTCGTCAACATAATTCATTGTCGTGTCGTCAGAGGGGGTATAGAGGGATTTTTCATTTTCAAAATTACTTCAAAAATCAAATATGACTTGGCACGTATCATGGTGGAGTGCATAATATCCATTTTCATGTAAATTACAATAATTCGTCAACAGAAATCATTGTCGGGTCGTCAGAGGGGGTATAGAGGGATTTTTCATTTTCAATATTACTTCAAAAATCTAATATGACTTGGCACGCATCATGGTGGGGTGCAAAGTATCCATGTCCATCTGAATTACAATAATTCGTCAACATAATTCATTGTCGTGTCGTCAGAGGGGGTATAGAGGGATTTTTCATTTTCAAAATGACTTCAAAAATCAAATATGACTTGGCACGCATCATGGAGGGGTGCAAAGTATCCATGTCCATCTGAATAACAATAATTCGTCAACAGAAATCATTGACGGGTCGTTGGAAAGGGTATAGAGGGATTTTTCATTTTCAAAATTTCTTCAGAAAACTAATATGACTTGGCACGCATCATGGTGGGGTGCAGAATATCCATTTCCATCTGAATAACAATAATTTGTCAACAGAAATCATTGTCGGGTCGTTAGAGGGTGTATAGAGGGATTTTTCATTTTCAATATATCTTCAAAAATGTAATATGACTTGGCACACATCATGGTGGGGTGCAAAGTATCCATGTCCATCTGAATAAAAATAATTCGTCAACAGAAATCATTGTCGGGTCGTCAGAGGTGGTATAGAGGGATTTTTCATTTTCAAAATTACTTCAAAAATCTAATATGACTTGGCACGCACCATGGTGGGGTGCAGAATATCCATTTCCATCTGAATAACAATAATTCGTCAACAGAAATCATTGACGGGTCGTTGGAGGGGGTATAGAGTGATTTTTCATTTTCAAAATGACTTAAAAAATGAAATATGACTTGGCACGCATCATGGTGGGGTGCAGAATATCCATATCTATCTGAATAACAATAATTTGTCAAGAGAAATCATTGTCGGGTCGTCAGAAGAGGTATAGAGGAATTTTTCATTTTCAAAATTACTTCAAATATCTAATATGACTTGGCACGCTACATGGTGGGGTGCAGAATATCCATTTCCATCTGACTAACAATAATTCGTCAAGAGAAATCATTGTCGGGTCGTAAAAAGAGGTATAGAGGGATATCTCATTTTCAAAATTATTTCAAAAATCAAATATGAGTTGGCACGTATCATGGTGGGGTGCAAAGTATCCTTGTTCATCTGAATAACATTACTTCGTCAACATAAATCATTGTCGTGTAGTCAGAGGGGGTATAGAGCTATTTCTCATTTTCAAAATTACTTCAAAAATCTAATATGACTTGGCACGCATCATGGTGGGGTGCAGAATATCCATTTCCATCTGAATAACAATAATTCGTCAACAGAAATCATTGACGGGTCGTTGGAGGGGGTATAGAGTGATTTTTCATTTTCAAAATGACTTAAAAAATGAAATATGACTTGGCACGCATCATGGTGGGGTGCAGAATATCCATATCTATCTGAGTAACAATAATTCCTTAACAGAAATTATTGTCGTGTCGTCAGAGGGGGTATAGATGGATTTTTCATTTTCAAAATTACCTCAAAATCAAATATGACCTGGCACGCATCATGGTGGGGTACAGAATATCCATTTCTATCTGAATAACAATAATTTGTCAAGAGAAATCATTGTCGGGTCGTCAGAAGAGGTATAGAGGAATTTTTCATTTTCAAAATTACTTCAAATATCTAATATGACTTGGCACGCTACATGGTGGGGTGCAGAATATCCATTTCCATCTGACTAACAATAATTCGTCAAGAGAAATCATTGTCGGGTCGTAAAAAGAGGTATAGAGGGATATCTCATTTTCAAAATTATTTCAAAAATCAAATATGAGTTGGCACGTATCATGGTGGGGTGCAAAGTATCCTTGTTCATCTGAATAACATTACTTCGTCAACATAATTCATTGTCGTGTCGTCAGAGGGGGTATAGAGGGATTTTTCATTTTCAATATTACTTCAAAAATCTAATATGACTTGGCACGTATCATGGTGGAGTGCATAATATCCATTTTCATCTAAATTACAATAATTTGTCAACAGAAATCATTGTCGGGTCGTCAGAGGGGGTATAGAGGGATTTTTCATTATCAAAATGACTTCAAAAATCAAATATGACTTGGCACGTATCATAGTAGGGTGCAGAATATATATTTCCATCTGAATATCAAGAATTCGTTAACAGAAATCATTGTCGTGTCGTTAGAGGGGGTATAGAGGGATTATTCATTATCAATATTTCTTCGAAAATCTAATATGACTTGGCACGCATCATGGTCGGGTGCAGAATATCCATTTCCATCTGAATAACAATAATTCGTCAACAGAACTCATTGTCGGGTCGTCAGAGGGGGTATAGAGGGATTTTTCATTTTCAAAATGACTTCAAAAATCAAATATGACTTGGCACGCATCATGGTGGGGTACAGAATATCCATTTCCATCTCAATAACAATAATTTGTCAACAGATATCATTGTCGTGTCGTCAGAGGGGGTATAGAGTGATTTTTCATTTTCAAAATTACCTCAAAATCAAAAATGACTTGGCACGCAACATGGTGGGGTGCAGAATATATATTTTAATCTGAATAACAATAATTTGTCAACTGAAATCATTGTAGTGTCGTCAGAGGGGGTATAGAGTGATCTTTCATTTTCAAAATTACCTCAAAATCAAATATGACTTGGCACGCAACATGGTGGGGTGCAGAATATATATTTTAATCTGAATAACAATAATTCGTCAACAGAAATCATTGTCGGGTCGTTAGAGGGGGTATAGAGGGATTTTTCATTTTCAATATTTCTTCAAAAATCCAATATGACTTGGCACGCATCTGGTGGGGTGCAAAGTATCCATGTCCATCTGAATTACAATAATTCGTCAACATAATTCATTGTCGTGTCGTCAGAGGGGGTATAGAGGGATTTTTCATTTTCAAAATTACTTCAAAAATCAAATATGACTTGGCACGTATCATGGTGGAGTGCATAATATCCATTTTCATCTAAATTACAATAATTCGTCAACAGATATCATTGTCGGGTCGTCAGAGGGGGTATAGAGGGATTTTTCATTTTCAATATTACTTCAAAAATCTAATATGACTTGGCACGCATCATGGTGGGGTGCAAAGTATCCATGTCCATCTGAATTACAATAATTCGTCAACATAATTCATTGTCGTGTCGTCAGAGGGGGTATAGAGGGATTTTTCATTTTCAAAATTACTTCAATAATTAAATATGACTTGGCACGTAGCATGGTGGAGTGCATAATATCCATTTTCATCTAAATTACAATAATTTGTCAACAGAAATCATTGTCGGTTCGTCAGAGGGGGTATAGAGGGATATTTCATTATCAAAATGACTTCAAAAATCAAATATGACTTGGCACGCATCATAGTAGGGTGCAGAATATATATTTCCATCTGAATAACAAGAATTCGTTAACAGAAATCATTGTCGGGTCGTTAGAGGGGGTATAGAGGCATTTTTCATTTTCAAAATTACCTCAAAATCAAATATGACTTGGCACGTAACATGGTGGGGTGCAGAATATTCATTTCCATCTGAATAACAATAATTCGTCAACAGAAATCATTGTCGTGTCGTTAGAGGGGGTATAGAGGGATTTTTCATTATCAATATTTCTTCGAAAATCTAATATGACTTGGCACGCATCATGGTCGGGTGCAGAATATCCATTTCCATCTGAATAACAATAATTTGTCAACAGAAATCATTGTCCGTCGTCAAAGAGGGTATAGAGGGATCTTTCATTTTCAAAATTACTTCAAAAATCTAAGATGACTTGGCACGCATCATGGTGGGGTGCAAAGTATCCATGTCCATCTGAATAACAATAATTCGTCAACATAAATCATTGTCGTGTCGTCAGAGGGGGTATAGAGGGATTTTTCATATTCAAAATGACTTCAAAAATCAAATATGACTTGGCACGCATCATGGTGGGGTACAGAATATCCATTTCCATCTCAATAACAATAAATTTGTCAACAGATATCATTGTCGTGTCGTCAGAGGGGGTATAGAGGGATTTTTCATTTTCAAAATTACCTCAAAATCAAATATGACTTGGCACGCAACATGGTTGGGTGCAGAATATATATTTTAATCTGAATAACAATAATTCGTCGACAGAAATCATTGTCGTGTCGTCAGAGGGGGTATAGAGGGATTTTTCATTTTCAATATTACTTCAAAAATCTAATATGACTTGGCACGTATCATGGTGGAGTGCATAATATCCATTTTCATCTAAATTACAATAATTTGTCAACAGAAATCATTGTCGGGTCGTCAGAGGGGGTATAGAGGGATTTTTCATTATCAAAATGACTTCAAAAATCAAATATGACTTGGCACGCATCATAGTAGGGTGCAGAATATATATTTCCATCTGAATATCAAGAATTCGTTAACAGAAATCATTGTCGGGTCGTTAGAGGGGGTATAGAGGCATTTTTCATTTTCAAAATTACCTCAAAATCAAATATGACTTGGCACGCAACATGGTCGGGTGCAGAATATCCATTTCCATCTGAATAACAATAATTCGTCAACAGAACTCATTGTCGGGTCGTCAGAGGGGGTATAGAGGGATTTTTCATTTTCAAAATGACTTCAAAAATCAAATATGACTTGGCACGCATCATGGTGGGGTACAGAATATCCATTTCCATCTCAATAACAATAATTTGTCAACAGATATCATTGTCGTGTCGTCAGAGGGGGTATAGAGTGATTTTTCATTTTCAAAATTACCTCAAAATCAAAAATGACTTGGCACGCAACATGGTGGGGTGCAGAATATATATTTTAATCTGAATAACAATAATTTGTCAACAGAAATCATTGTAGTGTCGTCAGAGGGGGTATAGAGTGATCTTTCATTTTCAAAATTACCTCAAAATCAAATATGACTTGGCACGCAACATGGTGGGGTGCAGAATATATATTTTAATCTGAATAACAATAATTCGTCAACAGAAATCATTGTCGGGTCGTTAGAGGGGGTATAGAGGGATTTTTCATTTTCAATATTTCTTCAAAAATCCAATATGACTTGGCACGCATCATGGTGGGGTGCAAAGTATCCATGTCCATCTGAATTACAATAATTCGTCAACATAATTCATTGTCGTGTCGTCAGAGGGGGTATAGAGGGATTTTTCATTTTCAAAATTACTTCAAAAATCAAATATGACTTGGCACGTATCATGGTGGAGTGCATAATATCCATTTTCATCTAAATTACAATAATTCGTCAACAGATATCATTGTCGGGTCGTCAGAGGGGGTATAGAGGGATTTTTCATTTTCAATATTACTTCAAAAATCTAATATGACTTGGCACGCATCATGGTGGGGTGCAAAGTATCCATGTCCATCTGAATTACAATAATTCGTCAACATAATTCATTGTCGTGTCGTCAGAGGGGGTATAGAGGGATTTTTCATTTTCAAAATTACTTCAAAAATTAAATATGACTTGGCACGTATCATGGTGGAGTGCATAATATCCATTTTCATCTAAATTACAATAATTTGTCAACAGAAATCATTGTCGGTTCGTCAGAGGGGGTATAGAGGGATATTTCATTATCAAAATGACTTCAAAAATCAAATATGACTTGGCACGCATCATAGTAGGGTGCAGAATATATATTTCCATCTGAATAACAAGAATTCGTTAACAGAAATCATTGTCGGGTCGTTAGAGGGGGTATAGAGGCATTTTTCATTTTCAAAATTACCTCAAAATCAAATATGACTTGGCACGTAACATGGTGGGGTGCAGAATATTCATTTTCATCTGAATAACAATAATTCGTCAACAGAAATCATTGTCGTGTCGTTAGAGGGGGTATAGAGGGATTTTTCATTATCAATATTTCTTCGAAAATCTAATATGACTTGGCACGCATCATGGTCGGGTGCAGAATATCCATTTCCATCTGAATAACAATAATTTGTCAACAGAAATCATTGTCCGTCGTCAAAGAGGGTATAGAGGGATCTTTCATTTTCAAAATTATTTCAAAAATCTAAGATGACTTGGCACGCATCATGGTGGGGTGCAAAGTATCCATGTCCATCTGAATAACAATAATTCGTCAACATAAATCATTGTCGTGTCGTCAGAGGGGGTATAGAGGGACTTTTCATTTTCAAAATTACCTCAAAATCAAATATGACTTGGCACGCAACATGATGGGGTGCAGAATATTCATTTCCATCTGAATAACAATAATTCGTCAACGGAAATCATTGTCGGGTCGTTAGAGGGGGTATAGAGGGATTTTTCATATTCAAAATGACTTCAAAAATCAAATATGACTTGGCACGCATCATGGTGGGGTACAGAATATCCATTTCCATCTCAATAACAATAAATTTGTCAACAGATATCATTGTCGTGTCGTCAGAGGGGGTATAGAGGGATTTTTCATTTTCAAAATTACCTCAAAATCAAATATGACTTGGCACGCAACATGGTGGGGTGCAGAATATATATTTTAATCTGAATAACAATAATTCGTCGACAGAAATCATTGTCGGGTCGTTAGAGGGGGTATAGAGGGATTTTTCAGTTTCAAAATTACTTCAAAAATCAAATATGACTTGGCACGTATCATGGTGGAGTGCATAATATCCATTTTCATCTAAATTACAATAATTCGTCAACAGATATCATTGTCGGGTCGTCAGAGGGGGTATAGAGGGATTTTTCATTTTCAATATTACTTCAAAAATCTAATATGACTTGGCACGCATCATGGTGGGGTGCAAAGTATCCATGTCCATCTGAATTACAATAATTCGTCAACATAATTCATTGTCGTGTCGTCAGAGGGGGTATAGAGGGATTTTTCATTTTCAAAATTACTTCAAAAATTAAATATGACTTGGCACGTATCATGGTGAAGTGCATAATATCCATTTTCATCTAAATTACAATAATTTGTCAACAGAAATCATTGTCGGTTCGTCAGAGGGGGTATAGAGGGATATTTCATTATCAAAATGACTTCAAAAATCAAATATGACTTGGCACGCATCATAGTAGGGTGCAGAATATATATTTCCATCTGAATAACAAGAATTCGTTAACAGAAATCATTGTCGGGTCGTTAGAGGGGGTATAGAGGCATTTTTCATTTTCAAAATTACCTCAAAATCAAATATGACTTGGCACGCAACGTGGTGGGGTGCAGAATATTCATTTTCATCTGAATAACAATAATTCGTCAACAGAAATCATTGTCGGGTCGTTAGAGGGGGTATAGAGGGATTTTTCATTTCCAATATATCTTCAAAAATCCAATATGACTTGGCACGCATCATGGTGGGGTGCAGAATATCCATTTCTATCTGAATAACAATAATTTGTCAACAGAAATCATTGTCCGTCGTCAAAGGGGGTATAGAGGGATTTTTCATTTTCAAAATTACTTCAAAAATCTAATATGACTTGGCACGCATCATGGTGGGGTGCAAAGTATCCATGTCCATCTGAATAACAATAATTCGTCAACATAAATCATTGTCGTGTCGTCAGAGGGGGTATAGAGGGACTTTTCATTTTCAAAATTACCTAAAAATCAAATATGACTTGGCACGCAACATGATGGGGTGCAGAATATTCATTTCCATCTGAATAATAATAATTCGTCAACGGAAATCATTGTCGGGTCGTTAGAGGGGGTATAGAGGAATTTTTCATTTTCAATATTTCTTCAAAAATCCAATATGACTTGGCACGCATCATACTGGGGTGCAAAGTATCCATATATATCTAAATAACAATAACTCGTCAACAGAAATCAATGTCGTGTCGTCAGAGGGGGTATAGAGGAATTTATCATTTTCAAAATGACTTCAAAAATGTAATATGACTTGGCACACATCATGTTGGGGTACAGAATATCCATTTCCATCTCAATAACAATAATTCGTCAACAGAAATCATTGTCGGGTCGTCAGAGGGGGTATAGAGGAATTTTTCATTTTCAAAATTTCTTCAAAAATCTAATATGACTTGGCACGCATCATGGTGGGGTGCATTGTATCCATGTCCATCTATATAACAATAATTCGTCAATTTAAATCATTGCCGGGTCGTCAGAGGGGGTATAGAGGGATTTTTTATTTTCAAAAAGACTTCAAAAATCAAATATCATATGGCACGCATCATGGAGGGGTGCAGAATATCCATTTCCATCTGAATAACAATATTTCGTCATCAGAAATCATTGTCGGGTCATTAGAGGGGGGTATAGAGGGATTTTTCATTTTCAAAATTACTTCAAAAATCAAATATGACTTGGCACGCATCATAGTAGGGTGCAAAATATTCATTTCCATCTGAATAACAATAATTTTTCAACAGAAATCATTGTCGGGTCGTCAGAGGGGGTATAGAGGGATTTTTCATTTTCAAAATGACTTCAAAAATCAAATATGACTTGGCACGCATCATGGTCGGGTGCAGAATATCCATTTCCATCTGAATAACAATAATTCGTCAACAGAACTCATTGTCGGGTCGTCAGAGGGGGTATAGAGGGATTTTTCATTTTCAAAATGACTTCAAAAATCAAATATGACTTGGCACGCATCATGGTGGGGTACAGAATATCCATTTCCATCTCAATAACAATAATTTGTCAACAGATATCATTGTCGTGTCGTCAGAGGGGGTATAGAGGGATTTTTCATTTTCAAAATTACCTCAAAATCAAAAATGACTTGGCACGCAACATGGTGGGGTGCAGAATATATATTTTAATCTGAATAACAATAATTTGTCAACAGAAATCATTGTAGTGTCGTCAGAGGGGGTATAGAGTGATCTTTCATTTTCAAAATTACCTCAAAATCAAATATGACTTGGCACGCAACATGGTGGGGTGCAGAATATATATTTTAATCTGAATAACAATAATTCGTCAACAGAAATCATTGTCGGGTCGTTAGAGGGGGTATAGAGGGATTTTTCATTTTCAATATTTCTTCAAAAATCCAATATGACTTGGCACGCATCATGGTGGGGTGCAAAGTATCCATGTCCATCTGAATTACAATAATTCGTCAACATAATTCATTGTCGTGTCGTCAGAGGGGGTATAGAGGGATTTTTCATTTTCAAAATTACTTCAAAAATCAAATATGACTTGGCACGTATCATGGTGGAGTGCATAATATCCATTTTCATCTAAATTACAATAATTCGTCAACAGATATCATTGTCGGGTCGTCAGAGGGGGTATAGAGGGATTTTTCATTTTCAATATTACTTCAAAAATCTAATATGACTTGGCACGCATCATGGTGGGGTGCAAAGTATCCATGTCCATCTGAATTACAATAATTCGTCAACATAATTCATTGTCGTGTCGTCAGAGGGGGTATAGTGGGATATTTCATTTTCAAAATTACTTCAAAAATCAAATATGACTTGGCACGTATCATGGTGGAGTGCATAATATCCATTTTCATCTAAATTACAATAATTTGTCAACAGAAATCATTGTCGGTTCGTCAGAGGGGGTATAGAGGGATTTTTCATTATCAAAATGACTTCAAAAATCAAATATGACTTGGCACGCATCATAGTAGGGTGCAGAATATATATTTCCATCTGAATAACAAGAATTCGTTAACAGAAATCATTATCGGGTCGTTAGAGGGGGTATAGAGCCATTTTTCATTTTCAAAATTACCTCAAAATCAAATATGACTTGGCACGTAACATGGTGGGGTGCAGAATATTCATTTCCATCTGAATAACAATAATTCGTCAACAGAAATCATTGTCGTGTCGTTAGAGGGGGTATAGAGGGATTTTTCATTATCAATATTTCTTCGAAAATCTAATATGACTTGGCACACATCATGGTCGGGTGCAGAATATCCATTTCCATCTGAATAACAATAATTTGTCAACAGAAATCATTGTCCGTCGTCAAAGAGGGTATAGAGGGATCTTTCATTTTCAAAATTACTTCAAAAATCTAAGATGACTTGGCACGCATCATGGTGGGGTGCAAAGTATCCATGTCCATCTGAATAACAATAATTCGTCAACATAAATCATTGTCGTGTCGTCAGAGGGGGTATAGAGGTACTTTTCATTTTCAAAATTACCTCAACATCAAATATGACTTGGCACGCAACATGATGGGGTGCAGAATATTCTTTTCCATCTGAATAACAATAATTCGTCAACGGAAATCATTGTCGGGTCGTTAGAGGGGGTATAGAGGGATTTTTCATTTTCAAAATGACTTCAAAAATCAAATATGACTTGGCACGCATCATGGTGGGGTACAGAATATCCATTTCCATCTCAATAACAATAATTTTTCAACAGATATCATTGTCGTGTCGTCAGAGGGGGTATAGAGGGATTTTTCATTTTCAAAATTACCTCAAAATCAAATATGACTTGGCACGCAACATGGTGGGGTGCAGAATATATATTTTAATCTGAATAACAATAATTCGTCGACAGAAATCATTGTCGGGTCGTTAGAGGGGGTATAGAGGGATTTTTCAGTTTCAAAATTACTTCAAAAATCAAATATGACTTGGCACGTATCATGGTGGAGTGCATGATATCCATTTCCATCTAAATTACAATAATTCGTCAACAGAAATCATTGTCGGGTCGTTAGAGGGGGTATAGAGGGATTTTTCAGTTTCAAAATTACTTCAAAAATCAAATATGACTTGGCACGTATCATGGTGGAATGCATAATATCCATTTTCATCTAAATTAAAATAATTTGTCAACAGAAATCATTGTCGGGTCGTCAGAGGGGGTATAGAGGGATTTTTCATTATGAAAATGACTTCAAAAGTCAAATATGACTTGGCACGCATCATAGTAGGGTGCAGAATATATATTTCCATCTGAATAACAAGAATTTGTTAACAGATATCATTGTCGTGTCGTCAGAGGGGGTATAGAGGGATTTTTCATTTTCAAAATTACCTCAAAATAAAATATGACTTGGCACGCAACGTGGTGGGGTGCAGAATATTCATTTTCATCTGAATAACAATAATTCGTCAACAGAAATCATTGTCGGGTCGTTAGAGGGGGTATAGAGGGATTTTTCATTTCCAATATATCTTCAAAAATCCAATATGACTTGGCACGCATCATGGTGGGGTGCAGAATATCCATTTCTATCTGAATAACAATAATTTGTCAACAGAAATCATTGTCCGTCGTCAAAGGGGGTATAGAGGGATTTTTCATTTTCAAAATTACTTCAAAAATCTAATATGACTTGGCACGCATCATGGTGGGGTGCAAAGTATCCATGTCCATCTGAATAACAATAATTCGTCAACATAAATCATTGTCGTGTCGTCAGAGGGGGTATAGAGGGACTTTTCATTTTCAAAATTACCTCAAAATCAAATATGACTTGGCACGCAACATGATGGGGTGCAGAATATTCATTTCCATCTGAATAATAATAATTCGTCAACGGAAATCATTGTCGGGTCGTTAGAGGGGGTATAGAGGAATTTTTCATTTTCAATATTTCTTCAAAAATCCAATATGACTTGGCACGCATCATACTGGGGTGCAAAGTATCCATATATATCTAAATAACAATAACTCGTCAACAGAAATCAATGTCGTGTCGTCAGAGGGGGTATAGAGGAATTTATCATTTTCAAAATTACTTCAAAAATGTAATATGACTTGGCACACATCATGTTGGGGTACAGAATATCCATTTCCATCTCAATAACAATAATTCGTCAACAGAAATCATTGTCGGGTCGTCAGAGGGGGTATAGAGGAATTTTTCATTTTCAAAATTTCTTCAAAAATCTAATATGACTTGGCTCACATCATGGTGGGGTGCAATGTATCCATGTCCATCTATATAACAATAATTCGTCAATTTAAATCATTGCCGGGTCGTCAGAGGGGGTATAGAGGGATTTTTTATTTTCAAAAAGACTTCAAAAATCAAATATGATATGGCACGCATCATGGAGTGGTGCGAATATCCATTTCCATCTGAATAACAATATTTCGTCATCAGAAATCATTGTCGGGTCATTAGAGGGGGGTATAGAGGGATTTTTCATTTTCAAAATTACTTCAAAAATCAAATATGACTTGGCACGCATCATAGTAGGGTGCAAAATATTCATTTCCATCTGAATAACAATAATTTGTCAACAGAAATCATTGTCGGGTCGTCAGAGGGGGTATAGAGGGATTTTTCATTTTCAAAATTACCTCAAAATCAAATATGACTTGGCACGCATCGTGGTGGGGTACAGAATATCCAATTCCATCTGAATAACAATAATTCGTCAACATAAATCATTGACGGGTCGTTACAGGGGGGTATAGAGGGATTTTTCATTTTCAAAATTACTTCAAAAATCAAATATGACTTGGTACGCATTGGGGTGGGGTGCAGAATATCCAATTCCATCTGAATAACAATAATTCGTCAACAGAAATCATTGACGGGTCGTTAGAGGGGGTATAGAGGGATTTTTCATTTTCAAAATTTCTTCAAGAATCTAATATGACTTGTCACTTATCATGGTGGGGCGCGAAATATCTATGTCCATCTAAATAACAATAATTCGTTAACAGAAATCATTGTCGGGTCGTCAGAAGGGGTATAGAGGGATTTTTCATTTTCAAAATTACTTCAAAAATCAAATATGACTTGGTACGTATCATGGAGGAGTGCATAATATCCATTTTCATCTTAATATCAATAATTCGTCAACAGAAATTATTGTCGGGTCGTCAGAGGGGTTAAAGGGAATTTTCTTTTTCAAAACTACTTCAAAAATCGAATATAACTTGGCACGCATCATAGTAGGGTGCAAAATCTTCATTTTCATCTGAATAACAATAATTTTTCAACAGAAATCATTGTCGGGTCGTCAGAGGGGGTATAGAGGGATTTTTCATTACCAACATGACTTCAAAAATCAAATATGACTTGGCACGCATCATGGTGGGGTACAGAATATCCATTTTCATCTCAATAACAATAATTTGTCAACAGAAATCATTGTCGGGTCGTCAGAGGGGGTATAGAGGGATTTTTCATTTTCAAAATGACTTCAAAAATCTAATATGACTTGGCACGCATCATGGTGGGGTGCAGGATATCCATTTCCATCTGAATAACAATAATTTATCAACAGAAGTCATTGTCGGGTCGTTAGAGGGGGTATAGAGTGATTTTTCATTTTCAATATATCTTCAAAAATCTAATATGACTTGGCACGCATCATGGTGGGGTGCAAAGTATCCATTTCCATCTGAATAACAAGAATTCGTCAACAGAAATCAATGTCGGGTCGTTAGATGGGGTATAGAGGGATTTTTCATTTTCAATATTTCTTCAAAAATCTAATATGAATTGGCACGCATCATGGTGGGGTGCTGAATATCCATTTCCATCTCAATAACAATAATTTGTCAACAGAAATCATTGTCGGGTCGTCAGAGGGGGTGTAGAGGGATTTTTCATTTTCAAAATGACTTCAAAAATCTAATATTACTTGGCACGCATCATGGTGGGGTGCAGAATATCCATATCTATCTGAATAACAATAATTCTTTAACAGAAATTAATGTTGTGTCGTCAGAGGGGGTATAGAATGATTTTTCATTTCCAATATTTCTTCAAAAATCCAATATGACTTGGCACGCAACATGGTGGGGTGCAGAATATTCATTTCCATCTGAATAACAATAATTCGTCTACAGAAATCATTGTCGGGTCGTTAGAGGGGGTATAGAGGGATTTTTCATTTTCAAAATTACCTCATAATTTAATATGACTTGGCACGCATCATGGTGGGGTGCAAAGTATCCATGTCCATCTGAATAACAATAATTCGTCAACATAAATCATTGTCGTGTCGTCAGAGGGGGTATAGAGGGATTTTTCATTTTCAATATTTCTTCAAAAATCTTATATGAATTGGCACGCATCATGGTGGGGTGCTGAATATCCATTTCCATCTCAATAACAATAATTTGTCAACAGAAATCATTGTCGGGTCGTCAGAGGGGGTGTAGAGGGATTTTTCATTTTCAAAATGACTTCAAAATTCTAATATTACTTGGCACGCATCATGGTGGGGTGCAGAATATCCATATCTATCTGAATAACAATAATTCCTTAACAGAAATCAATGTTGTGTCGTCAGAGGGGGTATAGAATGATTTTTCATTTCCAATATTTCTTCAAAAATCCAATATGACTTGGCACGCAACATGGTGGGGTGCAGAATATTCATTTCCATCTGAATAACAATAATTCGTCTACAGAAATCATTGTCGGGTCGTTAGAGGGGGTATAGAGGAATTTTTCATTTTCAATATTTCTACAAAAATCCAATAAGACTTGGCACGCATCATGGTGGGGTGCAAAGTATCCATGTCCATCTGAATAACAATAATTCTTCAATCTAAATCATTGTCGTGTCGTCAGAGGGGGTATAGAGGTATTTTTCATTTTCAAAATTACTTCAAAAATCTAATATGACTTGGCACGCATCATACTGGGGTGCAAAGTATCCATATATATCTAAATAACAATAATTCGTCAACAGAAATCATTGTCGGGTCGTCAGAAGAGGTACAGAGGGATTTTTCATTTTCAATATTTCTTCCAAAATCTAATATTACTTGGCACGCATCATGGTGGGGTGCAGAATATCCATATCTATTTGAATAACAATAATTCCTTAACAGATATTATTGTCGTGTCGTCAGAGGGGGTATAGATGGATTTTTCATTTTCAAAATTACCTCAAAATCAAATATGACCTGGCACGCAACATGGTGGGGTACAGAATATCCATTTCTATCTGAATAACAATAATTCGTCAAGAGAAATCATTGTCGGGTAGTCAGAAGAGGTATAGAGGAATTTTTCATTTTCAAAATTATTTCAAATATCTAATATGACTTGGCACGCAACATGGTGGAGTGCAGAATATCCATTTCCATCTGACTAACAATAATTCGTCAACAGAAATCATTGTCGGGTCGTTAGAAGGGGTATGGGGGATTCTTCATTTTCAATATTTCTTCAAAAATCTAATATTACTTGGCACGCATCATGGTGGGGTGCATAATATTTATATCTATCTGAATAACAATAATTTCTTAACAGAAATTATTGTCGTGTCGTCAGAGGGGGTATAGATGGATTTTTCATTTTCAAAATTACCTCAAAATCAAATATGACCTGGCACGCAACATGGTGGGGTACAGAATATCCATTTCTATCTGAATAACAATAATTCGTCAAGAGAAATCATTGTCGGGTAGTCAGAAGAGGTATAGAGGAATTTTTCATTTTCAAAAGTATTTCAAATATCTAATATGACTTGGCACGCAACATGGTGGAGTGCAGAATATCCATTTCCATCTGACTAACAATAATTCGTCAAGGGAAATCATTGTCGGGTCGTAAAAAGAGGTATAGAGGGATATTTCATTTTCAAAATTACTTCAAAAATCAAATATGAGTTGGCACGTATCATGGTGGGGTGCAAAGTATCCTTGTTCATCTGAATAACATTAATTCATCAACAGAAATCATTGTCGGGACGTCAGAGGGGGTATAGAGGGATTTTTCATTATCAAAATGACTTCAACAATCAAATATGACATGGCACGCATCATGGTGGGGTGCAGACTATTTATTTTCATCTGAATTACAATAACTCGTCAACAGAAATCAATGTCGTGTCGTCAGAGGGGGTATAGAGGAATTTATCATTTTCAAAATGACTTCAAAAATGTAATATGACTTGGCACACATCATGTTGGGGTACAGAATATCCATTTCCATCTCAATAACAATAATTCGTCAACATAAATCATTGTCGGGTCGTCAGAGGGGGTATAGAGGAATTTTTCATTTTCAAAATTTCTTCAAAATTCTAATATGACTTGGCTCACATCATGGTGGGGTGCAATGTATCCATGTCCATCTATATAACAATAATTCGTCAATTTAAATCATTGCCGGGTCGTCAGAGGGGGTATAGAGGGATTTTTTATTTTCAAAAAGACTTCAAAAATCAAATATGATATGGCACGCATCATGGAGTGGTGCGAATATCCATTTCCATCTGAATAACAATATTTCGTCATCAGAAATCATTGTCGGGTCATTAGAGGGGGGTATAGAGGGATTTTTCATTTTCAAAATTACTTCAAAAATCAAATATGACTTGGCACGCATCATAGTAGGGTGCAAAATATTCATTTCCATCTGAATAACAATAATTTGTCAACAGAAATCATTGTCGGGTCGTCAGAGGGGGTATAGAGGGATTTTTCATTTTCAAAATTACCTCAAAATCAAATATGACTTGGCACGCATCGTGGTGGGGTACAGAATATCCAATTCCATCTGAATAACAATAATTCGTCAACATAAATCATTGACGGGTCGTTACAGGGGGTATAGAGGGATTTTCCATTTTCAAAATTTCTTCAAGAATCTAATATGACTTGTCACTTATCATGGTGGGGCGCGAAATATCTATGTCCATCTAAATAACAACAATTCGTTAACAGAAATCATTGTCGGGTCGTCAGAAGGGGTATAGAGGGATTTTTCCTTATCAAAATGATTTCAAAAATCAAATATGACTTGGCACGCAACATGGCGGGGTGCAGAATATCCATTTCTATCTGACTAACATTAATTCGTCAACATAAATCATTGTCGTGTCGTCAGAGGGGGTATAGAGGTATTTTTCATTTTCAAAATTACTTCAAAAATCAAAACTGACTTGTCACGCATCATAGTGGGTTGCAAAGTATCCATATATATCTGAATAACAATAATTCGTCAACAGAAATTATTGTCGGGTCGTTAGAGGGGGTATAGAGGGATTTTTCATTTTCAATTTTTCTTCAAAAATCCAATATGACTTGGCACGCATCATGGTGGGGTGCAAAGTATCCATGTCCATCTGAATTACAATAATTCGTCAACATAATTCATTGTCGTGTCGTCAGAGGGGGTATAGAGGGATTTTTCATTTTCAAAATTACATCAAAAATCAAATATGACTTGGCACGTATCATGGTGGAGTGCATAATATCCATTTTCATCTAAATTACAATAATTCGTCAACAGAAATCATTGTCGGGTCGTCAGAGGGGGTATAGAGGGATTTTTCATTTTCAATATTACTTCAAAAATCTAATATGACTTGGCACGCATCATGGTCGGGTGCAGAATATCCATTTCCATCTGAATAACAATAATTCGTCAACAGAACTCATTGTCGGGTCGTCAGAGGGGGTATAGAGGGATTTTTCATTTTCAAAATGACTTCAAAAATCAAATATGACTTGGCACGCATCATGGTGGGGTACAGAATATCCATTTCCATCTCAATAACAATAATTTGTCAACAGATATCATTGTCGTGTCGTCAGAGGGGGTATAGAGTGATTTTTCATTTTCAAAATTACCTCAAAATCAAAAATGACTTGGCACGCAACATGGTGGGGTGCAGAATATATATTTTAATCTGAATAACAATAATTTGTCAACAGAAATCATTGTAGTGTCGTCAGAGGGGGTATAGAGTGATCTTTCATTTTCAAAATTACCTCAAAATCAAATATGACTTGGCACGCAACATGGTGGGGTGCAGAATATATATTTTAATCTGAATAACAATAATTCGTCAACAGAAATCATTGTCGGGTCGTTAGAGGGGGTATAGAGGGATTTTTCATTTTCAATATTTCTTCAAAAATCCAATATGACTTGGCACGCATCATGGTGGGGTGCAAAGTATCCATGTCCATCTGAATTACAATAATTCGTCAACATAATTCATTGTCGTGTCGTCAGAGGGGGTATAGAGGGATTTTTCATTTTCAAAATTACTTCAAAAATCAAATATGACTTGGCACGTATCATGGTGGAGTGCATAATATCCATTTTCATCTAAATTACAATAATTCGTCAACAGATATCATTGTCGGGTCGTCAGAGGGGGTATAGAGGGATTTTTCATTTTCAATATTACTTCAAAAATCTAATATGACTTGGCACGCATCATGGTGGGGTGCAAAGTATCCATGTCCATCTGAATTACAATAATTCGTCAACAAAATTCATTGTCGTGTCGTCAGAGGGGGTATAGAGGGATTTTTCATTTTCAAAATTACTTCAAAAATGAAATATGACTTGGCACGTATCATGGTGGAGTGCATAATATCCATTTTCATCTAAATTACAATAATTTGTCAACAGAAATCATTGTCGGTTCGTCAGAGGGGGTATAGAGGGATATTTCATTATCAAAATGACTTCAAAAATCAAATATGACTTGGCACGCATCATAGTAGTGTGCAGAATATATATTTCCATCTGAATAACAAGAATTCGTTAACAGAAATCATTGTCGGGTCGTTAGAGGGGGTATAGAGGCATTTTTCATTTTCAAAATTACCTCAAAATCAAATATGACTTGGCACGTAACATGGTGGGGTGCAGAATATTCATTTCCATCTGAATAACAATAATTCGTCAACAGAAATCATTGTCGTGTCGTTAGAGGGGGTATAGAGGGATTTTTCATTATCAATATTTCTTCGAAAATCTAATATGACTTGGCACGCATCATGGTCGGGTGCAGAATATCCATTTCCATCTGAATAACAATAATTTGTCAACAGAAATCATTGTCCGTCGTCAAAGAGGGTATAGAGGGATCTTTCATTTTCAAAATTACTTCAAAAATCTAAGATGACTTGGCACGCATCATGGTGGGGTGCAAAGTATCCATGTCCATCTGAATAACAATAATTCGTCAACATAAATCATTGTCGTGTCGTCAGAGGGGGTATAGAGGGACTTTTCATTTTCAAAATTACCTCAAAATCAAATATGACTTGGCACGCAACATGATGGGGTGCAGAATATTCATTTCCATCTGAATAACAATAATTCGTCAACGGAAATCATTGTCGGGTCGTTAGAGGGGGTATAGAGGGATTTTTCATATTCAAAATGACTTCAAAAATCAAATATGACTTGGCCCGCATCATGGTGGGGTACAGAATATCCATTTCCATCTCAATAACAATAAATTTGTCAACAGATATCATTGTCGTGTCGTCAGAGGGGGTATAGAGGGATTTTTCATTTTCAAAATTACCTCAAAATCAAATATGACTTGGCACGCAACATGGTGGGGTGCAGAATATATATTTTAATCTGAATAACAATAATTCGTCGACAGAAATCATTGTCGGGTCGTTAGAGGGGGTATAGAGGGATTTTTCAGTTTCAAAATTACTTCAAAAATCAAATATGACTTGGCACGTATCATGGTGGAGTGCATGATATCCATTTCCATCTAAATTACAATAATTCGTCAACAGAAATCATTGTCGGGTCGTTAGAGGGGGTATAGAGGGATTTTTCATTTTCAAAATTACCTCAAAATCAAATATGACTTGGCACGCAACGTGGTGGGGTGCAGAATATTCATTTTCATCTGAATAACAATAATTCGTCAACAGAAATCATTGTCGGGTCGTTAGAGGGGGTATAGAGGGATTTTTCATTTCCAATATATCTTCAAAAATCCAATATGACTTGGCACGCATCATGGTGGGGTGCAGAATATCCATTTCTATCTGAATAACAATAATTTGTCAACAGAAATCATTGTCCGTCGTCAAAGGGGGTATAGAGGGATTTTTCATTTTCAAAATTACTTCAAAAATCTAATATGACTTGGCACGCATCATGGTGGGGTGCAAAGTATCCATGTCCATCTGAATAACAATAATTCGTCAACATAAATCATTGTCGTGTCGTCAGAGGGGGTATAGAGGGACTTTTCATTTTCAAAATTACCTCAAAATCAAATATGACTTGGCACGCAACATGATGGGGTGCAGAATATTCATTTCCATCTGAATAATAATAATTCGTCAACGGAAATCATTGTCGGGTCGTTAGAGGGGGTATAGAGGAATTTTTCATTTTCAATATTTCTTCAAAAATCCAATATGACTTGGCACGCATCATACTGGGGTGCAAAGTATCCATATATATCTAAATAACAATAACTCGTCAACAGAAATCAATGTCGTGTCGTCAGAGGGGGTATAGAGGAATTTATCATTTTCAAAATGACTTCAAAAATGTAATATGACTTGGCACACATCATGTTGGGGTACAGAATATCCATTTCCATCTCAATAACAATAATTCGTCAACAGAAATCATTGTCGGGTCGTCAGAGGGGGTATAGAGGAATTTTTCATTTTCAAAATTTCTTCAAAAATCTAATATGACTTGGCACGCATCATGGTGGGGTGCATTGTATCCATGTCCATCTATATAACAATAATTCGTCAATTTAAATCATTGCCGGGTCGTCAGAGGGGGTATAGAGGGATTTTTTATTTTCAAAAAGACTTCAAAAATCAAATATCATATGGCACGCATCATGGAGGGGTGCAGAATATCCATTTCCATCTGAATAACAATATTTCGTCATCAGAAATCATTGTCGGGTCATTAGAGGGGGGTATAGAGGGATTTTTCATTTTCAAAATTACTTCAAAAATCAAATATGACTTGGCACGCATCATAGTAGGGTGCAAAATATTCATTTCCATCTGAATAACAATAATTTGTCAACAGAACTCATTGTCGGGTCGTCAGAGGGGGTATAGAGGGATTTTTCATTTTCAAAATGACTTCAAAAATCAAATATGACTTGGCACGCATCATGGTGGGGTACAGAATATCCATTTCCATCTCAATAACAATAATTTGTCAACAGATATCATTGTCGTGTCGTCAGAGGGGGTATAGAGGGATTTTTCATTTTCAAAATTACCTCAAAATCAAAAATGACTTGGCACGCAACATGGTGGGGTGCAGAATATATATTTTAATCTGAATAACAATAATTTGTCAACAGAAATCATTGTAGTGTCGTCAGAGGGGGTATAGAGTGATCTTTCATTTTCAAAATTACCTCAAAATCAAATATGACTTGGCACGCAACATGGTGGGGTGCAGAATATATATTTTAATCTGAATAACAATAATTCGTCAACAGAAATCATTGTCGGGTCGTTAGAGGGGGTATAGAGGGATTTTTCATTTTCAATATTTCTTCAAAAATCCAATATGACTTGGCACGCATCATGGTGGGGTGCAAAGTATCCATGTCCATCTGAATTACAATAATTCGTCAACATAATTCATTGTCGTGTCGTCAGAGGGGGTATAGAGGGATTTTTCATTTTCAAAATTACTTCAAAAATCAAATATGACTTGGCACGTATCATGGTGGAGTGCATAATATCCATTTTCATCTAAATTACAATAATTCGTCAACAGATATCATTGTCGGGTCGTCAGAGGGGGTATAGAGGGATTTTTCATTTTCAATATTACTTCAAAAATCTAATATGACTTGGCACGCATCATGGTGGGGTGCAAAGTATCCATGTCCATCTGAATTACAATAATTCGTCAACATAATTCATTGTCGTGTCGTCAGAGGGGGTATAGAGGGATTTTTCATTTTCAAAATTACTTCAAAAATCAAATATGACTTGGCACGTATCATGGTGGAGTGCATAATATCCATTTTCATCTAAATTACAATAATTTGTCAACAGAAATCATTGTCGGTTCGTCAGAGGGGGTATAGAGGGATTTTTCATTATCAAAATGACTTCAAAAATCAAATATGACTTGGCACGCATCATAGTAGGGTGCAGAATATATATTTCCATCTGAATAACAAGAATTCGTTAACAGAAATCATTGTCGGGTCGTTAGAGGAGGTATAGAGCCATTTTTCATTTTCAAAATTACCTCAAAATCAAATATGACTTGGCACGTAACATGGTGGGGTGCAAAGTATCCATGTCCATCTGAATAACAATAATTCGTCAACATAAATCATTGTCGTGTCGTCAGAGGGGGTATAGAGGTACTTTTCATTTTCAAAATTACCTCAAAATCAAATATGACTTGGCACGCAACATGATGGGGTGCAGAATATTCATTTCCATCTGAATAACAATAATTCGTCAACGGAAATCATTCTCGGGTCGTTAGAGGGGGTATAGAGGGATTTTTCATTTTCAAAATGACTTCAAAAATCAAATATGACTTGGCACGCATCATGGTGGGGTACAGAATATCCATTTCCATCTCAATAACAATAATTTGTCAACAGATATCATTGTCGTGTCGTCAGAGGGGGTATAGAGGGATTTTTCATTTTCAAAATTACCTCAAAATCAAATATGACTTGGCACGCAACATGGTGGGGTGCAGAATATATATTTTAATCTGAATAACAATAATTCGTCGACAGAAATCATTGTCGGGTCGGTAGAGGGGGTATAGAGGGATTTTTCAGTTTCAAAATTACTTCAAAAATCAAATATGACTTGGCACGTATCATGGTGGAGTGCATGATATCCATTTCCATCTAAATTACAATAATTCGTCAACAGAAATCATTGTCAGGTCGTTAGAGGGGGTATAGAGGGATTTTTCAGTTTCAAAATTACTTCAAAAATCAAATATGACTTGGCACGTATCATGGTGGAGTGCATAATATCCATTTTCATCTAAATTAAAATAATTTGTCAACAGAAATCATTGTCGGGTCGTCAGAGGGGGTATAGAGGGATTTTTCATTATGAAAATGACTTCAAAAGTCAAATATGACTTGGCACGCATCATAGTAGGGTGCAGAATATATATTTTCATCTGAATAACAAGAATTTGTTAACAGAAATCATTGTCGGGTCGTTAGAGGGGGTATAGAGGGATTTTTCATTTTCAAAATTACCTCAAAATCAAATATGACTTGGCACGCAACGTGGTGGGGTGCAGAATATTCATTTTCATCTGAATAACAATAATTCGTCAACAGAAATCATTGTCGGGTCGTTAGAGGGGGTATAGAGGGATTTTTCATTTCCAATATATCTTCAAAAATCCAATATGACTTGGCACGCATCATGGTGGGGTGCAGAATATCCATTTCTATCTGAATAACAATAATTTGTCAACAGAAATCATTGTCCGTCGTCAAAGGGGGTATAGAGGGATTTTTCATTTTCAAAATTACTTCAAAAATCTAATATGACTTGGCACGCATCATGGTGGGGTGCAAAGTATCCATGTCCATCTGAATAACAATAATTCGTCAACATAAATCATTGTCGTGTCGTCAGAGGGGGTATAGAGGGACTTTTCATTTTCAAAATTACCTCAAAATCAAATATGACTTGGCACGCAACATGATGGGGTGCAGAATATTCATTTCCATCTGAATAATAATAATTCGTCAACGGAAATCATTGTCGGGTCGTTAGAGGGGGTATAGAGGAATTTTTCATTTTCAATATTTCTTCAAAAATCCAATATGACTTGGCACGCATCATACTGGGGTGCAAAGTATCCATATATATCTAAATAACAATAACTCGTCAACAGAAATCAATGTCGTGTCGTCAGAGGGGGTATAGAGGAATTTATCATTTTCAAAATGACTTCAAAAATGTAATATGACTTGGCCCACATCATGTTGGGGTACAGAATATCCATTTCCATCTCAATAACAATAATTCGTCAACAGAAATCATTGTCGGGTCGTCAGAGGGGGTATAGAGGAATTTTTCATTTTCAAAATTTCTTCAAAAATCTAATATGACTTGGCTCACATCATGGTGGGGTGCAATGTATCCATGTCCATCTACATAACAATAATTCGTCAATTTAAATCATTGCCGGGTCGTCAGAGGGGGTATAGAGGGATTTTTTATTTTCAAAAAGACTTCAAAAATCAAATATGATATGGCACGCATCATGGAGTGGTGCGAATATCCATTTCCATCTGAATAACAATATTTCGTCATCAGAAATCATTGTCGGGTCATTAGAGGGGGGTATAGAGGGATTTTTCATTTTCAAAATTACTTCAAAAATCAAATATGACTTGGCACGCATCATAGTAGGGTGCAAAATATTCATTTCCATCTGAATAACAATAATTTGTCAACAGAAATCATTGTCGGGTCGTCAGAGGGGGTATAGAGGGATTTTTCATTTTCAAAATTACCTCAAAATCAAATATGACTTGGCACGCATCGTGGTGGGGTACAGAATATCCAATTCCATCTGAATAACAATAATTCGTCAACATAAATCATTGACGGGTCGTTACAGGGGGGTATAAAGGGATTTTTCATTTTCAAAATTACTTCAAAAATCAAATATGACTTGGTACGCATTGGGGTGGGGTGCAGAATATCCAATTCCATCTGAATAACAATAATTCGTCAACAGAAATCATTGACGGGTCGTTAGAGGGGGTATAGAGGGATTTTTCATTTTCAAAATTTCTTCAAGAATCTAATATGACTTGTCACTTATCATGGTGGGGCGCGAAATATCTATGTCCATCTAAATAACAATAATTCGTTAACAGAAATCATTGTCGGGTCGTCAGAAGGGGTATAGAGGGATTTTTCATTTTCAAAATTACTTCAAAAATCAAATATGACTTGGTACGTATCATGGAGGAGTGCATAATATCCATTTTCATCTTAATATCAATAATTCGTCAACAGAAATTATTGTCGGGTCGTCAGAGGGGTTAAAGGGAATTTTCTTTTTCAAAACTACTTCAAAAATCGAATATAACTTGGCACGCATCATAGTAGGGTGCAAAATCTTCATTTTCATCTGAATAACAATAATTTGTCAACAGAAATCATTGTCGGGTCGTCAGAGGGGGTATAGAGGGATTTTTCATTACCAACATGACTTCAAAAATCAAATATGACTTGGCACGCATCATGGTGGGGTACAGAATATCCATTTTCATCTCAATAACAATAATTTGTCAACAGAAATCATTGTCGGGTCGTCAGAGGGGGTATAGAGGGATTTTTCATTTTCAAAATGACTTCAAAAATCTAATATGACTTGGCACGCATCATGGTGGGGTGCAGGATATCCATTTCCATCTGAATAACAATAATTTATCAACAGAAGTCATTGTCGGGTCGTTAGAGGGGGTATAGAGTGATTTTTCATTTTCAATATATCTTCAAAAATCTAATATGACTTGGCACGCATCATGGTGGGGTGCAAAGTATCCATTTCCATCTGAATAACAAGAATTCGTCAACAGAAATCAATGTCGGGTCGTTAGATGGGGTATAGAGGGATTTTTCATTTTCAATATTTCTTCAAAAATCTAATATGACTTGGCACGCATAATGGTGGGGTGCAGAATATCTTTTTCCATCTGAATAACAATAATTCGTCGAGAGAAATCATTGTCGGGTCGTTAGAGGGGGTATAGAGGGATTTTTCATTTTCAAAATTACTTCAAAATCAAAAATGACTTGGCAAGCAACATTGTAGGGTGCAGAATATCCATTTCTATCTGAATAACAATAATTTATCAACAGAAATAATTGTCGGGTCGTTAGAGGGGGTATAGAGGGATTTTTCATTTTCAAAATTACCTCATAATTTAATATGACTTGGCACGCATCATGGTGGGGTGCAAAGTATCCATGTCCATCTGAATAACAATAATTCGTCAACATAAATCATTGTCGTGTCGTCAGAGGGGGTATAGAGGGATTTTTCATTTTCAATATTTCTTCAAAAATCTTATATGAATTGGCACGCATCATGGTGGGGTGCTGAATATCCATTTCCATCTCAATAACAATAATTTGTCAACAGAAATCATTGTCGGGTCGTCAGAGGGGGTGTAGAGGGATTTTTCATTTTCAAAATGACTTCAAAAATCTAATATTACTTGGCACGCATCATGGTGGGGTGCAGAATATCCATATCTATCTGAATAACAATAATTCCTTAACAGAAATTATTGTTGTGTCGTCAGAGGGGGTATAGAATGATTTTTCATTTCCAATATTTCTTCAAAAATCCAATATGACTTGGCACGCAACATGGTGGGGTGCAGAATATTCATTTCCATCTGAATAACAATAATTCGTCTACAGAAATCATTGTCGGGTCGTTAGAGGGGGTATAGAGGAATTTTTCATTTTCAATATTTCTACAAAAATCCAATAAGACTTGGCACGCATCATGGTGGGGTGCAAAGTATCCATGTCCATCTGAATAACAATAATTCTTCAATCTAAATCATTGTCGTGTCGTCAGAGGGGGTATAGAGGTATTTTTCATTTTCAAAATTACTTCAAAAATCTAATATGACTTGGCACGCATCATACTGGGGTGCAAAGTATCCATATATATCTAAATAACAATAATTCGTCAACAGAAATCATTGTCGGGTCGTCAGAAGAGGTATAGAGGGATTTTTCATTTTCAATATTTCTTCCAAAATCTAATATTACTTGGCACGCATCATGGTGGGGTGCAGAATATCCATATCTATCTGAATAACAATAATTCCTTAACAGAAATTATTGTCGTGTCGTCAGAGGGGGTATAGATGGATTTTTCATTTTCAAAATTACCTCAAAATCAAATATGACCTGGCACGCAACATGGTGGGGTACAGAATATCCATTTCTATCTGAATAACAATAATTCGTCAAGAGAAATCATTGTCGGGTAGTCAGAAGAGGTATAGAGGAATTTTTCATTTTCAAAATTATTTCAAATATCTAATATGACTTGGCACGCAACATGGTGGAGTGCAGAATATCCATTTCCATCTGACTAACAATAATTCGTCAAGGGAAATCATTGTCGGGTCGTAAAAAGAGGTATAGAGGGATATTTCATTTTCAAAATTACTTCAAAAATCAAATATGACTTGGCACGCAACATGGTGGAGTGCAGAATATCCATTTCCATCTGACTAACAATAATTCGTCAACAGAAATCATTGTCGGGTCGTTAGAAGGGGTATAGGGGGATTCTTCATTTTCAATATTTCTTCAAAAATCTAATATTACTTGGCACGCATCATGGTGGGGTGCATAATATTTATATCTATCTGAATAACAATAATTTCTTAACAGAAATTATTGTCGTGTCGTCAGAGGGGGTATAGATGGATTTTTCATTTTCAAAATTACCTCAAAATCAAATATGACCTGGCACGCAACATGGTGGGGTACAGAATATCCATTTCTATTTGAATAACAATAATTCGTCAAGAGAAATCATTGTCGGGTAGTCAGAAGAGGTATAGAGGAATTTTTCATTTTCAAAATTATTTCAAATATCTAATATGACTTGGCACGCAACATGGTGGAGTGCAGAATATCCATTTCCATCTGACTAACAATAATTCGTCAAGGGAAATCATTGTCGGGTCGTAAAAAGAGGTATAGAGGGATATTTCATTTTCAAAATTACTTCAAAAATCAATTATGAGTTGGCACGTATCATGGTGGGGTGCAAAGTATCCTTGTTCATCTGAATAACATTAATTCATCAACAGAAATCATTGTCGGGACGTCAGAGGGGGTATAGAGGGATTTTTCATTATCAAAATGACTTCAACAATCAAATATGACATGGCACGCATCATGGTGGGGTGCAGACTATTTATTTTCATCTGAATTACAATAACTCGTCAACAGAAATCAATGTCGTGTCGTCAGAGGGGGTATAGAGGAATTTATCATTTTCAAAATGACTTCAAAAATGTAATATGACTTGGCACACATCATGTTGGGGTACAGAATATCCATTTCCATCTCAATAACAATAATTCGTCAACATAAATCATTGTCGGGTCGTCAGAGGGGGTATAGAGGAATTTTTCATTTTCAAAATTTCTTCAAAATTCTAATATGACTTGGCTCACATCATGGTGGGGTGCAATGTATCCATGTCCATCTATATAACAATAATTCGTCAATTTAAATCATTGCCGGGTCGTCAGAGGGGGTATAGAGGGATTTTTTATTTTCAAAAAGACTTCAAAAATCAAATATGATATGGCACGCATCATGGAGTGGTGCGAATATCCATTTCCATCTGAATAACAATATTTCGTCATCAGAAATTATTGTCGGGTCATTAGAGGGGGGTATAGAGGGATTTTTCATTTTCAAAATTACTTCAAAAATCAAATATGACTTGGCACGCATCATAGTAGGGTGCAAAATATTCATTTCCATCTGAATAACAAATATTTGTCAACAGAAATCATTGTCGGGTCGTCAGAGGGGGTATAGAGGGATTTTTCATTTTCAAAATTACCTCAAAATCAAATATGACTTGGCACGCATCGTGGTGGGGTACAGAATATCCAATTCCATCTGAATAACAATAATTCGTCAACATAAATCATTGACGGGTCGTTACAGGGGGTATAGAGGGATTTTCCATTTTCAAAATTTCTTCAAGAATCTAATATGACTTGTCACTTATCATGGTGGGGCGCGAAATATCTATGTCCATCTAAATAACAATAATTCGTTAACAGAAATCATTGTCGGGTCGTCAGAAGGGGTATAGAGGGATTTTTCCTTATCAAAATGATTTCAAAAATCAAATATGACTTGGCACGCAACATGGCGGGGTGCAGAATATCCATTTCTATCTGACTAACATTAATTCGTCAACATAAATCACTGTCGTGTCGTCAGAGGGGGTATAGAGGTATTTTTCATTTTCAAAATTACTTCAAAAATCAAAACTGACTTGTCACGCATCATAGTGGGTTGCAAAGTATCCATATATATCTGAATAACAATAATTCGTCAACAGAAATTATTGTCGGGTCGTTAGAGGGGGTATAGAGGGATTTTTCATTTTCAATTTTTCTTCAAAAATCCAATATGACTTGGCACGCATCATGGTGGGGTGCAAAGTATCCATGTCCATCTGAATTACAATAATTCGTCAACATAATTCATTGTCGTGTCGTCAGAGGGGGTATAGAGGGATTTTTCATTTTCAAAATTACTTCAAAAATCAAATATGACTTGGCACGTATCATGGTGGAGTGCATAATATCCATTTTCATCTAAATTACAATAATTCGTCAACAGAAATCATTGTCGGGTCGTCAGAGGGGGTATAGAGGGATTTTTCATTTTCAATATTACTTCAAAAATCTAATATGACTTGGCACGCATCATGGTGGGGTGCAAAGTATCCATGTCCATCTGAATTACAATAATTCGTCAACATAATTCATTGTCGTGTCGTCAGAGGGGGTATAGAGGGATTTTTCATTTTCAAAATGACTTCAAAAATCAAATATGACTTGGCACGCATCATGGAGGGGTGCAAAGTATCCATGTCCATCTGAATAACAATAATTCGTCAACAGAAATCATTGACGGGTCGTTGGAGGGGGTATAGAGGGATTTTTCATTTTCAAAATTTCTTCAGAAAACTAATATGACTTGGCACGCATCATGGTGGGGTGCAGAATATCCATTTCCATCTGAATAACAATAATTTGTCAACAGAAATCATTGTCGGGTCGTTAGAGGGTGTATAGAGGGATTTTTCATTTTCAATATATCTTCAAAAATGTAATATGACTTGGCACACATCATGGTGGGGTGCAAAGTATCCATGTCCATCTGAATAAAAATAATTCGTCAACAGAAATCATTGTCGGGTCGTCAGAGGGGGTATAGAGGGATTTTTCATAATCAAAATTATTTCAAAAATCAAATATGACAAGGCACGCATCATGTCGTGGTGCAGAATATCCTTTTCTATCTGACTAACATTAATTCGTCAACATAAATCATTGTCGTGTAGTCAGAGGGGGTATGGAGGGATTTTTCATTTTCAAAATTACTTCAAAAATCTAATATGACTTGGCACGCATCATGGTGGGATGCAAAGTATCCATGTCCATCTGAATAACAATAATTCGTCAATTTAAATCATTGTCGTGTCGTCAGAGGGGGTATAGAGCTATTTCTCATTTTCAAAATTACTTCAAAAATCTAATATGACTTGGCACGCATCATAGTGGTGTGCAAAGTATCCATATATATATCTAAATAACAATAATTCGTCAACAGAAATCATTGTCGGGTCGTCAGAGGTGGTATAGAGGGATTTTTCATTTTCAAAATTACTTCAAAAATCTAATATGACTTGGCACGCATCATGGTGGGGTGCAGAATATCCATTTCCATCTGAATAACAATAATTCGTCAACAGAAATCATTGACGGGTCGTTGGAGGGGGTATAGAGTGATTTTACATTTTCAAAATGATTCAAAAAATGAAATATAACTTGGCACGCATCATGGTGGGGTGCAGAATATCCATATCTATCTGAGTAACAATAATTCCTTAACAGAAATTATTGTCGTGTCGTCAGAGGGGGTATAGATGGATTTTTCATTTTCAAAATTACCTCAAAATCAAATATGACCTGGCACGCATCATGGTGGGGTACAGAATATCCATTTCTATCTGAATAACAATAATTTGTCAAGAGAAATCATTGTCGGGTCGTCAGAAGAGGTATAGAGGAATTTTTCATTTTCAAAATTACTTCAAATATCTAATATGACTTGGCACGCAACATGGTGGGGTGCAGAATATCCATTTCCATCTGACTAACAATAATTCGTCAAGAGAAATCATTGTCGGGTCGTAAAAAGAGGTATAGAGGGATATTTCATTTTCAAAATTATTTCAAATATCTAATATGACTTGGCACGCAACATGGTGGAGTGCAGAATATCCATTTCCATCTGACTAACAATAATTCGTCAACAGAAATCATTGTCGGGTCGTTAGAAGGGGTATAGGGGGATTCTTCATTTTCAATATTTCTTCAAAAATCTAATATTACTTGGCACGCATCATGGTGGGGTGCATAATATTTATATCTATCTGAATAACAATAATTTCTTAACAGAAATTATTGTCGTGTCGTCAGAGGGGGTATAGATGGATTTTTCATTTTCAAAATTACCTCAAAATCAAATATGACCTGGCACGCAACATGGTGGGGTACAGAATATCCATTTCTATCTGAATAACAATAATTCGTCAAGAGAAATCATTGTCGGGTAGTCAGAAGAGGTATAGAGGAATTTTTCATTTTCAAAATTATTTCAAATAACTAATATGACTTGGCACGCAACATGGTGGAGTGCAGAATATCCATTTCCATCTGACTAACAATAATTCGTGAAGGGAAATCATTGTCGGGTCGTAAAAAGAGGTATAGAGGGATATTTCATTTTCAAAATTACTTCAAAAATCAAATATGAGTTGGCACGTATCATGGTGGGGTGCAAAGTATCCTTGTTCATCTGAATAACATTAATTCATCAACAGAAATCATTGTCGGGACGTCAGAGGGGGTATAGAGGGATTTTTCATTATCAAAATGACTTCAACAATCAAATATGACATGGCACGCATCATGGTGGGGTGCAGACTATTTATTTTCATCTGAATTACAATAACTCGTCAACAGAAATCAATGTCGTGTCGTCAGAGGGGGTATAGAGGAATTTATCATTTTCAAAATGACTTCAAAAATGTAATATGACTTGGCACACATCATGTTGGGGTACAGAATATCCATTTCCATCTCAATAACAATAATTCGTCAACATAAATCATTGTCGGGTCGTCAGAGGGGGTATAGAGGAATTTTTCATTTTCAAAATTTCTTCAAAATTCTAATATGACTTGGCTCACATCATGGTGGGGTGCAATGTATCCATGTCCATCTATATAACAATAATTCGTCAATTTAAATCATTGCCGGGTCGTCAGAGGGGGTATAGAGGGATTTTTTATTTTCAAAAAGACTTCAAAAATCAAATATGATATGGCACGCATCATGGAGTGGTGCGAATATCCATTTCCATCTGAATAACAATATTTCGTCATCAGAAATCATTGTCGGGTCATTAGAGGGGGGTATAGAGGGATTTTTCATTTTCAAAATTACTTCAAAAATCAAATATGACTTGGCACGCATCATAGTAGGGTGCAAAATATTCATTTCCATCTGAATAACAATAATTTGTCAACAGAAATCATTGTCGGGTCGTCAGAGGGGGTATAGAGGGATTTTTCATTTTCAAAATTACCTCAAAATCAAATATGACTTGGCACGCATCGTGGTGGGGTACAGAATATCCAATTCCATCTGAATAACAATAATTCGTCAACATAAATCATTGACGGGTCGTTACAGGTGGTATAGAGGGATTTTCCATTTTCAAAATTTCTTCAAGAATCTAATATGACTTGTCACTTATCATGGTGGGGCGCGAAATATCTATGTCCATCTAAATAACAATAATTCGTTAACAGATATCATTGTCGGGTCGTCAGAAGGGTTATAGAGGGATTTTTCCTTATCAAAATGATTTCAAAAATCAAATATGACTTGGCACGCAACATGGCGGGGTGCAGAATATCCATTTCTATCTGACTAACATTAATTCGTCAACATAAATCATTGTCGTGTCGTCAGAGGGGGTATAGAGGTATTTTTCATTTTCAAAATTACTTCAAAAATCAAAACTGACTTGTCACGCATCATAGTGGGTTGCAAAGTATCCATATATATCTGAATAACAATAATTCGTCAACAGAAATTATTGTCGGGTCGTTAGAGGGGGTATAGAGGGATTTTTCATTTTCAAAATTACCTCAAAATCAAATATGACTTGGCACGCAACGTGGTGGGGTGCAGAATATTCATTTTCATCTGAATAACAATAATTCGTCAACAGAAATCATTGTCGGGTCGTTAGAGGGGGTATAGAGGGATTTTTCATTTTCAAAATTTCTTCAAGAATCTAATATGACTTGTCACTTATCATGGTGGGGCGCGAAATATCTATGTCCATCTAAATAACAATAATTCGTTAACAGAAATCATTGTCGGGTCGTCAGAAGGGGTATAGAGGGATTTTTCATTTTCAAAATTACTTCAAAAATCAAATATGACTTGGCACGTATCATGGAGGAGTGCATAATATCCATTTTCATCTTAATATCAATAATTCGTCAACAGATATTATTGTCGGGTCGTCAGAGGGGTTAAAGGGAATTTTCTTTTTCAAAACTACTTCAAAAATCGAATATAACTTGGCACGCATCATAGTAGGGTGCAAAATCTTCATTTTCATCTGACTAACAATAATTTGTCAACAGAAATCATTGTCGGGTCGTCAGAGGGGGTATAGAGGGATTTTTCATTACCAACATGACTTCAAAAATCAAATATGACTTGGCACGCATCATGGTGGGGTACAGAATATCCATTTTCATCTCAATAACAATAATTTGTCAACAGAAATCATTGTCGGGTCGTCAGAGGGGGTATAGAGGGATTTTTCATTTTCAAAATGACTTCAAAAATCTAATATGACTTGGCACGCATCATGGTGGGGTGCAGAATATCCATTTCCATCTGAATAACAATAATTTATCAACAGAAGTCATTGTCGGGTCGTTAGAGGGGGTATAGAGTGATTTTTCATTTTCAATATATCTTCAAAAATCTAATATGACTTGGCACGCATCATGGTGGGGTGCAAAGTATCCATTTTCATCTAAATAACAAGAATTCGTCAACAGAAATCAATGTCGGGTCGTTAGATGGGGTATAGAGGGATTTTTCATTTTCAATATTTCTTCAAAAATCTAATATGACTTGGCACGCATAATGGTGGGGTGCAGAATATCTTTTTCCATCTGAATAACAATAATTCGTCGACAGAAATCATTGTCGGGTCGTTAGAGGGGGTATAGAGGGATTTTTCATTTTCAAAATTACCTCAAAATCAAATATGACTTGGCAAGCAACATTGTAGGGTGCAGAATATTCATTTCTATCTGAATAAGAATAATTTATCAATAGAAATCATTGTCGGGTCGTTAGAGGGGGTATAGAGGGATATTTCATTTTCAAAATTACCTCATAATTTAATATGACTTGGCACGCATCATGGTGGGGTGCAGAATATCCATTTCCATCTCAATAACAATAATTTGTCAACAGAAATCATTGTCGGGTCGTCAGAGGGGGTGTAGAGGGATTTTTCATTTTCAAAATGACTTCAAAACTCTAATATTACTTGGCACGCATCATGGTGGGGTGCAGAATATCCATATCTATCTGAATAACAATAATTCCTTAACAGAAATTATTGTTGTGTCGTCAGAGGGGGTATAGAATGATTTTTCATTTCCAATATTTCTTCAAAAATCCAATATGACTTGGCACGCAACATGGTGGGGTGCAGAATATTCATTTCCATCTGAATAACAATAATTCGTCTACAGAAATCATTGTCGGGTCGTTAGAGGGGGTATAGAGGAATTTTTCATTTTCAATATTTCTACATAAATCCAATAAGACTTGGCACGCATCATGGTGGGGTGCAAAGTATCCATGTCCATCTGAATAACAATAATTCTTCAATCTAAATCATTGTCGTGTCGTCAGAGGGGGTATAGAGGTATTTTTCATTTTCAAAATTACTTAAAAAATCTAATATGACTTGGCACGCATCATACTGAGGTGCAAAGTATCCATATATATCTGAATAACAATAATTCGTCAACAGAAATCATTGTCGGGTCGTCAGAAGAGGTATAGAGGGATTTTTCATTTTCAATATTTCTTCAAAAATCTAATATTACTTGGCACGCATCATGGTGGGGTGCAGAATATCCATATCTGTCTGAATAACAATAATTCCTTAACAGAAATTATTGTCGTGTCGTCAGAGGGGGTATAGATGGATTTTTCATTTTCAAAATTACCTCAAAATCAAATATGACCTGGCACGCAACATGGTGGGGTACAGAATATCCATTTCTATCTGAATAACAATAATTCGTCAAGAGAAATCATTGTCGGGTAGTCAGAAGAGGTATAGAGGAATTTTTCATTTTCAAAATTATTTCAAATATCTAATATGACTTGGCACGCAACATGGTGGAGTGCAGAATATCCATTTCCATCTGACTAACAATAATTCGTCAACAGAAATCATTGTCGGGTCGTTAGAAGGGGTATAGGGGGATTCTTCATTTTCAATATTTCTTCAAAAATCTAATATTACTTGGCACGCATCATGGTGGGGTGCATAATATTTATATCTATCTGAATAACAATAATTTCTTAACAGAAATTATTGTCGTGTCGTCAGAGGGGGTATAGATGGATTTTTCATTTTCAAAATTACCTCAAAATCAAATATGACCTGGCACGCAACATGGTGGGGTACAGAATATCCATTTCTATCTGAATAACAATAATTCGTCAAGAGAAATCATTTTCGGGTAGTCAGAAGAGGTATACAGGAATTTTTCATTTTCAAAATTATTTCAAATATCTAATATGACTTGGCACGCAACATGGTGGAGTGCAGAATATCCATTTCCATCTGACTAACAATAATTCGTCAAGGGAAATCATTGTCGGGTCGTAAAAAGAGGTATAGAGGGATATTTCATTTTCAAAATTACTTCAAAAATCAAATATGAGTTGGCACATATCATGGTGGGGTGCAAAGTATCCTTGTTCATCTGAATAACAATAATTCATCAACAGAAATCATTGTCGGGACGTCAGAGGGGGTATTGAGGGATTTTTCATTATCAAAATGACTTCAACAATCAAATATGACATGGCACGCATCATGGTGGGGTGCAGACTATTTATTTTCATCTGAATTACAATAACTCGTCAACAGAAATCAATGTCGTGTCGTCAGAGGGGGTATAGAGGAATTTATCATTTTCAAAATGACTTCAAAAATGTAATATGACTTGGCACACATCATGTTGGGGTACAGAATATCCATTTCCATCTCAATAACAATAATTCGTCAACAGAAATCATTGTCGGGTCGTCAGAGGGGGTATAGAGGAATTTTTCATTTTCAAAATTTCTTCAAAAATCTAATATGACTTGGCTCACATCATGGTGGGGTGCAATGTATCCATGTCCATCTATATAACAATAATTCGTCAATTTAAATCATTGCCGGGTCGTCAGAGGGGGTATAGAGGGATTTTTTATTTTCAAAAAGACTTCAAAAATCAAATATGATATGGCACGCATCATGGAGTGGTGCGAATATCCATTTCCATCTGAATAACAATATTTCGTTATCAGAAATTATTGTCGGGTCATTAGAGGGGGGTATAGAGGGATTTTTCATTTTCAAAATTACTTCAAAAATCAAATATGACTTGGCACGCATCATAGTAGGGTGCAAAATATTCATTTCCATCTGAATAACAATAATTTGTCAACAGAAATCATTGTCGGGTCGTCAGAGGGGGTATAGAGGGATTTTTCATTTTCAAAATTTCTTCAAGAATCTAATATGACTTGTCACTTATCATGGTGGGGCGCGAAATATCTATGTCCATCTAAATAACAATAATTCGTTAACAGAAATCATTGTCGGGTCGTCAGAAGGGGTATAGAGGGATTTTTCCTTATCAAAATGATTTCAAAAATCAAATATGACTTGGCACGCAACATGGCGGGGTGCAGAATATCCATTTCTATCTGACTAACATTAATTCGTTAACATAAATCATTGTCGTGTCGTCAGAGGGGGTATAGAGGTATTTTTCATTATCAAAATTACTTCAAAAATCAAATATGACTTGGCACGTATCATGGTGGAGTGCATAATATAATAATATATATTTTCATCTAAATTACAATAATTCGTCAACAGAAATCATTGTCGGGTCGTCAGAGGGGGTATAGAGGAATTTTTCATTTTCAAAATTTCTTCAAAAATCTAATATGACTTGGCTCACATCATGGTGGGGTGCAATGTATCCATGTCCATCTATATAACAATAATTCGTCAATTTAAATCATTGCCGGGTCGTCAGAGGGGGTATAGAGGGATTTTTTATTTTCAAAAAGACTTCAAAAATCAAATATGATATGGCACGCATCATGGAGTGGTGCGAATATCCATTTCCATCTGAATAACAATATTTCGTTATCAGAAATTATTGTCGGGTCATTAGAGGGGGGTATAGAGGGATTTTTCATTTTCAAAATTACTTCAAAAATCAAATATGACTTGGCACGCATCATAGTAGGGTGCAAAATATTCATTTCCATCTGAATAACAATAATTTGTCAACAGAAATCATTGTCGGGTCGTCAGAGGGGGTATAGAGGGATTTTTCATTTTCAAAATTACCTCAAAAATCAAATATGACTTGGCACGCATCATAGTAGGGTGCAAAATATTCATTTCCATCTGAATAACAATAATTCGTCAACAGAAATCATTGACGGGTCGTTACAGGGGGCATAGAGGGATTTTTCATTTTCAAAATTTCTTCAAGAATCTAATATGACTTGTCACTTATCATGGTGGGGCGCGAAATATCTATGTCCATCTAAATAACAATAATTCGTTAACAGAAATCATTGTCGGGTCGTCAGAAGGGGTATAGAGGGATTTTTCCTTATCAAAATGATTTCAAAAATCAAATATGACTTGGCACGCAACATGGCGGGGTGCAGAATATCCATTTCTATCTGACTAACATTAATTCGTTAACATAAATCATTGTCGTGTCGTCAGAGGGGGTATAGAGGTATTTTTCATTATCAAAATTACTTCAAAAATCAAATATGACTTGGCACGTATCATGGTGGAGTGCATAATATAATAATATATATTTTCATCTAAATTACAATAATTCGTCAACAGAAATCATTGTCGGGTCGTCAGAGGGGGTATAGAGGGAATTTTCATTTTCAATATTACTTCAAAAATCTAATATGACTTGGCACGCATCATGGTGGGGTGCAAAGTATCCATGTCCATCTGAATTACAATAATTCGTCAACATAATTCATTGTCGTGTCGTCAGAGGGGGTATAGAGGGATTTTTCATTTTCAAAATGACTTCAAAAATCAAATATGACTTGGCACGCATCATGGAGGGGTGCAAAGTATCCATGTCCATCTGAATAACAATAATTCGTCAACAGAAATCATTGACGGGTCGTTGGAGGGGGTATAGAGGGATTTTTCATTTTCAAAATTTCTTCAGAAAACTAATATGACTTGGCACGCATCATGATGGGGTGCAGAATATCCATTTCCATCTGAATAACAATAATTTGTCAACAGAAATCATTGTCGGGTCGTTAGAGGGTGTATAGAGGGATTTTTCATTTTCAATATATCTTCAAAAATGTAATATGACTTGGCACACATCATGGTGGGGTGCAAAGTATCCATGTCCATCTGAATAAAAATAATTCGTCAACAGAAATCATTGTCGGGTCGTCAGAGGGGGTATAGAGGGATTTTTCATAATCAAAATTATTTCAAAAATCAAATATGACAAGGCACGCATCATGTCGTGGTGCAGAATATCCTTTTCTATCTGACTAACATTAATTCGTCAACATAAATCATTGTCGTGTAGTCAGAGGGGGTATGGAGGGATTTTTCATTTTCAAAATTACTTCAAAAATCTAATATGACTTGGCACGCATCATGGTGGGATGCAAAGTATCCATGTCCATCTGAATAACAATAATTCATCAATTTAAATCATTGTCGTGTCGTCAGAGGGGGTATAGAGCTATTTCTCATTTTCAAAATTACTTCAAAAATCTAATATGACTTGGCACGCATCATAGTGGTGTGCAAAGTATCCATATATATATCTAAATAACAATAATTCGTCAACAGAAATCATTGTCGGGTCGTCAGAGGTGGTATAGAGGGATTTTTCATTTTCAAAATTACTTCAAAAATCTAATATGACTTGGCACGCATCATGGTGGGGTGCAGAATATCCATTTCCATCTGAATAACAATAATTCGTCAACAGAAATCATTGACGGGTCGTTGGAGGGGGTATAGAGTGATTTTTCATTTTCAAAATGACTTAAAAAATGAAATATGACTTGGCACGCATCATGGTGGGGTGCAGAATATCCATATCTATCTGAGTAACAATAATTCCTTAACAGAAATTATTGTCGTGTCGTCAGAGGGGGTATAGATGGATTTTTCATTTTCAAAATTACCTCAAAATCAAATATGACCTGGCACGCATCATGGTGGGGTACAGAATAACCATTTCTATCTGAATAACAATAATTTGTCAAGAGAAATCATTGTAGGGTCGTCAGAAGAGGTATAGAGGAATTTTTCATTTTCAAAATTACTTCAAATATCTAATATGACTTGGCACGCAACATGGTGGGGTGCAGAATATCCATTTCCATCTGACTAACAATAATTCGTCAAGAGAAATCATTGTCGGGTCGTAAATAGAGGTATAGAGGGATATTTCATTTTCAAAATTATTTCAAAAATCAAATATGAGTTGGCACGTATCATGGTGGGGTGCAAAGTATCCTTGTTCATCTGAATAACATTAATTCATCAACAGAAATCATTGTCGGGACGTCAGAGGGGGTATAGAGGGATTTTTTATTATCAAAATGACTTCAACAATCAAATATGACATGACACGCAACATGGTGGGGTGCAGACTATTTATTTTCATCTGAATTACAATAACTCGTCAACAGAAATCAATGTCGTGTCGTCAGAGGGGGTATAGAGGAATTTATCATTTTCAAAATGACTTGAAAAATGTAATATGACTTGGCACACATCATGTTGGGGTACAGAATATCCATTTCCATCTCAATAACAATAATTCGTCAACAGAAATCATTGTCGGGTCGTCAGAGGGGGTATAGAGGAATTTTTCATTTTCAAAATTTCTTCAAAAATCTAATATGACTTGGCACGCATCATGGTGGGGTGCAATGTATCCATGTCCATCTATATAACAATAATTCGTCAATTTAAATCATTGCCGGGTCGTCAGAGGGGGTATAGAGGGATTTTTTATTTTTAAAAAGACTTCAAAAATCAAATATGATATGGCACGCATCATGGAGGGGTGCAGAATATCCATTTCCATCTGAATAACAATATTTCGTCATCAGAAATCATTGTCGGGTCATTAGAGGGGGGTACAGAGGGATTTTTCATTTTCAAAATTACTTCAAAAATCAAATATGACTTGGCACGCATCATAGTAGGGTGCAAAATATTCATTTCCATCTGAATAACAATAATTTGTCAACAGAAATCATTGTCGGGTCGTCAGAGGGGGTATAGAGGGATTTTTCATTTTCAAAATTACCTCAAAATCAAATATGACTTGGCACCTATCGTGGTGGGGTACAGAATATCCATTTCCATCTGAATAAAAATATTTCTACATCTGAAATCATTGTCGGGTCATTAGAGGGGGGTATAGAGGGATTTTTCATTTTCAAAATTACTTCAAAAATCAAATATGACTTGGTACGCATTGAAGTGGGGTGCAGAATATCCAATTCCATCTGAATAACAATAATTCGTCAACAGAAATCATTGACGGGTCGTTAGAGGGGGTATAGAGGGATTTTTCATTTTCAAAATTTCTTCAAGAATCTAATATGACTTGTCACTTATCATGGTGGGGCGCGAAATATCTATGTCCATCTAAATAACAATAATTCGTTAACAGAAATCATTGTCGGGTCGTCAGAAGGGGTATAGAGGGATTTTTCATTTTCAAAATTACTTCAAAAATCAAATATGACTTGGCACGTATCATGGATGAGTGCATAATATCCATTTTCATCTTAATATCAATAATTCGTCAACAGAAATTATTGTCGGGTCGTCAGAGGGGTTAAAGGGAATTTTCTTTTTCAAAACTACTTCAAAAATCGAATATAACTTGGCACGCATCATAGTAGGGTGCAAAATCTTCATTTTCATCTGACTAACAATAATTTGTCAACAGAAATCATTGTCGGGTCGTCAGAGGGGGTATAGAGGGATTTTTCATTACCAACATGACTTCAAAAATCAAATATGACTTGGCACGCATCATGGTGGGGTACAGAATATCCATTTTCATCTCAATAACAATAATTTGTCAACAGAAATCATTGTCGGGTCGTCAGAGGGGGTATAGAGGGATTTTTCATTTTCAAAATGACTTCAAAAATCTAATATGACTTGGCACGCATCATGGTGGGGTGCAGAATATCCATTTCCATCTGAATAACAATAATTTATCAACAGAAGTCATTGTCGGGTCGTTAGAGGGGGTATAGAGTGATTTTTCATTTTCAATATATCTTCAAAAATCTAATATGACTTGGCACGCATCATGGTGGGGTGCAAAGTATCCATTTTCATCTAAATAACAAGAATTCGTCAACAGAAATCAATGTCGGGTCGTTAGATGGGGTATAGAGGGATTTTTCATTTTCAATATTTCTTCAAAAATCTAATATGACTTGGCACGCATAATGGTGGGGTGCAGAATATCTTTTTCCATCTGAATAACAATAATTCGTCGACAGAAATCATTGTCGGGTCGTTAGAGGGGGTATAGAGGGATTTTTCATTTTCAAAATTACCTCAAAATCAAATATGACTTGGCAAGCAACATTGTAGGGTGCAGAATATTCATTTCTATCTGAATAAGAATAATTTATCAACAGAAATCATTGTCGGGTCGTTAGAGGGGGTATAGAGGGATATTTCATTTTCAAAATTACCTCATAATTTAATATGACTTGGCACGCATCATGGTGGGGTGCAGAATATCCATTTCCATCTCAATAACAATAATTTGTCAACAGAAATCATTGTCGGGTCGTCAGAGGGGGTGTAGAGGGATTTTTCATTTTCAAAATGACTTCAAAACTCTAATATTACTTGGCACGCATCATGGTGGGGTGCAGAATATCCATATCTATCTGAATAACAATAATTCCTTAACAGAAATTATTGTTGTGTCGTCAGAGGGGGTATAGAATGATTTTTCATTTCCAATATTTCTTCAAAAATCCAATATGACTTGGCACGCAACATGGTGGGGTGCAGAATATTCATTTCCATCTGAATAACAATAATTCGTCTACAGAAATCATTGTCGGGTCGTTAGAGGGGGTATAGAGGAATTTTTCATTTTCAATATTTCTACATAAATCCAATAAGACTTGGCACGCATCATGGTGGGGTGCAAAGTATCCATGTCCATCTGAATAACAATAATTCTTCAATCTAAATCATTGTCGTGTCGTCAGAGGGGGTATAGAGGTATTTTTCATTTTCAAAATTACTTCAAAAATCTAATATGACTTGGCACGCATCATACTGAGGTGCAAAGTATCCATATATATCTGAATAACAATAATTCGTCAACAGAAATCATTGTCGGGTCGTCAGAAGAGGTATAGAGGGATTTTTCATTTTCAATATTTCTTCAAAAATCTAATATTACTTGGCACGCATCATGGTGGGGTGCAGAATATCCATATCTATCTGAATAACAATAATTCCTTAACAGAAATTATTGTCGTGTCGTCAGAGGGGGTATAGATGGATTTTTCATTTTCAAAATTACCTCAAAATCAAATATGACCTGGCACGCAACATGGTGGGGTACAGAATATCCATTTCTATCTGAATAACAATAATTCGTCAAGAGAAATCATTGTCGGGTAGTCAGAAGAGGTATAGAGGAATTTTTCATTTTCAAAATTATTTCAAATATCTAATATGACTTGGCAAGCAACATGGTGGAGTGCAGAATATCCATTTCCATCTGACTAACAATAATTCGTCAACAGAAATCATTGTCGGGTCGTTAGAAGGGGTATAGGGGGATTCTTCATTTTCAATATTTCTTCAAAAATCTAATATTACTTGGCACGCATCATGGTGGGGTGCATAATATTTATATCTATCTGAATAACAATAATTTCTTAACAGAAATTATTGTCGTGTCGTCAGAGGGGGTATAGATGGATTTTTCATTTTCAAAATTACCTCAAAATCAAATATGACCTGGCACGCAACATGGTGGGGTACAGAATATCCATTTCTATCTGAATAACAATAATTCGTCAAGAGAAATCATTTTCGGGTAGTCAGAAGAGGTATACAGGAATTTTTCATTTTCAAAATTATTTCAAATATCTAATATGACTTGGCACGCAACATGGTGGAGTGCAGAATATCCATTTCCATCTGACTAACAATAATTCGTCAAGGGAAATCATTGTCGGGTCGTAAAAAGAGGTATAGAGGGATATTTCATTTTCAAAATTACTTCAAAAATCAAATATGAGTTGGCACATATCATGGTGGGGTGCAAAGTATCCTTGTTCATCTGAATAACATTAATTCATCAACAGAAATCATTGTCGGGACGTCAGAGGGGGTATTGAGGGATTTTTCATTATCAAAATGACTTCAACAATCAAATATGACATGGCACGCATCATGGTGGGGTGCAGACTATTTATTTTCATCTGAATTACAATAACTCGTCAACAGAAATCAATGTCGTGTCGTCAGAGGGGGTATAGAGGAATTTATCATTTTCAAAATGACTTCAAAAATGTAATATGACTTGGCACACATCATGTTGGGGTACAGAATATCCATTTCCATCTCAATAACAATAATTCGTCAACAGAAATCATTGTCGGGTCGTCAGAGGGGGTATAGAGGAATTTTTCATATTCAAAATTTCTTCAAAAATCTAATATGACTTGGCTCACATCATGGTGGGGTGCAATGTATCCATGTCCATCTATATAACAATAATTCGTCAATTTAAATCATTGCCGGGTCGTCAGAGGGGGTATAGAGGGATTTTTTATTTTCAAAAAGACTTCAAAAATCAAATATGATATGGCACGCATCATGGAGTGGTGCGAATATCCATTTCCATCTGAATAACAATATTTCGTTATCAGAAATTATTGTCGGGTCATTAGAGGGGGGTATAGAGGGATTTTTCATTTTCAAAATTACTTCAAAAATCAAATATGACTTGGCACGCATCATAGTAGGGTGCAAAATATTCATTTCCATCTGAATAACAATAATTTGTCAACAGAAATCATTGTCGGGTCGTCAGAGGGGGTATAGAGGGATTTTTCATTTTCAAAATTACCTCAAAAATCAAATATGACTTGGCACGCATCATAGTAGGGTGCAAAATATTCATTTCCATCTGAATAACAATAATTCGTCAACAGAAATCATTGACGGGTCGTTACAGGGGGCATAGAGGGATTTTACATTTTCAAAATTTCTTCAAGAATCTAATATGACTTGTCACTTATCATGGTGGGGCGCGAAATATCTATGTCCATCTAAATAACAATAATTCGTTAACAGAAATCATTGTCGGGTCGTCAGAAGAGGTATAGAGGGATTTTTCCTTATCAAAATGATTTCAAAAATCAAATATGACTTGGCACGCAACATGGCGGGGTGCAGAATATCCATTTCTATCTGACTAACATTAATTCGTTAACATAAATCATTGTCGTGTCGTCAGAGGGGGTATAGAGGTATTTTTCATTATCAAAATTACTTCAAAAATCAAATATGACTTGGCACGTATCATAGTGGAGTGCATAATATAATAATATATATTTTCATCTAAATTACAATAATTCGTCAACAGAAATCATTGTCGGGTCGTCAGAGGGGGTATAGAGGGAATTTTCATTTTCAATATTACTTCAAAAATCTAATATGACTTGGCACGCATCATGGTGGGGTGCAAAGTATCCATGTCCATCTGAATTACAATAATTCGTCAACATAATTCATTGTCGTGTCGTCAGAGGGGGTATAGAGGGATTTTTCATTTTCAAAATGACTTCAAAAATCAAATTTGACTTGGCACGCATCATGGTGGGGTGCAAAGTATCCATGTCCATCTGAATAACAATAATTCGTCAACAGAAATCATTGACGGGTCGTTGGAGGGGGTATAGAGGGATTTTTCATTTTCAAAATTTCTTCAGAAAACTAATATGACTTGGCACGCATCATGGTGGGGTGCAGAATATCCATTTCCATCTGAATAACAATAATTTGTCAACAGAAATCATTGTCGGGTCGTTAGAGGGTGTATAGAGGGATTTTTCATTTTCAATATATCTTCAAAAATATAATATGACTTGGCACGCGTCATGGTGGGGTGCAAAGTATCCATGTCCATCTGAATAAAAATAATTCGTCAACAGAAATCATTGTCGGGTCGTCAGAGGGGGTATAGAGGGATTTTTCATAATCAAAATTATTTCAAAAATCAAATATGACAAGGCACGCATCATGTCGTGGTGCAGAATATCCTTTTCTATCTGACTAACATTAATTCGTCAACATAAATCATTGTCGTGTAGTCAGAGGGGGTATGGAGGGATTTTTCATTTTCAAAATTACTTCAAAAATCTAATATGACTTGGCACGCATCATGGTAGGATGCAAAGTATCCATGTCCATCTGAATAACAATAATTCGTCAATTTAAATCATTGTCGTGTCGTCAGAGGGGGTATAGAGCTATTTCTCATTTTCAAAATTACTTCAAAAATCTAATATGACTTGGCACGCATCATGGAGGGGTGCAGAATATCCATTTCCATCTGAATAACAATAATTTGTCAACAGAAATCATTGACGGGTCGTTGGAGGGGGTATAGAGTGATTTTTCATTTTCAAAAAGAATTAAAAAATCAAATATGACTTGGCACGCATCATGGTGGGGTGCAGAATATCCATATCTATCTGAGTAACAATAATTCCTCAACAGAAATTATTGTCGTGTCGTCAGAGGGGGTATAGAGGGATTTTTCATTTTCAAAATTACCTCAAAATCAAATATGACTTGGCACGCATCATGGTGGGGTGCAAAGTATTCATGTATATCTAACTAACAATGATTCGTAAACAGAAATCATTGTCGTGTCGTCAAAGGCGGTATAGAGGGATTTTTCATTTTCAAAATTACCTCAAAATCAAATATGACTTGGCACGCAACATGGTGGGGTGCAGAATATTCATTTCCATCTCAATAACAATAATTCGTCAACATAACTCATTGTCGGGTCGTTAGAGGGGGTATAGAGGGATTTTTAATTTTCAAAATGACTTCAAAAATCAAATATGACTTGGCACGCATCATGGTGGGGTACAGAATATCCATTTCCATCTCAATAACAATAATTTGTCAACAGATATCATTGTCGTGTCGTCAGAGGGGGTATAGAGGGATTTTTCATTTTCAAAATTACCTCAAAATCAAAAATGACTTGGCACGCATCATAGTAGGGTGCAGAATATATATTTCCATCTGAATATCAAGAATTCGTTAACAGAAATCATTGTCGGGTCGTTAGAGGGGGTATAGAGGCATTTTTCATTTTCAAAATTACCTCAAAATCAAATATGACTTGGCAGGCAACATGGTGGGGTGCAGAATATTCATTTCCATCTGAATAACAATAATTCGTCAACATAACTCATTGTCGGGTCGTTAGAGGGGGTATAGAGGGATTTTTAATTTTCAAAATGACTTCAAAAATCAAATATGACTTGGCACGCATCATGGTGGGGTACAGAATATCCATTTCCATCTCAATAACAATAATTTGTCAACAGATATCATTGTCGTGTCGTCAGAGGGGGTATAGAGGGATTTTTCATTTTCAAAATTACCTCAAAATCAAAAATGACTTGGCACGCAACATGGTGGAGTGCAGAATATATATTTTAATCTGAATAACAATAATTCGTCAACAGAAATCATTGTCGGGTCGTTAGAGGGGGTATAGAGAGATTTTTCATTTTCAATATTTCTTCAAAAATCTAATATGACTTGGCACGCATCATGGTGGGGTGCAAAGTATCCATGTCCATCTGAATTACAATAATTCGTCAACATAATTCATTGTCGTGTCGTCAGAGGGGGTATAGAGGGATTTTTCATTTTCAAAATTACTTCAAAAATCAAATATGACTTGGCACGTATCATGGTGGAGTGCATAATATCCATTTTCATCAAAATTACAATAATTCTTCAACAGAAATCATTGTCGGGTCGTCAGAGGGGGTATAGAGGGACTTTTCATTTTCAAAATTACCTCAAAATCAAATATGACTTGGCACGCAACATGATGGGGTGCAGAATATTCATTTCCATCTGAATAACAATAATTCGTCAACGGAAATCATTGTCGGGTCGTTAGAGGGGGTATAGAGGGATTTTTCATTTTCAAAATGACTTCAAAAATCAAATATGACTTGGCACGTATCATGGTGGGGTGCAAAGTGTCCATGTCCATCTGAATTACAATAATTCGTCAACATTATTCATTGTCGTGTCGTCAGAGGGGGTATAGAGGGATTTTTCATTTTCAAAATTACTTCAAAAATCAAATATGACTTGGCACGTATCATGGTGGAGTGCATAATATCCATTTTCATCAAAATTACAATAATTCTTCAACAGAAATCATTGTCGGGTCGTCAGAGGGGGTATAGAGGGACTTTTCATTTTCAAAATTACCTCAAAATCAAATATGACTTGGCACGCAACATGATGGGGTGCAGAATATTCATTTCCATCTGAATAACAATAATTCGTCAACGGAAATCATTGTCGGGTCGTTAGAGGGGGTATAGAGGGATTTTTCATTTTCAAAATGACTTCAAAAATCAAATATGACTTGGCACGTATCATGGTGGAGTGCATAATATCCATTTCCATCTAAATTACAATAATTCGTCAACAGAAATCTTTGTCGGGTCGTTAGAGGGGGTATAGAGGGATTTTTCAGTTTCAAAATTACTTCAAAAATCAAATATGACTTGGCACGTATCATGGTGGAGTGCATAATATCCATTTTCATCTAAATTAAAATAATTTGTCAACAGAAATCATTGTCGGGTCGTCAGAGGGGGTATAGAGGGATTTTTCATTATGAAAATGACTTCAAAAGTCAAATATGACTTGGCACGCATCATAGTAGGGTGCAGAATATATATTTCCATCTGAATAACAAGAATTTGTTAACAGAAATCATTGTCGGGTCGTTAGAGGGGGTATAGAGGGATTTTTCATTTTCAAAATTACCTCAAAATCAAATATGACTTGGCACGCAACATGGAGGGGTACAGAATATTCATTTTCATCTGAATAACAATAATTCGTCAACAGAAATCATTGTCGGGTCGTTAGAGGGGGTATAGAGGGATTTTTCATTTCCAATATTTCTTCAAAAATCCAATATGACTTGGCACGCATCATGGTGGGGTGCAGAATATCCATTTCTATCTGAATAACAATAATTTGTCAACAGAAATCATTGTCTGTCGTCAAAGGGGGTATAGAGGGATTTTTCATTTTCAAAATTACTTCAGAAATCTAATATGACTTGGCACGCATCATGGTGGGGTGCAAAGTATCCATGTCCATCTGAATAACAATAATTCGTCAACATAAATCATTGTCGTGTCGTCAGAGGGGGTATAGAGGGGCTTTTCATTTTCAAAATTACCTCAAAATCAAATATGACTTGGCACGCAACATGATGGGGTGCAGAATATTCATTTCCATCTGAATAACAATAATTCGTCAACGGAAATCATTGTCGGGTCGTTAGAGGGGGTATAGAGGAATTTTTCATTTTCAATATTTCTTCAAAAATCCAATATGACTTGGCACGCATCATGGTGGGGTGCAAAGTATCCATGTCCATCTGAATAACAATAATTCTTCAATCTAAATCATTGTCGTGTCGTCAGAAGGGGTATAGAGGTATTTTTCATTTTCAAAATTACTTCAAAAATCTAATATGACTTGGCACGCATCATACTGGGGTGCAAAGTATCCATATATATCTAAATAACAATAATTCGTCAACAGAAATCATTGTCGGGTCGTCAGAAGAGGTATAGAGGGATTTTTCATTTTCGATATTTCTTCAAAAATCTAATATTACTTGGCACGCATCATGGTGGGGTGCAGAATATCCATATCTATCTGAATAACAATAATTCCTTAACAGAAATTTTTGTTGTGTCGTCAGAGGGGGTATAAAGGGATTATTCAATTTCAAAATAACTTCAAAATTTAATATGACTTGGCACGCAACATGGTGGGGGCAGAATATTCATTTTCATCTGAATAACAATAATTCGTCAACAGAAATCATTGTCGGGTCGTTAGAGGGGGTATAGAGGGATTTTTCATTTTCAATATTTCTTCAAAAATCTAATATTACTTGGCACGCATCATGTTGGGGTGCATAATATTTATATCTATCTGAATAACAATAATTCCTTAACAGAAATTATTGTCGTGTCGTCAGAGGGGGTATAGATGGATTTTTCATTTTCAAAATTACCTCAAAATCAAATATGACCTGGCACGCAACATGGTGGGGTACAGAATATCCATTTCTATCTGAATAACAATAATGTGTCAAGAGAAATCATTGTCGGCTCGTCAGAAGTGGTATAGAGGAATTTTTCATTTTCAAAATTACTTCAAATATCTAATATGACTTGGCACGCAACATGGTGGGGTGCAGAATATCCATTTCCATCTGACTAACAATAATTCGTCAAAAGAAATCATTGTCGGGTCGTTGGAGGGGGTATAGAGGGATTTTTCATTTTCAAAATTTCTTCAGAAAACTAATATGACTTGGCACGCATCATGGTGGGGTGCAGAATATCCATTTCCATCTGAATAACAATAATTTGTCAACAGAAATCATTGTCGGGTCGTTAGAGGGTGTATAGAGGGATTTTTCATTTTCAATATATCTTCAAAAATGTAATATGACTTGGCACGCATCATGGTGGGGTGCAAAGTATCCATGTCCATCTGAATAAAAATAATTCGTCAACAGAAATCATTGTCGGGTCGTCAGAGGGGGTATAGAGGGATTTTTCATAATCAAAATTATTTCAAAAATAAAATATGACAAGGCACGCATCATGTCGTGGTGCAGAATATCCTTTTCTATCTGACTAACATTAATTCGTCAACATAAATCATTGTCGTGTAGTCAGAGGGGGTATGGAGGGATTTTTCATTTTCAAAATTACTTCAAAAATCTAATATGACTTGGCACGCATCATGGTGGGATGCAAAGTATCCATGTCCATCTGAATAACAATAATTCGTCAATTTAAATCATTGTCGTGTCGTCAGAGGGGGTATAGAGCTATTTCTCATTTTCAAAATTACTTCAAAAATCTAATATGACTTGGCACGCATCATAGTGGTGTGCAAAGTATCCATATATATATATATATATATCTAAATAACAATAATTCGTCAACAGAAATCATTGTCGGGTCGTCAGAGGTGGTATAGAGGGATTTTTCATTTTCAAAATTACTTCAAAAATCTAATATGACTTGGCACTCATCATGGTGGGGTGCAGAATATCCATTTCCATCTGAATAACAATAATTCCTTAACAGAAATTTTTGTTGTGTCGTCAGAGGGGGTATAGAGGGATTTTTCAATTTCAAAATAACCTCAAAATTTAATATGACTTGGCACGCAACATGGTGGGGGCAGAATATTCATTTTCATCTGAATAACAATAATTCGTCAACAGAAATCATTGTCGGGTCGTTAGAGGGGGTATAGAGGGATTTTTCATTTTAAATATTTCTTCAAAAATCTAATATTACTTGGCACGCATCATGTTGGGGTGCATAATATTTATATCTATCTGAATAACAATAATTCCTTAACAGAAATTATTGTCGTATCGTCAGAGGGGGTATAGATGGATTTTTCATTTTCAAAATTACCTCAAAATCAAATATGACCTGGCACGCAACATGGTGGGGTACAGAATATCCATTTCTATCTGAATAACAATAATGTGTCAAGAGAAATCATAGTCGGGTCGTCAGAAGTGGTATAGAGGAATTTTTCATTTTCAAAATTACTTCAAATATCTAATAGGACTTGGCACGCAACATGGTGGGGTGCAGAATATCCATTTCCATCTGACTGACAATAATTCGTCAAAAAAAATCAATGTCGGGTCGTAAAAAGAGGTATAGAGGGATATTTCATTTTCAAAATTACTTCAAAAATCAAATATGAGTTGGCACGTATCATGGTGGGGTGCAAAGTATCCTTGTTCATCTGAATAACATTAATTCATCAACAGATATCATTGTCGGGACGTCAGAGGGGGTATAGAGGGATTTTTCATTATCAAAATGACTTCAACAATCAAATATGACATGGCACGCAACATGGTGGGGTGCAGACTATTTATTTTCATCTGAATTACAATAACTCGTCAACAGAAATCATTGACGGGTCGTTGGAGGGGGTATAGAGGGAATTTTCATTTTCAAAATTTCTTCAGAAAACTAATATGACTTGGCACGCATCATGGTGGGGTGCAGAATATCCATTTCCATCTGAATATCAATAATTTGTCAACAGAAATCATTGTCGGGTCGTTAGAGGGTGTATAGAGGGATTTTTCATTTTCAATATATCTTCAAAAATGTAATATGACTTGGCACGCATCATGGTGGGGTGCAAAGTATCCATGTCCATCTGAATAGAAATAATTCGTCAACAGAAATCATTGTCGGGTCGTCAGAGGGGGTATAGAGGGATTTTTCATAATCAAAATTATTTCAAAAATAAAATATGACAAGGCACGCATCATGTCGTGGTGCAGAATATCCTTTTCTATCTGACTAACATTAATTCGTCAACATAAATCATTGTCGTGTAGTCAGAGGGGGTATGGAGGGATTTTTCATTTTCAAAAATACTTCAAAAATCTAATATGACTTGGCACGCATCATGGTGGGATGCAAAGTATCCATGTCCATCTGAATAACAATAATTCGTCAATTTAAATCATTGTCGTGTCGTCAGAGGGGGTATAGAGCTATTTCTCATTTTCAAAATTACTTCAAAAATCTAATATGACTTGGCACGCATCATAGTGGTGTGCAAAGTATCCATATTAATATATATCTAAATAACAATAATTCGTCAACAGAAATCATTGTCGGGTCGTCAGAGGTGGTATAGAGGGATTTTTCATTTTCAAAATTACTTCAAAAATCTAATATGACTTGGCACTCATCATGGCGGGGTGCAGAATATCCATTTCCATCTGAATAACAATAATTCGTCAACAGAAATCATTGACGGGTCGTTGGAGGGGGTATAGAGTGATTTTTCATTTTCAAAATGACTTTAAAAAATCAAATATGACTTGGCACGCATCATGGTGGGGTGCAGAATATCCATATCTATCTGAGTAACAATAATTCCTTAACAGAAATTATTGTCGTGTCGTCAGAGGGGGTATAGAGGGATTTTTCATTTTCAAAATTACCTCAAAATCGAATATGACTTGGCACGCATCATGGTGGGGTGCAAAGTATTCATGTATATCTAACTAACAATGATTCGTGAACAGAAATCATCGTCGTGTCGTCAAAGGCGGTATAGAGGGATTTTTCATATTCAAAATTACCTCAAAATCAAATATGACTTGGCACGCAACATGGTGGGGTGCAGAATATTCATTTCCATCTCAATAATTTGTCAACAGATATAATTGTCGGGTCGTCAGAGGGGGTATAGAGGGATTTTTCATTTACAAAATTACCTCAAAATCAAATATGACTTGGCACGCATCATGGTGGGGTGCAGAATATCCATTTCCATCGTAATAACAATAATTCGTCAACAGAAATCATCGACGGGTCGTCAGAGGGGGTATAGAGGGATTTTTCATTTTCAATATTACTTCAAAATTCTAATATGACTTGGCACGCATCATGGTGGGGTGCAAAGTATCCATGTCCATCTGAAATACAATAATTCGTCAACATAATTCATTGTCGTGTCGTCAGAGGGGGTATAGAGGGATTTTTCATTTTCAAAATTACTTCAAAAATCAAATATGACTTGGCACGTATCATGGTGGAGTGCATAATATCCATTTTCATCTAAATTACAATAATTCGTCAACAGAAATCATTGTCGGGTCGTCAGAGGGGGTATAGAGGGATTTTTCATTTTCAATATTACTTCAAAAATCTAATATGACTTGGCACGCATCATGGTGGGGTGCAAAGTATCCATGTCCATCTGAATAACAATAATTCGTCAACAGAAATCATTGACGGGTCGTTGAAGGGGGTATAGAGGAATTTTTCATTTTCAAAATTTCTTCAGAAAACTAATATGACTTGGCACGCATCATGGTGGGGTGCAGAATATCAATTTCCATCTGAATAACAATAATTTGTCAACAGAAATCATTGTCGGGTCGTAAGAGGGTGTATAGAGGGATTTTTCATTTTCAATATATCTTCAAAAATGTAATATGACTTGGCACGCATCATGGTGGGGTGCAAAGTATCCATGTCCATCTGAATAAAAATAATTCGTCAACAGAAATCATTGTCGGGTCGTCAGAGGAGGTATAGAGGGATTTTTCATAATCAAAATTATTTCAAAAATCAAATATGACAAGGCACTCATCATGTCGTGGTGCAATATATCCTTTTCTATCTGACTAACATTAATTCGTCAACATAAATCATTGTCGTGTAGTCAGAGGGGGTATGGAGGGATTTTTCATTTTCAAAATTACTTCAAAAATCTAATATGACTTGGCACGCATCATGGTGGGATGCAAAGTATCCATGTCCATCTGAATAACAATAATTCGTCAATTTAAATCATTGTCGTGTCATCAGAGGGGGTATAGAGCTATTTCTCATTTTCAAAATTACTTCAAAAATCTAATATGACTTGGCACGTATCATAGTGGTGTGCAAAGTATCCATATATATATCTAAATAACAATAATTCGTCAACAGAAATCATTGTCGGGTCGTTAGAGGGGGTATAGAGGGATTTTTAATTTTCAAAATGACTTCAAAAGTCAAATATGACTTGGCACGCATCATGGTGGGGTACAGAATATCCATTTCCATCTCAATAACAATAATTTGTTAACATATATCATTGTCGTGTCGTCAGAGGGGGTATAGAGGGATTTTTCATTTTCAAAATTACCTCAAAATCAAAAATGACTTGGCACGCAACATGGTGGAGTGCGGAATATATATTTTAATCTGAATAACAATAATTTGTCAACAGAAATCATTGTAGTGTCGTCAGAGGGGGTATAGAGGGATTTTTCATTTTCAAAATTACCTCAAAATCAAATATGACTTGGCACGCAACATGGTGGGGTGCAGAATATATATTTTAATCTGAATAACAATAATTCGTCAACAGAAATCATTGTCGGGTCGTTAGAGGGGGTATAGAGAGATTTTTCATTTTCAATATTTCTTCAAAAATCCAATATGACTTGGCACGCATCATGGTGGGGTGCAAAGTATCCATGTCTATCTGAATTACAATAATTCGTCAACATAATTTATTGTCGTGTCGTCAGAGGAGGTATAGAGGGATTTTTCATTTTCAAAATTACTTCAAAAATCAAATATGACTTGGCACGTATCATGGTGGAGTGCATAATATCCATTTTCATCTAAATTACAATAACTCGTCAACAGAAATCATTGTCGGGTCGTCAGAGGGGGTATAGAGGGATTTTTCATTTTCAATATTACTTCAAAAATCTAATATGACTTGGCACGCATCATGGTGGGGTGCAAAGTATCCATGTCCATCTGAATTACAATAATTCGTCAACATAATTCATTGTCGTGTCGTCAGAGGGGGTATAGAGGGATTTTTCATTTTCAAAATTACTTCAAAAATCAAATATGACTTGGCACATATCATGGTGGAGTGCATAATATCCATTTTCATCTAAATTACAATAATTCTTCAACAGAAATCATTGTCGGGTCGTCAGAGGGGGTAAAGAGGGATGTTTCATTATCAAAATGACTTCAAAAATCAAATATGACTTGGCACGCATCATAGTAGGGTGCAGAATATATATTCCCATCTGAATAACAAGAATTCGTTAACAGAAATCATTGTCGGGTCGCTAGAGGGGGTATAGAGGCATTTTTCATTTTCAAAATTACCTCAAAATCAAATATGACTTGGCACGCAACATGGTGGGGTGCAGAATATTCATTTCCATCTGAATAACAATAATTCGTCAACAGAAATCATTGTCGTGTCGTCAGAGGGGGTATAGAGGGATTTTTCATTATCAATATTTCTTCGAAAATCTAATATGACTTGGCACGCATCATGGTCGGGTGCAGAATATCCATTTCCTTCTGAATAACAATAATTCGTCAACAGAACTCATTGTCGGGTCGTCAGAGGGGGTATAGAGGGATTTTTCATTTTCAAAATGACTTCAAAAATCAAATATGACTTGGCACGCATCATGGTGGGGTACAGAATATCCATTTCCATCTCAATAACAATTATTTGTCAACAGATATCATTGTCGTGTCGTCAGAGGGGGTATAGAGGGATTTTTCATTTTCAAAATGACTTCAAAAATCAAATATGACTTGGCACGCATCATGTTGGGGTACAGAATATCCATTTCCATCTCAATAACAATAATTCGTCAACAGAAATCATTGTCGGGTCGTCAGAGGGGGTATAGAGGAATTTTTCATTTTCAAAATTTCTTCAAAAATCTAATATGACTTGGCTCACATCATGGTGGGGTGCAATGTATCCATGTCCATCTATATAACAATAATTCGTCAATTTAAATCATTGCCGGGTCGTCAGAGGGGGTATAGAGGGATTTTTTATTTTCAAAAAGACTTCAAAAATCAAATATGATATGGCACGCATCATGGAGTGGTGCGAATATCCATTTCCATCTGAATAACAATATTTCGTTATCAGAATTCATTGTCGGGTCATTAGAGGGGGGTATAGAGGGATTTTTCATTTTCAAAATTACTTCAAAAATCAAATATGACTTGGCACGCATCATAGTAGGGTGCAAAATATTCATTTCCATCTGAATAACAATAATTTGTCAACAGAAATCATTGTCGGGTCGTCAGAGGGGGTATAGAGGGATTTTTCATTTTCAAAATTACCTCAAAAATCAAATATGACTTGGCACGCATCATAGTAGGGTGCAAAATATTCATTTCCATCTGAATAACAATAATTCGTCAACAGAAATCATTGACGGGTCGTTACAGGGGGCATAGAGGGATTTTTCATTTTCAAAATTTCTTCAAGAATCTAATATGACTTGTCACTTATCATGGTGGGGCGCGAAATATCTATGTCCATCTAAATAACAATAATTCGTTAACAGAAATCATTGTCGGGTCGTCAGAAGGGGTATAGAGGGATTTTTCCTTATCAAAATGATTTCAAAAATCAAATATGACTTGGCACGCAACATGGCAGGGTGCAGAATATCCATTTCTATCTGACTAACATTAATTCGTTAACATAAATCATTGTCGTGTCGTCAGAGGGGGTATAGAGGTATTTTTCATTATCAAAATTACTTCAAAAATCAAATATGACTTGGCACGTATCATGGTGGAGTGCATAATATAATAATATATATTTTCATCTAAATTACAATAATTCGTCAACAGAAATCATTGTCGGGTCGTCAGAGGGGGTATAGAGGGAATTTTCATTTTCAATATTACTTCAAAAATCTAATATGACTTGGCACGCATCATGGTGGGGTGCAAAGTATCCATGTCCATCTGAATTACAATAATTCGTCAACATAATTCATTGTCGTGTCGTCAGAGGGGGTATAGAGGGATTTTTCATTTTCAAAATGACTTCAAAAATCAAATTTGACTTGGCACGCATCATGGTGGGGTGCAAAGTATCCATGTCCATCTGAATAACAATAATTCGTCAACAGATATCATTGACGGGTCGTTGGAGGGGGTATAGAGGGATTTTTCATTTTCAAAATTTCTTCAGAAAACTAATATGACTTGGCACGCATCATGGTGGGGTGCAGAATATCCATTTCCATCTGAATAACAATAATTTGTCAACAGAAATCATTGTCGGGTCGTTAGAGGGTGTATAGAGGGATTTTTCATTTTCAATATATCTTCAAAAATATAATATGACTTGGCACGCGTCATGGTGGGGTGCAAAGTATCCATGTCCATCTGAATAAAAATAACTGGTCAACAGAAATCATTGTCGGGTCGTCAGAGGGGGTATAGAGGGATTTTTCATAATCAAAATTATTTCAAAAATCAAATATGACAAGGCACGCATCATGTCGTGGTGCAGAATATCCTTTTCTATCTGACTAACATTAATTCGTCAACATAAATCATTGTCGTGTAGTCAGAGGGGGTATGGAGGGATTCTTCATTTTCAAAATTACTTCAAAAATCTAATATGACTTGGCACGCATCATGGTAGGATGCAAAGTATCCATGTCCATCTGAATAACAATAATTCGTCAATTTAAATCATTGTCGTGTCGTCAGAGGGGGTATAGAGCTATTTCTCATTTTCAAAATTACTTCAAAAATCTAATATGACTTGGCACGCATCATGGAGGGGTGCAGAATATCCATTTCCATCTGAATAACAATAATTTGTCAACAGAAATCATTGACGGGTCGTTGGAGGGGGTATAGAGTGATTTTTCATTTTCAAAATGACTTAAAAAATCAAATATGACTTGGCACGCATCATGGTGGGGTGCAGAATATCCATATCTATCTGAGTAACAATAATTCCTTAACAGAAATTATTGTCGTGTCGTCAGAGGGGGTATAGAGGGATTTTTCATTTTCAAAATTACCTCAAAATCAAATATGACTTGGCACGCATCATGGTGGGGTGCAAAGTATTCATGTATATCTAACTAACAATGATTCGTAAACAGAAATCATTGTCGTGTCGTCAAAGGCGGTATAGAGGGATTTTTCATTTTCAAAATTACCTCAAAATCAAATATGACTTGGCACGCAACATGGTGGGGTGCAGAATATTCATTTCCATCTCAATAACAATAATTTGTCAACAGATATAATTGTCGGGTCGTCAGAGGGGGTATAGAGGGATTTTTCATTTACAAAATTACCTCAAAATCAAATATGACTTGGCACGCATCATGGTGGGGTGCAGAATATCCATTTCCATCTGAATAACAATAATTCGTCAACAGAAATCATCGACGGGTCGTCAGAGGGGGTATAGAGGGATTTTTCATTTTCAATATTACTTCAAAAATCTAATATGACTTGGCACGCATCATAGTGGGGTGCAAAGTATCCGTGTCCATCTGAATTACAATAATTCGTCAACATAATTTATTGTCGTGTCGTCAGAGGGGGTATAGAGGGATTTTTCATTTTCAAAATTACTTCAAAAATCAAATATGACTTGGCACGTATCATGGTGGAGTGCATAATATCCATTTTCATCTAAATTACAATAATTCGTCAACAGAAATCATTGTCGGGTCGTCAGAGGGGGTATAGAGGGATTTTTCATTTTCAATATTACTTCAAAAATCTAATATGACTTGGCACGCATCATGGTGGGGTGCAAAGTATCCATGTCCATCTGAATTACAATAATTCGTCAACATAATTCATTGTCGTGTCGTCAGAGGGGGTATAGAGGGATTTTTCATATTCAAAATGACTTCAAAAATCAAATATGACTTGGCACGCATCATGGTGGGGTGCAAAGTATCCATGTCCATCTGAATAACAATAATTCGTCAACAGAAATCATTGACGGGTCGTTGGAGGGGGTATAGAGGGATTTTTCATTTTCAAAATTTCTTCAGAAAACTAATATGACTTGGCACGCATCATGGTGGGGTGCAGAATATCCATTTCCATCTGAATAACAATAATTTGTCAACAGAAATCATTGTCGGGTCGTTAGAGGGTGTATGGAGGGATTTTTCATTTTCAATATATCTTCAAAAATGAAATATGACTTGGCACGCATCATGGTGGGGTGCAAAGTATCCATGTCTATCTGAATAAAAATAATTCTTCAACAGAAATCATTGTCGGGTCGTCAGAGGGGGTATAGAGGGATTTTTCATAATCAAAATTATTTCAAAAATCAAATATGACAAGGCACGCATCATGTCGTGGTGCAGAATATCCCTTTCTATCTGACTAACATTAATTCGTCAACATAAATCATTGTCGTGTAGTCAGAGGGGGTATGGAGGAATTTTTCATTTTCAAAATTACTTCAAAAATCTAATATGACTTGGCACGCATCATGGTGGGATGCAAAGTATCCATGTCCATCTGAATAACAATAATTCGTCAATTTAAATCATTGTCGTGTCGTCAGATGGGGTATAGAGCTATTTCTCATTTTCAAAATTACTTCAAAAATCTAATATGACTTGGCACGCATCATAGTGGTGTGCAAAGTATCCATATATATATCTAAATAACAATAATTCGTCAACAGAAATCATCGACGGGTCGTCAGAGGGGGTATAGAGGGATTTTTCATTTTCAATATTACTTCAAAAATCTAATATGACTTGGCACGCATCATGGTGGGGTGCAAAGTATCCGTGTCCATCTGAATTACAATAATTCGTCAACATAATTCATTGTCGTGTCGTCAGAGGGGGTATAGAGGGATTTATCATTTTCAAAATTACCTCAAAATCAAATATGACTTGGCACGCAACATGGTGGGGTGCAGAATATATATTTTAATCTGAATAACAATAATTCGTCAACAGAAATCATTGTCGGGTCGTTAGAGGGGGTATAGAGGGATTTTTCATTTTCAATATTTCTTCAAAAATCCAATACAACTTGGCACGCATCATGGTGGGGTGCAAAGTATCCATGTCCATCTGAATTACAATAATTCGTCAACATAATTCATTGTCGTGTCGTCAGAGGGGGTATAGATGGATTTTTCATTTTCAAAATTACTTCAAAAATCAAATATGACTTGGCACGTATCATGGTGGAGTGCATAATATCCATTTTCATCTAAACTACAATAATTCGTCGACAGAATTCATTGTCGGGTCGTCAGAGGGGGTATAGAGGGATTTTTCATTTTCAATATTACTTCAAAAATCTAATATGACTTGGCACGTATCATGGTGGAGTGCATAATATCCATTTTCATCTAAATTACAATAATTTGTCAACAGAAATCATTGTCGGGTCGTCAGAGGGGGTATAGAGGGATTTTTCATTATCAAAATGACTTCAAAAATCAAATATGACTTGGCACGCATCATAGTAGGGTGCAGAATATATATTTCCATCTGAATATCAAGAATTCGTTAACAGAAATCATTGTCGGGTCGTTAGAGGGGGTATAGAGGCATTTTTCATTTTCAAAATTACCTCAAAATCAAATATGACTTGGCAGGCAACATGGTGGGGTGCAGAATATTCATTTCCATCTGAATAACAATAACTCGTCAACATAACTCATTGTCGGGTCGTTAGAGGGGGTATAGAGGGATTTTTAATTTTCAAAATGACTTCAAAAATCAAATATGACTTGGCACGCATCATGGTGGGGTATAGAATATCCATTTCCATCTCAATAACAATAATTTGTCAACAGATATCATTGTCGTGTCGTCAGAGGGGGTATAGAGGGATTTTTCATTTTCAAAATTACCTCAAAATCAAAAATGACTTGGCACGCAACATGGTGGAGTGCAGAATATATATTTTAATCTGAATAACAATAATTCGTCAACAGAAATCATTGTCGGGTCGTTAGAGGGGGTATAGAGAGATTTTTCATTTTCAATATTTCTTCAAAAATCTAATATGACTTGGCACGCATCATGGTGGGGTGCAAAGTATCCATGTCCATCTGAATTACAATAATTCGTCAACATAATTCATTGTCGTGTCGTCAGAGGGGGTATAGAGGGATTTTTCATTTTCAAAATTACTTCAAAAATCAAATATGACTTGGCACGTATCATGGTGGAGTGCATAATATCCATTTTCATCTAAATTACAATAATTCGTCAACAGAAATCATTGTCGGGTCGTCAGAGGGGGTATAGAGGGATTTTTCATTTTCAATATTACTTCAAAAATCTAATATGACTTGGCACGCATCATGGTGGGGTGCAAAGTGTCCATGTCCATCTGAATTACAATAATTCGTCAACATTATTCATTGTCGTGTCGTCAGAGGGGGTATAGAGGGATTTTTCATTTTCAAAATTACTTCAAAAATCAAATATGACTTGGCACGTATCATGGTGGAGTGCATAATATCCATTTTCATCAAAATTACAATAATTCTTCAACAGAAATCATTGTCGGGTCGTCAGAGGGGGTATAGAGGGACTTTTCATTTTCAAAATTACCTCAAAATCAAATATGACTTGGCACGCAACATGATGGGGTGCAGAATATTCATTTCCATCTGAATAACAATAATTCGTCAACGGAAATCATTGTCGGGTCGTTAGAGGGGGTATAGAGGGATTTTTCATTTTCAAAATGACTTCAAAAATCAAATATGACTTGGCACGTATCATGGTGGAGTGCATAATATCCATTTCCATCTAAATTACAATAATTCGTCAACAGAAATCTTTGTCGGGTCGTTAGAGGGGGTATAGAGGGATTTTTCAGTTTCAAAATTACTTCAAAAATCAAATATGACTTGGCACGTATCATGGTGGAGTGCATAATATCCATTTTCATCTAAATTAAAATAATTTGTCAACAGAAATCATTGTCGGGTCGTCAGAGGGGGTATAGAGGGATTTTTCATTATGAAAATGACTTCAAAAGTCAAATATGACTTGGCACGCATCATAGTAGGGTGCAGAATATATATTTCCATCTGAATAACAAGAATTTGTTAACAGAAATCATTGTCGGTTCGTTAGAGGGGGTATAGAGGGATTTTTCATTTTCAAAATTACCTCAAAATCAAATATGACTTGGCACGCAACATGGAGGGGTACAGAATATTCATTTTCATCTGAATAACAATAATTCGTCAACAGAAATCATTGTCGGGTCGTTAGAGGGGGTATAGAGGGATTTTTCATTTCCAATATTTCTTCAAAAATCCAATATAACTTGGCACGCATCATGGTGGGGTGCAGAATATCCATTTCTATCTGAATAACAATAATTTGTCAACAGAAATCATTGTCCGTCGTCAAAGGGGGTATAGAGGGATTTTTCATTTTCAAAATTACTTCAGAAATCTAATATGACTTGGCACGCATCATGGTGGGGTGCAAAGTATCCATGTCCATCTGAATAACAATAATTCGTCAACATAAATCATTGTCGTGTCGTCAGAGGGGGTATAGAGGGGCTTTTCATTTTCAAAATTACCTCAAAATCAAATATGACTTGGCACGCAACATGATGGGGTGCAGAATATTCATTTCCATCTGAATAACAATAATTCGTCAACGGAAATCATTGTCGGGTCGTTAGAGGGGGTATAGAGGAATTTTTCATTTTCAATATTTCTTCAAAAATCCAATATGACTTGGCACGCATCATGGTGGGGTGCAAAGTATCCATGTCCATCTGAATAACAATAATTCTTCAATCTAAATCATTGTCGTGTCGTCAGAGGGGGTATAGAGGTATTTCTCATTTTCAAAATTACTTCAAAAATCTAATATGACTTGGCACGCATCATACTGGGGTGCAAAGTATCCATATATATCTAAATAACAATAATTCGTCAACAGAAATCATTGTCGGGTCGTCAGAAGAGGTATAGAGGGATTTTTCATTTTCGATATTTCTTCAAAAATCTAATATTACTTGGCACGCATCATGGTGGGGTGCAGAATATCCATATCTATCTGAATAACAATAATTCCTTAACAGAAATTTTTGTTGTGTCGTCAGAGGGGGTATAAAGGGATTATTCAATTTCAAAATAACCTCAAAATTTAATATGACTTGGCACGCAACATGGTGGGGGCAGAATATTCATTTTCATCTGAATAACAATAATTCGTCAACAGAAATCATTGTCGGGTCGTTAGAGGGGGTATAGAGGGATTTTTCATTTTCAAAATGACTTCAAAAATCAAATATGACTTGGCACGTATCATGGTGGAGTGCATAATATCCATTTCCATCTAAATTACAATAATTCGTCAACAGAAATCTTTGTTTGGTCGTTAGAGGGGGTATAGAGGGACTTTTCATTTTCAAAATTACCTCAAAATCAAATATGACTTGGCACGCAACATGATGGGGTGCAGAATATTCATTTCCATCTGAATAACAATAATTCGTCAACGGAAATCATTGTCGGGTCGTTAGAGGGGGTATAGAGGGATTTTTCATTTTCAAAATGACTTCAAAAATCAAATATGACTTGGCACGTATCATGGTGGAGTGCATAATATCCATTTCCATCTAAATTACAATAATTCGTCAACAGAAATCTTTGTCGGGTCGTTAGAGGGGGTATAGAGGGATTTTTCAGTTTCAAAATTACTTCAAAAATCAAATATGACTTGGCACGTATCATGGTGGAGTGCATAATATCCATTTTCATCTAAATTAAAATAATTTGTCAACAGAAATCATTGTCGGGTCGTCAGAGGGGGTATAGAGGGATTTTTCATTATGAAAATGACTTCAAAAGTCAAATATGACTTGGCACGCATCATAGTAGGGTGCAGAATATATATTTCCATCTGAATAACAAGAATTTGTTAACAGAAATCATTGTCGGGTCGTTAGAGGGGGTATAGAGGGATTTTTCATTTTCAAAATTACCTCAAAATCAAATATGACTTGGCACGCAACATGGAGGGGTACAGAATATTCATTTTCATCTGAATTACAATAATTCGTCAACAGAAATCATTGTCGGGTCGTTAGAGGGGGTATAGAGGGATTTTTCATTTCCAATATTTCTTCAAAAATCCAATATGACTTGGCACGCATCATGGTGGGGTGCAGAATATCCATTTCTATCTGAATAACAATAATTTGTCAACAGAAATCATTGTCCGTCGTCAAAGGGGGTATAGAGGGATTTTTCATTTTCAAAATTACTTCAGAAATCTAATATGACTTGGCACGCATCATGGTGGGGTGCAAAGTATCCATGTCCATCTGAATAACAATAATTCGTCAACATAAATCATTGTCGTGTCGTCAGAGGGGGTATAGAGGGGCTTTTCATTTTCAAAATTACCTCAAAATCAAATATGACTTGGCACGCAACATGATGGGGTGCAGAATATTCATTTCCATCTGAATAACAATAATTCGTCAACGGAAATCATTGTCGGGTCGTTAGAGGGGGTATAGAGGAATTTTTCATTTTCAATATTTCTTCAAAAATCCAATATGACTTGGCACGCATCATGGTGGGGTGCAAAGTATCCATGTCCATCTGAATAACAATAATTCTTCAATCTAAATCATTGTCGTGTCGTCAGAGGGGGTATAGAGGTATTTCTCATTTTCAAAATTACTTCAAAAATCTAATATGACTTGGCACGCATCATACTGGGGTGCAAAGTATCCATATATATCTAAATAACAATAATTCGTCAACAGAAATCATTGTCGGGTCGTCAGAAGAGGTATAGAGTGATTTTTCATTTTCGATATTTCTTCAAAAATCTAATATTACTTGGCACGCATCATGGTGGGGTGCAGAATATCCATATCTATCTGAATAACAATAATTCCTTAACAGAAATTATTGTCGTGTCGTCAGAGGGGGTATAGATGGATTTTTCATTTTCAAAATTACCTCAAAATCAAATATGACCTGGCACGCAACATGGTGGGGTACAGAATATCCATTTCTATCTGAATAACAATAATGTGTCAAGAGAAATCATTGTCGGCTCGTCAGAAGTGGTATAGAGGAATTTTTCATTTTCAAAATTACTTCAAATATCTAATATGACTTGGCACGCAACATGGTGGGGTGCAGAATATCCATTTCCATCTGACTGACAATAATTCGTCAAAAGAAATCAATGTCGGGTCGTAAAAAGAGGTATAGAGGAATATTTCATTTTCAAAATTATTTCAAAAATCAAATATGAGTTGGCACGTATCATGGTGGGGTGCAAAGTATCCTTGTTCATCTGAATAACATTAATTCATCAACAGATATCATTGTCGGGACGTCAGAGGGGGTATAGAGGGATTTTTCATTATCAAAATGACTTCAACAATCAAATATGACATGGCACGCAACATGGTGGGGTGCAGACTATTTATTTTCATCTGAATTACAATAACTCGTCAACAGAAATCGTTGACGGGTCGTTGGAGGGGGTATAGAGGGAATTTTCATATTCAAAATTTCTTCAGAAAACTAATATGACTTGGCACGCATCATGGTGGGGTGCAGAATATCCATTTCCATCTGAATATCAATAATTTGTCAACAGAAATCATTGTCGGGTCGTTAGAGGGTGTATAGAGGGATTTTTCATTTTCAATATATCTTCAAAAATGTAATATGACTTGGCACGCATCATGGTGGGGTGCAAAGTATCCATGTCCATCTGAATAGAAATAATTCGTCAACAGAAATCATTGTCGGGTCGTCAGAGGGGGTATAGAGGGATTTTTTATAATCAAAATTATTTCAAAAATAAAATATGACAAGGCACGCATCATGTCGTGGTGCAGAATATCCTTTTCTATCTGACTAACATTAATTCGTCAACATAAATCATTGTCGAGTAGTCAGAGGGGGTATGGAGGGATTTTTCATTTTCAAAATTACTTCAAAAATCTAATATGACTTGGCACGCATCATGGTGGGATGCAAAGTATCCATGTCCATCTGAATAACAATAATTCGTCAATTTAAATCATTGTCGTGTCGTCAGAGGGGGTATAGAGCTATTTCTCATTTTCAAAATTACTTCAAAAATCTAATATGACTTGGCACGCATCATAGTGGTGTGCAAAGTATCCATATATATATATATCTAAATAACAATAATTCGTCAACAGAAATCATTGTCGGGTCGTCAGAGGTGGTATAGAGGGATTTTTCATTTTCAAAATTACTTCAAAAATCTAATATGACTTGGCACTCATCATGGCGGGGTGCAGAATATCCATTTCCATCTGAATAACAATAATTCGTCAACAGAAATCATTGACGGGTCGTTGGAGGGGGTATAGAGTGATTTTTCATTTTCAAAATGACTTTAAAAAATCAAATATGACTTGGCACGCATCATGGTGGGGTGCAGAATATCCATATCTATCTGAGTAACAATAATTCCTTAACAGAAATTATTGTCGTGTCGTCAGAGGGGGTATAGAGGAATTTTTCATTTTCAAAATTACCTCAAAATCAAATATGACTTGGCACGCATCATGGTGGGGTGCAAAGTATTCATGTATATCTAACTAACAATGATTCGTGAACAGAAATCATCGTCGTGTCGTCAAAGGCGGTATAGAGGGATTTCTCATTTTCAAAATTACCTCAAAATCAAATATGACTTGGCACGCAACATGGTGGGGTGCAGAATATTCATTTCCATCTCAATAATTTGTCAACAGATATAATTGTCGGGTCGTCAGAGGGGGTATAGAGGGATTTTTCATTTACAAAATTACCTCAAAATCAAATATGACTTGGCACGCATCATGGTGGGGTGCAGAATATCCATTTCCATCGTAATAACAATAATTCGTCAACAGAAATCATCGACGGGTCGTCAGAGGGGGTATAGAGGGATTTTTCATTTTCAATATTACTTCAAAAATCTAATATGACTTGGCACGCATCATGGTGGGGTGCAAAGTATCCATGTCCATCTGAAATACAATAATTCGTCAACATAATTCATTGTCGTGTCGTCAGAGGGGGTATAGAGGGATTTTTCATTTTCAAAATTACTTCAAAAATCAAATATGACTTGGCACGTATCATGGTGGAGTGCATAATATCCATTTTCATCTAAATTACAATAATTGGTCAACAGAAATCATTGTCGGGTCGTCAGAGGGGGTATAGAGGGATTTTTCATTTTCAATATTACTTCAAAAATCTAATATGACTTGGCACGCATCATGGTGGGGTGCAAAGTATCCATGTCCATCTAAATTACAATAATTCGTCAACATAATTCATTGTCGTGTCGTCAGAGGGGGTATAGAGGGATTTTTCATTTTCAAAATGACTTCAAAAATCAAATATGACTTGGCACGCATCATGGTGGGGTGCAAAGTATCCATGTCCATCTGAATAACAATAATTCGTCAACAGAAATCATTGACGGGTCGTTGAAGGGGGTATAGAGGGATTTTTCATTTTCAAAATTTCTTCAGAAAACTAATATGACTTGGCACGCATCATGGTGGGGTGCAGAATATCAATTTCCATCTGAATAACAATAATTTGTCAACAGAAATCATTGTCGGGTCGTAAGAGGGTGTATAGAGGGATTTTTCATTTTCAATATATCTTCAAAAATGTAATATGACTTGGCACGCATCATGGTGGGGTGCAAAGTATCCATGTCCATCTGAATAAAAATAATTCGTCAACAGAAATCATTGTCGGGTCGTCAGAGGAGGTATAGAGGGATTTTTCATAATCAAAATTATTTCAAAAATCAAATATGACAAGGCACTCATCATGTCGTGGTGCAATATATCCTTTTCTATCTGACTAACATTAATTCGTCAACATAAATCATTGTCGTGTAGTCAGAGGGGGTATCTAGGGATTTTTCATTTTCAAAATTACTTCAAAAATCTAATATGACTTGGCACGCATCATGGTGGGATGCAAAGTATCCATGTCCATCTGAATAACAATAATTCGTCAATTTAAATCATTGTCGTGTCATCAGAGGGGGTATAGAGCTATTTCTCATTTTCAAAATTACTTCAAAAATCTAATATGACTTGGCACGCATCATAGTGGTGTGCAAAGTATCCATATATATATATCTAAATAACAATAATTCGTCAACAGAAATCATTGTCGGGTCGTTAGAGGGGGTATAGAGGGATTTTCCATTTTCAATATTTCTTCAAAAAACTAATATCACTTGGCACGCATCATGGTGGGGTGCAGAATATCCATATCTATCTGAGCAACAATAATTCCTTAACAGAAATTATTGTCGTGTCGTCAGAGGGGGTATAGAGGGATTTTTCATTTTCAAAATTACCTCAAAATCAAATATGACTTGGCACGCATCATGGTGGGGTGCAAAGTATTCATGTATATCTAACTAACAATGATTCGTAAACAGAAATCATTGTCGTGTCGTCAACGGCGGTATAGAGGGATTTTTCATTTTCAAAATTACCTCAAAATCAAATATGACTTGGCACGCAACATGGTGGGGTGCAGAATATTCATTTCCATCTCAATAACAATAATTTGTCAACAGATATCATTGTCGGGTCGTCAGAGGGGGTATAGAGGGATTTTTCATTTACAAAATTACCTCAAAATCAAATATGACTTGGCACGCATCATGGAGGGGTGCAGAATATCCATTACCATCTGAATAACAATAATTCGTCAACAAAAATCATCGACGGGTCGTTGGAGGGGGTATAGAGGGATATTTCATTTTCAAAATTTCTTCAAAAATCTAATATGACTTGGCACGCATCATGGTGGGGTGCAGAATATCCATTTCCATCTGAATAACAATAATTCGTCAACAGAACTCATTTTCGGGTCGTCAGAGGGGGTATAGAGGGATTTTTCATTATCAAAATGACTTCAAAAATCTAATATGACTTGGCACGTATCATGGTGGAGTGCATAATATCCATTTTTATCTAAATTACAATAATTTGTCAACAGAAATCATTGTCGTGTCGTCAGAGGGGGTATAGAGGGATTTTTCATTATCAAAATGACTTCAAAAATCAAATATGACTTGGCACGCATCATATTAGGGTGCAGAATATGTATTTCCATCTGAATATCAAGAATTCATTAACAGAAATCATTGTCGGGTCGTTAGAGGGGGTATAGAGGCAATTTTCATTTTCAAAATTACCTCAAAATCAAATATGACTTGGCACGCAACATGGTGGGGTGCAGAATATTCATTTCCATCTGAATAACAATAATTCGTCAACAGAAATCATTGTCGTGTCGTTAGAGGGGGTATAGAGGGATTTTTCATTATCAATATTTCTTCGAAAATCTAATATGACTTGGCACGCATCATGGTTGGGTGCAGAATATCCATTTCCATCTGAATAACAATAATTCGTCAACAGAACCCATTGTCGGGTCGTTAGAGGGGGTATAGAGGGATTTTTAATTTTCAAAATGACTTCAAAAGTCAAATATGACTTGGCACGCATCATGGTGGGGTACAGAATATCCATTTCCATCTCAATAACAATAATTTGTCAACATATATCATTGTCGTGTCGTCAGAGGGGGTATAGAGGGATTTTTCATTTTCAAAATTACCTCAAAATCAAAAATGACTTGGCACGCAACATGGTGGAGTGCGGAATATATATTTTAATCTGAATAACAATAATTTGTCAACAGAAATCATTGTAGTGTCGTCAGAGGGGGTATAGAGGGATTTTTCATTTTCAAAATTACCTCAAAATCAAATATGACTTGGCACGCAACATGGTGGGGTGCAGAATATATATTTTAATCTGAATAACAATAATTCGTCAACAGAAATCATTGTCGGGTCGTTAGAGGGGGTATAGAGAGATTTTTCATTTTCAATATTTCTTCAAAAATCCAATATGACTTGGCACGCATCATGGTGGGGTGCAAAGTATCCATGTCTATCTGAATTACAATAATTCGTCAACATAATTTATTGTCGTGTCGTCAGAGGGGGTATAGAGGGATTTTTCATTTTCAAAATTACTTCAAAAATCAAATATGACTTGGCACGTATCATGGTGGAGTGCATAATATCCATTTTCATCTAAATTACAATAATTCGTCAACAGAAATCATTGTCGGGTCGTCAGAGGGGGTATAGAGGGATTTTTCATTTTCAATATTACTTCAAAAATCTAATATGACTTGGCACGCATCATGGTGGGGTGCAAAGTATCCATGTCCATCTGAATTACAATAATTCGTCAACATAATTCATTGTCGTGTCGTCAGAGGGGGTATAGAGGGATTTTTCATTTTCAAAATTACTTCAAAAATCAAATATGACTTGGCACATATCATGGTGGAGTGCATAATATCCATTTTCATCTAAATTACAATAATTCTTCAACAGAAATCATTGTCGGGTCGTCAGAGGGGGTAAAGAGGGATGTTTCATTATCAAAATGACTTCAAAAATCAAATATGACTTGGCACGCATCATAGTAGGGTGCAGAATATATATTCCCATCTGAATAACAAGAATTCGTTAACAGAAATCATTGTCGGGTCGTTAAAGGGGGTATAGAGGCATTTTTCATTTTCAAAATTACCTCAAAATCAAATATGACTTGGCACGCAACATGGTGGGGTGCAGAATATTCATTTCCATCTGAATAACAATAATTCGTCAACAGAAATCATTGTCGTGTCGTCAGAGGGGGTATAGAGGGATTTTTCATTATCAATATTTCTTCGAAAATCTAATATGACTTGGCACGCATCATGGTCGGGTGCAGAATATCCATTTCCTTCTGAATAACAATAATTCGTCAACAGAACTCATTGTCGGGTCGTCAGAGGGGGTATAGAGGGATTTTTCATTTTCAAAATGACTTCAAAAATCAAATATGACTTGGCACGCATCATGGTGGGGTACAGAATATCCATTTCCATCTCAATAACAATTATTTGTCAACAGATATCATTGTCGTGTCGTCAGAGGGGGTATAGAGGGATTTTTCATTTTCAAAATTACCTCAAAATCAAATATGACTTGGCACGCAACATGGTGGGGTGCAGAATATATATTTTAATCTGAATAACAATAATTCGTCAACAGAAGTCATTGTCGGGTCGTTAGAGGGGGTATAGAGGGATTTTTCAGTTTCAAAATTACTTCAAAAATCAAATATGACTTGGCACGTATCATGGTGGAGTGCATAATATCCATTTCCATCTAAATTACAATAATTCGTCAACAGAAATCATTGTCGAGTCGTTAGAAGGGGTATAGAGAGATTTATCAGTTTCAAAATTACTTCAAAAATCAAATATGACTTGGCACGTATCATGGTGGAGTGCATAATATCTATTTTCATCTAAATTAGAATAATTTGTCAACAGAAATCATTGTCGGGTCGTCAGAGGGGGTATAGAGTGATTTTTCATTATCAAAATGACTTCAAAAGTCAAATATGACTTGGCACGCATCATAGTAGGGTGCAGAATATATACTTCCATCTGAATAACAAGAATTTGTTAACAGAAATCATTGTCGGGTCGTTAGAGGGGGTATAGAGGGCTTTTTCATTTTCAAAATTACCTCAAAATCAAATATGACTTGGCACGCAACATGGTGGGGTGCAGAATATTCATTTTCATCTGAATAACAATAATTCGTCAACAGAAATCATTGTCGGGTCGTTAGAGGGGGTATAGAGAGATTTTTCATTTTCAATATTTCTTCAAAAATCCAATATGACTTGGCACGCATCATGGTGGGGTGCAAAGTATCCATGTCTATCTGAATTACAATAATTCGTCAACATAATTTATTGTCGTGTCGTCAGAGGGGGTATAGAGGGATTTTTCATTTTCAAAATTACTTCAAAAATCAAATATGACTTGGCACGTATCATGGTGGAGTGCATAATATCCATTTTCATCTAAATTACAATTATTCGTCAACAGAAATCATTGTCGGGTCGTCAGAGGGGGTATAGAGGGATTTTTCATTTTCAATATTACTTCAAAAATCTAATATGACTTGGCACGCATCATGGTGGGGTGCAAAGTATCCATGTCCATCTGAATTACAATAATTCGTCAACATAATTCATTGTCGTGTCGTCAGAGGGGGTATAGAGGGATTTTTCATTTTCAAAATTACTTCAAAAATCAAATATGACTTGGCACATATCATGGTGGAGTGCATAATATCCATTTTCATCTAAATTACAATAATTCTTCAACAGAAATCATTGTCGGGTCGTCAGAGGGGGTAAAGAGGGATGTTTCATTATCAAAATGACTTCAAAAATCAAATATGACTTGGCACGCATCATAGTAGGGTGCAGAATATATATTCCCATCTGAATAACAAGAATTCGTTAACAGAAATCATTGTCGGGTCGTTAAAGGGGGTATAGAGGCATTTTTCATTTTCAAAATTACCTCAAAATCAAATATGACTTGGCACGCAACATGGTGGGGTGCAGAATATTCATTTCCATCTGAATAACAATAATTCGTCAACAGAAATCATTGTCGTGTCGTCAGAGGGGGTATAGAGGGATTTTTCATTATCAATATTTCTTCGAAAATCTAATATGACTTGGCACGCATCATGGTCGGGTGCAGAATATCCATTTCCTTCTGAATAACAATAATTCGTCAACAGAACTCATTGTCGGGTCGTCAGAGGGGGTATAGAGGGATTTTTCATTTTCAAAATGACTTCAAAAATCAAATATGACTTGGCACGCATCATGGTGGGGTACAGAATATCCATTTCCATCTCAATAACAATTATTTGTCAACAGATATCATTGTCGTGTCGTCAGAGGGGGTATAGAGGGATTTTTCATTTTCAAAATTACCTCAAAATCAAATATGACTTGGCACGCAACATGGTGGGGTGCAGAATATATATTTTAATCTGAATAACAATAATTCGTCAACAGAAGTCATTGTCGGGTCGTTAGAGGGGGTATAGAGGGATTTTTCAGTTTCAAAATTACTTCAAAAATCAAATATGACTTGGCACGTATCATGGTGGAGTGCATAATATCCATTTCCATCTAAATTACAATAATTCGTCAACAGAAATCATTGTCGAGTCGTTAGAAGGGGTATAGAGAGATTTATCAGTTTCAAAATTACTTCAAAAATCAAATATGACTTGGCACGTATCATGGTGGAGTGCATAATATCTATTTTCATCTAAATTAGAATAATTTGTCAACAGAAATCATTGTCGGGTCGTCAGAGGGGGTATAGAGTGATTTTTCATTATCAAAATGACTTCAAAAGTCAAATATGACTTGGCACGCATCATAGTAGGGTGCAGAATATATACTTCCATCTGAATAACAAGAATTTGTTAACAGAAATCATTGTCGGGTCGTTAGAGGGGGTATAGAGGGCTTTTTCATTTTCAAAATTACCTCAAAATCAAATATGACTTGGCACGCAACATGGTGGGGTGCAGAATATTCATTTTCATCTGAATAACAATAATTCGTCAACAGAAATCATTGTCGGGTCGTTAGAGGGGGTATAGAGGGATTTTTCATTTCCAATATTTCTTCAAAAATCCAATATGTCTTGGCACGCATCATGGTGGTGTGCAGAATATCCATTTCTATCTGAATAACAATAATTTGTCAACAGAAATCATTGTCCGTCGTCAAAGGGGGTATAGAGGGATTTTTCATTTTCAAAATTACTTCAAAAATCTAATATGACTTGACACGCATCATGGTGGGGTGCAAAGTATCCATGTCCATCTGAATAACAATAATTCTTCAACAGAAATCATTGTCGGGTCGTCAGAGGGGGTATAGAGGGACTTTTCATTTTCAAAATTACCTCAAAATCAAATATGACTTGGCACGCAACATGATGGGGTGCAGAATATTCATTTCCATCTGAATAACAATAATTCGTCAACGGAAATCATTGTCGGGTCGTTAGAGGGGGTATAGAGGGATTTTTCATTTTCAAAATGACTTCAAAAATCAAATATGACTTGGCACGTATCATGGTGGAGTGCATAATATCCATTTCCATCTAAATTACAATAAGTCGTCAACAGAAATCTTTGTCGGGTCGTTAGAGGGGGTATAGAGGGATATTTCAGTTTCAAAATTACTTCAAAAATCAAATATGACTTGGCACGTATCATGGTGGATTGCATAATATCCATTTTCATCTAAATTAAAATAATTTGTCAACAGAAATCATTGTCGGGTCGTCAGAGGGGGTATAGAGGGATTTTTCATTATGAAAATGACTTCAAAAGTCAAATATGACTTGGCACGCATCATAGTAGGGTGCAGAATATATATTTCCATCTGAATAACAAGAATTTGTTAACAGAAATCATTGTCGGGTCGTTAGAGGGGGTATAGAGGGATTTTTCATTTTCAAAATTACCTCCAAATCAAATATGACTTGACACGCAACATGGTGGGGTACAGAATATTCATTGTCATCTGAATAACAATAATTCGTCAACAGAAATCATTGTCGGGTCGTTAGAGGGGGTATAGAGGGATTTTTCATTTTCAAAATTACTTCAAAAATCAAATATGACTTGGCACGTATCATGGTGGAGTGCATAATATCCATTTTCATCTAAATTACAATAATTCGTCAACAGAAATCATTGTCGGGTCGTCAGAGGGGGTATAGAGGGATTTTTCATTTTCAATATTACTTCAAAAATCCAATATGACTTGGCACGCATCATGGTGGGGTGCAGAATATTCATTTCTATCTGAATAACAATAATTTGTCAACAGAAATCATTGTCCGTTGTCAAAGGGGGTATAGAGGGATTTTTCATTTTCAAAATTACTTCAAAAATCTAATATGACTTGGCACGCATCATGGTGGGGTGCAAAGTATCCATGTCCATCTGAATAACAATAATTCGTCAACATAAATCATTGTCGTGTCGCCAGAGGGGGTATAGAGGGAATTTTCATTTTCAAAATTACCTCAAAATCAAATATGACTTGGCACGCAACATGATGGGGTGCAGAATATTCATTTCCATCTGAATAACAATAATTCGTCAACGGAAATCATTGTCGGGTCGTTAGAGGGGGTATAGAGGAATTTTTCATTTTCAATATTTCTTCAAAAATCCAATATGACTTGGCACGCATCATGGTGGGGTGCAAAGTATCCATGTCCACCTGAATAACAATAATTCTTCAATCTAAATCATTGTCGTGTCGTCAGAGGGGGTATAGAGGTATTTTTCATTTTCAAAATTACTTCAAAAATCTAATATGACTTGGCACGCATCATACTGGGGTGCAAAGTATCCATATATATCTAAATAACAATAATTCGTCAACAGAAATCATTGTCTGGTCGTCAGAAGAGGTATAGAGGGATTTTTCATTTTCGATATTTCCTCAAAAATCTAATATTACTTGGCACGCATCATGGTGGGGTGCAGAATATCCATATCTATCTGAATAACAATAATTCCTTAACAGAAATTTTTGTTGTGTCGTCAGAGGGGGTATAGAGGGATTTTACAATTTCAAAATAACCTCAAAATTTAATATGACTTGGCACGCAACATGGTGGGGGCAGAATATTCATTTTCATCTGAATAACAATAATTCGTCAACAGAAATCATTGTCGGGTCGTTAGAGGGGGTATAGAGGGATTTTTCATTTTCAATATTTCTTCAAAAATCTAATATTACTTGGCACGCATCATGTTGGGGTGCATAATATTTATATCTATCTGAATAACAATAATTCCTTAACAGAAATTATTGTCGTGTCGTCAGAGGGGGTATAGATGGATTTTTCATTTTCAAAATTACCTCAAAATCAAATATGACCTGGCATGCAACATGGTGGGGTACAGAATATCCATTTCTATCTGAATAACAATAATGTGTCATGAGAAATCATTATCGGGTCGTCAGAAGTGGTATAGAGGAATTTTTCATTTTCAAAATTACTTCAAAAATCTAATATGACTTGGCACGCAACATGGTGGGGTGCAGAATGTCCATTTCCATCTGACTAACAATAATTCGTCAAAAGAAATCATTGTCGGGTCGTAAAAAGAGGTATAGAGGGATATTTCATTTTCAAAATTACTTCAAAAATCGAATATGAGTTGGCACGTATCATGGTGGGGTGCAAAGTATCCTTGTTCATCTGAATAACATTAATTCATCAACAGAAATCATTGTCGGGACGTCAGAGGGGGTATAGAGGGATTTTTCATTATCAAAATGACTTCAACAATCAAATATGACATGGCACGCAACATGGTGGGGTGCAGACTATTTATTTTCATCTGAATTACATTAACTCGTCAACAGAAATCATTGACGGGTCGTTGGAGGGGGTATAGAGGGATTTTTCATTTTCAAAATTTCTTCAGAAAACTAATATGACTTGGCTCGCATCATGGTGGGGTGCAGAATATCAATTTCCATCTGAATAACAATAATTCGTCAACGGAAATCATTGTCGGGTCGTTAGAGGGGGTATAGAGGAATTTTTCATTTTCAATATTTCTTCAAAAATCCAATATGACTTGGCACGCATCATGGTGGGGTGCAAAGTATCCATGTCCATCTGAATAACAATAATTCTTCAATCTAAATCATTGTCGTGTCGTCAGAGGGGGTATAGAGGTATTTTTCATTTTCAAAATTACTTCAAAAATCTAATATGACTTGGCACGCATCATACTGGGGTGCAAAGTATCCATATATATCTAAATAACAATAATTCGTCAACAGAAATCATTGTCGGGTCGTCAGAAGAGGTATAGAGGGATTTTTCATTTTCGATATTTCCTCAAAAATCTAATATTACTTGGCACGCATCATGGTGGGGTGCAGAATATCCATATCTATCTGAATAACAATAATTCCTTAACAGAAATTTTTGTTGTGTCGTCAGAGGGGGTATAGAGGGATTTTTCAATTTCAAAATAACCTCAAAATTTAATATGACTTGGCACGCAACATGGTGGGGGCAGAATATTCATTTTCATCTGAATAACAATAATTCGTCAACAGAAATCATTGTCGGGTCGTTAGAGGGGGTATAGAGGGATTTTTCATTTTCAATATTTCTTAAAAAATCTAATATTACTTGGCACGCATCATGTTGGGGTGCATAATATTTATATCTATCTGAATAACAATAATTCCTTAACAGAAATTATTGTCGTGTCGTCAGAGGGGGTATAGATGGATTTTTCATTTTCAAAATTACCTCAAAATCAAATATGACCTGGCACGCAACATGGTGGGGTACAGAATATCCATTTCTATCTGAATAACAATAATGTGTCAAGAGAAATCATTGTCGGGTCGTCAGAAGTGGTATAGAGGAATTTTTCATTTTCAAAATTACTTCAAATATCTAATATGACTTGGCACGCAACATGGTGGGGTGCAAAATATCCATTTCCATCTGACTAACAATAATTCGTCAAAAGAAATCATTGTCGGGTCGTAAAAAGAGGTATAGAGGGATATTTCATTTTCAAAATTACTTCAAAAATCGAATATGAGTTGGCACGTATCATGGTGGGGTGCAAAGTATCCTTGTTCATCTGAATAACATTAATTCATCAACAGAAATCATTGTCGGGACGTCAGAGGGGGTATAGAGGGATTTTTCTTTATCAAAATGACTTCAACAATCAAATATGACATGGCACGCAACATGGTGGGGTGCAGACTATTTATTTTCATCTGAATTACATTAACTCGTCAACAGAAATCATTGACGGGTCGTTGGAGGGGGTATAGAGGGATTTTTCATTTTCAAAATTTCTTCAGAAAACTAATATGACTTGGCACGCATCATGGTGGGGTGCAGAATATCCATTTCCATCTGAATAACAATAATTTGTCAACAGAAATCATTGTCGGGTCGTTAGAGGGTGTATAGAGGGATTTTTCATTTTCAATATATCTTCAAAAATGTAATATGACTTGGCACGCATCATGGTGGGGTGCAAAGTATCCATGTCCATCTGAATAAAAATAATTCGTCAACAGAAATCATTGTCGGGTCGTCAGAGGGGGTATAGAGGGATTTTTCATAATCAAAATTATTTCAAAAATAAAATATGACAAGGCACGCATCATGTCGTGGTGCAGAATATCCATTTCTATCTGACTAACATTAATTCGTCAACATAAATCATTGTCGTGTAGTCAGAGGGGGTATGGAGGGATTTTTCATTTTCAAAATTACTTCAAAAATCTAATATGACTTGGCACGCATCATAGTGGGATGCAAAGTATCCATGTCCATCTGAATAACAATAATTCGTCAATTTAAATCATTGTCGTGTCGTCAGAGGGGGTATAGAGCTATTTCTCATTTTCAAAATTACTTCAAAAATCTAATATGACTTGGCACGCATCATAGTGGTGTGCAAAGTATCCATATATATATATATCTAAATAACAATAATTCGTCAACAGAAATCATTGTCGGGTCGTCAGAGGTGGTATAGAGGGATTTTTCATTTTCAAAATTACTTCAAAAATCTAATATGACTTGGCACTCATCATGGTGGGGTGCAGAATATCCATTTCCATCTGAATAACAATAATTCCTTAACAGAAATTTTTGTTGTGTCGTCAGAGGGGGTATAGAGGGATTTTTCAATTTCAAAATAACCTCAAAATTTAATATGACTTGGCACGCAACATGGTGGGGGCAGAATATTCATTTTCATCTGAATAACAATAATTCGTCAACAGAAATCATTGTCGGGTCGTTAGAGGGGGTATAGAGGGATTTTTCATTTTCAATATTTCTTCAAAAATGTAATATTACTTGGCACGCATCATGTTGGGGTGCATAATATTTATATCCATCTGAATAACAATAATTCCTTAACAGAAATCATTGTCGTGTCGTCAGAGGGGGTATAGATGGATTTTTCATTTTCAAAATTACCTCAAAATCAAATATGACCTGGCACGCAACATGGTGGGGTACAGAATATCCATTTCTATCTGAATAACAATAATGTGTCAAGAAATCATTGTCGGGTCGTCAGAAGTGGTATAGAGGAATTTTTCATTTTCAAAATTACTTCAAATATCTAATATGACTTGGCACGCAACATGGTGGGGTGCAGAATATCCATTTCCATCTGACTAACAATAATTCGTCAAAAGAAATCATTGTCGGGTCGTAAAAAGAGGTATAGAGGGATATTTCATTTTCAAAATTACTTCAAAAATCAAATATGAGTTGGCACGTATCATGGTGGGGTGCAAAGTATCCTTGTTCATCTGAATAACATTAATTCATCAACAAAAATCATTGTCGGGACGTCAGAGGGGGTATAGAGGGATTTTTCATTATCAAAATGACTTCAACAATCAAATATGACATGGCACGCAACATGGTGGGGTGCAGACAATTTATTTTCATCTGAATTACAATAACTCGTCAACAGAAATCATTGACGGGTCGTTGGAGGGGGTATAGAGGGAATTTTCATTTTCAAAATTTCTTCAGAAAACTAATATGACTTGGCACGCATCATGGTGGGGTGCAGAATATCCATTTCCATCTGAATAACAATAATTTGTCAACAGAAATCATTGTCGGGTCGTTAGAGGGTGTATAGAGGGATTTTTCATTTTCAATATATCTTCAAAAATGTAATATGACTTGGCACGCATCATGGTGGGGTGCAAAGTATCCATGTCCATCTGAATAAAAATAATTCGTCAACAGAAATCATTGTCGGGTCGTCAGAGGGGGTATAGAGGGATTTTTCATAATCAAAATTATTTCAAAAATAAAATATGACAAGGCACGCATCATGTCGTGGTGCAGAATATCCTTTTCTATCTGACTAACATTAATTCGTCAACATAAATCATTGTCGTGTAGTCAGAGGGGGTATGGAGGGATTTTTCATTTTCAAAATTACTTCAAAAATCTAATATGACTTGGCACGCATCATGGTGGGATGCAAAGTATCCATGTCCATCTGAATAACAATAATTCGTCAATTTAAATCATTGTCGTGTCGTCAGAGGGGGTATAGAGCTATTTCTCATTTTCAAAATTACTTCAAAAATCTAATATGACTTGGCACGCATCATACTGGGGTGCAAAGTATCCATATATATCTAAATAACAATAATTCGTCAACAGAAATCATTGTCGGGTCGTCAGAAGAGGTATAGAGGGATTTTTCATTTTCGATATTTCCTCAAAAATCTAATATTACTTGGCACGCATCATGGTGGGGTGCAGAATATCCATATCTATCTGAATAACAATAATTCCTTAACAGAAATTTTTGTTGTGTCGTCAGAGGGGGTATAGAGGGATTTTACAATTTCAAAATAACCTCAAAATTTAATATGACTTGGCACGCAACATGGTGGGGGCAGAATATTCATTTTCATCTGAATAACAATAATTCGTCAACAGAAATCATTGTCGGGTCGTTAGAGGGGGTATAGAGGGATTTTTCATTTTCAATATTTCTTCAAAAATCTAATATTACTTGGCACGCATCATGTTGGGGTGCATAATATTTATATCTATCTGAATAACAATAATTCCTTAACAGAAATTATTTTCGTGTCGTCAGAGGGGGTATAGATGGATTTTTCATTTTCAAAATTACCTCAAAATCAAATATGACCTGGCACGCAACATGGTGGGGTACAGAATATCCATTTCTATCTGAATAACAATAATGTGTCATGAGAAATCATTGTCGGGTCGTCAGAAGTGGTATAGAGGAATTTTTCATTTTCAAAATTACTTCAAATATCTAATATGACTTGGCACGGAACATGGTGGGGTGCAGAATGTCCATTTCCATCTGACTAACAATAAGTCGTCAAAAGAAATCATTGTCGGGTCGTAAAAAGAGGTATAGAGGGATATTTCATTTTCAAAATTACTTCAAAAATCGAATATGAGTTGGCACGTATCATGGTGGGGTGCAAAGTATCCTTGTTCATCTGAATAACATTAATTCATCAACAGAAATCATTGTCGGGACGTCAGAGGGGGTATAGAGGGATTTTTCATTATCAAAATGACTTCAACAATCAAATATGACATGGCACGCAACATGGTGGTGCAGACTATTTATTTTCATCTGAATTACATTAACTCGTCAACAGAAATCATTGACGGGTCGTTGGAGGGGGTATAGAGGGATTTTTCATTTTCAAAATTTCTTCAGAAAACTAATATGACTTGGCTCGCATCATGGTGGGGTGCAGAATATCCATTTCCATCTGAATAACAATAATTCGTCAACGGAAATCATTGTCGGGTCGTTAGAGGGGGTATAGAGGAATTTTTCATTTTCAATATTTCTTCAAAAATCCAATATGACTTGGCACGCATCATGGTGGGGTGCAAAGTATCCATGTCCATCTGAATAACAATAATTCTTCAATCTAAATCATTGTCGTGTCGTCAGAGGGGGTATAGAGGTATTTTTCATTTTCAAAATTACTTCAAAAATCTAATATGACTTGGCACGCATCATACTGGGGTGCAAAGTATCCATATATATCTAAATAACAATAATTCTTCAACAGAAATCATTGTCGGGTCGTCAGAAGAGGTATAGAGGGATTTTTCATTTTCGATATTTCCTCAAAAATCTAATATTACTTGGCACGCATCATGGTGGGGTGCAGAATATCCATATCTATCTGAATAACAATAATTCCTTAACAGAAATTTTTGTTGTGTCGTCAGAGGGGGTATAGAGGGATTTTTCAATTTCAAAATAACCTCAAAATTTAATATGACTTGGCACGCAACATGGTGGGGGCAGAATATTCATTTTCATCTGAATAACAATAATTCGTCAACAGAAATCATTGTCGGGTCGTTAGAGGGGGTATAGAGGGATTTTTCATTTTCAATATTTCTTAAAAAATCTAATATTACTTGGCACGCATCATGTTGGGGTGCATAATATTTATATCTATCTGAATAACAATAATTCCTTAACAGAAATTATTGTCGTGTCGTCAGAGGGGGTATAGATGGATTTTTCATTTTCAAAATTACCTCAAAATCAAATATGACCTGGCACGCAACATGGTGGGGTACAGAATATCCATTTCTATCTGAATAACAATAATGTGTCAAGAGAAATCATTGTCGGGTCGTCAGAAGTGGTATAGAGGAATTTTTCATTTTCAAAATTACTTCAAATATCTAATATGACTTGGCACGCAACATGGTGGGGTGCAGAATATCCATTTCCATCTGACTAACAATAATTCGTCAAAAGAAATCATTGTCGGGTCGTAAAAAGAGGTATAGAGGGATATTTCATTTTCAAAATTACTTCAAAAATCGAATATGAGTTGGCACGTATCATGGTGGGGTGCAAAGTATCCTTGTTCATCTGAATAACATTAATTCATCAACAGAAATCATTGTCGGGACGTCAGAGGGGGTATAGAGGGATTTTTCATTATCAAAATGACTTCAACAATCAAATATGACATGGCACGCAACATGGTGGGGTGCAGACTATTTATTTTCATCTGAATTACATTAACTCGTCAACAGAAATCATTGACGGGTCGTTGGAGGGGGTATAGAGGGATTTTTCATTTTCAAAATTTCTTCAGAAAACTAATATGACTTGGCACGCATCATGGTGGGGTGCAGAATATCCATTTCCATCTGAATAACAATAATTTGTCAACAGAAATCATTGTCGGGTCGTTAGAGGGTGTATAGAGGGATTTTTCATTTTCAATATATCTTCAAAAATGTAATATGACTTGGCACGCATCATGGTGGGGTGCAAAGTATCCATGTCCATCTGAATAAAAATAATTCGTCAACAGAAATCATTGTCGGGTCGTCAGAGGGGGTATAGAGGGATTTTTCATAATCAAAATTATTTCAAAAATAAAATATGACAAGGCACGCATCATGTCGTGGTGCAGAATATCCATTTCTATCTGACTAACATTAATTCGTCAACATAAATCATTGTCGTGTAGTCAGAGGGGGTATGGAGGGATTTTTCATTTTCAAAATTACTTCAAAAATCTAATATGACTTGGCACGCATCATAGTGGGATGCAAAGTATCCATGTCCATCTGAATAACAATAATTCGTCAATTTAAATCATTGTCGTGTCGTCAGAGGGGGTATAGAGCTATTTCTCATTTTCAAAATTACTTCAAAAATCTAATATGACTTGGCACGCATCATAGTGGTGTGCAAAGTATCCATATATATATATATCTAAATAACAATAATTCGTCAACAGAAATCATTGTCGGGTCGTCAGAGGTGGTATAGAGGGATTTTTCATTTTCAAAATTACTTCAAAAATCTAATATGACTTGGCACTCATCATGGTGGGGTGCAGAATATCCATTTCCATCTGAATAACAATAATTCCTTAACAGAAATTTTTGTTGTGTCGTCAGAGGGGGTATAGAGGGATTTTTCAATTTCAAAATAACCTCAAAATTTAATATGACTTGGCACGCAACATGGTGGGGGCAGAATATTCATTTTCATCTGAATAACAATAATTCCTTAACAGAAATCATTGTCGTGTCGTCAGAGGGGGTATAGATGGATTTTTCATTTTCAAAATTACCTCAAAATCAAATATGACCTGGCACGCAACATGGTGGGGTACAGAATATCCATTTCTATCTGAATAACAATAATGTGTCAAGAAATCATTGTCGGGTCGTCAGAAGTGGTATAGAGGAATTTTTCATTTTCAAAATTACTTCAAATATCTAATATGACTTGGCACGCAACATGGTGGGGTGCAGAATATCCATTTCCATCTGACTAACAATAATTCGTCAAAAGAAATCATTGTCGGGTCGTAAAAAGAGGTATAGAGGGATATTTCATTTTCAAAATTACTTCAAAAATCAAATATGAGTTGGCACGTATCATGGTGGGGTGCAAAGTATCCTTGTTCATCTGAATAACATTAATTCATCAACAAAAATCATTGTCGGGACGTCAGAGGGGGTATAGAGGGATTTTTCATTATCAATATTTCTTCCAAAAATCTAATATGACTTGGCACGCATCATGGTCGGGTGCAGAATATCCATTTCCTTCTGAATAACAATAATTCGTCAACAGAACTCATTGTCGGGTCGTCAGAGGGAGTATAGAGGGATTTTTCATTTTCAAAATGACTTCAAAAATCAAATATGACTTGGCACGCATCATGGTGGGGTGCAAAGTATCCATGTCCATCTGAATAACAATAATTCGTCAACAGAAATCATTGACGGGTCGTTGGAGGGGGTATAGAGGGATTTTTCATTTTCAAAATTTCTTCAGAAAACTAATATGACTTGGCACGCATCATGGTGGGGTGCAGAATATCAATTTCCATCTGAATAACAATAATTTGTCAACAGAAATCATTGTCGGGTCGTTAGAGGGTGTATAGAGGGATTTTTCATTTTCAATATATCTTCAAAAATGTAATATGACTTGGCACGCATCATGGTGGGGTGCAAAGTATCCATGTCCATCTGAATAAAAATAATTCGTCAACAGAAATCATTGTCGGGTCGTCAGAGGGGGTATAGAGGGATTTTTCATAATCAAAATTATTTCAAAAATCAAATATGACAAGGCACGCATCATGTCGTGGTGCAATATATCCTTTTCTATCTGACTAACATTAATTCGTCAACATAAATCATTGTCGTGTAGTCAGAGGGGGTATGGAGGGATTTTTCATTTTCAAAATTACTTCAAAAATCTAATATGACTTGGCACGCATCATGGTGGGATGCAAAGTATCCATGTCCATCTGAATAACAATAATTCGTCAATTTAAATCATTGTCGTGTCATCAGAGGGGGTATAGAGCTATTTCTCATTTTCAAAATTACTTCAAAAATCTAATATGACTTGGCACGCATCATAGTGGTGTGCAAAGTATCCATATATATATCTAAATAACAATAATTCGTCAACAGAAATCATTGTCGGGTCGTTAGAGGGGGTATAGAGGGATTTTCCATTTTCAATATTCCTTCAAAAAACTAATATCACTTGGCACGCATCATGGTGGGGTGCAGAATATCCATATCTATCTGAGCAACAATAATTCCTTAACAGAAATTATTGTCGTGTCGTCAGAGGGGGTATAGAGGGATTTTTCATTTTCAAAATTACCTCAAATTCAAATATGACTTGGCACGCATCATGGTGGGGTGCAAAGTATTCATGTATATCTAACTAACAATGATTCGTAAACAGAAATCATTGTCGTGTCGTCAAAGGCGGTATAGAGGGATTTTTCATTTTCAAAATTACCTCAAAATCAAATATGACTTGGCACGCAACATGGTGGGGTGCAGAATATTCATTTCCATCTCAATAACAATAATTTGTCAACAGATATCATTGTCGGGTCGTCAGAGGGGGTATAGAGGGATTTTTCATTTACAAAATTACCTCAAAATCAAATATGACTTGGCACGCATCTTGGTGGGGTGCAGAATATCCATTTCCATCTGAATAACAATAATTCGTCAACAGAAATCATCGACGGGTCGTTGGAGGGGGTATAGGGGGATTTTTCATTTTCAAAATTTCTTCAAAAATCTAATATGACTTGGCACGCATCATGGTGGGGTGCAGAATATCCATTTCCTTCTGAATAACAATAATTCGTCAACAGAACTCATTGTCGGGTCGTCAGAGGGAGTATAGAGGGATTTTTCATTTTCAAAATGACTTCAAAAATCAAATATGACTTGGCACGCATCATGGTTGGGGTATAGAATATCCATTTCCATCTCAATAACAATTATTTGTCAACAGATATCATTGTCGTGTCGTCAGAGGGGGTATAGAGGGATTTTTCATTTTCAAAATTACCTCAAAATCAAATATGACTTGGCACGCAACATAGTGGGGTGCAGAATATATATTTTAATCTGAATAACAATAATTCGTCAACAGAACTCATTGTCGGGTCGTCAGAGGGGGTATAGAGTGATTTTTCATTATCAAAATGACTTCAAAAGTCAAATATGACTTGGCACGCATCATAGTAGGGTGCAGAATATATACTTCCCTCTGAATAACAAGAATTTGTTAACAGAAATCATTGTCGGGTCGTTAGAGGGGGTATAGAGGGATTTTTCAGTTTCAAAATTACTTCAAAAATCAAATATGACTTGGCACGTATCATGGTGGAGTGCATAATATCCATTTCCATCTAAATTACAATAATTCGTCATCAGAAATCATTGTCGGGTCGTTAGAAGGGGTATAGAGGGATTTTTCAGTTTCAAAATTACTTCAAAAATCAAATATGAATTGGCACGTATCATGGTGGAGTGCATAATATCCATTTTCATCTAAATTAGAATAATTTGTCAACAGAAATCATTGTCGGGTCGTCAGAGGGGGTATAGAGGGATTTTTCATTATCAAAATGACTTCAAAAGTCTAATATGACTTGGCACGCATCATAGTAGGGTGCAGAATATATACTTCCATCTGAATAACAAGAATTTGTTAACAGAAATCATTGTCGGGTCGTTAGAGGGGGTATAGAGGGATTTTTCATTTTCAAAATTACCTCAAAATCAAATATGACTTGGCACGCAACATGGTGGGGTGCAGAATATTCATTTTCATCTGAATAACAATAATTCGTCAACAGAAATCATTGTCGGGTCGTTAGAGGGGGTATAGAGGGATTTTTCATTTCCAATATTTCTTCAAAAATCCAATATGACTTGGCACGCATCATGGTGGGGTGCAGAATATCCATTTCTATCTGAATAACAATAATTTGTCAACAGAAATCATTGTCCGTCGTCAAAGGGGGTATAGAGGGATTTTTCATTTTCAAAATTACTTCAAAAATCTAATATGACTTGGCACGCATCATGGTGGGGTGCAAAGTATCCATGTCCATCTGAATAACAATTATTCTTCAATCTAAATCATTGTCGGGTCGTCAGAGGGGGTATAGAGGGATTTTTCATTTTCAAAATTACCTCAAAATCAAATATGACTTGGCACGCATCGTGGTGGGGTACAGAATATCCATTTTCATCTGAATAACAATAATTCGTCAACAGAAATCATTGTCGGGTCGTTAGAGGGGGTATAGAGGGATTTTTCATTTCCAATATTTCTTCAAAAATCCAATATGACTTGGCACGCATCATGGTGGGGTGCAGAATATCCATATCTATCTGAATAACAATAATTTGTCAACAGAAATCATTGTCGGGTCGTTAGAGGGGGTATAGAGGGATTTTTCATTTCCAATATTTCTTCAAAAATCCAATATGACTTGGCACGCATCATGGTGGGGTGCAGAATATCCATTTCTATCTGAATAACAATAATTTGTCAACAGAAATGATTGTCCGTCGTCAAAGGGGGTATAGAGGGATTTTTCATTTTCAAAATTACTTCAAAAATCTAATATGACTTGGCACGCATCATGGTGGGGTGCAAAGTATCCATGTCCATCTGAATAACAATAATTCGTCAACATAAATCATTGTCGTGTCGTCAGAGGGGGTATAGAGGGACTTTTCATTTTCAAAATTACCTCAAAATCAAATATGACTTGGCACGCAACATGATGGGGTGCAGAATATTCATTTCCATCTGAATAAAAATATTTCGTCATCAGAAATCATTGTCGGGTCATTAGAGGGGGGTATAGAGGGATTTTTCATTTTCAAAATTACTTCAAAAATCAAATATGACTTGGCACGCATCAGGGTGGGGTGCAGAATATCCAATTCCATCTGAATAACAATAATTCGTCAACAGAAATCATTGACGGGTCGTTAGAGGGGGTATAGAGGGATTTTTCATTTTCAAAATTTCTTCAAGAATCTAATATGACTTGTCACTTATCATGGTGGGGCGCGAAATATCTATGTCCATCTAAATAACAATAATTCGTTAACAGAAATCATTGTCGGGTCGTCAGAAGGGGTATAGAGGGATTTTTCCTTATCAAAAAGATTTCAAAAATCAAATATGACTTGGCACGCAACATGGCGGGGTGCAGAATATCCATTTCTATCTGACTAACATTAATTCGTCAACATAAAACATTGTCGTGTCGTCAGAGGGGGTATAGAGGTATTTTTCATTTTCAAAATTACTTCAAAAATCAAAACTGACTTGTCACGCATCATAGTGGGGTGCAAAGTATCCATATATATCTGAATAACAATAATTCGTCAACAGAAATTATTGTCGTGTCGTTAGAGGGGGTATAGAGGGATTTTTCATTTTCAATTTTTCTTCAAAAATCCAATATGACTTGGCACGCATCATGGTGGGGTGCAAAGTATCCATGTCCATCTGAATTACAATAATTCGTCAACACAATTCATTGTCGTGTCGTCAGAGGGGGTATAGAAGGATTTTTCATTTTCAAAATTACTTCAAAAATCAAATATGACTTGGCACGTATCATGGTGGAGTGCATAATATCCATTTTCATCTAAATTGCAATAATTCGTCAACAGAAATCATTGTCGGGTCGTCAGAGGGGGTATAGAGGGATTTTTCATTTTCAATATTACTTCAAAAATCTAATATGACTTGGCACGCATCATGGTGGGGTGCAAAGTATCCATGTCCATCTGAATTACAATAATTCGTCAACATAATTCATTGTCGTGTCGTCAGAGGGGGTATAGAGGGATTTTTCATTATCAAAATGACTTCAAAAATCAAATATGACTTGGCACGCATCATGGTGGGGTGCTAAGTATCCATGTCCATCTGAATAACAATAATTCGTCAACAGAAATCATTGACGGGTCGTTGGAGGGGGTATAGAGGGATTTTTCATTTTCAAAATTTCTTCAGAAAACTAATATGACTTGGCACGCATCATGGTGGGGTGCAGAATATCCATTTCCATATGAATAACAATAATTTGTCAACAGAAATCATTGTCGGGTCGTTAGAGGGTGTATAGAGGAATTTTTCATTTTCAATATATCTTCAAAAATGTAATATGACTTGGCACGCATCATGGTGGGGTGCAAAGTATCCATGTCCATCTGAATAAAAATAATTCGTCAATAGAAATTATTGTCGGGTCGTCAGAGGGGGTATAGAGGGATTTTTCATAATCAAAATTATTTCAAAAATCAAATATGACAAGGCACGCATCATGTCGTGGTGCAGAATATCCTTTTCTATCTGACTAACATTAATTCGTCAACATAAATCATTGTCGTGTAGTCAGAGGGGGTATGGAGGGATTTTTCATTTTCAAAATTACTTCAAAAATCTAATATGACTTGGCACGCATCATGGTGGGATGCAAAGTATCCATGTCCATCTGAATAACAATAATTCATCAATTTAAATCATTGTCGTGTCGTCAGAGGGGGTATAGAGCTATTTCTCATTTTCAAAATTACTTCAAAAATCTAATATGACTTGGCACGCATCATAGTGGTGTGCAAAGTATCCATATATATCTAAATAACAATAATTCGTCAACAGAAATCATTGTCGGGTCGTCAGAGGTGGTATAGAGGGATTTTTCATTTTCAAAATTACTTCAAAAATCTAATATGACTTGGCACGCATCATGGTGGGGTGCAGAATATCCATTTCCATCTGAATTACAATAATTCGTCAACAGAAATCATTGACGGGTCGTTGGAGGGGGTATAGAGTGATTTTTCATTTTCAAAATGACTTAAAAAATCAAATATGACTTGGCACGCATCATGGTGGGGTGCAGAATATCCATATCTATCTGAGTAACAATAATTCCTTAACAGAAATTATTGTCGTGTCGTCAGAGGGGGTATAGAGGGATTTTTCATTTTCAAAATTACCTCAAAATCAAATATGACTTGGCACGCATCATGGTGGGGTGCAAAGTATTCATGTATATCTAACTAACAATGATTCGTAAACAGAAATCATTGTCGTATCGTCAAAGGCGGTATAGAGGGATTTTTCATTTTCAAAATTACCTCAAAATCAAATATGACTTGGCACGCAACATGGTGGGGTGCAGAATATTCATTTCCATCTCAATAACAATAATTTGTCAACAGATATCATTGTCGGGTCGTCAGAGGGGGTATAGAGGGATTTTTCATTTACAAAATTACCTCAAAATCAAATATGACTTGGCACGCAACATGATGGGGTGCAGAATATATATTTTAATCTGAATAACAATAATTCGTCAACAGAAATCATTGTCGGGTCGTCAGAGGGGGTATAGAGGAATTTTTCATTTTCAAAATGACTTCAAAAATCAAATATGACTTGGCACGCATTATGGTGGGGTACAGAATATCCATTTCCATCTCAATAACAATAATTTGTCAACAGATATCATTGTAGTGTCGTCAGAGGGGATATAGAGGGATTTTTCATTTACAAAATTACCTCAAAATCAAATATGACTTGGCACGCAACATGATGGGGTGCAGAATATATATTTTAATCTGAATAACAATAATTCCTTAACAGAAATCATTGTCGGGTCGTTACAGGGGGTATAGAGGGATTTTTCATTTTCAATATTTCTTCAAAAGTCCAATATGACTTGGCACGCATCATGGTGGGGTGCAAAGTATCCATGTCCATCTGAATTACAATAATTCTTCAACATAATTCATTGTCGTGTCGTCAGAGGGGGTATAGATGGATTTTTCATTTTCAAAATTACTTCAAAAATCAAATATGACTTGGCACGTATCATGGTGGAGTGCATAATATCCATTTTCATCTAAATTACAATAATACGTCAACAGAAATCATTGTCGGGTCGTCAGAGGGGGTATAGAGGGATTTTTCATTTTCAATATTACTTCAAAAATCTAATATGACTTGGCACGTATCATGGTGGAGTGCATAATATCCATTTTCATCTAAATTACAATAATTTGTCAACAGAAATCATTGTCGGGTCGTCAGAGGGGGTATAGAGGGATTTTTCATTATCAAAATGACTTCAAAAATCAAATATGACTTGGCACGCATCATAGTAGGGTGCAGAATATATATTTCCATCTGAATATCAAGAATTCGATAACAGAAATCATTGTCGGGTCGTTAGAGGGGGTATAGAGGCATTTTTCATTTTCAAAATTACCTCAAAATCAAATATGACTTGGCACGCAACATGGTGGGGTGCAGAATATTCATTTCCATCTGAATAACAATAATTCGTCAACAGAAATCATTGTCGTGTCGTCAGAGGGGGTATAGAGGGATTTTTCATTTTCAAAATTACTTCAAAAATCAAATATGACTTGGCACGTATCATGGTGGAGTGCATAATATCCATTTTCATCTAAATTACAATAATTCGTCAACAGAAATCATTGTCGGGTCGTCAGAGGGGGTATAGAGGGATTTTTCATTTTCAATATTACTTCAAAAATCTAATATGACTTGGCACGTATCATGGTGGAGTGCATAATATCCATTTTCATCTAAATTACAATAATTCTTCAACAGAAATCATTGTCGGGTCGTCAGAGGGGGTATAGAGGGACTTTTCATTTTCAAAATTACCTCAAAATCAAATATGACTTGGCACGCAACATGAAGGGATGCAGAATATTCATTTCCATCTGAATAACAATAATTCGTCAACGGAAATCATTGTCGGGTCGTTAGAGGGGGTATAGAGGGATTTTTCATTTTCAAAATGACTTCAAAAATCAAATATGACTTGGCACGTATCATGGTGGAGTGCATAATATCCATTTCCATCTAAATTACAATAAGTCGTCAACAGAAATCTTTGTCGGGTCGTAAGAGGGGGTATAGAGGGATTTTTCAGTTTCAAAATTACTTCAAAAATCAAATATGACTTGGCACGTATCATGGTGGAGTGCATAATATCCATTTTCATCTAAATTAAAATAATTTGTCAACAGAAATCATTGCCGGGTCGTCAGAGGGGGTATAGAGGGATTTTTCATTATGAAAATGACTTCAAAAGTCAAATATGACTTGGCACGCATCATAGTAGGGTGCAGAATATATATTTCCATCTGAATAACAAGAATTTGTTAACAGAAATCATTGTCGGGTCGTTAGAGGGGGTATAGAGGGATTTTTCATTTTCAAAATTACCTCAAAATCAAATATGACTTGGCACGCAACATAGTGGGGTACAGAATATTCATTTTCATCTGAATAACAATAATTCGTCAACAGAAATCATTGTCGGGTCGTTAGAGGGGGTATAGAGGGATTTTTCATTTCCAATATTTCTTCAAAAATCCAATATGACTTGGCACGCATCATGGTGGGGTGCAGAATATCCATTTCTATCTGAATAACAATAATTTGTCAACAGAAATCATTGTCCGTCGTCAGAGGGGGTATAGAGGGATTTTTCATTTTCAAAATTACTTCAAAAATCTAATATGACTTGGCACGCATCATGGTGGGATGCAAAGTATCCATGTCCATCTGAATAACAATAATTCGTCAATTTAAATCATTGTCGTGTCGTCAGAGGGGGTATAGAGCTATTTCTCATTTTCAAAATTACTTCAAAAATCTAATATGACTTGGCACGCATCATAGTGGTGTGCAAAGTATCCATATATATCTAAATAACAATAATTCGTCAACAGAAATCATTGTCGGGTCGTCAGAGGTGGTATAGAGGGATTTTTCATTTTCAAAATTACTTCGAAAATCTAATATGACTTGGCACGCATCATGGTGGGGTGCAGAATATCCATTTCCATCTGAATAACAATAATTCGTCAACAGAAATCATTGACGGGTCGTTGGAGGGGGTATAGAGTGATTTTTCATTTTCAAAATGACTTAAAAAATCAAATATGACTTGGCACGCATCATGGTGGGGTGCAGAATATCCATATCTATCTGAGTAACAATAATTCCTTAACAGAAATTATTGTCGTGTCGTCAGAAGGGGTATAGAGGGATTTTTCATTTTCAAAATTACCTCAAAATCAAATATGACTTGGCACGCATCATGGTGGGGTGCAAAGTATTCATGTATATCTAACTAACAATGATTCGTAAACAGAAATCATTGTCGTGTCGTCAAAGGCGGTATAGAGGGATTTTTCATTTTCAAAATTACCTCAAAATCAAATATGACTTGGCACGCAACATGGTGGGGTGCAGAATATTCATTTCCATCTCAATAACAATAATTTGTCAACAGATATCATTGTCGGGTCGTCAGAGGGGGTATAGAGGGATTTTTCATTTACAAAATTACCTCAAAATCAAATATGACTTGGCACGCATCATGGTGGGGTGCAGAATATCCATTTCCATCTGAATAACAATAATTCGTCAACAGAAATCATCGACGGGTCGTTGGAGGGGGTATAGAGGGATTTTTCATTTTCAAAATTTCTTCAAAAATCTAATATGACTTGGCAGGCATCATGGTGGGGTGCAGAATATCCATTTCCATCTCAATAACAATAATTTGTCAACAGATATCATTGTAGTGTCGTCAGAGGGGGTATAGAGGAATTTTTCATTTTCAAAATGACTTCAAAAATCAAATATGACTTGGCACGCATTATGGTGGGGTACAGAATATCCATTTCCATCTCAATAACAATAATTTGTCAACAGATATCATTGTAGTGTCGTCAGAGGGGGTATAGAGGGATTTTTCATTTTCAAAATTACCTCAAAATCAAATATGACTTGGCACGCAACATGGTGGGGTGCAAAGTGTCCATGTCCATCTGAATTACAATAATTCGTCAACATTATTCATTGTCGTGTCGTCAGAGGGGGTATAGAGGGATTTTTCATTTTCAAAATTACTTCAAAAATCAAATATGACTTGGCACGTATCATGGTGGAGTGCATAATATCCATTTTCATCTAAATTACAATAATTCTTCAACAGAAATCATTGTCGGGTCGTCAGAGGGGGTATAGAGGGACTTTTCATTTTCAAAATTACCTCAAAATCAAATATGACTTGGCACGCAACATGATGGGGTGCAGAATATTCATTTCCATCTGAATAACAATAATTCGTCAACGGAAATCATTGTCGGGTCGTTAGAGGGGGTATAGAGGGATTTTTTATTTTCAAAATGACTTCAAAAATCAAATATGACTTGGCACGTATCATGGTGGAGTGCATAATATCCATTTCCATCTAAATTACAATAAGTCGTCAACAGAAATCTTTGTCGGGTCGTTAGAGGGGGTATAGAGGGATTTTTCAGTTTCAAAATTACTTCAAAAATCAAATATGACTTGGCACGTATCATGGTGGAGTGCATAATATCCATTTTCATCTAAATTAAAATAATTTGTCAACAGAAATCATTGTCGGGTCGTCAGAGGGGGTATAGAGGGATTTTTCATTATGAAAATGACTTCAAAAGTCAAATATGACTTGGCACGCATCATAGTAGGGTGCAGAATATATATTTCCATCTGAATAACAAGAATTTGTTAACAGAAATCATTGTCGGGTCGTTAGAGGGGGTATAGAGGGATTTTTCATTTTCAAAATTACCTCAAAATCAAATATGACTTGACACGCAACATAGTGGGGTACAGAATATTCATTTTCATCTGAATAACAATAATTCGTCAACAGAAATCATTGTCGGGTCGTTAGAGGGGGTATAGAGGGATTTTTCATTTCCAATATTTCTTCAAAAATCCAATATGACTTGGCACGCATCATGGTGGGGAGCAGAATATCCATTTCTATCTGAATAACAATAATTTGTCAACAGAAATCATTGTCCGTCGTCAAAGGGGGTATAGAGGGATTTTTCATTTTCAAAATTACTTCAAAAATCTAATATGACTTGGCACGCATCATGGTGGGGTGCAAAGTATCCATGTCCATCTGAATAACAATAATTCGTCAACATAAATCATTGTCGTGTCGTCAGAGGGGGTATAGAGGGACTTTTCATTTTCAAAATTACCTCAAAATCAAATATGACTTGGCACGCAACATGATGGGGTGCAGAATATTCATTTCCATCTGAATAACAATAATTCGTCAACGGAAATCATTGTCGGGTCGTTAGAGGGGGTATAGAGGAATTTTTCATTTTCAATATTTCTTCAAAAATCTAATATGACTTGGCACGCATCATGGTGGGGTGCAAAGTATCCATGTCCATTTGAATAACAATAATTCTTCAATCTAAATCATTGTCGTGTCGTCAGAGGGGGTATAGAGGTATTTTTCATTTTCAAAATTACTTCAAAAATCTAATATGACTTGGCACGCATCATACTGGGGTGCAAAGTATCCATATATATCTAAATAACAATAATTCGTCAACAGAAATCATTGTCGGGTCGTCAGAAGAGGTATAGAGGGATTTTTCATTTTCGATATTTCTTCAAAAATCTAATATTACTTGGCACGCATCATGGTGGGGTGCAGAATATCCATATCTATCTGAATAACAATAATTCCTTAACAGAAATTTTTGTTGTGTCGTCAGAGGGGGAATAGAGGGATTTTTCAATTTCAAAATAACCTCAAAATTTAATATGACTTGGCACGCAACATGGTGGGGGCAGAATATTCATTTTCATCTGAATAACAATAATTCGTCAACAGAAATCATTGTCGGGTCGTTAGAGGGGGTATAGAGGGATTTTTCATTTCCAATATTTCTTCAAAAATCCAATATGACTTGGCACGCATCATGGTGGGGTGCAGAATATCCATTTCTATCTGAATAACAATAATTTGTCAACAGAAATCATTGTCCGTCGTCAGAGGGGGTATAGGGGGATTTTTCATTTTCAAAATTACTTCAAAAATCTAATATGACTTGTCACGCATCATGGTGGGATGCAAAGTATCCATGTCCATCTGAATAACAATAATTCGTCAATTTAAATCATTGTCGTGTCGTCAGAGGGGGTATAAAGCTATTTCTCATTTTCAAAATTACTTCAAAAATCTAATATGACTTGGCACGCATCATAGTGGTGTGCAAAGTATCCATATATATCTAAATAACAATAATTCGTCAACAGAAATCATTGTCGGGTCGTCAGAGGTGGTATAGAGGGATTTTTCATTTTCAAAATTACTTCGAAAATCTAATATGACTTGGCACGCATCATGGTGGGGTGCAGAATATCCATTTCCATCTGAATAACAATAATTCGTCAACAGAAATCATTGACGGGTCGTTGGAGGGGGTATAGAGTGATTTTTCATTTTCAAAATGACTTTAAAAATCAAATATGACTTGGCACGCATCATGGTGGGGTGCAGAATATCCATATCTATCTGAGTAACAATAATTCCTTAACAGAAATTATTGTCGTGTCGTCAGAGGGGGTATAGAGGGATTTTTCATTTTCAAAATTACCTCAAAATCAAATATGACTTGGCACGCATCATGGTGGGGTGCAAAGTATTCATGTATATCTAACTAACAATGATTCGTAAACAGAAATCATTGTCGTGTCGTCAAAGGCGGTATAGAGGGATTTTTCATTTTCAAAATTACCTCAAAATCAAATATGACTTGGCACGCAACATGGTGGGGTGCAGAATATTCATTTCCATCTCAATAACAATAATTTGTCAACAGATATCATTGTCGGGTCGTCAGAGGGGGTATAGAGGGATTTTTCATTTACAAAATTACCTCAAAATCAAATATGACTTGGCACGCATCATGGTGGGGTGCAGAATATCCATTTCCATCTGAATAACAATAATTCGTCAACAGAAATCATCGACGGGTCGTTGGAGGGGGTATAGAGGGATTTTTCATTTTCAAAATTTCTTCAAAAATCTAATATGACTTGGCAGGCATCATGGTGGGGTGCAGAATATCCATTTCCATCTCAATAACAATAATTTGTCAACAGATATCATTGTAGTGTCGTCAGAGGGGGTATAGAGGAATTTTTCATTTTCAAAATGACTTCAAAAATCAAATATGACTTGGCACGCATTATGGTGGGGTACAGAATATCCATTTCCATCTCAATAACAATAATTTGTCAACAGATATCATTGTAGTGTCGTCAGAGGGGGTATAGAGGGATTTTTCATTTTCAAAATTACCTCAAAATCAAATATGACTTGGCACGCAACATGGTGGGGTGCAAAGTGTCCATGTCCATCTGAATTACAATAATTCGTCAACATTATTCATTGTCGTGTCGTCAGAGGGGGTATAGAGGGATTTTTCATTTTCAAAATTACTTCAAAAATCAAATATGACTTGGCACGTATCATGGTGGAGTGCATAATATCCATTTTCATCTAAATTAAAATAATTTGTCAACAGAAATCATTGTCGGGTCGTCAGAGGGGGTATAGAGGTATTTTTCATTATGAAAATGACTTCAAAAGTCAAATATGACTTGGCACGCATCATAGTAGGGTGCAGAATATATATTTCCATCTGAATAACAAGAATTTGTTAACAGAAATCATTGTCGGGTCGTTAGAGGGGGTATAGAGGGATTTTTCATTTTCAAAATTACCTCAAAATCAAATATGACTTGACACGCAACATAGTGGGGTACAGAATATTCATTTTCATCTGAATAACAATAATTCGTCAACAGAAATCATTGTCGGGTCGTTAGAGGGGGTATAGAGGGATTTTTCATTTCCAATATTTCTTCAAAAATCCAATATGACTTGGCACGCATCATGGTGGGGAGCAGAATATCCATTTCTATCTGAATAACAATAATTTGTCAACAGAAATCATTGTCCGTCGTCAAAGGGGGTATAGAGGGATTTTTCATTTTCAAAATTACTTCAAAAATCTAATATGACTTGGCACGCATCATGGTGGGGTGCAAAGTATCCATGTCCATCTGAATAACAATAATTCGTCAACATAAATCATTGTCGTGTCGTCAGAGGGGGTATAGAGGGACTTTTCATTTTCAAAATTACCTCAAAATCAAATATGACTTGGCACGCAACATGATGGGGTGCAGAATATTCATTTCCATCTGAATAACAATAATTCGTCAACGGAAATCATTGTCGGGTCGTTAGAGGGGGTATAGAGGAATTTTTCATTTTCAATATTTCTTCAAAAATCTAATATGACTTGGCACGCATCATGGTGGGGTGCAAAGTATCCATGTCCATCTGAATAACAATAATTCTTCAATCTAAATCATTGTCGTGTCGTCAGAGGGGGTATAGAGGTATTTTTCATTTTCAAAATTACTTCAAAAATCAAATATGACTTGGCACGCATCATGGTTGGGGTATAGAATATCCATTTCCATCTCAATAACAATTATTTGTCAACAGATATCATTGTCGTGTCGTCAGAGGGGGTATAGAGGGATTTTTCATTTTCAAAATTACCTCAAAATCAAATATGACTTGGCACGCAACATGGTGGGGTGCAGAATATATATTTTAATCTGAATAACAATAATTCGTCAACAGAACTCATTGTCGGGTCGTCAGAGGGGGTATAGAGTGATTTTTCATTATCAAAATGACTTCAAAAGTCAAATATGACTTGGCACGCATCATAGTAGGGTGCAGAATATATACTTCCCTCTGAATAACAAGAATTTGTTAACAGAAATCATTGTCGGGTCGTTAGAGGGGGTATAGAGGGATTTTTCAGTTTCAAAATTACTTCAAAAATCAAATATGACTTGGCACGTATCATGGTGGAGTGCATAATATCCATTTCCATCTAAATTACAATAATTCGTCATCAGAAATCATTGTCGGGTCGTTAGAAGGGGTATAGAGGGATTTTTCAGTTTCAAAATTACTTCAAAAATCAAATATGAATTGGCACGTATCATGGTGGAGTGCATAATATCCATTTTCATCTAAATTAGAATAATTTGTCAACAGAAATCATTGTCGGGTCGTCAGAGGGGGTATAGAGGGATTTTTCATTATCAAAATGACTTCAAAAGTCTAATATGACTTGGCACGCATCATAGTAGGGTGCAGAATATATACTTCCATCTGAATAACAAGAATTTGTTAACAGAAATCATTGTCGGGTCGTTAGAGGGGGTATAGAGGGATTTTTCATTTTCAAAATTACCTCAAAATCAAATATGACTTGGCACGCAACATGGTGGGGTGCAGAATATTCATTTTCATCTGAATAACAATAATTCGTCAACAGAAATCATTGTCGGGTCGTTAGAGGGGGTATAGAGGGATTTTTCATTTCCAATATTTCTTCAAAAATCCAATATGACTTGGCACGCATCATGGTGGGGTGCAGAATATCCATTTCTATCTGAATAACAATAATTTGTCAACAGAAATCATTGTCCGTCGTCAAAGGGGGTATAGAGGGATTTTTCATTTTCAAAATTACTTCAAAAATCTAATATGACTTGGCACGCATCATGGTGGGGTGCAAAGTATCCATGTCCATCTGAATAACAATTATTCTTCAATCTAAATCATTGTCGGGTCGTCAGAGGGGGTATAGAGGGATTTTTCATTTTCAAAATTACCTCAAAATCAAATATGACTTGGCACGCATCGTGGTGGGGTACAGAATATCCATTTTCATCTGAATAACAATAATTCGTCAACAGAAATCATTGTCGGGTCGTTAGAGGGGGTATAGAGGAATTTTTCATTTCCAATATTTCTTCAAAAATCCAATATGACTTGGCACGCATCATGGTGGGGTGCAGAATATCCATATCTATCTGAATAACAATAATTTGTCAACAGAAATCATTGTCGGGTCGTTAGAGGGGGTATAGAGGGATTTTTCATTTCCAATATTTCTTCAAAAATCCAATATGACTTGGCACGCATCATGGTGGGGTGCAGAATATCCATTTCTATCTGAATAACAATAATTTGTCAACAGAAATGATTGTCCGTCGTCAAAGGGGGTATAGAGGGATTTTTCATTTTCAAAATTACTTCAAAAATCTAATATGACTTGGCACGCATCATGGTGGGGTGCAAAGTATCCATGTCCATCTGAATAACAATAATTCGTCAACATAAATCATTGTCGTGTCGTCAGAGGGGGTATAGAGGGACTTTTCATTTTCAAAATTACCTCAAAATCAAATATGACTTGGCACGCAACATGATGGGGTGCAGAATATTCATTTCCATCTGAATAAAAATATTTCGTCATCAGAAATCATTGTCGGGTCATTAGAGGGGGGTATAGAGGGATTTTTCATTTTCAAAATTACTTCAAAAATCAAATATGACTTGGCACGCATCAGGGTGGGGTGCAGAATATCCAATTCCATCTGAATAACAATAATTCGTCAACAGAAATCATTGACGGGTCGTTAGAGGGGGTATAGAGGGATTTTTCATTTTCAAAATTTCTTCAAGAATCTAATATGACTTGTCACTTATCATGGTGGGGCGCGAAATATCTATGTCCATCTAAATAACAATAATTCGTTAACAGAAATCATTGTCGGGTCGTCAGAAGGGGTATAGAGGGATTTTTCCTTATCAAAAAGATTTCAAAAATCAAATATGACTTGGCACGCAACATGGCGGGGTGCAGAATATCCATTTCTATCTGACTAACATTAATTCGTCAACATAAAACATTGTCGTGTCGTCAGAGGGGGTATAGAGGTATTTTTCATTTTCAAAATTACTTCAAAAATCAAAACTGACTTGTCACGCATCATAGTGGGGTGCAAAGTATCCATATATATCTGAATAACAATAATTCGTCAACAGAAATTATTGTCGTGTCGTTAGAGGGGGTATAGAGGGATTTTTCATTTTCAATTTTTCTTCAAAAATCCAATATGACTTGGCACGCATCATGGTGGGGTGCAAAGTATCCATGTCCATCTGAATTACAATAATTCGTCAACACAATTCATTGTCGTGTCGTCAGAGGGGGTATAGAAGGATTTTTCATTTTCAAAATTACTTCAAAAATCAAATATGACTTGGCACGTATCATGGTGGAGTGCATAATATCCATTTTCATCTAAATTGCAATAATTCGTCAACAGAAATCATTGTCGGGTCGTCAGAGGGGGTATAGAGGGATTTTTCATTTTCAATATTACTTCAAAAATCTAATATGACTTGGCACGCATCATGGTGGGGTGCAAAGTATCCATGTCCATCTGAATTACAATAATTCGTCAACATAATTCATTGTCGTGTCGTCAGAGGGGGTATAGAGGGATTTTTCATTATCAAAATGACTTCAAAAATCAAATATGACTTGGCACGCATCATGGTGGGGTGCTAAGTATCCATGTCCATCTGAATAACAATAATTCGTCAACAGAAATCATTGACGGGTCGTTGGAGGGGGTATAGAGGGATTTTTCATTTTCAAAATTTCTTCAGAAAACTAATATGACTTGGCACGCATCATGGTGGGGTGCAGAATATCCATTTCCATATGAATAACAATAATTTGTCAACAGAAATCATTGTCGGGTCGTTAGAGGGTGTATAGAGGAATTTTTCATTTTCAATATATCTTCAAAAATGTAATATGACTTGGCACGCATCATGGTGGGGTGCAAAGTATCCATGTCCATCTGAATAAAAATAATTCGTCAATAGAAATTATTGTCGGGTCGTCAGAGGGGGTATAGAGGGATTTTTCATAATCAAAATTATTTCAAAAATCAAATATGACAAGGCACGCATCATGTCGTGGTGCAGAATATCCTTTTCTATCTGACTAACATTAATTCGTCAACATAAATCATTGTCGTGTAGTCAGAGGGGGTATGGAGGGATTTTTCATTTTCAAAATTACTTCAAAAATCTAATATGACTTGGCACGCATCATGGTGGGATGCAAAGTATCCATGTCCATCTGAATAACAATAATTCATCAATTTAAATCATTGTCGTGTCGTCAGAGGGGGTATAGAGCTATTTCTCATTTTCAAAATTACTTCAAAAATCTAATATGACTTGGCACGCATCATAGTGGTGTGCAAAGTATCCATATATATCTAAATAACAATAATTCGTCAACAGAAATCATTGTCGGGTCGTCAGAGGTGGTATAGAGGGATTTTTCATTTTCAAAATTACTTCAAAAATCTAATATGACTTGGCACGCATCATGGTGGGGTGCAGAATATCCATTTCCATCTGAATTACAATAATTCGTCAACAGAAATCATTGACGGGTCGTTGGAGGGGGTATAGAGTGATTTTTCATTTTCAAAATGACTTAAAAAATCAAATATGACTTGGCACGCATCATGGTGGGGTGCAGAATATCCATATCTATCTGAGTAACAATAATTCCTTAACAGAAATTATTGTCGTGTCGTCAGAGGGGGTATAGAGGGATTTTTCATTTTCAAAATTACCTCAAAATCAAATATGACTTGGCACGCATCATGGTGGGGTGCAAAGTATTCATGTATATCTAACTAACAATGATTCGTAAACAGAAATCATTGTCGTATCGTCAAAGGCGGTATAGAGGGATTTTTCATTTTCAAAATTACCTCAAAATCAAATATGACTTGGCACGCAACATGGTGGGGTGCAGAATATTCATTTCCATCTCAATAACAATAATTTGTCAACAGATATCATTGTCGGGTCGTCAGAGGGGGTATAGAGGGATTTTTCATTTACAAAATTACCTCAAAATCAAATATGACTTGGCACGCAACATGATGGGGTGCAGAATATATATTTTAATCTGAATAACAATAATTCGTCAACAGAAATCATTGTCGGGTCGTCAGAGGGGGTATAGAGGAATTTTTCATTTTCAAAATGACTTCAAAAATCAAATATGACTTGGCACGCATTATGGTGGGGTACAGAATATCCATTTCCATCTCAATAACAATAATTTGTCAACAGATATCATTGTAGTGTCGTCAGAGGGGATATAGAGGGATTTTTCATTTACAAAATTACCTCAAAATCAAATATGACTTGGCACGCAACATGATGGGGTGCAGAATATATATTTTAATCTGAATAACAATAATTCCTTAACAGAAATCATTGTCGGGTCGTTACAGGGGGTATAGAGGGATTTTTCATTTTCAATATTTCTTCAAAAATCCAATATGACTTGGCACGCATCATGGTGGGGTGCAAAGTATCCATGTCCATCTGAATTACAATAATTCTTCAACATAATTCATTGTCGTGTCGTCAGAGGGGGTATAGATGGATTTTTCATTTTCAAAATTACTTCAAAAATCAAATATGACTTGGCACGTATCATGGTGGAGTGCATAATATCCATTTTCATCTAAATTACAATAATACGTCAACAGAAATCATTGTCGGGTCGTCAGAGGGGGTATAGAGGGATTTTTCATTTTCAATATTACTTCAAAAATCTAATATGACTTGGCACGTATCATGGTGGAGTGCATAATATCCATTTTCATCTAAATTACAATAATTTGTCAACAGAAATCATTGTCGGGTCGTCAGAGGGGGTATAGAGGGATTTTTCATTATCAAAATGACTTCAAAAATCAAATATGACTTGGCACGCATCATAGTAGGGTGCAGAATATATATTTCCATCTGAATATCAAGAATTCGATAACAGAAATCATTGTCGGGTCGTTAGAGGGGGTATAGAGGCATTTTTCATTTTCAAAATTACCTCAAAATCAAATATGACTTGGCACGCAACATGGTGGGGTGCAGAATATTCATTTCCATCTGAATAACAATAATTCGTCAACAGAAATCATTGTCGTGTCGTCAGAGGGGGTATAGAGGGATTTTTCATTTTCAAAATTACTTCAAAAATCAAATATGACTTGGCACGTATCATGGTGGAGTGCATAATATCCATTTTCATCTAAATTACAATAATTCGTCAACAGAAATCATTGTCGGGTCGTCAGAGGGGGTATAGAGGGATTTTTCATTTTCAATATTACTTCAAAAATCTAATATGACTTGGCACGTATCATGGTGGAGTGCATAATATCCATTTTCATCTAAATTACAATAATTCTTCAACAGAAATCATTGTCGGGTCGTCAGAGGGGGTATAGAGGGACTTTTCATTTTCAAAATTACCTCAAAATCAAATATGACTTGGCACGCAACATGAAGGGATGCAGAATATTCATTTCCATCTGAATAACAATAATTCGTCAACGGAAATCATTGTCGGGTCGTTAGAGGGGGTATAGAGGGATTTTTCATTTTCAAAATGACTTCAAAAATCAAATATGACTTGGCACGTATCATGGTGGAGTGCATAATATCCATTTCCATCTAAATTACAATAAGTCGTCAACAGAAATCTTTGTCGGGTCGTAAGAGGGGGTATAGAGGGATTTTTCAGTTTCAAAATTACTTCAAAAATCAAATATGACTTGGCACGTATCATGGTGGAGTGCATAATATCCATTTTCATCTAAATTAAAATAATTTGTCAACAGAAATCATTGCCGGGTCGTCAGAGGGGGTATAGAGGGATTTTTCATTATGAAAATGACTTCAAAAGTCAAATATGACTTGGCACGCATCATAGTAGGGTGCAGAATATATATTTCCATCTGAATAACAAGAATTTGTTAACAGAAATCATTGTCGGGTCGTTAGAGGGGGTATAGAGGGATTTTTCATTTTCAAAATTACCTCAAAATCAAATATGACTTGGCACGCAACATAGTGGGGTACAGAATATTCATTTTCATCTGAATAACAATAATTCGTCAACAGAAATCATTGTCGGGTCGTTAGAGGGGGTATAGAGGGATTTTTCATTTCCAATATTTCTTCAAAAATCCAATATGACTTGGCACGCATCATGGTGGGGTGCAGAATATCCATTTCTATCTGAATAACAATAATTTGTCAACAGAAATCATTGTCCGTCGTCAGAGGGGGTATAGAGGGATTTTTCATTTTCAAAATTACTTCAAAAATCTAATATGACTTGGCACGCATCATGGTGGGATGCAAAGTATCCATGTCCATCTGAATAACAATAATTCGTCAATTTAAATCATTGTCGTGTCGTCAGAGGGGGTATAGAGCTATTTCTCATTTTCAAAATTACTTCAAAAATCTAATATGACTTGGCACGCATCATAGTGGTGTGCAAAGTATCCATATATATCTAAATAACAATAATTCGTCAACAGAAATCATTGTCGGGTCGTCAGAGGTGGTATAGAGGGATTTTTCATTTTCAAAATTACTTCGAAAATCTAATATGACTTGGCACGCATCATGGTGGGGTGCAGAATATCCATTTCCATCTGAATAACAATAATTCGTCAACAGAAATCATTGACGGGTCGTTGGAGGGGGTATAGAGTGATTTTTCATTTTCAAAATGACTTAAAAAATCAAATATGACTTGGCACGCATCATGGTGGGGTGCAGAATATCCATATCTATCTGAGTAACAATAATTCCTTAACAGAAATTATTGTCGTGTCGTCAGAAGGGGTATAGAGGGATTTTTCATTTTCAAAATTACCTCAAAATCAAATATGACTTGGCACGCATCATGGTGGGGTGCAAAGTATTCATGTATATCTAACTAACAATGATTCGTAAACAGAAATCATTGTCGTGTCGTCAAAGGCGGTATAGAGGGATTTTTCATTTTCAAAATTACCTCAAAATCAAATATGACTTGGCACGCAACATGGTGGGGTGCAGAATATTCATTTCCATCTCAATAACAATAATTTGTCAACAGATATCATTGTCGGGTCGTCAGAGGGGGTATAGAGGGATTTTTCATTTACAAAATTACCTCAAAATCAAATATGACTTGGCACGCATCATGGTGGGGTGCAGAATATCCATTTCCATCTGAATAACAATAATTCGTCAACAGAAATCATCGACGGGTCGTTGGAGGGGGTATAGAGGGATTTTTCATTTTCAAAATTTCTTCAAAAATCTAATATGACTTGGCAGGCATCATGGTGGGGTGCAGAATATCCATTTCCATCTCAATAACAATAATTTGTCAACAGATATCATTGTAGTGTCGTCAGAGGGGGTATAGAGGAATTTTTCATTTTCAAAATGACTTCAAAAATCAAATATGACTTGGCACGCATTATGGTGGGGTACAGAATATCCATTTCCATCTCAATAACAATAATTTGTCAACAGATATCATTGTAGTGTCGTCAGAGGGGGTATAGAGGGATTTTTCATTTTCAAAATTACCTCAAAATCAAATATGACTTGGCACGCAACATGGTGGGGTGCAAAGTGTCCATGTCCATCTGAATTACAATAATTCGTCAACATTATTCATTGTCGTGTCGTCAGAGGGGGTATAGAGGGATTTTTCATTTTCAAAATTACTTCAAAAATCAAATATGACTTGGCACGTATCATGGTGGAGTGCATAATATCCATTTTCATCTAAATTACAATAATTCTTCAACAGAAATCATTGTCGGGTCGTCAGAGGGGGTATAGAGGGACTTTTCATTTTCAAAATTACCTCAAAATCAAATATGACTTGGCACGCAACATGATGGGGTGCAGAATATTCATTTCCATCTGAATAACAATAATTCGTCAACGGAAATCATTGTCGGGTCGTTAGAGGGGGTATAGAGGGATTTTTTATTTTCAAAATGACTTCAAAAATCAAATATGACTTGGCACGTATCATGGTGGAGTGCATAATATCCATTTCCATCTAAATTACAATAAGTCGTCAACAGAAATCTTTGTCGGGTCGTTAGAGGGGGTATAGAGGGATTTTTCAGTTTCAAAATTACTTCAAAAATCAAATATGACTTGGCACGTATCATGGTGGAGTGCATAATATCCATTTTCATCTAAATTAAAATAATTTGTCAACAGAAATCATTGTCGGGTCGTCAGAGGGGGTATAGAGGGATTTTTCATTATGAAAATGACTTCAAAAGTCAAATATGACTTGGCACGCATCATAGTAGGGTGCAGAATATATATTTCCATCTGAATAACAAGAATTTGTTAACAGAAATCATTGTCGGGTCGTTAGAGGGGGTATAGAGGGATTTTTCATTTTCAAAATTACCTCAAAATCAAATATGACTTGACACGCAACATAGTGGGGTACAGAATATTCATTTTCATCTGAATAACAATAATTCGTCAACAGAAATCATTGTCGGGTCGTTAGAGGGGGTATAGAGGGATTTTTCATTTCCAATATTTCTTCAAAAATCCAATATGACTTGGCACGCATCATGGTGGGGAGCAGAATATCCATTTCTATCTGAATAACAATAATTTGTCAACAGAAATCATTGTCCGTCGTCAAAGGGGGTATAGAGGGATTTTTCATTTTCAAAATTACTTCAAAAATCTAATATGACTTGGCACGCATCATGGTGGGGTGCAAAGTATCCATGTCCATCTGAATAACAATAATTCGTCAACATAAATCATTGTCGTGTCGTCAGAGGGGGTATAGAGGGACTTTTCATTTTCAAAATTACCTCAAAATCAAATATGACTTGGCACGCAACATGATGGGGTGCAGAATATTCATTTCCATCTGAATAACAATAATTCGTCAACGGAAATCATTGTCGGGTCGTTAGAGGGGGTATAGAGGAATTTTTCATTTTCAATATTTCTTCAAAAATCTAATATGACTTGGCACGCATCATGGTGGGGTGCAAAGTATCCATGTCCATTTGAATAACAATAATTCTTCAATCTAAATCATTGTCGTGTCGTCAGAGGGGGTATAGAGGTATTTTTCATTTTCAAAATTACTTCAAAAATCTAATATGACTTGGCACGCATCATACTGGGGTGCAAAGTATCCATATATATCTAAATAACAATAATTCGTCAACAGAAATCATTGTCGGGTCGTCAGAAGAGGTATAGAGGGATTTTTCATTTTCGATATTTCTTCAAAAATCTAATATTACTTGGCACGCATCATGGTGGGGTGCAGAATATCCATATCTATCTGAATAACAATAATTCCTTAACAGAAATTTTTGTTGTGTCGTCAGAGGGGGAATAGAGGGATTTTTCAATTTCAAAATAACCTCAAAATTTAATATGACTTGGCACGCAACATGGTGGGGGCAGAATATTCATTTTCATCTGAATAACAATAATTCGTCAACAGAAATCATTGTCGGGTCGTTAGAGGGGGTATAGAGGGATTTTTCATTTCCAATATTTCTTCAAAAATCCAATATGACTTGGCACGCATCATGGTGGGGTGCAGAATATCCATTTCTATCTGAATAACAATAATTTGTCAACAGAAATCATTGTCCGTCGTCAGAGGGGGTATAGGGGGATTTTTCATTTTCAAAATTACTTCAAAAATCTAATATGACTTGGCACGCATCATGGTGGGATGCAAAGTATCCATGTCCATCTGAATAACAATAATTCGTCAATTTAAATCATTGTCGTGTCGTCAGAGGGGGTATAGAGCTATTTCTCATTTTCAAAATTACTTCAAAAATCTAATATGACTTGGCACGCATCATAGTGGTGTGCAAAGTATCCATATATATCTAAATAACAATAATTCGTCAACAGAAATCATTGTCGGGTCGTCAGAGGTGGTATAGAGGGATTTTTCATTTTCAAAATTACTTCGAAAATCTAATATGACTTGGCACGCATCATGGTGGGGTGCAGAATATCCATTTCCATCTGAATAACAATAATTCGTCAACAGAAATCATTGACGGGTCGTTGGAGGGGGTATAGAGTGATTTTTCATTTTCAAAATGACTTTAAAAATCAAATATGACTTGGCACGCATCATGGTGGGGTGCAGAATATCCATATCTATCTGAGTAACAATAATTCCTTAACAGAAATTATTGTCGTGTCGTCAGAGGGGGTATAGAGGGATTTTTCATTTTCAAAATTACCTCAAAATCAAATATGACTTGGCACGCATCATGGTGGGGTGCAAAGTATTCATGTATATCTAACTAACAATGATTCGTAAACAGAAATCATTGTCGTGTCGTCAAAGGCGGTATAGAGGGATTTTTCATTTTCAAAATTACCTCAAAATCAAATATGACTTGGCACGCAACATGGTGGGGTGCAGAATATTCATTTCCATCTCAATAACAATAATTTGTCAACAGATATCATTGTCGGGTCGTCAGAGGGGGTATAGAGGGATTTTTCATTTACAAAATTACCTCAAAATCAAATATGACTTGGCACGCATCATGGTGGGGTGCAGAATATCCATTTCCATCTGAATAACAATAATTCGTCAACAGAAATCATCGACGGGTCGTTGGAGGGGGTATAGAGGGATTTTTCATTTTCAAAATTTCTTCAAAAATCTAATATGACTTGGCAGGCATCATGGTGGGGTGCAGAATATCCATTTCCATCTCAATAACAATAATTTGTCAACAGATATCATTGTAGTGTCGTCAGAGGGGGTATAGAGGAATTTTTCATTTTCAAAATGACTTCAAAAATCAAATATGACTTGGCACGCATTATGGTGGGGTACAGAATATCCATTTCCATCTCAATAACAATAATTTGTCAACAGATATCATTGTAGTGTCGTCAGAGGGGGTATAGAGGGATTTTTCATTTTCAAAATTACCTCAAAATCAAATATGACTTGGCACGCAACATGGTGGGGTGCAAAGTGTCCATGTCCATCTGAATTACAATAATTCGTCAACATTATTCATTGTCGTGTCGTCAGAGGGGGTATAGAGGGATTTTTCATTTTCAAAATTACTTCAAAAATCAAATATGACTTGGCACGTATCATGGTGGAGTGCATAATATCCATTTTCATCTAAATTAAAATAATTTGTCAACAGAAATCATTGTCGGGTCGTCAGAGGGGGTATAGAGGTATTTTTCATTATGAAAATGACTTCAAAAGTCAAATATGACTTGGCACGCATCATAGTAGGGTGCAGAATATATATTTCCATCTGAATAACAAGAATTTGTTAACAGAAATCATTGTCGGGTCGTTAGAGGGGGTATAGAGGGATTTTTCATTTTCAAAATTACCTCAAAATCAAATATGACTTGACACGCAACATAGTGGGGTACAGAATATTCATTTTCATCTGAATAACAATAATTCGTCAACAGAAATCATTGTCGGGTCGTTAGAGGGGGTATAGAGGGATTTTTCATTTCCAATATTTCTTCAAAAATCCAATATGACTTGGCACGCATCATGGTGGGGAGCAGAATATCCATTTCTATCTGAATAACAATAATTTGTCAACAGAAATCATTGTCCGTCGTCAAAGGGGGTATAGAGGGATTTTTCATTTTCAAAATTACTTCAAAAATCTAATATGACTTGGCACGCATCATGGTGGGGTGCAAAGTATCCATGTCCATCTGAATAACAATAATTCGTCAACATAAATCATTGTCGTGTCGTCAGAGGGGGTATAGAGGGACTTTTCATTTTCAAAATTACCTCAAAATCAAATATGACTTGGCACGCAACATGATGGGGTGCAGAATATTCATTTCCATCTGAATAACAATAATTCGTCAACGGAAATCATTGTCGGGTCGTTAGAGGGGGTATAGAGGAATTTTTCATTTTCAATATTTCTTCAAAAATCTAATATGACTTGGCACGCATCATGGTGGGGTGCAAAGTATCCATGTCCATCTGAATAACAATAATTCTTCAATCTAAATCATTGTCGTGTCGTCAGAGGGGGTATAGAGGTATTTTTCATTTTCAAAATTACTTCAAAAATCTAATATGACTTGGCACGCATCATACTGGGGTGCAAAGTATCCATATATATCTAAATAACAATAATTCGTCAACAGAAATCATTGTCGGGTCGTCAGAAGAGGTATAGAGGGATTTTTCATTTTCGATATTTCTTCAAAAATCTAATATTACTTGGCACGCATCATGGTGGGGTGCAGAATATCCATATCTATCTGAATAACAATAATTCCTTAACAGAAATTTTTGTTGTGTCGTCAGAGGGGGAATAGAGGGATTTTTCAATTTCAAAATAACCTCAAAATCAAATATGACTTGACACGCAACATAGTGGGGTACAGAATATTCATTTTCATCAGAATAACAATAATTCGTCAACAGAAATCATTGTCGGGTCGTTAGAGGGGGTATAGAGGGATTTTTCATTTCCAATATTTCTTCAAAAATCCAATATGACTTGGCACGCATCATGGTGGGGAGCAGAATATCCATTTCTATCTGAATAACAATAATTTGTCAACAGAAATCATTGTCCGTCGTCAAAGGGGGTGTAGAGGGATTTTTCATTTTCAAAATTACTTCAAAAATCTAATATGACTTGGCACGCATCATGGTGGGGTGCAAAGTATCCATGTCCATCTGAATAACAATAATTCGTCAACATAAATCATTGTCGTGTCGTCAGAGGGGGTATAGAGGGACTTTTCATTTTCAAAATTACCTCAAAATCAAATATGACTTGGCACGCAACATGATGGGGTGCAGAATATTCATTTCCATCTGAATAACAATAATTCGTCAACGGAAATCATTGTCGGGTCGTTAGAGGGGGTATAGAGGAATTTTTCATTTTCAATATTTCTTCAAAAATCTAATATGACTTGGCACGCATCATGGTGGGGTGCAAAGTATCCATGTCCATCTGAATAACAATAATTCTTCAATCTAAATCATTGTCGTGTCGTCAGAGGGGGTATAGAGGTATTTTTCATTTTCAAAATTACTTCAAAAATCTAATATGACTTGGCACGCATCATACTGGGGTGCAAAGTATCCATATATATCTAAATAACAATAATTCGTCAACAGAAATCATTGTCGGGTCGTCAGAAGAGGTATAGAGGGATTTTTCATTTTCGATATTTCTTCAAAAATCTAATATTACTTGGCACGCATCATGGTGGGGTGCAGAATATCCATATCTATCTGAATAACAATAATTCCTTAACAGAAATTTTTGTTGTGTCGTCAGAGGGGGAATAGAGGGATTTTTCAATTTCAAAATAACCTCAAATTTTAATATGACTTGGCACGCAACATGGTGGGGGCAGAATATTCATTTTCATCTGAATAACAATAATTCGTCAACAGAAATCATTGTCGGGTCGTTAGAGGGGGTATAGAGGGATTTTTCATTTCCAATATTTCTTCAAAAATCCAATATGACTTGGCACGCATCATGGTGGGGTGCAGAATATCCATTTCTATCTGAATAACAATAATTTGTCAACAGAAATCATTGTCCGTCGTCAGAGGGGGTATAGAGGGATTTTTCATTTTCAAAATTACTTCAAAAATCTAATATGACTTGGCACGCATCATGGTGGGATGCAAAGTATCCATGTCCATCTGAATAACAATAATTCGTCAATTTAAATCATTGTCGTGTCGTCAGAGGGGGTATAGAGCTATTTCTCATTTTCAAAATTACTTCAAAAATCTAATATGACTTGGCACGCATCATAGTGGTGTGCAAAGTATCCATATATATCTAAATAACAATAATTCGTCAACAGAAATCATTGTCGGGTCGTCAGAGGTGGTATAGAGGGATTTTTCATTTTCAAAATTACTTCGAAAATCTAATATGACTTGGCACGCATCATGGTGGGGTGCAGAATATCCATTTCCATCTGAATAACAATAATTCGTCAACAGAAATCATTGACGGGTCGTTGGAGGGGGTATAGAGTGATTTTTCATTTTCAAAATGACTTTAAAAATCAAATATGACTTGGCACGCATCATGGTGGGGTGCAGAATATCCATATCTATCTGAGTAACAATAATTCCTTAACAGAAATTATTGTCGTGTCGTCAGAGGGGGTATAGAGGGATTTTTCATTTTCAAAATTACCTCAAAATCAAATATGACTTGGCACGCATCATGGTGGGGTGCAAAGTATTCATGTATATCTAACTAACAATGATTCGTAAACAGAAATCATTGTCGTGTCGTCAAAGGCGGTATAGAGGGATTTTTCATTTTCAAAATTACCTCAAAATCAAATATGACTTGGCACGCAACATGGTGGGGTGCAGAATATTCATTTCCATCTCAATAACAATAATTTGTCAACAGATATCATTGTCGGGTCGTCAGAGGGGGTATAGAGGGATTTTTCATTTACAAAATTACCTCAAAATCAAATATGACTTGGCACGCATCATGGTGGGGTGCAGAATATCCATTTCCATCTGAATAACAATAATTCGTCAACAGAAATCATCGACGGGTCGTTGGAGGGGGTATAGAGGGATTTTTCATTTTCAAAATTTCTTCAAATATCTAATATGACTTGGCAGGCATCATGGTGGGGTGCAGAATATCCATTTCCATCTCAATAACAATAATTTGTCAACAGATATCATTGTAGTGTCGTCAGAGGGGGTATAGAGGAATTTTTCATTTTCAAAATGACTTCAAAAATCAAATATGACTTGGCACGCATTATGGTGGGGTACAGAATATCCATTTCCATCTCAATAACAATAATTTGTCAACAGATATCATTGTAGTGTCGTCAGAGGGGGTATAGAGGGATTTTTCATTTTCAAAATTACCTCAAAATCAAATATGACTTGGCACGCAACATGGTGGGGTGCAAAGTGTCCATGTCCATCTGAATTACAATAATTCGTCAACATTATTCATTGTCGTGTCGTCAGAGGGGGTATAGAGGGATTTTTCATTTTCAAAATTACTTCAAAAATCAAATATGACTTGGCACGTATCATGGTGGAGTGCATAATATCCATTTTCATCTAAATTACAATAATTCTTCAACAGAAATCATTGTCGGGTCGTCAGAGGGGGTATAGAGGGACTTTTCATTTTCAAAATTACCTCAAAATCAAATATGACTTGGCACGCAACATGATGGGGTGCAGAATATTCATTTCCATCTGAATAACAATAATTCGTCAACGGAAATCATTGTCGGGTCGTTAGAGGGGGTATAGAGGGATTTTTCATTTTCAAAATGACTTCAAAAATCAAATATGACTTGGCACGTATCATGGTGGAGTGCATAATATCCATTTCCATCTAAATTACAATAAGTCGTCAACAGAAATCTTTGTCGGGTCGTTAGAGGGGGTATAGAGGGATTTTTCAGTTTCAAAATTACTTTAAAAATCAAATATGACTTGGCACGTATCATGGTGGAGTGCATAATATCCATTTTCATCTAAATTAAAATAATTTGTCAACAGAAATCATTGTCGGGTCGTCAGAGGGGGTATAGAGGGATTTTTCATTATGAAAATGACTTCAAAAGTCAAATATGACTTGGCACGCATCATAGTAGGGTGCAGAATATATATTTCCATCTGAATAACAAGAATTTGTTAACAGAAATCATTGTCGGGTCGTTAGAGGGGGTATAGAGGGATTTTTCATTTTCAAAATTACCTCAAAATCAAATATGACTTGACACGCAACATAGTGGGGTACAGAATATTCATTTTCATCTGAATAACAATAATTCGTCAACAGAAATCATTGTCGGGTCGTTAGAGGGGGTATAGAGGGATTTTTCATTTCCAATATTTCTTCAAAAATCCAATATGACTTGGCACGCATCATGGTGGGGAGCAGAATATCCATTTCTATCTGAATAACAATAATTTGTCAACAGAAATCATTGTCCGTCGTCAAAGGAGGTATAGAGGGATTTTTCATTTTCAAAATTACTTCAAAAATCTAATATGACTTGGCACGCATCATGGTGGGGTGCAAAGTATCCATGTCCATCTGAATAACAATAATTCGTCAACATAAATCATTGTCGTGTCGTCAGAGGGGGTATAGAGGGACTTTTCATTTTCAAAATTACCTCAAAATCAAATATGACTTGGCACGCAACATGATGGGGTGCAGAATATTCATTTCCATCTGAATAACAATAATTCGTCAACGGAAATCATTGTCGGGTCGTTAGAGGGGGTATAGAGGAATTTTTCATTTTCAATATTTCTTCAAAAATCTAATATGACTTGGCACGCATCATGGTGGGGTGCAAAGTATCCATGTCCATCTGAATAACAATAATTCTTCAATCTAAATCATTGTCGTGTCGTCAGAGGGGTTATAGAGGTATTTTTCATTTTCAAAATTACTTCAAAAATCTAATATGACTTGGCACGCATCATACTGGGGTGCAAAGTATCCATATATATCTAAATAACAATAATTCGTCAACAGAAATCATTGTCGGGTCGTCAGAAGAGGTATAGAGGGATATTTCATTTTCGATATTTCTTCAAAAATCTAATATTACTTGGCACGCATCATGGTGGGGTGCAGAATATCCATATCTATCTGAATAACAATAATTCCTTAACAGAAATTTTTGTTGTGTCGTCAGAGGGGGAATAGAGGGATTTTTCAATTTCAAAATAACCTCAAAATTTAATATGACTTGGCACGCAACATGGTGGGGGCAGAATATTCATTTTCATCTGAATAACAATAATTCGTCAACAGAAATCATTGTCGGGTCGTTAGAGGGGGTATAGAGGGATTTTTCATTTTCAATATTTCTTCAAAAATCTAATATTACTTGGCACGCATCATGTTGGGGTGCATAATATTTATATCTATCTGAATAACAATAATTCCTTATCAGAAATTATTGTCGTGTCGTCAGAGGGGGTATAGATGGATTTTTCATTTTCAAAATTACCTCAAAATCAAATATGACCTGGCACGCAACATGGTGGGGTACAGAATATCCATTTCTATCTGAATAACAATAATGTGTCAAGAGAAATCATTGTCGGGTCGTCAGAAGTGGTATAGAGGAATTTTTCATTTTCAAAATTACTTCAAATATCTAATATGACTTGGCACGCAACATGGTGGGGTGCAGAATATCCATTTCCATCTGACTAACAATAATTCGTCAAAAGAAATCATTGTCGGGTCGTAAAAAGAGGTATAGAGGGATATTTCATTTTCAAAATTACTTCAAAAATCAAATATGAGTTGGCACGTATCATGGTGGGGTGCAAAGTATCCTTGTTCATCTGAATAACATTAATTCATCAACAGAAATCATTGTCGGGACGTCAGAGGGGGTATAGAGGGATTTTTCATTATCAAAATGACTTCAACAATCAAATATGACATGGCACGCAACATGGTGGGGTGCAGACTATTTATTTTCATCTGAATTACAATAACTCGTCAACAGAAATCATTGACGGGTCGTTGGAGGGGGTATAGAGGGATTTTTCATTTTCAAAATTTCTTCAGAAAACTAATATGACTTGGCACGCATCATGGTGGGGTGCAGAATATCCATTTCCATCTGAATAACAATAATTTGTCAACAGAAATCATTGTCGGGTCGTTAGAGGGTGTATAGAGGGATTTTTCATTTTCAATATATCTTCAAAAATGTAATATGACTTGGCACGCATCATGGTGGGGTGCAAAGTATCCATGTCCATCTGAATAAAAATAATTCGTCAACAGAAATCATTGTCGGGTCGTCAGAGGGGGTATAGAGGGATTTTTCATAATCAAAATTATTTCAAAAATAAAATATGACAAGGCACGCATCATGTCGTGGTGCAGAATATCCTTTTCTATCTGACTAACATTAATTCGTCAACATAAATCATTGTCGTGTAGTCAGAGGGGGTATGGAGGGATTTTTCATTTTCAAAATTACTTCAAAAATCTAATATGACTTGGCACGCATCATGGTGGGATGCAAAGTATCCATGTCCATCTAAATAACAATAATTCGTCAACAGAAATCATTGTCGGGTCGTCAGAGGTGGTATAGAGGGATTTTTCAATTTCAAAATTACTTCAAAAATCTAATATGACTTGGCACTCATCATGGTGGGGTGCAGAATATCCATTTCCATCTGAATAACAATAATTCCTTAACAGAAATTTTTGTTGTGTCGTCAGAGGGGGTATAGAGGGATTTTTCAATTTCAAAATAACCTCAAAATTTAATATGACTTGGCACGCAACATGGTGGGGGCAGAATATTCATTTTCATCTGAATAACAATAATTCGTCAACAGAAATCATTGTCGGGTCGTTAGAGGGGGTATAGAGGGATTTTTCATTTTCAATATTTCTACAAAAATCTAATATTACTTGGCACGCATCATGTTGGGGTGCATAATATTCATATCTATCTGAATAACAATAATTCCTTAACAGAAATTATTGTCGTGTCGTCAGAGGGGGTATAGATGGATTTTTCATTTTCAAAATTACCTCAAAATCAAATATGATCTGGCACGCAACATGGTGGGGTACAGAATATCCATTTCTATCTGAATAACAATAATGTGTCAAGAGAAATCATTGTCGGGTCGTCAGAAGTGGTATAGAGGAATTTTTCATTTTCGAAATTACTTCAAATATCTAATATGACTTGGCACGCAACATGGTGGGGTGCAGAATATCCATTTCCATCTGAATAACTATAAGTCGTCAACAGAACTCATTGTCGGGTCGTCAGAGGGGGTATAGAGGAATTTTTCATTTTCAAAATGACTTCAAAAATCAAATATGACTTGGCACGCAATATGGTGGGGTACAGAATATCCATTTCCATCTCAATAACAATAATTTGTCAACAGATATCATTGTAGTGTCGTCAGAGGGGGTATAGAGGGATTTTTCATTTTCAAAATTACCTCAAAATCAAATATGACTTGGCACGCAACATGATGGGGTGCAGAATATATATTTTAATCTGAATAACAATAATTCGTCAACAGAATTCATTGTCGGGTCGTTAGAGGGGGTATAGAGGGATTTTTCATTTTCAATATTTCTTCAAAAATCCAATATGACTTGGCACGCATCATGGTGGGGTGCAAAGTATCCATGTCCATCTGAATTACAATAATTCTTCAACATAATTCATTGTCGTGTCGTCAGAGGGGGTATAGATGGATTTTTCATTTTCAAAATTACTTCAAAAATCAAATATGACTTGGCATGTATCATGGTGGAGTGCATAATATCCATTTTCATCTAAATTACAATAATTCGTCAACAGAAATCATTGTCGGGTCGTCAGAGGGGGTATAGAGGGATTTTTCATTTTCAATATTACTTCAAAAATCTAATATGACTTGGCACGTATCATGGTGGAGTGCATAATATCCATTTTCATCTAAATTACAATAATTTGTCAACAGAAATCATTGTCGGGTCGTCAGAGGGGGTATAGAGGGATTTTTCATCATCAAAATGACTTCAAAAATCAAATATGACTTGGCACGCATCATAGTAGGGTACAGAATATATATTTCCATCTGAATATCAAGAATTCGATAACAGAAATAGTTGTCGGGTCGTTAGAGGGGGTATAGAGGCATTTTTCATTTTCAAAATTACCTCAAAATCAAATATGACTTGGCACGCAACATGATGGGGTGCAGAATATTCATTTCCATCTGAATAACAATAATTCGTCAACGGAAATCATTGTCGGGTCGTTAGAGGGGGTATAGAGGAATTTTTCATAATCAAAATTATTTCAAAAATAAAATATGACAAGGCACGCATCATGTCGTGGTGCAGAATATCCTTTTCTATCTGACTAACATAAATTCGTCAACATAAATCATTGTCGTGTAGTCAGAGGGGGTATGGAGGGATTTTTCATTTTCAAAATTACTTCAAAAATCTAATATGACTTGGCACGCATCATGGTGGGATGCAAAGTATCCATGTCCATCTGAATAACAATAATTCGTCAATTTAAATCATTGTCGTGTCGCCAGAGGGGGTATAGAGCTATTTCTCATTTTCAAAATTACTTCAAAAATCTAATATGACTTGGCACGCATCATAGTGGTGTGCAAAGTATCCATATATATATATCTAAATAACAATAATTCGTCAAAAGAAATCATTGTCGGGTCGTAAAAAGAGGTATAGAGGGATATTTCATTTTCAAAAATACTTCAAAAATCAAATATGAGTTGGCACGTATCATGGTGGGGTGCATAATATCCATTTTCATCTAAATTACAATAATTTGTCAACAGAAATCATTGTCGGGTCGTCAGAGGGGGTATAGAGGGATTTTTCATCATCAAAATGACTTCAAAAATCAAATATGACTTGGCACGCATCATAGTAGGGTACAGAATATATATTTCCATCTGAATATCGAGAATTCGATAACAGAAATCATTGTCGGGTCGTTAGAGGGGGTATAGAGGCATTTTTCATTTTCAAAATTACCTCAAAATCAAATATGACTTGGCACGCAACATGATGGGGTGCAGAATATTCATTTCCATCTGAATAACAATAATTCGTCAACGGAAATCATTGTCGGGTCGTTAGAGGGGGTATAGAGGAATTTTTCATAATCAAAATTATTTCAAAAATAAAATATGACAAGGCACGCATCATGTCGTGGTGCAGAATATCCTTTTCTATCTGACTAACATAAATTCGTCAACATAAATCATTGTCGTGTAGTCAGAGGGGGTATGGAGGGATTTTTCATTTTCAAAATTACTTCAAAAATCTAATATGACTTGGCACGCATCATGGTGGGATGCAAAGTATCCATGTCCATCTGAATAACAATAATTCGTCAATTTAAATCATTGTCGTGTCGCCAGAGGGGGTATAGAGCTATTTCTCATTTTCAAAATTACTTCAAAAATCTAATATGACTTGGCACGCATCATAGTGGTGTGCAAAGTATCCATATATATATATATCTAAATAACAATAATTCGTCAAAAGAAATCATTGTCGGGTCGTAAAAAGAGGTATAGAGGGATATTTCATTTTCAAAAATACTTCAAAAATCAAATATGAGTTGGCACGTATCATGGTGGGGTGCAAAGTATCCTTGTTCATCTGAATAACATTAATTCATCAACAGAAATCATTGTCGGGACGTCAGAGGGGGTATAGAGGGATTTTTCATTATCAAAATGACTTCAACAATCAAATATGACATGGCACGCAACATGGTGGGGTGCAGACTATTTATTTTCATCTGAATTACAATAACTCGTCAACAGAAATCATTGACGGGTCGTTGGAGGGGGTATAGAGGGATTTTTCATTTTCAAAATTTCTTCAGAAAACTAATATGACTTGGCACGCATCATCGTGAGGTGCAGAATATCCATTTCCATCTGAATAACAATAATTTGTCAACAGAAATCATTGTCGGGTCGTTAGAGGGTGTATAGAGGGATTTTTCATTTTCAATATATCTTCAAAAATGTAATATGACTTGGCCCGCATCATGGTGGGGTGCAAAGTATCCATGTCCATCTGAATAAAAATAATTCGTCAACAGAAATCATTGTCGGGTCGTCAGAGGGGGTATAGAGGGATTTTTCATAATCAAAATTATTTCAAAAATAAAATATGACAAGGCACGCATCATGTCGTGGTGCAGAATATCCTTTTCTATCTGACTAACATAAATTCGTCAACATAAATCATTGTCGTGTAGTCAGAGGGGGTATGGAGGGATTTTTCATTTTCAAAATTACTTCAAAAATCTAATATGACTTGGCACGCATCATGGTGGGCTGCAAAGTATCCATGTCCATCTGAATAACAATAATTCGTCAATTTAAATCATTGTCGTGTCGTCAGAGGGGGTATAGAGCTATTTCTCATTTTCAAAATTACTTCAAAAATCTAATATGACTTGGCACGCATCATAGTGGTGTGCAAAGTATCCATATATATATATATATCTAAATAACAATAATTCGTCAACAGAAATCATTGTCGGGTCGTCAGAGGTGGTATAGAGGGATTTTTCATTTTCAAAATTACTTCAAAAATCTAATATGACTTGGAACTCATCATGGTGGGGTGCAGAATATTCATTTCCATCTGAATAACAATAATTCGTCAACGGAAATCATTGTCGGGTCGTTAGAGGGGGTATAGAGGGATTTTTCATTTTCAAAATGACTTCAAAAATCAAATATGACTTGGCACGTATCATGGTGGAGTGCATAATATCCATTTCCATCTAAATTACAATAAGTCGTCAACAGAAATCTTTGTCGGGTCGTTAGAGGGGGTATAGAGGGATTTTTCAGTTTCAAAATTACTTCAAAAATCAAATATGACTTGGCACGTATCATGGTGGAGTGCATAATATCCATTTTCATCTAAATTAAAATAATTTGTCAACAGAAATCATTGTCGGGTCGTCAGAGGGGGTATAGAGGGATTTTTCATTATGAAAATGACTTCAAAAGTCAAATATGACTTGGCACGCATCATAGTAGGGTGCAGAATATATATTTCCATCTGAATAACAAGAATTTGTTAACAGAAATCATTGTCGGGTCGTTAGAGGGGGTATAGAGGGATTTTTCATTTTCAAAATTACCTCAAAATCAAATATGACTTGACACGCAACATAGTGGGGTACAGAATATCCATTTCTATCTGAATAACAATAATTTGTCAACAGAAATCATTGTCCGTCGTCAAAGGGGGTATAGAGGGATTTTTCATTTTCAAAATTACTTCAAAAATCTAATATGACTTGGCACGCATCATGGTGGGGTGCAAAGTATCCATGTCCATCTGAATAACAATAATTCGTGAACATAAATCATTGTCGTGTCGTCAGAGGGGGTATAGAGGGACTTTTCATTTTCAAAATTACCTCAAAATCAAATATGACTTGGCACGCAACATGATGGGGTGCAGAATATTCATTTCCATCTGAATAACAATAATTCGTCAACGGAAATCATTGTCGGGTCGTTAGAGGGGGTATAGAGGAATTTTTCATTTTCAATATTTCTTCAAAAATCTAATATGACTTGGCACGCATCATGGTGGGGTGCAAAGTATCCATGTCCATCTGAATAACAATAATTCTTCAATCTAAATCATTGTCGTGTCGTCAGAGGGGTTATAGAGGTATTTTTCATTTTCAAAATTACTTCAAAAATCTAATATGACTTGGCACGCATCATACTGGGGTGCAAAGTATCCATATATATCTAAATAACAATAATTCGTCAACAGAAATCATTGTCGGGTCGTCAGAAGAGGTATAGAGGGATATTTCATTTTCGATATTTCTTCAAAAATCTAATATTACTTGGCACGCATCATGGTGGGGTGCAGAATATCCATATCTATCTGAATAACAATAATTCCTTAACAGAAATTTTTGTTGTGTCGTCAGAGGGGGAATAGAGGGATTTTTCAATTTCAAAATGACCTCAAAATTTAATATGACTTGGCACGCAACATGGTGGGGGCAGAATATTCATTTTCATCTGAATAACAATAATTCGTCAACAGAAATCATTGTCGGGTCGTTAGAGGGGGTATAGAGGGATTTTTCATTTTCAATATTTCTTCAAAAATCTAATATTACTTGGCACGCATCATGTTGGGGTGCATAATATTTATATCTATCTGAATAACAATAATTCCTTATCAGAAATTATTGTCGTGTCGTCAGAGGGGGTATAGATGGATTTTTCATTTTCAAAATTACCTCAAAATCAAATATGACCTGGCACGCAACATGGTGGGGTACAGAATATCCATTTCTATCTGAATAACAATAATGTGTCAAGAGAAATCATTGTCGGGTCGTCAGAAGTGGTATAGAGGAATTTTTCATTTTCAAAATTACTTCAAATATCTAATATGACTTGGCACGCAACATGGTGGGGTGCAGAATATCCATTTCCATCTGACTAACAATAATTCGTCAAAAGAAATCATTGTCGGGTCGTAAAAAGAGGTATAGAGGGATATTTCATTTTCAAAATTACTTCAAAAATCAAATATGAGTTGGCACGTATCATGGTGGGGTGCAAAGTATCCTTGTTCATCTGAATAACATTAATTCATCAACAGAAATCATTGTCGGGACGTCAGAGGGGGTATAGAGGGATTTTTCATTATCAAAATGACTTCAACAATCAAATATGACATGGCACGCAACATGGTGGGGTGCAGACTATTTATTTTCATCTGAATTACAATAACTCGTCAACAGAAATCATTGACGGGTCGTTGAAGGGGGTATAGAGGGATTTTTCATTTTCAAAATTTCTTCAGAAAACTAATATGACTTGGCACGCATCATGGTGGGGTGCAGAATATCCATTTCCATCTGAATAACAATAATTTGTCAACAGAAATCATTGTCGGGTCGTTAGAGGGTGTATAGAGGGATTTTTCATTTTCAATATATCTTCAAAAATGTAATATGACTTGGCACGCATCATGGTGGGGTGCAAAGTATCCATGTCCATCTGAATAAAAATAATTCGTCAACAGAAATCATTGTCGGGTCGTCAGAGGGGGTATAGAGGGATTTTTCATAATCAAAATTATTTCAAAAATAAAATATGACAAGGCACGCATCATGTCGTGGTGCAGAATATCCTTTTCTATCTGACTAACATTAATTCGTCAACATAAATCATTGTCGTGTAGTCAGAGGGGGTATGGAGGGATTTTTCATTTTCAAAATTACTTCAAAAATCTAATATGACTTGGCACGCATCATGGTGGGATGCAAAGTATCCATGTCCATCTGAATAACAATAATTCGTCAATTTAAATCATTGTCGTGTCGCCAGAGGGGGTATAGAGCTATTTCTCATTTTCAAAATTACTTCAAAAATCTAATATGACTTGGCACGCATCATAGTGGTGTGCAAAGTATCCATATATATATATATCTAAATAACAATAATTCGTCAAAAGAAATCATTGTCGGGTCGTAAAAAGAGGTATAGAGGGATATTTCATTTTCAAAAATACTTCAAAAATCAAATATGAGTTGGCACGTATCATGGTGGGGTGCATAATATCCATTTTCATCTAAATTACAATAATTTGTCAACAGAAATCATTGTCGGGTCGTCAGAGGGGGTATAGAGGGATTTTTCATCATCAAAATGACTTCAAAAATCAAATATGACTTGGCACGCATCATAGTAGGGTACAGAATATATATTTCCATCTGAATATCGAGAATTCGATAACAGAAATCATTGTCGGGTCGTTAGAGGGGGTATAGAGGCATTTTTCATTTTCAAAATTACCTCAAAATCAAATATGACTTGGCACGCAACATGATGGGGTGCAGAATATTCATTTCCATCTGAATAACAATAATTCGTCAACGGAAATCATTGTCGGGTCGTTAGAGGGGGTATAGAGGAATTTTTCATAATCAAAATTATTTCAAAAATAAAATATGACAAGGCACGCATCATGTCGTGGTGCAGAATATCCTTTTCTATCTGACTAACATAAATTCGTCAACATAAATCATTGTCGTGTAGTCAGAGGGGGTATGGAGGGATTTTTCATTTTCAAAATTACTTCAAAAATCTAATATGACTTGGCACGCATCATGGTGGGATGCAAAGTATCCATGTCCATCTGAATAACAATAATTCGTCAATTTAAATCATTGTCGTGTCGCCAGAGGGGGTATAGAGCTATTTCTCATTTTCAAAATTACTTCAAAAATCTAATATGACTTGGCACGCATCATAGTGGTGTGCAAAGTATCCATATATATATATCTAAATAACAATAATTCGTCAAAAGAAATCATTGTCGGGTCGTAAAAAGAGGTATAGAGGGATATTTCATTTTCAAAAATACTTCAAAAATCAAATATGAGTTGGCACGTATCATGGTGGGGTGCAAAGTATCCTTGTTCATCTGAATAACATTAATTCATCAACAGAAATCATTGTCGGGACGTCAGAGGGGGTATAGAGGGATTTTTCATTATCAAAATGACTTCAACAATCAAATATGACATGGCACGCAACATGGTGGGGTGCAGACTATTTATTTTCATCTGAATTACAATAACTCGTCAACAGAAATCATTGACGGGTCGTTGGAGGGGGTATAGAGGGATTTTTCATTTTCAAAATTTCTTCAGAAAACTAATATGACTTGGCACGCATCATCGTGAGGTGCAGAATATCCATTTCCATCTGAATAACAATAATTTGTCAACAGAAATCATTGTCGGGTCGTTAGAGGGTGTATAGAGGGATTTTTCATTTTCAATATATCTTCAAAAATGTAATATGACTTGGCCCGCATCATGGTGGGGTGCAAAGTATCCATGTCCATCTGAATAAAAATAATTCGTCAACAGAAATCATTGTCGGGTCGTCAGAGGGGGTATAGAGGGATTTTTCATAATCAAAATTATTTCAAAAATAAAATATGACAAGGCACGCATCATGTCGTGGTGCAGAATATCCTTTTCTATCTGACTAACATAAATTCGTCAACATAAATCATTGTCGTGTAGTCAGAGGGGGTATGGAGGGATTTTTCATTTTCAAAATTACTTCAAAAATCTAATATGACTTGGCACGCATCATGGTGGGCTGCAAAGTATCCATGTCCATCTGAATAACAATAATTCGTCAATTTAAATCATTGTCGTGTCGTCAGAGGGGGTATAGAGCTATTTCTCATTTTCAAAATTACTTCAAAAATCTAATATGACTTGGCACGCATCATAGTGGTGTGCAAAGTATCCATATATATATATATCTAAATAACAATAATTCGTCAACAGAAATCATTGTCGGGTCGTCAGAGGTGGTATAGAGGGATTTTTCATTTTCAAAATTACTTCAAAAATCTAATATGACTTGGAACTCATCATGGTGGGGTGCAGAATATTCATTTCCATCTGAATAACAATAATTCGTCAACGGAAATCATTGTCGGGTCGTTAGAGGGGGTATAGAGGGATTTTTCATTTTCAAAATGACTTCAAAAATCAAATATGACTTGGCACGTATCATGGTGGAGTGCATAATATCCATTTCCATCTAAATTACAATAAGTCGTCAACAGAAATCTTTGTCGGGTCGTTAGAGGGGGTATAGAGGGATTTTTCAGTTTCAAAATTACTTCAAAAATCAAATATGACTTGGCACGTATCATGGTGGAGTGCATAATATCCATTTTCATCTAAATTAAAATAATTTGTCAACAGAAATCATTGTCGGGTCGTCAGAGGGGGTATAGAGGGATTTTTCATTATGAAAATGACTTCAAAAGTCAAATATGACTTGGCACGCATCATAGTAGGGTGCAGAATATATATTTCCATCTGAATAACAAGAATTTGTTAACAGAAATCATTGTCGGGTCGTTAGAGGGGGTATAGAGGGATTTTTCATTTTCAAAATTACCTCAAAATCAAATATGACTTGACACGCAACATAGTGGGGTACAGAATATCCATTTCTATCTGAATAACAATAATTTGTCGACAGAAATCATTGTCCGTCGTCAAAGGGGGTATAGAGGGATTTTTCATTTTCAAAATTACTTCAAAAATCTAATATGACTTGGCACGCATCATGGTGGGGTGCAAAGTATCCATGTCCATCTGAATAACAATAATTCGTCAACATAAATCATTGTCGTGTCGTCAGAGGGGGTATAGAGGGACTTTTCATTTTCAAAATTACCTCAAAATCAAATATGACTTGGCACGCAACATGATGGGGTGCAGAATATTCATTTCCATCTGAATAACAATAATTCGTCAACGGAAATCATTGTCGGGTCGTTAGAGGGGGTATAGAGGAATTTTTCATTTTCAATATTTCTTCAAAAATCTAATATGACTTGGCACGCATCATGGTGGGGTGCAAAGTATCCATGTCCATCTGAATAACAATAATTCTTCAATCTAAATCATTGTCGTGTCGTCAGAGGGGTTATAGAGGTATTTTTCATTTTCAAAATTACTTCAAAAATCTAATATGACTTGGCACGCATCATACTGGGGTGCAAAGTATCCATATATATCTAAATAACAATAATTCGTCAACAGAAATCATTGTCGGGTCGTCAGAAGAGGTATAGAGGGATATTTCATTTTCGATATTTCTTCAAAAATCTAATATTACTTGGCACGCATCATGGTGGGGTGCAGAATATCCATATCTATCTGAATAACAATAATTCCTTAACAGAAATTTTTGTTGTGTCGTCAGAGGGGGAATAGAGGGATTTTTCAATTTCAAAATGACCTCAAAATTTAATATGACTTGGCACGCAACATGGTGGGGGCAGAATATTCATTTTCATCTGAATAACAATAATTCGTCAACAGAAATCATTGTCGGGTCGTTAGAGGGGGTATAGAGGGATTTTTCATTTTCAATATTTCTTCAAAAATCTAATATTACTTGGCACGCATCATGTTGGGGTGCATAATATTTATATCTATCTGAATAACAATAATTCCTTATCAGAAATTATTGTCGTGTCGTCAGAGGGGGTATAGATGGATTTTTCATTTTCAAAATTACCTCAAAATCAAATATGACCTGGCACGCAACATGGTGGGGTACAGAATATCCATTTCTATCTGAATAACAATAATGTGTCAAGAGAAATCATTGTCGGGTCGTCAGAAGTGGTATAGAGGAATTTTTCATTTTCAAAATTACTTCAAATATCTAATATGACTTGGCACGCAACATGGTGGGGTGCAGAATATCCATTTCCATCTGACTAACAATAATTCGTCAAAAGAAATCATTGTCGGGTCGTAAAAAGAGGTATAGAGGGATATTTCATTTTCAAAATTACTTCAAAAATCAAATATGAGTTGGCACGTATCATGGTGGGGTGCAAAGTATCCTTGTTCATCTGAATAACATTAATTCATCAACAGAAATCATTGTCGGGACGTCAGAGGGGGTATAGAGGGATTTTTCATTATCAAAATGACTTCAACAATCAAATATGACATGGCACGCAACATGGTGGGGTGCAGACTATTTATTTTCATCTGAATTACAATAACTCGTCAACAGAAATCATTGACGGGTCGTTGAAGGGGGTATAGAGGGATTTTTCATTTTCAAAATTTCTTCAGAAAACTAATATGACTTGGCACGCATCATGGTGGGGTGCAGAATATCCATTTCCATCTGAATAACAATAATTTGTCAACAGAAATCATTGTCGGGTCGTTAGAGGGTGTATAGAGGGATTTTTCATTTTCAATATATCTTCAAAAATGTAATATGACTTGGCACGCATCATGGTGGGGTGCAAAGTATCCATGTCCATCTGAATAAAAATAATTCGTCAACAGAAATCATTGTCGGGTCGTCAGAGGGGGTATAGAGGGATTTTTCATAATCAAAATTATTTCAAAAATAAAATATGACAAGGCACGCATCATGTCGTGGTGCAGAATATCCTTTTCTATCTGACTAACATTAATTCGTCAACATAAATCATTGTCGTGTAGTCAGAGGGGGTATGGAGGGATTTTTCATTTTCAAAATTACTTCAAAAATCTAATATGACTTGGCACGCATCATGGTGGGATGCAAAGTATCCATGTCCATCTGAATAACAATAATTCGTCAATTTAAGTCATTGTCGTGTCGTCAGAGGGGGTATAGAGCTATTTCTCATTTTCAAAATTACTTCAAAAATCTAATATGACTTGGCACGCATCATAGTGGTGTGCAAAGTATCCATATATATATATATATATATATATATCTAAATAACAATAATTCGTCAACAGAAATCATTGTCGGGTCGTCAGAGGTGGTATAGAGGGATTTTTCAATTTCAAAATTACTTCAAAAATCTAATATGACTTGGCACTCATCATGGTGGGGTGCAGAATATCCATTTCCATCTGAATAACAATAATTCCTTAACAGAAATTTTTGTTGTGTCGTCAGAGGGGGTATAGAGGGATTTTTCAATTTCAAAATAACCTCAAAATTTAATATGACTTGGCACGCAACATGGTGGGGGCAGAATATTCATTTTCATCTGAATAACAATAATTCGTCAACAGAAATCATTGTCGGGTCGTTAGAGGGGGTATAGAGGGATTTTTCATTTTCAATATTTCTTCAAAAATCTAATATTACTTGGCACGCATCATGATGGGGTGCATAATATTCATATCTATCTGAATAACAATAATTCCTTAACAGAAATTATTGTCGTGTCGTCAGAGGGGGTATAGATGGATATTTCATTTTCAAAATTACCTCAAAATCAAATATGATCTGGCACGCAACATGGTGGGGTACAGAATATTCATTTCTATCTGAATAACAATAATGTGTCAAGAGAAATCATTGTCGGGTCGTCAGAAGTGGTATAGAGGAATTTTTCATTTTCGAAATTACTTCAAATATCTAATATGACTTGGCACGCAACATGGTGGGGTGCAGAATATTCATTTCCATCTGAATAACTATAAGTCGTCAACAGAACTCATTGTCGGGTCGTCAGAGGGGGTATAGAGGAATTTTTCATTTTCAAAATGACTTCAAAAATCAAATATGACTTGGCACGCAATATGGTGGGGTACAGAATATCCATTTCCATCTCAATAACAATAATTTGTCAACAGATATCATTGTAGTGTCGTCAGAGGGGGTATAGAGGGATTTTTCATTTTCAAAATTACCTCAAAATCAAATATGACTTGGCACGCAACATGATGGGGTGCAGAATATATATTTTAATCTGAATAACAATAATTCGTCAACAGAAATCATTGTCGGGTCGTTAGAGGGGGTATAGAGGGATTTTTCATTTTCAATATTTCTTCAAAAATCCAATATGACTTGGCACGCATCATGGTGGGGTGCAAAGTATCCATGTCCATCTGAATTACAATAATTCTTCAACCTAATTCATTGTCGTGTCGTCAGAGGGGGTATAGATGGATTTTTCATTTTCAAAATAACTTCAAAAATCAAATATGACTTGGCATGTATCATGGTGGAGTGCATAATATCCATTTTCATCTAAATTACAATAATTCGTCAACAGAAATCATTGTCGGGTCGTCAGAGGGGGTATAGAGGGATTTTTCATTTTCAATATTACTTCAAAAATCTAATATGACTTGGCACGTATCATGGTGGAGTGCATAATATCCATTTTCATCTAAATTACAATAATTTGTCAACAGAAATCATTGTCGGGTCGTCAGAGGGGGTATAGAGGGATCTTTCATTATGAAAATGACTTCAAAAGTCAAATATGACTTGGCACGCATCATAGTAGGGTGCAGAATATATATTTCCATCTGAATAACAAGAATTTGTTAACAGAAATCATTGTCGGGTCGTTAGAGGGGGTATAGAGGGATTTTTCATTTTCAAAATTACCTCAAAATCAAATATGACTTGACACGCAACATAGTGGGGTACAGAATATTCATTTTCATCTGAATAACAATAATTCGTCAACAGAAATCATTGTCGGGTCGTTAGAGGGGGTATAGAGGGATTTTTCATTTCCAATATTTCTTCAAAAATCTAATATGACTTGGCACGCATCATGGTGGGGTGCAAAGTATCCATGTCCATCTGAATAACAATAATTCTTCAATCTAAATCATTGTCGTGTCGTCAGAGGGGTTATAGAGGTATTTTTCATTTTCAAAATTACTTCAAAAATCTAATATGACTTGGCACGCATCATACTGGGGTGCAAAGTATCCATATATATCTAAATAACAATAATTCGTCAACAGAAATCATTGTCGGGTCGTCAGAAGAGGTATAGAGGGATATTTCATTTTCGATATTTCTTCAAAAATCTAATATTACTTGGCACGCATCATGGTGGGGTGCAGAATATCCATATCTATCTGAATAACAATAATTCCTTAACAGAAATTTTTGTTGTGTCGTCAGAGGGGGAATAGAGGGATTTTTCAATTTCAAAATGACCTCAAAATTTAATATGACTTGGCACGCAACATGGTGGGGGCAGAATATTCATTTTCATCTGAATAACAATAACTCGTCAACAGAAATCATTGTCGGTTCGTCAGAGGGGGTATAGAGGGATTTTTCATCATCAAAATGACTTCAAAAATCAAATATGACTTGGCACGCATCATAGTAGGGTACAGAATATATATTTCCATCTGAATATCGAGAATTCGATAACAGAAATCATTGTCGGGTCGTTAGAGGGGGTATAGAGGCATTTTTCATTTTCAAAATTACCTCAAAATCAAATATGACTTGGCACGCAACATGATGGGGTGCAGAATATTCATTTCCATCTGAATAACAATAATTCGTCAACGGAAATCATTGTCGGGTCGTTAGAGGGGGTATAGAGGAATTTTTCATAATCAAAATTATTTCAAAAATAAAATATGACAAGGCACGCATCATGTCGTGGTGCAGAATATCCTTTTCTATCTGACTAACATAAATTCGTCAACATAAATCATTGTCGTGTAGTCAGAGGGGGTATGGAGGGATTTTTCATTTTCAAAATTACTTCAAAAATCTAATATGACTTGGCACGCATCATGGTGGGATGCAAAGTATCCATGTCCATCTGAATAACAATAATTCGTCAATTTAAATCATTGTCGTGTCGCCAGAGGGGGTATAGAGCTATTTCTCATTTTCAAAATTACTTCAAAAATCTAATATGACTTGGCACGCATCATAGTGGTGTGCAAAGTATCCATATATATATATCTAAATAACAATAATTCGTCAAAAGAAATAATTGTCGGGTCGTAAAAAGAGGTATAGAGGGATATTTCATTTTCAAAAATACTTCAAAAATCAAATATGAGTTGGCACGTATCATGGTGGGGTGCAAAGTATCCTTGTTCATCTGAATAACATTAATTCATCAACAGAAATCATTGTCGGGACGTCAGAGGGGGTATAGAGGGATTTTTCATTATCAAAATGACTTCAACAATCAAATATGACATGGCACGCAACATGGTGGGGTGCAGACTATTTATTTTCATCTGAATTACAATAACTCGTCAACAGAAATCATTGACGGGTCGTTGGAGGGGGTATAGAGGGATTTTTCATTTTCAAAATTTCTTCAGAAAACTAATATGACTTGGCACGCATCATCGTGAGGTGCAGAATATCCATTTCCATCTGAATAACAATAATTTGTCAACAGAAATCATTGTCGGGTCGTTAGAGGGTGTATAGAGGGATTTTTCATTTTCAATATATCTTCAAAAATGTAATATGACTTGGCCCGCATCATGGTGGGGTGCAAAGTATCCATGTCCATCTGAATAAAAATAATTCGTCAACAGAAATCATTGTCGGGTCGTCAGAGGGGGTATAGAGGGATTTTTCATAATCAAAATTATTTCAAAAATAAAATATGACAAGGCACGCATCATGTCGTGGTGCAGAATATCCTTTTCTATCTGACTAACATAAATTCGTCAACATAAATCATTGTCGTGTAGTCAGAGGGGGTATGGAGGGATTTTTCATTTTCAAAATTACTTCAAAAATCTAATATGACTTGGCACGCATCATGGTGGGATGCAAAGTATCCATGTCCATCTGAATAACAATAATTCGTCAATTTAAATCATTGTCGTGTCGCCAGAGGGGGTATAGAGCTATTTCTCATTTTCAAAATTACTTCAAAAATCTAATATGACTTGGCACGCATCATAGTGGTGTGCAAAGTATCCATATATATATATCTAAATAACAATAATTCGTCAAAAGAAATAATTGTCGGGTCGTAAAAAGAGGTATAGAGGGATATTTCATTTTCAAAAATACTTCAAAAATCAAATATGAGTTGGCACGTATCATGGTGGGGTGCAAAGTATCCTTGTTCATCTGAATAACATTAATTCATCAACAGAAATCATTGTCGGGACGTCAGAGGGGGTATAGAGGGATTTTTCATTATCAAAATGACTTCAACAATCAAATATGACATGGCACGCAACATGGTGGGGTGCAGACTATTTATTTTCATCTGAATTACAATAACTCGTCAACAGAAATCATTGACGGGTCGTTGGAGGGGGTATAGAGGGATTTTTCATTTTCAAAATTTCTTCAGAAAACTAATATGACTTGGCACGCATCATCGTGAGGTGCAGAATATCCATTTCCATCTGAATAACAATAATTTGTCAACAGAAATCATTGTCGGGTCGTTAGAGGGTGTATAGAGGGATTTTTCATTTTCAATATATCTTCAAAAATGTAATATGACTTGGCCCGCATCATGGTGGGGTGCAAAGTATCCATGTCCATCTGAATAACAATAATTCGTCAATTTAAATCATTGTCGTGTCGTCAGAGGGGGTATAGAGCTATTTCTCATTTTCAAAATTACTTCAAAAATCTAATATGACTTGGCACGCATCATAGTGGTGTGCAAAGTATCCATATATATATATATATCTAAATAACAATAATTCGTCAACAGAAATCATTGTCGGGTCGTCAGAGGTGGTATAGAGGGATTTTTCATTTTCAAAATTACTTCAAAAATCTAATATGACTTGGAACTCATCATGGTGGGGTGCAGAATATTCATTTCCATCTGAATAACAATAATTCGTCAACGGAAATCATTGTCGGGTCGTTAGAGGGGGTATAGAGGGATTTTTCATTTTCAAAATGACTTCTAAAATCAAATATGACTTGGCACGTATCATGGTGGAGTGCATAATATCCATTTCCATCTAAATTACAATAAGTCGTCAACAGAAATCTTTGTCGGGTCGTTAGAGGGGGTATAGAGGGATTTTTCAGTTTCAAAATTACTTCAAAAATCAAATATGACTTGGCACGTATCATGGTGGAGTGCATAATATCCATTTTCATCTAAATTAAAATAATTTGTCAACAGAAATCATTGTCGGGTCGTCAGAGGGGGTATAGAGGGATTTTTCATTATGAAAATGACTTCAAAAGTCAAATATGACTTGGCACGCATCATAGTAGGGTGCAGAATATATATTTCCATCTGAATAACAAGAATTTGTTAACAGAAATCATTGTCGGGTCGTTAGAGGGGGTATAGAGGGATTTTTCATTTTCAAAATTACCTCAAAATCAAATATGACTTGACACGCAACATAGTGGGGTACAGAATATCCATTTCTATCTGAATAACAATAATTTGTCAACAGAAATCATTGTCCGTCGTCAAAGGGGGTATAGAGGGATTTTTCATTTTCAAAATTACTTCAAAAATCTAATATGACTTGGCACGCATCATGGTGGGGTGCAAAGTATCCATGTCCATCTGAATAACAATAATTCGTCAACATAAATCATTGTCGTGTCGTCAGAGGGGGTATAGAGGGACTTTTCATTTTCAAAATTACCTCAAAATCAAATATGACTTGGCACGCAACATGATGGGGTGCAGAATATTCATTTCCATCTGAATAACAATAATTCGTCAACGGAAATCATTGTCGGGTCGTTAGAGGGGGTATAGAGGAATTTTTCATTTTCAATATTTCTTCAAAAATCTAATATGACTTGGCACGCATCATGGTGGGGTGCAAAGTATCCATGTCCATCTGAATAACAATAATTCTTCAATCTAAATCATTGTCGTGTCGTCAGAGGGGTTATAGAGGTATTTTTCATTTTCAAAATTACTTCAAAAATCTAATATGACTTGGCACGCATCATACTGGGGTGCAAAGTATCCATATATATCTAAATAACAATAATTCGTCAACAGAAATCATTGTCGGGTCGTCAGAAGAGGTATAGAGGGATATTTCATTTTCGATATTTCTTCAAAAATCTAATATTACTTGGCACGCATCATGGTGGGGTGCAGAATATCCATATCTATCTGAATAACAATAATTCCTTAACAGAAATTTTTGTTGTGTCGTCAGAGGGGGAATAGAGGGATTTTTCAATTTCAAAATGACCTCAAAATTTAATATGACTTGGCACGCAACATGGTGGGGGCAGAATATTCATTTTCATCTGAATAACAATAATTCGTCAACAGAAATCATTGTCGGGTCGTTAGAGGGGGTATAGAGGGATTTTTCATTTTCAATATTTCTTCAAAAATCTAATATTACTTGGCACGCATCATGTTGGGGTGCATAATATTTATATCTATCTGAATAACAATAATTCTTTAACAGAAATTATTGTCGTGTCGTCAGAGGGGGTATAGATGGATTTTTCATTTTCAAAATTACCTCAAAATCAAATATGACCTGGCACGCAACATGGTGGGGTACAGAATATCCATTTCTATCTGAATAACAATAATGTGTCAAGAGAAATCATTGTCGGGTCGTCAGAAGTGGTATAGAGGAATTTTTCATTTTCAAAATTACTTCAAATATCTAATATGACTTGGCACGCAACATGGTGGGGTGCAGAATATCCATTTCCATCTGACTAACAATAATTCGTCAAAAGAAATCATTGTCGGGTCGTAAAAAGAGGTATAGAGGGATATTTCATTTTCAAAATTACTTCAAAAATCAAATATGAGTTGGCACGTATCATGGTGGGGTGCAAAGTATCCTTGTTCATCTGAATAACATTAATTCATCAACAGAAATCATTGTCGGGACGTCAGAGGGGGTATAGAGGGATTTTTCATTATCAAAATGACTTCAACAATCAAATATGACATGGCACGCAACATGGTGGGGTGCAGACTATTTATTTTCATCTGAATTACAATAACTCGTCAACAGAAATCATTGACGGGTCGTTGGAGGGGGTATAGAGGGATTTTTCATTTTCAAAATTTCTTCAGAAAACTAATATGACTTGGCACGCATCATGGTGGGGTGCAGAATATCCATTTCCATCTGAATAACAATAATTTGTCAACAGAAATCATTGTCGGGTCGTTAGAGGGTGTATAGAGGGATTTTTCATTTTCAATATATCTTCAAAAATGTAATATGACTTGGCACGCATCATGGTGGGGTGCAAAGTATCCATGTCCATCTGAATAAAAATAATTCGTCAACAGAAATCATTGTCGGGTCGTCAGAGGGGGTATAGAGGGATTTTTCATAATCAAAATTATTTCAAAAATAAAATATGACAAGGCACGCATCATGTCGTGGTGCAGAATATCCTTTTCTATCTGACTAACATTAATTCGTCAACATAAATCATTGTCGTGTAGTCAGAGGGGGTATGGAGGGATTTTTCATTTTCAAAATTACTTCAAAAATCTAATATGACTTGGCACGCATCATGGTGGGATGCAAAGTATCCATGTCCATCTGAATAACAATAATTCGTCAATTTAAGTCATTGTCGTGTCGTCAGAGGGGGTATAGAGCTATTTCTCATTTTCAAAATTACTTCAAAAATCTAATATGACTTGGCACGCATCATAGTGGTGTGCAAAGTATCCATATATATATATATATATCTAAATAACAATAATTCGTCAACAGAAATCATTGTCGGGTCGTCAGAGGTGGTATAGAGGGATTTTTCAATTTCAAAATTACTTCAAAAATCTAATATGACTTGGCACTCATCACGGTGGGGTGCAGAATATCCATTTCCATCTGAATAACAATAATTCCTTAACAGAAATTTTTGTTGTGTCGTCAGAGGGGGTATAGAGGGATTTTTCAATTTCAAAATAACCTCAAAATTTAATATGACTTGGCACGCAACATGGTGGGGGCAGAATATTCATTTTCATCTGAATAACAATAATTCGTCAACAGAAATTATTGTCGGGTCGTTAGAGGGGGTATAGAGGGATTTTTCATTTTCAATATTTCTTCAAAAATCTAATATTACTTGGCACGCATCATGATGGGGTGCATAATATTCATATCTATCTGAATAACAATAATTCCTTAACAGAAATTATTGTCGTGTCGTCAGAGGGGGTATAGATGGATTTTTCATTTTCAAAATTACCTCAAAATCAAATATGATCTGGCACGCAACATGGTGGGGTACAGAATATTCATTTCCATCTGAATAACAATAATGTGTCAAGAGAAATCATTGTCGGGTCGTCAGAAGTGGTATAGAGGAATTTTTCATTTTCGAAATTACTTCAAATATCTAATATGACTTGGCACGCAACATGGTGGGGTGCAGAATATCCATTTCCATCTGAATAACTATAAGTCGTCAACAGAACTCATTGTCGGGTCGTCAGAGGGGGTATAGAGGAATTTTTCATTTTCAAAATGACTTCAAAAATCAAATATGACTTGGCACGCAATATGGTGGGGTACAGAATATCCATTTCCATCTCAATAACAATAATTTGTCAACAGATATCATTGTAGTGTCGTCAGAGGGGGTATAGAGGGATTTTTCATTTTCAAAATTACCTCAAAATCAAATATGACTTGGCACGCAACATGATGGGGTGCAGAATATATATTTTAATCTGAATAACAATAATTCGTCAACAGAAATCATTGTCGGGTCGTTAGAGGGGGTATAGAGGGATTTTTCATTTTCAATATTTCTTCAAAAATCCAATATGACTTGGCACGCATCATGGTGGGGTGCAAAGTATCCATGTCCATCTGAATTACAATAATTCTTCAACCTAATTCATTGTCGTGTCGTCAGAGGGGGTATAGATGGATTTTTCATTTTCAAAATAACTTCAAAAATCAAATATGACTTGGCATGTATCATGGTGGAGTGCATAATATCCATTTTCATCTAAATTACAATAATTCGTCAACAGAAATCATTGTCGGGTCGTCAGAGGGGGTATAGAGGGATTTTTCATTTTCAATATTACTTCAAAAATCTAATATGACTTGGCACGTATCATGGTGGAGTGCATAATATCCATTTTCATCTAAATTACAATAATTTGTCAACAGAAATCATTGTCGGGTCGTCAGAGGGGGTATAGAGGGATTTTTCATTATGAAAATGACTTCAAAAGTCAAATATGACTTGGCACGCATCATAGTAGGGTGCAGAATATATATTTCCATCTGAATAACAAGAATTTGTTAACAGAAATCATTGTCGGGTCGTTAGAGGGGGTATAGAGGGATTTTTCATTTTCAAAATTACCTCAAAATCAAATATGACTTGACACGCAACATAGTGGGGTACAGAATATTCATTTTCATCTGAATAACAATAATTCGTCAACAGAAATCATTGTCGGGTCGTTAGAGGGGGTATAGAGGGATTTTTCATTTCCAATATTTCTTCAAAAATCTAATATGACTTGGCACGCATCATGGTGGGGTGCAAAGTATCCATGTCCATCTGAATAACAATAATTCTTCAATCTAAATCATTGTCGTGTCGTCAGAGGGGTTATAGAGGTATTTTTCATTTTCAAAATTACTTCAAAAATCTAATATGACTTGGCACGCATCATACTGGGGTGCAAAGTATCCATATATATCTAAATAACAATAATTCGTCAACAGAAATCATTGTCGGGTCGTCAGAAGAGGTATAGAGGGATATTTCATTTTCGATATTTCTTCAAAAATCTAATATTACTTGGCACGCATCATGGTGGGGTGCAGAATATCCATATCTATCTGAATAACAATAATTCCTTAACAGAAATTTTTGTTGTGTCGTCAGAGGGGGAATAGAGGGATTTTTCAATTTCAAAATGACCTCAAAATTTAATATGACTTGGCACGCAACATGGTGGGGGCAGAATATTCATTTTCATCTGAATAACAATAATTCGTCAACAGAAATCATTGTCGGGTCGTTAGAGGGGGTATAGAGGGATTTTTCATTTTCAATATTTCTTCAAAAATCTAATATTACTTGGCACGCATCATGTTGGGGTGCATAATATTTATATCTATCTGAATAACAATAATTCCTTATCAGAAATTATTGTCGTGTCGTCAGAGGGGGTATAGATGGATTTTTCATTTTCAAAATAACTTCAAAAATCAAATATGACTTGGCATGTATCATGGTGGAGTGCATAATATCCATTTTCATCTAAATTACAATAATTCGTCAACAGAAATCATTGTCGGGTCGTCAGAGGGGGTATAGAGGGATTTTTCATTTTCAATATTACTTCAAAAATCTAATATGACTTGGCACGTATCATGGTGGAGTGCATAATATCCATTTTCATCTAAATTACAATAATTTGTCAACAGAAATCATTGTCGGGTCGTCAGAGGGGGTATAGAGGGATTTTTCATTATGAAAATGACTTCAAAAGTCAAATATGACTTGGCACGCATCATAGTAGGGTGCAGAATATATATTTCCATCTGAATAACAAGAATTTGTTAACAGAAATCATTGTCGGGTCGTTAGAGGGGGTATAGAGGGATTTTTCATTTTCAAAATTACCTCAAAATCAAATATGACTTGACACGCAACATAGTGGGGTACAGAATATTCATTTTCATCTGAATAACAATAATTCGTCAACAGAAATCATTGTCGGGTCGTTAGAGGGGGTATAGAGGGATTTTTCATTTCCAATATTTCTTCAAAAATCTAATATGACTTGGCACGCATCATGGTGGGGTGCAAAGTATCCATGTCCATCTGAATAACAATAATTCTTCAATCTAAATCATTGTCGTGTCGTCAGAGGGGTTATAGAGGTATTTTTCATTTTCAAAATTACTTCAAAAATCTAATATGACTTGGCACGCATCATACTGGGGTGCAAAGTATCCATATATATCTAAATAACAATAATTCGTCAACAGAAATCATTGTCGGGTCGTCAGAAGAGGTATAGAGGGATATTTCATTTTCGATATTTCTTCAAAAATCTAATATTACTTGGCACGCATCATGGTGGGGTGCAGAATATCCATATCTATCTGAATAACAATAATTCCTTAACAGAAATTTTTGTTGTGTCGTCAGAGGGGGAATAGAGGGATTTTTCAATTTCAAAATGACCTCAAAATTTAATATGACTTGGCACGCAACATGGTGGGGGCAGAATATTCATTTTCATCTGAATAACAATAATTCGTCAACAGAAATCATTGTCGGGTCGTTAGAGGGGGTATAGAGGGATTTTTCATTTTCAATATTTCTTCAAAAATCTAATATTACTAGGCACGCATCATGTTGGGGTGCATAATATTTATATCTATCTGAATAACAATAATTCCTTATCAGAAATTATTGTCGTGTCGTCAGAGGGGGTATAGATGGATTTTTCATTTTCAAAATTACCTCAAAATCAAATATGACCTGGCACGCAACATGGTGGGGTACAGAATATCCATTTCTATCTGAATAACAATAATGTGTCAAGAGAAATCATTGTCGGGTCGTCAGAAGTGGTATAGAGGAATTTTTCATTTTCAAAATTACTTCAAATATCTAATATGACTTGGCACGCAACATGGTGGGGTGCAGAATATCCATTTCCATCTGACTAACAATAATTCGTCAAAAGAAATCATTGTCGGGTCGTAAAAAGAGGTATAGAGGGATATTTCATTTTCAAAATTACTTCAAAAATCAAATATGAGTTGGCACGTATCATGGTGGGGTGCAAAGTATCCTTGTTCATCTGAATAACATTAATTCATCAACAGAAATCATTGTCGGGACGTCAGAGGGGGTATAGAGGGATTTTTCATTATCAAAATGACTTCAACAATCAAATATGACATGGCACGCAACATGGTGGGGTGCAGACTATTTATTTTCATCTGAATTACAATAACTCGTCAACAGAAATCATTGACGGGTCGTTGGAGGGGGTATAGAGGGATTTTTCATTTTCAAAATTTCTTCAGAAAACTAATATGACTTGGCACGCATCATGGTGGGGTGCAGAATATCCATTTCCATCTGAATAACAATAATTTGTCAACAGAAATCATTGTCGGGTCGTTAGAGGGTGTATAGAGGGATTTTTCATTTTCAATATATCTTCAAAAATGTAATATGACTTGGCACGCATCATGGTGGGGTGCAAAGTATCCATGTCCATCTGAATAAAAATAATTCGTCAACAGAAATCATTGTCGGGTCGTCAGAGGGGGTATAGAGGGATTTTTCATAATCAAAATTATTTCAAAAATAAAATATGACAAGGCACGCATCATGTCGTGGTGCAGAATATCCTTTTCTATCTGACTAACATTAATTCGTCAACATAAATCATTGTCGTGTAGTCAGAGGGGGTATGGAGGGATTTTTCATTTTCAAAATTACTTCAAAAATCTAATATGACTTGGCACGCATCATGGTGGGATGCAAAGTATCCATGTCCATCTGAATAACAATAATTCGTCAATTTAAGTCATTGTCGTGTCGTCAGAGGGGGTATAGAGCTATTTCTCATTTTCAAAATTACTTCAAAAATCTAATATGACTTGGCACGCATCATAGTGGTGTGCAAAGTATCCATATATATATATATATATATATATATATATATATATATATATATATATATATATATCTAAATAACAATAATTCGTCAACAGAAATCATTGTCGGGTCGTCAGAGGTGGTATAGAGGGATTTTTCAATTTCAAAATTACTTCAAAAATCTAATATGACTTGGCACTCATCATGGTGGGGTGCAGAATATCCATTTCCATCTGAATAACAATAATTCCTTAACAGAAATTTTTGTTGTGTCGTCAGAGGGGGTATAGAGGGATTTTTCAATTTCAAAATAACCTCAAAATTTAATATGACTTGGCACGCAACATGGTGGGGGCAGAATATTCATTTTCATCTGAATAACAATAATTCGTCAACAGAAATCATTGTCGGGTCGTTAGAGGGGGTATAGAGGGATTTTTCATTTTCAATATTTCTTCAAAAATCTAATATTACTTGGCACGCATCATGATGGGGTGCATAATATTCATATCTATCTGAATAACAATAATTCCTTAACAGAAATTATTGTCGTGTCGTCAGAGGGGGTATAGATGGATTTTTCATTTTCAAAATTACCTCAAAATCAAATATGATCTGGCACGCAACATGGTGGGGTACAGAATATTCATTTCTATCTGAATAACAATAATGTGTCAAGAGAAATCATTGTCGGGTCGTCAGAAGTGGTATAGAGGAATTTTTCATTTTCGAAATTACTTCAAATATCTAATATGACTTGGCACGCAACATGGTGGGGTGCAGAATATCCATTTCCATCTGAATAACTATAAGTCGTCAACAGAACTCATTGTCGGGTCGTCAGAGGGGGTATAGAGGAATTTTTCATTTTCAAAATGACTTCAAAAATCAAATATGACTTGGCACGCAATATGGTGGGGTACAGAATATCCATTTCCATCTCAATAACAATAATTTGTCAACAGATATCATTGTAGTGTCGTCAGAGGGGGTATAGAGGGATTTTTCATTTTCAAAATTACCTCAAAATCAAATATGACTTGGCACGCAACATGATGGGGTGCAGAATATATATTTTAATCTGAATAACAATAATTCGTCAACAGAAATCATTGTCGGGTCGTTAGAGGGGGTATAGAGGGATTTTTCATTTTCAATATTTCTTCAAAAATCCAATATGACTTGGCACGCATCATGGTGGGGTGCAAAGTATCCATGTCCATCTGAATTACAATAATTCTTCAACCTAATTCATTGTCGTGTCGTCAGAGGGGGTATAGATGGATTTTTCATTTTCAAAATAACTTCAAAAATCAAATATGACTTGGCATGTATCATGGTGGAGTGCATAATATCCATTTTCATCTAAATTACAATAATTCGTCAACAGAAATCATTGTCGGGTCGTCAGAGGGGGTATAGAGGGATTTTTCATTTTCAATATTACTTCAAAAATCTAATATGACTTGGCACGTATCATGGTGGAGTGCATAATATCCATTTTCATCTAAATTACAATAATTTGTCAACAGAAATCATTGTCGGGTCGTCAGAGGGGGTATAGAGGGATTTTTCATCATCAAAATGACTTCAAAAATCAAATATGACTTGGCACGCATCATAGTAGGGTACAGAATATATATTTCCATCTGAATATCAAGAATTCGATAACAGAAATCATTGTCGGGTCGTTAGAGGGGGTATAGAGGCATTTTTCATTTTCAAAATTACCTCAAAATCAAATATGACTTGGCACGCAACATGATGGGGTGCAGAATATTCATTTCCATCTGAATAACAATAATTCGTCAACGGAAATCATTGTCGGGTCGTTAGAGGGGGTATAGAGGAATTTTTCATAATCAAAATTATTTCAAAAATAAAATATGACAAGGCACGCATCATGTCGTGGTGCAGAATATCCTTTTCTATCTGACTAACATAAATTCGTCAACATAAATCATTGTCGTGTAGTCAGAGGGGGTATGGAGGGATTTTTCATTTTCAAAATTACTTCAAAAATCTAATATGACTTGGCACGCATCATGGTGGGATGCAAAGTATCCATGTCCATCTGAATAACAATAATTCGTCAATTTAAATCATTGTCGTGTCGCCAGAGGGGGTATAGAGCTATTTCTCATTTTCAAAATTACTTCAAAAATCTAATATGACTTGGCACGCATCATAGTGGTGTGCAAAGTATCCATATATATATATATATATATATATATCTAAATAACAATAATTCGTCAAAAGAAATCATTGTCGGGTCGTTAAAAGAGGTATAGAGGGATATTTCATTTTCAAAAATACTTCAAAAATCAAATATGAGTTGGCACGTATCATGGTGGGGTGCAAAGTATCCTTGTTCATCTGAATAACATTAATTCATCAACAGAAATCATTGTCGGGACGTCAGAGGGGGTATAGAGGGATTTTTCATTATCAAAATGACTTCAACAATCAAATATGACATGGCACGCAACATGGTGGGGTGCAGACTATTTATTTTCATCTGAATTACAATAACTCGTCAACAGAAATCATTGACGGGTCGTTGGAGGGGGTATAGAGGGATTTTTCATTTTCAAAATTTCTTCAGAAAACTAATATGACTTGGCACGCATCATGGTGAGGTGCAGAATATCCATTTCCATCTGAATAACAATAATTTGTCAACAGAAATCATTGTCGGGTCGTTAGAGGGTGTATAGAGGGATTTTTCATTTTCAATATATCTTCAAAAATGTAATATGACTTGGCACGCATCATGGTGGGGTGCAAAGTATCCATGTCCATCTGAATAAAAATAATTCGTCAACAGAAATCATTGTCGGGTCGTCAGAGGGGGTATAGAGGGATTTTTCATAATCAAAATTATTTCAAAAATAAAATATGACAAGGCACGCATCATGTCGTGGTGCAGAATATCCTTTTCTATCTGACTAACATTAATTCGTCAACATAAATCATTGTCGTGTAGTCAGAGGGGGTATGGAGGGATTTTTCATTTTCAAAATTACTTCAAAAATCTAATATGACTTGGCACGCATCATGGTGGGATGCAAAGTATCCATGTCCATCTGAATAACAATAATTCGTCAATTTAAATCATTGTCGTGTCGTCAGAGGGGGTATAGAGCTATTTCTCATTTTCAAAATTACTTCAAAAATCTAATATGACTTGGCACGCATCATAGTGGTGTGCAAAGTATCCATATATATATATATCTAAATAACAATAATTCGTCAACAGAAATCATTGTCGGGTCGTCAGAGGTGGTATAGAGGGATTTTTCATTTTCAAAATTACTTCAAAAATCTAATATGACTTGGAACTCATCATGGTGGGGTGCAGAATATCCATTTCCATCTGAATAACAATAATTCCTTAAAAGAAATTTTTGTTGTGTCGTCAGAGGGGGTATAGAGGAATTTTTCAATTTCAAAATAACCTCAAAATTTAATATGACTTGGCACGCAACATGGTGGGGGCATAATATTCATTTTCAACTGAATAACAATAATTCGTCAACAGAAATCATTGTCGGGTCGTTAGAGGGGGTATAGAGGGATTTTTCATTTTCAATATTTCTTCAAAAATCTAATATTACTTGGCACGCATCATGTTGGGGTGCATAATATTTATATCTATCTGAATAACAATAATTCCTTAACAGAAATTATTGTCGTGTCGTCAGAGGGGGTATAGATGGATTTTTCATTTTCAAAATTACCTCAAAATCAAATATGACCTGGCACGCAACATGGTGGGGTACAGAATATCCATTTCTATCTGAATAACAATAATGTGTCAAGAGAAATCATTGTCGGGTCGTCAGAAGTGGTATAGAGGAATTTTTCATTTTCAAAATTACTTCAAATATCTAATATGACTTGGCACGCAACATGGTGGGGTGCAGAATATCCATTTCCATCTGAATAACTATAAGTCGTCAACAGAACTCATTGTCGGGTCGTCAGAGGGGGTATAGAGGAATTTTTCATTTTCAAAATGACTTCAAAAATCAAATATGACTTGGCACGCATTATGGTGGGGTACAGAATATCCATTTCCATCTCAATAACAATAATTTGTCAACAGATATCATTGTAGTGTCGTCAGAGGGGGTATAGAGGGATTTTTCATTTTCAAAATTACCTCAAAATCAAATATGACTTGGCACGCAACATGATGGGGTGCAGAATATATATTTTAATCTGAATAACAATAATTCGTCAACAGAAATCATTGTCGGGTCGTTAGAGGGGGTATAGAGGGATTTTTCATTTTCAATATTTCTTCAAAAATCCAATATGACTTGGCACGCATCATGGTGGGGTGCAAAGTATCCATGTCCATCTGAATTACAATAAATCTTCAACATAATTCATTGTCGTGTCGTCAGAGGAGGTATAGATGGATTTTTCATTTTCAAAATTACTTCAAAAATCAAATATGACTTGGCACGTATCATGGTGGAGTGCATAATATCCATTTTCATCTAAATTACAATAATTCGTCTACAGAAATCATTGTCGGGTCGTCAGAGGGGGTATAGAGGGATTTTTCATTTTCAATATTACTTCAAAAATCTAATATGACTTGGCACGTATCATGGTGGAGTGCATAATATCCATTTTCATCTAAATTACAATAATTTGTCAACAGAAATCATTGTCGGGTCGTCAGAGGGGGTATAGAGGGATTTTTCATTATCAAAATGACTTCAAAAATCAAATATGACTTGGCACGCATCATAGTAGGGTGCAGAATATATATTTCCATCTGAATATCAAGAATTCGATAACAGAAATCATTGTCGGGTCGTTAGAGGGGGTATAGAGGCATTTTTCATTTTCAAAATTACCTCAAAATCAAATATGACTTGGCACGCAACATGGTGGGGTGCAGAATATTCATTGCCATCTGAATAACAATAATTCGTCAACAGAAGTTATTGTCGTGTCGTCAGAGGGGGTATAGGGGGATTTTTCATTTTCAAAATTACTTCAAAAATCAAATATGACTTGGCACGTATCATGGTGGAGTGCATAATATCCATTTTCATCTAAATTACAATAATTCGTCAACAGAAATCATTGTCGGGTCGTCAGAGGGGGTATAGAGGGATTTTTCATTTTCAATATTACTTCAAAAATCTAATATGACTTGGCACGCATCATGGTGGGGTGCAAAGTGTCCATGTCCATCTGAATTACAATAATTCGTCAACATTATTCATTGTCGTGTCGTCAGAGGGGGTATAGAGGGATTTTTCATTTTCAAAATTACTTCGAAAATCAAATATGACTTGGCACGTATCATGGTGGAGTGCCTAATATCCATTTTCATCTAAATTACAATAATTCTTCAACAGAAATCATTGTCGGGTCGTCAGAGGGGGTATAGAGGGACTTTTCATTTTCAAAATTACCTCAAAATCAAATATGACTTGGCACGCAACATGATGGGGTGCAGAATATTCATTTCCATCTGAATAACAATAATTCGTCAACGGAAATCATTGTCGGGTCGTTAGAAGGGATATAGAGGGATTTTTCATTTTCAAAATGACTTCAAAAATCAAATATGACTTGGCACGTATCATGGTGGAGTGCATAATATCCATTTTCATCTAAATTAAAATAATTTGTCAACAGAAATCATTGTCGGGTCGTCAGAGGGGGTATAGAGGGATTTTTCGTTATGAAAATGACTTCAAAAGTCAAATATGACTTGGCACGCATCATAGTAGGGTGCAGAATATATATTTCCATCTGAATAACAAGAATTCGTCAACAGAAATCATTGTCGGGTCGTTAGAGGGGGTATAGAGGGATTTTTCATTTCCAATATTTCTTCAAAAATCCAATATGACTTGGCACGCATCATGGTGGGGTGCAGAATATCCATTTCTATCTGAATAACAATAATTTGTCAACAGAAATCATTGTCCGTCGTCAAAGGGGGTATAGAGGGATTTTTCATTTTCAAAATTACTTCAAAAATCTAATATGACTTGGCACGCATCATGGTGGGGTGCAAAGTATCCATGTCCATCTGAATAACAATAATTCGTCAACATAAATCATTGTAGTGTCGTCAGAGGGGGTATAGAGGGACTTTTCATTTTCAAAATTACCTCAAAATCAAATATGACTTGGCACGCAACATGATGGGGTGCAGAATATTCATTTCCATCTGAATAACAATAATTCGTCAACGGAAATCATTGTCGGGTCGTTAGAGGGGGTATAGAGGAATTTTTCATTTTCAATATTTCTTCAAAAATCCAATATGACTTGGCACGCAACATGATGGGGTGCAGAATATTCATTTCCATCTGAATAACAATAATTCGTCAACGGAAATCATTGTCGGGTCGTTAGAGGGGTTATAGAGGGATTTTTCATTTTCAAAATGACTTCAAAAATCAAATATGACTTGGCACGTATCATGGTGGAGTGCATAATATCCATTTTCATCTAAATTAAAATAATTTGTCAACAGAAATCATTGTCGGGTCGTCAGAGGGGGTATAGAGGGATTTTTCATTATGAAAATGACTTCAAAAGTCAAATATGACTTGGCACGCATCATAGTAGGGTGCAGAATATATATTTCCATCTGAATAACAAGAATTCGTCAACAGAAATCATTGTCGGGTCGTTAGAGGGGGTATAGAGGGATTTTTCATTTCCAATATTTCTTCAAAAATCCAATATGACTTGGCACGCATCATGGTGGGGTGCAGAATATCCATTTCTATCTCAATAACAATAATTTGTCAACAGAAATCATTGTCCGTCGTCAAAGGGGGTATAGAGGGATTTTTCATTTTCAAAATTACTTCAAAAATCTAATATGACTTGGCACGCATCATGGTGGGGTGCAAAGTATCCATGTCCATCTGAATAACAATAATTCGTCAACATAAATCATTGTAGTGTCGTCAGAGGGGGTATAGAGGGACTTTTCATTTTCAAAATTACCTCAAAATCAAATATGACTTGGCACGCAACATGATGGGGTGCAGAATATTCATTTCCATCTGAATAACAATAATTCGTCAACGGAAATCATTGTCGGGTCGTTAGAGGGGGTATAGAGGAATTTTTCATTTTCAATATTTCTTCAAAAATCCAATATGACTTGGCACGCATCATGGTGGGGTGCAAAGTATCCATGTCCATCTGAATAACAATAATTCTTCAATCCAAATCATTGTCGTGTCGTCAGAGGGGGTATAGAGGTATTTTTCATTTTCAAAATTACTTCAAAAATCTAATATGACTTGGCACGCATCATACTGTGGTGCAAAGTATCCATATATATCTAAATAACAATAATTCGTCAACAGAAATCATTGTCGGGTCGTCAGAAGAGGTATAGAGGGATTTTTCATTTTCGATATTTCTTCAAAAATCTAATATTACTTGGCACGCATCATGGTGGGGTGCAGAATATCCATATCTATCTGAATAACAATAATTCCTTAACAGAAATTTTTGTTGTGTCGTCAGAGGGGGTACAGAGGGATTTTTCAATTTCAAAATAACCTCAAATTTTAATATGACTTGGCACGCAACATGGAGGGGGCAGAATATTCATTTTCATCTGAATAACAATAATTCGTCAACAGAAATCATTGTCGGGTCGTTAGAGGGGGTATAGATGGATTTTTCATTTTCAAAATTACCTCAAAATCAAATATGACCTGGCACGCAACATGGTGGGGTACAGAATATCCATTTCTATCTGAATAACAATAATGTGTCAAGAGAAATCATTGTCGGGTCGTCAGAAGTTGTATAGAGGAATTTTTCATTTTCAAAATTACTTCAAATATCTAATATGACTTGGCACGCAACATGGTGGGGTGCAGAATATCCATTTCCATCTGACTAACAATAATTCGTCAAAAGAAATCATTGTCGGGTCGTGAAAAGAGGTATAGAGGGATATTTCATTTTCAAAATTACTTCAAAAATCAAATATGAGTTGGCACGTATCATGGTGGGGTGCAAAGTATCCTTGTTCATCTGAATAACATTAATTCATCAACAGAAATCATTGTCGGGACGTCAGAGGGGGTATAGAGGGATTTTTCATTATCAAAATGACTTCAACAATCAAATATGACATGGCACGCAACATGGTGGGGTGCAGACTATTTATTTTCATCTGAATTACAATAACTCGTCAACAGAAATCATTGACGGGTCGTTGGAGGGGGTATAGAGGGATTTTTCATTTTCAAAATTTCTTCAGAAAACTAATATGACTTGGCACGCATCATGGTGGGGTGCAGAATATCCATTTCCATCTGAATAACAATAATTTGTCAACAGAAATCATTGTCGGGTCGTTAGAGGGTGTATAGAGGGATTTTTCATTTTCAATATATCTTCAAAAATGTAATATGACTTGGCACGCATCATGGTGGGGTGCAAAGTATCCATGTCCATCTGAATAAGAATAATTCGTCAACAGAAATCATTGTCGGGTCGTCAGAGGGGGTATAGAGGGATTTTTCATAATCAAAATTATTTCAAAAATAAAATATGACAAGGCACGCATCATGTCGTGGTGCAGAATATCCTTTTCTATTTGACTAACATTAATTCGTCAACATAAATCATTGTCGTGTAGTCAGAGGGGGTATGGAGGGATTTTTCATTTTCAAAATTACTTCAAAAATCTAATATGACTTGGCACGCATCATGGTGGGATGCAAAGTATCCATGTCCATCTGAATAACAATAATTCGTCAATTTAAATCATTGTCGTGTCGTCAGAGGGGGTATAGAGCTATTTCTCATTTTCAAAATTACTTCAAAAATCTAATATGACTTGGCACGCATCATAGTGGTGTGCAAAGTATCCATATATATATATCTAAATAACAATAATTCGTCAACAGAAATCATTGTCGGGTCGTTAGAGGGGGTATAGAGGGATTTTCCATTTTCAATATTTCTTCAAAAAACTAATATCACTTGGCACGCATCATGGTGGGGTGCAGGATATCCATTTCCATCTGAATAACAATAATTCCTTAACAGAAATTTTTGTTGTGTCGTCAGAGGGGGTATAGAGGGATTTTTCAATTTCAAAATAACCTCAAAATTTAATATGACTTGGCACGCAACATGGTGGGGGCAGAATATTCATTTTCATCTGAATAACAATAATTCGTCAACAGAAATCATTTTCGGGTCGTTAGAGGGGGTATAGAGGGATTTTTCATTTTCAATATTTCTTCAAAAATCTAATATTACTTGGCACGCATCATGTTGGGGTGCATAATATTTATATCTATGTGAATAACAATAATTCCTTAACAGAAATTATTGTCGTGTCGTCAGAGGGGGTATAGATAGATTTTTCATTTTCAAAATTACCTCAAAATCAAATATGACCTGGCACGCAACATGGTGGGGTACAGAATATCCATTTCTATCTGAATAACAATAATGTGTCAAGAGAAATCATTGTCGGGTCGTCAGAAGTGGTATAGAGGGATATTTCATTTTCAAAATGACTTCAAAAATCAAATATGACTTGGCACGCATCATGGTGGGGTGCAAAGTATCCATGTCTATCTGAATAACAATAATTCGTCAACAGAAATCATTGACGGGTCGTTGGAGGGGGTATAGAGGGATTTTTCATTTTCAAAATTTCTTCAGAAAACTAATATGACTTGGCATGCATCATGGTGGGGTGGAGAATATCAATTTCCATCTGAATAACAATAATTTGTCAACAGAAATCATTGTCGGGTCGTTAGAGGGTGTATAGAGGGATTTTTCATTTTCAATATATCTTCAAAAATGTAATATGACTTGGCACGCATCATGGTGGGGTGCAAAGTATCCATGTCCATCTGAATAAAAATTATTCGTCAACAGAAATCATTGTCGGGTCGTCAGAGGGGGTATAGAGGGATTTTTCATAATCAAAATTATTTCAAAAATCAAATATGACAAGGCACGCATCATGTCGTGGTGCAATATATCCTTTTCTATCTGACTAACATTAATTCGTCAACATAAATCATTGTCGTGTAGTCAGAGGGGGTATGGAGGGATTTTTCATTTTCAAAATTACTTCAAAAATCTAATATGACTTGGCACGCATCATGGTGGGATGCAAAGTATCCATGTCCATCTGAATAACAATAATTCGTCAATTTAAATCATTGTCGTGTCATCAGAGGGGGTATAGAGCTATTTCTCATTTTCAAAATTACTTCAAAAATCTAATATGACTTGGCACGCATCATAGTGGTGTGCAAAGTATCCATATATATATATATATATCTAAATAACAATAATTCGTCAACAGAAATCATTGTCGGGTCGTTAGAGGGGGTATAGAGGGATTTTCCATTTTCAATATTTCTTCAAAAAACTAATATCACTTGGCACGCATCATGGTGGGGTGCAGGATATCCATATCTATCTGAGCAACAATAATTCCTTAACAGAAATTATTGTCGTGTCGTCAGAGGGGGTATAGAGGGATTTTTCATTTTCAAAATTACCTCAAAATCAAATATGACTTGGCACGCATCATGGTGGGGTGCAAAGTATTCATGTATATCTAACTAACAATGATTCGTAAACAGAAATCATTGTCGTGTCGTCAAAGGCGGTATAGAGGGATTTTTCATTTTCAAAATTACCTCAAAATCAAATATGACTTGGCACGCAACATGGTGGGGTGCAGAATATTCATTTCCATCTCAATAACAATAATTTGTCAACAGATATCATTGTCGGGTCGTCAGAGGGGGTATAGAGGGATTTTTCATTTACAAAATTACCTCAAAATCAAATATGACTTGGCACGCATCATGGTGGGGTGCAGAATATCCATTTCCATCTGAATAACAATAATTCGTCAACAGAAATCATCGACGGGTCGTTGGAGGGGGTATAGAGGGATTTTTCATTTTCAAAATTTCTTCAAAAATCTAATATGACTTGGCACGCATCATGGTGGGGTGCAGAATATCCATTTCCATCTGAATAACAATAATTCGTCAACAGAACTCATTGTCGGGTCGTCAGAGGGGGTATAGAGGGATTTTTCATTATCAAAATGACTTCAAAAATCAAATATGACTTGGCACGCATCATATTAGGGTGCAGAATATATATTTCCATCTGAATATCAAGAATTCATTAACAGAAATCATTGTCGTGTCGTTAAAGGGGGTATAGAGGGATTTTTCATTATCAATATTTCTTCGAAAATCTAATATGACTTGGCACGCATCATGGTCGGGTGCAGAATATCCATTTCCATCTGAATAACAATAATTCGTCAACAGAACTCATTGTCGGGTCGTTAGAGGGGGTATAGAGGGATTTTTAATTTTCAAAATGACTTCAAAAATCAAATATGACTTGGCACGCATCATGGTGGGGTACAGAATATCCATTTCCATCTCAATAACAATAATTTGTCAACATATATCATTGTCGTGTCGTCAGAGGGGGTATAGAGGGATTTTTCATTTTCAAAATTACCTCAAAATCAAAAATGACTTGGCACGCAACATGGTGGAGTGCGGAATATATATTTTAATCTGAATAACAATAATTTGTCAACAGAAATCATTGTCGGGTCGTCAGAAGAGGTATAGAGGAATTTTTCATTTTCAAAATTACTTCAAATATCTAATATGACTTGGCACGCAACATGGTGGGGTGCAGAATATCCATTTCTATCTGACTAACAATAATTCGTCAAGAGAAAACATTGTCGGGTCGTAAAAAGAGGTATAGAGGGATATTTCATTTTCAAAATTACTTCATAAATCAAATATGAGTTGGCACGTATCATGGTGGGGTGCAAAGTATCCTTGTTCATCTGAATAACATTAATTCATCAACAGAAATCATTGTCGGGACGTCAGAGGGGGTATAGAGGGATTTTTCATTATCAAAATGACTTCAACAATCCAATATGACATGGCACGCAACATGGTGGGGTGCAGACTATTCATTTTCATCTGAATTACAATAACTCGTCAACAGAAATCAATGTCGTGTCGTCAGAGGGGGTATAGAGGAATTTATCATTTTCAAAATGACTTCAAAAATGTAATATGACTTGGCACACATCATGTTGGGGTACAGAATATCCATTTCCATCTCAATAACAATAATTCGTCAACAGAAATCATTGTCGGGTCGTCAGAGGGGGTATAGAGGGATTTTTTATTTTCAAAAAGACTTCAAAAATCAAATATGACTTGGCACGCATCATAGTAGGGTGCAAAATATTCATTTCCATCTGAATAACAATAATTTGTCAACAGAAATCATTGTCGGGTCGTCAGAGGGGGTATACAGGGGTTTTTCATTTTCAAAATTACCTCAAAATCAAATATGACTTGGCACGCATCGTGGTGGGGTACAGAATATCCATTTCCATCTGAATAAAAATATTTCGTCATCAGAAATCATTGTCGGGTCATTAGAGGGGGGTATAGAGGGATTTTTCATTTTCAAAATTACTTCAAAAATCAAATATGACTTGGCACGCATCATAGTAGGGTGCAAAATATTCAATTCCATCTGAATAACAATAATTTGTCAACAGAAATCATTGTCGGGTCGTCAGAGGGGGTATACAGGGGTTTTTCATTTTCAAAATTACCTCAAAATCAAATATGACTTGGCACGCATCGTGGTGGGGTACAGAATATCCATTTCCATCTGAATAAAAATATTTCGTCATCAGAAATCATTGTCGGGTCATTAGAGGGGGGTATAGAGGGATTTTTCATTTTCAAAATTACTTCAAAAATCAAATATGACTTGGCACGCATCAGGGTGGGGTGCAGAATATCCAATTCCATCTGAATAACAATAATTCGTCAACAGAAATCATTGACGGATCGTTAGAGGGGGTATAGAGGGATTTTTCGTTTTCAAAATTTCTTCAAGAATCTAATATGACTTGTCACTTATCATGGTGGGGCGCGAAATATCTATGTCCATCTAAACAACAATAATTCGTTAACAGAAATCATTGTCAGGTCGTCAGAAGGGGTATAGAGGGATTTTTCCTTATCAAAAAGATTTCAAAAATCAAATATGACTTGGCACGCAACATGGCGGGGTGCAGAATATCCATTTCTATCTGACTAACATTAATTCGTCAACATAAATCATTGTCGTGTCGTCAGAGGGGGTATAGAGGTATTTTTCATTTTCAAAATTACTTCAAAAATCAAAACTGACTTGTCACGCATCATAGTGGGGTGCAAAGTATCCATATATATCTGAATAACAATAATTCGTCAACAGAAATCATTGTCGGGTCGTTAGAGGGGGTATAGAGGGATCTTTCATTTTCAATTTTTCTTCAAAAATCTAATATTACTTGGCACGCATCATGGTGGTGTGCAGAATATTTATATCTATCTGAATAACAATAATTCCTTAACAGAAATTATTGTCGTGTCGTCAGAGGGGGTATAGAGGGATTTTCATTTTCAAAATTACCTCAAAATCAAATATGACTTGGCAAGCAACATTGTAGGGTGCAAAGTATTCATGTATATCTAACTAACAATAATTCGTTAACAGAAATCATTGTCGTGTCGTCAGAGGGGGTATAGATGGATTTTTCATTTTCAAAATTACCTAAAAATCAAATACGACCTGGCACGCAACATGGTGGGTCGCAGAATATCCATTTCCATCTGAATAACAATAATTCGTCAAGAGAAATCATTGTCGGGTCGTCAGAAGAGGTATAGAGGGATTTTTCATTTTCAATATTTCTTCAAAAATCTAATATTACTTGGCACGCATCATGGTGGGGTGCAGAATATCCATATCTATCTGAATAACAATAATTCCTTAACAGAAAATTTTGTTGTGTCGTCAGAGGGGGTATAGAGGGATTTTTCAATTTCAAAATTTCCTCAAAATTTAATATGACTCGGCACGCAACATGGTGGGGGCAGAATATTCATTTTCATCTGAATAACAATAATTCGTCAACAGAAATCATTGTCGGGTCGTTAGAGGGGGAATAGAGGGATTTTTCATTTTCAATATTTCTTCAAAAATCTTATATGACTTGGCACGCATCATGGTGGGGTGCAGAATATCCATTTCCATCTCAATAACAATATTTTGTCAACAGAAATCATTGTCGGGTCGTCAGAGGGGGTATAGAGGGATTTCTCATTTTCAAAATGACTTCAAAAATCTAATATTACTTGGCACGCTTCATGGTGGGGTGCAGAATATCCATATCTGTCTGAATAACAATAATTCCTTAACAGAAATTATTGTTGTGTCGTCAGAGGGGGTATAGAGGAATTTTTCATTTTCAAATTTACTTCAAAAATCTAATATGACTTGGCACGAATCATTTTGGGGTGCAAAGTATCCATGTCCATCTGAATAACAATAATTCGTCAACATAAATCATTGTCGTGTCGTCAGAGGGGGTATAGAGGGATTTTTCATTTTCAAAATTACTTCAAAAATCAAATATGACTTGGCACGTATCATGGAGGAGTGCATAATATCCGTTTTCATCTTAATATCAATAATTCGTCAACAGAAATCATTGTCGGGTCGTTAGAGGGGGTATAGAGGGATTTTTCATTTTCAATATTTCTTCAAAAATCCAATATGACTTGGCACGCATCATGGTGGGGTGCAAAGTATCCATGTCCATCTGAATTACAATAATTCTTCAACATAATTCATTGTCGTGTCGTCAGAGGGGGTATAGATGGATTTTTCATTTTCAAAATTACTTCAAAAATCAAATATGACTTGGCACGTATCATGGTGGGGTGCAGAATATCCATTTCCATCTGAATAACAATAATTCGTCAACAGAAATCATTGACGGGTCGTTGGAGGGGGTATAGAGTGATTTTTCATTTTCAAAATGACTTAAAAAATCAAATATGACTTGGCACGCATCATGGTGGGGTGCAGAATATACATATCTATCTGAGTAACAATAATTCCTTAACAGAAATTATTGTCGTGTCGTCAGAGGGCGTATAGAGGGATTTTTCATTTTCAAAATTACCTCAAAATCAAATATGACTTGGCACGCATCATGGTGGGGTGCAAAGTATTCATGTTTATCTAACTAACAATGATTCGTAAACAGAAATCATTGTCGTGTCGTCAAAGGCGGTATAGAGGGATTTTTCATTTTCAAAATTACCTCAAAATCAAATATGACTTGGCACGCAACATGGTGGGGTGCAGAATATTCATTTCCATCTCAATAACAATAATTTGTCAACAGATATCATTGTCGGGTCGTCAGAGGGGGTATAGAGGGATTTTTCATTTACAAAATTACCTCAAAATCAAATATGACTTGGCACGCATCATGGTGGGGTGCAGAATATCCATTTCCATCTGAATAACAATAATTCGTCAACAGAAATCATCGACGGGTCGTTGGAGGGGGTATAGAGGGATTTTTCATTTTCAAAATTTCTTCAAAAATCTAATATGACTTGGCAGGCATCATGGTGGGGTGCAGAATATCCATTTCCATCTGAATAACTATAAGTCGTCAACAGAACTCATTGTCGGGTCGTCAGAGGGGGTATAGAGGAATTTTTCATTTTCAAAATGACTTCAAAAATCAAATATGACTTGGCACGCATTATAGTGGGGTACAGAATATCCATTTCCATCTCAATAACAATAATTTGTCAACAGATATCATTGTAGTGTCGTCAGAGGGGGTATAGAGGGATTTTTCATTTTCAAAATTACCTCAAAATCAAATATGACTTGGCACGCAACATGATGGGGTGCAGAATATATATTTTAATCTGAATAACAATAATTCGTCAACAGAAATCATTGTCGGGTCGTTAGAGGGGGTATAGAAGGATTTTTCATTTTCAATATTTCTTCAAAAATCCAATATGACTTGGCACGCATCATGGTGGGTTGCAAAGTATCCATGTCCATCTGAATTACAATAATTCTTCAACATAATTCATTGTCGTGTCGTCAGAGGGGGTATAGATGGATTTTTCATTTTCAAAATTACTTCAAAAATCAAATATGACTTGGCACGTATCATGGTGGAGTGCATAATATCCATTTTCATCTAAATTACAATAATTCGTCAACAGAAATCATTGTCGGGTCGTCAGAGGGGGTATAGAGGGATTTTTCATTTTCAATATTACTTCAAAAATCTAATATGACTTGGCACGTATCATGGTGGAGTGCATAATATCCATTTTCATCTAAATTACAATAATTTGTCAACAGAAATCATTGTCGGGTCGTCAGAGGGGGTATAGAGGGATTTTTCATTATCAAAATGACTTCAAAAATCAAATATGACTTGGCACGCATCATAGTAGGGTGCAGAATATATATTTCCATCTGAATATCAAGAATTCGATAACAGAAATCATTGTCGGGTCGTTAGAGTTGGTATAGAGGCATTTTTCATTTTCAAAATTACCTCAAAATCAAATATGACTTGGCACGCAACATGGTGGGGTGCAGAATATTCATTTCCATCTGAATAACAATAATTCGTCAACAGAAATCATTGTCGTGTTGTTAGAGGGGGTATAGAGGGATTTTTCATTATCAATATTTCTTCGAAAATCTAATATGACTTGGCACGCATCAAGGTCGGGTGCAGAATATCCATTTCCATCTGAATAACAATAATTCGTCAACAGAACTCATTGTCGGGTCGTCAGAGGGGGTATAGAGGGATTTTTCATTTTCAAAATTACCTCAAAATCAAAAATGACCTGGCACGCAACATGGTGGGGTACAGAATATCCATTTCTATCTGAATAACAATAATTTGTCAAGAGAAATCATTGTCAAGTCGTCAGAAGAGGTATAGAGGAATTTTTCATTTTCAAAATTACTTCAAATATCTAATATGACTTGGCACGCAACATGGTGGGGTGCAGAATATCCATTTCTATCTGACTAACAATAATTCGTCAAGAGAAAACATTGTCGGGTCGTAAAAAGAGGTATAGAGGGATATTTCATTTTCAAAATTACTTCATAAATCAAATATGAGTTGGCACGTATCATGGTGGGGTGCAAAGTATCCTTGTTCATCTGAATAACATTAATTCATCAACAGAAATCATTGTCGGGACGTCAGAGGGGGTATAGAGGGATTTTTCATTATCAAAATGACTTCAACAATCAAATATGACATGGCACGCAACATGGTGGGGTGCAGACTATTCATTTTCATCTGAATTACAATAACTCGTCAACAGAAATCAATGTCGTGTCGTCAGAGGGGGTATAGAGGAATTTATCATTTTCAAAATGACTTCAAAAATGTAATATGACTTGGCACACATCATGTTGGGGTACAGAATATCCATTTCCATCTCAATAACAATAATTCGTCAACAGAAATCATTGTCGGGTCGTCAGAGGGGGTATAGAGGGATTTTTTATATTCAAAAAGACTTCAAAAATCTAATATAACTTGGCACGCATCATGTTGGGGTGCATAATATTTATATCTATCTGAATAACAATAATTCCTTAACAGAAATTATTGTCGTGTCGTCAGAGGGGGTATAGATGGATTTTTCATTTTCAAAATTACCTCAAAATCAAATATGACCTGGCACGCAACATGGTGGGGTACAGAATATCCATTTCTATCTGAATAACAATAATTTGTCAAGAGAAATCATTGTCGGGTCGTCAGAAGAGGTATAGAGGAATTTTTCATTTTCAAAATTACTTCAAATATCTAATATGACTTGGCACGCAACATGGTGGGGTGCAGAATATCCATTTCCATCTGACTAACAATAATTCGTCAAGAGAAAACATTGTCGGGTCGTAAAAAGAGGTATAGAGGGATATTTCATTTTCAAAATTACTTCAAAAATCAAATATGAGTTGGCACGTATCATGGTGGGGTGCAAAGTATCCTTGTTCATCTGAATAACATTAATTCATCAACAGAAATCATTGTCGGGACGTCAGAGGGGGTATAGAGGGATTTTTCATTATCAAAATGACTTCAACAATCAAATATGACATGGCACGCAACATGGTGGGGTGCAGACTATTCATTTTCATCTGAATTACAATAACTCGTCAACAGAAATCAATGTCGTGTCGTCAGAGGGGGTATAGAGGAATTTATCATTTTCAAAATGACTTCAAAAATGTAATATGACTTGGCACACATCATGTTGGGGTACAGAATATCCATTTCCATCTCAATAACAATAATTCGTCAACAGAAATCATTGTCGGGTCGTCAGAGGGGGTATAGAGGGATTTTTTATTTTCAAAAAGACTTCAAAAATCAAATATGACTTGGCACGCATCATAGTAGGGTGCAAAATATTCATTTCCATCTGAATAACAATAATTTGTCAACAGAAATCATTGTCGGGTCGTCAGAGGGGGTATACAGGGGTTTTTCATTTTCAAAATTACCTCAAAATCAAATATGACTTGGCACGCATCGTGGTGGGGTACAGAATATCCATTTCCATCTGAATAAAAATATTTCGTCATCAGAAATCATTGTCGGGTCATTAGAGGGGGGTATAGAGGGATTTTTCATTTTCAAAATTACTTCAAAAATCAAATATGACTTGGCACGCATCATAGTAGGGTGCAAAATATTCAATTCCATCTGAATAACAATAATTTGTCAACAGAAATCATTGTCGGGTCGTCAGAGGGGGTATACAGGGGTTTTTCATTTTCAAAATTACCTCAAAATCAAATATGACTTGGCACGCATCGTGGTGGGGTACAGAATATCCATTTCCATCTGAATAAAAATATTTCGTCATCAGAAATCATTGTCGGGTCATTAGAGGGGGGTATAGAGGGATTTTTCATTTTCAAAATTACTTCAAAAATCAAATATGACTTGGCACGCATCAGGGTGGGGTGCAGAATATCCAATTCCATCTGAATAACAATAATTCGTCAACAGAAATCATTGACGGACGTTAGAGGGGGTATAGAGGGATTTTTCGTTTTCAAAATTTCTTCAAGAATCTAATATGACTTGTCACTTATCATGGTGGGGCGCGAAATATCTATGTCCATCTAAACAACAATAATTCGTTAACAGAAATCATTGTCAGGTCGTCAGAAGGGGTATAGAGGGATTTTTCCTTATCAAAAAGATTTCAAAAATCAAATATGACTTGGCACGCAACATGGCGGGGTGCAGAATATCCATTTCTATCTGACTAACATTAATTCGTCAACATGAATCATTGTCGTGTCGTCAGAGGGGGTATAGAGGTATTTTTCATTTTCAAAATTACTTCAAAAATCAAAACTGACTTGTCACGCATCATAGTGGGGTGCAAAGTATCCATATATATCTGAATAACAATAATTCGTCAACAGATATCATTGTCGGGTCGTTAGAGGGGGTATAGAGGGATCTTTCATTTTCAATTTTTCTTCAAAAATCTAATATTACTTGGCACGCATCATGGTGGTGTGCAGAATATTTATATCTATCTGAATAACAATAATTCCTTAACAGAAATTATTGTCGTGTCGTCAGAGGGGGTATAGAGGGATTTTCATTTTCAAAATTACCTCAAAATCAAATATGACTTGGCAAGCAACATTGTAGGGTGCAAAGTATTCATGTATATCTAACTAACAATAATTCGTTAACAGAAATCATTGTCGTGTCGTCAGAGGGGGTATAGATGGATTTTTCATTTTCAAAATTACCTAAAAATCAAATACGACCTGGCACGCAACATGGTGGGTCGCAGAATATCCATTTCCATCTGAATAACAATAATTCGTCAAGAGAAATCATTGTCGGGTCGTCAGAAGAGGTATAGAGGGATTTTTCAATTTCAATATTTCTTCAAAAATCTAATATTACTTGGCACGCATCATGGTGGGGTGCAGAATATCCATATCTATCTGAATAACAATAATTCCTTAACAGAAATTTTTGTTGTGTCGTCAGAGGGGGTATAGAGGGATTTTTCAATTTCAAAATTACCTCAAAATCAAATATGACTTGGCAAGCAACATTGTAGGGTGCAGAATATTCATTTCTATCTGAATAACATTAATTTATCAACAGAAATCATTGTCGGGTCGTTAGAGGGGGTATAGAGGGATTTTTCATTTTCAAAATTACCTCAAAATTTAATATGACTTGGCACGCATCATGGTGGGGTGCAAAGTATCCATTTCCATCTGAATAACAAGAATTCGTCAACAGAAATCATTGTCGGGTCGTCAGAGGAGGTATAGGGGGATTTTTCATTTTCAAAATGACTTCAAAAATCTAATATGACTTGGCACGCATCATGGTGGGGTGCAGAATATCCATTTCCATCTGAATAACAATAATTCATCAACAGAAATCATTGTCGGGTCGTTAGAGGGGGTATAGAGGGATTTTTCATTTTCAATATATCTTCAAAAATCTAATATGACTTGGCACGCATCATGGTGGGGTGCAGGATATCCATTTCCATCTGAATAACAATAATTTATCAACAGAAGTCATTGTCGGGTCGTTAGAGGGGGTATAGAGTGATTTTTCATTTTCAATATATGTTCAAAAATCTAATATGACTTGGCACGCATCATGGTGGGGTGCAAAGTATCCATTTCCATCTGAATAACAAGAATTCGTCAACAGAAATCAATGTCGGGTCGTTAGATGGGGTATAGAGGGATTTTTCATTTTCAATATTTCTTCAAAAATCTAATATGACTTGGCACGCATAATGGTGGGTTGCAGAATATCTTCTTCCATCTGAATAACAATAATTCGTCGACAGAAATCATTGTCGGGTCGTTAGAGGGGGTATAGAGGGATTTTTCATTTTCAAAATTACCTCAAAATCAAATATGACTTGGCAAGCAACATTGTAAGGTGTAGAATATTCATTTCTATCTTAATAACATTAATTTATCAACAGAAATCATTGTCGGGTCGTTAGAGGGGGTATAGAGGGATTTTTCATTTTCAAAATTACCTCAAAATTTAATATGACTTGGCACGCATCATGGTGGGGTGCAAAGTATCCATGTCCATCTGAATAACAATAATTCGTCAACATAAATCATTGTCGTGTCGTCAGAGGGGGTATAGAGGGATTTTTCATTTTCAATATTTCTTCAAAAATCTTATATGAATTGGCACGCATCATGGTGGGGTGCAGAATATCCATTTCCATCTCAATAACAATAATTTGTCAACAGAAATCATTGTCGGGTCGTCAGAGGGGGTGTAGAGGGATTTTTCATTTTCAAAATGACTTCAGAAATCTAATATTACTTGGCACGCATCATGGTGGTGTGCAGAATATCCATATCTATCTGAATAACAATAATTCCTTGACAGAAATTATTGTTGTGTCGTCAGAGGGGGTATAGAATGATTTTTCATTTCCAATATTTCTTCAAAAATCTAATATTACTTGGCACGCATCATGTTGGGGTGCATAATATTTATATCTATCTGAATAACAATAATTCCTTAACAGAAATTATTGTCGTGTCGTCAGAGGGGGTATAGATGGATTTTTCATTTTCAAAATTACCTCAAAATCAAATATGACCTGGCACGCAACATGGTGGGGTACAGAATATCCATTTCTATCTGAATAACAATAATTTGTCAAGAGAAATCATTGTCGGGTCGTAAAAAGAGGTATAGAGGGATATTTCATTTTCAAAATTACTTCAAAAATCAAATATGAGTTGGCACGTATCATGGTGGGGTGCAAAGTATCCTTGTTCATCTGAATAACATTAATTCATCAACAGAAATCATTGTCGGGACGTCAGAGGGGGTATAGAGGGATTTATCATTATCAAAATGACTTCAACAATCAAATATGACATGGCACGCAACATGGTGGGGTGCAGACTATTTATTTTCATCTGAATTACAATAACTCGTCAACAGAAATCAATGTCGTGTCGTCAGAGGGGGTATAGTGGAATTTATCATTTTCAAAATGACTTCAAACATGTAATATGACTTGGCACACATCATGTTGGGGTACAGAATATCCATTTCCATCTCAATAACAATAATTCGTCATCAGAAATCATTGTCGGGTCGTCAGAGGGGGTATAGAGGAATTTTTCATTTTCAAAATTTCTTCAAAAATCTAATATGACTTGGCACGCATCATGGTGGGGTGCAATGTATCCATGTCCTTCTATATAACAATAATTCGTCAATTTAAATCATTGCCGGGTCGTCAGAGGGGGTATAGAGGGATTTTTTATTTTCAAAAAGACTTCAAAAATCAAATATGATATGGCACGCATCATGGAGGGGTGCAGAATATCCATTTCCATCTGAATAACAATATTTCGTCATCAGAAATCATTGTCGGGTCATTAGAGGGGGGTATAGAGGGATTTTTCATTTTCAAAATTACTTCAAAAATCAAATATGACTTGGCACGCATCATAGTAGGGTGCAAAATATTCATTTCCATCTGAATAACAATAATTTGTCAACAGAAATCATTGTCGGGTCGTCAGAGGGGGTATAGAGGGATTTTTCATTTTCAAAATTACCTCAAAATCAAATATGAATTGGCACGCATCGTGGTGGGGTACAGAATATCCATTTCCATCTGAATAAAAATATTTCGTCATCAGAAATCATTGTCGGGTCATTAGAGGGGGGTATAGAGGGATTTTTCATTTTCAAAATTACTTCAAAAATCAAATAAGACTTGGCACGCATCAGGGTGGGGTGCAGAATATCCAATTCCATCTGAATAACAATAATTCGTCAACAGAAATCATTGACGGGTCGTTAGAGGGGGTATAGAGGGATTTTTCATTTTCAAAATTTCTTCAAGAATCTAATATGACTTGTCACTTATCATGGTGGGGCGCGAAATATCTATGTCCATCTAAATAACAATAATTCGTTAACAGAAATCATTGTCGGGTCGTCAGAAGGGGTATAGAGGGATTTTTCATTTTCAAAATTACTTCAAAAATCAAATATGACTTGGCACGTATCATGGAGGAGTGCATAATATCCATTTTCATCTTAATATCAATAATTCGTCAACAGAAATTATTGTCGGGTCGTCAGAGGGGTTAAAGGGAATTTTCTTTTTCAAAACTACTTCAAAAATCGAATATAACTTGGCACGCATCATAGTAGGGTGCAAAATCTCCATTTTCATCTGAATAACAATAATTCGTCAACAGAAATCATTGTCGGGTCGTCAGAGGGGGTATAGAGGGATTTTTCATTACCAAAATGAATTCAAAAATCAAATATGACTTGGCACGCATCATGGTGGGGTACAAAATATCCATTTTCATCTCAATAACAATAATTTGTCAACAGAATTCATTGTCGGGTCGTCAGAGGGGGTATAGAGGGATTTTTCATTTTCAAAATGACTTCAAAAATCTAATATGACTTGGCACGCATCATGGTGGGGTGCAGAATATCCATTTCCATCTGAATAACAATAATTCATCAACAGAAATCATTGTCGGGTCGTTAGAGGGGGTATAGAGGGATTTTTCATTTTCAATATATCTTCAAAAATCTAATATGACTTGGCACGCATCATGGTGGGGTGCAGAATATTCATTTCTATCTGAATAACAATAATTTATCAACAGAAATCATTGTCGGGTCGTTAGAGGGGGTATAGAGGGATTTTTCATTTTCAAAATTACCTCAAAATCAAATATGACTTGGCACGCATCATGGTGGGGTGCATAATATTTATATCTATCTGAATAACAATAATTTCTTAACAGAAATTATTGTCGTGTCGTCAGAGGGGATATAGATGGATTTTTCATTCTCAAAATTACCTCAAAATCAAATATGACCTGGCACGCAGCATGGTGGGGGCAGAATATTCATTTTCATCTGAATAACAATAATTCTTCAACAGAAATCATTGTCGGGTCGTTAGAAGGGGTATAGAGGGATTTTTCATTTTCGATATTTCTTCAAAAATCTAATATTACTTGGCACGCATCATGGTGGGGTGCATAATATTTATATCTATCTGAATAACAATAATTTCTTAACAGAAATTATTGTCGTGTCGTCAGAGGGGGTATAGATGGCTTTTTCATTTTCAAAATTACCTGAAAATCAAATATGACCTGGCACGCAACATGGTGGGGTACAGAATATCCATTTCTATCTGAATAACAATAATTCGTCAACAGAAATCATTGTCGGGTCGTTAGAGGGGGTATAGAGGGATTTTTCATTTTCAAAATTACCTCAAAATCAAATATGACTTGGCACGCATCATGGTGGGGTGCAAAGTATTCATGTATATCTAACTAACAATGATTCGTAAACAGAAATCATTGTCGTGTCGTCAAAGGCGGTATAGAGGGATTTTTCATTTTCAAAATTACCTCAAAATCAAATATGACTTGGCACGCAACATGGTGGGGTGCAGAATATATATTTTAATCTGAATAACAATAATTCGTCAACAGAAATCATTGTCGGGTCGTTAGAGGGGGTATAGAGGGATTTTTCAGTTTCAAAATTACTTCAAAAATCAAATATGACTTGGCACGTATCATGGTGGAGTGCATAATATCCATTTCCATCTAAATAACAATATTTCGTCAACAGAAATCATTGTCGGGTCGTTAGAGGGGGTATAGAGGGATTTCTCAGTTTCAAAATTACTTCAAAAATCTAATATTACTTGGCACGCATCATGTTGGGGTGCATAATATTTATATCTATCTGAATAACAATAATTCCTTAACAGAAATTATTGTCGTGTCGTCAGAGGGGGTATAGATGGATTTTTCATTTTCAAAATTACCTCAAAATCAAATATGACCTGGCACGCAACATGGTGGGGTACAGAATATCCATTTCTATCTGAATAACAATAATTTGTCAAGAGAAATCATTGTCGGGTCGTCACAAGAGGTATAGAGGAATTTTTCATTTTCAAAATTACATCAAATATCTAATATGACTTGGCACGCAACATGGTGGGGTGCAGAATATCCATTTCCATCTGACTAACAATAATTCGTCAAGAGAAATCATTGTCGGGTCGTAAAAAGAGGTATAGAGGGATATTTCATTTTCAAAATTACTTCAAAAATCAAATATGAGTTGGCACGTATCATGGTGGGGTGCAAAGTATCCTTGTTCATCTGAATAACATTAATTCATCAACAGAAATCATTGTCGGGACGTCAGAGGGGGTATAGAGGGATTTATCATTATCAAAATGACTTCAACAATCAAATATGACATGGCACGCAACATGGTGGGGTGCAGACTATTTATTTTCATCTGAATTACAATAACTCGTCAACAGAAATCAATGTCGTGTCGTCAGAGGGGGTATGGTGGAATTTATCATTTTCAAAATGACTTCAAACATGTAATATGACTTGGCACACATCATGTTGGGGTACAGAATATCCATTTCCATCTCAATAACAATAATTCGTCATCAGAAATCATTGTCGGGTCGTCAGAGGGGGTATAGAGGAATTTTTCATTTTCAAAATTTCTTCAAAAATCTAATATGACTTGGCACGCATCATGGTGGGGTGCAATGTATCCATGTCCATCTATATAACAATAATTCGTCAATTTAAATCATTGCCGGGTCGTCAGAGGGGGTATAGAGGGATTTTTTATTTTCAAAAAGACTTCAAAAATCAAATATGATATGGCACGCATCATGGAGGGGTGCAGAATATCCATTTCCATCTGAATAACAATATTTCGTCATCAGAAATCATTGTCGGGTCATTAGAGGGGGGTATAGAGGGATTTTTCATTTTCAAAATTACTTCAAAAATCAAATATGACTTGGCACGCATCATAGTAGGGTGCAAAATACTCATTTCCATCTGAATAACAATAATTTGTCAACAGAAATCATTGTCGGGTCGTCAGAGGGGGTATAGAGGGATTTTTCATTTTCAAAATTACCTCAAAATCAAATATGAATTGGCACGCATCGTGGTGGGGTACAGAATATCCATTTCCATCTGAATAAAAATATTTCGTCATCAGAAATCATTGTCGGGTCATTAGAGGGGGGTATAGAGGGATTTTTCATTTTCAAAATTACTTCAAAAATCAAATATGACTTGGCACGCATCAGGGTGGGGTGCAGAATATCCAATTCCATCTGAATAACAATAATTCGTCAACAGAAATCATTGACGGGTCGTTAGAGGGGGTATAGAGGGATTTTTCATTTTCAAAATTTCTTCAAGAATCTAATATGACTTGTCACTTATCATGGTGGGGCGCGACATATCTATGTCCATCTAAATAACAATAATTCGTTAACAGAAATCATTGCCGGGTCGTCAGAAGGGGTATAGAGGGATTTTTCATTTTCAAAATTACTTCAAAAATCAAATATGACTTGGCACGTATCATGGAGGAGTGCATAATATCCATTTTCATCTTAATATCAATAATTCGTCAACAGAAATTATTGTCGGGTCGTCAGAGGGGTTAAAGGGAATTTTCTTTTTCAAAACTACTTCAAAAATCGAATATAACTTGGCACGCATCATAGTAGGGTGCAAAATCTCCATTTTCATCTGAATAACAATAATTCGTCAACAGAAATCATTGTCGGGTCGTCAGAGGGGGTATAGAGGGATTTTTCATTACCAAAATGAATTCAAAAATCAAATATGACTTGGCACGCATCATGGTGGGGTACAAAATATCCATTTTCATCTCAATAACAATAATTTGTCAACAGAATTCATTGTCGGGTCGTCAGAGGGGGTATAGAGGGATTTTTCATTTTCAAAATGACTTCAAATATCTAATATGACTTGGCACGCATCATGGTGGGGTGCAGAATATCCATTTCCATCTGAATAACAATAATTCATCAACAGAAATCATTGTCGGGTCGTTAGAGGGGGTATAGAGGGATTTTTCATTTTCAATATATCTTCAAAAATCTAATATGACTTGGCACGCATCATGGTGGGGTGCAGAATATTCATTTCTATCTGAATAACAATAATTTATCAACAGAAATCATTGTCGGGTCGTTAGAGGGGGTATAGAGGGATTTTTCATTTTCAAAATTACCTCAAAATCAAATATGACTTGGCAAGCAACATTGTAGGGTGCAGAATATTCATTTCTATCTGAATAACAATAATTTATCAACAGAAATCATTGTCGGGTCGTTAGAGGGGGTATAGAGGGATTTTTCATTTTCAATATTTCTTCAAAAATCTAATATGACTTGGCACGCATAATGGTGGGGTGCAGAATATCTTCTTCCATCTGAATAACAATAATTCGTCGACAGAAATCATTGTCGGGTCGTTAGAGGGGGTATAGAGGGATTTTTCATTTTCAAAATTACCTCAAAATCAAATATGACTTGGCAAGCAACATTGTAGGGTGCAGAATATTCATTTCTATCTGAATAACAATAATTTATCAACAGAAATCATTGTCGGGTCGTTAGAGGGGGTATAGAGGGATTTTTCATTTTCAAAATTACCTCAAAATTTAATATGACTTGGCACGCATCATGGTGGGGTGCAAAGTATCCATGTCCATCTGAATAACAATAATTCGTCAACATAAATCATTGTCGTGTCGTCAGAGGGGGTATAGAGGGATTTTTCATTTTCAATATTTCTTCAAAAATCTTATATGAATTGGCACGCATCATGGTGGGGTGCAGAATATCCATTTCCATATCAATAACAATAATTTGTCAACAGAAATCATTGTCGGGTCGTCAGAGGGGGTGTAGAGGGATTTTTCATTTTCAAAATGACTTCAAAAATCTAATATTACTTGGCACGCATCATGGTGGTGTGCAGAATATCCATATCTATCTGAATAAAAATAATTCCTCAACAGAAATTATTGTTGTGTCGTCAGAGGGGGTATAGAATGATTTTTCATTTCCAATATTTCTTCAAAAATCCAATATGGCTTGGCACGCAACATGGTGGGGTGCAGAATATTTATTTCCATCTGAATAACAATAATTCGTCAACAGAAATCATTGTCGGGTCGTTAGAGGGGGTATAGAGGAATTTTTCATTTTCAATATTTCTTCAAAAATCCAATAAGACTTGGCACGCATCATGGTGGGGTGCAAAGTATCCATGTCCATCTGAATAACAATAATTCTTCAATCTAAATCATTGTCGTGTCGTCAGAGGAGGTATAGAGGTATTTTTCATTTCCAAAATTACTTCAAAAATCTAATATGACTTGGCACGCATCATACTGGGGTGCAAAGTATCCATATATATCTAAATAACAATAATTCGTCAACAGAAATCATTGTCGGGTCGTCAGAAGAGGTATAGAGGGATATTTCATTTTCAATATTTCTTCAAAAATCTAATATTACTTGGCACGCATCATGGTGGGGTGCAGAATATCCATATCTATCCGAATAACAATAATTCCTTAACAGAAATTTTTGTTGTGTCGTCAGAGGGGGTATAGAGGGATTTTTCAATTTCAAAATTACCTCAAAATTCAATATGACTTGGCACGCAACATGGTGGGGGCAGAATATTCATTTTCATCTGTATAACAATAATTCGTCAACAGAAATCATTGTCGGGTCGTTAGAAGGGGTATAGAGGGATTTTTCATTTTCAATATTTCTTCAAAAATCTAATATTACTTGGCACGCATCATGGTGGGGTGCATAATATTTATATCTATCTGAATAACAATAATTTCTTAACAGAAATTATTGTCGTGTCGTCAGAGGGGATATAGATGGATTTTTCATTTTCAAAATTACCTCAAAATCAATTATGACCTGGCACGCAACATGGTGGGGGCAGAATATTCATTTTCATCTGAATAACAATAATTCGTCAACAGAAATCATTGTCGGGTCGTTAGAAGGGGTATAGAGTGATTTTTCATTTTCAATATTTCTTCAAAAATCTAATATTACTTGGCACGCATCATGGTGGGGTGCATAATATTTATATATATCTGAATAACAATAATTTCTTAACAGAAATTATTGTCGTGTCGTCAGAGGGGGTATAGATGGATTTTTCATTTTCAAAATTACCTCAAAATCAAATATGACCAGGCACGCAACATGGTGGGGTACAGAATATCCATTTCTATCTGAATAACAATAATTCGTCAACAGAAATCATTGTCGGGTCGTTAGAGGGGGTATAGAGGGATTTTTCATTTTCAAAATTACCTCAAAATCAAATATGACTTGGCACGCATCATGGTGGGGTGCATAATATTTATATCTATCTGAATAACAATAATTTCTTAACAGAAATTATTGTCGTGTCGTCAGAGGGGATATAGATGGATTTTTCATTCTCAAAATTACCTCAAAATCAAATATGACCTGGCACGCAACATGGTGGGGGCAGAATATTCATTTTCATCTGAATAACAATAATTCGTCAACAGAAATCATTGTCGGGTCGTTAGAAGGGGTATAGAGGGATTTTTCATTTTCAATATTTCTTCAAAAATCTAATATTACTTGGCACGCATCATGGTGGGGTGCATAATATTTATATCTATCTGAATAACAATAATTTCTTAACAGAAATTATTGTCGTGTCGTCAGAGGGGGTATAGATGGATTTTTCATTTTCAAAATTACCTCAAAATCAAATATGACCTGGCACGCAACATGGTGGGGTACAGAATATCCATTTCTATCTGAATAACAATAATTCGTCAACAGAAATCATTGTCGGGTCGTTAGAGGGGGTATAGAGGGATTTTTCATTTTCAAAATTACCTCAAAATCAAATATGACTTGGCACGCATCATGGTGGGGTGCAAAGTATTCATGTATATCTAACTAACAATGATTCGTAAACAGAAATCATTGTCGTGTCGTCAAAGGCGGTATAGAGGGATTTTTCATTTTCAAAATTACCTCAAAATCAAATATGACTTGGCACGCAACATGGTGGGGTGCAGAATATATATTTTAATCTGAATAACAATAATTCGTCAACAGAAATCATTGTCGGGTCGTTAGAGGGGGTATAGAGGGATTTCTCAGTTTCAAAATTACTTCAAAAATCAAATATGACTTGGCACGTATCATGGTGGAGTGCATAATATCCATTTTCATCGAAATTAAAATAATTTGTCAACAGAAATCATTGTCGGGTCGTCAGAGGGGGTATAGAGGGATTTTTCATTATCAAAATGACTTCAAAATTCAAATATGACTTGGCACGCATCATAGTAGGGTGCAGAATATATATTTCCATCTGAATAATAAGAATTTGTTAACAGAAATCATTGTCGGGTCGTTAGAGGGGGTATAGAGGGATTTTTCATTTTCAAAATTACCTCAAAATCAAATATGACTTGGCACGCAATATGGTGGGGTGCAGAATATTCATTTTCATCTGAATAACAATAATTCGTCAACAGAAATCATTGTCGGGTCGTTAGAGGGGGTATAGAAGGATTTTTCATTTCCAATATTTCTTCAAAAATCCAATATGACTTGGCACGCATCATGGTGGGGTGCAGAATATCCATTTCTATCTGAATAACAATAATTTGTCAACAGAAATCATTGTCCGTCGTCAAAGGGGGTATAGAGGGATTTTTCATTTTCAAAATTACTTCAAAAATCTAATATGACTTGGCACGCATCATGGTGGGGTGCAAAGTATCCATGTCCATCTGAATAACAATAATTCGTCAACATAAATCATTGTCGTGTCGTCAGAGGGGGTATAGAGGGACTTAAAATTTTCAAAATTACCTCAAAATCAAATATGACTTGGCACGCAACATGATGGGGTGCAGAATATTCATTTCCATCTGAATAACAATAATTCGTCAACGGAAATCATTGTCGGGTCGTTAGAGGGGGTATAGAGGAATTTTTCATTTTCAATATTTCTTCAAAAATCCAATATGACTTGGCACGCATCATGGTGGGGTGCAAAGTATCCATGTCCATCTGAATAACAATAATTCTTCAATCTAAATAATTGTCGTGTCGTCTGAGGGGGTATAGAGGTATTTTTCATTTTCAAAATTACTTCAAAAATCTACTATGACTTGGCACGCATCATACTGGGGTGCAAAGTATCCATATATATCTAAATAACAATAATTCGTCAACAGAAATCATTGTCGGGTCGTCAGAAGAGGTATAGAGGGATTTTTCATTTTCAATATTTCTTCAAAAATCTAATATTACTTGGCACGCATCATGGTGGGGTGCAGAATATCCATATCTATCTGAATAACAATAATTCCTTAAAAGAAATTTTTGTTGTGTCGTCAGAGGGGGTATAGAGGGATTTTTCAATTTCAAAATAACCTCAAAATTTAATATGACTTGGCACGCAACATGGTGGGGGCAGAATATTCATTTTCATCTGAATAACAATAATTCGTCAACAGAAATCATTGTCGGGTCGTTAGAGGGGGTATAGAGGGATTTTTCATTTTCAATATTTCTTCAAAAATCTAATATTACTTGGCACGCATCATGTTGGGGTGCATAATATTTATATCTATCTGAATAACAATAATTCCTTAACAGAAATTATTGTCGTGTCGTCAGAGGGGGTATAGATGGATTTTGCATTTTCAAAATTACCTCAAAATCAAATATGACCTGGCACGCAACATGGTGGGGTACAGAATATCCATTTCTATCTGAATAACAATAATTTGTCAAGAGAAATCATTGTCGGGTCGTCAGAAGAGGTATAGAGGAATTTTTCATTTTCAAAATTACATCAAATATCTAATATGACTTGGCACGCAACATGGTGGGGTGCAGAATATCCATTTCCATCTGACTAACAATAATTCGTCAAGAGAAATCATTGTCGGGTCGTAAAAAGAGGTATAGAGGGATATTTCATTTTCAAAATTACTTCAAAAATCAAATATGAGTTGGCACGTATCATGGTGGGGTGCAAAGTATCCCTGTTCATCTGAATAACATTAATTCATCAACAGAAATCATTGTCGGGACGTCAGAGGGGGTATAGAGGGATTTTTCATTATCAAAATGACTTCAACAATCAAATATGACATGGCACGCAACATGGTGGGGTGCAGACTATTTATTTTCATCTGAATTACAATAACTCGTCAACAGAAATCAATGTCGTGTCGTCAGAGGGGGTATAGAGGAATTTATCATTTTCAAAATGACTTCAAACATGTAATATGACTTGGCACACATCATGTCGGGGTACAGAATATCCATGTCCATCTATATAACAATAATTCGTCAATTTAAATCATTGCCGGGTCGTCAGAGGGGGTATAGAGGGATTTTTTATTTTCAAAAAGACTTCAAAAATCAAATATGATATAGCACGCATCATGGAGGGGTGCAGAATATCCATTTCCATCTGAATAACAATATTTCGTCATCAGAAATCATTGTCGGGTCATTAGAGGGGGGTATAGAGGGATTTTTCATTTTCAAAATTACTTCAAAAATCAAATATGACTTGGCACGCATCATAGTAGGGTGCAAAATATTCATTTCCATCTGAATAACAATAATTTGTCAACAGAAATCATTGTCGGGTCGTCAGAGGAGGTATAGAGGGATTTTTCATTTTCAAAATTACCTCAAAATCAAATATGAATTGGCACGCATCGTGGTGGGGTACAGAATATCCATTTCCATCTGAATAAAAATATTTCGTCATCAGAAATCATTGTCGGGTCATTAGAGGGGGGTATAGAGGGATTTTTCATTTTCAAAATTTCTTCAAGAATCTAATATGACTTGTCACTTATCATGGTGGGGCGCGAAATATCTATGTCCATCTAAATAACAATAATTCGTTAACAGAAATCATTGTCGGGTCGTCAGAAGAGGTATAGAGGGATTTTTCATTTTCAATATTTCTTCAAAAATCTAATATTACTTGGCACGCAACATGGTGGGGTGCAGAATATTCATTTCCATCTGAATAACAATAATTCGTCAACAGAAATCATTGTCGGGTCGTTAGAGGGGGTATAGAGGAATTTTTCATTTTCAATATTTCTTCAAAAATCCAATAAGACTTGGCACGCATCATGGTGGGGTGCAAAGTATCCATGTCCATCTGAATAACAATAATTCTTCAATCTAAATCATTGTCGTGTCGTCAGAGGGGGTATAGAGGTATTTTTCATTTTCAAAATTACTTCAAAAATCTAATATGACTTGGCACGCATCATACTGGGTTGCAAAGTATCCATATATATCTAAATAACAATAATTCGTCAACAGAAATCATTGGCGGGTCGTCAGAAGAGGAATAGAGGGATTTTTCATTTTCAATATTTCTTCAAAAATCTAATATTACTTGGCACGCATCATGTTGGGGTGCATAATATTTATATCTATCTGAATAACAATAATTCCTTAACAGAAATTATTGTCGTGTCGTCAGAGGGGGTATAGATGGATTTTTCATTTTCAAAATTACCTCAAAATCAAATATGACCTGGCACGCAACATGGTGGGGTACAGAATATCCATTTCTATCTGAATAACAATAATTTGTCAAGAGAAATCATTGTCGGGTCGTCAGAAGAGGTATAGAGGAATTTTTCATTTTCAAAATTACCTCAAAATTTAATATGACTTGGCACGCATCATGGTGGGGTGCAAAGTATCCATGTCCATCTGAATAACAATAATTCGTCAACATAAATCATTGTCGTGTCGTCAGAGGGGGTATAGAGGGATTTTTCATTTTCAATATTTCTTCAAAAATCTTATATGAATTGGCACGCATCATGGTGGGTTGCAGAATATCCATTTCCATCTCAATAACAATAATTTGTCAACAGAAATCATTGTCGGGTCGTCAGAGGGGGTGTAGAGGGATTTTTCATTATCAAAATGACTTCAAAAATCTAATATTACTTGGCACGCATCATGGTGGTGTGCAGAATATCCATATCTATCTGAATAACAATAATTCCTTAACAGAAATTATTGTTGTGTCGTCAGAGGGGGTATAGAATGATTTTTCATTTCCAATATTTCTTCAAAAATCCAATATGGCTTGGCACGCAACATGGAGGGGTGCAGAATATTCATTTCCATCTGAATAACAATAATTCGTCAACAGAAATCATTGTCGGGTCGTTAGAGGGGGTATAGAGGAATTTTTCATTTTCAATATTTCTTCAAAAATCCAATAAGACTTGGCACGCATCATGGTGGGGTGCAAAGTATCCATGTCCATCTGAATAACAATAATTCTTCAATCTAAATCATTGTCGTGTCGTCAGAGGGGGTATAGAGGTATTTTTCATTTTCAAAATTACTTCAAAAATCTAATATGACTTGGCACGCATCATACTGGGGTGCAAAGTATCCATATATATCTAAATAACAATAATTCGTCAACAGAAATCATTGTCGGGTCGTCAGAAGAGGTATAGAGGGATTTTTCATTTTCAATATTTCTTCAAAAATCTAATATTACTTGGCACGCATCATGGTGGGGTGCAGAATATCCATATCTATCTGAATAACAATAATTCCTTAACAGAAATTTTTGTTGTGTCGTCAGAGGGGGTATAGAGGGATTTTTCAATTTCAAAATTACCTCAAAATTCAATATGACTTGGCACGCAACATGGTGGGGGCAGAATATTCATTTTCATCTGTATAACAATAATTCGTCAACTGAAATCATTGTCGGGTCGTTAGAAGGGGTATAGAGGGATTTTTCATTTTCAATATTTCTTCAAAAATCTAATATTACTTGGCACGCATCATGGTGGGGTGCATAATATTTATATCTATCTGAATAACAATAATTTCTTAACAGAAATTATTGTCGTGTCGTCAGAGGGGATATAGATGGATTTTTCATTTTCAAAATTACCTCAAAATCAAATATGACCTGGCACGCAACATGGTGGGGGCAGAATATTCATTTTCATCTGAATAACAATAATTCGTCAACAGAAATCATTGTCGGGTCGTTAGAAGGGGTATAGAGTGATTTTTCATTTTCAATATTTCTTAAAAAATCTAATATTACTTGGCACGCATCTTGGTGGGGTGCATAATATTTATATCTATCTGAATAACAATAATTTCTTAACAGAAATTATTGTCGTGTCGTCAGAGGGGGTATAGATGGATTTTTCATTTTCAAAATTACCTCAATATCAAATATGACCTGGCACGCAACATGGTGGGGTACAGAATATCCATTTCTATCTGAATAACAATAATTCGTCAACAGAAATCATTGTCGGGTCGTTAGAGGGGGTATAGAGGGATTTTTCATTTTCAAAATTACCTCAAAATCAAATATGACTTGGCACGCATCATGGTGGGGTGCAAAGTATTCATGTATATCTAACTAACAATGATTCGTAAACAGAAATCATTGTCGTGTCGTCAAAGGCGGTATAGAGGGATTTTTCATTTTCAAAATTACCTCAAAATCAAATATGACTTGGCACGCATCATGGTGGGGTGCATAATATTTATATCTATCTGAATAACAATAATTTCTTAACAGAAATTATTGTCGTGTCGTCAGAGGGGATATAGATGGATTTTTCATTTTCAAAATTACCTCAAAATCAAATATGACCTGGCACGCAACATGGTGGGGTACAGAATATCCATTTCTATCTGAATAACAATAATTCGTCAACAGAAATCATTGTCGGGTCGTTAGAGGGGGTATAGAGGGATTTTTCATTTTCAAAATTACCTCAAAATCAAATATGAATTGGCACGCATCGTGGTGGGGTACAGAATATCCATTTCCATCTGAATAAAAATATTTCGTCATCAGAAATCATTGTCGGGTCATTAGAGGGGGGTATAGAGGGATTTTTCATTTTCAAAATTTCTTCAAGAATCTAATATGACTTGTCACTTATCATGGTGGGGCGCGAAATATCTATGTCCATCTAAATAACAATAATTCGTTAACAGAAATCATTGTCGGGTCGTCAGAAGAGGTATAGAGGGATTTTTCATTTTCAATATTTCTTCAAAAATCTAATATTAATTGGCACGCATCATGTTGGGGTGCATAATATTTATATCTATCTGAATAACAATAATTCCTTAACAGAAATTATTGTCGTGTCGTCAGAGGGGGTATAGATGGATTTTTCATTTTCAAAATTACCACAAAATCAAATATGACCTGGCACGCAACATGGTGGGGTACAGAATATCCATTTCTATCTGAATAACAATAATTTGTCAAGAGAAATCATTGTCGGGTCGTCAGAAGAGGTATAGAGGAATTTTTCATTTTCAAAATTACCTCAAAATTTAATATGACTTGGCACGCATCATGGTGGGGTGCAAAGTATCCATGTCCATCTGAATAACAGTAATTCGTCAACATAAATCATTGTCGTGTCGTCAGAGGGGGTATAGAGGGATTTTTCATTTTCAATATTTCTTCAAAAATCTTATATGAATTGGCACGCATCATGGTGGGGTGCAGAATATCCATTTCCATCTCAATAACAATAATTTGTCAACAGAAATCATTGTCGGGTCGTCAGAGGGGGTGTAGAGGGATTTTTCATTTTCAAAATGACTTCAAAAATCTAATATTACTTGGCACGCATCATGGTGGTGTGCAGAATATCCATATCTATCTGAATAACAATAATTCCTTAACAGAAATTATTGTTGTGTCGTCAGAGGGGGTATAGAATGATTTTTCATTTCCAATATTTCTTCAAAAATCCAATATGGCTTGGCACGCAACATGGTGGGGTGCAGAATATTCATTTCCATCTGAATAACAATAATTCGTCAACAGAAATCATTGTCGGGTCGTTAGAGGGGGTATAGAGGAATTTTTCATTTTTAATATTTCTTCAAAAATCCAATAAGACTTGGCACGCATCATGGTGGGGTGCAAAGTATCCATGTCCATCTGAATAACAATAATTCTTCAATCTAAATCATTGTCGTGTCGTCAGAGGGGGTATAGAGGTATTTTTCATTTTCAAAATTACTTCAAAAATCTAATATGACTTGGCACGCATCATACTGGGGTGCAAAGTATCCATATATATCTAAATAACAATAATTCGTCAACAGAAATCATTGTCGGGTCGTCAGAAGAGGTATAGAGGGATTTTTCATTTTCAATATTTCTTCAAAAATCTAATATTACTTGGCACGCATCATGGTGGGGTGCAGAATATCCATATCTATCTGAATAACAATAATTCCTTAACAGAAATTTTTGTTGTGTCGTCAGAGGGGGTATAGAGGGATTTTTCAATTTCAAAATTACCTCAAAATTCAATATGACTTGGCACGCAACATGGTGGGGGCAGAATATTCATTTTCATCTGTATAACAATAATTCGTCAACAGAAATCATTGTCGGGTCGTTAGAAGGGGTATAGAGGGATTTTTCATTTTCAATATTTCTTCAAAAATCTAATATTACTTGGCACGCATCATGGTGGGGTGCATAATATTTATATCTATCTGAATAACAATAATTTCTTAACAGAAATTATTGTCGTGTCGTCAGAGGGGATATAGATGGATTTTTCATTTTCAAAATTACCTCAAAATCAAATATGACCTGGCACGCAACATGGTGGGGGCAGAATATTCATTTTCATCTGAATAACAATAATTCGTCAACAGAAATCATTGTCGGGTCGTTAGAAGGGGTATAGAGTGATTTTTCATTTTCAATATTTCTTCAAAAATCTAATATTACTTGGCACGCATCATGGTGGGGTGCATAATATTTATATCTATCTGAATAACAATAATTTCTTAACAGAAATTATTGACGTGTCGTCAGAGGGGGTATAGATGGATTTTTCATTTTCAAAATTACCTCAAAATCAAATGTGACCTGGCACGCAACATGGTGGGGTACAGAATATCCATTTCTATCTGAATAACAATAATTCGTCAACAGAAATCATTGTCGGGTCGTTAGAGGGGGTATAGAGGGATTTTTCATTTTCAAAATTACCTCAAAATCAAATATGACTTGGCACGCATCATGGTGGGGTGCAAAGTATTCATGTATATCTAACTAACAATGATTCGTAAACAGAAATCATTGTCGTGTCGTCAAAGGCGGTATAGAGGGATTTTTCATTTTCAAAATTACCTCAAAATCAAATATGACTTGGCACGCATCATGGTGGGGTGCATAATATTTATATCTATCTGAATAACAATAATTTCTTAACAGAAATTATTGTCGTGTCGTCAGAGGGGATATAGATGGATTTTTCATTTTCAAAATTACCTCAAAATCAAATATGACCTGGCACGCAACATGGTGGGGTACAGAATATCCATTTCTATATGAATAACAATAATTCGTCAACAGAAATCATTGTCGGGTCGTTAGAGGGGGTATAGAGGGATTTTTCATTTTCAAAATTACCTCAAAATCAAATATGACTTGGCACGCATCATGGTGGGGTGCAAAGTATTCATGTATATCCAACTAACAATGATTCGTAAACAAAAATCATTGTCGTGTCGTCAAAGGCGGTATAAAGGGATTTTTCATTTTCAAAATTACCTCAAAATCAAATATGACTTGGCACGCAACATGGTGGGGTGCAGAATATATATTTTAATCTGAATAACAATAATTCGTCAACAGAAATCATTGTCGGGTCGTTAGAGGGGGTATAGAGGGATTTTTCAGTTTCAAAATTACTTCAAAAATCAAATATGACTTGGCACGTATCATGGTGGAGTGCATAATATCCATTTTCATCTAAATTAAAATAATTTGTCAACAGATATCATTGTCGGGTCGTCAGAGGGGGTATAGAGGGATTTTTCATTATCAAAATGACTTCAAAAGTCAAATATGACTTGGCACGCATCATAGTAGGGTGCAGAATATATATTTCCATCTGAATAACAAGAATTTGTTAACAGAAATCATTGTCGGGTCGTTAGAGGGGGTATAGAGGGATTTTTCATTTTCAAAATTACCTCAAAATCAAATATGACTTGGCACGCAACATGGTGGGGTGCAGAATATTCATTTTCATCTGAATAACAATAATTCGTCAACAGAAATCATTGTCGGGTCGTTAGAGGGGGTATAGAAGGATTTTTCATTTCCAATATTTCTTCAAAAATCCAATATGACTTGGCACGCATCATGGTGGGGTGCAGAATATCCATTTCTATCTGAATAACAATAATTTGTCAACAGAAATCATTGTCCGTCGTCAAAGAGGGTATAGAGGGATTTTTCATTTTCAAAATTACTTCAAAAATCTAATATGACTTGGCACGCATCATGGTGGGGTGCAAAGTATCCATGTCCATCTGAATAACAATAATTCGTCAACATAAATCATCGTCGTGTCGTCAGAGGGGGTATAGAGGGACTTAAAAATTTCAAAATTACCTCAAAATCAAATATGACTTGGCACGCAACATGATGGGGTGCAGAATATTCATTTCCATCTGAATAACAATAATTCGTCAACGGAAATCATTGTCGGGTCGTAAGAGGGGGTATAGAGGAATTTTTCATTTTCAATATTTCTTCAAAAATCCAATATGACTTGGCACGCATCATGGTGGGGTGCAAAGTATCCATGTCCATCTGAATAACAATAATTCTTCAATCTAAATAATTGTCGTGTCGTCAGAGGGGGTAAAGAGGTATTTTTCATTTTCAAAATTACTTCAAAAATCTAATATGACTTGGCACGCATCATAGTGGGGTGCAAAGTATCCATATATATCTAAATAACAATAATTCGTCAACAGAAATCATTGTCGGGTCGTCAGAAGAGGTATAGAGGGATTTTTCATTTTCAATATTTCTTCAAAAATCTAATATTACTTGGCACGCATCATGGTGGGGTGCAGAATATCCATATCTATCTGAATAACAATAATTCCTTAACAGAAATTTTTGTTGTGTCGTCAGAGGGGGTATAGAGGGATTTTTCAATTTCAAAATAACCTCAAAATTTAATATGACTTGGCACGCAACATGGTGGGGGCAGAATATTCATTTTCATCTGAATAACAATAATTCGTCAACAGAAATCATTGTCGGGTCGTTAGAGGGGGTATAGAGGGATTTTTCATTTTCAATATTTCTTCAAAAATCTAATATTACTTGGCACGCATCATGTTGGGGTGCATAATATTTATATCTATCTGAATAACAATAATTCCTCAACAGAAATTATTGTCGTGTCGTCAGAGGGGGTATAGATGGATTTTTCATTTTCAAAATTACCTCAAAATCAAATATGACCTGGCACGCAACATGGTGGGGTACAGAATATCCATTTCTATCTGAATAACAATAATTTGTCAAGAGAAATCATTGTCGGGTCGTCAGAAGAGGTATAGAGGAATTTTTCATTTTCAAAATTACATCAAATATCTAATATGACTTGGCACGCAACATGGTGGGGTGCAGAATATCCATTTCCATCTGACTAACAATAATTCGTCAAGAGAAATCATTGTCGGGTCGTAAAAAGAGGTATAGAGGGATATTTCATTTTCAAAATTACTTCAAAAATCAAATATGAGTTGGCACGTATCATGGTGGGGTGCAAAGTATCCCTGTTCATCTGAATAACATTAATTCATCAACAGAAATCATTGTCGGGACGTCAGAGGGGGTATAGAGGGATTTTTCATTATCAAAATGACTTCAACAATCAAATATGACATGGCACGCAACATGGTGGGGTGCAGACTATTTATTTTCATCTGAATTACAATAACTCGTCAACAGAAATCAATGTCGTGTCGTCAGAGGGGGTATAGAGGAATTTATCATTTTCAAAATGACTTCAAACATGTAATATGACTTGGCACACATCATGTTGGGGTACAGAATATCCATTTCCATCTCAATAACAATAATTCGTCATCAGAAATCATTGTCGGGTCGTCAGAGGGGGTATAGAGGAATTTTTCATTTTCAAAATTTCTTCAAAAATCTAATATGACTTGGCACGCATCATGGTGGGGTGCAATGTATCCATGTCCATCTATATAACAATAATTCGTCAATTTAAATCATTGCCGGGTCGTCAGAGGGGGTATAGAGGGATTTTTTATTTTCAAAAAGACTTCAAAAATCAAATATGATATGGAACGCATCATGGAGGGGTGCAGAATATCCATTTTCATCTGAATAACAATATTTCGTCATCAGAAATCATTGTCGGGTCATTAGAGGGGGGTATAGAGGGATTTTTCATTTTCAAAATTACTTCAAAAATCAAATATGACTTGGCACGCATCATAGTAGGGTGCAAAATATTCATTTCCATCTGAATAACAATAATTTGTCAACAGAAATCATTGTCGGGTCGTCAGAGGAGGTATAGAGGGATTTTTCATTTTCAAAATTACCTCAAAATCAAATATGAATTGGCACGCATCGTGGTGGGGTACAGAATATCCATTTCCATCTGAATAAAAATATTTCGTCATCAGAAATCATTGTCGGGTCATTAGAGGGGGGTATAGAGGGATTTTTCATTTTCAAAATTTCTTCAAGAATCTAATATGACTTGTCACTTATCATGGTGGGGCGCGAAATATCTATGTCCATCTAAATAACAATAATTCGTTAACAGAAATCATTGTCGGGTCGTCAGAAGAGGTATAGAGGGATTTTTCATTTTCAATATTTCTTCAAAAATCTAATATTACTTGGCACGCAACATGGTGGGGTGCAGAATATTCATTTCCATCTGAATAACAATAATTCGTCAACAGAAATCATTGTCGGGTCGTTAGAGGGGGTATAGAGGAATTTTTCATTTTCAATATTTCTTCAAAAATCCAATAAGACTTGGCACGCATCATGGTGGGGTGCAAAGTATCCATGTCCAACTGAATAACAATAATTCTTCAATCTAAATCATTGTCGTGTCGTCAGAGGGGGTATAGAGGTATTTTTCATTTTCAAAATTACTTCAAAAATCTAATATGACTTGGCACGCATCATACTGGGGTGCAAAGTATCCATATATATCTAAGTAACAATAATTCGTCAACAGAAATCATTGTCGGGTCGTCAGAAGAGGAATAGAGGGATTTTTCATTTTCAATATTTCTTCAAAAATCTAATATTACTTGGCACGCATCATGTTGGGGTGCATAATATTTATATCTATCTGAATAACAATAATTCCTTAACAGAAATTATTGTCGTGTCGTCAGAGGGGGTATAGATGGATTTTTCATTTTCAAAATTCCTTCAAGAATCTAATATGACTTGTCACTTATCATGGTGGGGCGCGAAATATCTATGTCCATCTAAATAACAATAATTCGTTAACAGAAATCATTGTCGGGTCGTCAGAAGGGGTATAGAGGGATTTTTCATTTTCAAAATTACTTCAAAAATCAAATATGACTTGGCACGTATCATGGAGGAGTGCATAATATCCATTTTCATCTTAATATCAATAATTCGTCAACAGAAATTATTGTCGGGTCGTCAGAGGGGTTAAAGGGAATTTTCTTTTTCAAAACTACTTCAAAATTCGAATATAACTTGGCACGCATCATAGTAGGGTACAAAATCTTCATTTTCATCTGAATAACAATAATTCGTCAACAGAAATCATTGTCGGGTCGTCAAAGGGGGTATAGAGGGATTTTTCATTACCAAAATGACTTCAAAAATCAAATATGACTTGGCACGCATCATGGTGGGGTACAGAATATCCATTTTCATCTCAATAACAATAATTTGTCAACAGAATTCATTGTCGGGTCGTCAGAGGGGGTATAGAGGGATTTTTCATTTTCAAAATGACTTCAAAAATCTAATATGACTTGGCACGCATCATGGTGGGGTGCAGAATATCCATTTCCATCTGAATAACAATAATTCATCAACAGAAATCATTGTCGGGTCGTTAGAGGGGGTATAGAGGGATTTTTCATTTTCAATATATCTTCAAAAATCTAATATGACTTGGCACGCATCATGGTGGGGTGCAGGATATCCATTTCCATCTGAATAACAATAATTTATCAACAGAAGTCATTGTCGGGTCGTTAGAGGGGGTATAGAGTGATTTTTCATTTTCAATATATGTTCAAAAATCTAATATGACTTGGCACGCATCATGGTGGGGTGCAAAGTATCCATTTCCATCTGAATAACAAGAATTCGTCAACAGAAATCAATGTCGGGTCGTTAGATGGCGTATAGAGGGATTTTTCATTTTCAATATTTCTTCAAAAATCTAATATGACTTGGCACGCATAATGGTGGGGTGCAGAATATCTTCTTCCATCTGAATAACAATAATTCGTCGACAGAAATCATTGTCGGGTCGTTAGAGGGGGTATAGAAGGATTTTTCATTTTCAAAATTACCTCAAAATCAAATATGACTTGGCAAGCAACATTGTAGGGTGCAGAATATTCATTTCTATCTGAATAACAATAATTTATCAACAGAAATCATTGTCGGGTCGTTAGAGGGGGTATAGAGGGATTTTTCATTTTCAAAATTACCTCAAAATTTAATATGACTTGGCACGCATCATGGTGGGGTGCAAAGTATCCATGTCCATCTGAATAACAATAATTCGTCAACATAAATCATTGTCGTGTCGTCAGAGGGGGTATAGAGGGATTTTTCATTTTCAATATTTCTTCAAAAATCTTATATGAATTGGCACGCATCATGGTGGGGTGCAGAATATCCATTTCCATCTCAATAACAATAATTTTTCAACAGAAATCATTGTCGGGTCGTCAGAGGGGGTGTAGAGGGATTTTTCATTTTCAAAATGACTTCAAAAATCTAATATTACTTGGCACGCATCATGGTGGTGTGCAGAATATCCATATCTATCTGAATAACAATAATTCCTTGACAGAAATTATTGTTGTGTCGTCAGAGGGGGTTTAGAATGATTTTTCATTTCCAATATTTCTTCAAAAATCCAATATGGCTTGGCACGCAACATGGTGGGGTGCAGAATATTCATTTCCATCTGAATAACAATAATTCGTCAACAGAAATCATTGTCGGGTCGTTAGAGGGGGTATAGAGGAATTTTTCATTTTCAATATTTCTTCAAAAATCCAATAAGACTTGGCACGCATCATGGTGGGGTGCAAAGTATCCATGTCCATCTGAATAACAATAATTCTTCAATCTAAATCATTGTCGTGTCGTCAGAGGGGGTATAGAGGTATTTTTCATTTTCAAAATTACTTCAAAAATCTAATATGACTTGGCACGCATCATACTGGGGTGCAAAGTATCCATATATATTTAAATAACAATAATTCGTCAACAGAAATCATTGTCGGGTCGTCAGAAGAGGTATAGAGGGATTTTTCATTTTCAATATTTCTTCAAAAATCTAATATTACTTGGCACGCATCATGGTGGGGTGCAGAATATCCATATCTATCTGAATAACAATAATTCCTTAACAGAAATTTTTGTTGTGTCGTCAGAGGGGGTATAGAGGGATTTTTCAATTTCAAAATTACCTCAAAATTTAATATGACTTGGCACGTAACATGGTGGGGGCAGAATATTCATTTTCATCTGAATAACAATAATTCGTCAACAGAAATCATTGTCGGGTCGTTAGAGGGGGTATAGAGGGATTTTTCATTTTCAATATTTCTTCAAAAATCTAATATTACTTGGCACGCATCATGTTGGGGTGCATAATATTTTTATCTATCTGAATAACAATAATTCCTTAACAGAAATTATTGTCGTGTCGTCAGAGGGTGTATAGATGGATTTTTCATTTTCAAAATTACCTCAAAATCAAATATGACCTGGCACGCAACATGGTGGGGTACAGAATATCCATTTCTATCTGAATAACAATAATTTGTCAAGAGAAATCATTGTCGGGTCGTCAGAAGAGGTATAGAGGAATTTTTCATTTTCAAAATTACATCAAATATCTAATATGACTTGGCACGCAACATGGTGGGGTGCAGAATATCCATTTCCATCTGACTAACAATAATTCGTCAAGAGAAATCATTGTCGGGTCGTAAAAAGAGGTATAGAGGGATATTTCATTTTCAAAATTACTTCAAAAATCAAATATGAGTTGGCACGTATCATGGTGGGGTGCAGAATATCCATATCTATCTGAATAACAATAATTCCTTAACAGAAATTATTGTTGTGTCGTCAGAGGGGGTATAGAATGATTTTTCATTTTCAATATTTCTTCAAAAATCTTATATGAATTGGCACGCATCATGGTGGGGTGCAGAATATCCATTTCCATCTCAATAACAATAATTTTTCAACAGAAATCATTGTCGGGTCGTCAGAGGGGGTGTAGAGGGATTTTTCATTTTCAAAATGACTTCAAAAATCTAATATTACTTGGCACGCATCATGGTGGTGTGCAGAATATCCATATCTATCTGAATAACAATAATTCCTTAACAGAAATTATTGTTGTGTCGTCAGAGGGGGTATAGAATGATTTTTCATTTCCAATATTTCTTCAAAATTCCAATATGGCTTGGCACGCAACATGGTGGGGTGCAGAATATTCATTTCCATCTGAATAACAATAATTCGTCAACAGAAATCATTGTCGGGTCGTTAGAGGGGGTATAGAGGAATTTTTCATTTTCAATATTTCTTCCAAAAACCAATAAGACTTGGCACGCATCATGGTGGGGTGCAAAGTATCCATGTCCATCTGAATAACAATAATTCTTCAATCTAAATCATTGTCGTGTCGTCAGAGGGGGAATAGAGGTATTTTTCATTTTCAAAATTACTTCAAAAATCTAATATGACTTGGCACGCATCATACTGGGGTGCAAAGTATCCATATATATCTAAATAACAATAATTCGTCAACAGAAATCATTGTCGGGTCGTCAGAAGAGGTATAGAGGGATTTTTCATTTTCAATATTTCTTCAAAAATCTAATATTACTTGGCACGCATCATGGTGGGGTGCAGAATATCCATATCTATCTGAATAACAATAATTCCTTAACAGAAATTTTTGTTGTGTCGTCAGAGGGGGTATAGAGGGATTTTTCAATTTCAAAATAACCTCAAAATTTAATATGACTTGGCACGCAACATGGTGGGGGCAGAATATTCATTTTCATCTGAATAACAATAATTCGTCAACAGAAATCATTGTCGGGTCGTTAGAGGGGGTATAGAGGGATTTCTCAGTTTCAAAATTACTTCAAAAATCTAATATTACTTGGCACGCATCATGGTGGGGTGCATAATATTTATATCTATCTGAATAACAATAATTTCTTAACAGAAATTATTGTCGTGTCGTCAGAGGGGGTATAGATGGCTTTTTCATTTTCAAAATTACCTGAAAATCAAATATGACCTGGCACGCAACATGGTGGGGTACAGAATATCCATTTCTATCTGAATAACAATAATTCGTCAACAGAAATCATTGTCGGGTCGTTAGAGGGGGTATAGAGGGATTTTTCATTTTCAAAATTACCTCAAAATCAAATATGACTTGGCACGCATCATGGTGGGGTGCAAAGTATTCATGTATATCTAACTAACAATGATTCGTAAACAGAAATCATTGTCGTGTCGTCAAAGGCGGTATAGAGGGATTTTTCATTTTCAAAATTACCTCAAAATCAAATATGACTTGGCACGCAACATGGTGGGGTGCAGAATATATATTTTAATCTGAATAACAATAATTCGTCAACAGAAATCATTGTCGGGTCGTTAGAGGGGGTATAGAGGGATTTTTCAGTTTCAAAATTACTTCAAAAATCAAATATGACTTGGCACGTATCATGGTGGAGTGCATAATATCCATTTCCATCTAAATAACAATATTTCGTCAACAGAAATCATTGTCGGGTCGTTAGAGGGGGTATAGAGGGATTTCTCAGTTTCAAAATTACTTCAAAAATCTAATATTACTTGGCACGCATCATGTTGGGGTGCATAATATTTATATCTATCTGAATAACAATAATTCCTTAACAGAAATTATTGTCGTGTCGTCAGAGGGGGTATAGATGGATTTTTCATTTTCAAAATTACCTCAAAATCAAATATGACCTGGCACGCAACATGGTGGGGTACAGAATATCCATTTCTATCTGAATAACAATAATTTGTCAAGAGAAATCATTGTCGGGTCGTCACAAGAGGTATAGAGGAATTTTTCATTTTCAAAATTACATCAAATATCTAATATGACTTGGCACGCAACATGGTGGGGTGCAGAATATCCATTTCCATCTGACTAACAATAATTCGTCAAGAGAAATCATTGTCGGGTCGTAAAAAGAGGTATAGAGGGATATTTCATTTTCAAAATTACTTCAAAAATCAAATATGAGTTGGCACGTATCATGGTGGGGTGCAAAGTATCCTTGTTCATCTGAATAACATTAATTCATCAACAGAAATCATTGTCGGGACGTCAGAGGGGGTATAGAGGGATTTATCATTATCAAAATGACTTCAACAATCAAATATGACATGGCACGCAACATGGTGGGGTGCAGACTATTTATTTTCATCTGAATTACAATAACTCGTCAACAGAAATCAATGTCGTGTCGTCAGAGGGGGTATGGTGGAATTTATCATTTTCAAAATGACTTCAAACATGTAATATGACTTGGCACACATCATGTTGGGGTACAGAATATCCATTTCCATCTCAATAACAATAATTCGTCATCAGAAATCATTGTCGGGTCGTCAGAGGGGGTATAGAGGAATTTTTCATTTTCAAAATTTCTTCAAAAATCTAATATGACTTGGCACGCATCATGGTGGGGTGCAATGTATCCATGTCCATCTATATAACAATAATTCGTCAATTTAAATCATTGCCGGGTCGTCAGAGGGGGTATAGAGGGATTTTTTATTTTCAAAAAGACTTCAAAAATCAAATATGATATGGCACGCATCATGGAGGGGTGCAGAATATCCATTTCCATCTGAATAACAATATTTCGTCATCAGAAATCATTGTCGGGTCATTAGAGGGGGGTATAGAGGGATTTTTCATTTTCAAAATTACTTCAAAAATCAAATATGACTTGGCACGCATCATAGTAGGGTGCAAAATACTCATTTCCATCTGAATAACAATAATTTGTCAACAGAAATCATTGTCGGGTCGTCAGAGGGGGTATAGAGGGATTTTTCATTTTCAAAATTACCTCAAAATCAAATATGAATTGGCACGCATCGTGGTGGGGTACAGAATATCCATTTCCATCTGAATAAAAATATTTCGTCATCAGAAATCATTGTCGGGTCATTAGAGGGGGGTATAGAGGGATTTTTCATTTTCAAAATTACTTCAAAAATCAAATATGACTTGGCACGCATCAGGGTGGGGTGCAGAATATCCAATTCCATCTGAATAACAATAATTCGTCAACAGAAATCATTGACGGGTCGTTAGAGGGGGTATAGAGGGATTTTTCATTTTCAAAATTTCTTCAAGAATCTAATATGACTTGTCACTTATCATGGTGGGGCGCGACATATCTATGTCCATCTAAATAACAATAATTCGTTAACAGAAATCATTGTCGGGTCGTCAGAAGGGGTATAGAGGGATTTTTCATTTTCAAAATTACTTCAAAAATCAAATATGACTTGGCACGCATCAGGGTGGGGTGCAGAATATCCATTTTCATCTTAATATCAATAATTCGTCAACAGAAATTATTGTCGGGTCGTCAGAGGGGGTATAGAGGGATTTTTCATTTTCAAAATTTCTTCAAGAATCTAATATGACTTGTCACTTATCATGGTGGGGCGCGACATATCTATGTCCATCTAAATAACAATAATTCGTTAACAGAAATCATTGTCGGGTCGTCAGAAGGGGTATAGAGGGATTTTTCATTACCAAAATGAATTCAAAAATCAAATATGACTTGGCACGCATCATGGTGGGGTACAAAATATCCATTTTCATCTCAATAACAATAATTTGTCAACAGAATTCATTGTCGGGTCGTCAGAGGGGGTATAGAGGGATTTTTCATTTTCAAAATGACTTCAAATATCTAATATGACTTGGCACGCATCATGGTGGGGTGCAGAATATCCATTTCCATCTGAATAACAATAATTCATCAACAGAAATCATTGTCGGGTCGTTAGAGGGGGTATAGAGGGATTTTTCATTTTCAATATATCTTCAAAAATCTAATATGACTTGGCACGCATCATGGTGGGGTGCAGAATATTCATTTCTATCTGAATAACAATAATTTATCAACAGAAATCATTGTCGGGTCGTTAGAGGGGGTATAGAGGGATTTTTCATTTTCAAAATTACCTCAAAATCAAATATGACTTGGCAAGCAACATTGTAGGGTGCAGAATATTCATTTCTATCTGAATAACAATAATTTATCAACAGAAATCATTGTCGGGTCGTTAGAGGGGGTATAGAGGGATTTTTCATTTTCAATATTTCTTCAAAAATCTAATATGACTTGGCACGCATAATGGTGGGGTGCAGAATATCTTCTTCCATCTGAATAACAATAATTCGTCGACAGAAATCATTGTCGGGTCGTTAGAGGGGGTATAGAGGGATTTTTCATTTTCAAAATTACCTCAAAATCAAATATGACTTGGCAAGCAACATTGTAGGGTGCAGAATATTCATTTCTATCTGAATAACAATAATTTATCAACAGAAATCATTGTCGGGTCGTTAGAGGGGGTATAGAGGGATTTTTCATTTTCAAAATTACCTCAAAATTTAATATGACTTGGCACGCATCATGGTGGGGTGCAAAGTATCCATGTCCATCTGAATAACAATAATTCGTCAACATAAATCATTGTCGTGTCGTCAGAGGGGGTATAGAGGGATTTTTCATTTTCAATATTTCTTCAAAAATCTTATATGAATTGGCACGCATCATGGTGGGGTGCAGAATATCCATTTCCATATCAATAACAATAATTTGTCAACAGAAATCATTGTCGGGTCGTCAGAGGGGGTGTAGAGGGATTTTTCATTTTCAAAATGACTTCAAAAATCTAATATTACTTGGCACGCATCATGGTGGTGTGCAGAATATCCATATCTATCTGAATAAAAATAATTCCTCAACAGAAATTATTGTTGTGTCGTCAGAGGGGGTATAGAATGATTTTTCATTTCCAATATTTCTTCAAAAATCCAATATGGCTTGGCACGCAACATGGTGGGGTGCAGAATATTTATTTCCATCTGAATAACAATAATTCGTCAACAGAAATCATTGTCGGGTCGTTAGAGGGGGTATAGAGGAATTTTTCATTTTCAATATTTCTTCAAAAATCCAATAAGACTTGGCACGCATCATGGTGGGGTGCAAAGTATCCATGTCCATCTGAATAACAATAATTCTTCAATCTAAATCATTGTCGTGTCGTCAGAGGAGGTATAGAGGTATTTTTCATTTCCAAAATTACTTCAAAAATCTAATATGACTTGGCACGCATCATACTGGGGTGCAAAGTATCCATATATATCTAAATAACAATAATTCGTCAACAGAAATCATTGTCGGGTCGTCAGAAGAGGTATAGAGGGATATTTCATTTTCAATATTTCTTCAAAAATCTAATATTACTTGGCACGCATCATGGTGGGGTGCAGAATATCCATATCTATCCGAATAACAATAATTCCTTAACAGAAATTTTTGTTGTGTCGTCAGAGGGGGTATAGAGGGATTTTTCAATTTCAAAATTACCTCAAAATTCAATATGACTTGGCACGCAACATGGTGGGGGCAGAATATTCATTTTCATCTGTATAACAATAATTCGTCAACAGAAATCATTGTCGGGTCGTTAGAAGGGGTATAGAGGGATTTTTCATTTTCAATATTTCTTCAAAAATCTAATATTACTTGGCACGCATCATGGTGGGGTGCATAATATTTATATCTATCTGAATAACAATAATTTCTTAACAGAAATTATTGTCGTGTCGTCAGAGGGGATATAGATGGATTTTTCATTTTCAAAATTACCTCAAAATCAATTATGACCTGGCACGCAACATGGTGGGGGCAGAATATTCATTTTCATCTGAATAACAATAATTCGTCAACAGAAATCATTGTCGGGTCGTTAGAAGGGGTATAGAGTGATTTTTCATTTTCAATATTTCTTCAAAAATCTAATATTACTTGGCACGCATCATGGTGGGGTGCATAATATTTATATCTATCTGAATAACAATAATTTCTTAACAGAAATTATTGTCGTGTCGTCAGAGGGGGTATAGATGGATTTTTCATTTTCAAAATTACCTCAAAATCAAATATGACCTGGCACGCAACATGGTGGGGTACAGAATATCCATTTCTATCTGAATAACAATAATTCGTCAACAGAAATCATTGTCGGGTCGTTAGAGGGGGTATAGAGGGATTTTTCATTTTCAAAATTACCTCAAAATCAAATATGACTTGGCACGCATCATGGTGGGGTGCATAATATTTATATCTATCTGAATAACAATAATTTCTTAACAGAAATTATTGTCGTGTCGTCAGAGGGGATATAGATGGATTTTTCATTCTCAAAATTACCTCAAAATCAAATATGACCTGGCACGCAACATGGTGGGGGCAGAATATTCATTTTCATCTGAATAACAATAATTCGTCAACAGAAATCATTGTCGGGTCGTTAGAAGGGGTATAGAGGGATTTTTCATTTTCAATATTTCTTCAAAAATCTAATATTACTTGGCACGCATCATGGTGGGGTGCATAATATTTATATCTATCTGAATAACAATAATTTCTTAACAGAAATTATTGTCGTGTCGTCAGAGGGGGTATAGATGGATTTTTCATATTCAAAATTACCTCAAAATCAAATATGACCTGGCACGCAACATGGTGGGGTACAGAATATCCATTTCTATCTGAATAACAATAATTCGTCAACAGAAATCATTGTCGGGTCGTTAGAGGGGGTATAGAGGGATTTTTCATTTTCAAAATTACCTCAAAATCAAATATGACTTGGCACGCATCATGGTGGGGTGCAAAGTATTCATGTATATCTAACTAACAATGATTCGTAAACAGAAATCATTGTCGTGTCGTCAAAGGCGGTATAGAGGGATTTTTCATTTTCAAAATTACCTCAAAATCAAATATGACTTGGCACGCAACATGGTGGGGTGCAGAATATATATTTTAATCTGAATAACAATAATTCGTCAACAGAAATCATTGTCGGGTCGTTAGAGGGGGTATAGAGGGATTTTTCAGTTTCAAAATTACTTCAAAAATCAAATATGACTTGGCACGTATCATGGTGGAGTGCATAATATCCATTTCCATCTAAATAACAATATTTCGTCAACAGAAATCATTGTCGGGTCGTTAGAGGGGGTATAGAGGGATTTCTCAGTTTCAAAATTACTTCAAAAATCAAATATGACTTGGCACGTATCATGGTGGAGTGCATAATATCCATTTTCATCGAAATTAAAATAATTTGTCAACAGAAATCATTGTCGGGTCGTCAGAGGGGGTATAGAGGGATTTTTCATTATCAAAATGACTTCAAAATTCAAATATGACTTGGCACGCATCATAGTAGGGTGCAGAATATATATTTCCATCTGAATAATAAGAATTTGTTAACAGAAATCATTGTCGGGTCGTTAGAGGGGGTATAGAGGGATTTTTCATTTTCAAAATTACCTCAAAATCAAATATGACTTGGCACGCAATATGGTGGGGTGCAGAATATTCATTTTCATCTGAATAACAATAATTCGTCAACAGAAATCATTGTCGGGTCGTTAGAGGGGGTATAGAAGGATTTTTCATTTCCAATATTTCTTCAAAAATCCAATATGACTTGGCACGCATCATGGTGGGGTGCAGAATATCCATTTCTATCTGAATAACAATAATTTGTCAACAGAAATCATTGTCCGTCGTCAAAGGGGGTATAGAGGGATTTTTCATTTTCAAAATTACTTCAAAAATCTAATATGACTTGGCACGCATCATGGTGGGGTGCAAAGTATCCATGTCCATCTGAATAACAATAATTCGTCAACATAAATCATTGTCGTGTCGTCAGAGGGGGTATAGAGGGACTTAAAATTTTCAAAATTACCTCAAAATCAAATATGACTTGGCACGCAACATGATGGGGTGCAGAATATTCATTTCCATCTGAATAACAATAATTCGTCAACAGAAATCATTGTCGGGTCGTCAGAAGAGGTATAGAGGGATTTTTCATTTTCAATATTTCTTCAAAAATCTAATATTACTTGGCACGCATCATGGTGGGGTGCAGAATATCCATATCTATCTGAATAACAATAATTCCTTAAAAGAAATTTTTGTTGTGTCGTCAGAGGGGGTATAGAGGGATTTTTCAATTTCAAAATAACCTCAAAATTTAATATGACTTGGCACGCAACATGGTGGGGGCAGAATATTCATTTTCATCTGAATAACAATAATTCGTCAACAGAAATCATTGTCGGGTCGTTAGAGGGGGTATAGAGGGATTTTTCATTTTCAATATTTCTTCAAAAATCTAATATTACTTGGCACGCATCATGTTGGGGTGCATAATATTTATATCTATCTGAATAACAATAATTCCTTAACAGAAATTATTGTCGTGTCGTCAGAGGGGGTATAGATGGATTTTGCATTTTCAAAATTACCTCAAAATCAAATATGACCTGGCACGCAACATGGTGGGGTACAGAATATCCATTTCTATCTGAATAACAATAATTTGTCAAGAGAAATCATTGTCGGGTCGTCAGAAGAGGTATAGAGGAATTTTTCATTTTCAAAATTACATCAAATATCTAATATGACTTGGCACGCAACATGGTGGGGTGCAGAATATCCATTTCCATCTGACTAACAATAATTCGTCAAGAGAAATCATTGTCGGGTCGTAAAAAGAGGTATAGAGGGATATTTCATTTTCTAAATTACTTCAAAAATCAAATATGAGTTGGCACGTATCATGGTGGGGTGCAAAGTATCCCTGTTCATCTGAATAACATTAATTCATCAACAGAAATCATTGTCGGGACGTCAGAGGGGGTATAGAGGGATTTTTCATTATCAAAATGACTTCAACAATCAAATATGACATGGCACGCAACATGGTGGGGTGCAGACTATTTATTTTCATCTGAATTACAATAACTCGTCAACAGAAATCAATGTCGTGTCGTCAGAGGGGGTATAGAGGAATTTATCATTTTCAAAATGACTTCAAACATGTAATATGACTTGGCACACATCATGTCGGGGTACAGAATATCCATGTCCATCTATATAACAATAATTCGTCAATTTAAATCATTGCCGGGTCGTCAGAGGGGGTATAGAGGGATTTTTTATTTTCAAAAAGACTTCAAAAATCAAATATGATATAGCACGCATCATGGAGGGGTGCAGAATATCCATTTCCATCTGAATAACAATATTTCGTCATCAGAAATCATTGTCGGGTCATTAGAGGGGGGTATAGAGGGATTTTTCATTTTCAAAATTACTTCAAAAATCAAATATGACTTGGCACGCATCATAGTAGGGTGCAAAATATTCATTTCCATCTGAATAACAATAATTTGTCAACAGAAATCATTGTCGGGTCGTCAGAGGAGGTATAGAGGGATTTTTCATTTTCAAAATTACCTCAAAATCAAATATGAATTGGCACGCATCGTGGTGGGGTACAGAATATCCATTTCCATCTGAATAAAAATATTTCGTCATCAGAAATCATTGTCGGGTCATTAGAGGGGGGTATAGAGGGATTTTTCATTTTCAAAATTTCTTCAAGAATCTAATATGACTTGTCACTTATCATGGTGGGGCGCGAAATATCTATGTCCATCTAAATAACAATAATTCGTTAACAGAAATCATTGTCGGGTCGTCAGAAGAGGTATAGAGGGATTTTTCATTTTCAATATTTCTTCAAAAATCTAATATTACTTGGCACGCAACATGGTGGGGTGCAGAATATTCATTTCCATCTGAATAACAATAATTCGTCAACAGAAATCATTGTCGGGTCGTTAGAGGGGGTATAGAGGAATTTTTCATTTTCAATATTTCTTCAAAAATCCAATAAGACTTGGCACGCATCATGGTGGGGTGCAAAGTATCCATGTCCATCTGAATAACAATAATTCTTCAATCTAAATCATTGTCGTGTCGTCAGAGGGGGTATAGAGGTATTTTTCATTTTCAAAATTACTTCAAAAATCTAATATGACTTGGCACGCATCATACTGGGTTGCAAAGTATCCATATATATCTAAATAACAATAATTCGTCAACAGAAATCATTGTCGGGTCGTCAGAAGAGGAATAGAGGGATTTTTCATTTTCAATATTTCTTCAAAAATCTAATATTACTTGGCACGCATCATGTTGGGGTGCATAATATTTATATCTATCTGAATAACAATAATTCCTTAACAGAAATTATTGTCGTGTCGTCAGAGGGGGTATAGATGGATTTTTCATTTTCAAAATTACCTCAAAATCAAATATGACCTGGCACGCAACATGGTGGGGTACAGAATATCCATTTCTATCTGAATAACAATAATTTGTCAAGAGAAATCATTGTCGGGTCGTCAGAAGAGGTATAGAGGAATTTTTCATTTTCAAAATTACCTCAAAATTTAATATGACTTGGCACGCATCATGGTGGGGTGCAAAGTATCCATGTCCATCTGAATAACAATAATTCGTCAACATAAATCATTGTCGTGTCGTCAGAGGGGGTATAGAGGGATTTTTCATTTTCAATATTTCTTCAAAAATCTTATATGAATTGGCACGCATCATGGTGGGTTGCAGAATATCCATTTCCATCTCAATAACAATAATTTGTCAACAGAAATCATTGTCGGGTCGTCAGAGGGGGTGTAGAGGGATTTTTCATTATCAAAATGACTTCAAAAATCTAATATTACTTGGCACGCATCATGGTGGTGTGCAGAATATCCATATCTATCTGAATAACAATAATTCCTTAACAGAAATTATTGTTGTGTCGTCAGAGGGGGTATAGAATGATTTTTCATTTCCAATATTTCTTCAAAAATCCAATATGGCTTGGCACGCAACATGGTGGGGTGCAGAATATTCATTTCCATCTGAATAACAATAATTCGTCAACAGAAATCATTGTCGGGTCGTTAGAGGGGGTATAGAGGAATTTTTCATTTTCAATATTTCTTCAAAAATCCAATAAGACTTGGCACGCATCATGGTGGGGTGCAAAGTATCCATGTCCATCTGAATAACAATAATTCTTCAATCTAAATCATTGTCGTGTCGTCAGAGGGGGTATAGAGGTATTTTTCATTTTCAAAATTACTTCAAAAATCTAATATGACTTGGCACGCATCATACTGGGGTGCAAAGTATCCATATATATCTAAATAACAATAATTCGTCAACAGAAATCATTGTCGGGTCGTCAGAAGAGGTATAGAGGGATTTTTCATTTTCAATATTTCTTCAAAAATCTAATATTACTTGGCACGCATCATGGTGGGGTGCAGAATATCCATATCTATCTGAATAACAATAATTCCTTAACAGAAATTTTTGTTGTGTCGTCAGAGGGGGTATAGAGGGATTTTTCAATTTCAAAATTACCTCAAAATTCAATATGACTTGGCACGCAACATGGTGGGGGCAGAATATTCATTTTCATCTGTATAACAATAATTCGTCAACTGAAATCATTGTCGGGTCGTTAGAAGGGGTATAGAGGGATTTTTCATTTTCAATATTTCTTCAAAAATCTAATATTACTTGGCACGCATCATGGTGGGGTGCATAATATTTATATCTATCTGAATAACAATAATTTCTTAACAGAAATTATTGTCGTGTCGTCAGAGGGGATATAGATGGATTTTTCATTTTCAAAATTACCTCAAAATCAAATATGACCTGGCACGCAACATGGTGGGGGCAGAATATTCATTTTCATCTGAATAACAATAATTCGTCAACAGAAATCATTGTCGGGTCGTTAGAAGGGGTATAGAGTGATTTTTCATTTTCAATATTTCTTAAAAAATCTAATATTACTTGGCACGCATCATGGTGGGGTGCATAATATTTATATCTATCTGAATAACAATAATTTCTTAACAGAAATTATTGTCGTGTCGTCAGAGGGGGTATAGATGGATTTTTCATTTTCAAAATTACCTCAATATCAAATATGACCTGGCACGCAACATGGTGGGGTACAGAATATCCATTTCTATCTGAATAACAATAATTCGTCAACAGAAATCATTGTCGGGTCGTTAGAGGGGGTATAGAGGGATTTTTCATTTTCAAAATTACCTCAAAATCAAATATGACTTGGCACGCATCATGGTGGGGTGCAAAGTATTTATGTATATCTAACTAACAATGATTCGTAAACAGAAATCATTGTCGTGTCGTCAAAGGCGGTATAGAGGGATTTTTCATTTTCAAAATTACCTCAAAATCAAATATGACTTGGCACGCATCATGGTGGGGTGCATAATATTTATATCTATCTGAATAACAATAATTTCTTAACAGAAATTATTTTCGTGTCGTCAGAGGGGATATAGATGGATTTTTCATTTTCAAAATTACCTCAAAATCAAATATGACCTGGCACGCAACATGGTGGGGTACAGAATATCCATTTCTATCTGAATAACAATAATTCGTCAACAGAAATCATTGTCGGGTCGTTAGAGGGGGTATAGAGGGATTTTTCATTTTCAAAATTACCTCAAAATCAAATATGAATTGGCACGCATCGTGGTGGGGTACAGAATATCCATTTCCATCTGAATAAAAATATTTCGTCATCAGAAATCATTGTCGGGTCATTAGAGGGGGGTATAGAGGGATTTTTCATTTTCAAAATTTCTTCACTTGTCACTTATCATGGTGGGGCGCGAAATATCTATGTCCATCTAAATAACAATAATTCGTTAACAGAAATCATTGTCGGGTCGTCAGAAGAGGTATAGAGGGATTTTTCATTTTCAATATTTCTTCAAAAATCTAATATTAATTGGCACGCATCATGTTGGGGTGCATAATATTTATATCTATCTGAATAACAATAATTCCTTAACAGAAATTATTGTCGTGTCGTCAGAGGGGGTATAGATGGATTTTTCATTTTCAAAATTACCACAAAATCAAATATGACCTGGCACGCAACATGGTGGGGTACAGAATATCCATTTCTATCTGAATAACAATAATTTGTCAAGAGAAATCATTGTCGGGTCGTCAGAAGAGGTATAGAGGAATTTTTCATTTTCAAAATTACCTCAAAATTTAATATGACTTGGCACGCATCATGGTGGGGTGCAAAGTATCCATGTCCATCTGAATAACAGTAATTCGTCAACATAAATCATTGTCGTGTCGTCAGAGGGGGTATAGAGGGATTTTTCATTTTCAATATTTCTTCAAAAATCTTATATGAATTGGCACGCATCATGGTGGGGTGCAGAATATCCATTTCCATCTCAATAACAATAATTTGTCAACAGAAATCATTGTCGGGTCGTCAGAGGGGGTGTAGAGGGATTTTTCATTTTCAAAATGACTTCAAAAATCTAATATTACTTGGCACGCATCATGGTGGTGTGCAGAATATCCATATCTATCTGAATAACAATAATTCCTTAACAGAAATTATTGTTGTGTCGTCAGAGGGGGTATAGAATGATTTTTCATTTCCAATATTTCTTCAAAAATCCAATATGGCTTGGCACGCAACATGGTGGGGTGCAGAATATTCATTTCCATCTGAATAACAATAATTCGTCAACAGAAATCATTGTCGGGTCGTTAGAGGGGGTATAGAGGAATTTTTCATTTTTAATATTTCTTCAAAAATCCAATAAGACTTGGCACGCATCATGGTGGGGTGCAAAGTATCCATGTCCATCTGAATAACAATAATTCTTCAATCTAAATCATTGTCGTGTCGTCAGAGGGGGTATAGAGGTATTTTTCATTTTCAAAATTACTTCAAAAATCTAATATGACTTGGCACGCATCATACTGGGGTGCAAAGTATCCATATATATCTAAATAACAATAATTCGTCAACAGAAATCATTGTCGGGTCGTCAGAAGAGGTATAGAGGGATTTTTCATTTTCAATATTTCTTCAAAAATCTAATATTACTTGGCACGCATCATGGTGGGGTGCAGAATATCCATATCTATCTGAATAACAATAATTCCTTAACAGAAATTTTTGTTGTGTCGTCAGAGGGGGTATAGAGGGATTTTTCAATTTCAAAATTACCTCAAAATTCAATATGACTTGGCACGCAACATGGTGGGGGCAGAATATTCATTTTCATCTGTATAACAATAATTCGTCAACTGAAATCATTGTCGGGTCGTTAGAAGGGGTATAGAGGGATTTTTCATTTTCAATATTTCTTCAAAAATCTAATATTACTTGGCACGCATCATGGTGGGGTGCATAATATTTATATCTATCTGAATAACAATAATTTCTTAACAGAAATTATTGTCGTGTCGTCAGAGGGGATATAGATGGATTTTTCATTTTCAAAATTACCTCAAAATCAAATATGACCTGGCACGCAACATGGTGGGGGCAGAATATTCATTTTCATCTGAATAACAATAATTCGTCAACAGAAATCATTGTCGGGTCGTTAGAAGGGGTATAGAGTGATTTTTCATTTTCAATATTTCTTAAAAAATCTAATATTACTTGGCACGCATCATGGTGGGGTGCATAATATTTATATCTATCTGAATAACAATAATTTCTTAACAGAAATTATTGTCGTGTCGTCAGAGGGGGTATAGATGGATTTTTCATTTTCAAAATTACCTCAATATCAAATATGACCTGGCACGCAACATGGTGGGGTACAGAATATCCATTTCTATCTGAATAACAATAATTCGTCAACAGAAATCATTGTCGGGTCGTTAGAGGGGGTATAGAGGGATTTTTCATTTTCAAAATTACCTCAAAATCAAATATGACTTGGCACGCATCATGGTGGGGTGCAAAGTATTCATGTATATCTAACTAACAATGATTCGTAAACAGAAATCATTGTCGTGTCGTCAAAGGCGGTATAGAGGGATTTTTCATTTTCAAAATTACCTCAAAATCAAATATGACTTGGCACGCATCATGGTGGGGTGCATAATATTTATATCTATCTGAATAACAATAATTTCTTAACAGAAATTATTGTCGTGTCGTCAGAGGGGATATAGATGGATTTTTCATTTTCAAAATTACCTCAAAATCAAATATGACCTGGCACGCAACATGGTGGGGTACAGAATATCCATTTCTATCTGAATAACAATAATTCGTCAACAGAAATCATTGTCGGGTCGTTAGAGGGGGTATAGAGGGATTTTTCATTTTCAAAATTACCTCAAAATCAAATATGAATTGGCACGCATCGTGGTGGGGTACAGAATATCCATTTCCATCTGAATAAAAATATTTCGTCATCAGAAATCATTGTCGGGTCATTAGAGGGGGGTATAGAGGGATTTTTCATTTTCAAAATTTCTTCAAGAATCTAATATGACTTGTCACTTATCATGGTGGGGCGCGAAATATCTATGTCCATCTAAATAACAATAATTCGTTAACAGAAATCATTGTCGGGTCGTCAGAAGAGGTATAGAGGGATTTTTCATTTTCAATATTTCTTCAAAAATCTAATATTAATTGGCACGCATCATGGTGGGGTGCAGAATATCCATATCTATCTGAATAACAATAATTCCTTAACAGAAATTTTTGTTGTGTCGTCAGAGGGGGTATAGAGGGATTTTTCAATTTCAAAATTACCTCAAAATTCAATATGACTTGGCACGCAACATGGTGGGGGCAGAATATTCATTTTCATCTGTATAACAATAATTCGTCAACTGAAATCATTGTCGGGTCGTTAGAAGGGGTATAGAGGGATTTTTCATTTTCAATATTTCTTCAAAAATCTAATATTACTTGGCACGCATCATGGTGGGGTGCATAATATTTATATCTATCTGAATAACAATAATTTCTTAACAGAAATTATTGTCGTGTCGTCAGAGGGGATATAGATGGATTTTTCATTTTCAAAATTACCTCAAAATCAAATATGACCTGGCACGCAACATGGTGGGGGCAGAATATTCATTTTCATCTGAATAACAATAATTCGTCAACAGAAATCATTGTCGGGTCGTTAGAAGGGGTATAGAGTGATTTTTCATTTTCAATATTTCTTAAAAAATCTAATATTACTTGGCACGCATCATGGTGGGGTGCATAATATTTATATCTATCTGAATAACAATAATTTCTTAACAGAAATTATTGTCGTGTCGTCAGAGGGGGTATAGATGGATTTTTCATTTTCAAAATTACCTCAATATCAAATATGACCTGGCACGCAACATGGTGGGGTACAGAATATCCATTTCTATCTGAATAACAATAATTCGTCAACAGAAATCATTGTCGGGTCGTTAGAGGGGGTATAGAGGGATTTTTCATTTTCAAAATTACCTCAAAATCAAATATGACTTGGCACGCATCATGGTGGGGTGCAAAGTATTTATGTATATCTAACTAACAATGATTCGTAAACAGAAATCATTGTCGTGTCGTCAAAGGCGGTATAGAGGGATTTTTCATTTTCAAAATTACCTCAAAATCAAATATGACTTGGCACGCATCATGGTGGGGTGCATAATATTTATATCTATCTGAATAACAATAATTTCTTAACAGAAATTATTGTCGTGTCGTCAGAGGGGATATAGATGGATTTTTCATTTTCAAAATTACCTCAAAATCAAATATGACCTGGCACGCAACATGGTGGGGTACAGAATATCCATTTCTATCTGAATAACAATAATTCGTCAACAGAAATCATTGTCGGGTCGTTAGAGGGGGTATAGAGGGATTTTTCATTTTCAAAATTACCTCAAAATCAAATATGAATTGGCACGCATCGTGGTGGGGTACAGAATATCCATTTCCATCTGAATAAAAATATTTCGTCATCAGAAATCATTGTCGGGTCATTAGAGGGGGGTATAGAGGGATTTTTCATTTTCAAAATTTCTTCACTTGTCACTTATCATGGTGGGGCGCGAAATATCTATGTCCATCTAAATAACAATAATTCGTTAACAGAAATCATTGTCGGGTCGTCAGAAGAGGTATAGAGGGATTTTTCATTTTCAATATTTCTTCAAAAATCTAATATTAATTGGCACGCATCATGTTGGGGTGCATAATATTTATATCTATCTGAATAACAATAATTCCTTAACAGAAATTATTGTCGTGTCGTCAGAGGGGGTATAGATGGATTTTTCATTTTCAAAATTACCACAAAATCAAATATGACCTGGCACGCAACATGGTGGGGTACAGAATATCCATTTCTATCTGAATAACAATAATTTGTCAAGAGAAATCATTGTCGGGTCGTCAGAAGAGGTATAGAGGAATTTTTCATTTTCAAAATTACCTCAAAATTTAATATGACTTGGCACGCATCATGGTGGGGTGCAAAGTATCCATGTCCATCTGAATAACAGTAATTCGTCAACATAAATCATTGTCGTGTCGTCAGAGGGGGTATAGAGGGATTTTTCATTTTCAATATTTCTTCAAAAATCTTATATGAATTGGCACGCATCATGGTGGGGTGCAGAATATCCATTTCCATCTCAATAACAATAATTTGTCAACAGAAATCATTGTCGGGTCGTCAGAGGGGGTGTAGAGGGATTTTTCATTTTCAAAATGACTTCAAAAATCTAATATTACTTGGCACGCATCATGGTGGTGTGCAGAATATCCATATCTATCTGAATAACAATAATTCCTTAACAGAAATTATTGTTGTGTCGTCAGAGGGGGTATAGAATGATTTTTCATTTCCAATATTTCTTCAAAAATCCAATATGGCTTGGCACGCAACATGGTGGGGTGCAGAATATTCATTTCCATCTGAATAACAATAATTCGTCAACAGAAATCATTGTCGGGTCGTTAGAGGGGGTATAGAGGAATTTTTCATTTTTAATATTTCTTCAAAAATCCAATAAGACTTGGCACGCATCATGGTGGGGTGCAAAGTATCCATGTCCATCTGAATAACAATAATTCTTCAATCTAAATCATTGTCGTGTCGTCAGAGGGGGTATAGAGGTATTTTTCATTTTCAAAATTACTTCAAAAATCTAATATGACTTGGCACGCATCATACTGGGGTGCAAAGTATCCATATATATCTAAATAACAATAATTCGTCAACAGAAATCATTGTCGGGTCGTCAGAAGAGGTATAGAGGGATTTTTCATTTTCAATATTTCTTCAAAAATCTAATATTACTTGGCACGCATCATGGTGGGGTGCAGAATATCCATATCTATCTGAATAACAATAATTCCTTAACAGAAATTTTTGTTGTGTCGTCAGAGGGGGTATAGAGGGATTTTTCAATTTCAAAATTACCTCAAAATTCAATATGACTTGGCACGCAACATGGTGGGGGCAGAATATTCATTTTCATCTGTATAACAATAATTCGTCAACTGAAATCATTGTCGGGTCGTTAGAAGGGGTATAGAGGGATTTTTCATTTTCAATATTTCTTCAAAAATCTAATATTACTTGGCACGCATCATGGTGGGGTGCATAATATTTATATCTATCTGAATAACAATAATTTCTTAACAGAAATTATTGTCGTGTCGTCAGAGGGGATATAGATGGATTTTTCATTTTCAAAATTACCTCAAAATCAAATATGACCTGGCACGCAACATGGTGGGGGCAGAATATTCATTTTCATCTGAATAACAATAATTCGTCAACAGAAATCATTGTCGGGTCGTTAGAAGGGGTATAGAGTGATTTTTCATTTTCAATATTTCTTAAAAAATCTAATATTACTTGGCACGCATCATGGTGGGGTGCATAATATTTATATCTATCTGAATAACAATAATTTCTTAACAGAAATTATTGTCGTGTCGTCAGAGGGGGTATAGATGGATTTTTCATTTTCAAAATTACCTCAATATCAAATATGACCTGGCACGCAACATGGTGGGGTACAGAATATCCATTTCTATCTGAATAACAATAATTCGTCAACAGAAATCATTGTCGGGTCGTTAGAGGGGGTATAGAGGGATTTTTCATTTTCAAAATTACCTCAAAATCAAATATGACTTGGCACGCATCATGGTGGGGTGCAAAGTATTCATGTATATCTAACTAACAATGATTCGTAAACAGAAATCATTGTCGTGTCGTCAAAGGCGGTATAGAGGGATTTTTCATTTTCAAAATTACCTCAAAATCAAATATGACTTGGCACGCATCATGGTGGGGTGCATAATATTTATATCTATCTGAATAACAATAATTTCTTAACAGAAATTATTGTCGTGTCGTCAGAGGGGATATAGATGGATTTTTCATTTTCAAAATTACCTCAAAATCAAATATGACCTGGCACGCAACATGGTGGGGTACAGAATATCCATTTCTATCTGAATAACAATAATTCGTCAACAGAAATCATTGTCGGGTCGTTAGAGGGGGTATAGAGGGATTTTTCATTTTCAAAATTACCTCAAAATCAAATATGAATTGGCACGCATCGTGGTGGGGTACAGAATATCCATTTCCATCTGAATAAAAATATTTCGTCATCAGAAATCATTGTCGGGTCATTAGAGGGGGGTATAGAGGGATTTTTCATTTTCAAAATTTCTTCAAGAATCTAATATGACTTGTCACTTATCATGGTGGGGCGCGAAATATCTATGTCCATCTAAATAACAATAATTCGTTAACAGAAATCATTGTCGGGTCGTCAGAAGAGGTATAGAGGGATTTTTCATTTTCAATATTTCTTCAAAAATCTAATATTAATTGGCACGCATCATGTTGGGGTGCATAATATTTATATCTATCTGAATAACAATAATTCCTTAACAGAAATTATTGTCGTGTCGTCAGAGGGGGTATAGATGGATTTTTCATTTTCAAAATTACCACAAAATCAAATATGACCTGGCACGCAACATGGTGGGGTACAGAATATCCATTTCTATCTGAATAACAATAATTTGTCAAGAGAAATCATTGTCGGGTCGTCAGAAGAGGTATAGAGGAATTTTTCATTTTCAAAATTACCTCAAAATTTAATATGACTTGGCACGCATCATGGTGGGGTGCAAAGTATCCATGTCCATCTGAATAACTGTAATTCGTCAACATAAATCATTGTCGTGTCGTCAGAGGGGGTATAGAGGGATTTTTCATTTTCAATATTTCTTCAAAAATCTTATATGAATTGGCACGCATCATGGTGGGGTGCAGAATATCCATTTCCATCTCAATAACAATAATTTGTCAACAGAAATCATTGTCGGGTCGTCAGAGGGGGTGTAGAGGGATTTTTCATTTTCAAAATGACTTCAAAAATCTAATATTACTTGGCACGCATCATGGTGGTGTGCAGAATATCCATATCTATCTGAATAACAATAATTCCTTAACAGAAATTATTGTTGTGTCGTCAGAGGGGGTATAGAATGATTTTTCATTTCCAATATTTCTTCAAAAATCCAATATGGCTTGGCACGCAACATGGTGGGGTGCAGAATATTCATTTCCATCTGAATAACAATAATTCGTCAACAGAAATCATTGTCGGGTCGTTAGAGGGGGTATAGAGGAATTTTTCATTTTTAATATTTCTTCAAAAATCCAATAAGACTTGGCACGCATCATGGTGGGGTGCAAAGTATCCATGTCCATCTGAATAACAATAATTCTTCAATCTAAATCATTGTCGTGTCGTCAGAGGGGGTATAGAGGTATTTTTCATTTTCAAAATTACTTCAAAAATCTAATATGACTTGGCACGCATCATACTGGGGTGCAAAGTATCCATATATATCTAAATAACAATAATTCGTCAACAGAAATCATTGTCGGGTCGTCAGAAGAGGTATAGAGGGATTTTTCATTTTCAATATTTCTTCAAAAATCTAATATTACTTGGCACGCATCATGGTGGGGTGCAGAATATCCATATCTATCTGAATAACAATAATTCCTTAACAGAAATTTTTGTTGTGTCGTCAGAGGGGGTATAGAGGGATTTTTCAATTTCAAAATTACCTCAAAATTCAATATGACTTGGCACGCAACATGGTGGGGGCAGAATATTCATTTTCATCTGTATAACAATAATTCGTCAACAGAAATCATTGTCGGGTCGTTAGAAGGGGTATAGAGGGATTTTTCATTTTCAATATTTCTTCAAAAATCTAATATTACTTGGCACGCATCATGGTGGGGTGCATAATATTTATATCTATCTGAATAACAATAATTTCTTAACAGAAATTATTGTCGTGTCGTCAGAGGGGATATAGATGGATTTTTCATTTTCAAAATTACCTCAAAATCAAATATGACCTGGCACGCAACATGGTGGGGGCAGAATATTCATTTTCATCTGAATAACAATAATTCGTCAACAGAAATCATTGTCGGGTCGTTAGAAGGGGTATAGAGTGATTTTTCATTTTCAATATTTCTTCAAAAATCTAATATTACTTGGCACGCATCATGGTGGGGTGCATAATATTTATATCTATCTGAATAACAATAATTTCTTAACAGAAATTATTGACGTGTCGTCAGAGGGGGTATAGATGGATTTTTCATTTTCAAAATTACCTCAAAATCAAATGTGACCTGGCACGCAACATGGTGGGGTACAGAATATCCATTTCTATCTGAATAACAATAATTCGTCAACAGAAATCATTGTCGGGTCGTTAGAGGGGGTATAGAGGGATTTTTCATTTTCAAAATTACCTCAAAATCAAATATGACTTGGCACGCATCATGGTGGGGTGCAAAGTATTCATGTATATCTAACTAACAATGATTCGTAAACAGAAATCATTGTCGTGTCGTCAAAGGCGGTATAGAGGGATTTTTCATTTTCAAAATTACCTCAAAATCAAATATGACTTGGCACGCATCATGGTGGGGTGCATAATATTTATATCTATCTAAATAACAATAATTTCTTAACAGAAATTATTGTCGTGTCGTCAGAGGGGATATAGATGGATTTTTCATTTTCAAAATTACCTCAAAATCAAATATGACCTGGCACGCAACATGGTGGGGTACAGAATATCCATTTCTATATGAATAACAATAATTCGTCAACAGAAATCATTGTCGGGTCGTTAGAGGGGGTATAGAGGGATTTTTCATTTTCAAAATTACCTCAAAATCAAATATGACTTGGCACGCATCATGGTGGGGTGCAAAGTATTCATGTATATCCAACTAACAATGATTCGTAAACAAAAATCATTGTCGTGTCGTCAAAGGCGGTATAAAGGGATTTTTCATTTTCAAAATTACCTCAAAATCAAATATGACTTGGCACGCAACATGGTGGGGTGCAGAATATATATTTTAATCTGAATAACAATAATTCGTCAACAGAAATCATTGTCGGGTCGTTAGAGGGGGTATAGAGGGATTTTTCAGTTTCAAAATTACTTCAAAAATCAAATATGACTTGGCACGTATCATGGTGGAGTGCATAATATCCATTTTCATCTAAATTAAAATAATTTGTCAACAGATATCATTGTCGGGTCGTCAGAGGGGGTATAGAGGGATTTTTCATTATCAAAATGACTTCAAAAGTCAAATATGACTTGGCACGCATCATAGTAGGGTGCAGAATATATATTTCCATCTGAATAACAAGAATTTGTTAACAGAAATCATTGTCGGGTCGTTAGAGGGGGTATAGAGGGATTTTTCATTTTCAAAATTACCTCAAAATCAAATATGACTTGGCACGCAACATGGTGGGGTGCAGAATATTCATTTTCATCTGAATAACAATAATTCGTCAACAGAAATCATTGTCGGGTCGTTAGAGGGGGTATAGAAGGATTTTTCATTTCCAATATTTCTTCAAAAATCCAATATGACTTGGCACGCATCATGGTGGGGTGCAGAATATCCATTTCTATCTGAATAACAATAATTTGTCAACAGAAATCATTGTCCGTCGTCAAAGAGGGTATAGAGGGATTTTTCATTTTCAAAATTACTTCAAAAATCTAATATGACTTGGCACGCATCATGGTGGGGTGCAAAGTATCCATGTCCATCTGAATAACAATAATTCGTCAACATAAATCATCGTCGTGTCGTCAGAGGGGGTATAGAGGGACTTAAAAATTTCAAAATTACCTCCAAATCAAATATGACTTGGCACGCAACATGATGGGGTGCAGAATATTCATTTCCATCTGAATAACAATAATTCGTCAACGGAAATCATTGTCGGGTCGTAAGAGGGGGTATAGAGGAATTTTTCATTTTCAATATTTCTTCAAAAATCCAATATGACTTGGCACGCATCATGGTGGGGTGTAAAGTATCCATGTCCATCTGAATAACAATAATTCTTCAATCTAAATAATTGTCGTGTCGTCAGAGGGGGTAAAGAGGTATTTTTCATTTTCAAAATTACTTCAAAAATCTAATATGACTTGGCACGCATCATAGTGGGGTGCAAAGTATCCATATATATCTAAATAACAATAATTCGTCAACAGAAATCATTGTCGGGTCGTCAGAAGAGGTATAGAGGGATTTTTCATTTTCAATATTTCTTCAAAAATCTAATATTACTTGGCACGCATCATGGTGGGGTGCAGAATATCCATATCTATCTGAATAACAATAATTCCTTAACAGAAATTTTTGTTGTGTCGTCAGAGGGGGTATAGAGGGATTTTTCAATTTCAAAATAACCTCAAAATTTAATATGACTTGGCACGCAACATGGTGGGGGCAGAATATTCATTTTCATCTGAATAACAATAATTCGTCAACAGAAATCATTGTCGGGTCGTTAGAGGGGGTATAGAGGGATTTTTCATTTTCAATATTTCTTCAAAAATCTAATATTACTTGGCACGCATCATGTTGGGGTGCATAATATTTATATCTATCTGAATAACAATAATTCCTCAACAGAAATTATTGTCGTGTCGTCAGAGGGGGTATAGATGGATTTTTCATTTTCAAAATTACCTCAAAATCAAATATGACCTGGCACGCAACATGGTGGGGTACAGAATATCCATTTCTATCTGAATAACAATAATTTGTCAAGAGAAATCATTGTCGGGTCGTCAGAAGAGGTATAGAGGAATTTTTCATTTTCAAAATTACATCAAATATCTAATATGACTTGGCACGCAACATGGTGGGGTGCAGAATATCCATTTCCATCTGACTAACAATAATTCGTCAAGAGAAATCATTGTCGGGTCGTAAAAAGAGGTATAGAGGGATATTTCATTTTCAAAATTACTTCAAAAATCAAATATGAGTTGGCACGTATCATGGTGGGGTGCAAAGTATCCCTGTTCATCTGAATAACATTAATTCATCAACAGAAATCATTGTCGGGACGTCAGAGGGGGTATAGAGGGATTTTTCATTATCAAAATGACTTCAACAATCAAATATGACATGGCACGCAACATGGTGGGGTGCAGACTATTTATTTTCATCTGAATTACAATAACTCGTCAACAGAAATCAATGTCGTGTCGTCAGAGGGGGTATAGAGGAATTTATCATTTTCAAAATGACTTCAAACATGTAATATGACTTGGCACACATCATGTTGGGGTACAGAATATCCATTTCCATCTCAATAACAATAATTCGTCATCAGAAATCATTGTCGGGTCGTCAGAGGGGGTATAGAGGAATTTTTCATTTTCAAAATTTCTTCAAAAATCTAATATGACTTGGCACGCATCATGGTGGGGTGCAATGTATCCATGTCCATCTATATAACAATAATTCGTCAATTTAAATCATTGCCGGGTCGTCAGAGGGGGTATAGAGGGATTTTTTATTTTCAAAAAGACTTCAAAAATCAAATATGATATGGAACGCATCATGGAGGGGTGCAGAATATCCATTTTCATCTGAATAACAATATTTCGTCATCAGAAATCATTGTCGGGTCATTAGAGGGGGGTATAGAGGGATTTTTCATTTTCAAAATTACTTCAAAAATCAAATATGACTTGGCACGCATCATAGTAGGGTGCAAAATATTCATTTCCATCTGAATAACAATAATTTGTCAACAGAAATCATTGTCGGGTCGTCAGAGGAGGTATAGAGGGATTTTTCATTTTCAAAATTACCTCAAAATCAAATATGAATTGGCACGCATCGTGGTGGGGTACAGAATATCCATTTCCATCTGAATAAAAATATTTCGTCATCAGAAATCATTGTCGGGTCATTAGAGGGGGGTATAGAGGGATTTTTCATTTTCAAAATTTCTTCAAGAATCTAATATGACTTGTCACTTATCATGGTGGGGCGCGAAATATCTATGTCCATCTAAATAACAATAATTCGTTAACAGAAATCATTGTCGGGTCGTCAGAAGAGGTATAGAGGGATTTTTCATTTTCAATATTTCTTCAAAAATCTAATATTACTTGGCACGCAACATGGTGGGGTGCAGAATATTCATTTCCATCTGAATAACAATAATTCGTCAACAGAAATCATTGTCGGGTCGTTAGAGGGGGTATAGAAGGATTTTTCATTTCCAATATTTCTTCAAAAATCCAATATGACTTGGCACGCATCATGGTGGGGTGCAGAATATCCATTTCTATCTGAATAACAATAATTTGTCAACAGAAATCATTGTCCGTCGTCAAAGAGGGTATAGAGGGATTTTTCATTTTCAAAATTACTTCAAAAATCTAATATGACTTGGCACGCATCATGGTGGGGTGCAAAGTATCCATGTCCATCTGAATAACAATAATTCGTCAACATAAATCATCGTCGTGTCGTCAGAGGGGGTATAGAGGGACTTAAAAATTTCAAAATTACCTCCAAATCAAATATGACTTGGCACGCAACATGATGGGGTGCAGAATATTCATTTCCATCTGAATAACAATAATTCGTCAACGGAAATCATTGTCGGGTCGTAAGAGGGGGTATAGAGGAATTTTTCATTTTCAATATTTCTTCAAAAATCCAATATGACTTGGCACGCATCATGGTGGGGTGCAAAGTATCCATGTCCATCTGAATAACAATAATTCTTCAATCTAAATAATTGTCGTGTCGTCAGAGGGGGTAAAGAGGTATTTTTCATTTTCAAAATTACTTCAAAAATCTAATATGACTTGGCACGCATCATAGTGGGGTGCAAAGTATCCATATATATCTAAATAACAATAATTCGTCAACAGAAATCATTGTCGGGTCGTCAGAAGAGGTATAGAGGGATTTTTCATTTTCAATATTTCTTCAAAAATCTAATATTACTTGGCACGCATCATGGTGGGGTGCAGAATATCCATATCTATCTGAATAACAATAATTCCTTAACAGAAATTTTTGTTGTGTCGTCAGAGGGGGTATAGAGGGATTTTTCAATTTCAAAATAACCTCAAAATTTAATATGACTTGGCACGCAACATGGTGGGGGCAGAATATTCATTTTCATCTGAATAACAATAATTCGTCAACAGAAATCATTGTCGGGTCGTTAGAGGGGGTATAGAGGGATTTTTCATTTTCAATATTTCTTCAAAAATCTAATATTACTTGGCACGCATCATGTTGGGGTGCATAATATTTATATCTATCTGAATAACAATAATTCCTCAACAGAAATTATTGTCGTGTCGTCAGAGGGGGTATAGATGGATTTTTCATTTTCAAAATTACCTCAAAATCAAATATGACCTGGCACGCAACATGGTGGGGTACAGAATATCCATTTCTATCTGAATAACAATAATTTGTCAAGAGAAATCATTGTCGGGTCGTCAGAAGAGGTATAGAGGAATTTTTCATTTTCAAAATTACATCAAATATCTAATATGACTTGGCACGCAACATGGTGGGGTGCAGAATATCCATTTCCATCTGACTAACAATAATTCGTCAAGAGAAATCATTGTCGGGTCGTAAAAAGAGGTATAGAGGGATATTTCATTTTCAAAATTACTTCAAAAATCAAATATGAGTTGGCACGTATCATGGTGGGGTGCAAAGTATCCCTGTTCATCTGAATAACATTAATTCATCAACAGAAATCATTGTCGGGACGTCAGAGGGGGTATAGAGGGATTTTTCATTATCAAAATGACTTCAACAATCAAATATGACATGGCACGCAACATGGTGGGGTGCAGACTATTTATTTTCATCTGAATTACAATAACTCGTCAACAGAAATCAATGTCGTGTCGTCAGAGGGGGTATAGAGGAATTTATCATTTTCAAAATGACTTCAAACATGTAATATGACTTGGCACACATCATGTTGGGGTACAGAATATCCATTTCCATCTCAATAACAATAATTCGTCATCAGAAATCATTGTCGGGTCGTCAGAGGGGGTATAGAGGAATTTTTCATTTTCAAAATTTCTTCAAAAATCTAATATGACTTGGCACGCATCATGGTGGGGTGCAATGTATCCATGTCCATCTATATAACAATAATTCGTCAATTTAAATCATTGCCGGGTCGTCAGAGGGGGTATAGAGGGATTTTTTATTTTCAAAAAGACTTCAAAAATCAAATATGATATGGAACGCATCATGGAGGGGTGCAGAATATCCATTTTCATCTGAATAACAATATTTTGTCATCAGAAATCATTGTCGGGTCATTAGAGGGGGGTATAGAGGGATTTTTCATTTTCAAAATTACTTCAAAAATCAAATATGACTTGGCACGCATCATAGTAGGGTGCAAAATATTCATTTCCATCTGAATAACAATAATTTGTCAACAGAAATCATTGTCGGGTCGTCAGAGGAGGTATAGAGGGATTTTTCATTTTCAAAATTACCTCAAAATCAAATATGAATTGGCACGCATCGTGGTGGGGTACAGAATATCCATTTCCATCTGAATAAAAATATTTCGTCATCAGAAATCATTGTCGGGTCATTAGAGGGGGGTATAGAGGGATTTTTCATTTTCAAAATTTCTTCAAGAATCTAATATGACTTGTCACTTATCATGGTGGGGCGCGAAATATCTATGTCCATCTAAATAACAATAATTCGTTAACAGAAATCATTGTCGGGTCGTCAGAAGAGGTATAGAGGGATTTTTCATTTTCAATATTTCTTCAAAAATCTAATATTACTTGGCACGCAACATGGTGGGGTGCAGAATATTCATTTCCATCTGAATAACAATAATTCGTCAACAGAAATCATTGTCGGGTCGTTAGAGGGGGTATAGAGGAATTTTTCATTTTCAATATTTCTTCAAAAATCCAATAAGACTTGGCACGCATCATGGTGGGGTGCAAAGTATCCATGTCCATCTGAATAACAATAATTCTTCAATCTAAATCATTGTCGTGTCGTCAGAGGGGGTATAGAGGTATTTTTCATTTTCAAAATTACTTCAAAAATCTAATATGACTTGGCACGCATCATACTGGGGTGCAAAGTATCCATATATATCTAAGTAACAATAATTCGTCAACAGAAATCATTGTCGGGTCGTCAGAAGAGGAATAGAGGGATTTTTCATTTTCAATATTTCTTCAAAAATCTAATATTACTTGGCACGCATCATGTTGGGGTGCATAATATTTATATCTATCTGAATAACAATAATTCCTTAACAGAAATTATTGTCGTGTCGTCAGAGGGGGTATAGATGGATTTTTCATTTTCAAAATTACCTCAAAATCAAATATGACCTGGCACGCAACATGGTGGGGTACAGAATATCCATTTCTATCTGAATAACAATAATTTGTCAAGAGAAATCATTGTCGGGTCGTCAGAAGAGGTATAGAGGAATTTTTCATTTTCAAAATTACATCAAATATCTAATATGACTTGGCACGCAACATGGTGGGGTGCAGAATATCCATTTCCATCTGAATAACAATAATTTGTCAACAGAAATCATTGTCGGGTCGTCAGAGGGGGTATAGAGGGATTTTTCATTTTCAAAATTACCTCAAAATCAAATATGAATTGGCACGCATCGTGGTGGAGTACAGAATATCCATTTCCATCTGAATAAAAATATTTCGTCATCAGAAATCATTGTCGGGTCATTAGAGGGGGGTATAGAGGGATTTTTCATTTTCAAAATTACTTCAAAAATCAAATATGACTTGGCACGCATCAGGGTGGGGTGCAGAATATCCAATTCCATCTGAATAACAATAATTCGTCAACAGAAATCATTGACGGGTCGTTAGAGGGGGTATAGAGGGATTTTTCATTTTCAAAATTCCTTCAAGAATCTAATATGACTTGTCACTTATCATGGTGGGGCGCGAAATATCTATGTCCATCTAAATAACAATAATTCGTTAACAGAAATCATTGTCGGGTCGTCAGAAGGGGTATAGAGGGATTTTTCATTTTCAAAATTACTTCAAAAATCAAATATGACTTGGCACGTATCATGGAGGAGTGCATAATATCCATTTTCATCTTAATATCAATAATTCGTCAACAGAAATTATTGTCGGGTCGTCAGAGGGGTTAAAGGGAATTTTCTTTTTCAAAACTACTTCAAAATTCGAATATAACTTGGCACGCATCATAGTAGGGTACAAAATCTTCATTTTCATCTGAATAACAATAATTCGTCAACAGAAATCATTGTCGGGTCGTCAAAGGGGGTATAGAGGGATTTTTCATTACCAAAATGACTTCAAAAATCAAATATGACTTGGCACGCATCATGGTGGGGTACAGAATATCCATTTTCATCTCAATAACAATAATTTGTCAACAGAATTCATTGTCGGGTCGTCAGAGGGGGTATAGAGGGATTTTTCATTTTCAAAATGACTTCAAAAATCTAATATGACTTGGCACGCATCATGGTGGGGTGCAGAATATCCATTTCCATCTGAATAACAATAATTCATCAACAGAAATCATTGTCGGGTCGTTAGAGGGGGTATAGAGGGATTTTTCATTTTCAATATATCTTCAAAAATCTAATATGACTTGGCACGCATCATGGTGGGGTGCAGGATATCCATTTCCATCTGAATAACAATAATTTATCAACAGAAGTCATTGTCGGGTCGTTAGAGGGGGTATAGAGTGATTTTTCATTTTCAATATATGTTCAAAAATCTAATATGACTTGGCACGCATCATGGTGGGGTGCAAAGTATCCATTTCCATCTGAATAACAAGAATTCGTCAACAGAAATCAATGTCGGGTCGTTAGATGGCGTATAGAGGGATTTTTCATTTTCAATATTTCTTCAAAAATCTAATATGACTTGGCACGCATAATGGTGGGGTGCAGAATATCTTCTTCCATCTGAATAACAATAATTCGTCGACAGAAATCATTGTCGGGTCGTTAGAGGGGGTATAGAAGGATTTTTCATTTTCAAAATTACCTCAAAATCAAATATGACTTGGCAAGCAACATTGTAGGGTGCAGAATATTCATTTCTATCTGAATAACAATAATTTATCAACAGAAATCATTGTCGGGTCGTTAGAGGGGGTATAGAGGGATTTTTCATTTTCAAAATTACCTCAAAATTTAATATGACTTGGCACGCATCATGGTGGGGTGCAAAGTATCCATGTCCATCTGAATAACAATAATTCGTCAACATAAATCATTGTCGTGTCGTCAGAGGGGGTATAGAGGGATTTTTCATTTTCAATATTTCTTCAAAAATCTTATATGAATTGGCACGCATCATGGTGGGGTGCAGAATATCCATTTCCATCTCAATAACAATAATTTTTCAACAGAAATCATTGTCGGGTCGTCAGAGGGGGTGTAGAGGGATTTTTCATTTTCAAAATGACTTCAAAAATCTAATATTACTTGGCACGCATCATGGTGGTGTGCAGAATATCCATATCTATCTGAATAACAATAATTCCTTGACAGAAATTATTGTTGTGTCGTCAGAGGGGGTTTAGAATGATTTTTCATTTCCAATATTTCTTCAAAAATCCAATATGGCTTGGCACGCAACATGGTGGGGTGCAGAATATTCATTTCCATCTGAATAACAATAATTCGTCAACAGAAATCATTGTCGGGTCGTTAGAGGGGGTATAGAGGAATTTTTCATTTTCAATATTTCTTCAAAAATCTAATATTACTTGGCACGCATCATGGTGGGGTGCAGAATATCCATATCTATCTGAATAACAATAATTCCTTAACAGAAATTTTTGTTGTGTCGTCAGAGGGGGTATAGAGGGATTTTTCAATTTCAAAATTACCTCAAAATTCAATATGACTTGGCACGCAACATGGTGGGGGCAGAATATTCATTTTCATCTGTATAACAATAATTCGTCAACAGAAATCATTGTCGGGTCGTTAGAAGGGGTATAGAGGGATTTTTCATTTTCAATATTTCTTCAAAAATCTAATATTACTTGGCACGCATCATGGTGGGGTGCATAATATTTATATCTATCTGAATAACAATAATTTCTTAACAGAAATTATTGTCGTGTCGTCAGAGGGGATATAGATGGATTTTTCATTTTCAAAATTACCTCAAAATCAAATATGACCTGGCACGCAACATGGTGGGGGCAGAATATTCATTTTCATCTGAATAACAATAATTCGTCAACAGAAATCATTGTCGGGTCGTTAGAAGGGGTATAGAGTGATTTTTCATTTTCAATATTTCTTCAAAAATCTAATATTACTTGGCACGCATCATGGTGGGGTGCATAATATTTATATCTATCTGAATAACAATAATTTCTTAACAGAAATTATTGACGTGTCGTCAGAGGGGGTATAGATGGATTTTTCATTTTCAAAATTACCTCAAAATCAAATGTGACCTGGCACGCAACATGGTGGGGTACAGAATATCCATTTCTATCTGAATAACAATAATTCGTCAACAGAAATCATTGTCGGGTCGTTAGAGGGGGTATAGAGGGATTTTTCATTTTCAAAATTACCTCAAAATCAAATATGACTTGGCACGCATCATGGTGGGGTGCAAAGTATTCATGTATATCTAACTAACAATGATTCGTAAACAGAAATCATTGTCGTGTCGTCAAAGGCGGTATAGAGGGATTTTTCATTTTCAAAATTACCTCAAAATCAAATATGACTTGGCACGCATCATGGTGGGGTGCATAATATTTATATCTATCTAAATAACAATAATTTCTTAACAGAAATTATTGTCGTGTCGTCAGAGGGGATATAGATGGATTTTTCATTTTCAAAATTACCTCAAAATCAAATATGACCTGGCACGCAACATGGTGGGGTACAGAATATCCATTTCTATATGAATAACAATAATTCGTCAACAGAAATCATTGTCGGGTCGTTAGAGGGGGTATAGAGGGATTTTTCATTTTCAAAATTACCTCAAAATCAAATATGACTTGGCACGCATCATGGTGGGGTGCAAAGTATTCATGTATATCCAACTAACAATGATTCGTAAACAAAAATCATTGTCGTGTCGTCAAAGGCGGTATAAAGGGATTTTTCATTTTCAAAATTACCTCAAAATCAAATATGACTTGGCACGCAACATGGTGGGGTGCAGAATATATATTTTAATCTGAATAACAATAATTCGTCAACAGAAATCATTGTCGGGTCGTTAGAGGGGGTATAGAGGGATTTTTCAGTTTCAAAATTACTTCAAAAATCAAATATGACTTGGCACGTATCATGGTGGAGTGCATAATATCCATTTTCATCTAAATTAAAATAATTTGTCAACAGATATCATTGTCGGGTCGTCAGAGGGGGTATAGAGGGATTTTTCATTATCAAAATGACTTCAAAAGTCAAATATGACTTGGCACGCATCATAGTAGGGTGCAGAATATATATTTCCATCTGAATAACAAGAATTTGTTAACAGAAATCATTGTCGGGTCGTTAGAGGGGGTATAGAGGGATTTTTCATTTTCAAAATTACCTCAAAATCAAATATGACTTGGCACGCAACATGGTGGGGTGCAGAATATTCATTTTCATCTGAATAACAATAATTCGTCAACAGAAATCATTGTCGGGTCGTTAGAGGGGGTATAGAAGGATTTTTCATTTCCAATATTTCTTCAAAAATCCAATATGACTTGGCACGCATCATGGTGGGGTGCAGAATATCCATTTCTATCTGAATAACAATAATTTGTCAACAGAAATCATTGTCCGTCGTCAAAGAGGGTATAGAGGGATTTTTCATTTTCAAAATTACTTCAAAAATCTAATATGACTTGGCACGCATCATGGTGGGGTGCAAAGTATCCATGTCCATCTGAATAACAATAATTCGTCAACATAAATCATCGTCGTGTCGTCAGAGGGGGTATAGAGGGACTTAAAAATTTCAAAATTACCTCCAAATCAAATATGACTTGGCACGCAACATGATGGGGTGCAGAATATTCATTTCCATCTGAATAACAATAATTCGTCAACGGAAATCATTGTCGGGTCGTAAGAGGGGGTATAGAGGAATTTTTCATTTTCAATATTTCTTCAAAAATCCAATATGACTTGGCACGCATCATGGTGGGGTGTAAAGTATCCATGTCCATCTGAATAACAATAATTCTTCAATCTAAATAATTGTCGTGTCGTCAGAGGGGGTAAAGAGGTATTTTTCATTTTCAAAATTACTTCAAAAATCTAATATGACTTGGCACGCATCATAGTGGGGTGCAAAGTATCCATATATATCTAAATAACAATAATTCGTCAACAGAAATCATTGTCGGGTCGTCAGAAGAGGTATAGAGGGATTTTTCATTTTCAATATTTCTTCAAAAATCTAATATTACTTGGCACGCATCATGGTGGGGTGCAGAATATCCATATCTATCTGAATAACAATAATTCCTTAACAGAAATTTTTGTTGTGTCGTCAGAGGGGGTATAGAGGGATTTTTCAATTTCAAAATAACCTCAAAATTTAATATGACTTGGCACGCAACATGGTGGGGGCAGAATATTCATTTTCATCTGAATAACAATAATTCGTCAACAGAAATCATTGTCGGGTCGTTAGAGGGGGTATAGAGGGATTTTTCATTTTCAATATTTCTTCAAAAATCTAATATTACTTGGCACGCATCATGTTGGGGTGCATAATATTTATATCTATCTGAATAACAATAATTCCTCAACAGAAATTATTGTCGTGTCGTCAGAGGGGGTATAGATGGATTTTTCATTTTCAAAATTACCTCAAAATCAAATATGACCTGGCACGCAACATGGTGGGGTACAGAATATCCATTTCTATCTGAATAACAATAATTTGTCAAGAGAAATCATTGTCGGGTCGTCAGAAGAGGTATAGAGGAATTTTTCATTTTCAAAATTACATCAAATATCTAATATGACTTGGCACGCAACATGGTGGGGTGCAGAATATCCATTTCCATCTGACTAACAATAATTCGTCAAGAGAAATCATTGTCGGGTCGTAAAAAGAGGTATAGAGGGATATTTCATTTTCAAAATTACTTCAAAAATCAAATATGAGTTGGCACGTATCATGGTGGGGTGCAAAGTATCCCTGTTCATCTGAATAACATTAATTCATCAACAGAAATCATTGTCGGGACGTCAGAGGGGGTATAGAGGGATTTTTCATTATCAAAATGACTTCAACAATCAAATATGACATGGCACGCAACATGGTGGGGTGCAGACTATTTATTTTCATCTGAATTACAATAACTCGTCAACAGAAATCAATGTCGTGTCGTCAGAGGGGGTATAGAGGAATTTATCATTTTCAAAATGACTTCAAACATGTAATATGACTTGGCACACATCATGTTGGGGTACAGAATATCCATTTCCATCTCAATAACAATAATTCGTCATCAGAAATCATTGTCGGGTCGTCAGAGGGGGTATAGAGGAATTTTTCATTTTCAAAATTTCTTCAAAAATCTAATATGACTTGGCACGCATCATGGTGGGGTGCAATGTATCCATGTCCATCTATATAACAATAATTCGTCAATTTAAATCATTGCCGGGTCGTCAGAGGGGGTATAGAGGGATTTTTTATTTTCAAAAAGACTTCAAAAATCAAATATGATATGGAACGCATCATGGAGGGGTGCAGAATATCCATTTTCATCTGAATAACAATATTTCGTCTTCAGAAATCATTGTCGGGTCATTAGAGGGGGGTATAGAGGGATTTTTCATTTTCAAAATTACTTCAAAAATCAAATATGACTTGGCACGCATCATAGTAGGGTGCAAAATATTCATTTCCATCTGAATAACAATAATTTGTCAACAGAAATCATTGTCGGGTCGTCAGAGGAGGTATAGAGGGATTTTTCATTTTCAAAATTACCTCAAAATCAAATATGAATTGGCACGCATCGTGGTGGGGTACAGAATATCCATTTCCATCTGAATAAAAATATTTCGTCATCAGAAATCATTGTCGGGTCATTAGAGGGGGGTATAGAGGGATTTTTCATTTTCAAAATTTCTTCAAGAATCTAATATGACTTGTCACTTATCATGGTGGGGCGCGAAATATCTATGTCCATCTAAATAACAATAATTCGTTAACAGAAATCATTGTCGGGTCGTCAGAAGAGGTATAGAGGGATTTTTCATTTTCAATATTTCTTCAAAAATCTAATATTACTTGGCACGCAACATGGTGGGGTGCAGAATATTCATTTCCATCTGAATAACAATAATTCGTCAACAGAAATCATTGTCGGGTCGTTAGAGGGGGTATAGAAGGATTTTTCATTTCCAATATTTCTTCAAAAATCCAATATGACTTGGCACGCATCATGGTGGGGTGCAGAATATCCATTTCTATCTGAATAACAATAATTTGTCAACAGAAATCATTGTCCGTCGTCAAAGAGGGTATAGAGGGATTTTTCATTTTCAAAATTACTTCAAAAATCTAATATGACTTGGCACGCATCATGGTGGGGTGCAAAGTATCCATGTCCATCTGAATAACAATAATTCGTCAACATAAATCATCGTCGTGTCGTCAGAGGGGGTATAGAGGGACTTAAAAATTTCAAAATTACCTCCAAATCAAATATGACTTGGCACGCAACATGATGGGGTGCAGAATATTCATTTCCATCTGAATAACAATAATTCGTCAACGGAAATCATTGTCGGGTCGTAAGAGGGGGTATAGAGGAATTTTTCATTTTCAATATTTCTTCAAAAATCCAATATGACTTGGCACGCATCATGGTGGGGTGCAAAGTATCCATGTCCATCTGAATAACAATAATTCTTCAATCTAAATAATTGTCGTGTCGTCAGAGGGGGTAAAGAGGTATTTTTCATTTTCAAAATTACTTCAAAAATCTAATATGACTTGGCACGCATCATAGTGGGGTGCAAAGTATCCATATATATCTAAATAACAATAATTCGTCAACAGAAATCATTGTCGGGTCGTCAGAAGAGGTATAGAGGGATTTTTCATTTTCAATATTTCTTCAAAAATCTAATATTACTTGGCACGCATCATGGTGGGGTGCAGAATATCCATATCTATCTGAATAACAATAATTCCTTAACAGAAATTTTTGTTGTGTCGTCAGAGGGGGTATAGAGGGATTTTTCAATTTCAAAATAACCTCAAAATTTAATATGACTTGGCACGCAACATGGTGGGGGCAGAATATTCATTTTCATCTGAATAACAATAATTCGTCAACAGAAATCATTGTCGGGTCGTTAGAGGGGGTATAGAGGGATTTTTCATTTTCAATATTTCTTCAAAAATCTAATATTACTTGGCACGCATCATGTTGGGGTGCATAATATTTATATCTATCTGAATAACAATAATTCCTCAACAGAAATTATTGTCGTGTCGTCAGAGGGGGTATAGATGGATTTTTCATTTTCAAAATTACCTCAAAATCAAATATGACCTGGCACGCAACATGGTGGGGTACAGAATATCCATTTCTATCTGAATAACAATAATTTGTCAAGAGAAATCATTGTCGGGTCGTCAGAAGAGGTATAGAGGAATTTTTCATTTTCAAAATTACATCAAATATCTAATATGACTTGGCACGCAACATGGTGGGGTGCAGAATATCCATTTCCATCTGACTAACAATAATTCGTCAAGAGAAATCATTGTCGGGTCGTAAAAAGAGGTATAGAGGGATATTTCATTTTCAAAATTACTTCAAAAATCAAATATGAGTTGGCACGTATCATGGTGGGGTGCAAAGTATCCCTGTTCATCTGAATAACATTAATTCATCAACAGAAATCATTGTCGGGACGTCAGAGGGGGTATAGAGGGATTTTTCATTATCAAAATGACTTCAACAATCAAATATGACATGGCACGCAACATGGTGGGGTGCAGACTATTTATTTTCATCTGAATTACAATAACTCGTCAACAGAAATCAATGTCGTGTCGTCAGAGGGGGTATAGAGGAATTTATCATTTTCAAAATGACTTCAAACATGTAATATGACTTGGCACACATCATGTTGGGGTACAGAATATCCATTTCCATCTCAATAACAATAATTCGTCATCAGAAATCATTGTCGGGTCGTCAGAGGGGGTATAGAGGAATTTTTCATTTTCAAAATTTCTTCAAAAATCTAATATGACTTGGCACGCATCATGGTGGGGTGCAATGTATCCATGTCCATCTATATAACAATAATTCGTCAATTTAAATCATTGCCGGGTCGTCAGAGGGGGTATAGAGGGATTTTTTATTTTCAAAAAGACTTCAAAAATCAAATATGATATGGAACGCATCATGGAGGGGTGCAGAATATCCATTTTCATCTGAATAACAATATTTTGTCATCAGAAATCATTGTCGGGTCATTAGAGGGGGGTATAGAGGGATTTTTCATTTTCAAAATTACTTCAAAAATCAAATATGACTTGGCACGCATCATAGTAGGGTGCAAAATATTCATTTCCATCTGAATAACAATAATTTGTCAACAGAAATCATTGTCGGGTCGTCAGAGGAGGTATAGAGGGATTTTTCATTTTCAAAATTACCTCAAAATCAAATATGAATTGGCACGCATCGTGGTGGGGTACAGAATATCCATTTCCATCTGAATAAAAATATTTCGTCATCAGAAATCATTGTCGGGTCATTAGAGGGGGGTATAGAGGGATTTTTCATTTTCAAAATTTCTTCAAGAATCTAATATGACTTGTCACTTATCATGGTGGGGCGCGAAATATCTATGTCCATCTAAATAACAATAATTCGTTAACAGAAATCATTGTCGGGTCGTCAGAAGAGGTATAGAGGGATTTTTCATTTTCAATATTTCTTCAAAAATCTAATATTACTTGGCACGCAACATGGTGGGGTGCAGAATATTCATTTCCATCTGAATAACAATAATTCGTCAACAGAAATCATTGTCGGGTCGTTAGAGGGGGTATAGAGGAATTTTTCATTTTCAATATTTCTTCAAAAATCCAATAAGACTTGGCACGCATCATGGTGGGGTGCAAAGTATCCATGTCCATCTGAATAACAATAATTCTTCAATCTAAATCATTGTCGTGTCGTCAGAGGGGGTATAGAGGTATTTTTCATTTTCAAAATTACTTCAAAAATCTAATATGACTTGGCACGCATCATACTGGGGTGCAAAGTATCCATATATATCTAAGTAACAATAATTCGTCAACAGAAATCATTGTCGGGTCGTCAGAAGAGGAATAGAGGGATTTTTCATTTTCAATATTTCTTCAAAAATCTAATATTACTTGGCACGCATCATGTTGGGGTGCATAATATTTATATCTATCTGAATAACAATAATTCCTTAACAGAAATTATTGTCGTGTCGTCAGAGGGGGTATAGATGGATTTTTCATTTTCAAAATTACCTCAAAATCAAATATGACCTGGCACGCAACATGGTGGGGTACAGAATATCCATTTCTATCTGAATAACAATAATTTGTCAAGAGAAATCATTGTCGGGTCGTCAGAAGAGGTATAGAGGAATTTTTCATTTTCAAAATTACATCAAATATCTAATATGACTTGGCACGCAACATGGTGGGGTGCAGAATATCCATTTCCATCTGAATAACAATAATTTGTCAACAGAAATCATTGTCGGGTCGTCAGAGGGGGTATAGAGGGATTTTTCATTTTCAAAATTACCTCAAAATCAAATATGAATTGGCACGCATCGTGGTGGAGTACAGAATATCCATTTCCATCTGAATAAAAATATTTCGTCATCAGAAATCATTGTCGGGTCATTAGAGGGGGGTATAGAGGGATTTTTCATTTTCAAAATTACTTCAAAAATCAAATATGACTTGGCACGCATCAGGGTGGGGTGCAGAATATCCAATTCCATCTGAATAACAATAATTCGTCAACAGAAATCATTGACGGGTCGTTAGAGGGGGTATAGAGGGATTTTTCATTTTCAAAATTCCTTCAAGAATCTAATATGACTTGTCACTTATCATGGTGGGGCGCGAAATATCTATGTCCATCTAAATAACAATAATTCGTTAACAGAAATCATTGTCGGGTCGTCAGAAGGGGTATAGAGGGATTTTTCATTTTCAAAATTACTTCAAAAATCAAATATGACTTGGCACGTATCATGGAGGAGTGCATAATATCCATTTTCATCTTAATATCAATAATTCGTCAACAGAAATTATTGTCGGGTCGTCAGAGGGGTTAAAGGGAATTTTCTTTTTCAAAACTACTTCAAAATTCGAATATAACTTGGCACGCATCATAGTAGGGTACAAAATCTTCATTTTCATCTGAATAACAATAATTCGTCAACAGAAATCATTGTCGGGTCGTCAAAGGGGGTATAGAGGGATTTTTCATTACCAAAATGACTTCAAAAATCAAATATGACTTGGCACGCATCATGGTGGGGTACAGAATATCCATTTTCATCTCAATAACAATAATTTGTCAACAGAATTCATTGTCGGGTCGTCAGAGGGGGTATAGAGGGATTTTTCATTTTCAAAATGACTTCAAAAATCTAATATGACTTGGCACGCATCATGGTGGGGTGCAGAATATCCATTTCCATCTGAATAACAATAATTCATCAACAGAAATCATTGTCGGGTCGTTAGAGGGGGTATAGAGGGATTTTTCATTTTCAATATATCTTCAAAAATCTAATATGACTTGGCACGCATCATGGTGGGGTGCAGGATATCCATTTCCATCTGAATAACAATAATTTATCAACAGAAGTCATTGTCGGGTCGTTAGAGGGGGTATAGAGTGATTTTTCATTTTCAATATATGTTCAAAAATCTAATATGACTTGGCACGCATCATGGTGGGGTGCAAAGTATCCATTTCCATCTGAATAACAAGAATTCGTCAACAGAAATCAATGTCGGGTCGTTAGATGGCGTATAGAGGGATTTTTCATTTTCAATATTTCTTCAAAAATCTAATATGACTTGGCACGCATAATGGTGGGGTGCAGAATATCTTCTTCCATCTGAATAACAATAATTCGTCGACAGAAATCATTGTCGGGTCGTTAGAGGGGGTATAGAAGGATTTTTCATTTTCAAAATTACCTCAAAATCAAATATGACTTGGCAAGCAACATTGTAGGGTGCAGAATATTCATTTCTATCTGAATAACAATAATTTATCAACAGAAATCATTGTCGGGTCGTTAGAGGGGGTATAGAGGGATTTTTCATTTTCAAAATTACCTCAAAATTTAATATGACTTGGCACGCATCATGGTGGGGTGCAAAGTATCCATGTCCATCTGAATAACAATAATTCGTCAACATAAATCATTGTCGTGTCGTCAGAGGGGGTATAGAGGGATTTTTCATTTTCAATATTTCTTCAAAAATCTTATATGAATTGGCACGCATCATGGTGGGGTGCAGAATATCCATTTCCATCTCAATAACAATAATTTTTCAACAGAAATCATTGTCGGGTCGTCAGAGGGGGTGTAGAGGGATTTTTCATTTTCAAAATGACTTCAAAAATCTAATATTACTTGGCACGCATCATGGTGGTGTGCAGAATATCCATATCTATCTGAATAACAATAATTCCTTGACAGAAATTATTGTTGTGTCGTCAGAGGGGGTTTAGAATGATTTTTCATTTCCAATATTTCTTCAAAAATCCAATATGGCTTGGCACGCAACATGGTGGGGTGCAGAATATTCATTTCCATCTGAATAACAATAATTCGTCAACAGAAATCATTGTCGGGTCGTTAGAGGGGGTATAGAGGAATTTTTCATTTTCAATATTTCTTCAAAAATCCAATAAGACTTGGCACGCATCATGGTGGGGTGCAAAGTATCCATGTCCATCTGAATAACAATAATACTTCAATCTAAATCATTGTCGTGTCGTCAGAGGGGGTATAGAGGTATTTTTCATTTTCAAAATTACTTCAAAAATCTAATATGACTTGGCACGCATCATACTGGGGTGCAAAGTATCCATATATATTTAAATAACAATAATTCGTCAACAGAAATCATTGTCGGGTCGTCAGAAGAGGTATAGAGGGATTTTTCATTTTCAATATTTCTTCAAAAATCTAATATTACTTGGCACGCATCATGGTGGGGTGCAGAATATCCATATCTATCTGAATAACAATAATTCCTTAACAGAAATTTTTGTTGTGTCGTCAGAGGGGGTATAGAGGGATTTTTCAATTTCAAAATTACCTCAAAATTTAATATGACTTGGCACGTAACATGGTGGGGGCAGAATATTCATTTTCATCTGAATAACAATAATTCGTCAACAGAAATCATTGTCGGGTCGTTAGAGGGGGTATAGAGGGATTTTTCATTTTCAATATTTCTTCAAAAATCTAATATTACTTGGCACGCATCATGTTGGGGTGCATAATATTTTTATCTATCTGAATAACAATAATTCCTTAACAGAAATTATTGTCGTGTCGTCAGAGGGTGTATAGATGGATTTTTCATTTTCAAAATTACCTCAAAATCAAATATGACCTGGCACGCAACATGGTGGGGTACAGAATATCCATTTCTATCTGAATAACAATAATTTGTCAAGAGAAATCATTGTCGGGTCGTCAGAAGAGGTATAGAGGAATTTTTCATTTTCAAAATTACATCAAATATCTAATATGACTTGGCACGCAACATGGTGGGGTGCAGAATATCCATTTCCATCTGACTAACAATAATTCGTCAAGAGAAATCATTGTCGGGTCGTAAAAAGAGGTATAGAGGGATATTTCATTTTCAAAATTACTTCAAAAATCAAATATGAGTTGGCACGTATCATGGTGGGGTGCAGAATATCCATATCTATCTGAATAACAATAATTCCTTAACAGAAATTATTGTTGTGTCGTCAGAGGGGGTATAGAATGATTTTTCATTTTCAATATTTCTTCAAAAATCTTATATGAATTGGCACGCATCATGGTGGGGTGCAGAATATCCATTTCCATCTCAATAACAATAATTTTTCAACAGAAATCATTGTCGGGTCGTCAGAGGGGGTGTAGAGGGATTTTTCATTTTCAAAATGACTTCAAAAATCTAATATTACTTGGCACGCATCATGGTGGTGTGCAGAATATCCATATCTATCTGAATAACAATAATTCCTTAACAGAAATTATTGTTGTGTCGTCAGAGGGGGTATAGAATGATTTTTCATTTCCAATATTTCTTCAAAATTCCAATATGGCTTGGCACGCAACATGGTGGGGTGCAGAATATTCATTTCCATCTGAATAACAATAATTCGTCAACAGAAATCATTGTCGGGTCGTTAGAGGGGGTATAGAGGAATTTTTCATTTTCAATATTTCTTCCAAAAACCAATAAGACTTGGCACGCATCATGGTGGGGTGCAAAGTATCCATGTCCATCTGAATAACAATAATTCTTCAATCTAAATCATTGTCGTGTCGTCAGAGGGGGAATAGAGGTATTTTTCATTTTCAAAATTACTTCAAAAATCTAATATGACTTGGCACGCATCATACTGGGGTGCAAAGTATCCATATATATCTAAATAACAATAATTCGTCAACAGAAATCATTGTCGGGTCGTCAGAAGAGGTATAGAGGGATTTTTCATTTTCAATATTTCTTCAAAAATCTAATATTACTTGGCACGCATCATGGTGGGGTGCAGAATATCCATATCTATCTGAATAACAATAATTCCTTAACAGAAATTTTTGTTGTGTCGTCAGAGGGGGTATAGAGGGATTTTTCAATTTCAAAATAACCTCAAAATTTAATATGACTTGGCACGCAACATGGTGGGGGCAGAATATTCATTTTCATCTGAATAACAATAATTCGTCAACAGAAATCATTGTCGGGTCGTTAGAGGGGGTATAGAGGGATTTTTCATTTTCAATATTTCTTCAAAAATCTAATATTACTTGGCATGCATCATGTTGGGGTGCATAATATTTATATCTATCTGAATAACAATAATTCCTCAACAGAAATTATTGTCGTGTCGTCAGAGGGGGTATAGATGGATTTTTCATTTTCAAAATTACCTCAAAATCAAATATGACCTGGCACGCAACATGGTGGGGTACAGAATATCCATTTCTATCTGAATAACAATAATTTGTCAAGAGAAATCATTGTCGGGTCGTCAGAAGAGGTATAGAGGAATTTTTCATTTTCAAAATTACATCAAATATCTAATATGACTTGGCACGCAACATGGTGGGGTGCAGAATATCCATTTCCATCTGACTAACAATAATTCGTCAAGAGAAATCATTGTCGGGTCGTAAAAAGAGGTATAGAGGGATATTTCATTTTCAAAATTACTTCAAAAATCAAATATGAGTTGGCACGTATCATGGTGGGGTGCAAAGTATCCCTGTTCATCTGAATAACATTAATTCATCAACAGAAATCATTGTCGGGACGTCAGAGGGGGTATAGAGGGATTTTTCATTATCAAAATGACTTCAACAATCAAATATGACATGGCACGCAACATGGTGGGGTGCAGACTATTTATTTTCATCTGAATTACAATAACTCGTCAACAGAAATCAATGTCGTGTCGTCAGAGGGGGTATAGAGGAATTTATCATTTTCAAAATGACTTCAAACATGTAATATGACTTGGCACACATCATGTTGGGGTACAGAATATCCATTTCCATCTCAATAACAATAATTCGTCATCAGAAATCATTGTCGGGTCGTCAGAGGGGGTATAGAGGAATTTTTCATTTTCAAAATTTCTTCAAAAATCTAATATGACTTGGCACGCATCATGGTGGGGTGCAATGTATCCATGTCCATCTATATAACAATAATTCGTCAATTTAAATCATTGCCGGGTCGTCAGAGGGGGTATAGAGGGATTTTTTATTTTCAAAAAGACTTCAAAAATCAAATATGATATGGCACGCATCATGGAGGGGTGCAGAATATCCATTTCCATCTGAATAACAATATTTCGTCATCAGAAATCATTGTCGGGTCATTAGAAGGGGGTATAGAGGGATTTTTCATTTTCAAAATTACTTCAAAAATCAAATATGACTTGGCACGCATCATAGTAGGGTGCAAAATATTCATTTCCATCTGAATAACAATAATTTGTCAACAGAAATCATTGTCGGGTCGTCAGAGGGGGTATAGAGGGATTTTTCATTTTCAAAATTACCTCAAAATCAAATATGAATTGGCACGCATCGTGGTGGGGTACAGAATATCCATTTCCATCTGAATAAAAATATTTCGTCATCAGAAATCATTGTCGGGTCATTAGAGGGGGGTATAGAGGGATTTTTCATTTTCAAAATTACTTCAAAAATCAAATATGACTTGGCACGCATCAGGGTGGGGTGCAGAATATCCAATTCCATCTGAATAACAATAATTCGTCAACAGAAATCATTGACGGGTCGTTAGAGGGGGTATAGAGGGATTTTTCATTTTCAAAATTTCTTCAAGAATCTAATATGACTGTCACTTATCATGGTGGGGCGCGAAATATCTATGTCCATCTAAATAACAATAATTCGTTAACAGAAATCATTGTCGGGTCGTCAGAAGGGGTATAGAGGGATTTTTCATTTTCAAAATTACTTCAAAAATCAAATATGACTTGGCACGTATCATGGAGGAGTGCATAATATCCATTTTCATCTTAATATCAATAATTCGTCAACAGAAATTATTGTCGGGTCGTCAGAGGGGTTAAAGGGAATTTTCTTTTTCAAAACTACTTCAAAATTCGAATATAATTTGGCACGCATCATAGTAGGGTGCAAAATCTTCATTTTCATCTGAATAGCAATAATTCGTCAACAGAAATCATTGTCGGGTCGTCAGAGGGGGTATAGAGGGATTTTTCATTACCAAAATGACTTCAAAAATCAAATATGACTTGGCACGCATCATGGTGGGGTACAGAATATCCATTTTCATCTCAATAACAATAATTTGTCAACAGAATTCATTGTCGGGTCGTCAGAGGGGGTATAGAGGGATTTTTCATTTTCAAAATTACCTCAAAATCAAATATGACCTGGCACGCAACATGGTGGGGTGCATAATATTTATATCTATCTGAATAACAATAATTTCTTAACAGAAATTATTGTCGTGTCGTCAGAGGGGATATAGATGGATTTTTCATTTTCAAAATTACCTCAAAATCAAATATGACCTGGCACGCAACATGGTGGGGTACAGAATATCCATTTCTATATGAATAACAATAATTCGTCAACAGAAATCATTGTCGGGTCGTTAGAGGGGGTATAGAGGGATTTTTCATTTTCAAAATTACCTCAAAATCAAATATGACTTGGCACGCATCATGGTGGGGTGCAAAGTATTCATGTATATCCAACTAACAATGATTCGTAAACAGAAATCATTGTCGTGTCGTCAAAGGCGGTATAAAGGGATTTTTCATTTTCAAAATTACCTCAAAATCAAATATGACTTGGCACGCAACATGGTGGGGTGCAGAATATATATTTTAATCTGAATAACAATAATTCGTCAACAGAAATCATTGTCGGGTCGTTAGAGGGGGTATAGAGGGATTTTTCAGTTTCAAAATTATTCAAAAATCAAATATGACTTGGCACGTATCATGGTGGAGTGCATAATATCCATTTTCATCTAAATTAAAATAATTTGTCAACAGATATCATTGTCGGGTCGTCAGAGGGGGTATAGAGGGATTTTTCATTATCAAAATGACTTCAAAAGTCAAATATGACTTGGCACGCATCATAGTAGGGTGCAGAATATATATTTCCATCTGAATAACAAGAATTTGTTAACAGAAATCATTGTCGGGTCGTTAGAGGGGGTATAGAGGGATTTTTCATTTTCAAAATTACCTCAAAATCAAATATGACTTGGCACGCAACATGGTGGGGTGCAGAATATTCATTTTCATCTGAATAACAATAATTCGTCAACAGAAATCATTGTCGGGTCGTTAGAGGGGGTATAGAAGGATTTTTCATTTCCAATATTTCTTCAAAAATCCAATATGACTTGGCACGCATCATGGTGGGGTGCAGAATATCCATTTCTATCTGAATAACAATAATTTGTCAACAGAAATCATTGTCCGTCGTCAAAGAGGGTATAGAGGGATTTTTCATTTTCAAAATTACTTCAAAAATCTACTATGACTTGGCACGCATCATGGTGGGGTGCAAAGTATCCATGTCCATCTGAATAACAATAATTCGTCAACATAAATCATTGTCGTGTCGTCAGAGGGGGTATAGAGGGACTTAAAATTTTCAAAATTACCTCAAAATCAAATATGACTTGGCACGCAACATGATGGGGTGCAGAATATTCATTTCCATCTGAATAACAATAATTCGTCAACGGAAATCATTGTCGGGTCGTTAGAGGGGGTATAGAGGAATTTTTCATTTTCAATATTTCTTCAAAAATCCAATATGACTTGGCACGCATCATGGTGGGGTGCAAAGTATCCATGTCCATCTGAATAACAATAATTCTTCAATCTAAATAATTGTCGTGTCGTCAGAGGGGGTAAAGAGGTATTTTTCATTTTCAAAATTACTTCAAAAATCTAATATGACTTGGCACGCATCATAGTGGGGTGCAAAGTATCCATATATATCTAAATAACAATAATTCGTCAACAGAAATCATTGTCGGGTCGTCAGAAGAGGTATAGAGGGATTTTTCATTTTCAATATTTCTTCAAAAATCTAATATTACTTGGCACGCATCATGGTGGGGTGCAGAATATCCATATCTATCTGAATAACAATAATTCCTTAACAGAAATTTTTGTTGTGTCGTCAGAGGGGGTATAGAGGGATTTTTCAATTTCAAAATAACCTCAAAATTTAATATGACTTGGCACGCAACATGGTGGGGGCAGAATATTCATTTTCATCTGAATAACAATAATTCGTCAACAGAAATCATTGTCGGGTCGTTAGAGGGGGTATAGAGGGATTTTTCATTTTCAATATTTCTTCAAAAATCTAATATTACTTGGCACGCATCATGTTGGGGTGCATAATATTTATATCTATCTGAATAACAATAATTCCTCAACAGAAATTATTGTCGTGTCGTCAGAGGGGGTATAGATGGATTTTTCATTTTCAAAATTACCTCAAAATCAAATATGACCTGGCACGCAACATGGTGGGGTACAGAATATCCATTTCTATCTGAATAACAATAATTTGTCAAGAGAAATCATTGTCGGGTCGTCAGAAGAGGTATAGAGGAATTTTTCATTTTCAAAATTACATCAAATATCTATTATGACTTGGCACGCAACATGGTGGGGTGCAGAATATCCATTTCCATCTGACTAACAATAATTCGTCAAGAGAAATCATTGTCGGGTCGTAAAAAGAGGTATAGAGGGATATTTCATTTTCAAAATTACTTCAAAAATCAAATATGAGTTGGCACGTATCATGGTGGGGTGCAAAGTATCCCTGTTCATCTGAATAACATTAATTCATCAACAGAAATCATTGTCGGGACGTCAGAGGGGGTATAGAGGGATTTTTCATTATCAAAATGACTTCAACAATCAAATATAACATGGCACGCAACATGGTGGGGTGCAGACTATTTATTTTCATCTGAATTACAATAACTCGTCAACAGAAATCAATGTCGTGTCGTCAGAGGGGGTATAGAGGAATTTATCATTTTCAAAATGACTTCAAACATGTAATATGACTTGGCACACATCATGTTGGGGTACAGAATATCCATTTCCATCTCAATAACAATAATTCGTCATCAGAAATCATTGTCGGGTCGTCAGAGGGGGTATAGAGGGATTTTTTTTTTTCAAAAAGACTTCAAAAATCAAATATGATATGGAACGCATCATGGAGGGGTGCAGAATATCCATTTCCATCTGAATAACAATATTTCGTCATCAGAAATCATTGTCGGGTCATTAGAGGGGGGTATAGAGGGATTTTTCATTTTCAAAATTACTTCAAAAATCAAATATGACTTGGCACGCATCATAGTAGGGTGCAAAATATTCATTTCCATCTGAATAACAATAATTTGTCAACAGAAATCATTGTCGGGTCGTCAGAGGAGGTATAGAGGGATTTTTCATTTTCAAAATTACCTCAAAATCAAATATGAATTGGCACGCATCGTGGTGGGGTACAGAATATCCATTTCCATCTGAATAAAAATATTTCGTCATCAGAAATCAGTGTCGGGTCATTAGAGGGGGGTATAGAGGGATTTTTCATTTTCAAAATTTCTTCAAGAATCTAATATGACTTGTCACTTATCATGGTGGGGCGCGAAATATCTATGTCCATCTAAATAACAATAATTCGTTAACAGAAATCATTGTCGGGTCGTCAGAAGAGGTATAGAGGGATTTTTCATTTTCAATATTTCTTCAAAAATCTAATATTACTTGGCACGCAACATGGTGGGGTGCAGAATATTCATTTCCATCTGAATAACAATAATTCGTCAACAGAAATCATTGTCGGGTCGTTAGAGGGGGTATAGAGGAATTTTTCATTTTCAATATTTCTTCAAAAATCCAATAAGACTTGGCACGCATCATGGTGGGGTGCAAAGTATCCATGTCCATCTGAATAACAATAATTCTTCAATCTATATCATTGTCGTGTCGTCAGAGGGGGTATAGAGGTATTTTTCATTTTCAAAATTACTTCAAAAATCTAATATGACTTGGCACGCATCATACTGGGGTGCAAAGTATCCATATATATCTAAGTAACAATAATTCGTCAACAGAAATCATTGTCGGGTCGTCAGAAGAGGAATAGAGGGATTTTTCATTTTCAATATTTCTTCAAAAATCTAATATTACTTGGCACGCATCATGTTGGGGTGCATAATATTTATATCTATCTGAATAACAATAATTCCTTAACAGAAATTATTGTCGTGTCGTCAGAGGGGGTATAGATGGATTTTTCATTTTCAAAATTACCTCAAAATCAAATATGACCTGGCACGCAACATGGTGGGGTACAGAATATCCATTTCTATCTGAATAACAATAATTTGTCAAGAGAAATCATTGTCGGGTCGTCAGAAGAGGTATAGAGGAATTTTTCATTTTCAAAATTACATCAAATATCTAATATGACTTGGCACGCAACATGGTGGGGTGCAGAATATCCATTTCCATCTGACTAACAATAATTCGTCAAGAGAAATCATTGTCGGGTCGTAAAAAGAGGTATAGAGGGATATTTCATTTTCAAAATTACTTCAAAAATCAAATATGAGTTGGCACGTATCATGGTGGGGTGCACAGTATCCTTGTTCATCTGAATAACATTAATTCATCAACAGAAATCATTGTCGGGACGTCATAGGGGGTATAGAGGGATTTTTAATTATCAAAATGACTTCAACAATCAAATATGACATGGCACGCAACATGGTGGGGTGCAGACTATTTATTTTCATCTGAATTACAATAACTCGTCAACAGAAATCAATGTCGTGTCGTCAGAGGGGGTATAGAGGAATTTATCATTTTCAAAATGACTTCAAACATGTAATATGACTTGGCACACATCATGTTGGGGTACAGAATATTCATTTCCATCTCAATAACAATAATTCGTCATCAGAAATCATTGTCGGGTCGTCAGAGGGGGTATAGAGGGATTTTTTATTTTCAAAAAGACTTCAAAAATCAAATATGATATGGCACGCATCATGGAGGGGTGCAGAATATCCATTTCCATCTGAATAACAATATTTCGTCATCAGAAATCATTGTCGGGTCATTAGAGGGGGGTATAGAGGGATTTTTCATTTTCAAAATTACTTCAAAAATCAAATATGACTTGGCACGCATCATAGTAGGGTGCAAAATATTCATTTCCATCTGAATAACAATAATTTGTCAACAGAAATCATTGTCGGGTCGTCAGAGGGGGTATAGAGGGATTTTTCATTTTCAAAATTACCTCAAAATCAAATATGAATTGGCACGCAACATGGTGGGGTACAGAATATTTATTTTCATCTGAATTACAATAACTCGTCAACAGAAATCAATGTCGTGTCGTCAGAGGGGGTATAGAGGAATTTATCATTTTCAAAATGACTTCAAACATGTAATATGACTTGGCACACATCATGTTGGGGTACAGAATATCCATTTCCATCTCAATAACAATAATTCGTCATCAGAAATCATTGTCGGGTCGTCAGAGGGGGTATAGAGGAATTTTTCATTTTCAAAATTTCTTCAAAAATCTAATATGACTTGGCACGCATCATAGTGGGGTGCAATGTATCCATGTCCATCTATATAACAATAATTCGTCAATTTAAATCATTGCCGGGTCGTCAGAGGGGGTATAGAGGGATTTTTTTTTTTCAAAAAGACTTCAAAAATCAAATATGATATGGAACGCATCATGGAGGGGTGCAGAATATCCATTTCCATCTGAATAACAATATTTCGTCATCAGAAATCATTGTCGGGTCATTAGAGGGGGGTATAGAGGGATTTTTCATTTTCAAAATTACTTCAAAAACCAAATATGACTTGGCACGCATCATAGTAGGGTGCAAAATATTCATTTCCATCTGAATAACAATAATTTGTCAACAGAAATCATTGTCGGGTCGTCAGAGGGGGTATAGAGGGATTTTTCATTTTCAAAATTACCTCAAAATCAAATATGAATTGGCACGCATCGTGGTGGGGTACAGAATATCCATTTCCATCTGAATAAAAATATTTCGTCATCAGAAATCATTGTCGGGTCATTAGAGGGGGGTATAGAGGGATTTTTCATTTTCAAAATTTCTTCAAGAATCTAATATGACTTGTCACTTATCATGGTGGGGCGCGAAATATCTATGTCCATCTAAATAACAATAATTCGTTAACAGAAATCATTGTCGGGTCGTCAGAAGAGGTATAGAGGGATTTTTCATTTTCAATATTTCTTCAAAAATCTAATATTACTTGGCACGCAACATGGTGGGGTGCAGAATATTCATTTCCATCTGAATAACAATAATTCGTCAACAGAAATCATTGTCGGGTCGTTAGAGGGGGTATAGAGGAATTTTTCATTTTCAATATTTCTTCAAAAATCCAATAAGACTTGGCACGCATCATGGTGGGGTGCAAAGTATCCATGTCCATCTGAATAACAATAATTCTTCAATCTAAATCATTGTCGTGTCGTCAGAGGGGGTATAGAGGTATTTTTCATTTTCAAAATTACTTCAAAAATCTAATACGACTTGGCACGCATCATACTGGGGTGCAAAGTATCCATATATATCTAAGTAACAATAATTCGTCAACAGAAATCATTGTCGGGTCGTCAGAAGAGGAATAGAGGGATTTTTCATTTTCAATATTTCTTCAAAAATCTAATATTACTTGGCACGCATCATGTTGGGGTGCATAATATTTATATCTATCTGAATAACAATAATTCCTTAACAGAAATTATTGTCGTGTCGTCAGAGGGGGTATAGATGGATTTTTCATTTTCAAAATTACCTCAAAATCAAATATGACCTGGCACGCAACATGGTGGGGTACAGAATATCCATTTCTATCTGAATAACAATAATTTGTCAAGAGAAATCATTGTCGGGTCGTCAGAAGAGGTATAGAGGAATTTTTCATTTTCAAAATTACATCAAATATCTAATATGACTTGGCACGCAACATGGTGGGGTGCAGAATATCCATTTCCATCTGACTAACAATAATTCGTCAAGAGAAATCATTGTCGGGTCGTAAAAAGAGGTATAGAGGGATATTTCATTTTCAAAATTACTTCAAAAATCAAATATGAGTTGGCACGTATCATGGTGGGGTGCACAGTATCCTTGTTCATCTGAATAACATTAATTCATCAACAGAAATTATTGTCGGGACGTCATAGGGGGTATAGAGGGATTTTTAATTATCAAAATGACTTCAACAATCAAATATGACATGGCACGCAACATGGTGGGGTGCAGACTATTTATTTTCATCTGAATTACAATAACTCGTCAACAGAAATCAATGTCGTGTCGTCAGAGGGGGTATAGAGGAATTTATCATTTTCAAAATGACTTCAAACATGTAATATGACTTGGCACACATCATGTTGGGGTACAGAATATTCATTTCCATCTCAATAACAATAATTCGTCATCAGAAATCATTGTCGGGTCGTCAGAGGGGGTATAGAGGAATTATTCATTTTCAAAATTTCTTCAAAAATCTAATATGACTTGGCACGCATCATAGTGGGGTGCAATGTATCCATGTCCATCTATATAACAATAATTCGTCAATTTAAATCATTGCCGGGTCGTCAGAGGGGGTATAGAGGGATTTTTTATTTTCAAAAAACTTCAAAAATCAAATATGATATGGCACGCATCATGGAGGGGTGCAGAATATCCATTTCCATCTGAATAACAATATTTCGTCATCAGAAATCATTGTCGGGTCATTAGAGGGGGGTATAGAGGGATTTTTCATTTTCAAAATTACTTCAAAAATCAAATATGACTTGGCACGCATCATAGTAGGGTGCAAAATATTCATTTCCATCTGAATAACAATAATTTGTCAACAGAAATCATTGTCGGGTCGTCAGAGGGGGTATAGAGGGATTTTTCATTTTCAAAATTACCTCAAAATCAATTATGAATTGGCACGCATCGTGGTGGGGTACAGAATATCCATTTCCATCTGAATAAAAATATTTCGTCATCAGAAATCATTGTCGGGTCATTAGAGGGGGGTATAGAGGGATTTTTCATTTTCAAAATTACTTCAAAAATCAAATATGACTTGGCACGCATCAGGGTGGGGTGCAGAATATCCAATTCCATCTGAATAACAATAATTCGTCAACAGAAATCATTGACGGGTCGTTAGAGGGGGTATAGAGGGATTTTTCATTTTCAAAATTTCTTCAAGAATCTAATATGACTTGTCACTTATCATGGTGGGGCGCGAAATATCTATGTCCATCTAAATAACAATAATTCGTTAACAGAAATCATTGTCGGGTCGTCAGAAGGGGTATAGAGGGATTTTTCATTTTCAAAATTACTTCAAAAATCAAATATGACTTGGCACGTATCATGGAGGAGTGCATAATATCCATTTTCATCTTAATATCAATAATTCGTCAACAGAAATTATTCTCGGGTCGTCAGAGGGGTTAAAGGGAATTTTCTTTTTCAAAACTACTTCAAAATTCGAATATAACTTGGCACGCATCATAGTAGGGTACAAAATCTTCATTTTCATCTGAATAACAATAATTCGTCAACAGAAATCATTGTCGGGTCGTCAAAGGGGGTATAGAGGGATTTTTCATTACCAAAATGACTTCAAAAATCAAATATGACTTGGCACGCATCATGGTGGGGTACAGAATATCCATTTTCATCTCAATAACAATAATTTGTCAACAGAATTCATTGTCGGGTCGTCAGAGGGGGTATAGAGGGATTTTTCATTTTCAAAATGACTTCAAAAATCTAATATAACTTGGCACGCATCATGGTGGGGTGCAGAATATCCATTTCCATCTGAATAACAATAATTCATCAACAGAAATCATTGTCGGGTCGTTAGAGGGGGTATAGAGGGATTTTTCATTTTCAATATATCTTCAAAAATCTAATATGACTTGGCACGCATCATGGTGGGGTGCAGGATATCCATTTCCATCTGAATAACAATAATTTATCAACAGAAGTCATTGTCGGGTCGTTAGAGGGGGTATAGAGTGATTTTTCATTTTCAATATATGTTCAAAAATCTAATATGACTTGGCACGCATCATGGTGGGGTGCAAAGTATCCATTTCCATCTGAATAACAAGAATTCGTCAACAGAAATCAATGTCGGGTCGTTTGATGGCGTATAGAGGGATTTTTCATTTTCAATATTTCTTCAAAAATCTAATATGACTTGGCACGCATAATGGTGGGGTGCAGAATATCTTCTTCCATCTGAATAACAATAATTCGTCGACAGAAATCATTGTCGGGTCGTTAGAGGGGGTATAGAAGGATTTTTCATTTTCAAAATTACCTCAAAATCAAATATGACTTGGCAAGCAACATTGTAGGGTGCAGAATATTCATTTCTATCTGAATAACAATAATTTATCAACAGAAATCATTGTCGGGTCGTTAGAGGGGGTATAGAGGGATTTTTCATTTTCAAAATTACCTCAAAATTTAATATGACTTGGCACGCATCATGGTGGGGTGCAAAGTATCCATGTCCATCTGAATAACAATAATTCGTCAACATAAATCATTGTCGTGTCGTCAGAGGGGGTATAGAGGGATTTTTCATTTTCAATATTTCTTCAAAAATCTTATATGAATTGGCACGCATCATGGTGGGGTGCAGAATATCCATTTCCATCTCAATAACAATAATTTTTCAACAGAAATCATTGTCGGGTCGTCAGAGGGGGTGTAGAGGGATTTTTCATTTTCAAAATGACTTCAAAAATCTAATATTACTTGGCACGCATCATGGTGGTGTGCAGAATATCCATATCTATCTGAATAACAATAATTCCTTAACAGAAATTATTGTTGTGTCGTCAGAGGGGGTTTAGAATGATTTTTCATTTCCAATATTTCTTCAAAAATCCAATATGGCTTGGCACGCAACATGGTGGGGTGCAGAATATTCATTTCCATCTGAATAACAATAATTCGTCAACAGAAATCATTGTCGGGTCGTTACAGGGGGTATAGAGGAATTTTTCATTTTCAATATTTCTTCAAAAATCCAATAAGACTTGGCACGCATCATGGTGGGGGCAGAATATTCATTTTCATCTGTATAACAATAATTCGTCAACTGAAATCATTGTCGGGTCGTTAGAAGGGGTATAGAGGGATTTTTCATTTTCAATATTTCTTCAAAAATCTAATATTACTTGGCACGCATCATGGTGGGGTGCATAATATTTATATCTATCTGAATAACAATAATTTCTTAACAGAAATTATTGTCGTGTCGTCAGAGGGGATATAGATGGATTTTTCATTTTCAAAATTACCTCAAAATCAAATATGACCTGGCACGCAACATGGTGGGGGCAGAATATTCATTTTCATCTGAATAACAATAATTCGTCAACAGAAATCATTGTCGGGTCGTTAGAAGGGGTATAGAGTGATTTTTCATTTTCAATATTTCTTAAAAAATCTAATATTACTTGGCACGCATCATGGTGGGGTGCATAATATTTATATCTATCTGAATAACAATAATTTCTTAACAGAAATTATTGTCGTGTCGTCAGAGGGGGTATAGATGGATTTTTCATTTTCAAAATTACCTCAATATCAAATATGACCTGGCACGCAACATGGTGGGGTACAGAATATCCATTTCTATCTGAATAACAATAATTCGTCAACAGAAATCATTGTCGGGTCGTTAGAGGGGGTATAGAGGGATTTTTCATTTTCAAAATTACCTCAAAATCAAATATGACTTGGCACGCATCATGGTGGGGTGCAAAGTATTTATGTATATCTAACTAACAATGATTCGTAAACAGAAATCATTGTCGTGTCGTCAAAGGCGGTATAGAGGGATTTTTCATTTTCAAAATTACCTCAAAATCAAATATGACTTGGCACGCATCATGGTGGGGTGCATAATATTTATATCTATCTGAATAACAATAATTTCTTAACAGAAATTATTGTCGTGTCGTCAGAGGGGATATAGATGGATTTTTCATTTTCAAAATTACCTCAAAATCAAATATGACCTGGCACGCAACATGGTGGGGTACAGAATATCCATTTCTATCTGAATAACAATAATTCGTCAACAGAAATCATTGTCGGGTCGTTAGAGGGGGTATAGAGGGATTTTTCATTTTCAAAATTACCTCAAAATCAAATATGAATTGGCACGCATCGTGGTGGGGTACAGAATATCCATTTCCATCTGAATAAAAATATTTCGTCATCAGAAATCATTGTCGGGTCATTAGAGGGGGGTATAGAGGGATTTTTCATTTTCAAAATTTCTTCAAGAATCTAATATGACTTGTCACTTATCATGGTGGGGCGCGAAATATCTATGTCCATCTAAATAACAATAATTCGTTAACAGAAATCATTGTCGGGTCGTCAGAAGAGGTATAGAGGGATTTTTCATTTTCAATATTTCTTCAAAAATCTAATATTAATTGGCACGCATCATGTTGGGGTGCATAATATTTATATCTATCTGAATAACAATAATTCCTTAACAGAAATTATTGTCGTGTCGTCAGAGGGGGTATAGATGGATTTTTCATTTTCAAAATTACCACAAAATCAAATATGACCTGGCACGCAACATGGTGGGGTACAGAATATCCATTTCTATCTGAATAACAATAATTTGTCAAGAGAAATCATTGTCGGGTCGTCAGAAGAGGTATAGAGGAATTTTTCATTTTCAAAATTACCTCAAAATTTAATATGACTTGGCACGCATCATGGTGGGGTGCAAAGTATCCATGTCCATCTGAATAACAGTAATTCGTCAACATAAATCATTGTCGTGTCGTCAGAGGGGGTATAGAGGGATTTTTCATTTTCAATATTTCTTCAAAAATCTTATATGAATTGGCACGCATCATGGTGGGGTGCAGAATATCCATTTCCATCTCAATAACAATAATTTGTCAACAGAAATCATTGTCGGGTCGTCAGAGGGGGTGTAGAGGGATTTTTCATTTTCAAAATGACTTCAAAAATCTAATATTACTTGGCACGCATCATGGTGGTGTGCAGAATATCCATATCTATCTGAATAACAATAATTCCTTAACAGAAATTATTGTTGTGTCGTCAGAGGGGGTATAGAATGATTTTTCATTTCCAATATTTCTTCAAAAATCCAATATGGCTTGGCACGCAACATGGTGGGGTGCAGAATATTCATTTCCATCTGAATAACAATAATTCGTCAACAGAAATCATTGTCGGGTCGTTAGAGGGGGTATAGAGGAATTTTTCATTTTTAATATTTCTTCAAAAATCCAATAAGACTTGGCACGCATCATGGTGGGGTGCAAAGTATCCATGTCCATCTGAATAACAATAATTCTTCAATCTAAATCATTGTCGTGTCGTCAGAGGGGGTATAGAGGTATTTTTCATTTTCAAAATTACTTCAAAAATCTAATATGACTTGGCACGCATCATACTGGGGTGCAAAGTATCCATATATATCTAAATAACAATAATTCGTCAACAGAAATCATTGTCGGGTCGTCAGAAGAGGTATAGAGGGATTTTTCATTTTCAATATTTCTTCAAAAATCTAATATTACTTGGCACGCATCATGGTGGGGTGCAGAATATCCATATCTATCTGAATAACAATAATTCCTTAACAGAAATTTTTGTTGTGTCGTCAGAGGGGGTATAGAGGGATTTTTCAATTTCAAAATTACCTCAAAATTCAATATGACTTGGCACGCAACATGGTGGGGGCAGAATATTCATTTTCATCTGTATAACAATAATTCGTCAACTGAAATCATTGTCGGGTCGTTAGAAGGGGTATAGAGGGATTTTTCATTTTCAATATTTCTTCAAAAATCTAATATTACTTGGCACGCATCATGGTGGGGTGCATAATATTTATATCTATCTGAATAACAATAATTTCTTAACAGAAATTATTGTCGTGTCGTCAGAGGGGATATAGATGGATTTTTCATTTTCAAAATTACCTCAAAATCAAATATGACCTGGCACGCAACATGGTGGGGGCAGAATATTCATTTTCATCTGAATAACAATAATTCGTCAACAGAAATCATTGTCGGGTCGTTAGAAGGGGTATAGAGTGATTTTTCATTTTCAATATTTCTTAAAAAATCTAATATTACTTGGCACGCATCATGGTGGGGTGCATAATATTTATATCTATCTGAATAACAATAATTTCTTAACAGAAATTATTGTCGTGTCGTCAGAGGGGGTATAGATGGATTTTTCATTTTCAAAATTACCTCAATATCAAATATGACCTGGCACGCAACATGGTGGGGTACAGAATATCCATTTCTATCTGAATAACAATAATTCGTCAACAGAAATCATTGTCGGGTCGTTAGAGGGGGTATAGAGGGATTTTTCATTTTCAAAATTACCTCAAAATCAAATATGACTTGGCACGCATCATGGTGGGGTGCAAAGTATTCATGTATATCTAACTAACAATGATTCGTAAACAGAAATCATTGTCGTGTCGTCAAAGGCGGTATAGAGGGATTTTTCATTTTCAAAATTACCTCAAAATCAAATATGACTTGGCACGCATCATGGTGGGGTGCATAATATTTATATCTATCTGAATAACAATAATTTCTTAACAGAAATTATTGTCGTGTCGTCAGAGGGGATATAGATGGATTTTTCATTTTCAAAATTACCTCAAAATCAAATATGACCTGGCACGCAACATGGTGGGGTACAGAATATCCATTTCTATCTGAATAACAATAATTCGTCAACAGAAATCATTGTCGGGTCGTTAGAGGGGGTATAGAGGGATTTTTCATTTTCAAAATTACCTCAAAATCAAATATGAATTGGCACGCATCGTGGTGGGGTACAGAATATCCATTTCCATCTGAATAAAAATATTTCGTCATCAGAAATCATTGTCGGGTCATTAGAGGGGGGTATAGAGGGATTTTTCATTTTCAAAATTTCTTCAAGAATCTAATATGACTTGTCACTTATCATGGTGGGGCGCGAAATATCTATGTCCATCTAAATAACAATAATTCGTTAACAGAAATCATTGTCGGGTCGTCAGAAGAGGTATAGAGGGATTTTTCATTTTCAATATTTCTTCAAAAATCTAATATTAATTGGCACGCATCATGTTGGGGTGCATAATATTTATATCTATCTGAATAACAATAATTCCTTAACAGAAATTATTGTCGTGTCGTCAGAGGGGGTATAGATGGATTTTTCATTTTCAAAATTACCACAAAATCAAATATGACCTGGCACGCAACATGGTGGGGTACAGAATATCCATTTCTATCTGAATAACAATAATTTGTCAAGAGAAATCATTGTCGGGTCGTCAGAAGAGGTATAGAGGAATTTTTCATTTTCAAAATTACCTCAAAATTTAATATGACTTGGCACGCATCATGGTGGGGTGCAAAGTATCCATGTCCATCTGAATAACTGTAATTCGTCAACATAAATCATTGTCGTGTCGTCAGAGGGGGTATAGAGGGATTTTTCATTTTCAATATTTCTTCAAAAATCTTATATGAATTGGCACGCATCATGGTGGGGTGCAGAATATCCATTTCCATCTCAATAACAATAATTTGTCAACAGAAATCATTGTCGGGTCGTCAGAGGGGGTGTAGAGGGATTTTTCATTTTCAAAATGACTTCAAAAATCTAATATTACTTGGCACGCATCATGGTGGTGTGCAGAATATCCATATCTATCTGAATAACAATAATTCCTTAACAGAAATTATTGTTGTGTCGTCAGAGGGGGTATAGAATGATTTTTCATTTCCAATATTTCTTCAAAAATCCAATATGGCTTGGCACGCAACATGGTGGGGTGCAGAATATTCATTTCCATCTGAATAACAATAATTCGTCAACAGAAATCATTGTCGGGTCGTTAGAGGGGGTATAGAGGAATTTTTCATTTTTAATATTTCTTCAAAAATCCAATAAGACTTGGCACGCATCATGGTGGGGTGCAAAGTATCCATGTCCATCTGAATAACAATAATTCTTCAATCTAAATCATTGTCGTGTCGTCAGAGGGGGTATAGAGGTATTTTTCATTTTCAAAATTACTTCAAAAATCTAATATGACTTGGCACGCATCATACTGGGGTGCAAAGTATCCATATATATCTAAATAACAATAATTCGTCAACAGAAATCATTGTCGGGTCGTCAGAAGAGGTATAGAGGGATTTTTCATTTTCAATATTTCTTCAAAAATCTAATATTACTTGGCACGCATCATGGTGGGGTGCAGAATATCCATATCTATCTGAATAACAATAATTCCTTAACAGAAATTTTTGTTGTGTCGTCAGAGGGGGTATAGAGGGATTTTTCAATTTCAAAATTACCTCAAAATTCAATATGACTTGGCACGCAACATGGTGGGGGCAGAATATTCATTTTCATCTGTATAACAATAATTCGTCAACAGAAATCATTGTCGGGTCGTTAGAAGGGGTATAGAGGGATTTTTCATTTTCAATATTTCTTCAAAAATCTAATATTACTTGGCACGCATCATGGTGGGGTGCATAATATTTATATCTATCTGAATAACAATAATTTCTTAACAGAAATTATTGTCGTGTCGTCAGAGGGGATATAGATGGATTTTTCATTTTCAAAATTACCTCAAAATCAAATATGACCTGGCACGCAACATGGTGGGGGCAGAATATTCATTTTCATCTGAATAACAATAATTCGTCAACAGAAATCATTGTCGGGTCGTTAGAAGGGGTATAGAGTGATTTTTCATTTTCAATATTTCTTCAAAAATCTAATATTACTTGGCACGCATCATGGTGGGGTGCATAATATTTATATCTATCTGAATAACAATAATTTCTTAACAGAAATTATTGACGTGTCGTCAGAGGGGGTATAGATGGATTTTTCATTTTCAAAATTACCTCAAAATCAAATGTGACCTGGCACGCAACATGGTGGGGTACAGAATATCCATTTCTATCTGAATAACAATAATTCGTCAACAGAAATCATTGTCGGGTCGTTAGAGGGGGTATAGAGGGATTTTTCATTTTCAAAATTACCTCAAAATCAAATATGACTTGGCACGCATCATGGTGGGGTGCAAAGTATTCATGTATATCTAACTAACAATGATTCGTAAACAGAAATCATTGTCGTGTCGTCAAAGGCGGTATAGAGGGATTTTTCATTTTCAAAATTACCTCAAAATCAAATATGACTTGGCACGCATCATGGTGGGGTGCATAATATTTATATCTATCTGAATAACAATAATTTCTTAACAGAAATTATTGTCGTGTCGTCAGAGGGGATATAGATGGATTTTTCATTTTCAAAATTACCTCAAAATCAAATATGACCTGGCACGCAACATGGTGGGGTACAGAATATCCATTTCTATATGAATAACAATAATTCGTCAACAGAAATCATTGTCGGGTCGTTAGAGGGGGTATAGAGGGATTTTTCATTTTCAAAATTACCTCAAAATCAAATATGACTTGGCACGCATCATGGTGGGGTGCAAAGTATTCATGTATATCCAACTAACAATGATTCGTAAACAAAAATCATTGTCGTGTCGTCAAAGGCGGTATAAAGGGATTTTTCATTTTCAAAATTACCTCAAAATCAAATATGACTTGGCACGCAACATGGTGGGGTGCAGAATATATATTTTAATCTGAATAACAATAATTCGTCAACAGAAATCATTGTCGGGTCGTTAGAGGGGGTATAGAGGGATTTTTCAGTTTCAAAATTACTTCAAAAATCAAATATGACTTGGCACGTATCATGGTGGAGTGCATAATATCCATTTTCATCTAAATTAAAATAATTTGTCAACAGATATCATTGTCGGGTCGTCAGAGGGGGTATAGAGGGATTTTTCATTATCAAAATGACTTCAAAAGTCAAATATGACTTGGCACGCATCATAGTAGGGTGCAGAATATATATTTCCATCTGAATAACAAGAATTTGTTAACAGAAATCATTGTCGGGTCGTTAGAGGGGGTATAGAGGGATTTTTCATTTTCAAAATTACCTCAAAATCAAATATGACTTGGCACGCAACATGGTGGGGTGCAGAATATTCATTTTCATCTGAATAACAATAATTCGTCAACAGAAATCATTGTCGGGTCGTTAGAGGGGGTATAGAAGGATTTTTCATTTCCAATATTTCTTCAAAAATCCAATATGACTTGGCACGCATCATGGTGGGGTGCAGAATATCCATTTCTATCTGAATAACAATAATTTGTCAACAGAAATCATTGTCCGTCGTCAAAGAGGGTATAGAGGGATTTTTCATTTTCAAAATTACTTCAAAAATCTAATATGACTTGGCACGCATCATGGTGGGGTGCAAAGTATCCATGTCCATCTGAATAACAATAATTCGTCAACATAAATCATCGTCGTGTCGTCAGAGGGGGTATAGAGGGACTTAAAAATTTCAAAATTACCTCCAAATCAAATATGACTTGGCACGCAACATGATGGGGTGCAGAATATTCATTTCCATCTGAATAACAATAATTCGTCAACGGAAATCATTGTCGGGTCGTAAGAGGGGGTATAGAGGAATTTTTCATTTTCAATATTTCTTCAAAAATCCAATATGACTTGGCACGCATCATGGTGGGGTGCAAAGTATCCATGTCCATCTGAATAACAATAATTCTTCAATCTAAATAATTGTCGTGTCGTCAGAGGGGGTAAAGAGGTATTTTTCATTTTCAAAATTACTTCAAAAATCTAATATGACTTGGCACGCATCATAGTGGGGTGCAAAGTATCCATATATATCTAAATAACAATAATTCGTCAACAGAAATCATTGTCGGGTCGTCAGAAGAGGTATAGAGGGATTTTTCATTTTCAATATTTCTTCAAAAATCTAATATTACTTGGCACGCATCATGGTGGGGTGCAGAATATCCATATCTATCTGAATAACAATAATTCCTTAACAGAAATTTTTGTTGTGTCGTCAGAGGGGGTATAGAGGGATTTTTCAATTTCAAAATAACCTCAAAATTTAATATGACTTGGCACGCAACATGGTGGGGGCAGAATATTCATTTTCATCTGAATAACAATAATTCGTCAACAGAAATCATTGTCGGGTCGTTAGAGGGGGTATAGAGGGATTTTTCATTTTCAATATTTCTTCAAAAATCTAATATTACTTGGCACGCATCATGTTGGGGTGCATAATATTTATATCTATCTGAATAACAATAATTCCTCAACAGAAATTATTGTCGTGTCGTCAGAGGGGGTATAGATGGATTTTTCATTTTCAAAATTACCTCAAAATCAAATAAGACCTGGCACGCAACATGGTGGGGTACAGAATATCCATTTCTATCTGAATAACAATAATTTGTCAAGAGAAATCATTGTCGGGTCGTCAGAAGAGGTATAGAGGAATTTTTCATTTTCAAAATTACATCAAATATCTAATATGACTTGGCACGCAACATGGTGGGGTGCAGAATATCCATTTCCATCTGACTAACAATAATTCGTCAAGAGAAATCATTGTCGGGTCGTAAAAAGAGGTATAGAGGGATATTTCATTTTCAAAATTACTTCAAAAATCAAATATGAGTTGGCACGTATCATGGTGGGGTGCAAAGTATCCCTGTTCATCTGAATAACATTAATTCATCAACAGAAATCATTGTCGGGACGTCAGAGGGGGTATAGAGGGATTTTTCATTATCAAAATGACTTCAACAATCAAATATGACATGGCACGCAACATGGTGGGGTGCAGACTATTTATTTTCATCTGAATTACAATAACTCGTCAACAGAAATCAATGTCGTGTCGTCAGAGGGGGTATAGAGGAATTTATCATTTTCAAAATGACTTCAAACATGTAATATGACTTGGCACACATCATGTTGGGGTACAGAATATCCATTTCCATCTCAATAACAATAATTCGTCATCAGAAATCATTGTCGGGTCGTCAGAGGGGGTATAGAGGAATTTTTCATTTTCAAAATTTCTTCAAAAATCTAATATGACTTGGCACGCATCATGGTGGGGTGCAATGTATCCATGTCCATCTATATAACAATAATTCGTCAATTTAAATCATTGCCGGGTCGTCAGAGGGGGTATAGAGGGATTTTTTATTTTCAAAAAGACTTCAAAAATCAAATATGATATGGAACGCATCATGGAGGGGTGCAGAATATCCATTTTCATCTGAATAACAATATTTCGTCATCAGAAATCATTGTCGGGTCATTAGAGGGGGGTATAGAGGGATTTTTCATTTTCAAAATTACTTCAAAAATCAAATATGACTTGGCACGCATCATAGTAGGGTGCAAAATATTCATTTCCATCTGAATAACAATAATTTGTCAACAGAAATCATTGTCGGGTCGTCAGAGGAGGTATAGAGGGATTTTTCATTTTCAAAATTACCTCAAAATCAAATATGAATTGGCACGCATCGTGGTGGGGTACAGAATATCCATTTCCATCTGAATAAAAATATTTCGTCATCAGAAATCATTGTCGGGTCATTAGAGGGGGGTATAGAGGGATTTTTCATTTTCAAAATTTCTTCAAGAATCTAATATGACTTGTCACTTATCATGGTGGGGCGCGAAATATCTATGTCCATCTAAATAACAATAATTCGTTAACAGAAATCATTGTCGGGTCGTCAGAAGAGGTATAGAGGGATTTTTCATTTTCAATATTTCTTCAAAAATCTAATATTACTTGGCACGCAACATGGTGGGGTGCAGAATATTCATTTCCATCTGAATAACAATAATTCGTCAACAGAAATCATTGTCGGGTCGTTAGAGGGGGTATAGAAGGATTTTTCATTTCCAATATTTCTTCAAAAATCCAATATGACTTGGCACGCATCATGGTGGGGTGCAGAATATCCATTTCTATCTGAATAACAATAATTTGTCAACAGAAATCATTGTCCGTCGTCAAAGAGGGTATAGAGGGATTTTTCATTTTCAAAATTACTTCAAAAATCTAATATGACTTGGCACGCATCATGGTGGGGTGCAAAGTATCCATGTCCATCTGAATAACAATAATTCGTCAACATAAATCATCGTCGTGTCGTCAGAGGGGGTATAGAGGGACTTAAAAATTTCAAAATTACCTCCAAATCAAATATGACTTGGCACGCAACATGATGGGGTGCAGAATATTCATTTCCATCTGAATAACAATAATTCGTCAACGGAAATCATTGTCGGGTCGTAAGAGGGGGTATAGAGGAATTTTTCATTTTCAATATTTCTTCAAAAATCCAATATGACTTGGCACGCATCATGGTGGGGTGCAAAGTATCCATGTCCATCTGAATAACAATAATTCTTCAATCTAAATAATTGTCGTGTCGTCAGAGGGGGTAAAGAGGTATTTTTCATTTTCAAAATTACTTCAAAAATCTAATATGACTTGGCACGCATCATAGTGGGGTGCAAAGTATCCATATATATCTAAATAACAATAATTCGTCAACAGAAATCATTGTCGGGTCGTCAGAAGAGGTATAGAGGGATTTTTCATTTTCAATATTTCTTCAAAAATCTAATATTACTTGGCACGCATCATGGTGGGGTGCAGAATATCCATATCTATCTGAATAACAATAATTCCTTAACAGAAATTTTTGTTGTGTCGTCAGAGGGGGTATAGAGGGATTTTTCAATTTCAAAATAACCTCAAAATTTAATATGACTTGGCACGCAACATGGTGGGGGCAGAATATTCATTTTCATCTGAATAACAATAATTCGTCAACAGAAATCATTGTCGGGTCGTTAGAGGGGGTATAGAGGGATTTTTCATTTTCAATATTTCTTCAAAAATCTAATATTACTTGGCACGCATCATGTTGGGGTGCATAATATTTATATCTATCTGAATAACAATAATTCCTCAACAGAAATTATTGTCGTGTCGTCAGAGGGGGTATAGATGGATTTTTCATTTTCAAAATTACCTCAAAATCAAATATGACCTGGCACGCAACATGGTGGGGTACAGAATATCCATTTCTATCTGAATAACAATAATTTGTCAAGAGAAATCATTGTCGGGTCGTCAGAAGAGGTATAGAGGAATTTTTCATTTTCAAAATTACATCAAATATCTAATATGACTTGGCACGCAACATGGTGGGGTGCAGAATATCCATTTCCATCTGACTAACAATAATTCGTCAAGAGAAATCATTGTCGGGTCGTAAAAAGAGGTATAGAGGGATATTTCATTTTCAAAATTACTTCAAAAATCAAATATGAGTTGGCACGTATCATGGTGGGGTGCAAAGTATCCCTGTTCATCTGAATAACATTAATTCATCAACAGAAATCATTGTCGGGACGTCAGAGGGGGTATAGAGGGATTTTTCATTATCAAAATGACTTCAACAATCAAATATGACATGGCACGCAACATGGTGGGGTGCAGACTATTTATTTTCATCTGAATTACAATAACTCGTCAACAGAAATCAATGTCGTGTCGTCAGAGGGGGTATAGAGGAATTTATCATTTTCAAAATGACTTCAAACATGTAATATGACTTGGCACACATCATGTTGGGGTACAGAATATCCATTTCCATCTCAATAACAATAATTCGTCATCAGAAATCATTGTCGGGTCGTCAGAGGGGGTATAGAGGAATTTTTCATTTTCAAAATTTCTTCAAAAATCTAATATGACTTGGCACGCATCATGGTGGGGTGCAATGTATCCATGTCCATCTATATAACAATAATTCGTCAATTTAAATCATTGCCGGGTCGTCAGAGGGGGTATAGAGGGATTTTTTATTTTCAAAAAGACTTCAAAAATCAAATATGATATGGAACGCATCATGGAGGGGTGCAGAATATCCATTTTCATCTGAATAACAATATTTTGTCATCAGAAATCATTGTCGGGTCATTAGAGGGGGGTATAGAGGGATTTTTCATTTTCAAAATTACTTCAAAAATCAAATATGACTTGGCACGCATCATAGTAGGGTGCAAAATATTCATTTCCATCTGAATAACAATAATTTGTCAACAGAAATCATTGTCGGGTCGTCAGAGGAGGTATAGAGGGATTTTTCATTTTCAAAATTACCTCAAAATCAAATATGAATTGGCACGCATCGTGGTGGGGTACAGAATATCCATTTCCATCTGAATAAAAATATTTCGTCATCAGAAATCATTGTCGGGTCATTAGAGGGGGGTATAGAGGGATTTTTCATTTTCAAAATTTCTTCAAGAATCTAATATGACTTGTCACTTATCATGGTGGGGCGCGAAATATCTATGTCCATCTAAATAACAATAATTCGTTAACAGAAATCATTGTCGGGTCGTCAGAAGAGGTATAGAGGGATTTTTCATTTTCAATATTTCTTCAAAAATCTAATATTACTTGGCACGCAACATGGTGGGGTGCAGAATATTCATTTCCATCTGAATAACAATAATTCGTCAACAGAAATCATTGTCGGGTCGTTAGAGGGGGTATAGAGGAATTTTTCATTTTCAATATTTCTTCAAAAATCCAATAAGACTTGGCACGCATCATGGTGGGGTGCAAAGTATCCATGTCCATCTGAATAACAATAATTCTTCAATCTAAATCATTGTCGTGTCGTCAGAGGGGGTATAGAGGTATTTTTCATTTTCAAAATTACTTCAAAAATCTAATATGACTTGGCACGCATCATACTGGGGTGCAAAGTATCCATATATATCTAAGTAACAATAATTCGTCAACAGAAATCATTGTCGGGTCGTCAGAAGAGGAATAGAGGGATTTTTCATTTTCAATATTTCTTCAAAAATCTAATATTACTTGGCACGCATCATGTTGGGGTGCATAATATTTATATCTATCTGAATAACAATAATTCCTTAACAGAAATTATTGTCGTGTCGTCAGAGGGGGTATAGATGGATTTTTCATTTTCAAAATTACCTCAAAATCAAATATGACCTGGCACGCAACATGGTGGGGTACAGAATATCCATTTCTATCTGAATAACAATAATTTGTCAAGAGAAATCATTGTCGGGTCGTCAGAAGAGGTATAGAGGAATTTTTCATTTTCAAAATTACATCAAATATCTAATATGACTTGGCACGCAACATGGTGGGGTGCAGAATATCCATTTCCATCTGAATAACAATAATTTGTCAACAGAAATCATTGTCGGGTCGTCAGAGGGGGTATAGAGGGATTTTTCATTTTCAAAATTACCTCAAAATCAAATATGAATTGGCACGCATCGTGGTGGAGTACAGAATATCCATTTCCATCTGAATAAAAATATTTCGTCATCAGAAATCATTGTCGGGTCATTAGAGGGGGGTATAGAGGGATTTTTCATTTTCAAAATTACTTCAAAAATCAAATATGACTTGGCACGCATCAGGGTGGGGTGCAGAATATCCAATTCCATCTGAATAACAATAATTCGTCAACAGAAATCATTGACGGGTCGTTAGAGGGGGTATAGAGGGATTTTTCATTTTCAAAATTCCTTCAAGAATCTAATATGACTTGTCACTTATCATGGTGGGGCGCGAAATATCTATGTCCATCTAAATAACAATAATTCGTTAACAGAAATCATTGTCGGGTCGTCAGAAGGGGTATAGAGGGATTTTTCATTTTCAAAATTACTTCAAAAATCAAATATGACTTGGCACGTATCATGGAGGAGTGCATAATATCCATTTTCATCTTAATATCAATAATTCGTCAACAGAAATTATTGTCGGGTCGTCAGAGGGGTTAAAGGGAATTTTCTTTTTCAAAACTACTTCAAAATTCGAATATAACTTGGCACGCATCATAGTAGGGTACAAAATCTTCATTTTCATCTGAATAACAATAATTCGTCAACAGAAATCATTGTCGGGTCGTCAAAGGGGGTATAGAGGGATTTTTCATTACCAAAATGACTTCAAAAATCAAATATGACTTGGCACGCATCATGGTGGGGTACAGAATATCCATTTTCATCTCAATAACAATAATTTGTCAACAGAATTCATTGTCGGGTCGTCAGAGGGGGTATAGAGGGATTTTTCATTTTCAAAATGACTTCAAAAATCTAATATGACTTGGCACGCATCATGGTGGGGTGCAGAATATCCATTTCCATCTGAATAACAATAATTCATCAACAGAAATCATTGTCGGGTCGTTAGAGGGGGTATAGAGGGATTTTTCATTTTCAATATATCTTCAAAAATCTAATATGACTTGGCACGCATCATGGTGGGGTGCAGGATATCCATTTCCATCTGAATAACAATAATTTATCAACAGAAGTCATTGTCGGGTCGTTAGAGGGGGTATAGAGTGATTTTTCATTTTCAATATATGTTCAAAAATCTAATATGACTTGGCACGCATCATGGTGGGGTGCAAAGTATCCATTTCCATCTGAATAACAAGAATTCGTCAACAGAAATCAATGTCGGGTCGTTAGATGGCGTATAGAGGGATTTTTCATTTTCAATATTTCTTCAAAAATCTAATATGACTTGGCACGCATAATGGTGGGGTGCAGAATATCTTCTTCCATCTGAATAACAATAATTCGTCGACAGAAATCATTGTCGGGTCGTTAGAGGGGGTATAGAAGGATTTTTCATTTTCAAAATTACCTCAAAATCAAATATGACTTGGCAAGCAACATTGTAGGGTGCAGAATATTCATTTCTATCTGAATAACAATAATTTATCAACAGAAATCATTGTCGGGTCGTTAGAGGGGGTATAGAGGGATTTTTCATTTTCAAAATTACCTCAAAATTTAATATGACTTGGCACGCATCATGGTGGGGTGCAAAGTATCCATGTCCATCTGAATAACAATAATTCGTCAACATAAATCATTGTCGTGTCGTCAGAGGGGGTATAGAGGGATTTTTCATTTTCAATATTTCTTCAAAAATCTTATATGAATTGGCACGCATCATGGTGGGGTGCAGAATATCCATTTCCATCTCAATAACAATAATTTTTCAACAGAAATCATTGTCGGGTCGTCAGAGGGGGTGTAGAGGGATTTTTCATTTTCAAAATGACTTCAAAAATCTAATATTACTTGGCACGCATCATGGTGGTGTGCAGAATATCCATATCTATCTGAATAACAATAATTCCTTGACAGAAATTATTGTTGTGTCGTCAGAGGGGGTTTAGAATGATTTTTCATTTCCAATATTTCTTCAAAAATCCAATATGGCTTGGCACGCAACATGGTGGGGTGCAGAATATTCATTTCCATCTGAATAACAATAATTCGTCAACAGAAATCATTGTCGGGTCGTTAGAGGGGGTATAGAGGAATTTTTCATTTTCAATATTTCTTCAAAAATCCAATAAGACTTGGCACGCATCATGGTGGGGTGCAAAGTATCCATGTCCATCTGAATAACAATAATACTTCAATCTAAATCATTGTCGTGTCGTCAGAGGGGGTATAGAGGTATTTTTCATTTTCAAAATTACTTCAAAAATCTAATATGACTTGGCACGCATCATACTGGGGTGCAAAGTATCCATATATATTTAAATAACAATAATTCGTCAACAGAAATCATTGTCGGGTCGTCAGAAGAGGTATAGAGGGATTTTTCATTTTCAATATTTCTTCAAAAATCTAATATTACTTGGCACGCATCATGGTGGGGTGCAGAATATCCATATCTATCTGAATAACAATAATTCCTTAACAGAAATTTTTGTTGTGTCGTCAGAGGGGGTATAGAGGGATTTTTCAATTTCAAAATTACCTCAAAATTTAATATGACTTGGCACGTAACATGGTGGGGGCAGAATATTCATTTTCATCTGAATAACAATAATTCGTCAACAGAAATCATTGTCGGGTCGTTAGAGGGGGTATAGAGGGATTTTTCATTTTCAATATTTCTTCAAAAATCTAATATTACTTGGCACGCATCATGTTGGGGTGCATAATATTTTTATCTATCTGAATAACAATAATTCCTTAACAGAAATTATTGTCGTGTCGTCAGAGGGTGTATAGATGGATTTTTCATTTTCAAAATTACCTCAAAATCAAATATGACCTGGCACGCAACATGGTGGGGTACAGAATATCCATTTCTATCTGAATAACAATAATTTGTCAAGAGAAATCATTGTCGGGTCGTCAGAAGAGGTATAGAGGAATTTTTCATTTTCAAAATTACATCAAATATCTAATATGACTTGGCACGCAACATGGTGGGGTGCAGAATATCCATTTCCATCTGACTAACAATAATTCGTCAAGAGAAATCATTGTCGGGTCGTAAAAAGAGGTATAGAGGGATATTTCATTTTCAAAATTACTTCAAAAATCAAATATGAGTTGGCACGTATCATGGTGGGGTGCAGAATATCCATATCTATCTGAATAACAATAATTCCTTAACAGAAATTATTGTTGTGTCGTCAGAGGGGGTATAGAATGATTTTTCATTTTCAATATTTCTTCAAAAATCTTATATGAATTGGCACGCATCATGGTGGGGTGCAGAATATCCATTTCCATCTCAATAACAATAATTTTTCAACAGAAATCATTGTCGGGTCGTCAGAGGGGGTGTAGAGGGATTTTTCATTTTCAAAATGACTTCAAAAATCTAATATTACTTGGCACGCATCATGGTGGTGTGCAGAATATCCATATCTATCTGAATAACAATAATTCCTTAACAGAAATTATTGTTGTGTCGTCAGAGGGGGTATAGAATGATTTTTCATTTCCAATATTTCTTCAAAATTCCAATATGGCTTGGCACGCAACATGGTGGGGTGCAGAATATTCATTTCCATCTGAATAACAATAATTCGTCAACAGAAATCATTGTCGGGTCGTTAGAGGGGGTATAGAGGAATTTTTCATTTTCAATATTTCTTCCAAAAACCAATAAGACTTGGCACGCATCATGGTGGGGTGCAAAGTATCCATGTCCATCTGAATAACAATAATTCTTCAATCTAAATCATTGTCGTGTCGTCAGAGGGGGAATAGAGGTATTTTTCATTTTCAAAATTACTTCAAAAATCTAATATGACTTGGCACGCATCATACTGGGGTGCAAAGTATCCATATATATCTAAATAACAATAATTCGTCAACAGAAATCATTGTCGGGTCGTCAGAAGAGGTATAGAGGGATTTTTCATTTTCAATATTTCTTCAAAAATCTAATATTACTTGGCACGCATCATGGTGGGGTGCAGAATATCCATATCTATCTGAATAACAATAATTCCTTAACAGAAATTTTTGTTGTGTCGTCAGAGGGGGTATAGAGGGATTTTTCAATTTCAAAATAACCTCAAAATTTAATATGACTTGGCACGCAACATGGTGGGGGCAGAATATTCATTTTCATCTGAATAACAATAATTCGTCAACAGAAATCATTGTCGGGTCGTTAGAGGGGGTATAGAGGGATTTTTCATTTTCAATATTTCTTCAAAAATCTAATATTACTTGGCATGCATCATGTTGGGGTGCATAATATTTATATCTATCTGAATAACAATAATTCCTCAACAGAAATTATTGTCGTGTCGTCAGAGGGGGTATAGATGGATTTTTCATTTTCAAAATTACCTCAAAATCAAATATGACCTGGCACGCAACATGGTGGGGTACAGAATATCCATTTCTATCTGAATAACAATAATTTGTCAAGAGAAATCATTGTCGGGTCGTCAGAAGAGGTATAGAGGAATTTTTCATTTTCAAAATTACATCAAATATCTAATATGACTTGGCACGCAACATGGTGGGGTGCAGAATATCCATTTCCATCTGACTAACAATAATTCGTCAAGAGAAATCATTGTCGGGTCGTAAAAAGAGGTATAGAGGGATATTTCATTTTCAAAATTACTTCAAAAATCAAATATGAGTTGGCACGTATCATGGTGGGGTGCAAAGTATCCCTGTTCATCTGAATAACATTAATTCATCAACAGAAATCATTGTCGGGACGTCAGAGGGGGTATAGAGGGATTTTTCATTATCAAAATGACTTCAACAATCAAATATGACATGGCACGCAACATGGTGGGGTGCAGACTATTTATTTTCATCTGAATTACAATAACTCGTCAACAGAAATCAATGTCGTGTCGTCAGAGGGGGTATAGAGGAATTTATCATTTTCAAAATGACTTCAAACATGTAATATGACTTGGCACACATCATGTTGGGGTACAGAATATCCATTTCCATCTCAATAACAATAATTCGTCATCAGAAATCATTGTCGGGTCGTCAGAGGGGGTATAGAGGAATTTTTCATTTTCAAAATTTCTTCAAAAATCTAATATGACTTGGCACGCATCATGGTGGGGTGCAATGTATCCATGTCCATCTATATAACAATAATTCGTCAATTTAAATCATTGCCGGGTCGTCAGAGGGGGTATAGAGGGATTTTTTATTTTCAAAAAGACTTCAAAAATCAAATATGATATGGCACGCATCATGGAGGGGTGCAGAATATCCATTTCCATCTGAATAACAATATTTCGTCATCAGAAATCATTGTCGGGTCATTAGAAGGGGGTATAGAGGGATTTTTCATTTTCAAAATTACTTCAAAAATCAAATATGACTTGGCACGCATCATAGTAGGGTGCAAAATATTCATTTCCATCTGAATAACAATAATTTGTCAACAGAAATCATTGTAGGGTCGTCAGAGGGGGTATAGAGGGATTTTTCATTTTCAAAATTACCTCAAAATCAAATATGAATTGGCACGCATCGTGGTGGGGTACAGAATATCCATTTCCATCTGAATAAAAATATTTCGTCATCAGAAATCATTGTCGGGTCATTAGAGGGGGGTATAGAGGGATTTTTCATTTTCAAAATTACTTCAAAAATCAAATATGACTTGGCACGCATCAGGGAGGGGTGCAGAATATCCAATTCCATCTGAATAACAATAATTCGTCAACAGAAATCATTGACGGGTCGTTAGAGGGGGTATAGAGGGATTTTTCATTTTCAAAATTTCTTCAAGAATCTAATATGACTGTCACTTATCATGGTGGGGCGCGAAATATCTATGTCCATCTAAATAACAATAATTCGTTAACAGAAATCATTGTCGGGTCGTCAGAAGGGGTATAGAGGGATTTTTCATTTTCAAAATTACTTCAAAAATCAAATATGACTTGGCACGTATCATGGAGGAGTGCATAATATCCATTTTCATCTTAATATCAATAATTCGTCAACAGAAATTATTGTCGGGTCGTCAGAGGGGTTAAAGGGAATTTTCTTTTTCAAAACTACTTCAAAATTCGAATATAATTTGGCACGCATCATAGTAGGGTGCAAAATCTTCATTTTCATCTGAATAGCAATAATTCGTCAACAGAAATCATTGTCGGGTCGTCAGAGGGGGTATAGAGGGATTTTTCATTACCAAAATGACTTCAAAAATCAAATATGACTTGGCACGCATCATGGTGGGGTACAGAATATCCATTTTCATCTCAATAACAATAATTTGTCAACAGAATTCATTGTCGGGTCGTCAGAGGGGGTATAGAGGGATTTTTCATTTTCAAAATTACCTCAAAATCAAATATGACCTGGCACGCAACATGGTGGGGTGCATAATATTTATATCTATCTGAATAACAATAATTTCTTAACAGAAATTATTGTCGTGTCGTCAGAGGGGATATAGATGGATTTTTCATTTTCAAAATTACCTCAAAATCAAATATGACCTGGCACGCAACATGGTGGGGTACAGAATATCCATTTCTATATGAATAACAATAATTCGTCAACAGAAATCATTGTCGGGTCGTTAGAGGGGGTATAGAGGGATTTTTCATTTTCAAAATTACCTCAAAATCAAATATGACTTGGCACGCATCATGGTGGGGTGCAAAGTATTCATGTATATCCAACTAACAATGATTCGTAAACAGAAATCATTGTCGTGTCGTCAAAGGCGGTATAAAGGGATTTTTCATTTTCAAAATTACCTCAAAATCAAATATGACTTGGCACGCAACATGGTGGGGTGCAGAATATATATTTTAATCTGAATAACAATAATTCGTCAACAGAAATCATTGTCGGGTCGTTAGAGGGGGTATAGAGGGATTTTTCAGTTTCAAAATTATTCAAAAATCAAATATGACTTGGCACGTATCATGGTGGAGTGCATAATATCCATTTTCATCTAAATTAAAATAATTTGTCAACAGATATCATTGTCGGGTCGTCAGAGGGGGTATAGAGGGATTTTTCATTATCAAAATGACTTCAAAAGTCAAATATGACTTGGCACGCATCATAGTAGGGTGCAGAATATATATTTCCATCTGAATAACAAGAATTTGTTAACAGAAATCATTGTCGGGTCGTTAGAGGGGGTATAGAGGGATTTTTCATTTTCAAAATTACCTCAAAATCAAATATGACTTGGCACGCAACATGGTGGGGTGCAGAATATTCATTTTCATCTGAATAACAATAATTCGTCAACAGAAATCATTGTCGGGTCGTTAGAGGGGGTATAGAAGGATTTTTCATTTCCAATATTTCTTCAAAAATCCAATATGACTTGGCACGCATCATGGTGGGGTGCAGAATATCCATTTCTATCTGAATAACAATAATTTGTCAACAGAAATCATTGTCCGTCGTCAAAGAGGGTATAGAGGGATTTTTCATTTTCAAAATTACTTCAAAAATCTACTATGACTTGGCACGCATCATGGTGGGGTGCAAAGTATCCATGTCCATCTGAATAACAATAATTCGTCAACATAAATCATTGTCGTGTCGTCAGAGGGGGTATAGAGGGACTTAAAATTTTCAAAATTACCTCAAAATCAAATATGACTTGGCACGCAACATGATGGGGTGCAGAATATTCATTTCCATCTGAATAACAATAATTCGTCAACGGAAATCATTGTCGGGTCGTTAGAGGGGGTATAGAGGAATTTTTCATTTTCAATATTTCTTCAAAAATCCAATATGACTTGGCACGCATCATGGTGGGGTGCAAAGTATCCATGTCCATCTGAATAACAATAATTCTTCAATCTAAATAATTGTCGTGTCGTCAGAGGGGGTAAAGAGGTATTTTTCATTTTCAAAATTACTTCAAAAATCTAATATGACTTGGCACGCATCATAGTGGGGTGCAAAGTATCCATATATATCTAAATAACAATAATTCGTCAACAGAAATCATTGTCGGGTCGTCAGAAGAGGTATAGAGGGATTTTTCATTTTCAATATTTCTTCAAAAATCTAATATTACTTGGCACGCATCATGGTGGGGTGCAGAATATCCATATCTATCTGAATAACAATAATTCCTTAACAGAAATTTTTGTTGTGTCGTCAGAGGGGGTATAGAGGGATTTTTCAATTTCAAAATAACCTCAAAATTTAATATGACTTGGCACGCAACATGGTGGGGGCAGAATATTCATTTTCATCTGAATAACAATAATTCGTCAACAGAAATCATTGTCGGGTCGTTAGAGGGGGTATAGAGGGATTTTTCATTTTCAATATTTCTTCAAAAATCTAATATTACTTGGCACGCATCATGTTGGGGTGCATAATATTTATATCTATCTGAATAACAATAATTCCTCAACAGAAATTATTGTCGTGTCGTCAGAGGGGGTATAGATGGATTTTTCATTTTCAAAATTACCTCAAAATCAAATATGACCTGGCACGCAACATGGTGGGGTACAGAATATCCATTTCTATCTGAATAACAATAATTTGTCAAGAGAAATCATTGTCGGGTCGTCAGAAGAGGTATAGAGGAATTTTTCATTTTCAAAATTACATCAAATATCTATTATGACTTGGCACGCAACATGGTGGGGTGCAGAATATCCATTTCCATCTGACTAACAATAATTCGTCAAGAGAAATCATTGTCGGGTCGTAAAAAGAGGTATAGAGGGATATTTCATTTTCAAAATTACTTCAAAAATCAAATATGAGTTGGCACGTATCATGGTGGGGTGCAAAGTATCCCTGTTCATCTGAATAACATTAATTCATCAACAGAAATCATTGTCGGGACGTCAGAGGGGGTATAGAGGGATTTTTCATTATCAAAATGACTTCAACAATCAAATATAACATGGCACGCAACATGGTGGGGTGCAGACTATTTATTTTCATCTGAATTACAATAACTCGTCAACAGAAATCAATGTCGTGTCGTCAGAGGGGGTATAGAGGAATTTATCATTTTCAAAATGACTTCAAACATGTAATATGACTTGGCACACATCATGTTGGGGTACAGAATATCCATTTCCATCTCAATAACAATAATTCGTCATCAGAAATCATTGTCGGGTCGTCAGAGGGGGTATAGAGGGATTTTTTTTTTTCAAAAAGACTTCAAAAATCAAATATGATATGGAACGCATCATGGAGGGGTGCAGAATATCCATTTCCATCTGAATAACAATATTTCGTCATCAGAAATCATTGTCGGGTCATTAGAGGGGGGTATAGAGGGATTTTTCATTTTCAAAATTACTTCAAAAATCAAATATGACTTGGCACGCATCATAGTAGGGTGCAAAATATTCATTTCCATCTGAATAACAATAATTTGTCAACAGAAATCATTGTCGGGTCGTCAGAGGAGGTATAGAGGGATTTTTCATTTTCAAAATTACCTCAAAATCAAATATGAATTGGCACGCATCGTGGTGGGGTACAGAATATCCATTTCCATCTGAATAAAAATATTTCGTCATCAGAAATCAGTGTCGGGTCATTAGAGGGGGGTATAGAGGGATTTTTCATTTTCAAAATTTCTTCAAGAATCTAATATGACTTGTCACTTATCATGGTGGGGCGCGAAATATCTATGTCCATCTAAATAACAATAATTCGTTAACAGAAATCATTGTCGGGTCGTCAGAAGAGGTATAGAGGGATTTTTCATTTTCAATATTTCTTCAAAAATCTAATATTACTTGGCACGCAACATGGTGGGGTGCAGAATATTCATTTCCATCTGAATAACAATAATTCGTCAACAGAAATCATTGTCGGGTCGTTAGAGGGGGTATAGAGGAATTTTTCATTTTCAATATTTCTTCAAAAATCCAATAAGACTTGGCACGCATCATGGTGGGGTGCAAAGTATCCATGTCCATCTGAATAACAATAATTCTTCAATCTATATCATTGTCGTGTCGTCAGAGGGGGTATAGAGGTATTTTTCATTTTCAAAATTACTTCAAAAATCTAATATGACTTGGCACGCATCATACTGGGGTGCAAAGTATCCATATATATCTAAGTAACAATAATTCGTCAACAGAAATCATTGTCGGGTCGTCAGAAGAGGAATAGAGGGATTTTTCATTTTCAATATTTCTTCAAAAATCTAATATTACTTGGCACGCATCATGTTGGGGTGCATAATATTTATATCTATCTGAATAACAATAATTCCTTAACAGAAATTATTGTCGTGTCGTCAGAGGGGGTATAGATGGATTTTTCATTTTCAAAATTACCTCAAAATCAAATATGACCTGGCACGCAACATGGTGGGGTACAGAATATCCATTTCTATCTGAATAACAATAATTTGTCAAGAGAAATCATTGTCGGGTCGTCAGAAGAGGTATAGAGGAATTTTTCATTTTCAAAATTACATCAAATATCTAATATGACTTGGCACGCAACATGGTGGGGTGCAGAATATCCATTTCCATCTGACTAACAATAATTCGTCAAGAGAAATCATTGTCGGGTCGTAAAAAGAGGTATAGAGGGATATTTCATTTTCAAAATTACTTCAAAAATCAAATATGAGTTGGCACGTATCATGGTGGGGTGCACAGTATCCTTGTTCATCTGAATAACATTAATTCATCAACAGAAATCATTGTCGGGACGTCATAGGGGGTATAGAGGGATTTTTAATTATCAAAATGACTTCAACAATCAAATATGACATGGCACGCAACATGGTGGGGTGCAGACTATTTATTTTCATCTGAATTACAATAACTCGTCAACAGAAATCAATGTCGTGTCGTCAGAGGGGGTATAGAGGAATTTATCATTTTCAAAATGACTTCAAACATGTAATATGACTTGGCACACATCATGTTGGGGTACAGAATATTCATTTCCATCTCAATAACAATAATTCGTCATCAGAAATCATTGTCGGGTCGTCAGAGGGGGTATAGAGGGATTTTTTATTTTCAAAAAGACTTCAAAAATCAAATATGATATGGCACGCATCATGGAGGGGTGCAGAATATCCATTTCCATCTGAATAACAATATTTCGTCATCAGAAATCATTGTCGGGTCATTAGAGGGGGGTATAGAGGGATTTTTCATTTTCAAAATTACTTCAAAAATCAAATATGACTTGGCACGCATCATAGTAGGGTGCAAAATATTCATTTCCATCTGAATAACAATAATTTGTCAACAGAAATCATTGTCGGGTCGTCAGAGGGGGTATAGAGGGATTTTTCATTTTCAAAATTACCTCAAAATCAAATATGAATTGGCACGCAACATGGTGGGGTACAGAATATTTATTTTCATCTGAATTACAATAACTCGTCAACAGAAATCAATGTCGTGTCGTCAGAGGGGGTATAGAGGAATTTATCATTTTCAAAATGACTTCAAACATGTAATATGACTTGGCACACATCATGTTGGGGTACAGAATATCCATTTCCATCTCAATAACAATAATTCGTCATCAGAAATCATTGTCGGGTCGTCAGAGGGGGTATAGAGGAATTTTTCATTTTCAAAATTTCTTCAAAAATCTAATATGACTTGGCACGCATCATAGTGGGGTGCAATGTATCCATGTCCATCTATATAACAATAATTCGTCAATTTAAATCATTGCCGGGTCGTCAGAGGGGGTATAGAGGGATTTTTTTTTTTCAAAAAGACTTCAAAAATCAAATATGATATGGAACGCATCATGGAGGGGTGCAGAATATCCATTTCCATCTGAATAACAATATTTCGTCATCAGAAATCATTGTCGGGTCATTAGAGGGGGGTATAGAGGGATTTTTCATTTTCAAAATTACTTCAAAAACCAAATATGACTTGGCACGCATCATAGTAGGGTGCAAAATATTCATTTCCATCTGAATAACAATAATTTGTCAACAGAAATCATTGTCGGGTCGTCAGAGGGGGTATAGAGGGATTTTTCATTTTCAAAATTACCTCAAAATCAAATATGAATTGGCACGCATCGTGGTGGGGTACAGAATATCCATTTCCATCTGAATAAAAATATTTCGTCATCAGAAATCATTGTCGGGTCATTAGAGGGGGGTATAGAGGGATTTTTCATTTTCAAAATTTCTTCAAGAATCTAATATGACTTGTCACTTATCATGGTGGGGCGCGAAATATCTATGTCCATCTAAATAACAATAATTCGTTAACAGAAATCATTGTCGGGTCGTCAGAAGAGGTATAGAGGGATTTTTCATTTTCAATATTTCTTCAAAAATCTAATATTACTTGGCACGCAACATGGTGGGGTGCAGAATATTCATTTCCATCTGAATAACAATAATTCGTCAACAGAAATCATTGTCGGGTCGTTAGAGGGGGTATAGAGGAATTTTTCATTTTCAATATTTCTTCAAAAATCCAATAAGACTTGGCACGCATCATGGTGGGGTGCAAAGTATCCATGTCCATCTGAATAACAATAATTCTTCAATCTAAATCATTGTCGTGTCGTCAGAGGGGGTATAGAGGTATTTTTCATTTTCAAAATTACTTCAAAAATCTAATACGACTTGGCACGCATCATACTGGGGTGCAAAGTATCCATATATATCTAAGTAACAATAATTCGTCAACAGAAATCATTGTCGGGTCGTCAGAAGAGGAATAGAGGGATTTTTCATTTTCAATATTTCTTCAAAAATCTAATATTACTTGGCACGCATCATGTTGGGGTGCATAATATTTATATCTATCTGAATAACAATAATTCCTTAACAGAAATTATTGTCGTGTCGTCAGAGGGGGTATAGATGGATTTTTCATTTTCAAAATTACCTCAAAATCAAATATGACCTGGCACGCAACATGGTGGGGTACAGAATATCCATTTCTATCTGAATAACAATAATTTGTCAAGAGAAATCATTGTCGGGTCGTCAGAAGAGGTATAGAGGAATTTTTCATTTTCAAAATTACATCAAATATCTAATATGACTTGGCACGCAACATGGTGGGGTGCAGAATATCCATTTCCATCTGACTAACAATAATTCGTCAAGAGAAATCATTGTCGGGTCGTAAAAAGAGGTATAGAGGGATATTTCATTTTCAAAATTACTTCAAAAATCAAATATGAGTTGGCACGTATCATGGTGGGGTGCACAGTATCCTTGTTCATCTGAATAACATTAATTCATCAACAGAAATCATTGTCGGGACGTCATAGGGGGTATAGAGGGATTTTTAATTATCAAAATGACTTCAACAATCAAATATGACATGGCACGCAACATGGTGGGGTGCAGACTATTTATTTTCATCTGAATTACAATAACTCGTCAACAGAAATCAATGTCGTGTCGTCAGAGGGGGTATAGAGGAATTTATCATTTTCAAAATGACTTCAAACATGTAATATGACTTGGCACACATCATGTTGGGGTACAGAATATTCATTTCCATCTCAATAACAATAATTCGTCATCAGAAATCATTGTCGGGTCGTCAGAGGGGGTATAGAGGAATTATTCATTTTCAAAATTTCTTCAAAAATCTAATATGACTTGGCACGCATCATAGTGGGGTGCAATGTATCCATGTCCATCTATATAACAATAATTCGTCAATTTAAATCATTGCCGGGTCGTCAGAGGGGGTATAGAGGGATTTTTTATTTTCAAAAAACTTCAAAAATCAAATATGATATGGCACGCATCATGGAGGGGTGCAGAATATCCATTTCCATCTGAATAACAATATTTCGTCATCAGAAATCATTGTCGGGTCATTAGAGGGGGGTATAGAGGGATTTTTCATTTTCAAAATTACTTCAAAAATCAAATATGACTTGGCACGCATCATAGTAGGGTGCAAAATATTCATTTCCATCTGAATAACAATAATTTGTCAACAGAAATCATTGTCGGGTCGTCAGAGGGGGTATAGAGGGATTTTTCATTTTCAAAATTACCTCAAAATCAATTATGAATTGGCACGCATCGTGGTGGGGTACAGAATATCCATTTCCATCTGAATAAAAATATTTCGTCATCAGAAATCATTGTCGGGTCATTAGAGGGGGGTATAGAGGGATTTTTCATTTTCAAAATTACTTCAAAAATCAAATATGACTTGGCACGCATCAGGGTGGGGTGCAGAATATCCAATTCCATCTGAATAACAATAATTCGTCAACAGAAATCATTGACGGGTCGTTAGAGGGGGTATAGAGGGATTTTTCATTTTCAAAATTTCTTCAAGAATCTAATATGACTTGTCACTTATCATGGTGGGGCGCGAAATATCTATGTCCATCTAAATAACAATAATTCGTTAACAGAAATCATTGTCGGGTCGTCAGAAGGGGTATAGAGGGATTTTTCATTTTCAAAATTACTTCAAAAATCAAATATGACTTGGCACGTATCATGGAGGAGTGCATAATATCCATTTTCATCTTAATATCAATAATTCGTCAACAGATATTATTCTCGGGTCGTCAGAGGGGTTAAAGGGAATTTTCTTTTTCAAAACTACTTCAAAATTCGAATATAACTTGGCACGCATCATAGTAGGGTACAAAATCTTCATTTTCATCTGAATAACAATAATTCGTCAACAGAAATCATTGTCGGGTCGTCAAAGGGGGTATAGAGGGATTTTTCATTACCAAAATGACTTCAAAAATCAAATATGACTTGGCACGCATCATGGTGGGGTACAGAATATCCATTTTCATCTCAATAACAATAATTTGTCAACAGAATTCATTGTCGGGTCGTCAGAGGGGGTATAGAGGGATTTTTCATTTTCAAAATGACTTCAAAAATCTAATATAACTTGGCACGCATCATGGTGGGGTGCAGAATATCCATTTCCATCTGAATAACAATAATTCATCAACAGAAATCATTGTCGGGTCGTTAGAGGGGGTATAGAGGGATTTTTCATTTTCAATATATCTTCAAAAATCTAATATGACTTGGCACGCATCATGGTGGGGTGCAGGATATCCATTTCCATCTGAATAACAATAATTTATCAACAGAAGTCATTGTCGGGTCGTTAGAGGGGGTATAGAGTGATTTTTCATTTTCAATATATGTTCAAAAATCTAATATGACTTGGCACGCATCATGGTGGGGTGCAAAGTATCCATTTCCATCTGAATAACAAGAATTCGTCAACAGAAATCAATGTCGGGTCGTTAGATGGCGTATAGAGGGATTTTTCATTTTCAATATTTCTTCAAAAATCTAATATGACTTGGCACGCATAATGGTGGGGTGCAGAATATCTTCTTCCATCTGAATAACAATAATTCGTCGACAGAAATCATTGTCGGGTCGTTAGAGGGGGTATAGAAGGATTTTTCATTTTCAAAATTACCTCAAAATCAAATATGACTTGGCAAGCAACATTGTAGGGTGCAGAATATTCATTTCTATCTGAATAACAATAATTTATCAACAGAAATCATTGTCGGGTCGTTAGAGGGGGTATAGAGGGATTTTTCATTTTCAAAATTACCTCAAAATTTAATATGACTTGGCACGCATCATGGTGGGGTGCAAAGTATCCATGTCCATCTGAATAACAATAATTCGTCAACATAAATCATTGTCGTGTCGTCAGAGGGGGTATAGAGGGATTTTTCATTTTCAATATTTCTTCAAAAATCTTATATGAATTGGCACGCATCATGGTGGGGTGCAGAATATCCATTTCCATCTCAATAACAATAATTTTTCAACAGAAATCATTGTCGGGTCGTCAGAGGGGGTGTAGAGGGATTTTTCATTTTCAAAATGACTTCAAAAATCTAATATTACTTGGCACGCATCATGGTGGTGTGCAGAATATCCATATCTATCTGAATAACAATAATTCCTTAACAGAAATTATTGTTGTGTCGTCAGAGGGGGTTTAGAATGATTTTTCATTTCCAATATTTCTTCAAAAATCCAATATGGCTTGGCACGCAACATGGTGGGGTGCAGAATATTCATTTCCATCTGAATAACAATAATTCGTCAACAGAAATCATTGTCGGGTCGTTACAGGGGGTATAGAGGAATTTTTCATTTTCAATATTTCTTCAAAAATCCAATAAGACTTGGCACGCATCATGGTGGGGTGCAAAGTATCCATGTCCATCTGAATAACAATAATTCTTCAATCTAAATCATTGTCGTGTCGTCAGAGGGGGTATAGAGGTATTTTTCATTTTCAAAATTACTTCAAAAATCTAATATGACTTGGCACGCATCATACTGGGGTGCAAAGTATCCATATATATCTAAATAACAATAATTCGTCAACAGAAATCATTGTCGGGTCGTCAGAAGAGGTATAGAGGGATTTTTCATTTTCAATATTTCTTCAAAAATCTAATATTACTTGGCACGCATCATGGTGGGGTGCAGAATATCCATATCTATCTGAATAACAATAATTCCTTAACAGAAATTTTTGTTGTGTCGTCAGAGGGGGTATAGAGGGATTTTTCAATTTCAAAATAACCTCAAAATTTAATATGACTTGGCACGCAACATGGTGGGGGCAGAATATTCATTTTCATCTGAATAACAATAATTCGTCAACAGAAATCATTGTCGGGTCGTTAGAGGGGGTATAGAGGGATTTTTCATTTTCAATATTTCTTCAAAAATCTAATATTACTTGGCACGCATCATGTTGGGGTGCATAATATTTTTATCTATCTGAATAACAATAATTCCTTAACAGAAATTATTGTCGTGTCGTCAGAGGGTGTATAGATGGATTTTTCATTTTCAAAATTACCTCAAAATCAAATATGACCTGGCACGCAACATGGTGGGGTACAGAATATCCATTTCTATCTGAATAACAATAATTTGTCAAGAGAAATCATTGTCGGGTCGTCAGAAGAGGTATAGAGGAATTTTTCATTTTCAAAATTACATCAAATATCTAATATGACTTGGCACGCAACATGGTGGGGTGCAGAATATCCATTTCCATCTGACTAACAATAATTCGTCAAGAGAAATCATTGTCGGGTCGTAAAAAGAGGTATAGAGGGATATTTCATTTTCAAAATTACTTCAAAAATCAAATATGAGTTGGCACGTATCATGGTGGGGTGCAGAATATCCATATCTATCTGAATAACAATAATTCCTCAACAGAAATTATTGTTGTGTCGTCAGAGGGGGTATAGAATGATTTTTCATTTTCAATATTTCTTCAAAAATCTTATATGAATTGGCACGCATCATGGTGGGGTGCAGAATATCCATTTCCATCTCAATAACAATAATTTTTCAACAGAAATCATTGTCGGGTCGTCAGAGGGGGTGTAGAGGGATTTTTCATTTTCAAAATGACTTCAAAAATCTAATATTACTTGGCACGCATCATGGTGGTGTGCAGAATATCCATATCTATCTGAATAACAATAATTCCTTAACAGAAATTATTGTTGTGTCGTCAGAGGGGGTATAGAATGATTTTTCATTTCCAATATTTCTTCAAAAATCCAATATGGCTTGGCACGCAACATGGTGGGGTGCAGAATATTCATTTCCATCTGAATAACAATAATTCGTCAACAGAAATCATTGTCGGGTCGTTAGAGGGGGTATAGAGGAATTTTTCATTTTCAATATTTCTTCAAAAATCCAATAAGACTTGGCACGCATCATGGTGGGGTGCAAAGTATCCATGTCCATCTGAATAACAATAATTCTTCAATCTAAATCATTGTCGTGTCGTCAGAGGGGGAATAGAGGTATTTTTCATTTTCAAAATTACTTCAAAAATCTAATATGACTTGGCACGCATCATACTGGGGTGCAAAGTATCCATATATATCTAAATAACAATAATTCGTCAACAGAAATCATTGTCGGGTCGTCAGAAGAGGTATAGAGGGATTTTTCATTTTCAATATTTCTTCAAAAATCTAATATTACTTGGCACGCATCATGGTGGGGTGCAGAATATCCATATCTATCTGAATAACAATAATTCCTTAACAGAAATTTTTGTTGTGTCGTCAGAGGGGGTATAGAGGGATTTTTCAATTTCAAAATAACCTCAAAATTTAATATGACTTGGCACGCAACATGGTGGGGGCAGAATATTCATTTTCATCTGAATAACAATAATTCGTCAACAGAAATCATTGTCGGGTCGTTAGAGGGGGTATAGAGGGATTTTTCATTTTCAATATTTCTTCAAAAATCTAATATTACTTGGCACGCATCATGTTGGGGTGCATAATATTTTTATCTATCTGAATAACAATAATTCCTTAACAGAAATTATTGTCGTGTCGTCAGAGGGTGTATAGATGGATTTTTCATTTTCAAAATTACCTCAAAATCAAATATGACCTGGCACGCAACATGGTGGGGTACAGAATATCCATTTCTATCTGAATAACAATAATTTGTCAAGAGAAATCATTGTCGGGTCGTCAGAAGAGGTATAGAGGAATTTTTCATTTTCAAAATTACATCAAATATCTAATATGACTTGGCACGCAACATGGTGGGGTGCAGAATATCCATTTCCATCTGACTAACAATAATTCGTCAAGAGAAATCATTGTCGGGTCGTAAAAAGAGGTATAGAGGGATATTTCATTTTCAAAATTACTTCAAAAATCAAATATGAGTTGGCACGCATCATGGTGGGGTGCACAGTATCCTTGTTCATCTGAATAACATTAATTCATCAACAGAAATCATTGTCGGGACGTCAGAGGGGGTATAGAGGGATTTTTCATTATCAAAATGACTTCAACAATCAAATATGACATGGCACGCAACATGGTGGGGTGCAGACTATTTATTTTCATCTGAATTACAATAACTCGTCAACAGAAATCAATGTCGTGTCGTCAGAGGGGGTATAGAGGAATTTATCATTTTCAAAATGACTTCAAACATGTAATATGACTTGGCACACATCATGTTGGGGTACAGAATATCCATTTCCATCTCAATAACAATAAATCGTCATCAGAAATCATTGTCGGGTCGTCAGAGGGGGTATAGAGGAATTTTTCATTTTCAAAATTTCTTCAAAAATCTAATATGACTTGGCACGCATCATAGTGGGGTGCAATGTATCCATGTCCATCTATATAACAATAATTCGTCAATTTAAATCATTGCCGGGTCGTCAGAGGGGGTATAGAGGGATTTTTTATTTTCAAAAAGACTTCAAAAGTCAAATATGATATGGCACGCATCATGGAGGGGTGCAGAATATCCATTTCAATCTGAATAACAATATTTCGTCATCAGAAATCATTGTCGGGTCGTCAGAGGGGGTATAGAGGAATTTTTCATTTTCAAAATTTCTTCAAAAATCTAATATGACTTGGCACGCATCATAGTGGGGTGCAATGTATCCATGTCCATCTATATAACAATAATTCGTCAATTTAAATCATTGCCGGGTCGTCAGAGGGGGTATAGAGGGATTTTTCATTTTCAAAATTACCTCAAAATCAAATATGAATTGGCACGCATCGTGGTGGGGTACAGAATATCCATTTCCATCTGAATAAAAATATTTCGTCATCAGAAATCATTGTCGGGTCATTAGAGGGGGGTATAGAGGGATTTTTCATTTTCAAAATTACTTCAAAAATCAAATATGACTTGGCACGCATCAGGGTGGGGTGCAGAATATCCAATTCCATCTAAATAACAATAATTCGTTAACAGAAATCATTGTCGGGTCGTCAGAAGGGGTATAGAGGGATTTTTCATTTTCAAAATTACTTCAAAAATCAAATATGACTTGGCACGTATCATGGAGGAGTGCATAATATCCATTTTCATCTTAATATCAATAATTCGTCAACAGAAATTATTGTCGGGTCGTCAGAGGGGTTAAAGGGAATTTTCTTTTTCAAAACTACTTCAAAATTCGAATATAATTTGGCACGCATCATAGTAGGGTGCAAAATCTTCATTTTCATCTGAATAGCAATAATTCGTCAACAGAAATCATTGTCGGGTCGTCAGAGGGGGTATAGAGGGATTTTTCATTACCAAAATGACTTCAAAAATCAAATATGACTTGGCACGCATCATGGTGGGGTACAGAATATCCATTTTCATCTCAATAACAATAATTTGTCAACAGAATTCATTGTCGGGTCGTCAGAGGGGGTATAGAGGGATTTTTCATTTTCAAAATGACTTCAAAAATCTAATATGACTTGGCACGCATCATGGTGGGGTGCAGAATATCCATTTCCATCTGAATAACAATAATTCATCAACAGAAATCATTGTCGGGTCGTTAGAGGGGGTATAGAGGGATTTTTCATATTCAATATATCTTCAAAAATCTAATATGACTTGGCACGCATCATGGTGGGGTGCAGGATATCCATTTCCATCTGAATACCAATAATTTATCAACAGAAGTCATTGTCGGGTCGTTAGAGGGGGTATAGAGTGATTTTTCATTTTCAATATATGTTCAAAAATCTAATATGACTTGGCACGCATCATGGTGGGGTGCAAAGTATCCATTTCCATTTGAATAACAAGAATTCGTCAACAGAAATCAATGTCGGGTCGTTAGATGGCGTATAGAGGGATTTTTCATTTTCAATATTTCTTCAAAAATCTAATATGACTTGGCACGCATAATGGTGGGGTGCAGAATATCTTCTTCCATCTGAATAACAATAATTCGTCGACAGAAATCATTGTCGGGTCGTTAGAGGGGGTATAGAGGGATTTTTCATTTTCAAAATTACCTCAAAATCAAATATGACTTGGCAAGCAACATTGTAGGGTGCAGAATATTCATTTCTATCTGAATAACAATAATTTATTAACAGAAATCATTGTCGGGTCGTTAGAGGGGGTATAGAGATATTTTTCATTTTCAAAATTACCTCAAAATTTAATATGACTTGGTACGCATCATGGTGGGGTGCAAAGTATCCATGTCCATCTGAATAACAATAATTCGTCAACATAAATCATTGTCGTGTCGTCAGAGGGGGTATAGAGGGATTTTTCATTTTTAATATTTCTTCAAAAATCTTATATGAATTGGCACGCATCATGGTGGGGTGCAGAATATCCATTTCCATCTCAATAACAATAATTTGTCAACAGAAATCATTGTCGGGTCGTCAGAGGGGGTGTAGAGGGATTTTTCATTTTCAAAATGACTTCAAAAATCTAATATTACTTGGCACGCATCATGGTGGTGTGCAGAATATCCATATCTATCTGAATAACAATAATTCCTTAACAGAAATTATTGTTGTGTCGTCAGAGGGGGTATAGAATGATTTTTCATTTCCAATATTTCTTCAAAAGTCCAATATGGCTTGGCACGCAACATGGTGGGGTGCAGAATATTCATTTCCATCTGAATAACAATAATTCGTCAACAGAAATCATTGTCGGGTCGTTAGAGGGGGTATAGAGGAATTTTTCATTTTCAATATTTCTTCAAAAATCCAATAAGACTTGGCACGCATCATGGTGGGGTGCAAAGTATCCATGTCCATCTGAATAACAATAATTCTTCAATCTAAATCATTGTCGTGTCGTCAGAGGGGTTATAGAGGTATTTTTCATTTTCAAAATTACTTCAAAAATCTAATATGACTTGGCACGCATCATACTGGGGTGCAAAGTATCCATATATATCTAAATAACAATAATTCGTCAACAGAAATCATTGTCGGGTCATCAGAAGCGGTATAGAGGGATTTTTCATTTTCAATATTTCTTCAAAAATCTAATATTACTTGGCACGCATCATGGTGGGGTGCAGAATATCCATATCTATCTGAATAACAATAATTCCTTAACAGAAATTTTTGTTGTGTCGTCAGAGGGGGTATAGAGGGATTTTTCAATTTCAAAATAACCTCAAAATTTAATATGACTTGGCACGCAACATGGTGGGGGCAGAATATTCATTTTCATCTGAATAACAATAATTCGTCAACAGAAATCATTGTCGGGTCGTTAGAGGGGGTATAGAGGGATTTTTCATTTTCAATATTTCTTCAAAAATCTAATATTACTTGGCACGCATCATGTTGGGGTGCATAATATTTATATCTATCTGAATAACAATAATTCCTTAACAGAAATTATTGTCGTGTCGTCAGAGGGGGTATAGATGGATTTTTCATTTTCAAAATTACCTCAAAATCAAATATGACCTGGCACGCAACATGGTGGGGTACAGAATATCCATTTCTATCTGAATAACAATAATTTGTCAAGAGAAATCATTGTCGGGTCGTCAGAAGAGGTATAGAGGAATTTTTCATTTTCAAAATTACATCAAATATCTAATATGACTTGGCACGCAACATGGTGGGGTGCAGAATATCCATTTCCATCTGACTAACAATAATTCGTCAAGAGAAATCATTGTCGGGTCGTAAAAAGAGGTATAGAGGGATATTTCATTTTCAAAATTAATTCAAAAATCAAATATGAGTTGGCACGTATCATGGTGGGGTGCAGAATATTCATTTTCATCTGAATAACAATAATTCGTCAACAGAAATCATTGTCGGGTCGTTAGAGGGGGTATAGAGGGATTTTTCATTTCCAATATTTCTTCAAAAATCCAATATCACTTGGCACGCATCATGGTGGGGTGCAGAATATCCATTTCTATCTGAATAACAATAATTTGTCAACAAAAATCATTGTCCGTCGTCAAAGGGGGTATAGAGGGATTTTTCATTTTCAAAATTACTTCAAAAATCTAATATGACTTGGCACGCATCATGGTGGGGTGCAAAGTATCCATGTCCATCTGAATAACAATAATTCGTCAACATAAATCATTGTCGTGTCGTCAGAGGGGGTATAGAGGGACTTTTCATTTTCAAAATTACCTCAAATTCAAATATGACTTGGCACGCAACATGATGGGGTGCAGAATATTCATTTCCATCTGAATAACAATAATTCGTCAACGGAAATCATTGTCGGGTCGTTAGAGGGGGTATAGAGGTATTTTTCATTTTCAAAATTACTTCAAAAATCTAATATGACTTGGCACGCATCATACTGGGGTGCAAAGTATCCATATATATCTAAATAACAATAATTCGTCAACAGAAATCATTGTCGGGTCGTCAGAAGAGGTATAGAGGGATTTTTGATTTTCAATATTTCTTCAAAAATCTAATATTACTTGGCACGCATCATGGTGGGGTGCATAATATTTATATCTATCTGAATAACAATAATTTCTTAACAGAAATTATTGTCGTGTCGTCAGAGGGGATATAGATGGATTTATCATTTTCAAAATTACCTCAAAATCAAATATGACCTGGCACGCAACATGGTGGGGGCAGAATATTCATTTTCATCTGAATAACAATAATTCGTCAACAGAAATCATTGTCGGGTCGTTAGAAGGGGTATAGAGGGATTTTTCATTTTCAATATTTCTTCAAAAATCTAATATTACTTGGCACGCATCATGGTGTGGTGCATAATATTTATATCTATCTGAATAACAATAATTTCTTAACAGAAATTATTGTCGTGTCGTCAGAGGGGGTATAGATGGATTTTTCATTTTCAAAATTACCTCAAAATCAAATATGACCTGGCACGCAACATGGTGGGGTACAGAATATCCATTTCTATCTGAATAACAATAATTCGTCAACAGATATCATTGTCGGGTCGTTAGAGGGGGTATAGAGGGATTTTTCATTTTCAAAATTACCTCAAAATCAAATATGACTTGGCACGCATCATGGTGGGGTGCAAAGTATTCATGTATATCTAACTAACAATGATTCGTAAACAGAAATCATTGTCGTGTCGTCAAAGGCGGTATAGAGGGATTTTTCATTTTCAAAATTACCTCAAAATCAAATATGACTTAGCACGCATCATGGTGGGGTGCAGAATATCCATTTTCATCTGAATAACAATAATTCGTCAACAGAAATCATCGACGGGTCGTTGGAGGGGGTATAGAGGGATTTTTCATTTTCAAAATTTCTTCAAAAATCTAATATGACTTGGCACGCATCATGGTGGGGTGCAGAATATCCATTTTCATCTGAATAACAATAATTTGTCAACAGAACTCATTGTCGGGTCGTCAGAGGGGGTATAGAGGGATTTTTCATTTTCAAAATGACTTCAAAATTCAAAAATGACTTGGCACGCATCATGGTGGGGTACAGAATATCCATTTCCATCTCAATAACATTAATTTGTCAACAGATATCATTGTCGGGTCGTCAGAGGGGGTATAGAGGGATTTTTCAATTTCAAAATGATTTCAAAATTCAAATATGACTTGGCACGCAACATGGTGGGGTGCAGAATATTCATTTCCATCTCAATAACAATAATTTGTCAACAGATATCATTGTCGGGTCGTTAGAGGGGGTATAGAGGGATTTTTCATTTACAAAATTACCTCAAAATCAAATATGACTTAGCACGCATCATGGTGGGGTGCAGAATATCCATTTCCATCTGAATAACAATAATTTGTCAACAGAAATCATCGACGGGTCGTTGGAGGGGGTATAGAGGGATTTTTCATTTTCAAAATTTCTTCAAAAATCTAATATGGCTTGGCACGCATCATGGTGGGGTGCAGAATATCCATTTATATCTGAATAACAATAATTTGTCAACAGAACTCATTGTCGAGTCGTCAGAGGGGGTATAGAGGGATTTTTCACTTTCAAAATGACTTCAAAATTCAAATATGACTTGGCACGCATCATGGTGGGGTACAGAATATCCATTTCCATCTCAATAACAATAATTTGTCAACAGAAATCATTGTAGTGTTGTCAGAGGGGGTATAGAGGGATATTTCATTTTCAAAATTACCTCAAAATCAAATATGACTTGGCACGCAACATGGTGGGGTGCAGAACATATATTTTAATCTGAATAGCAATAATTCGTCAACAGAAATCATTGTCGGGTCGTTAGAGGGGGTATAGAGGGATTTTTCATTTTCAATATTTCTTCAAAAATCCAATATGACTTGGCACGCATCATGGTGGGGTGCAAAGTATCCATGTCCATCTGAATTACAATAATTCGTCAACATAATTCATTGTCGTGTCGTCAGAGGGGGTATAGATGGATTTTTCATTTTCAAAATTACTTCAAAAATCAAATATGACTTGGCACGTATCATGGTGGAGTGCATAATATCCATTTTCATCTAAATTACAATAATTCGTCAACAGAAATCATTGTCGGGTCGTCAGAGGGGGTATAGAGGAATTTTTCATTTTCAATATTACTTCAAAAATCTAATATGACTTGGCACGTATCATGGTGGAGTGCATAATATCCATTTTCATCTAAATTACAATAATTTGTCAACAGAAATCATTGTCGGGTCGTCAGAGGGGGTATAGAGGGATTTTTCATTATCAAAATGACTTCAAAAATCAAATATGACTTGGCACGCATCATAGTAGGGTGCAGAATATATATTTCTATCTGAATATCAACAATTCGTTAACAGAAATCCTTTGCGGGTCGTTAGAGGGGGTATAGAGGCATTTTTCATTTTCAAAATTACCTCAAAATCAAATATGACTTGGCACGCAACATGGTGGGGTGCAGAATATTCATTTCCATCTGAATAACAATAATTCGTCAACAGAAATCATCGACGGGTCGTTGGAGGGGGTATAGAGGGATTTTTCATTTTCAAAATTTCTTCAAAAATCTAATATGGCTTGGCACGCATCATGGTGGGGTGCAGAATATCCATTTATATCTGAATAACAATAATTTGTCAACAGAACTCATTGTCGGGTCGTCAGAGGGGGTATAGAGGGATTTTTCATTTTCAAAATGACTTCAAAATTCAAATATGACTTGGCACGCATCATGGTGGGGTACAGAATATCCATTTCCATCTCAATAACAATAATTTGTCAACAGAAATCATTGTAGTGTCGTCAGAGGGGGTATAGAGGGATTTTTCATTTTCAAAATTACCTCAAAATCAAATATGACTTGGCACGCAACATGGTGGGGTGCAGAACATATATTTTAATCTGAATAGCAATAATTCGTCAACAGAAATCATTGTCGGGTCGTTAGAGGGGGTATAGAGTGATTTTTCATTTTCAATATTTCTTCAAAAATCCAATATGACTTGGCACGCATCATGGTGGGGTGCAAAGTATCCATGTCCATCTGAATTACAATAATTCGTCAACATAATTCATTGTCGTGTCGTCAGAGGGGGTATAGATGGATTTTTCATTTTCAAAATTACTTCAAAAATCAAATATGACTTGGCACGTATCATGGTGGAGTGCATAATATCCATTTTCATCTAAATTACAATAATTCGTCAACAGAAATCATTGTCGGGTCGTCAGAGGGGGTATAGAGGGATTTTTCATATTCAATATTACTTCAAAAATCTAATATGACTTGGCACGTATCATGGTGGAGTGCATAATATCCATTTTCATCTAAATTACAATAATTTGTCAACTGAAATCATTGTCGGGTCGTCAGAGGGGGTATAGAGGGATTTTTCATTATCAAAATGACTTCAAAAATCAAATATGACTTGGCACGCATCATAGTAGGGTGCAGAATATATATTTCTATCTGAATATAAAGAATTCGTTAACAGAAATCATTGTCGGGTCGTTAGAGGGGGTATAGAGGCATTTTTCATTTTCAAAATTACCTCAAAATCAAATATGTCTTGGCACGCAACATGGTGGGGTGCAGAATATTCATTTCCATCTGAATAACAATAATTCGTCAACAGAAATCATTGTCGGGTCGTCAGAGGGGGTATAGAGGGATTTTTCATTATCAATATTTCTTCGAAAATCTAATATGACTTGGCACGTATCATGGTGGAGTGCATAATATCCATTTTCATCTAAATTACAATAATTTGTCAACAGAAATCATTGTCGGGTCGTCAGAGGGGGTATAGAGGGATTTTTCATTATCAAAATGACTTCAAAAATCAAATATGACTTGGCACGCATCATAGTAGGGTGCAGAATATATATTTCTATCTGAATATCAAGAATTCGTTAACAGAAATCATTGTCGGGTCGTTAGAGGGGGTATAGAGGCATTTTTCATTTTCAAAATTACCTCAAAATCAAATATGACTTGGCACGCAACATGGTGGGGTGCAGAATATCCATTTTCATTTGAATAACAATAATTCGTCAACAGAACTCATTGTCGGGTCGTCAGAGGGGGTATAGAGGGATTTTTCATTTTCAAAATTACCTCAAAATCAAATATGACTTGGCACGCAACATGGTGGGGTGCAGAATATATATTTTAATCTGAATAACAATAATTCGTCAACAGAAATCATTGTCGGGTCGTAAGAGGGGGTATAGAGGGATTTATCATTTTCAATATTTCTTCAAAAATCCAATATGACTTGGCACGCATCATGGTGGGGTGCAAAGTATCCATGTCCATCTGAATTACAATAATTCGTCAACATAATTCATTGTCGTGTCGTCAGAGGGGGTATAGAGGGATTTTTCATTTTCAAAATTACTTCAAAAATCAAATATGACTTGGCACGTATCATGGTGGAGTGCATAATATCCATTTTCATCTAAATTACAATAATTCGTCAACAGAAATCATTGTCGGGTCGTCAGAGGGGGTATAGAGGGTTTTTTCATTTTCAATATTACTTCAAAAATCTAATATGACTTGACACGCATCATGGTGGGGTGCAAAGTATCCATGTCCATCTGAATTGCAATAATTCGTCAACATAATTCATTGTCGTGTCGTCAGAGGGGGTATAGAGGGATTTTTCATTTTCAAAATTACTTCAAAAATCAAATATGACTTGGCACGTATCATGGTGGAGGGCATAATATCCATTTTCATCTAAATTACAATAATTTGTCAACAGAAATCATTGTCGGGTCGTCAGAGGGGGTATAGAGGGATTTTTCATTATCAAAATGACTTCAAAAGTCAAATATGACTTGGCACGCATCATAGTAGGGTGCAGAATATATATTTCCATCTGAATAACAAGAATTCGTTAACAGAAATCATTGTCGTGTCGTTAGAGGGGGTATAGAGGGATTTTTCATTATCAATATTTCTTCGAAAATCTAATATGACTTGGCACGCAACATGGTCTGGTGCAGAATATCCATATCCATCTGAATAACAATAATTTGTCTACAGAAATCATTGTCCGTCGTCATAGGGGGTATAGAGGGATTTTTCATTTTCAAAATTACTTCAAAAATCTAATATGACTTGGCACGCATCATGGTGGGGTGCAAAGTATCCATGTCCATCTGAATAACAATAATTCGTCAACATAAATCATTGTCGTGTCGTCAGAGGGGGTATAGAGGGACTTTTCATTTTCAAAATTACCTCAAAATCAAAAATGACTTGGCACGCAACATGATGGGGTGCAGAATATCCATTTCCATCTGAATAACAATAATTCGTCAACGGAAATCATTGTCGGGTCGTTAGAGGGGGTATAGAGGGATTTTTCATTTTCAAAATGACTTCAAAAATCAAATATGACTTGGCACGCATCATGGTGGGGTGCATAATATCCATTTCCATCTAAATTACAATAATTCGTCAACAGAAATCATTGTCGGGTCGTTAGAGGGGGTATAGAGGGATTTTTCAGTTTCAAAATTACTTCAAAAATTAAATATGACTTGGCACGTATCATGGTGGAGTGCATAATATCCATTTTCATCTAAATTAAAATAATTTGTCAACAGAAATCATTGTCGGGTCGTCAGAGGGGGTATAGAGGGATTTTTCATTATCAAAATGACTTCAAAAGTCAAATATGACTTGGCACGCATCATAGTAGGGTGCAGAATATATATTTCCATCTGAATAACAAGAATTTGTTAACAGAAATCATTGTCGGGTCGTTAGAGGGGGTATAGAGGCATTTTTCATTTTCAAAATTACCTCAAAATCAAATATGACTTGGCACGCAACATGGTGGGGTGCAGAATATTCATTTTCATCTGAATAACAATAATTCGTCAACAGAAATCATTGTCGGGTCGTTAGAGGGGGTATAGAGGGATTTTTCATTTCCAATATTTCTTCAAAAATCCAATATCACTTGGCACGCATCATGGTGGGGTGCAGAATATCCATTTCTATCTGAATAACAATAATTTGTCAACAGAAATCATTGTCCGTCGTCAAAGGGGGTATAGAGGGATTTTTCATTTTCAAAATTACTTCAAAAATCTAATATGACTTGGCACGCATCATGGTGGGGTGCAAAGTATCCATGTCCATCTGAATAACAATAATTCGTCAACATAAATCATTGTCGTGTCGTCAGAGGGGGTATAGAGGGACTTTTCATTTTCAAAATTACCTCAAATTCAAATATGACTTGGCACGCAACATGATGGGGTGCAGAATATTCATTTCCATCTGAATAACAATAATTCGTCAACGGAAATCATTGTCGGGTCGTTAGAGGGGGTATAGAGGTATTTTTCATTTTCAAAATTACTTCAAAAATCTAATATGACTTGGCACGCATCATACTGGGGTGCAAAGTATCCATATATATCTAAATAACAATAATTCGTCAACAGAAATCATTCTCGGGTCGTCAGAAGAGGTATAGAGGGATTTTTCATTTTCAATATTTCTTCAAAAATCTAATATTACTTGGCACGCATCATGGTGGGGTGCAGAATATCCATATCTATCTGAATAACAATAATTCCTTAACAGAAATTTTTGTTGTGTCGTCAGAGGGGGTATAGAGGGATTTTTCAATTTCAAAATAACCTCAAAATTTAATATGACTTGGCACGCAACATGGTGGGGGCAGAATATTCATTTTCATCTGAATAAGAATAATTTGTCAAGAGAAATCATTGTCGGGTCGTCAGAAGAGGTATAGATGAATTTTTCATTTTCAAAATTACTTCAAATATCTAATATGACTTGGCACGCAACATGGTGGGGTGCAGAATATTCATTTCCATCTGACTAACAATAATTCGTCAAGAGAAATCATTGTCGGGTCGTAAAAAGAGGTATAGAGGGATATTTCATTTTCAAAATTACTTCAAAAATCAAATATGAGTTAACACGTATCATGGTGGGGTGCAAAGTATCCTTGTTCATCTGAATAACTTTAATTCATCAACAGAAATCATTGTCGGGACGTCAGAGGGGGTATAGAGGGATTTTTCATTATCAAAATGACTTCAACAATCAAATATGACATGGCACGCAACATGGTGGGGTGCAGACTATTTATTTTCATCTGAATTACAATAACTCGTCAACAGAAATCAATGTCGTGTCGTCAGAGGGGGTATAGAGGAATTTATCATTTTCAAAATGACTTCAAAAATGTAATATGACTTGGCACACATCATGTTGGGGTACAGAATATCCATTTCCATCTCAATAACAATAATTCCTCAACAGAAATCATTGTCGGGTCGTCAGAGGGGGTATAGAGGAATTTTTCATTTTCAAAATTTCTTCAAAAATCTAATATGACTTGGCACGCATCATGGTGGGGTGCAATGTATCCATGTCCATCTATATAACAATAATTCGTCAATATAAATCATTGCCGGGTCGTCAGAGGGGGTATAGACTGATTTTTTATTTTCAAAAAGACTTCAAAAATCAAATATGATATGGCACGCATCATGGAGGGGTGCAGAATATCCATTTCCATCTGAATAACAATATTTCGTCATCAGAAATCATTGTCGGGTCATAAGAGGGGGGTATAGAGGGATTTTTCATTTTCAAAATTACTTCAAAAATCAAATATGACTTGGCACGCATCATAGTAGGGTGCAAAATATTCATTTCCATCTGAATAACAATAATTTGTCAACAGAAATCATTGTCGGGTCGTCAGAGGGGGTATAGAGGAATTTTTCATTTTCAAAATTACCTCAAAATCAAATATGACTTGGCACGCATCGTGAAGGGGTACAGAATATCCATTTCCATCTGAATAAAAATATTTCGTCATCAGAAATCATTGTCGGGTCATTAGAGGGGGGTATAGAGGGATTTTTCATTTTCAAAATTACTTCAAAAATCAAATATGACTTGGCACGCATCATAGTAGGGTGCAGAATATATATTTCTATCTGAATATCAAGAATTCGTTAACAGAAATCCTTTGCGGGTCGTTAGAGGGGGTATAGAGGCATTTTTCATTTTCAAAATTACCTCAAAATCAAATATGACTTGGCACGCAACATGGTGGGGTGCAGAATATTCATTTCCATCTGAATAACAATAATTCGTCAACAGAAATCATCGACGGGTCGTTGGAGGGGGTATAGAGGGATTTTTCATTTTCAAAATTTCTTCAAAAATCTAATATGGCTTGGCACGCATCATGGTGGGGTGCAGAATATCCATTTATATCTGAATAACAATAATTTGTCAACAGAACTCATTGTCGGGTCGTCAGAGGGGGTATAGAGGGATTTTTCATTTTCAAAATGACTTCAAAATTCAAATATGACTTGGCACGCATCATGGTGGGGTACAGAATATCCATTTCCATCTCAATAACAATAATTTGTCAACAGAAATCATTGTAGTGTCGTCAGAGGGGGTATAGAGGGATTTTTCATTATCAATATTTCTTCGAAAATCTAATATGACTTGGCACGTATCATGGTGGAGTGCATAATATCCATTTTCATCTAAATTACAATAATTTGTCAACAGAAATCATTGTCGGGTCGTCAGAGGGGGTATAGAGGGATTTATCATTTTCAATATTTCTTCAAAAATCCAATATGACTTGGCACGCATCATGGTGGGGTGCAAAGTATCCATGTCCATCTGAATTACAATAATTCGTCAACATAATTCATTGTCGTGTCGTCAGAGGGGGTATAGAGGGATTTTTCATTTTCAAAATTACTTCAAAAACCAAATATGACTTGGCACGTATCATGGTGGAGTGCATAATATCCATTTTCATCTAAATTACAATAATTCGTCAACAGAAATCATTGTCGGGTCGTCAGAGGGGGTATAGAGGGATTTTTCATTTTCAATATTACTTCAAAAATCTAATATGACTTGACACGCATCATGGTGGGGTGCAAAGTATCCATGTCCATCTGAATTGCAATAATTCGTCAACATAATTCATTGTCGTGTCGTCAGAGGGGGTATAGAGGGATTTTTCATTTTCAAAATTACTTCAAAAATCAAATATGACTTGGCACGTATCATGGTGGAGTGCATAATATCCATTTTCATCTAAATTACAATAATTTGTCAACAGAAATCATTGTCGGGTCGTCAGAGGGGGTATAGAGGGATTTTTCATTATCAAAATGACTTCAAAAGTCAAATATGACTTGGCACGCATCATAGTAGGGTGCAGAATATATATTTCCATCTGAATAACAAGAATTCGTTAACAGAAATCATTGTCGTGTCGTTAGAGGGGGTATAGAGGCATTTTTCATTTTCAAAATTACCTCAAAATCAAATATGACTTGGCACGCAACATGGTGGGGTGCAGAATATTCATTTCCATCTGAATAACAATAATTCGTCAACAGAAATCATTGTCGTGTCGTTAGAGGGGGTATAGAGGGATTTTTCATTATCAATATTTCTTCGAAAATCTAATATGACTTGGCACGCAACATGGTCTGGTGCAGAATATCCATATCCATCTGAATAACAATAATTTGTCTACAGAAATCATTGTCCGTCGTCAAAGGGGGTATAGAGGGATTTTTCATTTTCAAAATTACTTCAAAAATCTAATATGACTTGGCACGCATCATGGTGGGGTGCAAAGTATCCATGTCCATCTGAATAACAATAATTCGTCAACATAAATCATTGTCGTGTCGTCAGAGGGGGTATAGAGGGACTTTTCATTTTCAAAATTACCTCAAAATCAAAAATGACTTGGCACGCAACATGATGGGGTGCAGAATATCCATTTCCATCTGAATAACAATAATTCGTCAACGGAAATCATTGTCGGATCGTTAGAGGGGGTATAGAGGGATTTTTCATTTTCAAAATGACTTCAAAAATCAAATATGACTTGGCACGCATCATGGTGGGGTGCATAATATCCATTTCCATCTAATTTACAATAATTCGTCAACAGAAATCATTGTCGGGTCGTTAGAGGGGGTATAGAGGGATTTTTCAGTTTCAAAATTACTTCAAAAATTAAATATGACTTGGCACGTATCATGGTGGAGTGCATAATATCCATTTTCATCTAAATTAAAATAATTTGTCAACAGAAATCATTGTCGGGTCGTCAGAGGGGGTATAGAGGGATTTTTCATTATCAAAATGACTTCAAAAGTCAAATATGACTTGGCACGCATCATAGTAGGGTGCAGAATATATATTTCCATCTGAATAACAAGAATTTGTTGACAGAAATCATTGTCGGGTCGTTAGAGGGGGTATAGAGGCATTTTTCATTTTCAAAATTACCTCAAAATCAAATATGACTTGGCACGCAACATGGTGGGGTGCAGAATATTCATTTTCATCTGAATAACAATAATTCGTCAACAGAAATCATTGTCGGGTCGTTAGAGGGGGTATAGAGTGATTTTTCATTTCCAATATTTCTTCAAAAATCCAATATCACTTGGCACGCATCATGGTGGGGTGCAGAATATCCATTTCTATCTGAATAACAATAATTTGTCAACAGAAATCATTGTCCGTCGTCAAAGGGGGTATAGAGGGATTTTTCATTTTCAAAATTACTTCAAAAATCTAATATGACTTGGCACGCATCATGGTGGGGTGCAAAGTATCCATGTCCATCTGAATAACAATAATTCGTCAACATAAATCATTGTCGTGTCGTCAGAGGGGGTATAGAGGGACTTTTCATTTTCAAAATTACCTCAAATTCAAATATGACTTGGCACGCAACATGATGGGGTGCAGAATATTCATTTCCATCTGAATAACAATAATTCGTCAACGGAAATCATTGTCGGGTCGTTAGAGGGGGTATAGAGGTATTTTTCATTTTCAAAATTACTTCAAAAATCTAATATGACTTGGCACGCATCATACTGGGGTGCAAAGTATCCATATATATCTAAATAACAATACTTCGTCAACAGAAATCATTGTCGGGTCGTCAGAAGAGGTATAGAGGGATTTTTCATTTTCAATATTTCTTCAAAAATCTAATATTACTTGGCACGCATCATGGTGGGGTGCAGAATATCCATATCTATCTGAATAACAATAATTCCTTAACAGAAATTTTTGTTGTGTCGTCAGAGGGGGTATAGAGGGATTTTTCAATTTCAAAATAACCTCAAAATTTAATATGACTTGGCACGCAACATGGTGGGGGCAGAATATTCATTTTCATCTGAATAAGAATAATTTGTCAAGAGAAATCATTGTCGGGTCGTCAGAAGAGGTATAGATGAATTTTTCATTTTCAAAATTACTTCAAATATCTAATATGACTTGGCACGCAACATGGTGGGGTGCAAAATATCCATTTCCATCTGACTAACAATAATTCGTCAAGAGAAATCATTGTCGGGTCGTAAAAAGAGGTATAGAGGGATATTTCATTTTCAAAATTACTTCAAAAATCAAATATGAGTTAACACGTATCATGGTGGGGTGCAAAGTATCCTTGTTCATCTGAATAACTTTAATTCATCAACAGAAATCATTGTCGGGACGTCAGAGGGGGTATAGAGGGATTTTTCATTATCAAAATGACTTCAACAATCAAATATGACATGGCACGCAACATGGTGGGGTGCAGACTATTTATTTTCATCTGAATTACAATAACTCGTCAACAGAAATCAATGTCGTGTCGTCAGAGGGGGTATAGAGGAATTTATCATTTTCAAAATGACTTCAAAAATGTAATATGACTTGGCACACATCATGTTGGGGTACAGAATATCCATTTCCATCTCAATAACAATAATTCCTCAACAGAAATCATTGTCGGGTCGTCAGAGGGGGTATAGAGGAATTTTTCATTTTCAAAATTTCTTCAAAAATCTAATATGACTTGGCACGCATCATGGTGGGGTGCAATGTATCCATGTCCATCTATATAACAATAATTCGTCAATATAAATCATTTCCGGGTCGTCAGAGGGGGTATAGACTGATTTTTTATTTTCAAAAAGACTTCAAAAATCAAATATGATATGGCACGCATCATGGAGGGGTGCAGAATATCCATTTCCATCTGAATAACAATATTTCGTCATCAGAAATCATTGTCGGGTCATTAGAGGGGGGTATAGAGGGATTTTTCATTTTCAAAATTACTTCAAAAATCAAATATGACTTGGCACGCATCATAGTAGGGTGCAAAATATTCATTTCCATCTGAATAACAATAATTTGTCAACAGAAATCATTGTCGGGTCGTCAGAGGGGGTATAGAGGAATTTTTCATTTTCAAAATTACCTCAAAATCAAATATGACTTGGCACGCATCGTGAAGGGGTACAGAATATCCATTTCCATCTGAATAAAAATATTTCGTCATCAGAAATCATTGTCGGGTCATTAGAGGGGGGTATAGAGGGATTTTTCATTTTCAAAATTACTTCAAAAATCAAATATGACTTGGCACGCATCAGGGTGGGGTGCAGAATATCCAATTCCATCTGAATAACAATAATTCGTCAACAGAAATCATTGACGGGTCGTTAGAGGGGGTATAGAGGGATTTTTCATTTTCAAAATTTCTTCAAGAATTTAATATGACTTGTCACTTATCATGGTGGGGCGCGAAATATCTATGTCCATCTAAATAAGAATAATTCGTTAACAGAAATCATTGTCGGGTCGTCAGAAGGGGTATAGAGGGATTTTTCATTTTCAAAATTACTTCAAAAATCAAATATGACTTGGCACGTATCATAGAGGAGTGCATAATATCCATTTTCATCTTAATATCAATAATTCGTCAACAGAAATTATTGTCGGGTCGTCAGAGGGGTTAAAGGGAATTTTCTTTTTCAAAACTACTTCAAAAATCGAATATAACTTGGCACGCATCACAGTAGGGTGCAAAATCTCCATTTTCATCTGAATAACAATAATTCGTCAACAGAAATCATTGTCGGGTCGTCAGAGGGGGTATAGAGGGATTTTTCATTACCAAAATGACTTCAAAAATCAAATATGACTTGGCACGCATCATGGTGGGGTACAGAATATCCATTTTCATCTCAATAACAATAATTTGTCAACAGAATTCATTGTCGGGTCGTTAGAGGGGGTATAGAGGGATTTTTCATATTCAATATATCTTCAAAAATCTAATATGACTTGGCACGCATCATGGTGGGGTGCAGGATATCCATTTCCATCTGAATACCAATAATTTATCAACAGAAGTCATTGTCGGGTCGTTAGAGGGGGTATAGAGTGATTTTTCATTTTCAATATATGTTCAAAAATCTAATATGACTTGGCACGCATCATGGTGGGGTGCAAAGTATCCATTTCCATTTGAATAACAAGAATTCGTCAACAGAAATCAATGTCGGGTCGTTAGATGGCGTATAGAGGGATTTTTCATTTTCAATATTTCTTCAAAAATCTAATATGACTTGGCACGCATAATGGTGGGGTGCAGAATATCTTCTTCCATCTGAATAACAATAATTCGTCGACAGAAATCATTGTCGGGTCGTTAGAGGGGGTATAGAGGGATTTTTCATTTTCAAAATTACCTCAAAATCAAATATGACTTGGCAAGCAACATTGTAGGGTGCAGAATATTCATTTCTATCTGAATAACAATAATTTGTCAACAGAAATCATTGTCGGGTCGTCAGAGGGGGTATAGAGGAATTTTTCATTTTCAAAATTACCTCAAAATCAAATATGACTTGGCACGCATCGTGAAGGGGTACAGAATATCCATTTCCATCTGAATAAAAATATTTCGTCATCAGAAATCATTGTCGGGTCATTAGAGGGGGGTATAGAGGGATTTTTCATTTTCAAAATTACTTCAAAAATCAAATATGACTTGGCACGCATCAGGGTGGGGTGCAGAATATCCAATTCCATCTGAATAACAATAATTCGTCAACAGAAATCATTGACGGGTCGTTAGAGGGGGTATAGAGGGATTTTTCATTTTCAAAATTTCTTCAAGAATTTAATATGACTTGTCACTTATCATGGTGGGGCGCGAAATATCTATGTCCATCTAAATAAGAATAATTCGTTAACAGAAATCATTGTCGGGTCGTCAGAAGGGGTATAGAGGGATTTTTCATTTTCAAAATTACTTCAAAAATCAAATATGACTTGGCACGTATCATAGAGGAGTGCATAATATCCATTTTCATCTTAATATCAATAATTCGTCAACAGAAATTATTGTCGGGTCGTCAGAGGGGTTAAAGGGAATTTTCTTTTTCAAAACTACTTCAAAAATCGAATATAACTTGGCACGCATCACAGTAGGGTGCAAAATCTCCATTTTCATCTGAATAACAATAATTCGTCAACAGAAATCATTGTCGGGTCGTCAGAGGGGGTATAGAGGGATTTTTCATTACCAAAATGACTTCAAAAATCAAATATGACTTGGCACGCATCATGGTGGGGTACAGAATATCCATTTTCATCTCAATAACAATAATTTGTCAACAGAATTCATTGTCGGGTCGTCAGAGGGGGTATAGAGGGATTTTTCATTTTCAAAATGACTTCAAAAATCTAATATGACTTGGCACGCATCATGGTGGGGTGCAGAATATCCATTTCCATCTGAATAACAATAATTCATCAACAGAAATCATTGTCGGGTCGTTAGAGGGGGTATAGAGGGATTTTTCATATTCAATATATCTTCAAAAATCTAATATGACTTGGCACGCATCATGGTGGGGTGCAGGATATCCATTTCCATCTGAATACCAATAATTTATCAACAGAAGTCATTGTCGGGTCGTTAGAGGGGGTATAGAGTGATTTTTCATTTTCAATATATGTTCAAAAATCTAATATGACTTGGCACGCATCATGGTGGGGTGCAAAGTATCCATTTCCATTTGAATAACAAGAATTCGTCAACAGAAATCAATGTCGGGTCGTTAGATGGCGTATAGAGGGATTTTTCATTTTCAATATTTCTTCAAAAATCTAATATGACTTGGCACGCATAATGGTGGGGTGCAGAATATCTTCTTCCATCTGAATAACAATAATTCGTCGACAGAAATCATTGTCGGGTCGTTAGAGGGGGTATAGAGGGATTTTTCATTTTCAAAATTACCTCAAAATCAAATATGACTTGGCAAGCAACATTGTAGGGTGCAGAATATTCATTTCTATCTGAATAACAATAATTTATCAACAGAAATCATTGTCGGGTCGTTAGAGAGGGTATAGAGATATTTTTCATTTTCAAAATTACCTCAAAATTTAATATGACTTGGTACGCATCATGGTGGGGTGCAAAGTATCCATGTCCATCTGAATAACAATAATTCGTCAACATAAATCATTGTCGTGTCGTCAGAGGGGGTATAGAGGGATTTTTCATTTTTAATATTTCTTCAAAAATCTTATATGAATTGGCACGCATCATGGTGGGGTGCAGAATATCCATTTCCATCTCAATAACAATAATTTGTCAACAGAAATCATTGTCGGGTCGTCAGAGGGGGTGTAGAGGGATTTTTCATTTTCAAAATGACTTCAAAAATCTAATATTACTTGGCACGCATCATGGTGGTGTGCAGAATATCCATATCTATCTGAATAACAATAATTCCTTAACAGAAATTATTGTTGTGTCGTCAGAGGGGGTATAGAATGATTTTTCATTTCCAATATTTCTTCAAAAGTCCAATATGGCTTGGCACGCAACATGGTGGGGTGCAGAATATTCATTTCCATCTGAATAACAATAATTCGTCAACAGAAATCATTGTCGGGTCGTTAGAGGGGGTATAGAGGAATTTTTCATTTTCAATATTTCTTCAAAAATCCAATAAGACTTGGCACGCATCATGGTGGGGTGCAAAGTATCCATGTCCATCTGAATAACAATAATTCTTCAATCTAAATCATTGTCGTGTCGTCAGAGGGGTTATAGAGGTATTTTTCATTTTCAAAATTACTTCAAAAATCTAATATGACTTGGCACGCATCATACTGGGGTGCAAAGTATCCATATATATCTAAATAACAATAATTCGTCAACAGAAATCATTGTCGGGTCATCAGAAGCGGTATAGAGGGATTTTTCATTTTCAATATTTCTTCAAAAATCTAATATTACTTGGCACGCATCATGGTGGGGTGCAGAATATCCATATCTATCTGAATAACAATAATTCCTTAACAGAAATTTTTGTTGTGTCGTCAGAGGGGGTATAGAGGGATTTTTCAATTTCAAAATAACCTCAAAATTTAATATGACTTGGCACGCAACATGGTGGGGGCAGAATATTCATTTTCATCTGAATAACAATAATTCGTCAACAGAAATCATTGTCGGGTCGTTAGAGGGGGTATAGAGGGATTTTTCATTTTCAATATTACCTCAAAATCAAATATGACCTGGCACGCAACATGGTGGGGTACAGAATATTTATATCTATCTGAATAACAATAATTCGTCAACAGAAATCATCGACGGGTCGTTGGAGGGGGTATAGAGGGATTTTTCAATTTCAAAATAACCTCAAAATTTAATATGACTTGGCACGCAACATGGTGGGGGCAGAATATCCATTTTCATCTAAATTACAATAATTTGTCAACAGAAATCATTGTCGGGTCGTCAGAGGGGGTATAGAGGGATTTTTCATTATCAAAATGACTTCAAAAATCAAATATGACTTGGCACGCATCATAGTAGGGTGCAGAATATATATTTCTATCTGAATATCAACAATTCGTTAACAGAAATCCTTTGCGGGTCGTTAGAGGGGGTATAGAGGCATTTTTCATTTTCAAAATTACCTCAAAATCAAATATGACTTGGCACGCAACATGGTGGGGTGCAGAATATTCATTTCCATCTGAATAACAATAATTCGTCAACAGAAATCATCGACGGGTCGTTGGAGGGGGTATAGAGGGATTTTTCATTTTCAAAATTTCTTCAAAAATCTAATATGGCTTGGCACGCATCATGGTGGGGTGCAGAATATCCATTTATATCTGAATAACAATAATTTGTCAACAGAACTCATTGTCGGGTCGTCAGAGGGGGTATAGAGGGATTTTTCATTTTCAAAATGACTTCAAAATTCAAATATGACTTGGCACGCATCATGGTGGGGTACAGAATATCCATTTCCATCTCAATAACAATAATTTGTCAACAGAAATCATTGTAGTGTCGTCAGAGGGGGTATAGAGGGATTTTTCATTTTCAAAATTACCTCAAAATCAAATATGACTTGGCACGCAACATGGTGGGGTGCAGAACATATATTTTAATCTGAATAGCAATAATTCGTCAACAGAAATCATTGTCGGGTCGTTAGAGGGGGTATAGAGTGATTTTTCATTTTCAATATTTCTTCAAAAATCCAATATGACTTGGCACGCATCATGGTGGGGTGCAAAGTATCCATGTCCATCTGAATTACAATAATTCGTCAACATAATTCATTGTCGTGTCGTCAGAGGGGGTATAGATGGATTTTTCATTTTCAAAATTACTTCAAAAATCAAATATGACTTGGCACGTATCATGGTGGAGTGCATAATATCCATTTTCATCTAAATTACAATAATTCGTCAACAGAAATCATTGTCGGGTCGTCAGAGGGGGTATAGAGGGATTTTTCATATTCAATATTACTTCAAAAATCTAATATGACTTGGCACGTATCATGGTGGAGTGCATAATATCCATTTTCATCTAAATTACAATAATTTGTCAACTGAAATCATTGTCGGGTCGTCAGAGGGGGTATAGAGGGATTTTTCATTATCAAAATGACTTCAAAAATCAAATATGACTTGGCACGCATCATAGTAGGGTGCAGAATATATATTTCTATCTGAATATAAAGAATTCGTTAACAGAAATCATTGTCGGGTCGTTAGAGGGGGTATAGAGGCATTTTTCATTTTCAAAATTACCTCAAAATCAAATATGACTTGGCACGCAACATGGTGGGGTGCAGAATATTCATTTCCATCTGAATAACAATAATTCGTCAACAGAAATCATTGTCGGGTCGTCAGAGGGGGTATAGAGGGATTTTTCATTATCAATATTTCTTCGAAAATCTAATATGACTTGGCACGTATCATGGTGGAGTGCATAATATCCATTTTCATCTAAATTACAATAATTTGTCAACAGAAATCATTGTCGGGTCGTCAGAGGGGGTATAGAGGGATTTTTCATTATCAAAATGACTTCAAAAATCAAATATGACTTGGCACGCATCATAGTAGGGTGCAGAATATATATTTCTATCTGAATATCAAGAATTCGTTAACAGAAATCATTGTCGGGTCGTTAGAGGGGGTATAGAGGCATTTTTCATTTTCAAAATTACCTCAAAATCAAATATGACTTGGCACGCAACATGGTGGGGTGCAGAATATCCATTTTCATTTGAATAACAATAATTCGTCAACAGAACTCATTGTCGGGTCGTCAGAGGGGGTATAGAGGGATTTTTCATTTTCAAAATTACCTCAAAATCAAATATGACTTGGCACGCAACATGGTGGGGTGCAGAATATATATTTTAATCTGAATAACAATAATTCGTCAACAGAAATCATTGTCGGGTCGTAAGAGGGGGTATAGAGGGATTTATCATTTTCAATATTTCTTCAAAAATCCAATATGACTTGGCACGCATCATGGTGGGGTGCAAAGTATCCATGTCCATCTGAATTACAATAATTCGTCAACATAATTCATTGTCGTGTCGTCAGAGGGGGTATAGAGGGATTTTTCATTTTCAAAATTACTTCAAAAATCAAATATGACTTGGCACGTATCATGGTGGAGTGCATAATATCCATTTTCATCTAAATTACAATAATTCGTCAACAGAAATCATTGTCGGGTCGTCAGAGGGGGTATAGAGGGTTTTTTCATTTTCAATATTACTTCAAAAATCTAATATGACTTGACACGCATCATGGTGGGGTGCAAAGTATCCATGTCCATCTGAATTGCAATAATTCGTCAACATAATTCATTGTCGTGTCGTCAGAGGGGGTATAGAGGGATTTTTCATTTTCAAAATTACTTCAAAAATCAAATATGACTTGGCACGTATCATGGTGGAGGGCATAATATCCATTTTCATCTAAATTACAATAATTTGTCAACAGAAATCATTGTCGGGTCGTCAGAGGGGGTATAGAGGGATTTTTCATTATCAAAATGACTTCAAAAGTCAAATATGACTTGGCACGCATCATAGTAGGGTGCAGAATATATATTTCCATCTGAATAACAAGAATTTGTTAACAGAAATCATTGTCGGGTCGTTAGAGGGGGTATAGAGGCATTTTTCATTTTCAAAATTACCTCAAAATCAAATATGACTTGGCACGCATCATGGTGGGGTGCAAAGTATCCATGTCCATCTGAATAACAATAATTCGTCAACATAAATCATTGTCGTGTCGTCAGAGGGGGTATAGAGGGACTTTTCATTTTCAAAATTACCTCAAAATCAAAAATGACTTGGCACGCAACATGATGGGGTGCAGAATATCCATTTCCATCTGAATAACAATAATTCGTCAACGGAAATCATTGTCGGGTCGTTAGAGGGGGTATAGAGGGATTTTTCATTTTCAAAATGACTTCAAAAATCAAATATGACTTGGCACGCATCATGGTGGGGTGCATAATATCCATTTCCATCTAAATTACAATAATTCGTCAACAGAAATCATTGTCGGGTCGTTAGAGGGGGTATAGAGGGATTTTTCAGTTTCAAAATTACTTCAAAAATTAAATATGACTTGGCACGTATCATGGTGGAGTGCATAATATCCATTTTCATCTAAATTAAAATAATTTGTCAACAGAAATCATTGTCGGGTCGTCAGAGGGGGTATAGAGGGATTTTTCATTATCAAAATGACTTCAAAAGTCAAATATGACTTGGCACGCATCATAGTAGGGTGCAGAATATATATTTCCATCTGAATAACAAGAATTTGTTAACAGAAATCATTGTCGGGTCGTTAGAGGGGGTATAGAGGCATTTTTCATTTTCAAAATTACCTCAAAATCAAATATGACTTGGCACGCAACATGGTGGGGTGCAGAATATTCATTTTCATCTGAATAACAATAATTCGTCAACAGAAATCATTGTCGGGTCGTTAGAGGGGGTATAGAGGGATTTTTCATTTCCAATATTTCTTCAAAAATCCAATATCACTTGGCACGCATCATGGTGGGGTGCAGAATATCCATTTCTATCTGAATAACAATAATTTGTCAACAGAAATCATTGTCCGTCGTCAAAGGGGGTATAGAGGGATTTTTCATTTTCAAAATTACTTCAAAAATCTAATATGACTTGGCACGCATCATGGTGGGGTGCAAAGTATCCATGTCCATCTGAATAACAATAATTCGTCAACATAAATCATTGTCGTGTCGTCAGAGGGGGTATAGAGGGACTTTTCATTTTCAAAATTACCTCAAATTCAAATATGACTTGGCACGCAACATGATGGGGTGCAGAATATTCATTTCCATCTGAATAACAATAATTCGTCAACGGAAATCATTGTCGGGTCGTTAGAGGGGGTATAGAGGTATTTTTCATTTTCAAAATTACTTCAAAAATCTAATATGACTTGGCACGCATCATACTGGGGTGCAAAGTATCCATATATATCTAAATAACAATAATTCGTCAACAGAAATCATTCTCGGGTCGTCAGAAGAGGTATAGAGGGATTTTTCATTTTCAATATTTCTTCAAAAATCTAATATTACTTGGCACGCATCATGGTGGGGTGCAGAATATCCATATCTATCTGAATAACAATAATTCCTTAACAGAAATTTTTGTTGTGTCGTCAGAGGGGGTATAGAGGGATTTTTCAATTTCAAAATAACCTCAAAATTTAATATGACTTGGCACGCAACATGGTGGGGGCAGAATATTCATTTTCATCTGAATAAGAATAATTTGTCAAGAGAAATCATTGTCGGGTCGTCAGAAGAGGTATAGATGAATTTTTCATTTTCAAAATTACTTCAAATATCTAATATGACTTGGCACGCAACATGGTGGGGTGCAGAATATTCATTTCCATCTGACTAACAATAATTCGTCAAGAGAAATCATTGTCGGGTCGTAAAAAGAGGTATAGAGGGATATTTCATTTTCAAAATTACTTCAAAAATCAAATATGAGTTAACACGTATCATGGTGGGGTGCAAAGTATCCTTGTTCATCTGAATAACTTTAATTCATCAACAGAAATCATTGTCGGGACGTCAGAGGGGGTATAGAGGGATTTTTCATTATCAAAATGACTTCAACAATCAAATATGACATGGCACGCAACATGGTGGGGTGCAGACTATTTATTTTCATCTGAATTACAATAACTCGTCAACAGAAATCAATGTCGTGTCGTCAGAGGGGGTATAGAGGAATTTATCATTTTCAAAATGACTTCAAAAATGTAATATGACTTGGCACACATCATGTTGGGGTACAGAATATCCATTTCCATCTCAATAACAATAATTCCTCAACAGAAATCATTGTCGGGTCGTCAGAGGGGGTATAGAGGAATTTTTCATTTTCAAAATTTCTTCAAAAATCTAATATGACTTGGCACGCATCATGGTGGGGTGCAATGTATCCATGTCCATCTATATAACAATAATTCGTCAATATAAATCATTGCCGGGTCGTCAGAGGGGGTATAGACTGATTTTTTATTTTCAAAAAGACTTCAAAAATCAAATATGATATGGCACGCATCGTGGAGGGGTGCAGAATATCCATTTCCATCTGAATAAAAATATTTCGTCATCAGAAATCATTGTCGGGTCATTAGAGGGGGGTATAGAGGGATTTTTCATTTTCAAAATTACTTCAAAAATCAAATATGACTTGGCACGCATCATAGTAGGGTGCAGAATATATATTTCTATCTGAATATCAAGAATTCGTTAACAGAAATCCTTTGCGGGTCGTTAGAGGGGGTATAGAGGCATTTTTCATTTTCAAAATTACCTCAAAATCAAATATGACTTGGCACGCAACATGGTGGGGTGCAGAATATTCATTTCCATCTGAATAACAATAATTCGTCAACAGAAATCATCGACGGGTCGTTGGAGGGGGTATAGAGGGATTTTTCATTTTCAAAATTTCTTCAAAAATCTAATATGGCTTGGCACGCATCATGGTGGGGTGCAGAATATCCATTTATATCTGAATAACAATAATTTGTCAACAGAACTCATTGTCGGGTCGTCAGAGGGGGTATAGAGGGATTTTTCATTTTCAAAATGACTTCAAAATTCAAATATGACTTGGCACGCATCATGGTGGGGTACAGAATATCCATTTCCATCTCAATAACAATAATTTGTCAACAGAAATCATTGTAGTGTCGTCAGAGGGGGTATAGAGGGATTTTTCATTATCAATATTTCTTCGAAAATCTAATATGACTTGGCACGTATCATGGTGGAGTGCATAATATCCATTTTCATCTAAATTACAATAATTTGTCAACAGAAATCATTGTCGGGTCGTCAGAGGGGGTATAGAGGGATTTATCATTTTCAATATTTCTTCAAAAATCCAATATGACTTGGCACGCATCATGGTGGGGTGCAAAGTATCCATGTCCATCTGAATTACAATAATTCGTCAACATAATTCATTGTCGTGTCGTCAGAGGGGGTATAGAGGGATTTTTCATTTTCAAAATTACTTCAAAAACCAAATATGACTTGGCACGTATCATGGTGGAGTGCATAATATCCATTTTCATCTAAATTACAATAATTCGTCAACAGAAATCATTGTCGGGTCGTCAGAGGGGGTATAGAGGGATTTTTCATTTTCAATATTACTTCAAAAATCTAATATGACTTGACACGCATCATGGTGGGGTGCAAAGTATCCATGTCCATCTGAATTGCAATAATTCGTCAACATAATTCATTGTCGTGTCGTCAGAGGGGGTATAGAGGGATTTTTCATTTTCAAAATTACTTCAAAAATCAAATATGACTTGGCACGTATCATGGTGGAGTGCATAATATCCATTTTCATCTAAATTACAATAATTTGTCAACAGAAATCATTGTCGGGTCGTCAGAGGGGGTATAGAGGGATTTTTCATTATCAAAATGACTTCAAAAGTCAAATATGACTTGGCACGCATCATAGTAGGGTGCAGAATATATATTTCCATCTGAATAACAAGAATTCGTTAACAGAAATCATTGTCGTGTCGTTAGAGGGGGTATAGAGGCATTTTTCATTTTCAAAATTACCTCAAAATCAAATATGACTTGGCACGCAACATGGTGGGGTGCAGAATATTCATTTCCATCTGAATAACAATAATTCGTCAACAGAAATCATTGTCGTGTCGTTAGAGGGGGTATAGAGGGATTTTTCATTATCAATATTTCTTCGAAAATCTAATATGACTTGGCACGCAACATGGTCTGGTGCAGAATATCCATATCCATCTGAATAACAATAATTTGTCTACAGAAATCATTGTCCGTCGTCAAAGGGGGTATAGAGGGATTTTTCATTTTCAAAATTACTTCAAAAATCTAATATGACTTGGCACGCATCATGGTGGGGTGCAAAGTATCCATGTCCATCTGAATAACAATAATTCGTCAACATAAATCATTGTCGTGTCGTCAGAGGGGGTATAGAGGGACTTTTCATTTTCAAAATTACCTCAAAATCAAAAATGACTTGGCACGCAACATGATGGGGTGCAGAATATCCATTTCCATCTGAATAACAATAATTCGTCAACGGAAATCATTGTCGGATCGTTAGAGGGGGTATAGAGGGATTTTTCATTTTCAAAATGACTTCAAAAATCAAATATGACTTGGCACGCATCATGGTGGGGTGCATAATATCCATTTCCATCTAATTTACAATAATTCGTCAACAGAAATCATTGTCGGGTCGTTAGAGGGGGTATAGAGGGATTTTTCAGTTTCAAAATTACTTCAAAAATTAAATATGACTTGGCACGTATCATGGTGGAGTGCATAATATCCATTTTCATCTAAATTAAAATAATTTGTCAACAGAAATCATTGTCGGGTCGTCAGAGGGGGTATAGAGGGATTTTTCATTATCAAAATGACTTCAAAAGTCAAATATGACTTGGCACGCATCATAGTAGGGTGCAGAATATATATTTCCATCTGAATAACAAGAATTTGTTGACAGAAATCATTGTCGGGTCGTTAGAGGGGGTATAGAGGCATTTTTCATTTTCAAAATTACCTCAAAATCAAATATGACTTGGCACGCAACATGGTGGGGTGCAGAATATTCATTTTCATCTGAATAACAATAATTCGTCAACAGAAATCAATGTCGGGTCGTTAGAGGGGGTATAGAGGGATTTTTCATTTCCAATATTTCTTCAAAAATCCAATATCACTTGGCACGCATCATGGTGGGGTGCAGAATATCCATTTCTATCTGAATAACAATAATTTGTCAACAGAAATCATTGTCCGTCGTCAAAGGGGGTATAGAGGGATTTTTCATTTTCAAAATTACTTCAAAAATCTAATATGACTTGGCACGCATCATGGTGGGGTGCAAAGTATCCATGTCCATCTGAATAACAATAATTCGTCAACATAAATCATTGTCGTGTCGTCAGAGGGGGTATAGAGGGACTTTTCATTTTCAAAATTACCTCAAATTCAAATATGACTTGGCACGCAACATGATGGGGTGCAGAATATTCATTTCCATCTGAATAACAATAATTCGTCAACGGAAATCATTGTCGGGTCGTTAGAGGGGGTATAGAGGTATTTTTCATTTTCAAAATTACTTCAAAAATCTAATATGACTTGGCACGCATCATACTGGGGTGCAAAGTATCCATATATATCTAAATAACAATACTTCGTCAACAGAAATCATTGTCGGGTCGTCAGAAGAGGTATAGAGGGATTTTTCATTTTCAATATTTCTTCAAAAATCTAATATTACTTGGCACGCATCATGGTGGGGTGCAGAATATCCATATCTATCTGAATAACAATAATTCCTTAACAGAAATTTTTGTTGTGTCGTCAGAGGGGGTATAGAGGGATTTTTCAATTTCAAAATAACCTCAAAATTTAATATGACTTGGCACGCAACATGGTGGGGGCAGAATATTCATTTTCATCTGAATAAGAATAATTTGTCAAGAGAAATCATTGTCGGGTCGTCAGAAGAGGTATAGATGAATTTTTCATTTTCAAAATTACTTCAAATATCTAATATGACTTGGCACGCAACATGGTGGGGTGCAAAATATCCATTTCCATCTGACTAACAATAATTCGTCAAGAGAAATCATTGTCGGGTCGTAAAAAGAGGTATAGAGGGATATTTCATTTTCAAAATTACTTCAAAAATCAAATATGAGTTAACACGTATCATGGTGGGGTGCAAAGTATCCTTGTTCATCTGAATAACTTTAATTCATCAACAGAAATCATTGTCGGGACGTCAGAGGGGGTATAGAGGGATTTTTCATTATCAAAATGACTTCAACAATCAAATATGACATGGCACGCAACATGGTGGGGTGCAGACTATTTATTTTCATCTGAATTACAATAACTCGTCAACAGAAATCAATGTCGTGTCGTCAGAGGGGGTATAGAGGAATTTATCATTTTCAAAATGACTTCAAAAATGTAATATGACTTGGCACACATCATGTTGGGGTACAGAATATCCATTTCCATCTCAATAACAATAATTCCTCAACAGAAATCATTGTCGGGTCGTCAGAGGGGGTATAGAGGAATTTTTCATTTTCAAAATTTCTTCAAAAATCTAATATGACTTGTCACGCATCATGGTGGGGTGCAATGTATCCATGTCCATCTATATAACAATAATTCGTCAATATAAATCATTTCCGGGTCGTCAGAGGGGGTATAGACTGATTTTTTATTTTCAAAAAGACTTCAAAAATCAAATATGATATGGCACGCATCATGGAGGGGTGCAGAATATCCATTTCCATCTGAATAACAATATTTCGTCATCAGAAATCATTGTCGGGTCATTAGAGGGGGGTATAGAGGGATTTTTCATTTTCAAAATTACTTCAAAAATCAAATATGACTTGGCACGCATCATAGTAGGGTGCAAAATATTCATTTCCATCTGAATAACAATAATTTGTCAACAGAAATCATTGTCGGGTCGTCAGAGGGGGTATAGAGGAATTTTTCATTTTCAAAATTACCTCAAAATCAAATATGACTTGGCACGCATCGTGAAGGGGTACAGAATATCCATTTCCATCTGAATAAAAATATTTCGTCATCAGAAATCATTGTCGGGTCATTAGAGGGGGGTATAGAGGGATTTTTCATTTTCAAAATTACTTCAAAAATCAAATATGACTTGGCACGCATCAGGGTGGGGTGCAGAATATCCAATTCCATCTGAATAACAATAATTCGTCAACAGAAATCATTGACGGGTCGTTAGAGGGGGTATAGAGGGATTTTTCATTTTCAAAATTTCTTCAAGAATTTAATATGACTTGTCACTTATCATGGTGGGGCGCGAAATATCTATGTCCATCTAAATAAGAATAATTCGTTAACAGAAATCATTGTCGGGTCGTCAGAAGGGGTATAGAGGGATTTTTCATTTTCAAAATTACTTCAAAAATCAAATATGACTTGGCACGTATCATAGAGGAGTGCATAATATCCATTTTCATCTTAATATCAATAATTCGTCAACAGAAATTATTGTCGGGTCGTCAGAGGGGTTAAAGGGAATTTTCTTTTTCAAAACTACTTCAAAAATCGAATATAACTTGGCACGCATCACAGTAGGGTGCAAAATCTCCATTTTCATCTGAATAACAATAATTCGTCAACAGAAATCATTGTCGGGTCGTCAGAGGGGGTATAGAGGGATTTTTCATTACCAAAATGACTTCAAAAATCAAATATGACTTGGCACGCATCATGGTGGGGTACAGAATATCCATTTTCATCTCAATAACAATAATTTGTCAACAGAAATTATTGTCGGGTCGTCAGAGGGGGTATAGAGGGATTTTTCATTTTCAAAATGACTTCTAAAATCTAATATGACTTGGCACGCATCATGGTGGGGTGCAGAATATCCATTTCCATCTGAATAACAATAATTTATCAACAGAAATCATTGTCGGGTCGTTAGAGGGGGTATAGAGGGATTTTTCATTTTCAATATATCTTCAAAAATCTAATATGACTTGGCACGCATCATGGTGGGGTGCAGGATATCCATTTCCATCTGAATAACAATAATTTATCAACAGAAGTCATTGTCGGGTCGTTAGAGGGGGTATAGAGGGATTTTTCATTTTCAATATATCTTCAAAAATCTAATATGACTTGGCACGCATCATGGTGGGGTGCAGGATATCCATTTCCATCTGAATAACAATAATTTATCAACAGAAGTCATTGTCGGGTCGTTAGAGGGGGTATAGGGTGATTTTTCATTTTCAATATATGTTCAAAAATCTGATATGACTTGGCACGCATCATGGTGGGGTGCAAAGTATCCATTTCCATCTGAATAACAAGAATTCGTCAACAGAAATCAATGTCGGGTCGTTAGATGGGGTATAGAGGGATTTTTCATTTTCAATATTTCTTCAAAAATCTAATATGACTTGGCACGCATAATGGTGGGGTGCAGAATATCTTCTTCCATCTGAATAACAATAATTCGTCGACAGAAATCATTGTCGGGTCGTTAGAGGGGGTATAGAGGGATTTTTCATTTTCAAAATTACCTTAAAATCAAATATGACTTGGCAAGCAACATTGTAGGGAGCAGAATATTCATTTCTATCTGAATAACAATAATTTATCAACAGAAATCATTGTCGGGTCGTTAGAGGGGGTATAGAGGGATTTTTCATTTTCAAAATAACCTCAAAATTTAATATGACTTGGCACGCATCATGGTGGCGTGCAAAGTATCCATGTCCATCTGAATAACAATAATTTGTCATCATAAATCATTGTCTTGTCGTCAGAGGGGGTATAGAGGGATTTTTCATTTTCAATATTTCTTCAAAAATCTTATATGAATTGGCACGCATCATGGTGGGGTGCAGAATATCCATGTCCATCTCAATAACAATAATTTGTCAACAGAAATCATTGTCGGGTCGTCAGAGGGGGTGTAGAGGGATTTTTCATTTTCAAAATGACTTCAAAAATCTAATATTACTTGGCACGCATCATGGTGGGGTGCAGAATATCCATATCTATCTGAATAACAATAATTCCTTAACAGAAATTATTGTTGTGTCGTCAGAGGGGGTATAGAATGATTTTTCATTTCCAATATTTCTTCAAAAATCCAATATGACTTGGCACGCAACATGGTGGGGTGCAGAATATTCATTTCCATCTGAATAACAATAATTCGTCAACAGAAATCATTGTCGGGTCGTTAGAGGGGGTATAGAGGAATTTTTCATTTTCAATATTTCTTCAAAAATCCAATAAGACTTGGCACGCATCATGGTGGGGTGCAAAGTATCCATGTCCATCTGAATAACAATAATTCTTAAATCTAAATCATTGTCGTGTCGTCAGAGGGGGTATAGAGGTATTTTTCATTTTCAAAATTACTTCAAATATCTAATATGACTTGGCACGCATCATACTGGGGTGCAAAGTATCCATATATATCTAAATAACAATAATTCGTCAACAGAAATCATTGTCGGGTCGTCAGAAGAGGTATAGAGGGATTTTTCATATTCAATATTTCTTCAAAAATCTAATATTACTTGGCACGCATCATGGTGGGGTGCAGAATATCCATATCTATCTGAATAACAATAATTCCTTAACAGAAATTTTTGTTGTGTCGTCAGAGGGGGTATAGAGGGATTTTTCAATTTCAAAATTACCTCAAAATTCAATATGACTTGGCACGCAACATGGTGGGGGCAGAATATTCATTTTCATCTGAATAACAATAATTCGTCAACAGAAATCATTGTCGGGTCGTTAGAAGGGGTATAGAGGGATTTTTCATTTTCAATATTTCTTCAAAACTCTAATATTACTTGGCACGCATCATGGTGGGGTGCATAATATTAATATCTATCTGAATAACAATAATTTCTCAACAGAAATTATTGTCGTGTCGTCAGAGGGGGTATAGATGGATTTTTCATTTTCAAAATTACCTCAAAATCAAATATGACCTGGCACGCAACATGGTGGGGTACAGAATATCCATTTCTATCTGAATAACAATAATTCGTCAAGAGAAATCAATGTCGGGTAGTCAGAATAGGTATAGAGGAATTTTTCATTTTCAAAATTACTTCAAAAATCTAATATGACTTGGCACGCAACATGGTGGGGTGCAGAATATCCATTTTCATACGACTAACAATAATTCGTCAAGGGAAATCATTGTCGGGTCGTAAAAAGAGGTATAGAGGGATATTTCATTTTCAAAATTACTTCAAAAATCAAATGAGTTGGCACGTATCATGGTGGGGTGCAAAGTATCCTTGTTCATCTGAATAACATTAATTCATCAACAGAAATCATTGTCGGGACGTCAGAGGGGGTATAGAGGAATTTATCATTTTCAAAATGACTTCAAAAATGTAATATGACTTGGCACAGATCATGTTGGGGTACAGAATATCCATTTCCATCTCAATAACAATAATTCGTCAACAGAAATCATCGACGGGTCGTTGGAGGGGGTATAGAGGGATTTTTCATTTTCAAAATTTCTTCAAAAATCTAATATGGCTTGGCACGCATCATGGTGGGGTGCAGAATATCCATTTATATCTGAATAACAATAATTTGTCAACAGAACTCATTGTCGGGTCGTCAGAGGGGGTATAGAGGGATTTTTCATTTTCAAAATGACTTCAACAATCAAATATGACATGGCACGCATCATGGTGGGGTGCAGACTATTTATTTTCATCTGAATTACAATAACTCGTCAACAGAAATCAATGTCGTGTCGTCAGAGGGGGTATAGAGGAATTTATCATTTTCAAAATGACTTCAAAAATGTAATATGACTTGGCACAGATCATGTTGGGGTACAGAATATCCATTTCCATCTCAATAACAATAATTCGTCAACAGAAATCATTGTCGGGTCGTCAGAGGAGGTATAGAGGAATTTTTCATTTTCAAAATTTCTTCAAAAATCTAATATGACTTGGCTCACATCATGGTGGGGTGCAATGTATCCATGTCCATCTATATAACAATAATTCGTCAATTTAAATCATTGCCGGGTCGTCAGAAGGGGTATAGAGGGATTTTTTATTTTCAAAAAGACTTCAAAAATAAAATATGATATGGCACGCATCATGGAGGGGTGCAGAATATCCATTTCCATCTGAAAAACAATAATTCGTCAACAGAAATCATTGTCGGGTCGTTAGAGGGGGAATAGAGGGATTTTTCATTTTCAATATTTCTTCAAAAATCTTATATGACTTGGCACGCATCATGGTGGGGTGCAGAATATCCATTTCCATCTCAATAACAATATTTTGTCAACAGAAATCATTTTCGGGTCGTCAGAGGGGGTATAGAGGGATTTTTTATTTTCAAAAAGACTTCAAAAATCAAATATGATATGGCACGCATCATGGAGGGGTGCAGAATATCCATTTCCATCTGAAAAACAATAATTCGTCAACAGAAATCATTGTCGGGTCGTCAGAGGGGGTATAGAGGAATTTTTCATTTTCAAATTTACTTCAAAAATCTAATATGACTTGGCACGCATCATTTTGGGGTGCAAAGTATCCATGTCCATCTGAATAACAATAATTCGTCAACATAAATCATTGTCGTGTCGTCAGAGGGGGTATAGAGGGATTTTTCATTTTCAAAATTACTTCAAAAATCAAATATGACTTGGCACGTATCATGGAGGAGTGCATAATATCCATTTTCATCTTAATATCAATAATTCGTCAACAGAAATTATTGTCGGGTCGTCAGAGGGGGTTAAAGGGGATTTTATTTTTCAAAACTATTCAAAAATCGAATATAACTTGGCACGCATCATAGTAGGGTGCGAAATCTTCATTTTCATCTGAATAACAGTAATTCGTCAACAGAAATCATTGTCGGGTCGTCAGAGGGGGTATAGAGGGATTTTTCATTACCAAAATGACTTCAAGAATCAAATATGACTTGGCACGCATCATGGTGGGGTGCAGAATATCCATTTCCATCTGAATAACAATAATTTATCAACAGAAATCATTGTCGGGTCGTTAGAGGCGGTATAGAGGGATTTTTCATTTTCAATATATCTTCAAAAATCTAATATGACTTGGCACGCATCATGGTGGGGTGCAGGATATCCATTCCCATCTGAATAACAATAATTTATCAACAGAAATCATTGTCGGGTCGTTAGAGGGGGTATAGAGTGATTTTTCATTTTCAATATATCTTCAAAAATCTAATATGACTTGGCACGCATCATGGTGGGGTGCAAAGTATCCATTTCCATCTGAATAACAAGAATTCGTCAACAGAAATCACTGTCGGGTCGTTAGATGGGGTATAGAGGGATTTTTCATTTTCAATATTTCTTCAAAAATCTAATATGACTTGGCACGCATAATGGTGGGGTGCAGAATATCTTTTTCCATCTGAATAACAATAATTCGTCGAGAGAAATCATTGTCGGGTCGTTAAAGGGGGTATCGAGGGATTTTTCATTTTCAAAATTACCTCAAAATTTAATATGACTTGGCACGCAACATGGTGGGGGCAGAATATTCATTTTCATCTGAATAACAATAACTCGTCAACAGAAATCATTGTCGGGTCGTTAGAGGGGGTATAGAGGGATTTTTCATTTTCAATATTTCTTCAAAAATCTTATATGAATTGGCACGCATCATGGTGGGGTGCAGATTATCCATTTCCATCTCAATAACAATAATTTGTCAACAGAAATTATTGTCGGGTAGTCAGAGGGGGTGTAGAGGGATTTTTCATTTTCAAAATGACTTCAAAAATCTAATATTACTTGGCACGCATCATGGTGGGGTGCAGAATATCCATATCTATCTGAATAACAATAATTCCTTAACAGAAATTATTGTTGTGTCGTCAGAGGGGGTATAGAGGGATTTTTCATTTTCAAATTTACTTCATAAATCAAATATGACTTGGCACGCATCATGGTGGGGTGCAAAGTATCCATGTCCATCTGAATAACAATAATTCGTCAACAGAAATTATTGTCGGGTCGTCAGAGGGGGTTAAAGGGAATTTTCTTTTTCAAAACTACTTCAAAAATCGAGTATAACTTGGCACGCATCATAGTAAGGTGCAAAATCTTCATCTTCATCTGAATAACAATAATTCGTCAACAGAAATCATTGTCGGGTCGTCAGAGGGGGTATAGAGGGATTTTTCATTACTAAAATTACTTCAAAAATCAAATATGACTTGGCACGCATCATGGTGGGGTGCCGAATATCCATTTCCATCTGAATAACAATAACTTATCAACAGAAATCATTGTCGGGTCGTTAGAGGGGGTATAGAGGGATTTTTCATTTTCAATATATCTTCAAAAATCTAATATGACTTGGCACGCATCATGGTGGGGTGCAGAATATCTATTTCCATCTGAATAACAATTATTCGTCTACAGAAATCATTGTCGGGTCGTTAGAGGGGGTATAGAGGGATTTTTCATTTTCAAAATCAAATGTGACTTGGCAAGCAACATTGTGGGGTGCAGAATATTCATATCTTTTTTTTTTTTTTTTTTCAGTGGGGTGGAAATCCTCATGGACTCTGATCGCTCGGTGTCCATCGCGTATCAGTAGTGTCAGACTCTTACTGACTAAAACCACCCCAGGTGTGCTGCACTTGCCAAGCCGTTAGGCCATAAAGCTGCACCTACATCCCATTCCAACGTCCACGTCACGATATCCCTCGCTCCTTCGCCCCGCCACACCCCCCCACCACCATTGGGTCGTGACCCACCGAATACTGGGCGGGCAATCAGCGGGGAAGATCCTTCCTTCTTTATTCCGCTCATCCTCCACATTCAAACAGCGCCCTCCCTGGTCGGCAGTCTTATTCTATCCGAGCGCCTGCTCTCCCGATTTACTTTCGTCGCTCGTTTATCCCGAAGCCAGGCCACTATTACCGTCGCATTGACACTATGTTGGTTCTCATACTTCTTCATCCTCGACCACAGCCCCCGCCCATTCATTCAATATCCTTACCCATTCATCCTTCACACCATTCGTATCCCTTAGCTGTAACGTTCCAAGTCTATCCTCCTCTTCCTCGATCCTCCTTCTCCATTCTACCCTTTCTCTCCGCATGCAATCGTTCCTGATGTGCTCCGCCGTGTCAGTCCCGCCAGTTCCACACTGGCATGGGGTCTCTTGTGCAATTCCGAACCTTGCCAGGTAACCCCGAAAGTTCCCATGCCCTGTGACCAGTTGCACTGCCTTCCTTGCTAATGGTATACACCCCATCCCTACCCTGTTGCACATACCATGTACGCTTCTGCCGGTCCTGCCGCTGTCCCATTCACCCTGCCATTTTTCCATCACCATTCTCCTAATCCTTTCCCTCTCCTCCATTCTGCTATGTCCCAAGTCTATTTGCCATGTGATCTCTTGCAGTTCCGCACCTCTTCTACTCTCTTCATCTGCTCTTCTGTTACCCTCATTCTCTCTAACATGCCCTTTCCTCCACTCAATTTCCGTCACCAATCCCGCTACCCTTCTGTTTTCAAGCATTCTCCTAATACGAGCTGCCCTTTTGCTCTTCGATCTCGCATTCCTAATGGTCTCCACTGCTCCAGGCGAGTCACTTATTATTCTTATGTCCATCTCTCCACCCATCAGTACCCCTTTACCTATAGCCACCATTTCGGCTTCCTGTACGCTTCCCAGCTCACTGATTCTTTCCCGACCCATTCTCCACTCGCTCCCCTCCTTATGCGCCCATCCTATACCCACTCGTCCATCCTCTCTCTTAACCGCGTCCACAAATACCTCTTTTAGCCCTTCTCGGTTCTCCAGAATTGTTCCGATCATCCATGGGTATATTCTGTCGCACCCGTTTATCCGTCCTCTTACTTTTTCTTTTCCGTGCGCCTTCCATTCTTCATACCTCGTTGCTGCCTCTATGTATAGAGGCGCCATCCCAGTCAGCACGCATAACGCGGCTGACGGCGCCGTTCTATATGCCCCGCTGGCCGATAGCGTAAACGGTCTCTGTATCGCCCCCAATTGTCTGATCACCCTAGAGTCCTTCGCTCTTGCTCCCCACACTTGGACGCCATACATCACCGCCGGCTTAACCACTCTTTCGAAAATCAGTCTGACACATCCTCTCCTTAGCCTTACGTCACGGCCCGTCCATCTTCTTAGTTTTCCTGCAACTATAGCCGTTCTCCTTTTTACCTCCTTAAGATGATCAATGTACAGTAGGCCCTTGTCTACTATCATGCCCAAGTATGTGATGTTACCGCCGCACTCAATCCGTTGCTCTCTCACCCTAACCACCGGTTCCTTGTCCAGTTTCCTGGCCGGGACAAACATGCATTCGGTCTTGTTTTCGTTATACCTCAGCCACATTTCATCCTCCCATTCTTGACATTCTTTCCACACCTCCTTCCACATCCTTTCTATTTTCTTTACCGACGGGCCAACCACCACTATCAGTTGGTCGTCGGCGTAGGCCTGGGCCCACACCTTCGTCCCACTACTTACTCTGTGCGCCACTGGCACCCCTTCATTTATCCTGTCATATTCCTTTTCGTTTACTGCCCTCATCCTCTCGAACCACGCTTCCATGACAATAAGCCATAGCGTGGGTCCCAGGCTGGATCCCTGCGGGCACCCCCTGTCCACGATTGCTTCCACGCCTCCACTCTTGACTCTTCTTTCGCCTACAAATTCCATGCACAACTTGCCAATGTTCTCCGGTAGCCCCATCTTCCTCATATTCCATCCTATCGCAGGTCCCCATGCCGTGTTGAAAGCGTTCGACAAATCCAGCGCCATCACCATGCTATGCATACCCTCGTTCTTACTTCTCTTTATTCTCTCCACCATATTCTCAACAGCAGTCGATGTGTCCAATCCCGCCCTGAAGCCAAATTGGCAGGGCGAGAACTTCTGTCCTCTTTCACACCACACCTGTACTCTTCCGCTGAGAAGCCGGTCGAAAGTTCGCCCTAACGCGGTCAGCAAGCTGATCGGCCTTAGGCTACTATCCTTCTTAGGAATCCACACAACCTTCATCACCTTCCATACTGCAGGGAAATACCTCAGCCTAAGGCATGCGTTGAGTATATCCGTAAGATCTTCGCTTATTAGGTTCGCCACGTGTTTCATCACCTCATTAGGTATGCCGTCTGTTCCCGTCGCTTTGTTGTCTTTTAATCCTTCCATTACCTCTTGTACCTCCCTCACCGTGAAGTTGGGCTGCTCCGGTCCCCATCCTTCATCTCCGTCCTCCCTAATGCAGCGTCTACCCATGGTGTCTTTTCCCCTGTCATCGTTCGGGAAGTACTTGTCCAGCAGGTATCTGCTGGTTTCGTGCTTCCCCTCGGTGTATGTGCCATCCTCCCTCTTAGCCGTGCCCGGTATTTCCTCTGCCCTTTCTTTCCTCAGGAGCCCAAACACTCTGTTCCACGGTTTCTCCGATTGCAACCTCTCGACCCTTTCTTTCAGCCACTCGATTCTTGCCCTTGCAATCCCCCTCTTGTACTCATTCCTCTCTCTCCTAAATATACCCTGTTTTCTGATTCTTTCATCCTCTATTCTTTCTTCCTGGTACTCCCTCCTGAGTTTCCTCACTCTTCTTCTCATCCTACCCAACTCATCATTCCACCATTCTCTCTCCTCTTGCTCCTCTTTTGTACTCCTGGGTATTGCCTTGCGACACGCCCGAACAATCAAGGACTGGAGTTTCCCCGCTTCTGCTTCTACCTCCTCACTGCTATCTATTTTCCCCATATCATATGTCGAGAGTATCTCCTCCACCACGGCCCAATTTGTCCTTCCCACATTCAAAAATGTCCTTTTTCGCGTTGTCGGCTCTCCGGCTATTAGGAAACGTATCACTCGATGATCGCTCAGTGACTCATCCTCGCTTACCTCCCAGTCTCTCACCCAGCTCTTGCTGCAAATGGTTAGGTCAATCCAGCTCTCGCCTCTTCCACTAGAGAACGTCGCCAGGCTGTTCGCATCATTCTCAATCTGATAACCCTTCTCCACTATCCAGTCCAGTATATCCTCTCCTCTTTCATCCGTCACCATATATTCATATCTATCTGAATAACAATAATTTATCAACAGAAATCATTGTCGGGTCGTTAGAGGGGGTATGGAGGGATTTTTCATTTTCAATATATCCTCAAAAATCTAATATGACTTGGCACGCATCATGGTGAAGTGCAGGATATCCATTTCCATCTGACTAACAATAATTTATCAACAGAAATCATTGTCGAGTCGTTAGAGGGGGTATAGAGGGATTTTTCATTTTCAATATATCCTCAAAAATCTAATATGACTTGGCACGCATCATGGTGAAGTGCAGGATATCCATTTCCATCTGACTAACAATAATTTATCAACAGAAATCATTGTCGGGTCGTTAGAGGGGGTATAGAGGGATTTTTCATTTTCAATATATCCTCAAAAATCTAATATGACTTGGCACGCATCATGGTGAAGTGCAGGATATCCATTTCCATCTGAATAACAATAATTTATCAACAGAAATCATTGTCGGGTCGTTAGAGGGGGTATAGAGGGATTTTTCATTTTCAATATATCTTCAAAAATCTAATATGACTTGGCACGCATCATGGTGGGGTGCAGAATATCTATTTCCATCTGAATAACAATAATTCGTCTACAGAAATCATTGTCGGGTCGTTAGAGGGGGTATAGAGGGATTTTTCATTTTCAAAATTACCTGAAAATCAAATATGACTTGGCACGCATCATGGTTGGGAGCAAAGTATCCATGTCCATCTGAATAACAATAATTCTTCAATTTAAATCATTGTCGTGTCGTCAGAGGGGGTAAAGAGGTATTTTTCATTTTCAAAATTACTTCAAAAATCTAATATGACTTGGCACGCATCATACTGGGGTGCAAAGTATCCATATATATCTAAATAACAATAATTCGTCAACAGAAATCATTGTCGGGTCGTTAGAGGGGGTATAGAGGGATTTTTCATTTTCAATATTTCTTCAAAAATCTAATATGACTTGGCACGCATTATGGTAGGGTGCAGAATATCCATTTCCATCTGAATAACAATAATTCGTCAACAGAAATCATTGTCGGGTCGTCAGAGGGGGTATAGAGGGATTTTTCATTTTCAAAATTACTTCAAAAATCTAATATGACTTGGCACGTATCATGGTGGAGTGCATAATATCCGCTTTCATCTAAATAACAATAATTCGTCTACAGAAATTATTGTCGGGTCGTCAGAGGGGGTTGAAGGGAATTTTCATTTTCAAAATTACTTCAAAAATCGAATATAACTTGGCACGCATCATAGAAGGGTGCAAAATCTTCATTTCCATCTGAATAACAATAATTCGTCAACAGAAATCATTGTCGGGTCGTCAGAGGGGGTATAGAGGGATTTTCATTTTCAAAATGACTTCAAAAATCAAATATGACTTGGCACGCATCATGGTGGGGTGCAGAATATCCATTTCCATCTGAATAACAATAATTCGTCAACAGAAATCATTGTCGGGTCGTAAAAGGGGGTATAGAGGGATTCTTCATTTTCAATATATCTTCAAAAATCTAATATGACTTGGCACGCATCATAGTGGGGTGCAAAGTATCCATTTCCATCTGAATAACAATAATTCGCCAAACAGAAATCATTGTCGGGTCGTCAGAGGGGGTATAGAGGGATTTTTCATTTTCAAAATTACCTCAAAATGAAATATGACTTGGCACGCATCATGGTGGGGTGCAGAATATCCAGTTCCATCTAAACAACAATAATTCGTCAACAGAAATCATTGACGGGTCGTTGGAGAGGGTATAGAGTGATTTTTCATTTTCAAAATTTCTTCAAAAATCTAATATGACTTGGCACGCATTATGGTGGGGTGCAGAATATCCATTTTCATCTGAATAGCAATAAATTATCAACAGAAATCATTGTCGGGTCGTTAGAGGGGGTATAGAGGGATTTTTCGTTTTCAATATATCTTCAAATATCCAATATGACTTGGCACGCATCATGGTGGGGTGCAAAGTATCCATTTCCATCTGAATAACAAGAATTCGTCAACAGAAATCAACGTCGGGTCGTTAGATGGGGTATAGAGGGATTTTTCATTTTCAATATTTCTTCAAAAATCTAATATGACATGGCACGCAGAACAATAATTCGTCAACAGAAATCATTGACGGGTCGTTGGAGACGGTATAGAGTGATTTTTCATTTTCAAAATTTCTTTAAAAATCTAATATGACTTGGCACGCATTATGGTGGGGTGCAGAATTTCCATTTCCATCTGAATAACAATAAATTATCAACAGAAATCATTGTCGGGTCGTAAGAGGGGGTATAGAGGGATTTTTCATTTTCAAAATTACTTCAAAAATCTAATATGACTTGGCACGCATCATAATAGGGTGCACAATATCTATTTCCATCTGAATAACAAGAATTCGTCGACAGAAATCAATGTCGGGTCGTTAGATGGGGTATAGAGGGATTTTTCATTTTCAATATTTCTTCAAAAATCTAATATGACTTGGCACGCATAATGGTGGGGTGCAGAATATCCATTTCCATCTCAATAACAATAATTTGTCAACAGAAATCATTGTCGGGTCGGGGTATAGAGTGATTTTTCATTTTCAAAATTTCTTTAAAAATCTAATATGACTTGGCACGCATTATGGTGGGGTGCATAATTTCCACTTCCATCTGAATAACAATAAATTATCAACAGAAATCATTGTCGGGTCGTGAGAGGGGGTATAGAGGGATTTTTCATTTTCAATATATCTTCAAAAATCTAAGATGACTTGGCACGCATCATAGTGGGGTGCAAAGTATCCATGTCCATCTGAATAACAATAATTCTTCAATTTAAATCATTGTCGTGTCGTCAGAGGGGGTACAGAGGTATCTTTCATTTTCAAAATTACTTCAAAAATCTAATATGACTTGGCACGCATCATAATAGGGTGCAGAATATCTATTTCCATCTGAATAACAAGAATTCGTCGACAGAAATCAATGTCGAGTCGTTAGATGGGGTATAGAGGGATTTTTCATTTTCAATATTTCTTCAAAAATCTAATATGACTTGGCACGCATAATGGTGGGGTGCAGAATATCCATTTTCATCTCAATAATAATAATTTGTCAACAGAAATCATTGTCGGGTCGATGTATAGAGTGATTTTTCATTTTCAAAATTTCTTTAAAAATCTAATATGACTTGGCACGCATTATGGTGGGGTGCAGAATTTCCATTTCCATCTGAATAACAATAAATTATCAACAGAAATCATTGTCGGGTGGTAAGAGGGGGTATAGAGGGATTTTTCATTTTCAATATATCTTCAAAAATCTAATATGACTTGGCACGCATCATAGTGGGGTGCAAAGTATCCATGTCCATCTGAATAACAATAATTCGCCAACAGAAATCATTGTCGGGTCGTCAGAGGGGGTATAGAGGGATTTTTCATTTTCAAAATTACCTCAAAATGAAATATGACTTGGCACGCATCATGGTGGGGTGCAGATTATCCAGTTCCATCTGAACAACAATAATTCATCAACAGAAATCATTGACGGGTCGTTGGAGAGGGTATAGAGTGATTTTTCATTTTCAAAATTTCTTCAAAAATCTAATATGACTTGGCACGCATTATGGTGGGGTGCAGAATATCCATTTCCATCTGAATAACAATAAATTATCAACAGAAATCATTGTCGGGTCGTTAGAGGGGGAATAGAGGGATTTTTCATTTTCAATATATCTTCAAAAATCCAATATGACTTGGCACGCATCATGGTGGGGTGCAAAGTATCCATGTCCATCTGAATAACAATAATTCTTCAATTTAAATCATTGTCGTGTCGTCAGAGGGGGTATAGAGGTATTTTTCATTTTCAAAATTACTTCAAAAATCTAATATGACTTGGCACGCATCATAATAGGGTGCAGAATATCCATTTCCATCTGAATAACAAGAATTCGTCGACAGAAATCAATTTCGAGTCGTTAGATGGGGTATAGAGGGATTTTTCATTTTCAATATTTCTTCAAAAATCTAATATGACTTGGCACGCATAATGGTGGGGTGCAGAATATCTATTTCCATTTGAATAACAATAATTCGTCGACAGAAATTATTGTCGGGTCGTTAGAGGGGGTATAGAGGGATTTTTCATTTTCAAAATTACCTCAAAATCAAATATGACTTGGCACGCAACATGGTGGGGTGCAGAATATTCATTTCCTTCTGAATAACATTAATTCGTCGACAGAAATCATTGTCGGGTCGTTAGAGGGGGTATAGAGGGATTTTTCATTTTCAATATTTCTTCAAAAATCCAATATGACTTGGCCCGCATCATGGTGGGGTGCAGAATATTCATTTTCATCTGACTAACAATAATTCGTCAACAGAAATCATTGTCGGGTCGTCAGAAGGGGTATAGAGGGATTTTACATTTTCAAAATGACTTCAAAAATCAAATAAGACTTGGCACGCATCATGGTGGGGTACAGAATATTCATTTCCATCTCAATAACAATAATTTGTCAACAGAAATCATTGTCGGGACGTCAGAGGGGGTATAGAGGGATTTCTTATATTCAAAATTACTTCAAAAATCTTATATGACTTGGCACGCATCATAGTGGTGTGCACAGTATCCATATATATGTAAATAATAATAATTCGTCAACAGAAATCATTGTCGGGTCGTTAGAGGGGGTATAGAGGGATTTCCCATTTTCAATATATCTTCAAAAATCTAATATGACTTGGCACGCATCATGGTGGGGTGCAGAATATCCATTTCCATCTGAATAACAATAATTCGTCAACAGAAATCATTGTCGGGTCGTAAAAGGGGGTATAGAGGGATTCTTCATTTTCAATATATCTTCAAAAATCTAATATGACTTGGCACGCATCATAGTGGGGTGCAAAGTATCCATTTCCATCTGAATAACAATAATTCGCCAAACAGAAATCATTGTCGGGTCGTCAGAGGGGGTATAGAGGGATTTTTCATTTTCAAAATTACCTCAAAATGAAATATGACTTGGCACGCATCATGGTGGGGTGCAGAATATCCAGTTCCATCTAAACAACAATAATTCGTCAACAGAAATCATTGACGGGTCGTTGGAGAGGGTATAGAGTGATTTTTCATTTTCAAAATTTCTTCAAAAATCTAATATGACTTGGCACGCATTATGGTGGGGTGCAGAATATCCATTTTCATCTGAATAGCAATAAATTATCAACAGAAATCATTGTCGGGTCGTTAGAGGGGGTATTGAGGGATTTTTCGTTTTCAATATATCTTCAAATATCCAATATGACTTGGCACGCATCATGGTGGGGTGCAAAGTATCCATTTCCATCTGAATAACAAGAATTCGTCAACAGAAATCAATGTCGGGTCGTTAGATGGGGTATAGAGGGATTTTTCATTTTCAATATTTCTTCAAAAATCTAATATGACATGGCACGCAGAACAATAATTCGTCAACAGAAATCATTGACGGGTCGTTGGAGACGGTATAGAGTGATTTTTCATTTTCAAAATTTCTTTAAAAATCTAATATGACTTGGCACGCATTATGGTGGGGTGCAGAATTTCCATTTCCATCTGAATAACAATAAATTATCAACAGAAATCATTGTCGGGTCGTAAGAGGGGGTATAGAGGGATTTTTCATTTTCAAAATTACTTCAAAAATCTAATATGACTTGGCACGCATCATAATAGGGTGCACAATATCTATTTCCATCTGAATAACAAGAATTCGTCGACAGAAATCAATGTCGGGTCGTTAGATGGGGTATAGAGGGATTTTTCATTTTCAATATTTCTTCAAAAATCTAATATGACTTGGCACGCATAATGGTGGGGTGCAGAATATCCATTTCCATCTCAATAACAATAATTTGTCAACAGAAATCATTGTCGGGTCGGGGTATAGAGTGATTTTTCATTTTCAAAATTTCTTTAAAAATCTAATATGACTTGGCACGCATTATGGTGGGGTGCAGAATTTCCATTTCCATCTGAATAACAATAAATTATCAACAGAAATCATTGTCGGGTGGTAAGAGGGGGTATAGAGGGATTTTTCATTTTCAATATATCTTCAAAAATCTAATATGACTTGGCACGCATCATAGTGGGGTGCAAAGTATCCATGTCCATCTGAATAACAATAATTCGCCAACAGAAATCATTGTCGGGTCGTCAGAGGGGGTATAGAGGGATTTTTCATTTTCAAAATTACCTCAAAATGAAATATGACTTGGCACGCATCATGGTGGGGTGCAGATTATCCAGTTCCATCTGAACAACAATAATTCATCAACAGAAATCATTGACGGGTCGTTGGAGAGGGTATAGAGTGATTTTTCATTTTCAAAATTTCTTCAAAAATCTAATATGACTTGGCACGCATTATGGTGGGGTGCAGAATATCCATTTCCATCTGAATAACAATAAATTATCAACAGAAATCATTGTCGGGTCGTTAGAGGGGGAATAGAGGGATTTTTCATTTTCAATATATCTTCAAAAATCCAATATGACTTGGCACGCATCATGGTGGGGTGCAAAGTATCCATGTCCATCTGAATAACAATAATTCTTCAATTTAAATCATTGTCGTGTCGTCAGAGGGGGTATAGAGGTATTTTTCATTTTCAAAATTACTTCAAAAATCTAATATGACTTGGCACGCATCATAATAGGGTGCAGAATATCCATTTCCATCTGTATAACAAGAATTCGTCGACAGAAATCAATTTCGAGTCGTTAGATGGGGTATAGAGGGATTTTTCATTTTCAATATTTCTTCAAAAATCTAATATGACTTGGCACGCATAATGGTGGGGTGCAGAATATCTATTTCCATTTGAATAACAATAATTCGTCGACAGAAATTATTGTCGGGTCGTTAGAGGGGGTATAGAGGGATTTTTCATTTTCAAAATTACCTCAAAATCAAATATGACTTGGCACGCAACATGGTGGGGTGCAGAATGTTCATTTCCTTCTGAATAACATTAATTCGTCGACAGAAATCATTGTCGGGTCGTTAGAGGGGGTATAGAGGGATTTTTCATTTTCAATATTTCTTCAAAAATCCAATATGACTTGGCCCGCATCATGGTGGGGTGCAGAATATTCATTTTCATCTGACTAACAATAATTCGTCAACAGAAATCATTGTCGGGTCGTCAGAAGGGGTATAGAGGGATTTTACATTTTCAAAATGACTTCAAAAATCAAATAAGACTTGGCACGCATCATGGTGGGGTACAGAATATCCATTTCCATCTCAATAACAATAATTTGTCAACAGAAATCATTGTCGGGACGTCAGAGGGGGTATAGAGGGATTTCTTATATTCAAAATTACTTCAAAAATCTTATATGACTTGGCACGCATCATAGTGGTGTGCACAGTATCCATATATATGTAAATAATAATAATTCGTCAACAGAAATCATTGTCGGGTCGTTAGAGGGGGTATAGAGGGATTTCCCATTTTCAATATATCTTCAAAAATCTAATATAACTTGGCACTCATCATATTGGGGTGCAAAGTATCCATGTCCATCTGAATAACAATAATTCGTCAATTTAAATCATTGTCGTGTCGTCAGAGGGGGTATAGAGGTATTTCTCATTTTCAAAATTACTTCAAAAATCTAATATGACTTGGCTCGCATCATAGTGGTGTGCACAGTATCCATATATATCTAAATAATAATAATTCGTCAACAGAAATCATTGTCGGGTCGTCAGAGGGGGTATAGAGGGATTTTTCAAAAACAAAATGATTTCAAAAATCAAATATGACAAGGCTCGCATCATGGCGGGGTGCAGAATATCCATTTCTATCTGACTAACATTAATTCGTCAACATAAATCATTGTCGTGTCGTCAGAGGGGTTATGGAGGGATTTTTCATTTTCAAAATTACTTCCAAAATCTAATATGACTTGGCACGCATCTTGGTGGGATGCAAAGTATCCATGTCCATCTGAATAACAATAATTCGTCAATTTAAATCATTGTCGTGTCGTCAGAGGGGGTATAGAGGTATTTCTCATTTTCAAAATTACTTCAAAACTCTAATATGACTTGGCACGCATCATAGTGGTGTGCAAAGTATCCATATATATCTAAATAACAATAATTCGTCAACAGAAATCATTGTCGGGTCGTCAGAGGGGGTATAGAGGGATTTTTCATTTTCAAAATTACCTCAAAATCAAATATGACTTGGCACGCAACATGGTGGGGTGCAGAATATCCATTTCCATCTGAATAACAATAATTCGTCAGCAGAAATTTTTGGCGGGTCGTTAGAGGGGATATAGAGGGATTTTTCATTTTCAATATATCTTCAAAAATCTAATATGACTTGGCACGCATCATGGTGGGGTGCAGAATATCCATTTCCATCTGAATAACAATAATTCGTCAACAGAAATCATTGTCGGGTCGTCAGAGGGGGTATAGAGGGATTTTTCACTTTCAAAATTACTTCAAAAATCTAATATGACTTGGCACGCATCATGGTGTGGTGCAAAGTATCCATGTCCATCTGAATAACAATAATTCGTCAACATAAATCATTGTCGTGTCGTCAGAGGGGGTATAGAGGGATTTTTCATTTTCAAAATTACTTCAAAAATCAAATATGACTTGGCACGTATCATGATGGAGTGCATAATATCCATTTTCATCTAAATTACAATAATTCATCAACAGAAATTATTGTCGGGTCGTCAGAGGGGGTATAGAGGGATTTTTCATTTTCAAAATGACTTCAAAAATCTAATATGACTTGGCACGCATCATGGTGGGGTGCAAAGTATCCATGTCCATCTGAATAACAATAATCCATTAACAGAAATCATTGTCGGGTCGTTAGAGGGGGTATAGAAGGATTTTTCATTTTCAATATATCTTCAAAAATCTAATATGACTTGGCACGCATCATGGTGGGGTGCAAAGTATCCATGTCCATCTGAATAACAAAAATTTATCAACAGAAATCATTGTCGGGTCGTTAGAGGGGGTATAGAGGGATTTTTCATTTTCAAAATTACCTCAAAATTTAATATGACTTGGCACGCAACATGGTGGGGTGCAGAATATCCATTACTATCTGAATAACAATAATTCGTCAGCAGAAATTTTTGGCGGGTCGTTAGAGGGGATATAGAGGGATTTTTCATTTTCAATATTTCTTCAAAAATCTAATATGACTTGGCACGCATCATGGTGGGGTGCAGAATATCCGTTTCCATCTGAATAACAATAATTCGTCAACAGAAATCATTGTCGGGTCGTCAGAGGGGGTATAGAGGGATTTTTCATTTTCAAAATTACTTCAAAAATCAAATATGACTTGGCACGTATCATGATGGAGTGCATAATATCCATTTTCACCTAAATTACAATAATTCGTCTACAGAAATTATTGTCGGGTCGTCAGAGGGGGTATAGAGGGATTTTTCATTCTCAAAATGACTTCAAAAATCTAATATGACTTGGCACGCAACATGGTGGAGGCATAATATTCATTTTCATCTGAATAACAATAACTCGTCAACAGAAATCATTGTCGAGTCGTTAGAGGGGGTATAGAGGGATTTTTCATTTTCAATATTTCTTCAAAAATCTTATATGAATTGGCACGCATCATGGTGGGGTGCAGAATATCCATTTCCATCTCAATAACAATAATTTGTCAACAGAAATCATTGTCGGGTCGTTAGAGGGGGTATAGAGGGATTTTTCATTTTCAAAACTACCTCAAAATTTAATATGACTTGGCACGCAACATGGTGGGGGCAGAATATTCATTTTCATCTGAATAACTATAACTCGTCAACAGAAATCATTGTCGGGTCGTTAGAGGGGGTATACAGGAATTTTTCATTTTCAATATTTCTTCAAAAATCTTATATGAATTGGCACGCATCATGGTGGGGTGCAGAATATCCATTTCCATCTCAATAACAATAAATTGTCAACAGAAATCATTGTCGGGTCGTCAGAGGGGGTATAGAGGGATTTTTCATTTTCAAAATGACTTCAAAAATCTAATATTACTTGGCACGCACCATGGTGGGGTGCAGAATATCCATATCTATCTGAATAACAATAATTCCTCAACAGAAATTATTGTTGTGTCGTCAGAGGGGGTATAGAGGGATTTTTCATTTTCAAAATTACTTCAAAAATCAAATATGACTAGGCACGTATCATGGAGGAGTGCATAATATCCATTTTCATCTAAATAACAATAATTCGTCAACAGAAATTATTGTCGGGTCGTCAGAGGGGGTTGAAGGGAAATTTCTTTTTCAAAACTACTTCAAAATTCGAAAATAACTTGGCACGCATCATAGTAAGGTGCAAAATCTTCATTTTCATCTGAATAACAATAATTCGTCAACAGAAATCTTTGTCGGGTCGTCAGAGGGGGTATAGAGGGATTATTCATTACTAAAATGACTTCAAAAATCAAATATGACTTGGCACGCATCATGGTGGGGTACAGAATATCCATTTTCATCTCAATAACAATAATTTGTCAACAGAAATCATTGTCGGGTCGTCAGAGGGGGTATAGAGGGATTTTTCATTTTCAAAATGACTTCAAAAATCTAATATGACTTGGCACGCATCATGGTGGGGTGCCGAATATCCATTTCCATCTGAATAACAATAATTTATCAACAGAAATCATTGTCGGGTCGTTAGAGGGGGTATAGAGGGATTTTTCATTTTCAATATATCTTCAAAAATCTATTATGACTTGGCACGCATCATGGTGGGGTGCAGGATATCCACCTCCATCTGAATAACAATAATTTATCAACAGAAATCATTGTCGGGTCGTTAGAGGGGGTATAGAGGGATTTTTCATTTTCAATATATCTTCAAAAATCTAATATGACTTGGCACGCATCATGGTGGGGTGCAAAGTATCCATTTCCATCTGAAAAACAAGAATTCGTCAACAGAAATCAATGTCGGGTCGTTAGATGGGGTATAGAGGGATTTTTCATTTTCAATATTTCTTCAAAAATCTAATATGACATGGCACGCATAATGGTGGGGTGCAGAATATCTATTTCCATTTGAATAACAATAATTTGTCAACAGAAATCATTGTCGGGTCGTCAGAGGGGGTATAGAGGGATTTTGCATTTTCAAAATTACCTCAAAATGAAATATGACTTGGCACGCATCATGGTGGGGTGCAGAATATCCAGTTCCATCTGAACAACAATAATTCGTCAACAGAAATCATTGACGGGTCGTTGGAGAGGGTATAGAGTGATTTTTCATTTTCAAAATTTCTTCAAAAATCTAATATGACTTGGCACGCATTATGGTGGGGTGCAGAATATCCATTTCCATCTGAATAACAATAAATTATCAACAAAAATCATTGTCGGGTCGTTAGAGTGGGTATAGAGGGATTTTTCATTTTCAATATTTCTTCAAAAATCCAATATGACTTGGCCCGCATCATGGTGGGGTGCAGAATATTCATTTCTATCTGACTAACATTAATTCGTCAACATATATCATTGTCGTGTCGTCAGAGGGGTTATGGAGGGATTTTTCATTTTCAAAATTACTTCAAAAATCTAATATGACTTGGCACGCATCATGGTGGGATGCAAAGTATCCATGTCCATCTGAATAAAAATAATTCGTCAACAGAAATCATTGTCGGGTCGTCAGAGGGGGTATAGAGGGATTTTTCATAAACTAAATGATTTCAAAAATCAAATATGACAAGGCACGCATCATGGCGGGGTGCAGAATATCCATTTCTATCTGACTAACATTAATTCGTCAACATAAATCATTGTCGTGTCGTCAGAGGGGTTATGGAGGGATTTTTCATTTTCAAAATTACTTCAAAAATCTAATATGACTTGGCACGCATCATGGTGGGATGCAAAGTATCCATGTCCATCTGAATAACAATAATTCGCCAATCTAAATCATTGTCGTGTCGTCAGAGGGGGTATAGAGGTATTTCTCATTTTCAAAATTACTTCAAAAATCTAATATGACTTGGCACGCATCACAGTGGTGTGCAAAGTATCCATATATATCTAAATAACAATAATTTGTCAACAGAAATCATTGTCGGGACGTCAGAGGGGGTATAGAGGGATTTTTCATTTTCAAAATTACCTCAAAATCAAATATGACTTGGCACGCAACATGGTTTGGTGCAGAATATCCATTTCCATCTGAATAACAATAATTCGTCAGCAGAATTCATTGTCGGGTCGTTAGAGGGGATATAGAGGGATTTTTCATTTTCAATATTTCTTCAAAAATCTAATATGACTTGGCACGCATCATGGTGGGGTGCAGAATATCCATTTCCATCTGAATAACAATAATTCGTCAACAGAAATCATTGTCGGGTCGTCAGAGGGGGTATAGAGGGATTTTTAATTTTCAAAATTACTTCAAAAATCTAATATGACTTGGCACGCATCATGGTGGGGTGCAAAGTATCCATGTCCATCTGAATAACAATAATTCGTCAACAGAAATTATTGTCGGGTCGTCAGAGGGGGTTAAAGGGAATTTTTATTTTCAAAATTACTTCAAAAATCGAATATAACTTGGCACGCAGCTTAGTAGGGTGCAAAATATTCATTTCCATCTGAATAACAATAATTCGTCAACAGGAATCATTGTCGGGTCGTCAGAGGGGGTATAGAGGGATTTCTCATTATCAAAATGACTTCAAAAATCAAATATGACTTGGCACGCATCATAGTAGGGTGCAGAATATATATTTCCATCTGAATAACAAGAATTCGTCAACAGAAATCATTGTCGGGTCGTCAGAGGGGGTATAGAGGGATTTTTCATTTTCAAAATTACTTCAAAAATCTAATATGACTTGGCACGCATCATGGTGGGGTGCAAAGTATCCATGTCCATCTGAATAACAATAATTCGTCAACATAAATCATTGTCGTGTCGTCAGAGGGGGTATAGAGGGATTTTTCATTTTCAAAATTACTTCAAAAATCAAATATGACTTGGCACGTATCATGATGGAGTGCATAATATCCATTTTCATCTAAATTACAATAATTCGTCAACAGAAATCATTGTCGGGTCGTTAGAGGGGGTATAGGGGGATTTTTCATTTTCTATATTTCTACAAATATCTAATATCACTTGGCACGCATCATGGTGGGGTGCAGAATATCCAGTTCCATCTGAACAACAATAATTCATCAACAAAAATCATTGACGGGTCGTTGGAGAGGGTATAGAGTGATTTTTCATTTTCAAAATTTCTTCAAAAATCTAATATGACTTGGCACTCATCATATTGGGGTGCAAAGTATCCATGTCCATCTGAATAAAAATAATTCGTCAACAGAAATCATTGTCGGGTCGTCAGAGGGGGTATAGAGGGATTTCCCATTTTCAATATATCTTCAAAAATCTAATATAACTTGGCACTCATCATATTGGGGTGCAAAGTATCCATGTCCATCTGAATAAAAATAATTCGTCAACAGAAATCATTGTCGGGTCGTCAGAGGGGGTATGAGGGATTTTTCAAAAACAAAATGATTTCAAAAATGAAATATGACAAGGCACGCATCATGGCGGGGTGCAGAATATCCATTTCTATCTGACTAACATTAATTCGTCAACATAAATCATTGTCGTGTCGTCAGAGGGGTTATGGAGGGATTTTTCATTTTCAAAATTACTTCAAAAATCTAATATGACTTGGCACGCATCTTGGTGGGATGCAAAGTATCCATGTCCATCTGAATGACAATAATTCGTCAATTTAAATCATTGTCGTGTCGTCAGAGGGGGTATAGAGGTATTTCTCATTTTCAAAATTACTTCAAAAATCTAATATGACTTGGCACGCATCATAGAGGTGTGCAAAGTATTCATATATATCTAAATAACAATAATTCGTCAACAGAAATTATTGTCGGGTCGACAGAGGGGGTTAAAGGGAATTTTTATTTTCAAAATTACTTCAAAAATCGAATATAACTTGGCACGCAGCTTAGTAGGGTGCAAAATATTCATTTCCATCTGAATAACAATAATTCGTCAACAGGAATCATTGTCGGGTCGTCAGAGGGGGTATAGAGGGATTTCTCATTATCAAAATGACTTCAAAAATCAAATATGACTTGGCACGCATCATAGTAGGGTGCAGAATATATATTTCCATCTGAATAACAAGAATTCGTCAACAGAAATCATTGTCGGGTCGTCAGAGGGGGTATAGAGGGATTTTTCAAAACAAAATGATTTCAAAAATCAAATATGACAAGGCACGCATCATGGCGGGGTGCAGAATATCCATTTCTATCTGACTAACATTAATTCGTCAACATAAATCAGTGTCGTGTCGTCAGAGGGGTTATGGAGGGATTTTTCATTTTCAAAATTACTTCAAAAATCTAATATGACTTGGCACGCATCTTGGTGGGATGCAAAGTATCCATGTCCATCTGAATAACAATAATTCGTCAACAGAAATCATTGTCGGGTCGTCAGAGGGGGTATAGAGGGATTTTTCATTTTCAAAATTACTTCAAAAATCTAATATGACTTGGCACGCATCATGGTGGGGTGCAAAGTATCCATGTCCATCTGAATAACAATAATTCGTCAACATAAATCATTGTCGTGTCGTCAGAGGGGGTATAGAGGGATTTTTCATTTTCAAAATTACTTCAAAAATCAAATATGACTTGGCACGTATCATGATGGAGTGCATAATATCCATTTTCATCTAAATTACAATAATTCGTCAACAGAAATCATTGTCGGGTCGTTAGAGGGTGTATAGGGGGATTTTTCATTTTCTATATTTCTACAAATATCTAATATCACTTGGCACGCATCATGGTGGGGTGCAGAATATCCAGTTCCATCTGAACAACAATAATTCATCAACAGAAATCATTGACGGGTCGTTGGAGAGGGTATAGAGTGATTTTTCATTTTCAAAATTTCTTCAAAAATCTAATATGACTTGGCATGCATTATGGTGGGGTGCAGAATATCCATTTCCATCAAAATAACAATAAATTATCAACAGAAATCATTGTCGGGTCGTTAGAGGGGGTATAGAGGGATTTTTCATTTTCAATATTTCTTCAAAAATTTAATATGACTTGGCCCGCATCATGGTGGGGTGCAGAATATTCATTACCATCTGACTAACAATAATTCGTCAACAGAAATCATTGTCGGGTCGTCAGAAGGGGTATAGAGGGATTTTACATTTTCAAAATGACTTCAAAAATCAAATATGACTTGGCACGCATCATGGTGGGGTACAGAATATCCATTTCCATCTCAATAACAATAATTTGTCAACAGAAATCATTGTCGGGACGTCAGAGGGGGTATAGAGGGATTTCTCATTTTCAAAATTACTTCAAAAATCTAATATGACTTGGCACGCATCATAGTGGTGTGCACAGTATCCATATATATCTAAATAATAATAATTCGTCAACAGAATTCATTGTCGGGTCGTTAGAGGGGGTATAGAGGGATTTCCCATTTTCAATATATCTTCAAAAATCTAATATAACTTGGCACTCATCATATTAGGGTGCAAAGTATCCATGTCCATCTGAATAAAAATAATTCGTCAACAGAAATCATTGTCGGGTCGTCAGAGGGGGTATGAGGGATTTTTCAAAAACAAAATGATTTCAAAAATGAAATATGACAAGGCACGCATCATGGCGGGGTGCAGAATATCCATTTCTATCTGACTAACATTAATTCGTCAACATAAATCAGTGTCGTGTCGTCAGAGGGGTTATGGAGGGATTTTTCATTTTCAAAATTACTTCAAAAATCTAATATGACTTGGCACGCATCTTGGTGGGATGCAAAGTATCCATGTCCATCTGAATAACAATAATTCGTCAACAGAAATCATTGTCGGGTCGTCAGAGGGGGTATAGAGGGATTTTTCATTTTCAAAATTACTTCAAAAATCTAATATGACTTGGCACGCATCATGGTGGGGTGCAAAGTATCCATGTCCATCTGAATAACAATAATTCGTCAACATAAATCATTGTCGTGTCGTCAGAGGGGGTATAGAGGGATTTTTCATTTTCAAAATTACTTCAAAAATCAAATATGACTTGGCACGTATCATGATGGAGTGCATAATATCCATTTTCATCTAAATTACAATAATTCGTCAACAGAAATCATTGTCGGGTCGTTAGAGGGTGTATAGGGGGATTTTTCATTTTCTATATTTCTACAAATATCTAATATCACTTGGCACGCATCATGGTGGGGTGCAGAATATCCAGTTCCATCTGAACAACAATAATTCATCAACAGAAATCATTGACGGGTCGTTGGAGAGGGTATAGAGTGATTTTTCATTTTCAAAATTTCTTCAAAAATCTAATATGACTTGGCATGCATTATGGTGGGGTGCAGAATATCCATTTCCATCAAAATAACAATAAATTATCAACAGAAATCATTGTCGGGTCGTTAGAGGGGGTATAGAGGGATTTTTCATTTTCAATATTTCTTCAAAAATTTAATATGACTTGGCCCGCATCATGGTGGGGTGCAGAATATTCATTACCATCTGACTAACAATAATTCGTCAACAGAAATCATTGTCGGGTCGTCAGAAGGGGTATAGAGGGATTTTACATTTTCAAAATGACTTCAAAAATCAAATATGACTTGGCACGCATCATGGTGGGGTACAGAATATCCATTTCCATCTCAATAACAATAATTTGTCAACAGAAATCATTGTCGGGACGTCAGAGGGGGTATAGAGGGATTTCTCATTTTCAAAATTACTTCAAAAATCTAATATGACTTGGCACGCATCATAGTGGTGTGCACAGTATCCATATATATCTAAATAATAATAATTCGTCAACAGAATTCATTGTCGGGTCGTTAGAGGGGGTATAGAGGGATTTCCCATTTTCAATATATCTTCAAAAATCTAATATAACTTGGCACTCATCATATTAGGGTGCAAAGTATCCATGTCCATCTGAATAAAAATAATTCGTCAACAGAAATCATTGTCGGGTCGTCAGAGGGGGTATGAGGGATTTTTCAAAAACAAAATGATTTCAAAAATGAAATATGACAAGGCACGCATCATGGCGGGGTGCAGAATATCCATTTCTATCTGACTAACATTAATTCGTCAACATAAATCATTGTCGTGTCGTCAGAGGGGTTATGGAGGGATTTTTCATTTTCAAAATTACTTCAAAAATCTAATATGACTTGGCACGCATCTTGGTGGGATGCAAAGTATCCATGTCCATCTGAATGACAATAATTCGTCAATTTAAATCATTGTCGTGTCGTCAGAGGGGGTATAGAGGTATTTCTCATTTTCAAAATTACTTCAAAAATCTAATATGACTTGGCACGCATCATAGTGGGGTACAGAATATCCATTTCCATCTCAATAACAATAATTTGTCAACAGAAATCATTGTCGGGACGTCAGAGGGGGTATAGAGGGATTTCTCATTTTCAAAATTACTTCAAAAATCTAATATGACTTGGCACGCATCATAGTGGTGTGCACAGTATCCATATATATCTAAATAATAATAATTCGTCAACAGAATTCATTGTCGGGTCGTTAGAGGGGGTATAGAGGGATTTCCCATTTTCAATATATCTTCAAAAATCTAATATAACTTGGCACTCATCATATTGGGGTGCAAAGTATCCATGTCCATCTGAATAAAAATAATTTGTCAACAGAAATCATTGTCGGGTCGTCAGAGGGGGTATGAGGGATTTTTCAAAAACAAAATGATTTCAAAAATGAAATATGACAAGGCACGCATCATGGCGGGGTGCAGAATATCCATTTCTATCTGACTAACATTAATTCGTCAACATAAATCATTGTCGTGTCGTCAGAGGGGTTATGGAGGGATTTTTCATTTTCAAAATTACTTCAAAAATCTAATATGACTTGGCACGCATCTTGGTGGGATGCAAAGTATCCATGTCCATCTGAATGACAATAATTCGTCAATTTAAATCATTGTCGTGTCGTCAGAGGGGGTATAGAGGTATTTCTCATTTTCAAAATTACTTCAAAAATCTAATATGACTTGGCACGCATCATAGTGGTGTGCAAAGTATTCATATATATCTAAATAACAATAATTCGTCAACAGAAATCATTGTCGGGTCGTCAGAGGGGGTATAGAGGGATTTTTCATTTTCAAAATTACCTCAAAATCAAATATGACTTGGCGCGCAACATGGTGGGGTGCAGAATATCCATTTCCATCTGAATAACAATAATTCGTCAGCAGAAATTTTTGGCGGGTCGTTAGAGGGGATATAGAGGGATTTTTCATTTTCAATATTTCTTCAAAAATCTAATATGACTTGGCACGCATCATGGTGGGGTGCAGAATATCCATTTCCATCTGAATAACAATAATTCGTCAACAGAAATCATTGTCGGGTCGTCAGAGGGGGTATAGAGGGATTTTTCATTTTCAAAATTACTTCAAAAATCTAATATGACTTGGCACGCATCATGGTGGGGTGCAAAGTATCCATGTCCATCTGAATAACAATAATTCGTCAACATAAATCATTGTCGTGTCGTCAGAGGGGGTATAGAGGGATTTTTCATTTTCAAAATTACTTCTAAAATCAAATATGACTTGGCACGTATCATGATGGAGTGCATAATATCCATTTTCATCTAAATTACAATAATTCGTCAACAGAAATTATTGTCGGGTCGTCAGAGGGGGTATAGAGGGATTTTTCATTTTTAAAATGACTTCAAAAATCTAATATGACTTGGCACGCATCATGGTGGGGTGCCGAATATCCATTTCCATCTGAATAACAATAATCTATCAACAGAAATCATTGTCGGGTCGTTAGAGGGGGTATAGAGGGATTTTTCATTTTCAAAATTACTTCAAAAATCAAATATGACTTGGCACGTATCATGGAGGAGTGCATAATATCCATTTTCATCTAAATAACAATAATTCGTCAACAGAAATTATTGTCGGGTCGTCAGAGGGGGTTGAAGGGAATTTTCATTTTCAAAACTACTTCAAAAATCGAATATAACTTGGCACGCATCATAGTAAGGTGCAAAATCTTTATTTTCATCTGAATAACAATAATTCGTCAACAGAAATCTTTGTCGGGTCGTCAGAGGGGGTATAGAGGGATTATTCATTACTAAAATGACTTCAAAAATCAAATATGACTTGGCACGCATCATGGTGGGGTACAGAATATCCATTTTCATCTCAATAACAATAATTTGTCAACAGAAATCATTGTCGGGTCGTCAGAGGGGGTATAGAGGGATTTTTCATTTTCAAAATGACTTCAAAAATCTAATATGACTTGGCACGCATCATGGTGGGGTGCCGAATATCCATTTCCATCTGAATAACAATAATTTATCAACAGAAATCATTGTCGGGTCGTCAGAGGGGGTATAGAGGGATTTTTCATTTTCAAAATTACTTCAAAAATCTAATATGACTTGGCACGCATCTTGGTGGGATGCAAAGTATCCATGTCCATCTGAATGACAATAATTCGTCAATTTAAATCATTGTCGTGTCGTCAGAGGGGGTATAGAGGTATTTCTCATTTTCAAAATTACTTCAAAAATCTAATATGACTTGGCACGCATCATAGTGGTGTGCAAAGTATTCATATATATCTAAATAACAATAATTCGTCAACAGAAATCATTGTCGGGTCGTCAGAGGGGGTATAGAGGGATTTTTCATTTTCAAAATTACCTCAAAATCAAATATGACTTGGCGCGCAACATGGTGGGGTGCAGAATATCCATTTCCATCTGAATAACAATTATTCGTCAGCAGAAATTTTTGGCGGGTCGTTAGAGGGGATATAGAGGGATTTTTCATTTTCAATATTTCTTCAAAAATCTAATATGACTTGGCACGCATCATGGTGGGGTGCAGAATATCCATTTCCATCTGAATAACAATAATTCGTCAACAGAAATCATTGTCGGGTCGTCAGAGGGGGTATAGAGGGATTTTTCATTTTCAAAATTACTTCAAAAATCTAATATGACTTGGCACGCATCATGGTGGGGTGCAAAGTATCCATGTCCATCTGAATAACAATAATTCGTCAACATAAATCATTGTCGTGTCGTCAGAGGGGGTATAGAGGGATTTTTCATTTTCAAAATTACTTCTAAAATCAAATATGACTTGGCACGTATCATGATGGAGTGCATAATATCCATTTTCATCTAAATTACAATAATTCGTCAACAGAAATTATTGTCGGGTCGTCAGAGGGGGTATAGAGGGATTTTTCATTTTTAAAATGACTTCAAAAATCTAATATGACTTGGCACGCATCATGGTGGGGTGCCGAATATCCATTTCCATCTGAATAACAATAATCTATCAACAGAAATCATTGTCGGGTCGTTAGAGGGGGTATAGAGGGATTTTTCATTTTCAAAATTACTTCAAAAATCAAATATGACTTGGCACGTATCATGGAGGAGTGCATAATATCCATTTTCATCTAAATAACAATAATTCGTCAACAGAAATTATTGTCGGGTCGTCAGAGGGGGTTGAAGGGAATTTTCATTTTCAAAACTACTTCAAAAATCGAATATAACTTGGCACGCATCATAGTAAGGTGCAAAATCTTTATTTTCATCTGAATAACAATAATTCGTCAACAGAAATCTTTGTCGGGTCGTCAGAGGGGGTATAGAGGGATTATTCATTACTAAAATGACTTCAAAAATCAAATATGACTTGGCACGCATCATGGTGGGGTACAGAATATCCATTTTCATCTCAATAACAATAATTTGTCAACAGAAATCATTGTCGGGTCGTCAGAGGGGGTATAGAGGGATTTTTCATTTTCAAAATGACTTCAAAAATCTAATATGACTTGGCACGCATCATGGTGGGGTGCCGAATATCCATTTCCATCTGAATAACAATAATTTATCAACAGAAATCATTGTCGGGTCGTTAGAGGGGGTATAGAGGGATTTTTCATTTTCAATATATCTTCTAAAATCTAATATGACTTGGCACGCATCATGGTGGGGTGCAGGATATCCACCTCCATCTGAATAACAATAATTTATCAACAGAAATCATTGTCGGGTCGTTAGAGGGGGTATAGAGGGATTTTTCATTTTCAATATATCTTCAAAAATCTAATATGACTTGGCACGCATCATGGTGGGGTGCAAAGTATCCATTTCCATCTGAATAACAAGAATTCGTCAACAGAAATCAATGTCGGGTCGTTAGATGGGGTATAGAGGGATTTTTCATTTTCAATATTTCTTCAAAAATCTAATATGACATGGCACGCATAATGGTGGGGTGCAGAATATCTATTTCCATTTGAATAACAATAATTTGTCAACAGAAATCATTGTCGGGTCGTCAGAGGGGGTATAGAGGGATTTTGCATTTTCAAAATTACCTCAAAATGAAATATGACTTGGCACGCATCATGGTGGGGTGCAGAATATCCAGTTCCATCTGAACAACAATAATTCGTCAACAGAAATCATTGACGGGTCGTTGGAGAGGGTATAGAGTGATTTTTCATTTTCAAAATTTCTTCAAAAATCTAATATGACTTGGCACGCATTATGGTGGGGTGCAGAATATCCATTTCCATCTGAATAACAATAAATTATCAACAAAAATCATTGTCGGGACGTCAGAGGGGGTATAGAGCGATTTCCCATTTTCAAAATTACTTCAAAAATCTAATATGACTTGGCACGCATCATAGTGGTGTGCAAAGTATCCATATATATCTAAATAACAACAATTCGTCAACAGAAATCATTGTCGGGTCGTTAGAGGGGGTATAGAGGGATTTTCCATTTTCAATATATCTTCAAAAATCTAATATAACTTGGCACTCATCATATTGGGGTGCAAAGTATCCATGTCCATCTGAATAAAAATAATTCGTCAACAGAAATCATTGTCGGGTCGTCAGAGGGGGTATAGAGGGATTTTTCATAAACAAAATGATTTCAAAAATCAAATATGACAAGGCACGCATCATGGCGGGGTGCAGAATATCCATTTCTATCTGACTAACATTAATTCGTCAACATAAATCATTGTCGTGTCGTCAGAGGGGTTATGGAGGGATTTTTCATTTTCAAAATTACTTCAAAAATCTAATATGACTTGGCACGCATCATGGTGGGATGCAAAGTATCCATGTCCATCTGAATAACAATAATTCGCCAATCTAAATCATTGTCGTGTCGTCAGAGGGGGTATAGAGGTATTTCTCATTTTCAAAATTACTTCAAAAATCTAATATGACTTGGCACGCATCACAGTGGTGTGCAAAGTATCCATATATATCTAAATAACAATAATTTGTCAACAGAAATCATTGTCGGGACGTCAGAGGGGGTATAGAGGGATTTTTCATTTTCAAAATTACCTCAAAATCAAATATGACTTGGCACGCAACATGGTTTGGTGCAGAATATCCATTTCCATCTGAATAACAATAATTCGTCAGCAGAATTCATTGTCGGGTCGTTAGAGGGGATATAGAGGGATTTTTCATTTTCAATATTTCTTCAAAAATCTAATATGACTTGGCACGCATCATGGTGGGGTGCAGAATATCCATTTCCATCTGAATAACAATAATTCGTCAACAGAAATCATTGTCGGGTCGTCAGAGGGGGTATAGAGGGATTTTTAATTTTCAAAATTACTTCAAAAATCTAATATGATTTGGCACGCATCATGGTGGGGTGCAAAGTATCCATGTCCATCTGAATAACAATAATTCGTCAACAGAAATTATTGTCGGGTCGTCAGAGGGGGTTAAAGGGAATTTTTATTTTCAAAATTACTTCAAAAATCGAATATAACTTGGCACGCAGCTTAGTAGGGTGCAAATTATTCATTTCCATCTGAATAACAATAATTCGTCAACAGGAATCATTGTCGGGTCGTCAGAGGGGGTATAGAGGGATTTCTCATTATCAAAATGACTTCAAAAATCAAATATGACTTGGCACGCATCATAGTAGGGTGCAGAATATATATTTCCATCTGAATAACAAGAATTCGTCAACAGAAATCATTGTCGGGTCGTCAGAGGGGGTATAGAGGGATTTTTCAAAAACAAAATGATTTCAAAAATCAAATATGACAAGGCACGCATCATGGCGGGGTGCAGAATATCCATTTCTATCTGACTAACATTAATTCGTCAACATAAATCAGTGTCGTGTCGTCAGAGGGGTTATGGAGGGATTTTTCATTTTCAAAATTACTTCAAAAATCTAATATGACTTGGCACGCATCTTGGTGGGATGCAAAGTATCCATGTCCATCTGAATAACAATAATTCGTCAACAGAAATCATTGTCGGGTCGTCAGAGGGGGTATAGAGGGATTTTTCATTTTCAAAATTACTTCAAAAATCTAATATGACTTGGCACGCATCATGGTGGGGTGCAAAGTATCCATGTCCATCTGAATAACAATAATTCGTCAACATAAATCATTGTCGTGTCGTCAGAGGGGGTATAGAGGGATTTTTCATTTTCAAAATTACTTCAAAAATCAAATATGAGTTGGCACGTATCATGATGGAGTGCATAATATCCATTTTCATCTAAATTACAATAATTCGTCAACAGAAATCATTGTCGGGTCGTTAGAGGGGGTATAGGGGGATTTTTCATTTTCTATATTTCTACAAATATCTAATATCACTTGGCACGCATCATGGTGGGGTGCAGAATATCCAGTTCCATCTGAACAACAATAATTCATCAACAGAAATCATTGACGGGTCGTTGGAGAGGGTATAGAGTGATTTTTCATTTTCAAAATTTCTTCAAAAATCTAATATGACTTGGCATGCATTATGGTAGGGTGCAAAGTATCCATGTCCATCTGAATAACAATAATTCTTCAATTTAAATCATTGTCGTGTCGTCAGAGGGGGTATAGAGGTATTTTTCATTTTCAAAATTACTTCAAAAATCTAATATGACTTGGCACGCATCATAATAGGGTGCAGAATATCCATTTCCATCTGAATAACAAGAATTCGTCGACAGAAATCAATTTCGAGTCGTCAGAAGGGGTATAGAGGGATTTTACATTTTCAAAATGACTTCAAAAATCAAATATGACTTGGCATGCATTATGGTAGGGTGCAAAGTATCCATGTCCATCTGAATAACAATAATTCTTCAATTTAAATCATTGTCGTGTCGTCAGAGGGGGTATAGAGGTATTTTTCATTTTCAAAATTACTTCAAAAATCTAATATGACTTGGCACGCATCATAATAGGGTGCAGAATATCCATTTCCATCTGAATAACAATAAATTATCAACAGAAATCATTGTCGGGTCGTTAGAGGGGGAATAGAGGGATTTTTCATTTTCAATATATCTTCAAAAATCCAATATGACTTGGCACGCATCATGGTAGGGTGCAAAGTATCCATGTCCATCTGAATAACAATAATTCTTCAATTTAAATCATTGTCGTGTCGTCAGAGGGGGTATAGAGGTATTTTTCATTTTCAAAATTACTTCAAAAATCTAATATGACTTGGCACGCATCATAATAGGGTGCAGAATATCCATTTCCATCTGAATAACAAGAATTCGTCGACAGAAATCAATTTCGAGTCGTTAGATGGGGTATAGAGGGATTTTTCATTTTCAATATTTCTTCAAAAATCTAATATGACTTGGCACGCATAATGGTGGGGTGCAGAATATCTATTTCCATTTGAATAACAATAATTCGTCGACAGAAATTATTGTCGGGTCGTTAGAGGGGGTATAGAGGGATTTTTCATTTTCAAAATTACCTCAAAATCAAATATGACTTGGCACGCAACATGGTGGGGTGCAGAATATTCATTTCCTTCTGAATAACAATAATTCGTCAACAGAATTCATTGTCGGGTCGTTAGAGGGGGTATAGAGGGATTTTTCATATTCAATATTTCTTCAAAAATTTAATATGACTTGGCCCGCATCATGGTGGGGTGCAGAATATTCATTTCCATCTGACTAACAATAATTCGTCAACAGAAATCATTGTCGGGTCGTCAGAAGGGGTATAGAGGGATTTTACATTTTCAAAATGACTTCAAAAATCAAATATGACTTGGCACGCATCATGGTGGGGTACAGAATATCCATTTCCATCTCAATAACAATAATTTGTCAACAGAAATCATTGTCGGGACGTCAGTGGGGGTATAGAGGGATTTCTCATTTTCAAAATTACTTCAAAAATCTAATATGACTTGGCACGCATCATAGTGGTGTGCACAGTATCCATATATATCTAAATAATAATAATTCGTCAACAGAATTCATTGTCGGGTCGTTAGAGGGGGTATAGAGGGATTTCCCATTTTCAATATATCTTCAAAAATCTAATATAACTTGGCACTCATCATATTGGGGTGCAAAGTATCCATGTCCATCTGAATAAAAATAATTCGTCAACAGAAATCATTGTCGGGTCGTCAGAGGGGGTATGAGGGATTTTTCAAAAACAAAATGATTTCAAAAATGAAATATGACAAGGCACGCATCATGGCGGGGTGCAGAATATCCATTTCTATCTGACTAACATTAATTCGTCAACATAAATCATTGTCGTCAGAGGGGTTATGGAGGGATTTTTCATTTTCAAAATTACTTCAAAAATCTAATATGACTTGGCACGCATCTTGGTGGGATGCAAAGTATCCATGTCCATCTGAATGACAATAATTCGTCAATTTAAATCATTGTCGTGTCGTCAGAGGGGGTATAGAGGTATTTCTCATTTTCAAAATTACTTCAAAAATCTAATATGACTTGGCACGCATCATAGTGGTGTGCAAAGTATTCATATATATCTAAATAACAATAATTCGTCAACAGAAATTATTGTCGGGTCGACAGAGGGGGTTAAAGGGAATTTTTATTTTCAAAATTACTTCAAAAATCGAATATAACTTGGCACGCAGCTTAGTAGGGTGCAAAATATTCATTTCCATCTGAATAACAATAATTCGTCAACAGGAATCATTGTCGGGTCGTCAGAGTGGGTATAGAGGGATTTCTCATTATCAAAATGACTTCAAAAATCAAATATGACTTGGCACGCATCATAGTAGGGTGCAGAATATATATTTCCATCTGAATAACAAGAATTCGTCAACAGAAATCATTGTCGGGTCGTCAGAGGGGGTATAGAGGGATTTTTCAAAAACAAAATGATTTCAAAAATCAAATATGACAAGGCACGCATCATGGCGGGGTGCAGAATATCCATTTCTATCTGACTAACATTAATTCGTCAACATAAATCAGTGTCGTGTCGTCAGAGGGGTTATGGAGGGATTTTTCATTTTCAAAATTACTTCAAAAATCTAATATGACTTGGCACGCATCTTGGTGGGATGCAAAGTATCCATGTCCATCTGAATAACAATAATTCGTCAACAGAAATCATTGTCGGGTCGTCAGAGGGGGTATAGAGGGATTTTTCATTTTCAAAATTACTTCAAAAATCTAATATGACTTGGCACGCATCATGGTGGGGTGCAAAGTATCCATGTCCATCTGAATAACAATAATTCGTCAACATAAATCATTGTCGTGTCGTCAGAGGGGGTATAGAGGGATTTTTCATTTTAAAAATTACTTCAAAAGTCAAATATGACTTGGCACGTATCATGATGGAGTGCATAATATCCATTTTCATCTAAATTACAATAATTCGTCAACAGAAATCATTGTCGGGTCGTTAGAGGGGGTATAGGGGGATTTTTCATTTTCTATATTTCTACAAATATCTAATATCACTTGGCACGCATCATGGTGGGGTGCAGAATATCCAGTTCCATCTGAACAACAATAATTCATCGACAGAAATCATTGACGGGTCGTTGGAGAGGGTATAGAGTGATTTTTCATTTTCAAAATTTCTTCAAAAATCTAATATGACTTGGCATGCATTATGGTGGGGTGCAGAATATCCATTTCCATCTGAATAACAATAAATTATCAACAGAAATCATTGTCGGGTCGTTAGAGGGGGTATAGAGGGATTTTTCATTTTCAATATTTCTTCAAAAATTTAATATGACTTGGCCCGCATCATGGTGGGGTGCAGAATATTCATTTCCATCTGACTAACAATAATTCGTCAACAGAAATCATTGTCGGGTCGTCAGAAGGGGTATAGAGGGATTTTACATTTTCAAAATGACTTCAAAAATCAAATATGACTTGGCACGCATCATGGTGGGGTACAGAATATCCATTTCCATCTCAATAACAATAATTTGTCAACAGAAATCATTGTCGGGACGTCAGAGGGGGTATAGAGGGATTTCTCATTTTCAAAATTACTTCAAAAATCTAATATGACTTGGCACGCATCATAGTGGTGTGCACAGTATCCATATATATCTAAATAATAATAATTCGTCAACAGAATTCATTGTCGGGTCGTTAGAGGGGGTATAGAGGGATTTCCCATTTTCAATATATCTTCAAAAATCTAATATAACTTGGCACTCATCATATTGGGGTGCAAAGTATCCATGTCCATTTGAATAAAAATAATTCGTCAACAGAAATCATTGTCGGGTCGTCAGAGGGGGTATGAGGGATTTTTCAAAAACAAAATGATTTCAAAAATGAAATATGACAAGGCACGCATCATGGCGGGGTGCAGAATATCCATTTCTATCTGACTAACATTAATTCGTCAACATAAATCATTGTCGTGTCGTCAGAGGGGTTATGGAGGGATTTTTCATTTTCAAAATTACTTCAAAAATCTAATATGACTTGGCACGCATCTTGGTGGGATGCAAAGTATCCATGTCCATCTGAATGACAATAATTCGTCAATTTAAATCATTGTCGTGTCGTCAGAGGGGGTATAGAGGTATTTCTCATTTTCAAAATTACTTCAAATATCTAATATGACTTGGCACGCATCATAGTGGTGTGCAAAGTATTCATATATATCTAAATAACAATAATTCGTCAACAGAAATCATTGTCGGGTCGTCAGAGGGGGTATAGAGGGATTTTTCATTTTCAAAATTACCTCAAAATCAAATATGACTTGGCGCGCAACATGGTGGGGTGCAGAATATCCATTTCCATCTGAATAACAATAATTCGTCAGCAGAAATTTTTGGCGGGTCGTTAGAGGGGATATAGAGGGATTTTTCATATTCAATATTTCTTCAAAAATCTAATATGACTTGGCACGCATCATGGTGGGGTGCAGAATATCCATTTCCATCTGAATAACAATAATTCGTCAACAGAAATCATTGTCGGGTCGTCAGAGGGGGTATAGAGGGATTTTTCATTTTCAAAATTACTTCAAAAATCTAATATGACTTGGCACGCATCATGGTGGGGTGCAAAGTATCCATGTCCATCTGAATAACAATAATTCGTCAACATAAATCATTGTCGTGTCGTCAGAGGGGGTATAGAGGGATTTTTCATTTTCAAAATTACTTCTAAAATCAAATATGACTTGGCACGTATCATGATGGAGTGCATAATATCCATTTTCATCTAAATTACAATAATTCGTCAACAGAAATTATTGTCGGGTCGTCAGAGGGGGTATAGAGGGATTTTTCATTTTTAAAATGACTTCAAAAATCTAATATGACTTGGCACGCATCATGGTGGGGTGCCGAATATCCATTTCCATCTGAATAACAATAATCTATCAACAGAAATCATTGTCGGGTCGTTAGAGGGGGTATAGAGGGATTTTTCATTTTCAAAATTACTTCAAAAATCAAATATGACTTGGCACGTATCATGGAGGAGTGCATAATATCCATTTTCATCTAAATAACAATAATTCGTCAACAGAAATTATTGTCGGGTCGTCAGAGGGGGTTGAAGGGAATTTTCTTTTTCAAAACTACTTCAAAAATCGAATATAACTTGGCACGCATCATAGTAAGGTGCAAAATCTTCATTTTCATCTGAATAACAATAATTCGTCAACAGAAATCTTTGTCGGGTCGTCAGAGGGGGTATAGAGGGATTATTCATTACTAAAATGACTTCAAAAATCAAATATGACTTGGCACGCATCATGGTGGGGTACAGAATATCCATTTTCATCTCAATAACAATAATTTGTCAACAGAAATCATTGTCGGGTCGTCAGAGGGGGTATAGAGGGATTTTTCATTTTCAAAATGACTTCAAAAATCTAATATGACTTGGCACGCATCATGGTGGGGTGCAGAATATCCATTTCCATCTGAATAACAATAATTCATCAACAGAAATCATTGTCGGGTCGTTAGAGGGGGTATAGAGGGATTTTTCATTTTCAATATATCTTCAAAAATCTAATAGGACTTGGCAAGCATCATGGTGGGGTGCAGGATATCCATTTCCATCTGAATAACAATAATTTATCAACAGAAGTCATTGTCGGGTCGTTAGAGGGGGTATAGAGTGATTTTTCATTTTCAATATATGTTCAAAAATCTAATATGACTTGGCACGCATCATGGTGGGGTGCAAAGTATCCATTTCCATCTGAATAACAAGAATTCGTCAACAGAAATCAATGTCGGGTCGTTAGATGGGGTATAGAGGGATTTTTCATTTTCAATATTTCTTCAAAAATCTAATATGACTTGGCACGCATAATGGTGGGGTGCAGAATATCTTTTTCCATCTGAATAACAATAATTCGTCGACAGAAATCATTGTCGGGTCGTTAGAGGGGGTATAGAGGGATTTTTCATTTTCAAAATTACCTCAAAATCAAATATGACTTGGCAAGCAACATTGTAGGGTGCAGAATATTAATTTCTATCTGAATAACAATAATTTATCAACAGAAATCATTGTCGGGTCGTTAGAGGGGGTATAGAGGGATTTTTCATTTTCAAAATTACCTCAAAATTTAATATGACTTGGCACGCATCATGGTGGGGTGCAAAGTATCCATGTCCATCTGAATAACAATAAATTATCAACAAAAATCATTGTCGGGTCGTTAGAGTGGGTATAGAGGGATTTTTCATTTTCAATATTTCTTCAAAAATCCAATATGACTTGGCCCGCATCATGGTGGGGTGCAGAATATTCATTTCCATCTGACTAACAATAATTCGTCAACAGAAATCATTGTCGGGTCGTCAGAAGGGGTATAGAGGGATTTTACATTTTCAAAATGACTTCAAAAATCAAATATGACTTGGCACGCATCATGGTGGGGTACAGAATATCCATTTCCATCTCAATAACAATAATTTGTCAACAGAAATCATTGTCGGGACGTCAGAGGGGGTATAGAGCGATTTCCCATTTTCAAAATTACTTCAAAAATCTAATATGACTTGGCACGCATCATAGTGGTGTGCAAAGTATCCATATATATCTAAATAACAACAATTCGTCAACAGAAATCATTGTCGGGTCGTTAGAGGGGGTATAGAGGGATTTTCCATTTTCAATATATCTTCAAAAATCTAATATAACTTGGCACTCATCATATTGGGGTGCAAAGTATCCATGTCCATCTGAATAAAAATAATTCGTCAACAGAAATCATTGTCGGGTCGTCAGAGGGGGTATAGAGGGATTTTTCATAAACAAAATGATTTCAAAAATCAAATATGACAAGGCACGCATCATGGCGGGGTGCAGAATATCCATTTCTATCTGACTAACATTAATTCGTCAACATAAATCATTGTCGTGTCGTCAGAGGGGTTATGGAGGGATTTTTCATTTTCAAAATTACTTCAAAAATCTAATATGACTTGGCACGCATCATGGTGGGACGCAAAGTATCCATGTCCATCTGAATAACAATAATTCGCCAATCTAAATCATTGTCGTGTCGTCAGAGGGGGTATAGAGGTATTTCTCATTTTCAAAATTACTTCAAAAATCTAATATGACTTGGCACGCATCACAGTGGTGTGCAAAGTATCCATATATATCTAAATAACAATAATTTGTCAACAGAAATCATTGTCGAGACGTCAGAGGGGGTATAGAGGGATTTTTCATTTTCAAAATTACCTCAAAATCAAATATGACTTGGCACGCAACATGGTTTGGTGCAGAATATCCATTTCCATCTGAATAACAATAATTCGTCAGCAGAATTCATTGTCGGGTCGTTAGAGGGGATATAGAGGGATTTTTCATTTTCAATATTTCTTCAAAAATCTAATATGACTTGGCACGCATCATGGTGGGGTGCAGAATATCCATTTCCATCTGAATAACAATAATTCGTCAACAGAAATCATTGTCGGGTCGTCAGAGGGGGTATAGAGGGATTTTTAATTTTCAAAATTACTCCAAAAATCTAATATGACTTGGCACGCATCATGGTGGGGTGCAAAGTATCCATGTCCATCTGAATAACAATAATTCGTCAACAGAAATTATTGTCGGGTCGTCAGAGGGGGTTAAAGGGAATTTTTATTTTCAAAATTACTTCAAAAATCGAATATAACTTGGCACGCAGCTTAGTAGGATGCAAAATATTCATTTCCATCTGAATAACAATAATTCGTCAACAGGAATCATTGTCGGGTCGTCAGAGGGGGTATAGAGGGATTTCTCATTATCAAAATGACTTCAAAAATCAAATATGACTTGGCACGCATCATAGTAGGGTGCAGAATATATATTTCCATCTGAATAACAAGAATTCGTTAACAGAAATCATTGTCGGGTCGTCAGAGGGGGTATAGAGGGATTTTTCAAAAACAAACTGATTTCAAAAATCAAATATGACAAGGCACGCATCATGGCGGGGTGCAGAATATCCATTTCTATCTGACTAACATTAATTCGTCAACATAAATCAGTGTCGTGTCGTCAGAGGGGTTATGGAGGGATTTTTCATTTTCAAAATTACTTCAAAAATCTAATATGACTTGGCACGCATCTTGGTGGGATGCAAAGTATCCATGTCCATCTGAATAACAATAATTCGTCAACAGAAATCATTGTCGGGTCGTCAGAGGGGGTATAGAGGGATTTTTCATTTTCAAAATTACTTCAAAAATCTAATATGACTTGGCACGCATCATGGTGGGGTGCAAAGTATCCATGTCCATCTGAATAACAATAATTCGTCAACATAAATCATTGTCGTGTCGTCAGAGGGGGTATAGAGGGATTTTTCATTTTCAAAATTACTTCAAAAATCAAATATGACTTGGCACGTATCATGATGGAGTGCATAATATCCATTTTCATCTAAATTACAATAATTCGTCAACAGAAATCATTGTCGGGTCGTTAGAGGGGGTATAGGGGGATTTTTCATTTTCTATATTTCTACAAATATCTAATATCACTTGGCACGCATCATGGTGGGGTGCAGAATATCCAGTTCCATCTGAACAACAATATATCATCAACAGAAATCATTGACGGGTCGTTGGAGAGGGTATAGAGTGATTTTTCATTTTCAAAATTTCTTCAAAAATCTAATATGACTTGGCATGCATTATGGTGGGGTGCAGAATATCCATTTCCATCTGAATAACAATAAATTATCAACAGAAATCATTGTCGGGTCGTTAGAGGGGGAATAGAGGGATTTTTCATTTTCAATATATCTTCAAAAATCCAATATGACTTGGCACGCATCATGGTAGGGTGCAAAGTATCCATGTCCATCTGAATAACAATAATTCTTCAATTTAAATCATTGTCGTGTCGTCAGAGGGGGTATAGAGGTATTTTTCATTTTCAAAATTACTTCAAAAATCTAATATGACTTGGCACGCATCATAATAGGGTGCAGAATATCCATTTCCATCTGAATAACAAGAATTCGTCGACAGAAATCAATTTCGAGTCGTTAGATGGGGTATAGAGGGATTTTTCATTTTCAATATTTCTTCAAAAATCTAATATGACTTGGCACGCATAATGGTGGGGTGCAGAATATCTATTTCCATTTGAATAACAATAATTCGTCGACAGAACTTATTGTCGGGTCGTTAGAGGGGGTATAGAGGGATTTTTCATTTTCAAAATTACCTCAAAATCAAATATGACTTGGCACGCAACATGGTGGGGTGCAGAATATTCATTTCCTTCTGAATAACAATAATTCGTCAACAGAAATCATTGTCGGGTCGTTAGAGGGGGTATAGAGGGATTTTTCATTTTCAATATTTCTTCAAAAATCTAATATGACTTGGCACGCATAATGGTGGGGTGCAGAATATCTATTTCCATTTGAATAACAATAATTCGTCGACAGAAATTATTGTCGGGTCGTTAGAGGGGGTATAGAGGGATTTTTCATTTTCAAAATTACCTCAAAATCAAATATGACTTGGCACGCAACATGGTGGGGTGCAGAATATTCATTTCCTTCTGAATAACAATAATTCGTCAACAGAAATCATTGTCGGGTCGTCAGAAGGGGTATAGAGGGATTTTACATTTTCAAAATGACTTCAAAAATCAAATATGACTTGGCACGCATCATGGTGGGGTACAGAATATCCATTTCCATCTCAATAACAATAATTTGTCAACAGAAATCATTGTCGGGACGTCAGAGGGGGTATAGAGGGATTTCTCATTTTCAAAATTACTTCAAAAATCTAATATGACTTGGCACGCATCATAGTGGTGTGCACAGTATCCATATATATCTAAATAATAATAATTCGTCAACAGAATTCATTGTCGGGTCGTTAGAGGGGGTATAGAGGGATTTCCCATTTTCAATATATCTTCAAAAATCTAATATAACTTGGCACTCATCATATTGGGGTGCAAAGTATCCATGTCCATCTGAATAAAAATAATTCGTCAACAGAAATCATTGTCGGGTCGTCAGAGGGGGTATGAGGGATTTTTCAAAAACAAAATGATTTCAAAAATGAAATATGACAAGGCACGCATCATGGCGGGGTGCAGAATATCCATTTCTATCTGACTAACATTAATTCGTCAACATAAATCATTGTCGTGTCGTCAGAGGGGTTATGGAGGGATTTTTCATTTTCAAAATTACTTCAAAAATCTAATATGACTTGGCACGCATCTTGGTGGGATGCAAAGTATCCATGTCCATCTGAATGACAATAATTCGTCAATTTAAATCATTGTCGTGTCGTCAGAGGGGGTATAGAGGTATTTCTCATTTTCAAAATTACTTCAAAAATCTAATATGACTTGGCACGCATCATAGTGGTGTGCAAAGTATTCATATATATCTAAATAACAATAATTCGTCAACAGAAATTATTGTCGGGTCGTCAGAGGGGGTTAAAGGGAATTTTTATTTTCAAAATTACTTCAAAAATCGAATATAACTTGGCACGCAGCTTAGTAGGGTGCAAAATATTCATTTCCATCTGAATAACAATAATTCGTCAACAGGAATCATTGTCGGGTCGTCAGAGGGGGTATAGAGGGATTTCTCATTATCAAAATGACTTCAAAAATCAAATATGACTTGGCACGCATCATAGTAGGGTGCAGAATATATATTTCCATCTGAATAACAAGAATTCGTCAACAGAAATCATTGTCGGGTCGTAAGAGGGGGTATAGAGGGATTTTTCATTTTCAAAATTACTTCAAAAATCTAATATGACTTGGCACGCATCATAATAGGGTGCACAATATCTATTTCCATCTGAATAACAAGAATTCGTCGACAGAAATCAATGTCGGGTCGTTAGATGGGGTATAGAGGGATTTTTCATTTTCAATATTTCTTCAAAAATCTAATATGACTTGGCACGCATAATGGTGGGGTGCAGAATATCCATTTCCATCTCAATAACAATAATTTGTCAACAGAAATCATTGTCGGGTCGGGGTATAGAGTGATTTTTCATTTTCAAAATTTCTTTAAAAATCTAATATGACTTGGCACGCATTATGGTGGGGTGCATAATTTCCATTTCCATCTGAATAACAATAAATTATCAACAGAAATCATTGTCGGGTCGTGAGAGGGGGTATAGAGGGATTTTTCATTTTCAATATATCTTCAAAAATCTAATATGACTTGGCACGCATCATAGTGGGGTGCAAAGTATCCATGTCCATCTGAATAACAATAATTCTTCAATTTAAATCATTGTCGTGTCGTCAGAGGGGGTACAGAGGTATCTTTCATTTTCAAAATTACTTCAAAAATCTAATATGACTTGGCACGCATCATAATAGGGTGCAGAATATCTATTTCCATCTGAATAACAAGAATTCGTCGACAGAAATCAATGTCGAGTCGTTAGATGGGGTATAGAGGGATTTTTCATTTTCAATATTTCTTCAAAAATCTAATATGACTTGGCACGCATAATGGTGGGGTGCAGAATATCCATTTCCATCTCAATAACAATAATTTGTCAACAGAAATCATTGTCGGGTCGATGTATAGAGTGATTTTTCATTTTCAAAATTTCTTTAAAAATCTAATATGACTTGGCACGCATTATGGTGGGGTGCAGAATTTCCATTTCCATCTGAATAACAATAAATTATCAACAGAAATCATTGTCGGGTGGTAAGAGGGGGTATAGAGGGATTTTTCATTTTCAATATATCTTCAAAAATCTAATATGACTTGGCACGCATCATAGTGGGGTGCAAAGTATCCATGTCCATCTGAATAACAATAATTCGCCAACAGAAATCATTGTCGGGTCGTCAGAGGGGGTATAGAGGGATTTTTCATTTTCAAAATTACCTCAAAATGAAATATGACTTGGCACGCATCATGGTGGGGTGCAGATTATCCAGTTCCATCTGAACAACAATAATTCATCAACAGAAATCATTGACGGGTCGTTGGAGAGGGTATAGAGTGATTTTTCATTTTCAAAATTTCTTCAAAAATCTAATATGACTTGGCACGCATTATGGTGGGGTGCAGAATATCCATTTCCATCTGAATAACAATAAATTATCAACAGAAATCATTGTCGGGTCGTTAGAGGGGGAATAGAGGGATTTTTCATTTTCAATATATCTTCAAAAATCCAATATGACTTGGCACGCATCATGGTGGGGTGCAAAGTATCCATGTCCATCTGAATAACAATAATTCTTCAATTTAAATCATTGTCGTGTCGTCAGAGGGGGTATAGAGGTATTTTTCATTTTCAAAATTACTTCAAAAATCTAATATGACTTGGCACGCATCATAATAGGGTGCAGAATATCCATTTCCATCTGAATAACAAGAATTCGTCGACAGAAATCAATTTCGAGTCGTTAGATGGGGTATAGAGGGATTTTTCATTTTCAATATTTCTTCAAAAATCTAATATGACTTGGCACGCATAATGGTGGGGTGCAGAATATCTATTTCCATTTGAATAACAATAATTCGTCGACAGAAATTATTGTCGGGTCGTTAGAGGGGGTATAGAGGGATTTTTCATTTTCAAAATTACCTCAAAATCAAATATGACTTGGCACGCAACATGGTGGGGTGCAGAATATTCATTTCCTTCTGAATAACATTAATTCGTCGACAGAAATCATTGTCGGGTCGTTAGAGGGGGTATAGAGGGATTTTTCATTTTCAATATTTCTTCAAAAATCCAATATGACTTGGCCCGCATCATGGTGGGGTGCAGAATATTCATTTTCATCTGACTAACAATAATTCGTCAACAGAAATCATTGTCGGGTCGTCAGAAGGGGTATAGAGGGATTTTACATTTTCAAAATGACTTCAAAAATCAAATAAGACTTGGCACGCATCATGGTGGGGTACAGAATATTCATTTCCATCTCAATAACAATAATTTGTCAACAGAAATCATTGTCGGGACGTCAGAGGGGGTATAGAGGGATTTCTTATATTCAAAATTACTTCAAAAATCTTATATGACTTGGCACGCATCATAGTGGTGTGCACAGTATCCATATACATGTAAATAATAATAATTCGTCAACAGAAATCATTGTCGGGTCGTTAGAGGGGGTATAGAGGGATTTCCCATTTTCAATATATCTTCAAAAATCTAATATGACTTGGCACGCATCATGGTGGGTTGCAGAATATCCATTTCCATCTGAATAACAATAATTCGTCAACAGAAATCATTGTCGGGTCGTAAAAGGGGGTATAGAGGGATTCTTCATTTTCAATATATCTTCAAAAATCTAATATGACTTGGCACGCATCATAGTGGGGTGCAAAGTATCCATTTCCATCTGAATAACAATAATTCGCCAAACAGAAATCATTGTCGGGTCGTCAGAGGGGGTATAGAGGGATTTTTCATTTTCAAAATTACCTCAAAATGAAATATGACTTGGCACGCATAATGGTGGGGTGCAGAATATCTATTTCCATTTGAATAACAATAATTCGTCGACAGAAGTTATTGTCGGGTCGTTAGAGGGGGTATAGAGGGATTTTTCATTTTCAAAATTACCTCAAAATCAAATATGACTTGGCACGCAACATGTTGGGGTGCAGAATATTCATTTCCTTCTGAATAACATTAATTCGTCAACAGAAATCAATGTCGGGTCGTTAGAGGGGGTATAGAGGGATTTTTCATTATCAATATTTCTTCAAAAATTTAATATGACTTGGCCCGCATCATGGTGGGGTGCAGAATATTCATTTCCATCTGACTAACAATAATTCGTCAACAGAAATCATTGTCGGGTCGTCAGAAGGGGTATAGAGGGATTTTACATTTTCAAAATGACTTCAAAAATCAAATATGACTTGGCACGCATCATGGTGGGGTACAAAAAATCCATTTCCATCTCAATAACAATAATTTGTCAACAGAAATCATTGTCGGGACGTCAGAGGGGGTATAGAGGGATTTCTCATTTTCAAAATTACTTCAAAAATCTAATATGACTTGGCACGCATCATAGTGGTGTGCACAGTATCCATATATATCTAAATAATAATAATTCGTCAACAGAAATCATTGTCGGGTCGTTAGAGGGGGTATGGAGGGATTTCCCATTTTCAATATATCTTCAAAAATCTAATATAACTTGGCACTCATCATATTGGGGTGCAAAGTATCCATGTCCATCTGAATAAAAATAATTCGTCAACAGAAATCATTGTCGGGTCGTCAGAGGGGGTATGAGGGATTTTTCAAAAACAAAATGATTTCTAAAATCAAATATGACAAGGCACGCATCATGGCGGGGTGCAGAATATCCATTTCTATCTGACTTACATTAATTCGTCAACATAAATCATTGTCGTGTCGTCAGAGGGGTTATGGAGGGATTTTTCATTTTCAAAATTACTTCAAAAATCTAATATGACTTGGCACGCATCTTGGTGGGATGCAAAGTATCCATGTCCATCTGAATAACAATAATTCGTCAATTTAAATCATTGTCGTGTCGTCAGAGGGGGTATAGAGGTATTTCTCATTTTCAAAATTACTTCAAAAATCTAATATGACTTGGCACGCATCATAGTGGTGTGCAAAGTATTCTTTATATCTAAATAACAATAATTCGTCAACAGAAATCATTGTCGGGTCGTCAGAGGGGGTATAGAGGGATTTTTCATTTTCAAAATTACCTCAAAATCAAATATTACTTGGCGCGCAACATGGTGGGGTGCAGAATATCCATTTCCATCTGAATAACAATAATTCGTCAGCAGAAATTTTTGGCGGGTCGTTAGAGGGGATATAGAGGGATTTTTCATTTTCAATATTTCTTCAAAAATCTAATATGACTTGGCACGCATCATGGTGGGGTGCAGAATATCCATTTCCATCTGAATAACAATAATTCGTCAACTGAAATCATTGTCGGGTCGTCAGAGGGGGTATAGAGGGATTTTTCATTTTCAAAATTACTTCAAAAATCTAATATGACTTGGCACGCATCATGGTGGGGTGCAAAGTATCCATGTCCATCTGAATAACAATAATTCGTCAACAGAAATCATTGTCGGGTCGTTAGAGGGGGTATAGGGGGATTTTTCATTTTCTATATTTCTACAAATATCTAATATCACTTGGCACGCATCATGGTGGGGTGCAGAATATCCAGTTCCATCTGAACAACAATAATTCATCAACAGAAATCATTGACGGGTCGTTGGAGAGGGTATAGAGTGATTTTTCATTTTCAAAATTTCTTCAAAAATCTAATATGACTTGGCACGCATTATGGTGGGGTGCAGAATATCCATTTCCATCTGAATAACAATAAATTATCAACAGAAATCATTGTCGGGTCATTAGAGGGGGAATAGAGGGATTTTTCATTTTCAATATATCTTCAAAAATCCAATATGACTTGGCACGCATCATGGTGGGGTGCAAAGTATCCATGTCCATCTGAATAACAATAATTCTTCAATTTAAATCATTGTCGTGTCGTCAGAGGGGGTATAGAGGTATTTTTCATTTTCAAAATTACTTCAAAAATCTAATATGACTTGGCACGCATCATAATAGGGTGCAGAATATCCATTTCCATCTGAATAACAAGAATTCGTCGACAGAAATCAATTTCGAGTCGTTAGATGGGGTATAGAGGGATTTTTCATTTTCAATATTTCTTCAATAATCTAATATGACTTGGCACGCATAATGGTGGGGTGCAGAATATCTATTTCCATTTGAATAACAATAATTCGTCGACAGAAATTATTGTCGGGTCGTTAGAGGGGGTATAGAGGGATTTTTCGTTTTCAAAATTACCTCAAAATCAAATATGACTTGGCACGCAACATGGTGGGGTGCAGAATATTCATTTCCTTCTGAATAACAATAATTCGTCAACAGAAATCATTGTCGGGTCGTTAGAGGGGGTATAGAGGGATTTTTCATTTTCAATATTTCTTCAAAAATTTAATATGACTTGGCCCGCATCATGGTGGGGTGCAGAATATTCATTTCCATCTGACTAACAATAATTCGTCAACAGAAATCATTGTCGGGGGATTTTACATTTTCAAAATGACTTCAAAGGTCAAATATGACTTGGCACGCATCATGGTGGGGTACATAATATCCATTTCCATCTCAATAACAATAATTTGTCAACAGAAATCATTGTCGGGACGTCAGAGGGGGTATAGAGGGATTTCTCATTTTCAATATATCTTCAAAAATCTAATATAACTTGGCGCGCATCATGGTGGGGTACAGAATAACCATTTCCATCTCAATAACAATAATTTGTCAACAGAAATCATTGTCGGGACGTCAGAGGGGGTATAGAGGGATTTCTCATTTTCAAAATTACTTCAAAAATCTAATATGACTTGGCACGCATCATAGTGGTGTGCACAGTATCCATATATATCTAAATAATAATAATTCGTCAACAGAAATCATTGTCGGGTCGTTAGAGGGGGTATAGAGGGATTTCCCATTTTCAATATATCTTCAAAAATCTAATATAACTTGGCACTCATCATATTGGGGTGCAAAGTATCCATGTCCATCTGAATAAAAATAATTCGTCAACAGAAATCATTGTCGGGTCGTCAGAGGGGGTATGAGGGATTTTTCAAATACAAAATGATTTCAAAAATGAAATATGACAAGGCACGCATCATAGCGGGGTGCAGAATATCCATTTCTATCTGACTAACATTAATTCGTCAACATAAATCATTGTCGTGTCCTTAGAGGGGTTATGGAGGGATTTTTCATTTTCAAAATTACTTCAAAAATCTAATATGACTTGGCACGCATCTTGGTGGGATGCAAAGTATCCATGTCCATCTGAATAACAATAATTCGTCAATTTAAATCATTGTCGTGTCGTCAGAGGGGGTATAGAGGTATTTCTCATTTTCAAAATTACTTCAAAAATCTAATATGACTTGGCACGCATCATAGTGGTGTGCAAAGTATTCATATATATCTAAATAACAATAATTCGTCAACAGAAATCATTGTCGGGTCGTCAGAGGGGGTATAGAGGGATTTTTCATTTTCAAAATTTCCTCAAAATCAAATATGACTTGGCGCGCAACATGGTGGGGTGCAGAATATCCATTTCCATCTGAATAACAATAATTCGTCAGCAGAAATTTTTGGCGGGTCGTTAGAGGGGATATAGAGGGATTTTTCATTTTCAATATTTCTTCAAAAATCTAATATGACTTGGCACGCATCATGGTGGGGTGCAGAATATCCATTTCCATCTGAATAACAATAATTCGTCAACAGAAATCATTGTCGGGTCGTCAGAGGGGGTATAGAGGGATTTTTCATTTTCAAAATTACTTCAAAAATCAAATATGACTTGGCACGTATCATGATGGAGTGCATAATATCCATTTTCATCTAAATTACAATAATTCGTCAACAGAAATTATTGTCGGGTCGTCAGAGGGGGTATAGAGGGATTTTTCATTTTTAAAATGACTTCAAAAATCTAATATGACTTGGCACGCATCATGGTGGGGTGCAAAGTATCCATGTCCATCTGAATAACAATAATTCGTCAACATAAATCATTGTCGTACCGTCAGAGGGGGTATAGAGGGATTTTTCATTTTCAAAATTACTTCAAAAATCAAATATGACTTGGCACGTATCATGATGGAGTGCATAATATCCATTTTCATCTAAATTACAATAATTCGTCAACAGAAATTATTGTCGGGTCGTCAGAGGGGGTATAGAGGGATTTTTCATTTTTAAATTGACTTCAAAAATCTAATATGACTTGGCACGCATCATGGTGGGGTGCAAAGTATCCATGTCCATCTGAATAACAAAAATTTATCAACAGAAATCATTGTCGGGTCGTTAGAGGGGGTATAGAGGGATTTTTCATTTTCAAAATTACCTCAAAATTTAATATGACATGGCACGCAACATGGTGGGGTGCAGAATATCCATTTCCATCTGAATAACAATAATTCGTCAGCAGAAATTTTTGGCGGGTTGTTAGAGGGGATATAGAGGGATTTTTCATTTTCAATATTTCTTCAAAAATCTAATATGACTTGGCACGCATCATGGTGGGGTGCAAAATATCCATTTCCATCTAAATAACAATAATTCGTCAACAGAAATCATTGTCGGGTCGTCAGAGGGGGTATAGAGGGATTTTTCATTTTCAAAATTACCTCAAAATCAAATATGACTTGGCACGCAACATGGTGGGGTGCAGAATATCCATTTCCATCTGAATAACAATAATTCGTCAGCAGAAATTTTTGGCGGGTCGTTAGAGGGGATATAGAGGGATTTTTCATTTTCAATATTTCTTCAAAAATCTAATATGGCTTGGCACGCATCATGGTGGGGTGCAGAATATCCATTTCCATCTGAATAACAATGAATCGTCAACAGAAATCATAGTCGGGTCGTCAGAGGGGGTATAGAGGGATTTTTATTTTCAAAATTACTTCAAAAATCTAATATGACTTGGCACGCATCATGGTGGGGTGCAAAGTATCCATGTCCATCTGAATAACAATAATTCGTCAACATAAATCATTGTCGTGTCGTCAGAGGGGGTATAGAGGGATTTTTCATTTTCAAAATTACTTCAAAAATCAAATATGACTTGGCACGTATCATGATGGAGTGCATAATATCCATTTTCATCTAAATTACAATAATTCGTCAACAGAAATTATTGTCGGGTCGTCAGAGGGGGTATAGAGGGATTTTTCATTTTCAAAATGACTTCAAATATCTAATATGACTTGGCACGCAACATGGTGGGGGCAGAATATTCATTTTCATCTGAATAACAATAACTGGTTAACAGAAATCATTGTCGGGTCGTCAGAGGGGGTATAGAGGGATTTTTCATTTTCAATATTTCTTCAAAAACCTTATATGAATTGGCACGCATCATGGTGGGGTGCAGAATATCCATTTCCATTTCAATAACAATAATTTGTCAACAGAAATCATTGTCGGGTCGTCAGAGGGGGTATAGAGGGATTTTTCATTTTCAAAATTACTTCAAAAATCTAATATTACTTGGCACGCATCATGGTGGGGTGCAGAATATCCATATCTATCTGAATAACAATAATTCCTTAACAGAAATTATTGTTGTGTCGTCAGAGGAGGTATAGAGGGATTATTCATTTTCAAATTTACTTCATAAATCAAATATGACTTGGCACGCATCATGGTGGGTTGCAAAGTATCCATGTCCATCTGAATAACGATAATTCGTCAACATAAATCATTGTCGTGTCGTCAGAGGGGTTATAGAGGGATTTTTCATTTTCAAAATTACTTCAAAAATCAAATATGACTTGGCACGTATCATGGAGGAGTGCATAATATCCATTTTCATCTAAATAACAATAATTCGTCAACAGAAATTATTGTCGGGTCGTCAGAGGGGGTTGAAGGGAATTTTCTTTTTCAAAACTACTTCAAAAATCGAATATAACTTGGCACGCATCATAGTAAGGTGCAAAATCTTCATTTTCATCTGAATAACAATAATTCGTCAACAGAAATCATTGTCGGGTCGTCAGAGGGGGTATAGAGGGATTTTTCATTTTCAAAACTACCTCAAAATCAAATATGACTTGGCACGCAACATGGTGGGGTGCAGAATATCCATTTCCATCTGAATAACAATAATTCGTCAGCAGAAATTTTTGGCGGGTCGTTAGAGGGGATATAGAGGGATTTTTCATTTTCAATATTTCTTCAAAAATCTAATATGACTTGGCACGCATCATGGTGGGGTGCAGAATATCCATTTCCATCTGAATAACAATAATTCGTCAACAGAAATCATTGTCGGGTCGTCAGAGGGGGTATAGAGGGATTTTTCATTTTCAAAATTACTTCAAAAATCTAATATGACTTGGCACGCATCATGGTGGGGTGCAAAGTATCCATGTCCATCTGAATAACAATAACTCGTCAACAGAAATCATTGTCGGGTCGTTAGAGGGGGTATAGAGGGATTTTTCATTTTCAATATTTCTTCAAAAATCTTATATGAATTGGCACGCATCGTGGTGGGGTGCAGAATATCCATTTCCATCTCAATAACAATAATTTGTCAACAGAAATCATTGTCGGGTCGTTAGAGGGGGTATAGAGGGATTTTTCATTTTCAAAATTACCTCAAAATTTAATATGACTTGGCACGCAACATGGTGGGGGCAGAATATTCATTTTCATCGGAATAACAATAACTCTTCAACAGAAATCATTGTCGGGTCGTTAGAGGGGGTATAGAGGGATTTTTCATTTTCAATATTTCTTCAAAAATCTTATATGAATTGGCACGCATCATGGTGGGGTGCAGAATATCCATTTCCATCTCAATAACAATAATTTGTCAACAGAAATCATTGTCGGGTCGTCAGAGGGGGTATAGAGGGATTTTTCATTTTCAAAATTACTTCAAAAATCTAATATTACTTGGCACGCATCATGGTGGGGTGCAGAATATCCATATCTATCTGAATAACAATAATTCCTTAACAGAAATTATTGTTGTGTCGTCAGAGGGGGTATAGAGGGATTATTCATTTTCAAATTTACTTCATAAATCAAATATGACTTGGCACGCATCATGGTGGGTTGCAAAGTATCCATGTCCATCTGAATAACGATAATTCGTCAACATAAATCATTGTCGTGTCGTCAGAGGGGGTATAGAGGGATTTTTCATTTTCAAAATTACTTCAAAAATCAAATATGACTTGGCACGTATCATGGAGGAGTGCATAATATCCATTTTCATCTAAATAACAATAATTCGTCAACAGAAATTATTGTCGGGTCGTCAGAGGGGGTTGAAGGGAATTTTCTTTTTCAAAACTACTTCAAAAATCGAATATAAGTTGGCACGCATCATAGTAAGGTGCAAAATCTTCATTTTCATCTGAATAACAATAATTAGTCAACAGAAATCATTGTCGGGTCGTCAGAGGGGGTATAGAGGGATTATTCATTACTAAAATGACTTCAAAAATCAAATATGACTTGGCACGCATCATGGTGGGGTACAGAATATCCATTTCCATCTCAATAACAATAATTTGTCAACAGAAATCATTGTCGGGACGTCAGAGGGGGTATAGAGGGATTTTTCATTTTCAAAATTACTTCAAAAATCTAATATTACTTGGCACGCATCATGGTGGGGTGCAGAATATCCATATCTATCTGAATAACAATAATTCCTTAACAGAAATTATTGTTGTGTCGTCAGAGGGGGTATAGAGGGATTATTCATTTTCAAATTTACTTCATAAATCAAATATGACTTGGCACGCATCATGGTGGGTTGCAAAGTATCCATGTCCATCTGAATAACGATAATTCGTCAACATAAATCATTGTCGTGTCGTCAGAGGGGGTATAGAGGGATTTTTCATTTTCAAAATTACTTCAAAAATCAAATATGACTTGGCACGTATCATGGAGGAGTGCATAATATCCATTTTCATCTAAATAACAATAATTCGTCAACAGAAATTATTGTCGGGTCGTCAGAGGGGGTTGAAGGGAATTTTCTTTTTCAAAACTACTTCAAAAATCGAATATAACTTGGCACGCATCATAGTAAGGTGCAAAATCTTCATTTTCATCTGAATAACAATAATTAGTCAACAGAAATCATTGTCGGGTCGTCAGAGGGGGTATAGAGGGATTATTCATTACTAAAATGACTTCAAAAATCAAATATGACTTGGCACGCATCATGGTGGGGTACAGAATATCCATTTCCATCTCAATAACAATAATTTGTCAACAGAAATCATTGTCGGGACGTCAGAGGGGGTATAGAGGGATTTTTCATTTTCAAAATTACTTCAAAAATCTAATATTACTTGGCACGCATCATGGTGGGGTGCAGAATATCCATATCTATCTGAATAACAATAATTCCTTAACAGAAATTATTGTTGTGTCGTCAGAGGGGGTATAGAGGGATTATTCATTTTCAAATTTACTTCATAAATCAAATATGACTTGGCACGCATCATGGTGGGTTGCAAAGTATCCATGTCCATCTGAATAACGATAATTCGTCAACATAAATCATTGTCGTGTCGTCAGAGGGGGTATAGAGGGATTTTTCATTTTCAAAATTACTTCAAAAATCAAATATGACTTGGCACGTATCATGGAGGAGTGCATAATATCCATTTTCATCTAAATAACAATAATTCGTCAACAGAAATTATTGTCGGGTCGTCAGAGGGGGTTGAAGGGAATTTTCTTTTTCAAAACTACTTCAAAAATCGAATATAACTTGGCACGCATCATAGTAAGGTGCAAAATCTTCATTTTCTTCTGAATAACAATAATTCGTCAACAGAAATCATTGTCGGGTCGTCAGAGGGGGTATAGAGGGATTTTTCATTTTCAAAACTACCTCCAAATCAAATATGACTTGGCACGCAACATGGTGGGGTGCAGAATATCCATTTCCATCTGAATAACAATAATTCGTCAGCAGAAATTTTTGGCGGGTCGTTAGAGGGGGTATAGAGGGATTTTTCATTTTCAAAATTACTTCAAAAGTCTAAAATGACTTGGCACGCATCATGGTGGGGTGCAAAATATCCATTTCCATTTGAATAACAATAATTCGTCAACAGAAATCATTGTCGGGTCGTCAGAGGGGGAATAGAGGGATTTTTCATTTTCAAAATTACCTCAAAATCAAATATGACTTGGCACGCAACATGGTGGGGTGCAGAATATCCATTTCCATCTGAATAACAATAATTCGTCAGCAGAAATTTTTGGCGGGTCGTTAGAGGGGATATAGAGGGATTTTTCATTTTCAATATTTCTTCAAAAATCTAATATGACTTGGCACGCATCATGGTGGGGTGCAGAATATCCATTTCCATCTGAATAACAATAATTCGTCAACAGAAATCATTGTCAGGTCGTCAGAGGGGGTATAGAGGGATTTTTCATTTTCAAAATTACTTCAAAAATCTAATATGACTTGGCACGCATCATGGTGGGGTGCAAAGTATCCATGTCCATCTGAATAACAATAATTCGTCAACATAAATCATTGTCGTGTCGTCAGAGGGGGTATAGAGGGATTTTTCATTTTCAAAATTACTTCAAAAATCAAATATGACTTGGCACGTATCATGATGGAGTGCATAATATCCATTTTCATCTAAATTACAATAATTCGTTAACAGAAATTATTGTCGGGTCGTCAGAGGGGGTATAGAGGGATTTTTCATTTTCAAAATGACTTCAAAAATCTAATATGACTTGGCACGCAACATGGTGGGGGCAGAATATTCATTTTCATCTGAATAACATTAACTCGTCAACAGAAATCATTGTCGGGTCGTTAGAGGGGGTATAGAGGGATTTTTCATTTTCAATATTTCTTCAAAAATCTTATATGAATTGGCACGCATCGTGGTGGGGTGCAGAATATCCATTTCCATCTCAATAACAATAATTTGTCAACAGAAATCATTGTCGGGTCGTTAGAGGGGGTATAGAGGGATTTTTCATTTTCAAAATTACCTCAAAATTTAATATGACTTGGCACGCAACATGGTGGGGGCAGAATATTCATTTTCATCGGAATAACAATAACTCTTCAACAGAAATCATTGTCGGGTCGTTAGAGGGGGTATAGAGGGATTTTTCATTTTCAATATTTCTTCAAAAATCTTATATGAATTGGCACGCATCATGGTGGGGTGCAGAATATCCATTTCCATCTCAATAACAATAATTTGTCAACAGAAATCATTGTCGGGTCGTCAGAGGGGGTATAGAGGGATTTTTCATTTTCAAAATTACTTCAAAAATCTAATATTACTTGGCACGCATCATGGTGGGGTGCAGAATATCCATATCTATCTGAATAACAATAATTCCTTAACAGAAATTATTGTTGTGTCGTCAGAGGGGGTATAGAGGGATTATTCATTTTCAAATTTACTTCATAAATCAAATATGACTTGGCACGCATCATGGTGGGTTGCAAAGTATCCATGTCCATCTGAATAACGATAATTCGTCAACATAAATCATTGTCGTGTCGTCAGAGGGGGTATAGAGGGATTTTTCATTTTCAAAATTACTTCAAAAATCAAATATGACTTGGCACGTATCATGGAGGAGTGCATAATATCCATTTTAATCTAAATAACAATAATTCGTCAACAGAAATTATTGTCGGGTCGTCAGAGGGGGTTGAAGGGAATTTTCTTTTTCAAAACTACTTCAAAAATCGAATATAACTTGGCACGCATCATAGTAAGGTGCAAAATCTTCATTTTCATCTGAATAACAATAATTAGTCAACAGAAATCATTGTCGGGTCGTCAGAGGGGGTATAGAGGGATTATTCATTACTAAAATGACTTCAAAAATCAAATATGACTTGGCACGCATCATGGTGGGGTACAGAATATCCATTTCCATCTCAATAACAATAATTTGTCAACAGAAATCATTGTCGGGACGTCAGAGGGGGTATAGAGGGATTTTTCATTTTCAAAATTACTTCAAAAATCTAATATTACTTGGCACGCATCATGGTGGGGTGCAGAATATCCATATCTATCTGAATAACAATAATTCCTTAACAGAAATTATTGTTGTGTCGTCAGAGGGGGTATAGAGGGATTATTCATTTTCAAATTTACTTCATAAATCAAATATGACTTGGCACGCATCATGGTGGGTTGCAAAGTATCCATGTCCATCTGAATAACGATAATTCGTCAACATAAATCATTGTCGTGTCGTCAGAGGGGGTATAGAGGGATTTTTCATTTTCAAAATTACTTCAAAAATCAAATATGACTTGGCACGTATCATGGAGGAGTGCATAATATCCATTTTCATCTAAATAACAATAATTCGTCAACAGAAATTATTGTCGGGTCGTCAGAGGGGGTTGAAGGGAATTTTCTTTTTCAAAACTACTTCAAAAATCGAATATAACTTGGCACGCATCATAGTAAGGTGCAAAATCTTCATTTTCTTCTGAATAACAATAATTCGTCAACAGAAATCATTGTCGGGTCGTCAGAGGGGGTATAGAGGGATTTTTCATTTTCAAAACTACCTCAAAATCAAATATGACTTGGCACGCAACATGGTGGGGTGCAGAATATCCATTTCCATCTGAATAACAATAATTCGTCAGCAGAAATTTTTGGCGGGTCGTTAGAGGGGGTATAGAGGGATTTTTCATTTTCAAAATTACTTCAAAAGTCTAATATGACTTGGCACGCATCATGGTGGGGTGCAAAGTATCCATGTCCATCTGAATAACAATAATTCGTCAACATAAATCATTGTCGTGTCGTCAGAGGGGGTATAGAGGGATTTTTCATTTTCAAAATTACTTCAAAAATCAAATATGACTTGGCACGTATCATGATGGAGTGCATAATATCCATTTTCATCTAAATTACAATAATTCGTCAACAGAAATCATTGTCGGGTCGTAAGAGGGGGTATAGGGGGATTTTTCATTTTCTATATTTCTACAAATATCTAATATCACTTGGCACGCATCATGGTGGGGTGCAGAATATCCAGTTCCATCTGAACAACAATAATTCATCAACAGAAATCATTGACGGGTCGTTGGAGAGGGTATAGAGTGATTTTTCATTTTCAAAATTTCTTCAAAAATCTAATATGACTTGGCACGCATTATGGTGGGGTGCAGAATATCCATTTCCATCTGAATAACAATAAATTATCAACAGAAATCATTGTCGGGTCGTTAGAGGGGGAATAGAGGGATTTTTCATTTTCAATATATCTTCAAACATCCAATATGACTTGGCACGCATCATGGTGGGGTGCAAAGTATCCATGTCCATCTGAATAACAATAATTCTTCAATTTAAATCACTGTCGTGTCGTCAGAGGAGGTATAGAGGTATTTTTCATTTTCAAAATTACTTGAAAAATCTAATATGACTTGGCACGCATCATAATAGGGTGCAGAATATCCATTTCCATCTGAATAACAAGAATTCGTCGACAGAAATCAATTTCGAATCGTTAGATGGGGTATAGAGGGATTTTTCATTTTCAATATTTCTTCAAAAATCTAATATGACTTGGCACGCATAATGGTGGGGTGCAGAATATCTATTTCCATTTGAATAACAATAATTCGTCGACAGATATTATTGTCGGGTCGTTAGAGAGGGTATAGAGGGATTTTTCATTTTCAAAATTACCTCAAAATCAAATATGACTTGGCACGCAACATGGTGGGGTGCAGAATATTCATTTCCTTCTGAATAACATTAATTCGTCAACAGAAATCAATGTCGGGTCGTTAGAGGGGGTATAGAGGGATTTTTCATTTTCAATATTTCTTCAAAAATTTAATATGACTTGGCCCGCATCATGGTGGGGTGCAGAATATTCATTTCCATCTGACTAACAATAATTCGTCAACAGAAATCATTGTCGGGTCGTCAGAAGGGGTATAGAGGGATTTTACATTTTCAAAATGACTTCAAAAATCAAATATGACTTGGCACGCATCATGGTGGGGTACAAAAAATCCATTTCCATCTCAATAACAATAATTTGTCAACAGAAATCATTGTCGGGACGTCAGAGGGGGTATAGAGGGATTTCTCATTTTCAAAATTACTTCAAAAATCTAATATGACTTGGCACGCATCATAGTGGTGTGCACAGTATCCATATATATCTAAATAATAATAATTCGTCAACAGAAATCATTGTCGGGTCGTTAGAGGGGGTATAGAGGGATTTCCCATTTTCAATATATCTTCAAAAATCTAATATAACTTGGCACTCATCATATTGGGGTGCAAAGTATCCATGTCCATCTGAATAAAAATAATTCGTCAACAGAAATCATTGTCGGGTCGTCAGAGGGGGTATGAGGGATTTTTCAAAAACAAAATGATTTCAAAAATCAAATATGACAAGGCACGCATCATGGCGGGGTGCAGAATATCCATTTCTATCTGACTAACATTAATTCGTCAACATAAATCATTGTCGTGTCGTCAGAGGGGTTATGGAGGGATTTTTCATTTTCAAAATTACTTCAAAAATCTAATATGACTTGGCACGCATCTTGGTGGGATGCAAAGTATCCATGTCCATCTGAATAACAATAATTCGTCAATTTAAATCATTGTCGTGTCGTCAGAGGGGGTATAGAGGTATTTCTCATTTTCAAAATTACTTCAAAAATCTAATATGACTTGGCACGCATCATAGTGGTGTGCAAAGTATTCATATATATCTAAATAACAATAATTCGTCAACAGAAATCATTGTCGGGTCGTCAGAGGGGGTATAGAGGGATTTTTCATTTTCAAAATTACCTCAAAATCAAATATGACTTGGCGCGCAACATGGTGGGGTGCAGAATATCCATTTCCATCTGAATAACAATAATTCGTCAGCAGAAATTTTTGGCGGGTCGTTAGAGGGGATATAGAGGGATTTTTCATTTTCAATAATTCTTCAAAAATCTAATATGACTTGGCACGCATCATGGTGGTGTGCAGAATATCCATTTCCATCTGAATAACAATAATTCGTCAACTGAAATCATTGTCGGGTCGTCAGAGGGGGTATAGAGGGATTTTTCATTTTCAAAATTACTTTAAAAATCTAATATGACTTGGCACGCATCATGGTGGGGTGCAAAGTATCCATGTCCATCTGAATAACAATAATTCGTCAACATAAATCATTGTCGTGTCGTCAGAGGGGGTATAGAGGGATTTTTCATTTTCAAAATTACTTCAAAAATCAAATATGACTTGGCACGTATCATGATGGAGTGCATAATATCCATTTTCATCTAAATTACAATAATTCGTCAACAGAAATTATTGTCGGGTCGTCAGAGGGGGTATAGAGGGATTTTTCATTTTCAAAATGACTTCAAAATTCTAATATGACTTGGCACGCATCATGGTGGGGTGCCGAATATCCATTTCCATCTGAATAACAATAATCTATCAACAGAAATCATTGTCGGGTCGTTAGAGGGGGTATAGAGGGATTTTTCATTTTCAATATATCTTCAAAAATCTAATATGACTTGGCACGCATCATGGTGGGGTGCAAAGTATCCATGTCCATCTGAATAACAAAAATTTATCTACAGAAATCATTGTCGGGTCGTTAGAGGGGGTATAGAGGGATTTTTCATTTTCAAAATTACCTCAAAATTTAATATGACTTGGCACGCAACATGGTGGGGTGCAGAATATCCATTTCCATCTGAATAACAATAATTCGTCAGCAGAAATTTTTGGCGGGTCGTTAGAGGGGATATAGAGGGATTTTTCATTTTCAATATTTCTTCAAAAATCTAATATGACTTGGCACGCATCATGGTGGGGTGCAAAATATCCATTTCCATCTAAATAACAATAATTCGTCAACAGAAATCATTGTCGGGTCGTCAGAGGGGGTATAGAGGGATTTTTCATTTTCAAAATTACCTCAAAATCAAATATGACTTGGCACGCAGCATGGTGGGGTGCAGAATATCCATTTCCATCTGAATAACAATAATACGTCAGCAGAAAGTTTTGGCGGGTCGTTAGAGGGGATATAGAGGGATTTTTCATTTTCAATATTTCTTCAAAAATCTAATATGACTTGGCACGCATCATGGTGGGGTGCAGAATATCCATTTCCATCTGAATAACAATAATTCGTCAACAGAAATCATTGTCGGGTCGTCAGAGGGGGTATAGAGGGATTTTTCATTTTCAAAATTACTTCAAAAATCTAATATGACTTGGCACGCATCATGGTGGGGTGCAAAGTATCCATGTCCATCTGAATAACAATAATTCGTCAACATAAATCATTGTCGTGTCGTCAGAGGGGGTATAGAGGGATTTTTCATTTTCAAAATGACTTCAAAAATCAAATATGACTTGGCACGTATCATGATGGAGTGCATAATATCCATTTTCATCTAAATTACAATAATTCGTCAACAGAAATTATTGTCGGGTCGTCAGAGGGGGTATAGAGGGATTTTTCATTTTCAAAATGACTTCAAAAATCTAATATGACTTGGCACGCAACATGGTGGGGGCAGAATATTCATTTTCATCTGAATAACAATAACTCGTCAACAGAAATCATTGTCGGGTCGTTAGAGGGGGTATAGAGGGATTTTTCATTTTCTATATTTCTTCAAAAATCTTATATGAATTGGCACGCATCATGGTGGGGTGCAGAATATCCATTTCCATCTCAATAACAATAATTTGTCTACAGAAATCATTGTCGGGTCGTTAGATCTAATATTACTTGGCACGCATCATGGTGGGGTGCAGAATATCCATATCTATCTGAATAACAATAATTCCTTAACAGAAATTATTGTTGTGTCGTCAGAGGGGGTATAGAGGGATTATTCATTTTCAAATTTACTTCATAAATCAAATATGACTTGGCACGCATCATGGTGGGTTGCAAAGTATCCATGTCCATCTGAATAACGATAATTCGTCAACATAAATCATTGTCGTGTCGTCAGAGGGGGTATAGAGGGATTTTTCATTTTCAAAATTACTTCAAAAATCAAATATGACTTGGCACGTATCATGGAGGAGTGCATAATATCCATTTTCATCTAAATAACAATAATTCGTCAACAGAAATTATTGTCGGGTCGTCAGAGGGGGTTTGAAGGGAATTTTCTTTTTCTTTCAAAACTACTTCAAAAATCGAATATAACTTGGCACGCATCATAGTAAGGTGCAAAATCTTCATTTTCATCTGAATAACAATAATTCGTCAACAGAAATCATTGTCGGGTCGTCAGAGGGGGTATAGAGGGATTATTCATTACTAAAATGACTTTAAAAATCAAATATGACTTTGCACGCATCATGGTGGGGTACAGAATATCCATTTCCATCTCAATAACAATAATTTGTCAACAGAAATCATTGTCGGGTCGTCAGAGGGGGTATAGAGGGATTTTTCATTTTCAAAATGACTTAAAAAATCTAATATGACTTGGCACGCATCATGGTGGGGTGCCGAATATCCATTTCCATCTGAATAACAATAATTTATGAACAGAAATCATTGTCGGGTCGTTAGAGGGGGTATAGAGGGATTTTTCATTTTCAATATATCTTCAAAAATCTAATATGACTTGGCACGCATCATGGTGGGGTGCAGGATATCCACCTCCTTCTGAATAACAATAATTTATCAACAGAAATCATTGTCGGGTCGTTAGAGGGGGTATAGAGGGATTTTTCATTTTCAATATATCTTCAAAAATCTAATATGACTTGGCACGCATCATGGTGGGGTGCAAAGTATCCATTTCCATCTGAATAACAAGAATTCGTCAACAGAAATCAATGTCGGGTCGTTAGATGGGGTATATAGGGATTTTTCATTTTCAAAATTACTTCAAAAATCAAATATGACTTGGCACGTATCATGATGGAGTGCATAATATCCATTTTCATCTAAATTACAATAATTCGTCAACAGAAATTATTGTCGGGTCGTCAGAGGGGGTATAGAGGGATTTTTCATTTTCAAAATGACTTCAAAAATCTAATATGACTTGGCACGCAACATGGTGGGGGCAGAATATTCATTTTCATCTGAATAACAATAACTCGTCAACAGAAATCATTGTCGGGTCGTTAGAGGGGGTATAGAGGGATTTTTCATTTTCTATATTTCTTCAAAAATCTTATATGAATTGGCACGCATCATGGTGGGGTGCAGAATATCCATTTCCATCTCAATAACAATAATTTGGCAACAGAAATCATTGTCGGGTCGTTAGAGGGGGTATAGAGGGATTTTTCATTTTCAAAATTACCTCAAAATTTAATATGACTTGGCACGCAACATGGTGGGGGCAGAATATTCATTTTCATCTGAATAACAATAACTCGTCAACAGAAATCATTGTCGGGTCGTTAGAGGGGGTATAGAGGGACTTTTCATTTTCAATATTTCTTCAAAAATCTTATATGAATTGGCACGCATCATGGTGGGGTGCAGAATATCCATTTCCATCTCAATAACAATAATTTGTCAACAGAAATCATTGTCGGGTCGTCAGAGGGGGTATAGAGAGATTTTTCATTTTCAAAATTACTTCAAAAATCTAATATTACTTGGCACGCATCATGGTGGGGTGCAGAATATCCATATCTATCTGAATAACAATAATTCCTTAACAGAAATTATTGTTGTGTCGTCAGAGGGGGTATAGAGGGATTATTCATTTTCAAATTTACTTCATAAATCAAATATGACTTGGCACGCATCATGGTGGGTTGCAAAGTATCCATGTCCATCTGAATAACGATAATTCGTCAACATAAATCATTGTCGTGTCGTCAGAGGGGGTATAGAGGGATTTTTCATTTTCAAAATTACTTCAAAAATCAAATATGACTTGGCACGTATCATGGAGGAGTGCATAATATCCATTTTCATCTAAATAACAATAATTCGTCAACAGAAATTATTGTCGGGTCGTCAGAGGGGGTTTGAAGGGAATTTTCTTTTTCTTTCAAAACTACTTCAAAAATCGAATATAACTTGGCACGCATCATAGTAAGGTGCAAAATCTTCATTTTCATCTGAATAACAATAATTCGTCAACAGAAATCATTTTCGGGTCGTCAGAGGGGGTATAGAGGGATTATTCATTACTAAAATGACTTCAAAAATCAAATATGACTTGGCACGCATCATGGTGGGGTGCCGAATATCCATTTCCATCTGAATAACAATAATTTATCAACAGAAATCATTGTCGGGTCGTTAGAGGGGGTATAGAGGGATTTTTCAATTTCAATATATCTTCAAAAATCTAATATGACATGGCACGCATCATGGTGGGGTGCAGGATGTCCACCTCCTTCTGAATAACAATAATTTATCAACAGAAATCATTGTCGGGTCGTTAGAGGGGGTATAGAGGGATTTTTCATTTTCAATATATCTTCAAAAATCTAATATGACTTGGCACGCATCATGGTGGGGTGCAAAGTATCCATTTCCATCTGAATAACAAGAATTCGTCAACAGAAATCAATGTCGGGTCGTTAGATGGGGTATAGAGGGATTTTTCATTTTCAATATTTCTTCAAAAATCTAATATGACATGGCACGCATAATGGTGGGGTGCAGAATATCTATTTCCATCTGAATAACAATAATTCGTCTACAGAAATCATTGTCGGGTCGTTAGAGGGGGTATAGAGGGATTTTACATTTTCAAAATTGCCTCAAAATCAAATATGACTTGGCAAGCAACATTTTGGGGTGCAGATTATTCATTTCTATCTGAATAACAATAATTTATCAACAGAAATCATTGTCGGGTCGTTAGAGGGGGTTTAGAGGGATTTTTCATTTTCAATATACCTTCAAAATTCTAATATGGCTTGGCACGCATCATGGTGGTGTGCAAAGTATCCATTTCCATCTGAATAACAAGAATTCGTCAACAGAAATCAATGTCGGGTCGTTAGATGGGGTATAGAGGGATTTATCATTTTCAATATTTCTTCAAATATCTAATATGACATGGCACGCAGAATGGTGGGGTGCAGAATATCTATTTCCATCTGAATAACAATAATTCGTCTACAGAAATCATTGTCGGGTCGTTAGAGGGGGTATAGAGGGATTTTTCATTTTCAAAATTACCTCAAAATCAAATATGACTTGGCACGCATCATAGTGGGGTGCAAAGTATCCATGTCCATCTGAATAACAATAATTCGCCAACAGAAATCATTGTCGGGTCGTCAGAGGGGGTATAGAGAAATTTTTCATTTTCAAAATTACCTCAAAATGAAATATGACTTGGCACGCATCATGGTGGGGTGCAGAATATCCAGTTCCATCTGAACAACAATAAATTATCAACAAAAATCATTGTCGGGTCGTTAGAGGGGGTATAGAGGGATTTATCATTTTCAATATATCTTCAAAAATCCAATATGACTTGGCACGCATCATAGTGGGGTGCAAAGTATCCATGTCCATCTGAATAACAATAATTCTTCAATTTAAATCATTGTCGTGTCGTCAGAGGGGGTATAGAGGTATTTTTCATTTTCAAAATTACTTCAAAAATCTAATATGACTTGGCACGCACCATAATACGGTGCAGAATATCCATTTCCATCTGAATAACAAGAATTCGTCGACAGAAATCAATTTCGGGTCGTTAGAGGGGGTATAGAGGGATTTTTCATTTTCAAAATTACCTCAAAATCAAATATGACTTGGCACGCATCATGGTGGGGTACAGAATATCCATTTCCATCTCAATAACAATAATTTGTCAACAGAAATCATTGTCGGGTCGTCAGAGGGGGTATAGAGGGATTTTTCATTTTCAAAATGACTTCAAAAATCTAATATGACTTGGCACGCATCATGGTGGGGTGCCGAATATCCATTTCCATCTGAATAACAATAATTTATCAACAGAAATCATTGTCGGGTCGTTAGAGGGGGTATAGAGGGATTTTTCATTTTCAATATATCTTCAAAAATCTAATATGACTTGGCACGCATCATGGTGGGGTGCAGGATATCCACCTCCTTCTGAATAACAATAATTTATCAACAGAAATCATTGTCGGGTCGTTAGAGGGGGTATAGAGGGATTTTTCATTTTCAATATATCTTCAAAAATCTAATATGACTTGGCACGCATCATGGTGGGGTGCAAAGTATCCATTTCCATCTGAATAACAAGAATTCGTCAACAGAAATCAATGTCGGGTCGTTAGATGGGGTATAGAGGGATTTTTCATTTTCAATATTTCTTCAAAAATCTAATATGACATGGCACGCATAATGGTGGGGTGCAGAATATCTATTTCCATCTGAATAACAATAATTCGTCTACAGAAATCATTGTCGGGTCGTTAGAGGGGGTATAGAGGGATTTTACATTTTCAAAATTGCCTCAAAATCAAATATGACTTGGCAAGCAACATTGTGGGGTGCAGATTATTCATTTCTATCTGAATAACAATAATTTATCAACAGAAATCATTGTCGGGTCGTTAGAGGGGGTTTAGAGGGATTTTTCATTTTCAATATACCTTCAAAATTCTAATATGGCTTGGCACGCATCATGGTGGTGTGCAAAGTATCCATTTCCATCTGAATAACAAGAATTCGTCAACAGAAATCAATGTCGGGTCGTTAGATGGGGTATAGAGGGATTTTTCATTTTCAATATTTCTTCAAATATCTAATATGACATGGCACGCAGAATGGTGGGGTGCAGAATATCTATTTCCATCTGAATAACAATAATTCGTCTACAGAAATCATTGTCGGGTCGTTAGAGGGGGTATAGAGGGATTTTTCATTTTCAAAATTACCTCAAAATCAAATATGACTTGGCACGCATCATAGTGGGGTGCAAAGTATCCATGTCCATCTGAATAACAATAATTCGCCAACAGAAATCATTGTCGGGTCGTCAGAGGGGGTATAGAGAAATTTTTCATTTTCAAAATTACCTCAAAATGAAATATGACTTGGCACGCATCATGGTGGGGTGCAGAATATCCAGTTCCATCTGAACAACAATAAATTATCAACAAAAATCATTGTCGGGTCGTTAGAGGGGGTATAGAGGGATTTTTCATTTTCAATATATCTTCAAAAATCCAATATGACTTGGCACGCATCATAGTGGGGTGCAAAGTATCCATGTCCATCTGAATAACAATAATTCGCCAACAGAAATCATTGTCGGGTCGTCAGAGGGGGTATAGAGAAATTTTTCATTTTCAAAATTACCTCAAAATGAAATATGACTTGGCACGCATCATGGTGGGGTGCAGAATATCCAGTTCCATCTGAACAACAATAAATTATCAACAAAAATCATTGTCGGGTCGTTAGAGGGGGTATAGAGGGATTTTTCATTTTCAATATATCTTCAAAAATCCAATATGACTTGGCACGCATCATAGTGGGGTGCAAAGTATCCATGTCCATCTGAATAACAAAAATTTATCAACAGAAATCATTGTCGGGTCGTTAGAGGGGGTATAGAGGGATTTATCATTTTCAAAATTACCTCAAAATTTAATATGACTTGGCACGCAACATGGTGGGGTGCAGAATATCCATTTCCATCTGAATAACAATAATTCGTCAGCAGAAATTTTTGGCGGGTCGTTAGAGGGGATATAGAGGGATTTTTCATTTTCAATATTTCTTCAAAAATCTAATATGACTTGGCACGCATCATGGTGGGGTGCAAAATATCCATTTCCATCTAAATAACAATAATTCGTCAACAGAAATCATTGTCGGGTCGTCAGAGGGGGTATAGAGGGATTTTTCATTTTCAAAATTACCTCAAAATCAAATATGACTTGGCACGCAGCATGGTGGGGTGCAGAATATCCATTTCCATCTGAATAACAATAATACGTCAGCAGAAAGTTTTGGCGGGTCGTTAGAGGGGATATAGAGGGATTTTTCATTTTCAATATTTCTTCAAAAATCTTATATGACTTGGCACGCAACATGGTGGGGGCAGAATATTCATTTTCATCTGAATAACAATAACTCGTCAACAGAAATCATTGTCGGGTCGTTAGAGGGGGTATAGAGGGATTTTTCATTTTCTATATTTCTTCAAAAATCTTATATGAATTGGCACGCATCATGGTGGGGTGCAGAATATCCATTTCCATCTCAATAACAATAATTTGGCAACAGAAATCATTGTCGGGTCGTTAGAGGGGGTATAGAGGGATTTTTCATTTTCAAAATTACCTCAAAATTTAATATGACTTGGCACGCAACATGGTGGGGGCAGAATATTCATTTTCATCTGAATAACAATAACTCGTCAACAGAAATCATTGTCGGGTCGTTAGAGGGGGTATAGAGGGACTTTTCATTTTCAATATTTCTTCAAAAATCTTATATGAATTGGCACGCATCATGGTGGGGTGCAGAATATCCATTTCCATCTCAATAACAATAATTTGTCAACAGAAATCATTGTCGGGTCGTCAGAGGGGGTATAGAGGGATTTTTCATTTTCAAAATTACTTCAAAAATCTAATATTACTTGGCACGCATCATGGTGGGGTGCAGAATATCCATATCTATCTGAATAACAATAATTCCTTAACAGAAATTATTGTTGTGTCGTCAGAGGGGGTATAGAGGGATTATTCATTTTCAAATTTACTTCATAAATCAAATATGACTTGGCACGCATCATGGTGGGTTGCAAAGTATCCATGTCCATCTGAATAACGATAATTCGTCAACATAAATCATTGTCGTGTCGTCAGAGGGGGTATAGAGGGATTTTTCATTTTCAAAATTACTTCAAAAATCAAATATGACTTGGCACGTATCATGGAGGAGTGCATAATATCCATTTTCATCTAAATAACAATAATTCGTCAACAGAAATTATTGTCGGGTCGTCAGAGGGGGTTTGAAGGGAATTTTCTTTTTCTTTCAAAACTACTTCAAAAATCGAATATAACTTGGCACGCATCATAGTAAGGTGCAAAATCTTCATTTTCATCTGAATAACAATAATTCGTCAACAGAAATCATTGTCGGGTCGTCAGAGGGGGTATAGAGGGATTATTCATTACTAAAATGACTTCAAAAATCAAATATGACTTGGCACGCATCATGGTGGGGTGCCGAATATCCATTTCCATCTGAATAACAATAATTTATCAACAGAAATCATTGTCGGGTCGTTAGAGGGGGTATAGAGGGATTTTTCAATTTCAATATATCTTCAAAAATCTAATATGACTTGGCACGCATCATGGTGGGGTGCAGGATATCCACCCCCTTCTGAATAACAATAATTTATCAACAGAAATCATTGTCGGGTCGTTAGAGGGGGTATAGAGGGATTTTTCATTTTCAATATATCTTCAAAAATCTAATATGACTTGGCACGCATCATGGTGGGGTGCAAAGTATCCATTTCCATCTGAATAACAAGAATTCGTCAACAGAAATCAATGTCGGGTCGTTAGATGGGGTATAGAGGGATTTTTCATTTTCAATATTTCTTCAAAAATCTAATATGACATGGCACGCATAATGGTGGGGTGCAGAATATCTATTTCCATCTGAATAACAATAATTCGTCTACAGAAATCATTGTCGGGTCGTTAGAGGGGGTATAGAGGGATTTTACATTTTCAAAATTGCCTCAAAATCAAATATGACTTGGCAAGCAACATTTTGGGGTGCAGATTATTCATTTCTATCTGAATAACAATAATTTATCAACAGAAATCATTGTCGGGTCGTTAGAGGGGGTTTAGAGGGATTTTTCATTTTCAATATACCTTCAAAATTCTAATATGGCTTGGCACGCATCATGGTGGTGTGCAAAGTATCCATTTCCATCTGAATAACAAGAATTCGTCAACAGAAATCAATGTCGGGTCGTTAGATGGGGTATAGAGGGATTTATCATTTTCAATATTTCTTCAAATATCTAATATGACATGGCACGCAGAATGGTGGGGTGCAGAATATCTATTTCCATCTGAATAACAATAATTCGTCTACAGAAATCATTGTCGGGTCGTTAGAGGGGGTATAGAGGGATTTTTCATTATCAAAATTACCTCAAAATCAAATATGACTTGGCACGCATCATAGTGGGGTGCAAAGTATCCATGTCCATCTGAATAACAATAATTCGCCAACAGAAATCATTGTCGGGTCGTCAGAGGGGGTATAGAGAAATTTTTCATTTTCAAAATTACCTCAAAATGAAATATGACTTGGCACGCATCATGGTGGGGTGCAGAATATCCAGTTCCATCTGAACAACAATAAATTATCAACAAAAATCATTGTCGGGTCGTTAGAGGGGGTATAGAGGGATTTTTCATTTTCAATATATCTTCAAAAATCCAATATGACTTGGCACGCATCATAGTGGGGTGCAAAGTATCCATGTCCATCTGAATAACAATAATTCTTCAATTTAAATCATTGTCGTGTCGTCAGAGGGGGTATAGAGGTATTTTTCATTTTCAAAATTACTTCAAAAATCTAATATGACTTGGCACGCACCATAATACGGTGCAGAATATCCATTTCCATCTGAATAACAAGAATTCGTCGACAGAAATCAATTTCGGGTCGTTAGAGGGGGTATAGAGGGATTTTTCATTTTCAAAATTACCTCAAAATCAAATATGACTTGGCACGCATCATGGTGGGGTACAGAATATCCATTTCCATCTCAATAACAATAATTTGTCAACAGAAATCATTGTCGGGTCGTCAGAGGGGGTATAGAGGGATTTTTCATTTTCAAAATGACTTCAAAAATCTAATATCACTTGGCACGCATCATGGTGGGGTGCCGAATATCCATTTCCATCTGAATAACAATAATTTATCAACAGAAATCATTGTCGGGTCGTTAGAGGGGGTATAGAGGGATTTTTCATTTTCAATATATCTTCAAAAATCTAATATGACTTGGCACGCATCATGGTGGGGTGCAGGATATCCACCTCCTTCTGAATAACAATAATTTATCAACAGAAATCATTGTCGGGTCGTTAGAGGGGGTATAGAGGGATTTTTCATTTTCAATATATCTTCAAAAATCTAATATGACTTGGCACGCATCATGGTGGGGTGCAAAGTATCCATTTCCATCTGAATAACAAGAATTCGTCAACAGAAATCAATGTCGGGTCGTTAGATGGGGTATAGAGGGATTTTTCATTTTCAATATTTCTTCAAAAATCTAATATGACATGGCACGCATAATGGTGGGGTGCAGAATATCTATTTCCATCTGAATAACAATAATTCGTCTACAGAAATCATTGTCGGGTCGTTAGAGGGGGTATAGAGGGATTTTACATTTTCAAAATTGCCTCAAAATCAAATATGACTTGGCAAGCAACATTGTGGGGTGCAGATTATTCATTTCTATCTGAATAACAATAATTTATCAACAGAAATCATTGTCGGGTCGTTAGAGGGGGTTTAGAGGGATTTTTCATTTTCAATATACCTTCAAAATTCTAATATGGCTTGGCACGCATCATGGTGGTGTGCAAAGTATCCGTTTCCATCTGAATAACAAGAATTCGTCAACAGAAATCAATGTCGGGTCGTTAGATGGGGTATAGAGGGATTTTTCATTTTCAATATTTCTTCAAATATCTAATATGACATGGCACGCAGAATGGTGGGGTGCAGAATATCTATTTCCATCTGAATAACAATAATTCGTCTACAGAAATCATTGTCGGGTCGTTAGAGGGGGTATAGAGGGATTTTTCATTTTCAAAATTACCTCAAAATCAAATATGACTTGGCACGCATCATAGTGGGGTGCAAAGTATCCATGTCCATCTGAATAACAATAATTCGCCAACAGAAATCATTGTCGGGTCGTCAGAGGGGGTATAGAGAAATTTTTCATTTTCAAAATTACCTCAAAATGAAATATGACTTGGCACGCATCATGGTGGGGTGCAGAATATCCAGTTCCATCTGAACAACAATAAATTATCAACAAAAATCATTGTCGGGTCGTTAGAGGGGGTATAGAGGGATTTTTCATTTTCAATATATCTTCAAAAATCCAATATGACTTGGCACGCATCATAGTGGGGTGCAAAGTATCCATGTCCATCTGAATAACAATAATTCGCCAACAGAAATCATTGTCGGGTCGTCAGAGGGCGTATAGAGAAATTTTTCATTTTCAAAATTACCTCAAAATGAAATATGACTTGGCACGCATCATGGTGGGGTGCAGAATATCCAGTTCCATCTGAACAACAATAAATTATCAACAAAAATCATTGTCGGGTCGTTAGAGGGGGTATAGAGGGATTTTTCATTTTCAATATATCTTCAAAAATCCAATATGACTTGGCACGCATCATAGTGGGGTGCAAAGTATCCATGTCCATCTGAATAACAAAAATTTATCAACAGAAATCATTGTCGGGTCGTTAGAGGGGGTATAGAGGGATTTATCATTTTCAAAATTACCTCAAAATTTAATATGACTTGGCACGCAACATGGTGGGGTGCAGAATATCCATTTCCATCTGAATAACAATAATTCGTCAGCAGAAATTTTTGGCGGGTCGTTAGAGGGGATATAGAGGGATTTTTCATTTTCAATATTTCTTCAAAAATCTAATATGACTTGGCACGCATCATGGTGGGGTGCAAAATATCCATTTCCATCTAAATAACAATAATTCGTCAACAGAAATCATTGTCGGGTCGTCAGAGGGGGTATAGAGGGATTTTTCATTTTCAAAATTACCTCAAAATCAAATATGACTTGGCACGCAGCATGGTGGGGTGCAGAATATCCATTTCCATCTGAATAACAATAATACGTCAGCAGAAAGTTTTGGCGGGTCGTTAGAGGGGATATAGAGGGATTTTTCATTTTCAATATTTCTTCAAAAATCTAATATGACTTGGCACGCATCATGGTGGGGTGCAAAATATCCATTTCCATCTAAATAACAATAATTCGTCAACAGAAATCATTGTCGGGTCGTCAGAGGGGGTATAGAGGGATTTTTCATTTTCAAAATTACCTCAAAATCAAATATGACTTGGCACGCAGCATGGTGGGGTGCAGAATATCCATTTCCATCTGAATAACAATAATACGTCAGCAGAAAGTTTTGGCGGGTCGTTAGAGGGGATATAGAGGGATTTTTCATTTTCAATATTTCTTCAAAAATCTAATATGACTTGGCACGCATCATGGTGGGGTGCAGAATATCCATTTCCATCTGAATAACAATAATTCGTCAACAGAAATCATTGTCGGGTCGTCAGAGGGGGTATAGAGGGATTTTTCATTTTCAAAATTACTTCAAAAATCTAATATGACTTGGCACGCATCATGGTGGGGTGCAAAGTATCCATGTCCATCTGAATAACAATAATTCGTCAACATAAATCATTGTCGTGTCGTCAGAGGGGGTATAGAGGGATTTTTCATTTTCAAAATTACTTCAAAAATCAAATATGACTTGGCACGTATCATGATGGAGTGCATAATATCCATTTTCATCTAAATTACAATAATTCGTCAACAGAAATTATTGTCGGGTCGTCAGAGGGGGTATAGAGGGATTTTTCATTTTCAAAATGACTTCAAAAATCTAATATGACTTGGCACGCAACATGGTGGGGGCAGAATATTCATTTTCATCTGAATAACAATAACTCGTCAACAGAAATCATTGTCGGGTCGTTAGAGGGGGTATAGAGGGATTTTTCATTTTCTATATTTCTTCAAAAATCTTATATGAATTGGCACGCATCATGGTGGGGTGCAGAATATCCATTTCCATCTCAATAACAATAATTTGTCAACAGAAATCATTGTCGGGTCGTTAGAGGGGGTATAGAGGGATTTTTCATTTTCAAAATTACCTCAAAATTTAATATGACTTGGCACGCAACATGGTGGGGGCAGAATATTCATTTTCATCTGAATAACAATAACTCGTCAACAGAAATCATTGTCGGGTCGTTAGAGGGGGTATAGAGGGACTTTTCATTTTCAATATTTCTTCAAAAATCTTATATGAATTGGCACGCATCATGGTGGGGTGCAGAATATCCATTTCCATCTCAATAACAATAATTTGTCAACAGAAATCATTGTCGGGTCGTCAGAGGGGGTATAGAGGGATTTTTCATTTTCAAAATTACTTCAAAAATCTAATATTACTTGGCACGCATCATGGTGGGGTGCAGAATATCCATATCTATCTGAATAACAATAATTCCTTAACAGAAATTATTGTTGTGTCGTCAGAGGGGGTATAGAGGGATTATTCATTTTCAAATTTACTTCATAAATCAAATATGACTTGGCACGCATCATGGTGGGTTGCAAAGTATCCATGTCCATCTGAATAACGATAATTCGTCAACATAAATCATTGTCGTGTCGTCAGAGGGGGTATAGAGGGATTTTTCATTTTCAAAATTACTTCAAAAATCAAATATGACTTGGCACGTATCATGGAGGAGTGCATAATATCCATTTTCATCTAAATAACAATAATTCGTCAACAGAAATTATTGTCGGGTCGTCAGAGGGGGTTTGAAGGGAATTTTCTTTTTCTTTCAAAACTACTTCAAAAATCGAATATAACTTGGCACGCATCATAGTATGGTGCAAAATCTTCATTTTCATCTGAATAACAATAATTCGTCAACAGAAATCATTGTCGGGTCGTCAGAGGGGGTATAGAGGGATTATTCATTACTAAAATGACTTCAAAAATCAAATATGACTTTGCACGCATCATGGTGGGGTACAGAATATCCATTTCCATCTCAATAACAATAATTTGTCAACAGAAATCATTGTCGGGTCGTCAGAGGGGGTATAGAGGGATTTTTCATTTTCAAAATTACTTCAAAAATCTAATATTACTTGGCACGCATCATGGTGGGGTGCAGAATATCCATATCTATCTGAATAACAATAATTCCTTAACAGAAATTATTGTTGTGTCGTCAGAGGGGGTATAGAGGGATTATTCATTTTCAAATTTACTTCATAAATCAAATATGACTTGGCACGCATCATGGTGGGTTGCAAAGTATCCATGTCCATCTGAATAACGATAATTCGTCAACATAAATCATTGTCGTGTCGTCAGAGGGGGTATAGAGGGATTTTTCATTTTCAAAATTACTTCAAAAATCAAATATGACTTGGCACGTATCATGGAGGAGTGCATAATATCCATTTTCATCTAAATAACAATAATTCGTCAACAGAAATTATTGTCGGGTCGTCAGAGGGGGTTTGAAGGGAATTTTCTTTTTCTTTCAAAACTACTTCAAAAATCGAATATAACTTGGCACGCATCATAGTATGGTGCAAAATCTTCATTTCCTTCTGAATAACAATAATTCGTCAACAGAAATCATTGTCGGGTCATTAGAGGGGGTATAGAGGGATTTTTCATTTTCAATATTTCTTCAAAAATCCAATATGACTTGGCCCGCATCATGGTGGGGTGCAGAATATTCATTTCCATCTGACTAACAATAATTCGTCAACAGAATTCATTGTCGGGTCGTCTGAAGGGGTATAGAGGGATTTTACATTTTCAAAATGACTTCAAAAATCAAATATGACTTGGCACGCATCATGGTGGGGTACAGAATATCCATTTCCATTTCAATAACAATAATTTGTCAACAGAAATCATTGTCGGGACGTCAGTGGGAGTATAGAGCGATTTCTCATTTTCAAAATTACTTCAAAAATCTAATATGACTTGGCACGCATCATAGTGGTGTGCAAAGTATCCATGTCCATCTGAATAAAAATAATTCGTCAATAGAAATCATTGTCGGGTCGTCAGAGGGGGTATAGAGGGATTTTTCATAAACAAAATGATTTCAAAAATCAAATATGACAAGGCACGCATCATGGCGGGGTGCAGAATATCCATTTTTATCTGACTAACATTAATTCGTCAACATAAATCATTGTCGTGTCGTCAGAGGGGTTATGGAGGGATTTTTCATTTTCATAATTACTTCAAAAATCTAATATGACTTGGCACGCATCATAGTGGGATGCAAAGTATCCATGTCCATCTGAATAACAATAATTCGTCAATTTAAATCATTGTCGTGTCGTCAGAGGGGGTATAGAGGTATTTCTCAATTTCAAAATTACTTCAAAAATCTAATATGACTTGGCACGCATCACAGTGGTGCGCAAAGTATCCATATATATCTAAATAACAATAATTCGTCAACAGAAATCATTGTCGGGACGTCAGAGGGGGTACAGAGGTATTTTTCATTTTCAAAATTACCTCAAAATCAAATATGACTTGGCACGCAACATGGTTTGGTGCAGAATATTCATTTCCATCTGAATAACAATAATTCGTCAGCAGAAATCATTGTCGGGTCGTTAGAGGGGATATAAAGGGATTTTTCATTTTCAATATTTCTTCAAAAATCCAATATGACTTGGCACGCATCATGGTGGGGTGCAGAATATCCATTTCCATCTGAATAACAATAATTCGTCAACAGAAATCATTGTCGGGTCGTCAGAGGGGGTATAGAGTGATTTTTCATTTTCAAAATTACTTCAAAAATCTAATATGACTTGGCACGCATCATGGTGGGGTGCAAAGTATCCATGTCCATCTGAATAACAATAATTCGTCAACATAAATCATTGTCGTGTCGTCAGAGGGGGTATAGAGGGATTTTTCATTTTCAAAATTACTTCAAAAATGAAATATGACTTGGCACGTATCATGATGGAGTGCATAATATCCATTTTCATCTAAATTACAATAATTCGTCAACAGAAATTATTGTCGGGTCGTCAGAGGGGGTTAAAGGGAATTTTTATTTTCAAAATTACTTCAAAAATCGAATATAACTTGGCACGCAGCTCAGTAGGGTGCGAAATATTCATTTCCATCTGAATAACAATAATTCCCCAACAGGAATCATTGTCGGGTCGTCAGAGGGGGTATAGAGGGATTTCTCATTATCAAAATGACTTCAAAAATCAAATATAACTTGGCACGCATCATAGTAGGGTGCAGAATATATATTTCCATCTGAATAACAAGAATTCGTCAACAGAAATCATTGTCGGGTCGTTAGAGGGGGTATAGAGGGATTTTTCATTATCAATATTTCTTCAAAAATCTAATATGGCTTGGCACGCATCATGGTGGGGTGCAGAATATCCATTTCCATCTGAATAACAATAATTCGTCAACAGAACTCATTGCCGGGTCGTCAGAGGGGGTATAGAGTGATTTTTCATTTTCAAAATGACTTCAAAAATCAAATATGACTTGGCACGCATCATGGTGGGGTGCAGAATATCCATTACCATTTGAATAACATTAATTCGTCAACAGAAATCATTGACGGGTCGTTGAAGGGGGTATAGAGGGATTTTTCATTTTTGAAATTTCTTCAAAAATCTAATATGACTTGGCACGCATCATGGTGGGGTGTAGAATATCCATTTCCATCTGAATAACAATAATTCGTCCAATCATTGTCGGGTCGTTAGAGGGGGTATAGAGGGATTTTTCATTTTCAATTTATCTTCAAAAATCTAATATGACTTGGCACGCATCATGGTGGGGTGCAAAGTATCCATGTCCATCTGAATAACAATAATTCGTCAACAGAAATCATTGTCGGGTCGTCAGAGGGGGTATAGAGGGATTTTTCATTTTCAAAATGACTACAAAAATCAAATATGACTTGGCACGCATCATGGTGGGGTGCAGAATATCCATTTTCATCTGAATAAGAAAAATTCGTCAACAGAACTCATTGTCGGGTCGTCAGAGGGGGTATAGAGGGATTTTTCATTTTCAAAATGACTTCAAAAATCAAATATGACTTGGCACGCATCATGGTGGGGTACAGAATATCCATTTCCATCTCAATAACAATAATTTGTCAACAGAAATTATTGTCGGGTCGTCAGAGAGGGTATAGAGGGATTTTTCATTTTCAAAATTACCTCAAAATCAAATATGACTTGGCACGCAACATGGTGGGGTGCAGAATATCCATTTCCATCTGAATAACAATAATTCGTCAACAGAAATCATTGACGGGTCGTTGGAGGGGGTATAGAGTGATTTTTCAATTTCAATATTTCTTCAAAAACCTAATACGACTTGTCACGCATCATGGTGGGGTGCAGCATATCTATTTCCATCTGAATAACAATAATTCGTCGACAGAAATTATTGTCGGGTCGTTAGAGGGGGTATAGGGGGATTTTTCATTTTCAATATTTCTTCAAAAATACAATATGACTTGGCACGCCTCATGGTGGGGTGCAGAATATCCATTTCCATCTGAATAACAATAATTCGCCAACAGAAATCATTGTCGGGTCGTCAGAGGGGGTATAGAGTTATTCTCATTTTCAAAATTACTTCAAAAATATAATATGACTTTGCACGCATCATAGTGGTGTGCAAAGTATCCATATAAATCTAAATAACAATAATTCGTCAACAGAAATCATTGTCGGGTCGTTAGAGGGGGTATAGGGGGATTTTTCATTTTCTATATTTCTACAAATATCTAATATCACTTGGCACGCATTATGGTGGGGTGCAGAATATCCATATCTATCTGAATAACAATAATTCCTTAACAGAAATTATTGTCGTGTCGTCAGAGGGGGTATAGAAGGATTTTTCATTTTCAAAATTACCTCAAAATCAAATATGACTTGGCACGCATCATGGTGGGGTGCAAAGTATTCATGTATATCTAACTAACAATGATTCGTTAACAGAAATCATTGTCGTGTCGTCAGAGGGGGTATAGAGGGATTTTTCATTTTCAAAATTACCTCAAAATCAAATATGACTTGGCACGCAACAAGGTGGGGTGCAGAATATCCATTTCCATCTGAATAACAATAATTCGTCAGCAGAAATCATTGTCGGGTCGTCAGAGGGGGTATAGAGGGATTTTTCATTTACAAAATTACTTCAAAAATCTAATATGACTTGGCACGCATCATAGTAGGGTGCAGAATATATATTTCCATCTGAATAACAAGCATTCGTCAACAGAAATCATTGTCGGGTCGTTAGAGGGGGTAGAGAGGGATTTTTCATTTTCAAAATTACTTCAAAAATCTAATATGACTTGGCACGCATCATAGTAGGGTGCAGAATATATATTTCCATCTGAATAACAAGAATTCGTCAACAGAAATCATTGTCGGGTCGTCAGAGGGGGTATAGAGGGATTTTTCATTTTCAAAATTACTTCAAAAATCTAATATGACTTGGCACGCATCATAGTAGGGTGCAGAATATATATTTCCATCTGAATAACAAACATTCGTCAACAGAAATCATTGTCGGGTCGTTAGAGGGGGTATAGAGGGATTTTTCATTATCAAAATTACTTCAAAAATCTAATATGACTTGGCACGCATCATAGTAGGGTGCAGAATATATATTTCCATCTGAATAACAAGAATTTGTCAACAGAAATCATTGTCGGGTCGTCAGAGGGGGTATAGAGGGATTTTTCATTTTCAAAATTACTTCAAAAATCTAATATGACTTGGCACGCATCATAGTAGGGTGCAGAATATATATTTCCATCTGAATAACAAGCATTCGTCAACAGAAATCATTGTCGGGTCGTTAGAGGGGGTATAGAGGGATTTTTCATTATCAAAATTACTTCAAAAATCTAATATGACTTGGCACGCATCATAGTAGGGTGCAGAATATATATTTCCATCTGAATAACAAGAATTCGTCAACAGAAATCATTGTTGGGTCGTTAGAGGGGGTATAGAGGGATTTTTCATTTTCAAAATTTCTTCAGAAAACTAATATGATTTGGCACGCATCATGGTGGGGTGCAGAATATCCCTTTCCATCTGAATAACAAAAATTTGTCAACAGAAATCATTGTCGGGTCGTTAGAGGGTGTATAGAGGGATTTTTCATTTTCAATATATCTTCAAAAATCTAATATGACTTGGCACGCATCATGGTGGGGAGCAAAGTATCCATGTCCATCTGAATAAAAATAATTCGTCAACAGAAATCATTGTCGGGTCGTCAGAGGGGGTATAGAGGGATTTTTCATAATCAAAATGATTTCAAAAATCAAATATGACAAGGCACGCATCATGTCGGGGTGCAGAATATTCATTTCTATCTGACTAACATCAATTCGTCAACATAAATCATTGTCGTGTAGTCAGAGGAGGTATGGAGGGATTTTTCATTTTCAAAATTACTTCAAAAATCTAATATGACTTGGCACGCATCATGGTGGGATGCAAAGTATCCATGTCTATCTGAATAACAATAATTCGTCAATTTAAATAATTGTCGTGTCGTCAGAGGGGGTATAGAGCTATTTCTCATTTTCAAAATTACTTCAAAAATCTAATATGACTTGGCACGCATCATAGTGGTGTGCAAAGTAACCATATATATCTAAATAACAATAATTCGTCAACAGAAATCATTTTCGGGTCGTTAGAGGGGGTATAGAGGGATTTTCCATCTTCAATATTTCTTCAAAAAACTAATATCACTTGGCACGCATCATGGTGGGGTGCAGAATATCCATGCCATCTGAATTACAATACTTCGTCAACAAAAATCATTGTCGGGTCGTCAGAGGGGGTATAGAGGGATTTTTCATTATCAAAATGACTTCAAAAATTAAATATGACAAGGCACGCATCATGGCGGGGTGCAGACTATTCATTTCCATCTGAATAACAATAATTAGTCAACAGAAATCATTGTCGGGTCGTCAGAGGGGGTATAGAGGGATTTTCCATTATCAAAATGACTTCAAAAATCAAATATGACTTGGCACGCATCATAGTAGGGTGCAGAATATATATTTCCATCTGAATAACAAGAATTCGTTAACAGAAATCATTGTCGGGTCGTTAGTGGGGGTATAGAGGGATTTTTCATTTTCAAAATTACCTCAAAATCAAATATGACTTGGCACGCAACATGGTGGGGTGCAGAATATTCATTTCCATCTGAATAACAATAATTCGTCAACAGAAATCATTGTCGGGTCGTTAGAGGGGGTATAGAGGGATTTTTCATTTTCAAAATGACTTCAAAAATCTAATATGACTTGGCACGCATCATGGTGGGGTGCAAAGTATCCATGTCCATCTGAATAACAATAATTCCTCAACAGAAATCATTGTCGGGTCGTCAGAGGGGGTATAGAGGGATTTTTCATTTTCAATATTACTTCAAAAATCTAATATGACTTGGCACGCATCATGGCGGGGTGCAGACTATTCATTTCCATCTGAATAACAATAATTCGTCAACAGAAATCATTGTCGGGTCGTCAGAGGGAGTATAGAGGGATTTTCCATTATCAAAATGACTTCAAAAATCAAATATGACTTGGCACGCATCATAGTAGGGTGCAGAATATATATTTCCATCTGAATAACAAGAATTCGTTAACAGAAATCATTGTCGGGTCGTTAGTGGGGGTATAGAGGGATTTTTCATTTTCTAAATTACCTCAAAAACAAATATGACTTGGCACGCAACATGGTGGGGTGCAGAATATTCATTTCCATCTGAATAACAATAATTCGTCAACAGAAATCATTGTCGGGTCGTTAGAGGGGGTATAGAGGGATTTTTCATTTTCAAAATGACTTCAAAAATCTAATATGACTTGGCACGCATCATGGTGGGGTGCAAAGTATCCATGTCTATCTGAATTACAATAATTCGTCAACATAATTCATTGTCGTGTCGTCAGAGAGGGTATAGAGGGATTTTTCATTTTCAATATTACTTCAAAAATCTAATATGACTTGGCACGCATCATGGTGGGGTGCAAAGTATCCATGTCCATCTGAATTACAATACTTCGTCAACAAAAATCATTGTCGGGTCGTCAGAGGGGGTATAGAGGGATTTTTCTTTATCAAAATGACTTCAAAAATTAAATATGACAAGGCACGCATCATGGCGGGGTGCAGACTATTCATTTCCATCTGAATAACAATAATTCGTCAACAGAAATCATTGTCGGGTCGTCAGAGGGGGTATAGAGGGATTTTCCATTATCAAAATGACTTCAAAAATCAAATATGACTTGGCACGCATCATAGTAGGGTGCAGAATATATATTTCCATCTGAATAACAAGAATTCGTTAACAGAAATCATTGTCGGGTCGTTAGTGGGGGTATAGAGGGATTTTTCTTTTTCAAAATTACCTCAAAATCAAATATGACTTGGCACGCAACATGGTGGGGTGCAGAATATTCATTTCCATCTGAATAACAATAATTCGTCAACAGAAATCATTGTCGGGTCGTTAGAGGGGGTATAGAGGGATTTTTCATTTTCAAAATGACTTCAAAAATCTAATATGACTTGGCACGCATCATGGTGGGGTGCAAAGTATCCATGTCCATCTGAATAACAATAATTCCTCAACAGAAATCATTGTCGGGTCGTCAGAGGGGGTATAGAGGGATTTTTCATAATCAAAATGATTTCAAAAATCAAATATGACAAGGCACGCATCATGTCGGGGTGCAGAATATCCATTTCCATCTCAATAACAATAATTCGTCAACAGAAATCATTGTCGGGTCGTCAGAGGGGGTATAGAGGGATTTTTCATTTTCAAAATGACTTCAAAAATCAAATATGACTTGGCACGCATCATGGTGGGGTACAGAATATCCATTTCCATCTCAATAACAATAATTTGTCAACAGTAATAATTGTCGGGTCGTTAGAGGGGGTATAGAGGGATTTTTCATTTTCAAAATTACCTCAATATTTAATATGACTTGGCACGCAACATGGTGGGGGCAGAATATTCATTTTCATCTGAATAACAATAACTCGTCAACAAAAATCATTGTCGGGTCGTTAGAGGGGGTATAGAGGGATTTTTCATTTTCAATATTTCTTCAAAAATCTTATATGAATCGGCACGCATCATGGTGGGGTGCAGAATATCCATTTCCATCTCAATAACAATAATTTGTCAACAGAAATCATTGTCGGGTCGTCAGAGGGGGTATAGAGGGATTTTTCATTTTCAAAATTACTTCAAAAATCTAATATTACTTGGCACGCATCATGGTGGGGTGCAGAATATCCATATCTATCTGAATAACAATAATTCCTTAACAGAAATTATTTTTGTGTCGTCAGAGGGGGTATAGAGGGATTATTCATTTTCAAATTTACTTCATAAATCAAATATGACTTGGCACGCATCATGGTGGGTTGCAAAGTATCCATGTCCATCTGAATAACGATAATTCGTCAACATAAATCATTGTCGTGTCGTCAGAGGGGGTATAGAGGGATTTTTCATTTTCAAAATTACTTCAAAAATCAAATATGACTTGGCACGTATCATGGAGGAGTGCATAATATCCATTTTCATCTAAATAACAATAATTCGTCAACAGAAATTATTGTCGGGTCGTCAGAGGGGGTTGAAGGGAATTTTCTTTTTCAAAACTACTTCAAAAATCGAATATAACTTGGCACGCATCATAGTAAGGTGCAAAATCTTCATTTTCATCTGAATAACAATAATTCGTCAACAGAAATCATTGTCGGGTCGTCAGAGGGGGTATAGAGGGATTATTCATTACTAAAAGGACTTCAAAAATCAAATATGACTTGGCACGCATCATGGTGGGGTACAGAATATCCATTTTCATCTCAATAACAATAATTTGTCAACAGAAATCATTGTCGGGTCGTCAGAGGGGGTATAGAGGGATTTTTCATTTTCAAAATGACTTCAAAAATCTAATATGACTTGGCACGCATCATGGTGGGGTGCCGAATATCCATTTCCATCTGAATAACAATAATTTATCAACAGAAATCATTGTCGGGTCGTTAGAGGGGGTATAGAGGGATTTTTCATTTTCAATATATCTTCAAAAATCTACTATGACTTGGCACGCATCATGGTGGGGTGCAGGATATCCACCTCCATCTGAATAACAATAATTTATCAACAGAAATCATTGTCGGGTCGTTAGAGGGGGTATAGAGGGATTTTTCATTTTCAATATATCTTCAAAAATCTAATATGACTTGGCACGCATCATGGTGGGGTGCAAAGTATCCATTTCCATCTGAATAACAAGAATTCGTCAACAGAAATCAATGTCGGGTCGTTAGATGGGGTATAGAGGGATTTTTCATTTTCAATATTTCTTTAAAAATCTAATATGACATGGCACGCATAATGGTGGGGTGCAGAATATCTATTTCCATCTGAATAACATTAATTCGTCTACAGAAGTCATTGTCGGGTCGTTAGAGGGGGTATAGAGGGATTTTACATTTTCAAAATTGCCTCAAAATCAAATATGACTTGGCAAGCAACATTGTGGGGTGCAGATTATTCATTTCTATCTGAATAACAATAATTTATCAACAGAAATCATTGTCGGGTCGTTAGAGGGGGTTTAGAGGGATTTTTCATTTTCGATATACCTTCAAAATTCTAATATGGCTTGGCACGCATCATGGTGGTGTGCAAAGTATCCATTTCCATCTGAATAACAAGAATTCGTCAACAGAAATCAATGTCGGGTCGTTAGATGGGGTATAGAGGGATTTTTCATTTTCAATATTTCTTCAAATATCTAATATGACATGGCACGCAGAATGGTGGGGTGCAGAATATCTATTTCCATCTGAATAACAATAATTCGTCTACAGAAATCATTGTCGGGTCGTTAGAGGGGGTATAGAGGGATTTTTCATTTTCAAAATTACCTCAAAATCAAATATGACTTGGCACGCATCATAGTGGGGTGCAAAGTATCCATGTCCATCTGAATAACAATAATTCGCCAACAGAAATCATTGTCGGGTCGTCAGAGGGGGTATAGAGGGATTTTTCATTTTCAAAATTACCTCAAAATGAAATATGACTTGGCACGCATCATGGTGGGGTGCAGAATATCCAGTTCCATCTGAACAACAATAAATTATCAACAAAAATCATTGTCGGGTCGTTAGAGGGGGTATAGAGGGATTTTTCATTTTCAATATATCTTCAAAAATCCAATATGACTTGGCACGCATCATAGTGGGGTGCAAAGTATCCATGTCCATCAGAATAACAATAATTCTTCAATTTAAATCATTGTCGTGTCGTCAGAGGGGGTATAGAGGTATTTTTCATTTTCAAAATTACTTCAAAAATCTAATATGACTTGGCACGCACCATAATAGGGTGCAGAATATCCATTTCCATCTGAATAACAAGAATTCGTCTACAGAAATCAATTTCGGGTCGTTAGAGGGGGTATAGAGGGATTTTTCATTTTCAAAATTACCTCAAAATCAAATATGACTTGGCACGCAACATGGTGGGGTGCAGAATATTCATTTCCTTCTGAATAACAATAATTCGTCAACAGAAATCATTGTCGGGTCATTAGAGGGGGTATAGAGGGATTTTTCATTTTCAATATTTCTTCAAAAATCCAATATGACTTGGCCCGCATCATGGTGGGGTGCAGAATATTCATTTCCATCTGACTAACAATAATTCGTCAACAGAAATCATTGTCGGGACGTCAGAGGGAGTATAGAGCGATTTCTCATTTTCAAAATTACTTCAAAAATCTAATATGACTTGGCACGCATCATAGTGGTGTGCAAAGTATCCATATATATCTAAATAACAACAATTCGTCAACAGAAATCATTGTCGGGTCGTTAGAGGGGGTATAGAGGGATTTTCCATTTTCAATATATCTTCAAAAATCTAATATAACTTGGCACTCATCATATTGGGGTGCAAAGTATCCATGTTCATCTGAATAAAAATAATTCGTCAATAGAAATCATTGTCGGGTCGTCAGAGGGGGTATAGAGGGATTTTTCATAAACAAAATGATTTCAAAAATCAAATATGACAAGGCACGCATCATGGCGGGGTGCAGAATATCCATTTCTATCTGACTAACATTAATTCGTCAACATAAATCATTGTCGTGTCGTCAGAGGGGTTATGGAGGTATTTTTCATTTTCAAAATTACTTCAAAAATCTAATATGACTTGGCACGCATCATGGTGGGATGCAAAGTATCCATGTCCATCTGAATAACAATAATTCGTCAAATTAACTCATTGTCGTGTCGTCAGAGGGGGTATGGAGGGATTTTTCATTTTCAAAATTACTTCAAAAATTTAATATGACTTGGCACGCATCATAGTAGGGTGCACAATATTCATTTCCATCTGAATAACGAGAATTCGTCAACAGAAATCATTGTCGAGTCGTTAGAGGGGGTAAAGAGGGATTTTTCATTTTCAATATTTCTTCAAAAATCTAATATTACTTGGCACGCATCATGGTGGGATGCAAAGTATCCATGTCCATCTGAATAACAATAATTCGTCAAATTAACTCATTGTCGTGTCGTCAGAGGGGGTATGGAGGGATTTTTCATTTTCAAAATTACTTCAAAAATCAAATATGACTTGGCACGCATCATAGTAGGGTGCACAATATTCATTTCCATCTGAATAACGAGAATTCGTCAACAGAAATCATTGTCGGGTCGTTAGAGGGGGTATAGAGGGATTTTTCATTTTCAATATTTCTTCAAAAACCTAATACGACTTGTCACGCATCATGGTGTGGTGCAGAATATCTATTTCTATCTGAATAACAATAATTCGTCGACAGAAATTATTGTCGGGTCGTTAGAGGGGGTATAGAGGGATTTTTCATTTTCAATATTTCTTCAAAAATCCAATATGACTTGGCACGCATAATGGTGGGATGCAGAATATCTATTTCCATCTGAATAACAATAATTCGCCAACAGAAATCATTGTCGGGTCGTCAGAGGGGGTATAGAGGGATTTTTCATTTTCAAAATGACTTCAAAAATCAAATATGACTTGGAACGCATCATGGTGGGGTACAGAATATCCATTTCCATCTGAATAACAATAATTCGTCAACAGAAATCATTGACGGGTCGTCAGAGGGGGTATAGAGGGATTTTTCATTTTCAAAATGACTTCAAAAATCAAATATGACTTGGCACGCATCATGGTGGGGTACAGAATATCTATTTCCATCTCAATAACATTATATTATCAACAGAAATCATTATCGGGTCGTCAGAGGGGGTATAGAGGAATTTTTCATTTTCAATATATCTTCATAAATCGAATATAACTCGGCACGCATCATAGTAGGGTGCAAAATATTCATTTCCATCTGAATAACAATAATTCGTCAACAGAAATCATTGTCGGGTCGTCAGAGGTGGTATATAGGTATTTTTCATTATCAAAATGACTTCAAAAATCAAATATGACTTGGCACGCATCATAGTAGGGTGCAGAATATTCATATCCATCTGAATAACAAGATTTCGTCAACAGAAATCATTGTCGGGTCGTTAGAGGGGGTATAGAGGGATTTTTCATTTTCAAAATGACCTAAAAAATCAAATATGACTTGGCACGCATCATGGTGGGGTTCAGAATATCCATTTTCATCTGAATAACAATAATTCGTCTACATAAATCATTGTCGTGTCGTCAGAGGGGGTATAGAGGGATTTTTCAACTTCAAAATTACCTCAAAATCAAATATGACTTGGCACGCATCATGGTGGGGTGCAAAGTATTCATGTCCATCTGAATCACAATAATTCGTTAACAGAAATCATTGTCGTGTCGTCAGAGGGGGTATGGAGGGATTTTACATTTTCAAAATTACTTCAAAAATCGAATATAACTCGGCACGCATCATAGTAGGGTGCAAAATATTCATTTCCATCTGAATAACAATAATTCGTCAACAGAAATCATTGTCGGGTCGTCAGAGGGGGTATATAGGTATTTTTCATTATCAAAATGACTTCAAAAATCAAATATGACTTGGCACGCATCATAGTAGGGTGCAGAATATTTATATCCATCTGAATAACAAGATTACGTCAACAGAAATCATTGTCGGGTCGTTAGAGGGGGTATAGAGGGATTTTTCATTTTCAAAATGACCTAAAAAATCAAATATGACTTGGCACGCATCATGGTGGGGTGCAGAATATCCATTTTCATCTGAATAACAATAATTCGTCTACATAAATCATTGTCGTGTCGTCAGAGGGGGTATAGAGGGATTTTTCATTTTCAATATTTCTTCAAAAATCCAATATGACTTGGCACGCATAATGGTGGGGTGCAGAATATCTATTTCCATCTGAATAACAATAATCCGCCAACAGAAATCATTGTCGGGTCGTCAGAGGGGGTATAGAGGGATTTTTCATTTTCAAAATGACTTCAAAAATCAAATATGACTTGGAACGCATCATGGTGGGGTACAGAATATCCATTTCCATCTGAATAACAATAATTCGTCAACAGAAATCATTGACGGGTCGTCAGAGGGGGTATAGAGGGATTTTTCATTTTCAAAATGACCTAAAAAATCAAATATGACTTGGCACGCATCATGGTGGGGTGCAGAATATATATTTTCATCTGAATAACAATAATTCGTCTACATAAATCATTGTCGTGTCGTCAGAGGGGGTATAGAGGGATTTTTCAACTTCAAAATTACCTCAAAATCAAATATGACTTGGCACGCATCATGGTGGGGTGCAGAATATCCATTTCCATCTGAATAACAATAATTCGCCAACAGAAATCATTGTCGGGTCGTCAGAAGGGGTACAGAGGGATTTTTCATAAACAAAATGATTTCAAAAATCAAATATGACAAGGCACGCATCATGGCGGGGTGCAGAATATCCATTTCTATCTGACTAACATTAATTCGTCAACATAAATCATTGTCGTGTCGTCAGAGGGGTTATGGAGGGATTTTTCATTTTCAAAATTACTTCAAAAATCTAATATGACTTGGCACGCATCCTGGTGGGATGCAAAGTATCCATTTCCATCTGAATAACAATAATTCGTCAACAGAAATCATTGTCGGGTCGTCAGAGGGGGTATAGAGGGATTTTTCATTTTCAAAATTACTTCAAAAATCTAATATGACTTGGCACGCATCATGGTGGGGTGCAAAGTATCCATGTCCATCTGAATAACAATAATTCGTCAACATAAATCATTGTCGTGTCGTCAGAGGGGGTATAGAGGGATTTTTCATTTTCAAAATTACTTCAAAAATGAAATATGACTTGGCACGTATCATGATGGAGTGCATAATATCCATTTTCATCTAAATTACAATAATTCGTCAACAGAAATTATTGTCGGGTCGTCAGAGGGGGTTAAAGGGAATTTTTATTTTCAAAATTACTTCAAAAATCGAATATAACTTGGCACGCAGCTTAGTAGGGTGCAAAATATTCATTTCCATCTGAATAACAATAATTCCCCAACAGGAATCATTGTCGGGTCGTCAGAGGGGGTATAGAGGGATTTCTCATTATCAAAATGACTTCAAAAATCAAATATAACTTGGCACGCATCATAGTAGGGTGCAGAATATATATTTCCATCTGAATAACAAGAATTCGTCAACAGAAATCATTGTCGGGTCGTTAGAGGGGGTATAGAGGGATTTTTCATTATCAATATTTCTTCAAAAATCTAATATGGCTTGGCACGCATCATGGTGGGGTGCAAAATATCCATTTCCATCTGAATAACAATAATTCGTCAACAGAACTCATTGTCGGGTCGTCAGAGGGGGTATAGAGTGATTTTTCATTTTCAAAATGACTTCAAAAATCAAATATGACTTGGCACGCATCATGGTGGGGTGCAGAATATCCATTTTCATCCGAATAAGAAAAATTCGTCAACAGAACTCATTGTCGGGTCGTCAGAGGGGGTATAGAGGGATTTTTCATTTTCAAAATGACTTCAAAAATCAAATATGACTTGGCACGCATCATGGTGGGGTGCAGAATATCCATATCCATCTCAATAACAATAATTCGTCAACAGAAATCATTGACGGGTCGTTGAAGGGGGTATAGAGGGATTTTTCGTTTTTGAAATTTCTTCAAAAATCTAATATGACTTGGCACGCATCATGGTGGGGTGTGGAATATCCATTTCCATCTGAATAACAATAATTCGTCCAATCATTGTCGGGTCGTTAGAGGGGGTATAGAGGGATTTTTCATTTTCAATTTATCTTCAAAAATCTAATATGACTTGGCACGCATCATGGTGGGGTGCAAAGTATCCATGTCCATCTGAATAACAATAATTCGTCAACAGAAATCATTGTCGGGTCGTCAGAGGGGGTATAGAGGGATTTTTCATTTTCAAAATGACTACAAAAATCAAATATGACTTGGCACGCATCATGGTGGGGTGCAGAATATCCATTTTCATCTGAATAAGAAAAATTCGTCAACAGAACTCATTGTCGGGTCGTCAGAGGGGGTATAGAGGGATTTTTCATTTTCAAAATGACTTCAAAAATCAAATATGACTTGGCACGCATCATGGTGGGGTACAGAATATCCATTTCCATCTCAATAACAATAATTTGTCAACAGAAATTATTGTCGGGTCGTCAGAGGGGGTATAGAGGGATTTTTCATTTTCAAAATGACTTCAAAAATCAAATATGACTTGGCACGCATCATGGTGGGGTGCAGAATATCCATTTTCATCCGAATAAGAAAAATTCGTCAACAGAACTCATTGTCGGGTCGTCAGAGGGGGTATAGAGGGATTTTTCATTTTCAAAATGACTTCAAAAATCAAATATGACTTGGCACGCATCATGGTGGGGTGCAGAATATCCATATCCATCTCAATAACAATAATTCGTCAACAGAAATCATTGACGGGTCGTTAGAGGGGGTATAGAGGGATTTTTCATTTTCAATATTTCTTCAAAAATCCAATATGACTTGGCACGCCTCATGGTGGGGTGCAGAATATCCATTTCCATCTGAATAACAATAATTCGCCAACAGAAATCATTGTCGGGTCGTCAGAGGGGGTATAGAGTTATTCTCATTTTCAAAATTACTTCAAAAATATAATATGACTTGGCACGCATCATAGTGGTGTGCAAAGTATCCATATAAATCTAAATAACAATAATTCGTCAACAGAAATCATTGTCGGGTCGTTAGAGGGGGTATAGGGGGATTTTTCATTTTCTATATTTCTACAAATATCTAATATCACTTGGCACGCATTATGGTGGGGTGCAGAATATCCATATCTATCTGAATAACAATAATTCCCTAACAGAAATTATTGTCGTGTCGTCAGAGGGGGTATAGAAGGATTTTTCATTTTCAAAATTACCTCAAAATCAAATATGACTTGGCACGCATCATGGTGGGGTGCAAAGTATTCATGTATATCTAACTAACAATGATTCGTTAACAGAAATCATTGTCGTGTCGTCAGAGGGGGTATAGAGGGATTTTTCATTTTCAAAATTACCTCAAAATCAAATATGACTTGGCACGCAACAAGGTGGGGTGCAGAATATCCATTTCCATCTGAATAACAATAATTCGTCAGCAGAAATCATTGTCGGGTCGTCAGAGGGGGTATAGAGGGATTTTTCATTTTCAAAATTACTTCAAAAATCTAATATGACTTGGCACGCATCATAGTAGGGTGTAGAATATATATTTCCATCTGAATAACAAGCATTCGTCAACAGAAATCATTGTCGGGTCGTTAGAGGGGGTAGAGAGGGATTTTTCATTATCAAAATTACTTCAAAAATCTAATATGACTTGGCACGCATCATAGTAGGGTGCAGAATATATATTTCCATCTGAATAACAAGAATTCGTCAACAGAAATCATTGTCGGGTCGTCAGAGGGGGTATAGAGGGATTTTTCATTTTCAAAATTACTTCAAAAATCTAATATGACTTGGCACGCATCATAGTAGGGTGCAGAATATATATTTCCATCTGAATAACAAGCATACGTCAACAGAAATCATTGTCGGGTCGTTAGAGGGGGTATAGAGGGATTTTTCATTATCAAAATTACTTCAAAAATCTAATATGACTTGGCACGCATCATAGTAGGGTGCAGAATATATATTTCCATCTGAATAACAAGAATTCGTCAACAGAAATCATTGTCGGGTCGTCAGAGGGGGTATAGAGGGATTTTTCATTTTCAAAATTACTTCAAAAATCTAATATGACTTGGCACGCATCATAGTAGGGTGCAGAATATATATTTCCATCTGAATAACAAGCATTCGTCAACAGAAATCATTGTCGGGTCGTTAGAGGGGGTATAGAGGGATTTTTCATTATCAAAATTACTTCAAAAATCTAATATGACTTGGCACGCATCATAGTAGGGTGCAGAATATATATTTCCATCTGAATAACAAGAATTCGTCGACAGAAATCAATTTCGGGTCGTTAGAGGGGGTATAGAGGGATTTTTCATTTTCAAAATTACCTCAAAATCAAATATGACTTGGCACGCAACATGGTGGGGTGCAGAATATTCATTTCCTTCTGAATAACAATAATTCGTCAACAGAAATCATTGTCGGGTCATTAGAGGGGGTATAGAGGGATTTTTCATTTTCAATATTTCTTCAAAAATCCAATATGACTTGGCCCGCATCATGGTGGGGTGCAGAATATTCATTTCCATCTGACTAACAATAATTCGTCAACAGAAATCATTGTCGGGTCGTCTGAAGGGGTATAGAGGGATTTTACATTTTCAAAATAACTTCAAAAATCAAATATGACTTGGCACGCATCATGGTAGGGTACAGAATATCCATTTCCATTTCAATAACAATAATTTGTCAACAGAAATCATTGTCGGGACGTCAGAGGGAGTATAGAGCGATTTCTCATTTTCAAAATTACTTCAAAAATCTAATATGACTTGGCACGCATCATAGTGGTGTGCAAAGTATCCATATATATCTAAATAACAACAATTCGTCAACAGAAATCATTGTCGGGTCGTTAGAGGGGGTATAGAGGGATTTTCCATTTTCAATATATCTTCAAAAATCTAATATAACTTGGCACTCATCATATTGGGGTGCAAAGTATCCATGTTCATCTGAATAAAAATAATTCGTCAATAGAAATCATTGTCGGGTCGTCAGAGGGGTTATGGAGGGATTTTTCATTTTCAAAATTACTTCAAAAATCTAATATGACTTGGCACGCATCATGGTGGGATGCAAAGTAACCATGTCCATCTGAATAACAATAATTCGTCAATTTAAATCATTGTCGTGTCGTCAGAGGGGGTATAGAGGTATTTCTCAATTTCAAAATTACTTCAAAAATCTAATATGACTTGGCACGCATCACAGTGGTGTGCAAAGTATCCATATATATCTAAATAACAATAATTCGTCAACAGAAATCATTGTCGGGACGTCAGAGGGGGTATAGAGGGATTTTTCATTTTCAAAATTACCTCAAAATCAAATATGACTTGGCACGCATCATGGTGGGGTGCAAAGTATTCATGTACATCTAACTAACAATGATTCGTTAACAGAAATCATTGTCGTGTCGTCAGAGGGGGTATAGAGGGATTTTTCATTTTCAAAATTACCTCAAAATCAAATATGACTTGGCACGCAACAAGGTGGGGTGCAGAATATCCATTTCGATCTGAATAACAATAGTTCGTCAGCAGAAATCATTGTCGGGTCGTCAGAGGGGGTATAGAGTGATTTTTCATTTTCAAAATGACTTCAAAAATCAAATATGACTTGGCACGCATCATGGTGGGGTGCAGAATATCCATTACCATTTGAATAACATTAATTCGTCAACAGAAATCATTGACGGGTCGTTGAAGGGGGTATAGAGGGATTTTTCGTTTTTGAAATTTCTTCAAAAATCTAATATGACTTGGCACGCATCATGGTGGGGTGTAGAATATCCATTTCCATCTGAATAACAATAATTCGTCCAATCATTGTCGGGTCGTTAGAGGGGGTATAGAGGGATTTTTCATTTTCAATTTATCTTCAAAAATCTAATATGACTTGGCACGCATCATGGTGGGGTGCAAAGTATCCATGTCCATCTGAATAACAATAATTCGTCAACAGAAATCATTGTCGGGTCGTCAGAGGGGGTATAGAGGGATTTTTCATTTTCAAAATGACTACAAAAATCAAATATGACTTGGCACGCATCATGGTGGGGTGCAGAATATCCATTTTCATCTGAATAAGAATAATTCGTCAACAGAACTCATTGTCGGGTCGTCAGAGGGGGTATAGAGGGATTTTTCATTTTCAAAATGACTTCAAAAATCAAATATGACTTGGCACGCATCATGGTGGGGTACAGAATATCCATTTCCATCTCAATAACAATAATTTGTCAACAGAAATTATTGTCGGGTCGTCAGAGGGGGTATAGAGGGATTTTTCATTTTCAAAATTACCTCAAAATCAAATATGACTTGGCACGCAACATGGTGGGGTGCAGAATATCCATTTCCATCTGAATAACAATAATTCGTCAACAGAAATCATTGACGGGTCGTTGGATGGGGTATAGAGTGATTTTTCAATTTCAATATTTCTTCAAAAACCTAATACGACTTGTCACGCATCATGGTGGGGTGCAGCATATCTATTTCCATCTGAATAACAATAATTCGTCGACAGAAATTATTGTCGGGTCGTTAGAGGGGGTATAGAGGGATTTTTCATTTTCAATATTCCTTCAAAAATCCAATATGACTTGGCACGCCTCATGGTGGGGTGCAGAATATCCATTTCCATCTGAATAACAATAATTCGCCAACAGAAATCATTGTCGGGTCGTCAGAGGGGGTATAGAGTTATTCTCATTTTCAAAATTACTTCAAAAATATAATATGACTTGGCACGCATCATAGTGGTGTGCAAAGTATCCATATAAATCTATATAACAATAACTCGTCAACAGAAATCATTGTCGGGTCGTCAGAGGGGGTATAGGGGGATTTTTCATTTTCTATATTTCTACAAATATCTAATATCACTTGGCACGCATTATGGTGGGGTGCAGAATATCCATATCTATCTGAATAACAATAATTCCTTAACAGAAATTATTGTCGTGTCGTCAGAGGGGGTATAGAAGGATTTCTCATTTTCAAAATTACCTCAAAATCAAATATGACTTGGCACGCATCATGGTGGGGTGCAAAGTATTCATGTATATCTAACTAACAATGATTCGTTAACAGAAATCATTGTCGTGTCGTCAGAGGGGGTATAGAGGGATTTTTCATTTTCAAAATTACCTCAAAATCAAATATGACTTGGCACGCAACAAGGTGGGGTGCAGAATATCCATTTCCATCTGAAAAACAATAATTCGTCAGCATAAATCATTGTCGGGTCGTCAGAGGGGGTATAGAGGGATTTTTCATTTTCAAAATTACTTCAAAAATCTAATATGACTTGGCACGCATCATAGTAGGGTGCAGAATATATATTTCCATCTGAATAACAAGAATTCGTCAACAGAAATCATTGTCGGGTCGTCAGAGGGGGTATAGAGGGATTATTCATTACTAAAATGACTTCAAAAATCTAATATGACTTGGCACGCATCATAGTAGGGTGCAGAATATATATTTCCATGTGAATAACAAGCATTCGTCAACAGAAATCATTGTCGGGTCGTTAGAGGGGGTATAGAGGGATTTTTCATTATTAAAATTACTTCAAAAATCTAATATGACTTGGCACGCATCATAGTAGGGTGCAGAATATATATTTCCATCTTAATAACAAGCATTCGTCAACAGAAATCATTGTCGGGACGTTAGAGGGGGTATAGAGGGATTTTTCATTATCAAAATTACTTCAAAAATCTAATATGACTTGGCACGCATCATAGTAGGGTGCAGAATATATATTTCCATCTGAATAACAAGAATTCGTCAACAGAAATCATTGTCAGGTCGTCAGAGGGGGTATAGAGGGATTTTTCATTTTCAAAATTACTTCAAAAATCTAATATGACTTGGCACGCATCATAGTAGGGTGCAGAATATATATTTCCATCTGAATAACAAGCATTCGTCAACAGAAATCATTGTCGGGTCGTTAGAGGAGGTATAGAGGGATTTTTCATTATCAAAATTACTTCAAAAATCTAATATGACTTGGCACGCATCATAGTAGGGTGCAGAATATATATTTCCATCTGAATAACAAGAATTCGTCAACAGAAATCATTGTTGGGTCGTTAGAGGGGGTATAGAGGGATTTTTCATTTTCAAAATTTCTTCAGAAAACTAATATGATTTGGCACGCATCATGGTGGGGTGCAGAATATCCCTTTCCATCTGAATAACAAAAATGTTTCAACAGAAATCATTGTCGGGTCGTTAGAGGGTGTATAGAGGGATTTTTCATTTTCAATATATCTTCAAAAATCTAATATGACTTGGCACGCATCATGGTGGGGAGCAAAGTATCCATGTCCATCTGAATAAAAATAATTCGTCAACAGAAATCATTGTCGGGTCGTCAGAGGGGGTATAGAGGGATTTTTCATAATCAAAATGATTTCAAAAATCAAATATGACAAGGCACGCATCATGTCGGGGTGCAGAATATCCATTTCTATCTGACTAACATCAATTCGTCAACATAAATCATTGTCGTGTAGTCAGAGGGGGTATGGAGGGATTTTTCATTTTCAAAATTACTTCAAAAATCTATTATGACTTGGCACGCATCATGGTGGGATGCAAAGTATCCATGTCCATCTGAATAACAATAATTCGTCAATTTAAATAATTGTCGTGTCGTCAGAGGGGGTATAGAGCTATTTCTCATTTTCAAAATTACTTCAAAAATCTAATATGACTTGGCACGCATCATAGTGGTGTGCAAAGTAACCATATATATCTAAATAACAATAATTCGTCAACAGAAATCATTGTCGGGTCGTTAGAGGGGGTATAGAGGGATTTTCCATCTTCAATATTTCTTCAAAAAACTAATATCACTTGGCACGCATCATGGTGGGGTGCAGAATATCCATATCTATCTGAGTTACAATAATTCCTTAACAGAAATTATTGTCGTGTCGTCAGAGGGGGTATAGGGGGATTTTTCATTTTCAAAATTAACTCAAAATCAAATATGACTTGGCACGCATCATGGTGGGGTGCAAAGTATTCATGTATATCTAACTAACAATGATTCGTTAACAGAAATCATTGTCGTGTCGTCAAAGGCGGTATAGAGGGATTTTTCATTTTCAAAATTACCTCAAAATCAAATATGACTTGGCACGCAACATGGTGGGGTGCGGAATATCCATTTCCATCTGAATAACAATAATTCGTCAGCAGAAATCATTGTCGGGTCGTTAGAGGGGGTATAGAGGGATTTTTCATTTTCAATATTACTTCAAAAATCTAATATGACTTGGCACGCATCATGATGGGGTGCAAAGTATCCATGTCTATCTGAATTACAATAATTCGTCAACATAATTCATTGTCGTGTCGTCAGAGAGGGTATAGAGGGATTTTTCATTTTCAATATTACTTCAAAAATCTAATATGACTTGGCACGCATCATGGTGGGGTGCAAAGTATCCATGTCCATCTGAATTACAATACTTCGTCAACAAAAATCATTGTCGGGTCGTCAGAGGCGGTATAGAGGGATCTTTCATTATCAAAATGACTTCAAAAATTAAATATGACAAGGCACGCATCATGGCGGGGTGCAGACTATTCATTTCCATCTGAATAACAATAATTCGTCAACAGAAATCATTGTCGGGTCGTCAGAGGAGGTATAGAGGGATTTTCCATTATCAAAATGACTTCAAAAATCAATTATGACTTGGCACGCATCATAGTAGGGTGCAGAATATATATTTCCATCTGAAAAACGAGAATTCGTTAACAGAAATCATTGTCGGCTCGTTAGTGGGGGTATAGAGGGATTTTTCATTTTCAAAATTACCTCAAAATCAAATATGACTTGGCACGCAACATGGTGGGGTGCAGAATATTCATTTCCATCTGAATAACAATAATTCGTCAACAGAAATCATTGTCGGGTCGTTAGAGGGGGTATAGAGGGATTTTTCATTTTCAAAATTACTTCAAAAATCTAATATGACTTGGCACGCATCATGGTGGGGTGCAAAGTATCCATGTCCATCTGAATAACAATAATTCCTCAACAGAAATCATTGTCGGGTCGTCAGAGGGGGTATAGAGGGATTTTTCATAATCAAAATGATTTCAAAAATCAAATATGACAAGGCACGCATCATGTCGGGGTGCAGAATATCCATTTCCATCTCAATAACAATAATTCGTCAACAGAAATCATTGTCGGGTCGTCAGAGGGGGTATAGAGGGATTTTTCATTTTCAAAATGACTTCAAAAATCAAATATGACTTGGCACGCATCATGGTGGGGTACAGAATATCCATTTCCATCTCAATAACAATAATTTGTCAACAGAAATCATTGTCGTGTCGTCAGAGGGGGTATAGAGGGATTTTTCATTTTCCAAATTACCTCAAAATCAAATATGACTTGGCACGCAACATGGTGGGGGCAGAATATTCATTTTCATCTGAATAACAATAACTCGTCAACAGAAATCATTGTCGGGTCGTTAGAGGGGGTATAGAGGGATTTTTCATTTTCAATATTTCTTCAAAAATCTTATATGGATTGGCACGCATCATGGTGGGGTGCAGAATATCCATTTCCATCTCAATAACAATGATTTGTCAACAGAAATCATTGTCGGGTCGTTAGAGGGGGTATAGAGGGATTTTTCATTTTCAAAATTACCTCAAAATTTAATATGACTTGGCACGCAACATGGTGGGGGCAGAATATTCATTTTCATCTGAATAACAATAACTCGTCAACAGAAATCATTGTCGGGTCGTTAGAGGGGGTATAGAGGGATTTTTCATTTTCAATATTTCTTCAAAAATCTTATATGAATTGGCACGCATCATGGTGGGGTGCAGAATATCCATTTCCATCTCAATAACAATAATTTGTCAACAGAAATCATTGTCGGGTCGTCAGAGGGGGTATAGAGGGATTTTTCATTTTCAAAATTACTTCAAAAATCTAATATTACTTGGCACGCATCATGGTGGGGTGCAGAATATCCATATCTATCTGAATAACAATAATTCCTCAACAGAAATTATTGTTGTGTCGTCAGAGGGGGTATAGAGGGATTATTCATTTTCAAATTTACTTCATAAATCAAATATGACTTGGCACGCATCATGGTGGGTTGCAAAGTATCCATGTTCATCTGAATAACGATAATTCGTCAACATAAATCATTGTCGTGTCGTCAGAGGGGGTATAGAGGGATATTTCATTTTCAAAATTACTTCAAAAATCAAATATGACTTGGCATGTATCATGGAGGAGTGCATAATATCCATTTTCATCTAAATAACAATAATTCGTCAACAGAAATTATTGTCGGGTCGGCAGAGGGGGTTGAAGGGAATTTTCTTTTTCAAAACTACTTCAAAAATCGAATATAACTTGGCACGCATCATAGTAAGGTGCAAAATCTTCATTTTCATCTGAATAACAATAATTCGTCAACAGAAATCATTGTCGGGTCGTCAGAGGGGGTATAGAGGGATTATTCATTACTAAAATGACTTCAAAAATCAAATATGACTTGGCACGCATCATGGTGGGGTACAGAATATCCATTTTCATCTCAATAACAATAATTTGTCAACAGAAATCATTGTCGGGTCGTCAGAGGGGGTATAGAGGGATTTTTCATTTTCAAAATGACTTCAAAAATCCCTCTAAACCCCCTCTAACGACCCGACAATGATTTCTGTTGATAAATTATTGTTATTCAGATAGAAATGAATAATCTGCACCCCACAATGTTGCTTGCCAAGTCATATTTGATTTTGAGGCAATTTTGAAAATGTAAAATCCCTCTATACCCCCTCTAACGACCCGACAATGATTTCTGTAGACGAATTATTGTTATTCAGATGGAAATAGATATTCTGCACCCCACCATTATGCGTGCCATGTCATATTAGATTTTTGAAGAAATATTGAAAATGAAAAATCCCTCTATACCCCATCTAACGACCCGACATTGATTTCTGTTGACGAATTCTTGTTATTCAGATGGAAATGGATACTTTGCACCCCACCATGATGCGTGCCAAGTCATATTAGATTTTTGAAGATATATTGAAAATGAAAAATCCCTCTATACCCCCTCTAACGACCCGACAATGATTTCTGTTGATAAATTATTGTTATTCAGATGGAGGTGGATATCCTGCACCCCACCATGATGCGTGCCAAGTCATATTAGATTTTTGAAGATATATTGAAAATGAAAAATCCCTCTATACCCCCTCTAACGACCCGACAATGACTTCTAGTGATAAATTATTGTTATTCAGATGGAAATGGATATTCGGCACCCCACCATCATAGTAGGGTGCAGAATATATATTTCCATCTGAATAACAAGCATTCGTCAACAGAAATCATTGTCGGGTCGTTAGAGGAGGTATAGAGGGATTTTTCATTATCAAAATTACTTCAAAAATCTAATATGACTTGGCACGCATCATAGTAGGGTGCAGAATATATATTTCCATCTGAATAACAAGAATTCGTCAACAGAAATCATTGTTGGGTCGTTAGAGGGGGTATAGAGGGATTTTTCATTTTCAAAATTTCTTCAGAAAACTAATATGATTTGGCACGCATCATGGTGGGGTGCAGAATATCCCTTTCCATCTGAATAACAAAAATGTTTCAACAGAAATCATTGTCGGGTCGTTAGAGGGTGTATAGAGGGATTTTTCATTTTCAATATATCTTCAAAAATCTAATATGACTTGGCACGCATCATGGTGGGGAGCAAAGTATCCATGTCCATCTGAATAAAAATAATTCGTCAACAGAAATCATTGTCGGGTCGTCAGAGGGGGTATAGAGGGATTTTTCATAATCAAAATGATTTCAAAAATCAAATATGACAAGGCACGCATCATGTCGGGGTGCAGAATATCCATTTCTATCTGACTAACATCAATTCGTCAACATATATCATTGTCGTGTAGTCAGAGGGGGTATGGAGGGATTTTTCATTTTCAAAATTACTTCAAAAATCTATTATGACTTGGCACGCATCATGGTGGGATGCAAAGTATCCATGTCCATCTGAATAACAATAATTCGTCAATTCAAATAATTGTCGTGTCGTCAGAGGGGGTATAGAGCTATTTCTCATTTTCAAAATTACTTCAAAAATCTAATATGACTTGGCACGCATCATAGTGGTGTGCAAAGTAACCATATATATCTAAATAACAATAATTCGTCAACAGAAATCATTGTCGGGTCGTTAGAGGGGGTATAGAGGGATTTTCCATCTTCAATATTTCTTCAAAAAACTAATATCACTTGGCACGCATCATGGTGGGGTGCAGAATATCCATATCTATCTGAGTTACAATAATTCCTTAACAGAAATTATTGTCGTGTCGTCAGAGGGGGTATAGGGGGATTTTTCATTTTCAAAATTAACTCAAAATCAAATATGACTTGGCACGCATCATGGTGGGGTGCAAAGTATTCATGTATATCTAACTAACAATGATTCGTTAACAGAAATCATTGTCGTGTCGTCAAAGGCGGTATAGAGGGATTTTTCATTTTCAAAATTACCTCAAAATCAAATATGACTTGGCACGCAACATGGTGGGGTGCGGAATATCCATTTCCATCTGAATAACAATAATTCGTCAGCAGAAATCATTGTCGGGTCGTTAGAGGGGGTATAGAGGGATTTTTCATTTTCAATATTCCTTCAAAAATCTAATATGACTTGGCACGCATCATGATGGGGTGCAAAGTATCCATGTCTATCTGAATTACAATAATTCGTCAACATAATTCATTGTCGTGTCGTCAGAGAGGGTATAGAGGGATTTTTCATTTTCAATATTACTTCAAAAATCTAATATGACTTGGCACGCATCATGGTGGGGTGCAAAGTATCCATGTCCATCTGAATTACAATACTTCGTCAACAAAAATCATTGTCGGGTCGTCAGAGGCGGTATAGAGGGATCTTTCATTATCAAAATGACTTCAAAAATTAAATATGACAAGGCACGCATCATGGCGGGGTGCAGACTATTCATTTCCATCTGAATAACAATAATTCGTCAACAGAAATCATTGTCGGGTCGTCAGAGGAGGTATAGAGGGATTTTCCATTATCAAAATGACTTCAAAAATCAATTATGACTTGGCACGCATCATAGTAGGGTGCAGAATATATATTTCCATCTGAAAAACGAGAATTCGTTAACAGAAATCATTGTCGGCTCGTTAGTGGGGGTATAGAGGCATTTTTCATTTTCAAAATTACCTCAAAATCAAATATGACTTGGCACGCAACATGGTGGGGTGCAGAATATTCATTTCCATCTGAATAACAATAATTCGTCAACAGAAATCATTGTCGGGTCGTTAGAGGGGGTATAGAGGGATTTTTCATTTTCAAAACTACTTCAAAAATCTAATATGACTTGGCACGCATCATGGTGGGGCGCAAAGTATCCATGTCCATCTGAATAACAATAATTCCTCAACAGAAATCATTGTCGGGTCGTCAGAGGGGGTATAGAGGGATTTTTCATAATCAAAATGATTTCAAAAATCAAATATGACAAGGCACGCATCATGTCGGGGTGCAGAATATCCATTTCCATCTCAATAACAATAATTCGTCAACAGAAATCATTGTCGGGTCGTCAGAGGGGGTATAGAGGGATTTTTCATTTTCAAAATGACTTCAAAAATCAAATATGACTTGGCACGCATCATGGTGGGGTACAGAATATCCATTTCCATCTCAATAACAATAATTTGTCAACAGAAATCATTGTCGTGTCGTCAGAGGGGGTATAGAGGGATTTTTCATTTTCAAAATTACCTCAAAATCAAATATGACTTGGCACGCAACATGGTGGGGGCAGAATATTCATTTTCATCTGAATAACAATAACTCGTCAACAGAAATCATTGTCGGGTCGTTAGAGGGGGTATAGAGGGATTTTTCATTTTCAATATTTCTTCAAAAATCTTATATGGATTGGCACGCATCATGGTGGGGTGCAGAATATCCATTTCCATCTCAATAACAATGATTTGTCAACAGAAATCATTGTCGGGTCGTTAGAGGGGGTATAGAGGGATTTTTCATTTTCAAAATTACCTCAAAATTTAATATGACTTGGCACGCAACATGGTGGGGGCAGAATATTCATTTTCATCTGAATAACAATAACTCGTCAACAGAAATCATTGTCGGGTCGTTAGAGGGGGTATAGAGGGATTTTTCATTTTCAATTTTTCTTCAAAAATCTTATATGAATTGGCACGCATCATGGTGGGGTGCAGAATATCCATTTCCATCTCAATAACAATAATTTGTCAACAGAAATCATTGTCGGGTCGTCAGAGGGGGTATAGAGGGATTTTTCATTTTCAAAATTACTTCAAAAATCTAATATTACTTGGCACGCATCATGGTGGGGTGCAGAATATCCATATCTATCTGAATAACAATAATTCCTCAACAGAAATTATTGTTGTGTCGTCAGAGGGGGTATAGAGGGATTATTCATTTTCAAATTTACTTCATAAATCAAATATGACTTGGCACGCATCATGGTGGGTTGCAAAGTATCCATGTTCATCTGAATAACGATAATTCGTCAACATAAATCATTGTCGTGTCGTCAGAGGGGGTATAGAGGGATATTTCATTTTCAAAATTACTTCAAAAATCAAATATGACTTGGCATGTATCATGGAGGAGTGCATAATATCCATTTTCATCTAAATAACAATAATTCGTCAACAGAAATTATTGTCGGGTCGGCAGAGGGGGTTGAAGGGAATTTTTTTTTCAAAACTACTTCAAAAATCGAATATAACTTGGCACGCATCATAGTAAGGTGCAAAATCTTCATTTTCATCTGAATAACAATAATTCGTCAACAGAAATCATTGTCGGGTCGTCAGAGGGGGTATAGAGGGATTATTCATTACTAAAATGACTTCAAAAATCAAATATGACTTGGCACGCATCATGGTGGGGTACAGAATATCCATTTTCATCTCAATAACAATAATTTGTCAACAGAAATCATTGTCGGGTCGTCAGAGGGGGTATAGAGGGATTTTTCATTTTCAAAATGACTTCAAAAATCCCTCTAAACCCCCTCTAACGACCCGACAATGATTTCTGTTGATAAATTATTGTTATTCAGATAGAAATGAATAATCTGCACCCCACAATGTTGCTTGCCAAGTCATATTTGATTTTGAGGCAATTTTGAAAATGTAAAATCCCTCTATACCCCCTCTAACGACCCGACAATGATTTCTGTAGACGAATTATTGTTATTCAGATGGAAATAGATATTCTGCACCCCACCATTATGCGTGCCATGTCATATTAGATTTTTGAAGAAATATTGAAAATGAAAAATCCCTCTATACCCCATCTAACGACCCGACATTGATTTCTGTTGACGAATTCTTGTTATTCAGATGGAAATGGATACTTTGCACCCCACCATGATGCGTGCCAAGTCATATTAGATTTTTGAAGATATATTGAAAATGAAAAATCCCTCTATACCCCCTCTAACGACCCGACAATGATTTCTGTTGATAAATTATTGTTATTCAGATGGAGGTGGATATCCTGCACCCCACCATGATGCGTGCCAAGTCATATTAGATTTTTGAAGATATATTGAAAATGAAAAATCCCTCTATACCCCCTCTAACGACCCGACAATGACTTCTAGTGATAAATTATTGTTATTCAGATGGAAATGGATATTCGGCACCCCACCATCATAGTAGGGTGCAGAATATATATTTCCATCTGAATAACAAGCATTCGTCAACAGAAATCATTGTCGGGTCGTTAGAGGAGGTATAGAGGGATTTTTCATTATCAAAATTACTTCAAAAATCTAATATGACTTGGCACGCATCATAGTAGGGTGCAGAATATATATTTCCATCTGAATAACAAGAATTCGTCAACAGAAATCATTGTTGGGTCGTTAGAGGGGGTATAGAGGGATTTTTCATTTTCAAAATTTCTTCAGAAAACTAATATGATTTGGCACGCATCATGGTGGGGTGCAGAATATCCCTTTCCATCTGAATAACAAAAATGTTTCAACAGAATTCATTGTCGGGTCGTTAGAGGGTGTATAGAGGGATTTTTCATTTTCAATATATCTTCAAAAATCTAATATGACTTGGCACGCATCATGGTGGGGAGCAAAGTATCCATGTCCATCTGAATAAAAATAATTCGTCAACAGAAATCATTGTCGGGTCGTCAGAGGGGGTATAGAGGGATTTTTCATAATCAAAATGATTTCAAAAATCAAATATGACAAGGCACGCATCATGTCGGGGTGCAGAATATCCATTTCTATCTGACTAACATCAATTCGTCAACATAAATCATTGTCGTGTAGTCAGAGGGGGTATGGAGGGATTTTTCATTTTCAAAATTACTTCAAAAATCTATTATGACTTGGCACGCATCATGGTGGGATGCAAAGTATCCATGTCCATCTGAATAACAATAATTCGTCAATTTAAATAATTGTCGTGTCGTCAGAGGGGGTATAGAGCTATTTCTCATTTTCAAAATTACTTCAAAAATCTAATATGACTTGGCACGCATCATAGTGGTGTGCAAAGTAACCATATATATCTAAATAACAATAATTCGTCAACAGAAATCATTGTCGGGTCGTTAGAGGGGGTATAGAGGGATTTTCCATCTTCAATATTTCTTCAAAAAACTAATATCACTTGGCACGCATCATGGTGGGGTGCAGAATATCCATATCTATCTGAGTTACAATAATTCCTTAACAGAAATTATTGTCGTGTCGTCAGAGGGGGTATAGGGGGATTTTTCATTTTCAAAATTAACTCAAAATCAAATATGACTTGGCACGCATCATGGTGGGGTGCAAAGTATTCATGTATATCTAACTAACAATGATTCGTTAACAGAAATCATTGTCGTGTCGTCAAAGGCGGTATAGAGGGATTTTTCATTTTCAAAATTACCTCAAAATCAAATATGACTTGGCACGCAACATGGTGGGGTGCGGAATATCCATTTCCATCTGAATAACAATAATTCGTCAGCAGAAATCATTGTCGGGTCGTTAGAGGGGGTATATAGGGATTTTTCATTTTCAATATTACTTCAAAAATCTAATATGACTTGGCACGCATCATGATGGGGTGCAAAGTATCCATGTCTATCTGAATTACAATAATTCGTCAACATAATTCATTGTCGTGTCGTCAGAGAGGGTATAGAGGGATTTTTCATTTTCAATATTACTTCAAAAATCTAATATGACTTGGCACGCATCATGGTGGGGTGCAAAGTATCCATGTCCATCTGAATTACAATACTTCGTCAACAAAAATCATTGTCGGGTCGTCAGAGGCGGTATAGAGGGATCTTTCATTATCAAAATGACTTCAAAAATTAAATATGACAAGGCACGCATCATGGCGGGGTGCAGACTATTCATTTCCATCTGAATAACAATAATTCGTCAACAGAAATCATTGTCGGGTCGTCAGAGGGGGTATAGAGGGATTTTCCATTATCAAAATGACTTCAAAAATCAAATATGACTTGGCACGCATCATAGTAGGGTGCAGAATATATATTTCCATCTGAAAAACGAGAATTCGTCAACAGAAATCATTGTCGGGTCGTTAGAGGGGGTATAGAGGGATTTTTCATTTTCAAAATTACCTCAAAATTTAATATGACTTGGCACGCAACATGGTGGGGGCAGAATATTCATTTTCATCTGAATAACAATAACTCGTCAACAGAAATCATTGTCGGGTCGTTAGAGGGGGTATAGAGGGATTTTTCATTTTCAATATTTCTTCAAAAATCTTATATGAATTGGCACGCATCATGGTGGGGTGCAGAATATCCATTTCCATCTCAATAACAATAATTTGTCAACAGAAATCATTGTCGGGTCGTCAGAGGGGGTATAGAGGGATTTTTCATTTTCAAAATTACTTCAAAAATCTAATATTACTTGGCACGCATCATGGTGGGGTGCAGAATATCCATATCTATCTGAATAACAATAATTCCTCAACAGAAATTATTGTTGTGTCGTCAGAGGGGGTATAGAGGGATTATTCATTTTCAAATTTACTTCATAAATCAAATATGACTTGGCACGCATCATGGTGGGTTGCAAAGTATCCATGTTCATCTGAATAACGATAATTCGTCAACATAAATCATTGTCGTGTCGTCAGAGGGGGTATAGAGGGATATTTCATTTTCAAAATTACTTCAAAAATCAAATATGACTTGGCATGTATCATGGAGGAGTGCATAATATCCATTTTCATCTAAATAACAATAATTCGTCAACAGAAATTATTGTCGGGTCGGCAGAGGGGGTTGAAGGGAATTTTCTTTTTCAAAACTACTTCAAAAATCGAATATAACTTGGCACGCATCATAGTAAGGTGCAAAATCTTCATTTTCATCTGAATAACAATAATTCGTCAACAGAAATCATTGTCGGGTCGTCAGAGGGGGTATAGAGGGATTATTCATTACTAAAATGACTTCAAAAATCAAATATGACTTGGCACGCATCATGGTGGGGTACAGAATATCCATTTTCATCTCAATAACAATAATTTGTCAACAGAAATCATTGTCGGGTCGTCAGAGGGGGTATAGAGGGATTTTTCATTTTCAAAATGACTTCAAAAATCCCTCTAAACCCCCTCTAACGACCCGACAATGATTTCTGTTGATAAATTATTGTTATTCAGATAGAAATGAATAATCTGCACCCCACAATGTTGCTTGCCAAGTCATATTTGATTTTGAGGCAATTTTGAAAATGTAAAATCCCTCTATACCCCCTCTAACGACCCGACAATGATTTCTGTAGACGAATTATTGTTATTCAGATGGAAATAGATATTCTGCACCCCACCATTATGCGTGCCATGTCATATTAGATTTTTGAAGAAATATTGAAAATGAAAAATCCCTCTATACCCCATCTAACGACCCGACATTGATTTCTGTTGACGAATTCTTGTTATTCAGATGGAAATGGATACTTTGCACCCCACCATGATGCGTGCCAAGTCATATTAGATTTTTGAAGATATATTGAAAATGAAAAATCCCTCTATACCCCCTCTAACGACCCGACAATGATTTCTGTTGATAAATTATTGTTATTCAGATGGAGGTGGATATCCTGCACCCCACCATGATGCGTGCCAAGTCATATTAGATTTTTGAAGATATATTGAAAATGAAAAATCCCTCTATACCCCCTCTAACGACCCGACAATGACTTCTAGTGATAAATTATTGTTATTCAGATGGAAATGGATATTCGGCACCCCACCATCATAGTAGGGTGCAGAATATATATTTCCATCTGAATAACAAGCATTCGTCAACAGAAATCATTGTCGGGTCGTTAGAGGAGGTATAGAGGGATTTTTCATTATCAAAATTACTTCAAAAATCTAATATGACTTGGCACGCATCATAGTAGGGTGCAGAATATATATTTCCATCTGAATAACAAGAATTCGTCAACAGAAATCATTGTTGGGTCGTTAGAGGGGGTATAGAGGGATTTTTCATTTTCAAAATTTCTTCAGAAAACTAATATGATTTGGCACGCATCATGGTGGGGTGCAGAATATCCCTTTCCATCTGAATAACAAAAATGTTTCAACAGAAATCATTGTCGGGTCGTTAGAGGGTGTATAGAGGGATTTTTCATTTTCAATATATCTTCAAAAATCTAATATGACTTGGCACGCATCATGGTGGGGAGCAAAGTATCCATGTCCATCTGAATAAAAATAATTCGTCAACAGAAATCATTGTCGGGTCGTCAGAGGGGGTATAGAGGGATTTTTCATAATCAAAATGATTTCAAAAATCAAATATGACAAGGCACGCATCATGTCGGGGTGCAGAATATCCATTTCTATCTGACTAACATCAATTCGTCAACATATATCATTGTCGTGTAGTCAGAGGGGGTATGGAGGGATTTTTCATTTTCAAAATTACTTCAAAAATCTATTATGACTTGGCACGCATCATGGTGGGATGCAAAGTATCCATGTCCATCTGAATAACAATAATTCGTCAATTCAAATAATTGTCGTGTCGTCAGAGGGGGTATAGAGCTATTTCTCATTTTCAAAATTACTTCAAAAATCTAATATGACTTGGCACGCATCATAGTGGTGTGCAAAGTAACCATATATATCTAAATAACAATAATTCGTCAACAGAAATCATTGTCGGGTCGTTAGAGGGGGTATAGAGGGATTTTCCATCTTCAATATTTCTTCAAAAAACTAATATCACTTGGCACGCATCATGGTGGGGTGCAGAATATCCATATCTATCTGAGTTACAATAATTCCTTAACAGAAATTATTGTCGTGTCGTCAGAGGGGGTATAGGGGGATTTTTCATTTTCAAAATTAACTCAAAATCAAATATGACTTGGCACGCATCATGGTGGGGTGCAAAGTATTCATGTATATCTAACTAACAATGATTCGTTAACAGAAATCATTGTCGTGTCGTCAAAGGCGGTATAGAGGGATTTTTCATTTTCAAAATTACCTCAAAATCAAATATGACTTGGCACGCAACATGGTGGGGTGCGGAATATCCATTTCCATCTGAATAACAATAATTCGTCAGCAGAAATCATTGTCGGGTCGTTAGAGGGGGTATAGAGGGATTTTTCATTTTCAATATTCCTTCAAAAATCTAATATGACTTGGCACGCATCATGATGGGGTGCAAAGTATCCATGTCTATCTGAATTACAATAATTCGTCAACATAATTCATTGTCGTGTCGTCAGAGAGGGTATAGAGGGATTTTTCATTTTCAATATTACTTCAAAAATCTAATATGACTTGGCACGCATCATGGTGGGGTGCAAAGTATCCATGTCCATCTGAATTACAATACTTCGTCAACAAAAATCATTGTCGGGTCGTCAGAGGCGGTATAGAGGGATCTTTCATTATCAAAATGACTTCAAAAATTAAATATGACAAGGCACGCATCATGGCGGGGTGCAGACTATTCATTTCCATCTGAATAACAATAATTCGTCAACAGAAATCATTGTCGGGTCGTCAGAGGAGGTATAGAGGGATTTTCCATTATCAAAATGACTTCAAAAATCAATTATGACTTGGCACGCATCATAGTAGGGTGCAGAATATATATTTCCATCTGAAAAACGAGAATTCGTTAACAGAAATCATTGTCGGCTCGTTAGTGGGGGTATAGAGGCATTTTTCATTTTCAAAATTACCTCAAAATCAAATATGACTTGGCACGCAACATGGTGGGGTGCAGAATATTCATTTCCATCTGAATAACAATAATTCGTCAACAGAAATCATTGTCGGGTCGTTAGAGGGGGTATAGAGGGATTTTTCATTTTCAAAACTACTTCAAAAATCTAATATGACTTGGCACGCATCATGGTGGGGCGCAAAGTATCCATGTCCATCTGAATAACAATAATTCCTCAACAGAAATCATTGTCGGGTCGTCAGAGGGGGTATAGAGGGATTTTTCATAATCAAAATGATTTCAAAAATCAAATATGACAAGGCACGCATCATGTCGGGGTGCAGAATATCCATTTCCATCTCAATAACAATAATTCGTCAACAGAAATCATTGTCGGGTCGTCAGAGGGGGTATAGAGGGATTTTTCATTTTCAAAATGACTTCAAAAATCAAATATGACTTGGCACGCATCATGGTGGGGTACAGAATATCCATTTCCATCTCAATAACAATAATTTGTCAACAGAAATCATTGTCGTGTCGTCAGAGGGGGTATAGAGGGATTTTTCATTTTCAAAATTACCTCAAAATCAAATATGACTTGGCACGCAACATGGTGGGGGCAGAATATTCATTTTCATCTGAATAACAATAACTCGTCAACAGAAATCATTGTCGGGTCGTTAGAGGGGGTATAGAGGGATTTTTCATTTTCAATATTTCTTCAAAAATCTTATATGGATTGGCACGCATCATGGTGGGGTGCAGAATATCCATTTCCATCTCAATAACAATGATTTGTCAACAGAAATCATTGTCGGGTCGTTAGAGGGGGTATAGAGGGATTTTTCATTTTCAAAATTACCTCAAAATTTAATATGACTTGGCACGCAACATGGTGGGGGCAGAATATTCATTTTCATCTGAATAACAATAACTCGTCAACAGAAATCATTGTCGGGTCGTTAGAGGGGGTATAGAGGGATTTTTCATTTTCAATTTTTCTTCAAAAATCTTATATGAATTGGCACGCATCATGGTGGGGTGCAGAATATCCATTTCCATCTCAATAACAATAATTTGTCAACAGAAATCATTGTCGGGTCGTCAGAGGGGGTATAGAGGGATTTTTCATTTTCAAAATTACTTCAAAAATCTAATATTACTTGGCACGCATCATGGTGGGGTGCAGAATATCCATATCTATCTGAATAACAATAATTCCTCAACAGAAATTATTGTTGTGTCGTCAGAGGGGGTATAGAGGGATTATTCATTTTCAAATTTACTTCATAAATCAAATATGACTTGGCACGCATCATGGTGGGTTGCAAAGTATCCATGTTCATCTGAATAACGATAATTCGTCAACATAAATCATTGTCGTGTCGTCAGAGGGGGTATAGAGGGATATTTCATTTTCAAAATTACTTCAAAAATCAAATATGACTTGGCATGTATCATGGAGGAGTGCATAATATCCATTTTCATCTAAATAACAATAATTCGTCAACAGAAATTATTGTCGGGTCGGCAGAGGGGGTTGAAGGGAATTTTTTTTTCAAAACTACTTCAAAAATCGAATATAACTTGGCACGCATCATAGTAAGGTGCAAAATCTTCATTTTCATCTGAATAACAATAATTCGTCAACAGAAATCATTGTCGGGTCGTCAGAGGGGGTATAGAGGGATTATTCATTACTAAAATGACTTCAAAAATCAAATATGACTTGGCACGCATCATGGTGGGGTACAGAATATCCATTTTCATCTCAATAACAATAATTTGTCAACAGAAATCATTGTCGGGTCGTCAGAGGGGGTATAGAGGGATTTTTCATTTTCAAAATGACTTCAAAAATCCCTCTAAACCCCCTCTAACGACCCGACAATGATTTCTGTTGATAAATTATTGTTATTCAGATAGAAATGAATAATCTGCACCCCACAATGTTGCTTGCCAAGTCATATTTGATTTTGAGGCAATTTTGAAAATGTAAAATCCCTCTATACCCCCTCTAACGACCCGACAATGATTTCTGTAGACGAATTATTGTTATTCAGATGGAAATAGATATTCTGCACCCCACCATTATGCGTGCCATGTCATATTAGATTTTTGAAGAAATATTGAAAATGAAAAATCCCTCTATACCCCATCTAACGACCCGACATTGATTTCTGTTGACGAATTCTTGTTATTCAGATGGAAATGGATACTTTGCACCCCACCATGATGCGTGCCAAGTCATATTAGATTTTTGAAGATATATTGAAAATGAAAAATCCCTCTATACCCCCTCTAACGACCCGACAATGATTTCTGTTGATAAATTATTGTTATTCAGATGGAGGTGGATATCCTGCACCCCACCATGATGCGTGCCAAGTCATATTAGATTTTTGAAGATATATTGAAAATGAAAAATCCCTCTATACCCCCTCTAACGACCCGACAATGACTTCTAGTGATAAATTATTGTTATTCAGATGGAAATGGATATTCGGCACCCCACCATCATAGTAGGGTGCAGAATATATATTTCCATCTGAATAACAAGCATTCGTCAACAGAAATCATTGTCGGGTCGTTAGAGGAGGTATAGAGGGATTTTTCATTATCAAAATTACTTCAAAAATCTAATATGACTTGGCACGCATCATAGTAGGGTGCAGAATATATATTTCCATCTGAATAACAAGAATTCGTCAACAGAAATCATTGTTGGGTCGTTAGAGGGGGTATAGAGGGATTTTTCATTTTCAAAATTTCTTCAGAAAACTAATATGATTTGGCACGCATCATGGTGGGGTGCAGAATATCCCTTTCCATCTGAATAACAAAAATGTTTCAACAGAATTCATTGTCGGGTCGTTAGAGGGTGTATAGAGGGATTTTTCATTTTCAATATATCTTCAAAAATCTAATATGACTTGGCACGCATCATGGTGGGGAGCAAAGTATCCATGTCCATCTGAATAAAAATAATTCGTCAACAGAAATCATTGTCGGGTCGTCAGAGGGGGTATAGAGGGATTTTTCATAATCAAAATGATTTCAAAAATCAAATATGACAAGGCACGCATCATGTCGGGGTGCAGAATATCCATTTCTATCTGACTAACATCAATTCGTCAACATAAATCATTGTCGTGTAGTCAGAGGGGGTATGGAGGGATTTTTCATTTTCAAAATTACTTCAAAAATCTATTATGACTTGGCACGCATCATGGTGGGATGCAAAGTATCCATGTCCATCTGAATAACAATAATTCGTCAATTTAAATAATTGTCGTGTCGTCAGAGGGGGTATAGAGCTATTTCTCATTTTCAAAATTACTTCAAAAATCTAATATGACTTGGCACGCATCATAGTGGTGTGCAAAGTAACCATATATATCTAAATAACAATAATTCGTCAACAGAAATCATTGTCGGGTCGTTAGAGGGGGTATAGAGGGATTTTCCATCTTCAATATTTCTTCAAAAAACTAATATCACTTGGCACGCATCATGGTGGGGTGCAGAATATCCATATCTATCTGAGTTACAATAATTCCTTAACAGAAATTATTGTCGTGTCGTCAGAGGGGGTATAGGGGGATTTTTCATTTTCAAAATTAACTCAAAATCAAATATGACTTGGCACGCATCATGGTGGGGTGCAAAGTATTCATGTATATCTAACTAACAATGATTCGTTAACAGAAATCATTGTCGTGTCGTCAAAGGCGGTATAGAGGGATTTTTCATTTTCAAAATTACCTCAAAATCAAATATGACTTGGCACGCAACATGGTGGGGTGCGGAATATCCATTTCCATCTGAATAACAATAATTCGTCAGCAGAAATCATTGTCGGGTCGTTAGAGGGGGTATATAGGGATTTTTCATTTTCAATATTACTTCAAAAATCTAATATGACTTGGCACGCATCATGATGGGGTGCAAAGTATCCATGTCTATCTGAATTACAATAATTCGTCAACATAATTCATTGTCGTGTCGTCAGAGAGGGTATAGAGGGATTTTTCATTTTCAATATTACTTCAAAAATCTAATATGACTTGGCACGCATCATGGTGGGGTGCAAAGTATCCATGTCCATCTGAATTACAATACTTCGTCAACAAAAATCATTGTCGGGTCGTCAGAGGCGGTATAGAGGGATCTTTCATTATCAAAATGACTTCAAAAATTAAATATGACAAGGCACGCATCATGGCGGGGTGCATACTATTCATTTCCATCTGAATAACAATAATTCGTCAACAGAAATCATTGTCGGGTCGTCAGAGGGGGTATAGAGGGATTTTCCATTATCAAAATGACTTCAAAAATCAAATATGACTTGGCACGCATCATAGTAGGGTGCAGAATATATATTTCCATCTGAAAAACGAGAATTCGTTAACAGAAATCATTGTCGGCTCGTTAGTGGGGGTATAGAGGGATTTTTCATTTTCAAAATTACCTCAAAATCAAATATGACTTGGCACGCAACATGGTGGGGTGCAGAATATTCATTTCCATCTGAATAACAATAATTCGTCAACAGAAATCATTGTCGGGTCGTTAGAGGGGGTATAGAGGGATTTTTCATTTTCAAAATTACTTCAAAAATCTAATATGACTTGGCACGCATCATGGTGGGGTGCAAAGTATCCATGTCCATCTGAATAACAATAATTCCTCAACAGAAATCATTGTCGGGTCGTCAGAGGGGGTATAGAGGGATTTTTCATAATCAAAATGATTTCAAAAATCAAATATGACAAGGCACGCATCATGTCGGGGTGCAGAATATCCATTTCCATCTCAATAACAATAATTCGTCAACAGAAATCATTGTCGGGTCGTCAGAGGGGGTATAGAGGGATTTTTCATTTTCAAAATGACTTCAAATATCAAATATGACTTGGCACGCATCATGGTGGGGTACAGAATATCCATTTCCATCTCAATAACAATAATTTGTCAACAGAAATCATTGTCGTGTCGTCAGAGGGGGTATAGAGGGATTTTTCATTTTCAAAATTACCTCAAAATCAAATATGACTTGGCACGCAACATGGTGGGGGCAGAATATTCATTTTCATCTGAATAACAATAACTCGTCAACAGAAATCATTGTCGGGTCGTTAGAGGGGGTATAGAGGGATTTTTCATTTTCAATATTTCTTCAAAAATCTTATATGGATTGGCACGCATCATGGTGGGGTGCAGAATATCCATTTCCATCTCAATAACAATGATTTGTCAACAGAAATCATTGTCGGGTCGTTAGAGGGGGTATAGAGGGATTTTTCATTTTCAAAATTACCTCAAAATTTAATATGACTTGGCACGCAACATGGTGGGGGCAGAATATTCATTTTCATCTGAATAACAATAACTCGTCAACAGAAATCATTGTCGGGTCGTTAGAGGGGGTATAGAGGGATTTTTCATTTTCAATATTTCTTCAAAAATCTTATATGAATTGGCACGCATCATGGTGGGGTGCAGAATATCCATTTCCATCTCAATAACAATAATTTGTCAACAGAAATCATTGTCGGGTCGTCAGAGGGGGTATAGAGGGATTTTTCATTTTCAAAATTACTTCAAAAATCTAATATTACTTGGCACGCATCATGGTGGGGTGCAGAATATCCATATCTATTTGAATAACAATAATTCCTCAACAGAAATTATTGTTGTGTCGTCAGAGGGGGTATAGAGGGATTATTCATTTTCAAATTTACTTCATAAATCAAATATGACTTGACACGCATCATGGTGGGTTGCAAAGTATCCATGTTCATCTGAATAACGATAATTCGTCAACATAAATCATTGTCGTGTCGTCAGAGGGGGTATAGAGGGATATTTCATTTTCAAAATTACTTCAAAAATCAAATATGACTTGGCATGTATCATGGAGGAGTGCATAATATCCATTTTCATCTAAATAACAATAATTCGTCAACAGAAATTATTGTCGGGTCGGCAGAGGGGGTTGAAGGGAATTTTCTTTTTCAAAACTACTTCAAAAATCGAATATAACTTGGCACGCATCATAGTAAGGTGCAAAATCTTCATTTTCATCTGAATAACAATAATTCGTCAACAGAAATCATTGTCGGGTCGTCAGAGGGGGTATAGAGGGATTATTCATTACTAAAATGACTTCAAAAATCAAATATGACTTGGCACGCATCATGGTGGGGTACAGAATATCCATTTTCATCTCAATAACAATAATTTGTCAACAGAAATCATTGTCGGGTCGTCAGAGGGGGTATAGAGGGATTTTTCATTTTCAAAATGACTTCAAAAATCTAATATGACTTGGCACGCATCATGGTGGGGTGCCGAATATCCATTTCCATCTGAATAACAATAATTTATCACTAGAAGTCATTGTCGGGTCGTTAGAGGGGGTATAGAGGGATTTTTCATTTTCAATATATCTTCAAAAATCTAATATGACTTGGCACGCATCATGGTGGGGTGCAGGATATCCACCTCCATCTGAATAACAATAATTTATCAACAGAAATCATTGTCGGGTCGTTAGAGGGGGTATAGAGGGATTTTTCATTTTCAATATATCTTCAAAAATCTAATATGACTTGGCACGCATCATGGTGGGGTGCAAAGTATCCATTTCCATCTGAATAACAAGAATTCGTCAACAGAAATCAATGTCGGGTCGTTAGATGGGGTATAGAGGGATTTTTCATTTTCAATATTTCTTCAAAAATCTAATATGACATGGCACGCATAATGGTGGGGTGCAGAATATCTATTTCCATCTGAATAACAATAATTCGTCTACAGAAATCATTGTCGGGTCGTTAGAGGGAGTATAGAGGGATTTTACATTTTCAAAATTGCCTCAAAATCAAATATGACTTGGCAAGCAACATTGTGGGGTGCAGATTATTCATTTCTATCTGAATAACAATAATTTATCAACAGAAATCATTGTCGGGTCGTTAGAGGGGGTTTAGAGGGATTTTTCATTTTCAATATACCTTTAAAATTCTAATATGGCTTGGCACGCATCATGGTGGTGTGCAAAGTATCCATTTCCATCTGAATAACAAGAATTCGTCAACAGAAATCAATGTCGGGTCGTTATATGGGGTATAGAGGGATTTTTCATTTTCAATATTTCTTCAAATATCTAATATGACATGGCACGCAGAATGGTGGGGTGCAGAATATCTATTTCCATCTGAATAACAATAATTCGTCTACAGAAATCATTGTCGGGTCGTTAGAGGGGGTATAGAGGGATTTTTCATTTTCAAAATTACCTCAAAATCAAATGTGACTTGGCAAGCAACATTGTGGGGTGCAGATTATTCATTTCTATCTGAATAACAATAATTTATCAACAGAAATCATTGTCGGGTCGTTAGAGGGGGTTTAGAGGGATTTTTCATTTTCAATATACCTTTAAAATTCTAATATGGCTTGGCACGCATCATGGTGGTGTGCAAAGTATCCATTTCCATCTGAATAACAAGAATTCGTCAACAGAAATCAATGTCGGGTCGTTATATGGGGTATAGAGGGATTTTTCATTTTCAATATTTCTTCAAATATCTAATATGACATGGCACGCAGAATGGTGGGGTGCAGAATATCTATTTCCATCTGAATAACAATAATTCGTCTACAGAAATCATTGTCGGGTCGTTAGAGGGGGTATAGAGGGATTTTTCATTTTCAAAATTACCTCAAAATCAAATATGACTTGGCACGCATCATAGTGGGGTGCAAAGTATCCATGTCCATCTGAATAACAATAATTCGCCTACAGAAATCATTGTCGGGTCGTCAGAGGGGGTATAGAGGGATTTTTCATTTTCAATATATCTTCAAAAATCCAATATGACTTGGCACGCATCATAGTGGGGTGCAAAGTATCCATGTCCATCTGAATAACAATAATTCTTCAATTTAAATCATTGTCGTGTCGTCAGAGGGGGTATAGAGGTATTTTTCATTTTCAAAATTACTTCAAAAATCTAATATGACTTGGCACGCACCATAATAGGGTGCAGAATATCCATTTCCATCTGAATAACAAGAATTCGTCGACAGAAATCAATTTCGGGTCGTTAGAGGGGGTATAGAGGGATTTTTCATTTTCAAAATTACCTCAAAATCAAATATGACTTGGCACGCAACATGGTGGGGTGCAGAATATTCATTTCCTTCTGAATAACAATAATTCGTCAACAGAAATCATTGTCGGGTCATTAGAGGGGGTATAGAAGGATTTTTCATTTTCAATATTTCTTCAAAAATCCAATATGACTTGGCCCGCATCATGGTGGGGTGCAGAATATTCATTTCCATCTTACTAACAATAATTCGTCAACAGAAATCATTGTCGGGTCGTCTGAAGGGGTATAGAGGGATTTTACATTTTCAAAATGACTTCAAAAATCTAATATGACTTGGCACGCATCATAGTGGTGTGCAAAGTATCCATATATATCTAAATAACAACAATTCGTCAACAGAAATCATTGTCGGGTCGTCAGAGGGGGTATAGAGGGATTTTTCATAAACAAAATGATTTCAAAAATCAAATATGACAAGGCACGCATCATGGCGGGGTGCGAAATATCCATTTCTATCTGACTAACATTAATTCGTCAACATAAATCATTGTCGTGTCGTCAGAGGGGTTATGGAGGGATTTTTCATTTTCAAAATTACTTCAAAAATCTAATATAACTTGGCACGCATCATGGTGGGATGCAAAGTATCCATGTCCATCTGAATAACAATAATTCGTCAATTTAAATCATTGTCGTGTCGTCAGAGGGGGTATAGAGGTATTTCTCAATTTCAAAATTACTTCAAAAATCTAATATGACTTGGCACGCATCACAGTGGTGTGCAAAGTATCCATATATATCTAAATAACAATAATTCGTCAACAGAAATCATTGTCGGGACGTCAGAGGGGGTATAGAGGGATTTTTCATTTTCAAAATTACCTCAAACTCAAATATGACTTGGCACGCAACATGGTTTGGTGCAGAATATCCAATTCCATCTGAATAACAATAATTCGTCAGCAGAAATCATTGTCGGGTCGTTAGAGGGGATATAAAGGGATTTTTCATTTTCAATATTTCTTCAAAAATCTAATATGACTTGGCACGCATCATGGTGGGGTGCAGAATATCCATTTCCATCTGAATAACAATAATTCGTCAACAGAAATCATTGTCGGGTCGTCAGAGGGGGTATAGAGGGATTTTTCATTTTCAAAATTACCTCAAAATCAAATATGACTTGGCACGCAACATGGTGGGGTGCAGAATATCCATTTCCATCTGATTAACAATAATTCGTTAACAGAAATCATTGACGGGTCGTTGGAGGGGGTATAGAGTGATTTTTCAATTTCAATATTTCTTCAAAAACCTAATACGACTTGTCACGCATCATGGTGGGGTGCATAATATCCCTTTTCATCTAAATTACAATAATTCGTCAACAGAAATTATTGTCGGGTCGTCAGAGGGGGTTAAAGGGAATTTTTATTTTCAAAATTACTTCAAAAATCGAATATAACTTGGCACGCAGCTTAGTAGGGTGCAAAATATTCATTTCCATCTGAATAACAACAATTCCCCAACAGGAATCATTGTCGGGTCGTCAGAGGGGGTATAGAGGGATTTCTCATTATCAAAATGACTTCAAAAATCAAATATAACTTGGCACGCATCATAGTAGGGTGCAGAATATATATTTCCATCTGAATAACAAGAATTCGTCAACAGAAATCATTGTCGGGTCGTTAGAGGGGGTATAGAGGGATTTTTCATTATCAATATTTCTTTAAAAATCTAATATGGCTTGGCACGCATCATGGTGGGGTGCAGAATATCCATTTCCATCTGAATAACAATAATTCGTCAACAGAACTCATTGTCGGGTAGTCAGAGGGGGTATAGAGTGATTTTTCATTTTCAAAATGACTTAAAAAATCAAATATGACTTGGCACGCATCATGGTGGGGTGCAGAATATCCATTACCATTTGAATAACATTAATTCGTCAACAGAAATCATTGACGGGTCGTTGAAGGGGGTATAGAGGGATTTTTCGTTTTTGCAATTTCTTCAAAAATCTAATATGACTTGGCACGCATCATGGTGGGGTGTAGAATATCCATTTCCATCTGAATAACAATAATTCGTCCAATCATTGTCGGGTCGTTAGAGGGGGTATAGAGGGATTTTTCATTTTCAATTTATCTTCAAAAATCTAATATGACTTGGCACGCATCATGGTGGGGTGCAAAGTATCCATGTCCATCTGAATAACAATAATTCGTCAACAGAAATCATTGTCGGGTCGTCAGAGGGGGTATAGAGGGATTTTTCATTTTCAAAATGACTACAAAAATCAAATATGACTTGGCACGCATCATGGTGGGGTGCAGAATATCCATTTTCATCTGAATAAGAATAATTCGTCAACAGAACTCATTGTCGGGTCGTCAGAGGGGGTATAGAGGGATTTTTCATTTTCAAAATGACTTCAAAAATCAAATATGACTTGGCACGCATCATGGTGGGGTACAGAATATCCATTTCCATCTCAATAACAATAATTTGTCAGCAGAAATTATTGTCGGGTCGTCAGAGGGGGTATAGAGGGATTTTTCATTTTCAAAATTACCTCAAAATCAAATATGACTTGGCACGCAACATGGTGGGGTGCAGAATATCCATTTCCATCTGATTAACAATAATTCGTTAACAGAAATCATTGACGGGTCGTTGGAGGGGGTATAGAGTGATTTTTCAATTTCAATATTTCTTCAAAAACCTAATACGACTTGTCACGCATCATGGTGGGGTGCAGCATATCTATTTCCATCTGAATAACAATAATTCGTCGACAGAAATTATTGTCGGGTCGTTAGAGGGGGTATAGAGGGATTTTTCATTTTCAATATTTCTTCAAAAATCCAATATGACTTGGCACGCCTCATGGTAGGGTGCAGAATATCCATTTCCATCTGAATAACAATAATTCGCCAACAGAAATCATTGTCGGGTCGTCAGAGGGGGTATAGAGTTATTCTCATTTTCAAAATTACTTCAAAAATATAATATGACTTGGCACGCATCATAGTGGTGTGCAAAGTATCCATATAAATCTAAATAACAATAATTCGTCAACAGAAATCATTGTCGGGTCGTTAGAGGGGGTATAGGGGGATTTTTCATTTTCTATATTTCTACAAATATCTAATATCACTTGGCACGCATTATGGTGGGGTGCAGAATATCCATATCTATCTGAATAACAATAATTCCTTAACAGAAATTATTGTCGTGTCGTCAGAGGGGGTATAGAAGGATTTTTCATTTTCAAAATTACCTCAAAATCAAATATGACTTGGCACGCATCATGGTGGGGTGCAAAGTATTCATGTATATCTAACTAACAATGATTCGTTAACAGAAATCATTGTCGTGTCGTCAGAGGGGGTATAGAGGGATTATTCATTTTCAAAATTACCTCAAAATCAAATATGACTTGGCACGCAACAAGGTGGGGTGCAGAATATCCATTTCCATCTGAATAACAATAATTCGTCAGCAGAAATCATTGTCGGGTCGTCAGAGAGGGTATGGAGGGATTTTTCATTTTCAAAATTACTTCAAAAATCTAATATGACTTGGCACGCATCATAGTAGGGTGCAGAATATATATTTCCATCTGAATAACAAGCATTCGTCAACAGAAATCATTGTCGGGTCGTTAGAGGGGGTAGAGAGGGATTTTTCATTATCAAAATTACTTCAAAAATCTTATATGACCTGGCACGCATCATAGTAGGGTGCAGAATATATATTTCCATCTGAATAACAAGAATTCGTCAACAGAAATCATTGTCGGGTCGTCAGAGGGGGTATAGAGGGATTTTTCATTTTCAAAATTACTTCAAAAATCTAATATGACTTGGCACGCATCATAGTAGGGTGCAGAATATATATTTCCATCTGAATAACAAGCATTCGTCAACAGAAATCATTGTCGGGTCGTTAGAGGGGGTATAGAGGGATTTTTCATTATCAAAATTACTTCAAAAATCTAATATGACTTGGCACGCATCATAGTAGGGTGCAGAATATATATTTCCATCTGAATAACAAGAATTCGTCAACAGAAATCATTGTCGGGTCGTCAGAGGGGGTATAGAGGGATTTTTCATTTTCAAAATTACTTCAAAAATCTAATATGACTTGGCACGCATCATAGTAGGGTGCAGAATATACATTTCCATCTGAATAACAAGCATTCGTCAACAGAAATCATTGTCGGGTCGTTAGAGGGGGTATAGAGGGATTTTTCATTATCAAAATTACTTCAAAAATCTAATATGACTTGGCACGCATCATAGTAGGGTGCAGAATATATTTTCCATCTGAATAACAAGAATTCGTCAACAGAAATCATTGTTGGGTCGTTAGAGGGGGTATAGAGGGATTTTTCATTTTCAAAATTTCTTCAGAAAACTAATATGATTTGGCACGCATCATGGTGGGGTGCAGAATATCCCTTTCCATCTGAATAACAAAAATTTGTCAACAGAAATCATTGTCGGGTCGTTAGAGGGTGTATAGAGGGATTTTTCATTTTCAATATATCTTCAAAAATCTAATATGACTTGGCACGCATCATGGTGGGGAGCAAAGTATCCATGTCCATCTGAATAAAAATAATTCGTCGAAAGAAATCATTGTCGGGTCGTCAGAGGGGGTATAGAGGGATTTTTCATAATCAAAATGATTTCAAAAATCAAATATGACAAGGCACGCATCATGTCGGGGTGCAGAATATCCATTTCTATCTGACTAACATCAATTCGTCAACATAAATCATTGTCGTGTAGTCAGAGGGGGTAAGGAGGGATTTCTCATTTTCAAAATTACTTCAAATATCTAATATGACTTGGCACGCATCATAGTGGTGTGCAAAGTATCCATATATATCTAAATAACAATAATTCGTCAACAGAAATCATTGTCGGGTCGTTAGAGGGGGTATAGAGGGATTTTCCATCTTCAATATTTCTTCAAAAAACTAATATCACTTGGCACGCATCATGGTGGGGTGCAGAATATCCATATCTATCTGAGTTACAATAATTCCCTAACAGAAATCATTGTCGTGTCGTCAGAGGGGGTATAGGGGGATTTTTCATTTTCAAAATTACCTCAAAATCAAATATGACTTGGCACGCATCATGGTGGGGTGCAAAGTATTCATGTATATCTAACTAACAATGATTCGTTAACAGAAATCATTGTCGTGTCGTCAAAGGCGGTATAGAGGGATTTTTCATTTTCAAATTTACTTCATAAATCAAATATGACTTAGCACGCATCATGGTGGGTTGCAAAGTATCCATGTTCATCTGAATAACGATAATTCGTCAACATAAATCATTGTCGTGTCGTCAGAGGGGGTATAGAGGGATATTTCACTTTCAAAATTACTTCAAAAATCAAATATGACTTGGCATGTATCATGGAGGAGTGCATAATATCCATTTTCATCTAAATAACAATAATTCGTCAACAGAAATTATTGTCGGGTCGGCAGAGGGGGTTGAAGGGAATTTTCTTTTTCAAAACTACTTCAAAAATCGAATATAACTTGGCACGCATCATAGTAAGGTGCAAAATCTTCATTTTCATCTGAATAACAATAATTCATCAACAGAAATCATTGTCGGGTCGTCAGAGGGGGTATAGAGGGATTATTCATTACTAAAATGACTTCAAAAATCAAATATGACTTGGCACGCATCATGGTGGGGTACAGAATATCCATTTTCATCTCAATAACAATAATTTGTCAACAGAAATCATTGTCGGGTCGTCAGAGGGGGTATAGAGGGATTTTTCATTTTCAAAATGACTTCAAAAATCTAATATGACTTGGCACGCATCACGGTGGGGTGCCGAATATCCATTTCCATCTGAATAACAATAATTTATCAACAGAAGTCATTGTCGGGTCGTTAGAGGGGGTATAGAGGGATTTTTCATTTTCAATATATCTTCAAAAATCTAATATGACTTGGCACGCATCATGGTGGGGTGCAGGATATCCACCTCCATCTGAATAACAATAATTTATCAACAGAAATCATTGTCGGGTCGTTAGAGGGGGTATAGAGGGATTTTTCATTTTCAATATATCTTCAAAAATCTAATATGACTTGGCACGCATCATGGTGGGGTGCAAAGTATCCATTTCCATCTGAATAACAAGAATTCGTCAACAGAAATCAATGTCGGGTCGTTAGATGGGGTATAGAGGGATTTTTCATTTTCAATATTTCTTCAAAAATCTAATATGACATGGCACGCATAATGGTGGGGTGCAGAATATCTATTTCCATCTGAATAACAATAATTCGTCTACAGAAATCATTGTCGTGTCGTCAGAGGGGGTATAGAGGGATTTTTCATTTTCAAAATTACCTCAAAATCAAATATGACTTGGCACGCAACATGGTGGGGGCAGAATATTCATTTTCATCTGAATAACAATAACTCGTCAACAGAAATCATTGTCGGGTCGTTAGAGGGGGTATAGAGGGATTTTTCATTTTCAATATTTCTTCAAAAATCTTATATGGATTGGCACGCATCATGGTGGGGTGCAGAATATCCATTTCCATCTCAATAACAATAATTTGTCAACAGAAATCATTGTCGGGTCGTTAGAGGGGGTATAGAGGGATTTTTCATTTTCAAAATTACCTCAAAATTTAATATGACTTGGCACGCAACATGGTGGGGGCAGAATATTCATTTTCATCTGAATAAAAATAACTCGTCAACAGAAATCATTGTCGGGTCGTTAGAGGGGGTATAGAGGGATTTTTCATTTTCAATATTTCTTCAAAAATCTTATATGAATTGGCACGCATCATGGTGGGGTGCAGAATATCCATTTCCATCTCAATAACAATAATTTGTCAACAGAAATCATTGTCGGGTCGTCAGAGGGGGTATAGAGGGATTTTTCATTTTCAAAATTACTTCAAAAATCTAATATTACTTGGCACGCATCATGGTGGTGTGCAGAATATCCATATCTATCTGAATAACAATAATTCCTTAACAGAAATTATTGTTGTGTCGTCAGAGGGGGTATAGAGGGATTATTCATTTTCAAATTTACTTCATAAATCAAATATGACTTGGCACGCATCATGGTGGGTTGCAAAGTATCCATGTTCATCTGAATAACGATAATTCGTCAACATAAATCATTGTCGTGTCGTCAGAGGGGGTATAGAGGGATATTTCATTTTCAAAATTAATTCAAAAATCAAATATGACTTGGCATGTATCATGGAGGAGTGCATAATATCCATTTTCATCTAAATAACAATAATTCGTCAACAGAAATTATTGTCGGGTCGGCAGAGGGGGTTGAAGGGAATTTTCTTTTTCAAAACTACTTCAAAAATCGAATATAACTTGGCACGCATCATAGTAAGGTGCAAAATCTTCATTTTCATCTGAATAACAATAATTCGTCATCAGAAATCATTGTCGGGTCGTCAGAGGGGGTATAGAGGGATTATTCATTACTAAAATGACTTCAAAAATCAAATATGACTTGGCACGCATCATGGTGGGGTACAGAATATCCATTTTCATCTCAATAACAATAATTTGTCAACAGAAATCATTGTCGGGTCGTCAGAGGGGGTATAGAGGGATTTTTCATTTTCAAAATGACTTCAAAAATCTAATATGACTTGGCACGCATCATGGTGGGGTGCCGAATATCCATTTCCATCTGAATAACAATAATTTATCAACAGAAGTCATTGTCGGGTCGTTAGAGGGGGTATAGAGGGATTTTTCATTTTCAATATATCTTCAAAAATCTAATATGACTTGGCACGCATCATGGTGGGGTGCAGGATATCCACCTCCATCTGAATAACAATAATTTATCAACAGAAATCATTGTCGGGTCGTTAGAGGGGGTATAGAGGGATTTTTCATTTTCAATATATCTTCAAAAATCTAATATGACTTGGCACGCATCATGGTGGGGTGCAAAGTATCCATTTCCATCTGAATAACAAGAATTCGTCAACAGAAATCAATGTCGGGTCGTTAGATGGGGTATAGAGGGATTTTTCATTTTCAATATTTCTTCAAAAATCTAATATGACATGGCACGCATAATGGTGGGGTGCAGAATATCTATTTCCATCTGAATAACAATAATTCGTCTACAGAAATCATTGTCGTGTCGTCAGAGGGGGTATAGAGGGATTTTTCATTTTCAAAATTACCTCAAAATCAAATATGACTTGGCACGCAACATGGTGGGGGCAGAATATTCATTTTCATCTGAATAACAATAACTCGTCAACAGAAATCATTGTCGGGTCGTTAGAGGGGGTATAGAGGGATTTTTCATTTTCAATATTTCTTCAAAAATCTTATATGGATTGGCACGCATCATGGTGGGGTGCAGAATATCCATTTCCATCTCAATAACAATAATTTGTCAACAGAAATCATTGTCGGGTCGTTAGAGGGGGTATAGAGGGATTTTTCATTTTCAAAATTACCTCAAAATTTAATATGACTTGGCACGCAACATGGTGGGGGCAGAATATTCATTTTCATCTGAATAAAAATAACTCGTCAACAGAAATCATTGTCGGGTCGTTAGAGGGGGTATAGAGGGATTTTTCATTTTCAATATTTCTTCAAAAATCTTATATGAATTGGCACGCATCATGGTGGGGTGCAGAATATCCATTTCCATCTCAATAACAATAATTTGTCAACAGAAATCATTGTCGGGTCGTCAGAGGGGGTATAGAGGGATTTTTCATTTTCAAAATTACTTCAAAAATCTAATATTACTTGGCACGCATCATGGTGGTGTGCAGAATATCCATATCTATCTGAATAACAATAATTCCTTAACAGAAATTATTGTTGTGTCGTCAGAGGGGGTATAGAGGGATTATTCATTTTCAAATTTACTTCATAAATCAAATATGACTTGGCACGCATCATGGTGGGTTGCAAAGTATCCATGTTCATCTGAATAACGATAATTCGTCAACATAAATCATTGTCGTGTCGTCAGAGGGGGTATAGAGGGATATTTCATTTTCAAAATTAATTCAAAAATCAAATATGACTTGGCATGTATCATGGAGGAGTGCATAATATCCATTTTCATCTAAATAACAATAATTCGTCAACAGAAATTATTGTCGGGTCGGCAGAGGGGGTTGAAGGGAATTTTCTTTTTCAAAACTACTTCAAAAATCGAATATAACTTGGCACGCATCATAGTAAGGTGCAAAATCTTCATTTTCATCTGAATAACAATAATTCGTCAACAGAAATCATTGTCGGGTCGTCAGAGGGGGTATAGAGGGATTATTCATTACTAAAATGACTTCAAAAATCAAATATGACTTGGCACGCATCATGGTGGGGTACAGAATATCCATTTTCATCTCAATAACAATAATTTGTCAACAGAAATCATTGTCGGGTCGTCAGAGGGGGTATAGAGGGATTTTTCATTTTCAAAATGACTTCAAAAATCTAATATGACTTGGCACGCATCATGGTGGGGTGCCGAATATCCATTTCCATCTGAATAACAATAATTTATCAACAGAAGTCATTGTCGGGTCGTTAGAGGGGGTATAGAGGGATTTTTCATTTTCAATATATCTTCAAAAATCTAATATGACTTGGCACGCATCATGGTGGGGTGCAGGATATCCACCTCCATCTGAATAATAATAATTTATCAACAGAAATCATTGTCGGGTCGTTAGAGGGGGTATAGAGGGATTTTTCATTTTCAATATATCTTCAAAAATCTAATATGACTTGGCACGCATCATGGTGGGGTGCAAAGTATCCATTTCCATCTGAATAACAAGAATTCGTCAACAGAAATCAATGTCGGGTCGTTAGATGGGGTATAGAGGGATTTTTCATTTTCAATATTTCTTCAAAAATCTAATATGACATGGCACGCATAATGGTGGGGTGCAAAGTATCCATGTCCATCTGAATAACAATAATTCGTCAACATAAATCATTGTCGTGTCGTCAGAGGGGGTATAGAGGGATTTTTCATTTTCAAAATTACTTCAAAAATGAAATATGACTTGGCACGTATCATGATGGAGTGCATAATATCCATTTTCATCTAAATTACAATAATTCGTCAACAGAAATTATTGTCGGGTCGTCAGAGGGGGTTAAAGGGAATTTTTATTTTCAAAATTACTTCAAAAATCGAATATAACTTGGCACGCAGCTTAGTAGGGTGCAAAATATTCATTTCCATCTGAATAACAACAATTCCCCAACAGGAATCATTGTCGGGTCGTCAGAGGGGGTATAGAGGGATTTCTCATTATCAAAATGACTTCAAAAATCAAATATAACTTGGCACGCATCATAGTAGGGTGCAGAATATATATTTCCATCTGAATAACAAGAATTCGTCAACAGAAATCATTGTCGGGTCGTTAGAGGGGGTATAGAGGGATTTTTCATTATCAATATTTCTTTAAAAATCTAATATGGCTTGGCACGCATCATGGTGGGGTGCAGAATATCCATTTCCATCTGAATAACAATAATTCGTCAACAGAACTCATTGTCGGGTAGTCAGAGGGGGTATAGAGTGATTTTTCATTTTCAAAATGACTTAAAAAATCAAATATGACTTGGCACGCATCATGGTGGGGTGCAGAATATCCATTACCATTTGAATAACATTAATTCGTCAACAGAAATCATTGACGGGTCGTTGAAGGGGGTATAGAGGGATTTTTCGTTTTTGAAATTTCTTCAAAAATCTAATATGACTTGGCACGCATCATGGTGGGGTGTAGAATATCCATTTCCATCTGAATAACAATAATTCGTCCAATCATTGTCGGGTCGTTAGAGGGGGTATAGAGGGATTTTTCATTTTCAATTTATCTTCAAAAATCTAATATGACTTGGCACGCATCATGGTGGGGTGCAAAGTATCCATGTCCATCTGAATAACAATAATTCGTCAACAGAAATCATTGTCGGGTCGTCAGAGGGGGTATAGAGGGATTTTTCATTTTCAAAATGACTACAAAAATCAAATATGACTTGGCACGCATCATGGTGGGGTGCAGAATATCCATTTTCATCTGAATAAGAATAATTCGTCAACAGAACTCATTGTCGGGTCGTCAGAGGGGGTATAGAGGGATTTTTCATTTTCAAAATGACTTCAAAAATCAAATATGACTTGGCACGCATCATGGTGGGGTACAGAATATCCATTTCCATCTCAATAACAATAATTTGTCAGCAGAAATTATTGTCGGGTCGTCAGAGGGGGTATAGAGGGATTTTTCACTTTCAAAATTACCTCAAAATCAAATATGACTTGGCACGCAACATGGTGGGGTGCAGAATATCCATTTCCATCTGATTAACAATAATTCGTTAACAGAAATCATTGACGGGTCGTTGGAGGGGGTATAGAGTGATTTTTCAATTTCAATATTTCTTCAAAAACCTAATACGACTTGTCACGCATCATGGTGGGGTGCAGCATATCTATTTCCATCTGAATAACAATAATTCGTCGACAGAAATTATTGTCGGGTCGTTAGAGGGGGTATAGAGGGATTTTTCATTTTCAATATTTCTTCAAAAATCCAATATGACTTGGCACGCCTCATGGTAGGGTGCAGAATATCCATTTCCATCTGAATAACAATAATTCGCCAACAGAAATCATTGTCGGGTCGTCAGAGGGGGTATAGAGTTATTCTCATTTTCAAAATTACTTCAAAAATATAATATGACTTGGCACGCATCATAGTGGTGTGCAAAGTATCCATATAAATCTAAATAACAATAATTCGTCAACAGAAATCATTGTCGGGTCGTTAGAGGGGGTATAGGGGGATTTTTCATTTTCTATATTTCTACAAATATCTAATATCACTTGGCACGCATTATGGTGGGGTGCAGAATATCCATATCTATCTGAATAACAATAATTCCTTAACAGAAATTATTGTCGTGTCGTCAGAGGGGGTATAGAAGGATTTTTCATTTTCAAAATTACCTCAAAATCAAATATGACTTGGCACGCATCATGGTGGGGTGCAAAGTATTCATGTATATCTAACTAACAATGATTCGATAACAGAAATCATTGTCGTGTCGTCAGAGGGGGTATAGAGGGATTTTTCATTTTCAAAATTACCTCAAAATCAAATATGACTTGGCACGCAACAAGGTGGGGTGCAGAATATCCATTTCCATCTGAATAACAATAATTCGTCAGCAGAAATCATTGTCGGGTCGTCAGAGAGGGTATGGAGGGATTTTTCATTTTCAAAATTACTTCAAAAATCTAATATGACTTGGCACGCATCATAGTAGGGTGCAGAATATATATTTCCATCTGAATAACAAGCATTCGTCAACAGAAATCATTGTCGGGTCGTTAGAGGGGGTAGAGAGGGATTTTTCATTATCAAAATTACTTCAAAAATCTTATATGACTTGGCACGCATCATAGTAGGGTGCAGAATATATATTTCCATCTGAATAACAAGAATTCGTCAACAGAAATCATTGTCGGGTCGTCAGAGGGATTTTTCATTTTCAAAATTACTTCAAAAATCTAATATGACTTGGCACGCATCATAGTAGGGTGCAGAATATATATTTCCATCTGAATAACAAGCATTCGTCAACAGAAATCATTGTCGGGTCGTTAGAGGGGGTATAGAGGGATTTTTCATTATCAAAATTTCTTCAAAAATCTAATATGACTTGGCACGCATCATAGTAGGGTGCAGAATATATATTTCCATCTGAATAACAAGAATTCGTCAACAGAAATCATTGTCGGGTCGTCAGAGGGGGTATAGAGGGATTTTTCATTTTCAAAATTACTTCAAAAATCTAATATGACTTGGCACGCATCATAGTAGGGTGCAGAATATACATTTCCATCTGAATAACAAGCATTCGTCAACAGAAATCATTGTCGGGTCGTTAGAGGGGGAATAGAGGGATTTTTCATTATATATATTATATTATTGTCGTGTCGTCAGAGGGGGTATAGAAGGATTTTTCATTTTCAAAATTACCTCAAAATCAAATATGACTTGGCACGCATCATGGTGGGGTGCAAAGTATTCATGTATATCTAACTAACAATGATTCGTTAACAGAAATCATTGTCGTGTCGTCAGAGGGGGTATAGAGGGATTTTTCATTTTCAAAATTACCTCAAAATCAAATATGACTTGGCACGCAACAAGGTGGGGTGCAGAATATCCATTTCCATCTGAATAACAATAATTCGTCAGCAGAAATCATTGTCGGGTCGTCAGAGAGGGTATGGAGGGATTTTTCATTTTCAAAATTACTTCAAAAATCTAATATGACTTGGCACGCATCATAGTAGGGTGCAGAATATATATTTCCATCTGAATAACAAGCATTCGTCAACAGAAATCATTGTCGGGTCGTTAGAGGGGGTAGAGAGGGATTTTTCATTTTCAATATATCTTCAAAAATCTAATATGACTTGGCACGCATCATGGTGGGGTGCAGGATATCCACCTCCATCTGAATAACAATAATTTATCAACAGAAATCATTGTCGGGTCGTTAGAGGGGGTATAGAGGGATTTTTCATTTTCAATATATCTTCAAAAATCTAATATGACTTGGCACGCATCATGGTGGGGTGCAAAGTATCCATTTCCATCTGAATAACAAGAATTCGTCAACAGAAATCAATGTCGGGTCGTTAGATGGGGTATAGAGGGATTTTTCATTTTCAATATTTCTTCAAAAATCTAATATGACATGGCACGCATAATGGTGGGGTGCAGAATATCTATTTCCATCTGAATAACAATAATTCGTCTACAGAAATCATTGTCGTGTCGTCAGAGGGGGTATAGAGGGATTTTTCTTTTTCAAAATTACCTCAAAATCAAATATGACTTGGCACGCAACATGGTGGGGGCAGAATATTCATTTTCATCTGAATAACAATAACTCGTCAACAGAAATCATTGTCGGGTCGTTAGAGGGGGTATAGAGGGATTTTTCATTTTCAATATTTCTTCAAAAATCTTATATGGATTGGCACGCATCATGGTGGGGTGCAGAATATCCATTTCCATCTCAATAACAATAATTTGTCAACAGAAATCATTGTCGGGTCGTTAGAGGGGGTATAGAGGGATTTTTCATTTTCAAAATTACCTCAAAATTTAATATGACTTGGCACGCAACATGGTGGGGGCAGAATATTCATTTTCATCTGAATAAAAATAACTCGTCAACAGAAATCATTGTCGGGTCGTTAGAGGGGGTATAGAGGGATTTTTCATTTTCAATATTTCTTCAAAAATCTTATATGAATTGGCACGCATCATGGTGGGGTGCAGAATATCCATTTCCATCTCAATAACAATAATTTGTCAACAAAAATCATTGTCGGGTCGTCAGAGGGGGTATAGAGGGATTTTTCATTTTCAAAATTACTTCAAAAATCTAATATTACTTGGCACGCATCATGGTGGGGTGCAGAATATCCATATCTATCTGAATAACAATAATTCCTTAACAGAAATTATTGTTGTGTCGTCAGAGGGGGTATAGAGGGATTATTCATTTTCAAATTTACTTCATAAATCAAATATGACTTGGCACGCATCATGGTGGGTTGCAAAGTATCCATGTTCATCTGAATAACGATAATTCGTCAACATAAATCATTGTCGTGTCGTCAGAGGGGGTATAGAGGGATATTTCATTTTCAAAATTAATTCAAAAATCAAATATGACTTGGCATGTATCATGGAGGAGTGCATAATATCCATTTTCATCTAAATAACAATAATTCGTCAACAGAAATTATTGTCGGGTCGGCAGAGGGGGTTGAAGGGAATTTTCTTTTTCAAAACTACTTCAAAAATCGAATATAACTTGGCACGCATCATAGTAAGGTGCAAAATCTTCATTTTCATCTGAATAACAATAATTCGTCAACAGAAATCATTGTCGGGTCGTCAGAGGGGGTATAGAGGGATTATTCATTACTAAAATGACTTCAAAAATCAAATATGACTTGGCACGCATCATGGTGGGGTACAGAATATCCATTTTCATCTCAATAACAATAATTTGTCAACAGAAATCATTGTCGGGTCGTCAGAGGGGGTATAGAGGGATTTTTCATTTTCAAAATGACTTCAAAAATCTAATATGACTTGGCACGCATCATGGTGGGGTGCCGAATATCCATTTCCATCTGAATAACAATAATTTATCAACAGAAGTCATTGTCGGGTCGTTAGAGGGGGTATAGAGGGATTTTTCATTTTCAATATATCTTCAAAAATCTAATATGACTTGGCACGCATCATGGTGGGGTGCAGGATATCCACCTCCATCTGAATAACAATAATTTATCAACAGAAATCATTGTCGGGTCGTTAGAGGGGGTATAGAGGGATTTTTCATTTTCAATATATCTTCAAAAATCTAATATGACTTGGCACGCATCATGGTGGGGTGCAAAGTATCCATTTCCATCTGAATAACAAGAATTCGTCAACAGAAATCAATGTCGGGTCGTTAGATGGGGTATAGAGGGATTTTTCATTTTCAATATTTCTTCAAAAATCTAATATGACATGGCACGCATAATGGTGGGGTGCAGAATATCTATTTCCATCTGAATAACAATAATTCGTCTACAGAAATCATTGTCGGGTCGTTAGAGGGGGTATAGAGGGATTTTACATTTTCAAAATTGCCTCAAAATCAAATATGACTTGGCAAGCAACATTGTGGGGTGCAGATTATTCATTTCTATCTGAATAACAATAATTTATCAACAGAAATCATTGTCGGGTCGTTAGAGGGGGTTTAGAGGGATTTTTCATTTTCAATATACCTTTAAAATTCTAATATGGCTTGGCACGCATCATGGTGGTGTGCAAAGTATCCATTTCCATCTGAATAACAAGAATTCGTCAACAGAAATCAATGTCGGGTCGTTATATGGGGTATAGAGGGATTTTTCATTTTCAATATTTCTTCAAATATCTAATATGACATGGCACGCAGAATGGTGGGGTGCAGAATATCTATTTCCATCTGAATAACATTAATTCGTCTACAGAAATCATTGTCGGGTCGTTAGAAGGGGTATAGAGGGATTTTTCATTTTCAAAATTACTTCAAAATCAAATATGACTTGGCACGCATCATAGTGGGGTGCAAAGTATCCATGTCCATCTGAATAACAATAATTCGCCTACAGAAATCATTGTCGGGTCGTCAGAGGGGGTATAGAGGGATTTTTCATTTTCAAAATTACCTCAAAATGAAATATGACTTGGCACGCATCATGGTGGGGTGCAGAATATCCAGTTCCATCTGAACAACAATAAATTATCAACAAAAATCATTGTCGGGTCGTTAGAGGGGGTATAGAGGGATTTTTCATTTTCAATATATCTTCAAAAATCCAATATGACTTGGCACGCATCATAGTGGGGTGCAAAGTATCCATGTCCATCTGAATAACAATAATTCTTCAATTTAAATCATTGTCGTGTCGTCAGAGGGGGTATAGAGGTATTTTTCATTTTCAAAATTACTTCAAAAATCTAATATGACTTGGCACGCACCATAATAGGGTGCAGAATATCCATTTCCATCTGAATAACAAGAATTCGTCGACAGAAATCAATTTCGGGTCGTTAGAGGGGGTATAGAGGGATTTTTCATTTTCAAAATTACCTCAAAATCAAATATGACTTGGCACGCAACATGGTGGGGTGCAGAATATTCATTTCCTTCTGAATAACAATAATTCGTCAACAGAAATCATTGTCGGGTCATTAGAGGGGGTATAGAAGGATTTTTCATTTTCAATATTTCTTCAAAAATCCAATATGACTTGGCCCGCATCATGGTGGGGTGCAGAATATTCATTTCCATCTGACTAACAATAATTCGTCAACAGAAATCATTGTCGGGTCGTCTGAAGGGGTATAGAGGGATTTTACATTTTCAAAATGACTTCAAAAATCAAATATGACTTGGCAGGCATCATGGTGGGGTACAGAATATCCATTTCCATTTCAATAACAATAATTTGTCAACAGAAATCATTGTCGGGACGTCAGAGGGGGTATAGAGGGATTTTTCATTTTCAAAATTACCTCAAACTCAAATATGACTTGGCACGCAACATGGTTTGGTGCAGAATATCCAATTCCATCTGAATAACAATAATTCGTCAGCAGAAATCATTGTCGGGTCGTTAGAGGGGATATAAAGGGATTTTTCATTTTCAATATTTCTTCAAAAATCTAATATGACATGGCACGCATAATGGTGGGGTGCAGAATATCTATTTCCATCTGAATAACAATAATTCGTCTACAGAAATCATTGTCGGGTCGTTAGAGGGGGTATAGAGGGATTTTACATTTTCAAAATTGCCTCAAAATCAAATATGACTTGGCAAGCAACATTGTGGGGTGCAGATTATTCATTTCTATCTGAATAACAATAATTTATCAACAGAAATCATTGTCGGGTCGTTAGAGGGGGTTTAGAGGGATTTTTCATTTTCAATATACCTTTAAAATTCTAATATGGCTTGGCACGCATCATGGTGGTGTGCAAAGTATCCATTTCCATCTGAATAACAAGAATTCGTCAACAGAAATCAATGTCGGGTCGTTATATGGGGTATAGAGGGATTTTTCATTTTCAATATTTCTTCAAATATCTAATATGACATGGCACGCAGAATGGTGGGGTGCAGAATATCTATTTCCATCTGAATAACAATAATTCGTCTACAGAAATCATTGTCGGGTCGTTAGAGGGGGTATAGAGGGATTTTTCATTTTCAAAATTACCTCAAAATCAAATATGACTTGGCACGCATCATAGTGGGGTGCAAAGTATCCATGTCCATCTGAATAACAATAATTCGCCTACAGAAATCATTGTCGGGTCGTCAGAGGGGGTATAGAGGAATTTTTCATTTTCAAAATTACCTCAAAATGAAATATGACTTGGCACGCAACATGGTGGGGTGCAGAATATCCATTTCCATCTGATTAACAATAATTCGTTAACAGAAATCATTGACGGGTCGTTGGAGGGGGTATAGAGTGATTTTTCAATTTCAATATTTCTTCAAAAACCTAATACGACTTGTCACGCATCATGGTGGGGTGCAGCATATCTATTTCCATCTGAATAACAATAATTCGTCGACAGAAATTATTGTCGGGTCGTTAGAGGGGGTATAGAGGGATTTTTCATTTTCAATATTTCTTCAAAAATCCAATATGACTTGGCACGCCTCATGGTAGGGTGCAGAATATCCATTTCCATCTGAATAACAATAATTCGCCAACAGAAATCATTGTCGGGTCGTCAGAGGGGGTATAGAGTTATTCTCATTTTCAAAATTACTTCAAAAATATAATATGACTTGGCACGCATCATAGTGGTGTGCAAAGTATCCATATAAATCTAAATAACAATAATTCGTCAACAGAAATCATTGTCGGGTCGTTAGAGGGGGTATAGGGGGATTTTTCGTTTTCTATATTTCTACAAATATCTAATATCACTTGGCACGCATTATGGTGGGGTGCAGAATATCCATATCTATCTGAATAACAATAATTCCTTAACAGAAATTATTGTCGTGTCGTCAGAGGGGGTATAGAAGGATTTTTCATTTTCAAAATTACCTCAAAATCAAACATGACTTGGCACGCATCATGGTGGGGTGCAAAGTATTCATGTATATCTAACTAACAATGATTCGTTAACAGAAATCATTGTCGTGTCGTCAGAGGGGGTATAGAGGGATTTTTCATTTTCAAAATTACCTCAAAATCAAATATGACTTGGCACGCAACAAGGTGGGGTGCAGAATATCCATTTCCATCTGAATAACAATAATTCGTCAGCAGAAATCATTGTCGGGTCGTCAGAGAGGGTATGGAGGGATTTTTCATTTTCAAAATTACTTCAAAAATCTAATATGACTTGGCACGCATCATAGTAGGGTGCAGAATATATATTTCCATCTGAATAACAAGCATTCGTCAACAGAAATCATTGTCGGGTCGTTAGAGGGGGTAGAGAGGGATTTTTCATTATCAAAATTACTTCAAAAATCTTATATGACTTGGCACGCATCATAGTAGGGTGCAGAATATATATTTCCATCTGAATAACAGGAATTCGTCAACAGAAATCATTGTCGGGTCGTCAGAGGGATTTTTCATTTTCAAAATTACTTCAAAAATCTAATATGACTTGGCACGCATCATAGTAGGGTGCAGAATATATATTTCCATCTGAATAACAAGCATTCGTCAACAGAAATCATTGTCGGGTCGTTAGAGGGGGTATAGAGGGATTTTTCATTATCAAAATTACTTCAAAAATCTAATATGACTTGGCACGCATCATAGTAGGGTGCAGAATATATATTTCCATCTGAATAACAAGAATTCGTCAACAGAAATCATTGTCGGGTCGTCAGAGGGGGTATAGAGGGATTTTTCATTTTCAAAATTACTTCAAAAATCTAATATGACTTGGCACGCATCATAGTAGGGTGCAGAATATACATTTCCATCTGAATAACAAGCATTCGTCAACAGAAATCATTGTCGGGTCGTTAGAGGGGGTATAGAGGGATTTTTCATTATATATATTATATTATTGTCGTGTCGTCAGAGGGGGTATAGAAGGATTTTTCATTTTCAAAATTACCTCAAAATCAAATATGACTTGGCACGCATCATGGTGGGGTGCAAAGTATTCATGTATATCTAACTAACAATGATTCGTTAACAGAAATCATTGTCGTGTCGTCAGAGGGGGTATAGAGGGATTTTTCATTTTCAAAATTACCTCAAAATCAAATATGACTTGGCACGCAACAAGGTGGGGTGCAGAATATCCATTTCCATCTGAATAACAATAATTCGTCAGCAGAAATCATTGTCGGGTCGTCAGAGAGGGTATGGAGGGATTTTTCATTTTCAAAATTACTTCAAAAATCTAATATGACTTGGCACGCATCATAGTAGGGTGCAGAATATATATTTCCATCTGAATAACAAGCATTCGTCAACAGAAATCATTGTCGGGTCGTTAGAGGGGGTAGAGAGGGATTTTTCATTATCAAAATTACTTCAAAAATCTTATATGACTTGGCACGCATCATAGTAGGGTGCAGAATATATATTTCCATCTGAATAACAAGAATTCGTCAACAGAAATCATTGTCGGGTCGTCAGAGGGATTTTTCATTTTCAAAATTACTTCAAAAATCTAATATGACTTGGCACGCATCATAGTAGGGTGCAGAATATATATTTCCATCTGAATAACAAGCATTCGTCAACAGAAATCATTGTCGGGTCGTTAGAGGGGGTATAGAGGGATTTTTCATTATCAAAATTACTTCAAAAATCTAATATGACTTGGCACGCATCATAGTAGGGTGCAGAATATATATTTCCATCTGAATAACAAGAATTCGTCAACAGAAATCATTGTCGGGTCGTCAGAGGGGGTATAGAGGGATTTTTCATTTTCAAAATTACTTCAAAAATCTAATATGACTTGGCACGCATCATAGTAGGGTGCAGAATATACATTTCCATCTGAATAACAAGCATTCGTCAACAGAAATCATTGTCGGGTCGTTAGAGGGGGTATAGAGGGATTTTTCATTATCAAAATTACTTCAAAAATCTAATATGACTTGGCACGCATCATAGTAGGGTGCAGAATATATATTTCCATCTGAATAACAAGAATTCGTCAACTGAAATCATTGTTGGGTCGTTAGAGGGGGTATAGAGGGATTTTTCATTTTCAAAATTTCTTCAGAAAACTAATATGATTTGGCACGCATCATGGTGGGGTGCAGAATATCCCTTTCCATCTGAATAACAAAAATTTGTCAACAGAAATCATTGTCGGGTCGTTAGAGGGAGTATAGAGGGATTTTTCATTTTCAAAATTACCTCAAAATCAAATATGACTTGGCACGCATCATAGTGGGGTGCAAAGTATCCATGTCCATCTGAATAACAATAATTCGCCTACAGAAATCATTGTCGGGTCGTCAGAGGGGGTATAGAGGGATTTTTCATTTTCAAAATTACCTCAAAATGAAATATGACTTGGCACGCATCATGGTGGGGTGCAGAATATCCAGTTCCATCTGAACAACAATAAATTATCAACAAAAATCATTGTCGGGTCGTTAGAGGGGGTATAGAGGGATTTTTCATTTTCAATATATCTTCAAAAATCCAATATGACTTGGCACGCATCATAGTGGGGTGCAAAGTATCCATGTCCATCTGAATAACAATAATTCTTCAATTTAAATCATTGTCGTGTCGTCAGAGGGGGTATAGAGGTATTTTTCATTTTCAAAATTACTTCAAAAATCTAATATGACTTGGCACGCACCATAATAGGGTGCAGAATATCCATTTCCATCTGAATAACAAGAATTCGTCGACAGAAATCAATTTCGGGTCGTTAGAGGGGGTATAGAGGGATTTTTCATTTTCAAAATTACCTCAAAATCAAATATGACTTGGCACGCAACATGGTGGGGTGCAGAATATTCATTTCCTTCTGAATAACAATAATTCGTCAACAGAAATCATTGTCGGGTCATTAGAGGGGGTATAGAAGGATTTTTCATTTTCAATATTTCTTCAAAAATCCAATATGACTTGGCCCGCATCATGGTGGGGTGCAGAATATTCATTTCCATCTGACTAACAATAATTCGTCAACAGAAATCATTGTCGGGTCGTCTGAAGGGGTATAGAGGGATTTTACATTTTCAAAATGACTTCAAAAATCAAATATGACTTGGCAGGCATCATGGTGGGGTACAGAATATCCATTTCCATTTCAATAACAATAATTTGTCAACAGAAATCATTGTCGGGACGTCAGAGGGGGTATAGAGGGATTTTTCATTTTCAAAATTACCTCAAACTCAAATATGACTTGGCACGCAACATGGTTTGGTGCAGAATATCCAATTCCATCTGAATAACAATAATTCGTCAGCAGAAATCATTGTCGGGTCGTTAGAGGGGATATAAAGGGATTTTTCATTTTCAATATTTCTTCAAAAATCTAATATGACATGGCACGCATAATGGTGGGGTGCAGAATATCTATTTCCATCTGAATAACAATAATTCGTCTACAGAAATCATTGTCGGGTCGTTAGAGGGGGTATAGAGGGATTTTACATTTTCAAAATTGCCTCAAAATCAAATATGACTTGGCAAGCAACATTGTGGGGTGCAGATTATTCATTTCTATCTGAATAACAATAATTTATCAACAGAAATCATTGTCGGGTCGTTAGAGGGGGTTTAGAGGGATTTTTCATTTTCAATATACCTTTAAAATTCTAATATGGCTTGGCACGCATCATGGTGGTGTGCAAAGTATCCATTTCCATCTGAATAACAAGAATTCGTCAACAGAAATCAATGTCGGGTCGTTATATGGGGTATAGAGGGATTTTTCATTTTCAATATTTCTTCAAATATCTAATATGACATGGCACGCAGAATGGTGGGGTGCAGAATATCTATTTCCATCTGAATAACAATAATTCGTCTACAGAAATCATTGTCGGGTCGTTAGAGGGGGTATAGAGGGATTTTTCATTTTCAAAATTACCTCAAAATCAAATATGACTTGGCACGCATCATAGTGGGGTGCAAAGTATCCATGTCCATCTGAATAACAATAATTCGCCTACAGAAATCATTGTCGGGTCGTCAGAGGGGGTATAGAGGAATTTTTCATTTTCAAAATTACCTCAAAATGAAATATGACTTGGCACGCAACATAGTGGGGTGCAGAATATCCATTTCCATCTGATTAACAATAATTCGTTAACAGAAATCATTGACGGGTCGTTGGAGGGGGTATAGAGTGATTTTTCAATTTCAATATTTCTTCAAAAACCTAATACGACTTGTCACGCATCATGGTGGGGTGCAGCATATCTATTTCCATCTGAATATCAATAATTCGTCGACAGAAATTATTGTCGGGTCGTTAGAGGGGGTATAGAGGGATTTTTCATTTTCAATATTTCTTCAAAAATCCAATATGACTTGGCACGCCTCATGGTAGGGTGCAGAATATCCATTTCCATCTGAATAACAATAATTCGCCAACAGAAATCATTGTCGGGTCGTCAGAGGGGGTATAGAGTTATTCTCATTTTCAAAATTACTTCAAAAATATAATATGACTTGGCACGCATCATAGTGGTGTGCAAAGTATCCATATAAATCTAAATAACAATAATTCGTCAACAGAAATCATTGTCGGGTCGTTAGAGGGGGTATAGGGGGATTTTTCGTTTTCTATATTTCTACAAATATCTAATATCACTTGGCACGCATTATGGTGGGGTGCAGAATATCCATATCTATCTGAATAACAATAATTCCTTAACAGAAATTATTGTCGTGTCGTCAGAGGGGGTATAGAAGGATTTTTCATTTTCAAAATTACCTCAAAATCAAACATGACTTGGCACGCATCATGGTGGGGTGCAAAGTATTCATGTATATCTAACTAACAATGATTCGTTAACAGAAATCATTGTCGTGTCGTCAGAGGGGGTATAGAGGGATTTTTCATTTTCAAAATTACCTCAAAATCAAATATGACTTGGCACGCAACAAGGTGGGGTGCAGAATATCCATTTCCATCTGAATAACAATAATTCGTCAGCAGAAATCATTGTCGGGTCGTCAGAGAGGGTATGGAGGGATTTTTCATTTTCAAAATTACTTCAAAAATCTAATATGACTTGGCACGCATCATAGTAGGGTGCAGAATATATATTTCCATCTGAATAACAAGCATTCGTCAACAGAAATCATTGTCGGGTCGTTAGAGGGGGTAGAGAGGGATTTTTCATTATCAAAATTACTTCAAAAATCTTATATGACTTGGCACGCATCATAGTAGGGTGCAGAATATATATTTCCATCTGAATAACAAGAATTCGTCAACAGAAATCATTGTCGGGTCGTCAGAGGGATTTTTCATTTTCAAAATTACTTCAAAAATCTAATATGACTTGGCACGCATCATAGTAGGGTGCAGAATATATATTTCCATCTGAATAACAAGCATTCGTCAACAGAAATCATTGTCGGGTCGTTAGAGGGGGTATAGAGGGATTTTTCATTATCAAAATTACTTCAAAAATCTAATATGACTTGGCACGCATCATAGTAGGGTGCAGAATATATATTTCCATCTGAATAACAAGAATTCGTCAACAGAAATCATTGTCGGGTCGTCAGAAGGGGTATAGAGGGATTTTTCATTTTCAAAATTACTTCAAAAATCTAATATGACTTGGCACGCATCATAGTAGGGTGCAGAATATACATTTCCATCTGAATAACAAGCATTCGTCAACAGAAATCATTGTCGGGTCGTTAGAGGGGGTATAGAGGGATTTTTCATTATATATATTATATTATTGTCGTGTCGTCAGAGGGGGTATAGAAGGATTTTTCATTTTCAAAATTACCTCAAAATCAAATATGACTTGGCACGCATCATGGTGGGGTGCAAAGTATTCATGTATATCTAACTAACAATGATTCGTTAACAGAAATCATTGTCGTGTCGTCAGAGGGGGTATAGAGGGATTTTTCATTTTCAAAATTACCTCAAAATCAAATATGACTTGGCACGCAACAAGGTGGGGTGCAGAATATCCATTTCCATCTGAATAACAATAATTCGTCAGCAGAAATCATTGTCGGGTCGTCAGAGAGGGTATGGAGGGATTTTTCATTTTCAAAATTACTTCAAAAATCTAATATGACTTGGCACGCATCATAGTAGGGTGCAGAATATATATTTCCATCTGAATAACAAGCATTCGTCAACAGAAATCATTGTCGGGTCGTTAGAGGGGGTAGAGAGGGATTTTTCATTATCAAAATTACTTCAAAAATCAAATATGACTTGGCACGCATCATGGTGGGGTGCAGAATATCCATATCCATCTCAATAACAATAATTCGTCAACAGAAATCATTGACGGGTCGTTAGAGGGGGTATAGAGGGATTTTTCATTTTCAATATTTCTTCAAAAATCCAATATGACTTGGCACGCCTCATGGTGGGGTGCAGAATATCCATTTCCATCTGAATAACAATAATTCGCCAACAGAAATCATTGTCGGGTCGTCAGAGGGGGTATAGAGTTATTCTCATTTTCAAAATTACTTCAAAAATATAATATGACTTGGCACGCATCATAGTGGTGTGCAAAGTATCCATATAAATCTAAATAACAATAATTCGTCAACAGAAATCATTGTCGGGTCGTTAGAGGGGGTATAGGGGGATTTTTCATTTTCTATATTTCTACAAATATCTAATATCACTTGGCACGCATTATGGTGGGGTGCAGAATATCCATATCTATCTGAATAACAATAATTCCCTAACAGAAATTATTGTCGTGTCGTCAGAGGGGGTATAGAAGGATTTTTCATTTTCAAAATTACCTCAAAATCAAATATGACTTGGCACGCATCATGGTGGGGTGCAAAGTATTCATGTATATCTAACTAACAATGATTCGTTAACAGAAATCATTGTCGTGTCGTCAGAGGGGGTATAGAGGGATTTTTCATTTTCAAAATTACCTCAAAATCAAATATGACTTGGCACGCAACAAGGTGGGGTGCAGAATATCCATTTCCATCTGAATAACAATAATTCGTCAGCAGAAATCATTGTCGGGTCGTCAGAGGGGGTATAGAGGGATTTTTCATTTTCAAAATTACTTCAAAAATCTAATATGACTTGGCACGCATCATAGTAGGGTGTAGAATATATATTTCCATCTGAATAACAAGCATTCGTCAACAGAAATCATTGTCGGGTCGTTAGAGGGGGTAGAGAGGGATTTTTCATTATCAAAATTACTTCAAAAATCTAATATGACTTGGCACGCATCATAGTAGGGTGCAGAATATATATTTCCATCTGAATAACAAGAATTCGTCAACAGAAATCATTGTCGGGTCGTCAGAGGGGGTATAGAGGGATTTTTCATTTTCAAAATTACTTCAAAAATCTAATATGACTTGGCACGCATCATAGTAGGGTGCAGAATATATATTTCCATCTGAATAACAAGCATACGTCAACAGAAATCATTGTCGGGTCGTTAGAGGGGGTATAGAGGGATTTTTCATTATCAAAATTACTTCAAAAATCTAATATGACTTGGCACGCATCATAGTAGGGTGCAGAATATATATTTCCATCTGAATAACAAGAATTCGTCAACAGAAATCATTGTCGGGTCGTCAGAGGGGGTATAGAGGGATTTTTCATTTTCAAAATTACTTCAAAAATCTAATATGACTTGGCACGCATCATAGTAGGGTGCAGAATATATATTTCCATCTGAATAACAAGCATTCGTCAACAGAAATCATTGTCGGGTCGTTAGAGGGGGTATAGAGGGATTTTTCATTATCAAAATTACTTCAAAAATCTAATATGACTTGGCACGCATCATAGTAGGGTGCAGAATATATATTTCCATCTGAATAACAAGAATTCGTCGACAGAAATCAATTTCGGGTCGTTAGAGGGGGTATAGAGGGATTTTTCATTTTCAAAATTACCTCAAAATCAAATATGACTTGGCACGCAACATGGTGGGGTGCAGAATATTCATTTCCTTCTGAATAACAATAATTCGTCAACAGAAATCATTGTCGGGTCATTAGAGGGGGTATAGAGGGATTTTTCATTTTCAATATTTCTTCAAAAATCCAATATGACTTGGCCCGCATCATGGTGGGGTGCAGAATATTCATTTCCATCTGACTAACAATAATTCGTCAACAGAAATCATTGTCGGGTCGTCTGAAGGGGTATAGAGGGATTTTACATTTTCAAAATAACTTCAAAAATCAAATATGACTTGGCACGCATCATGGTAGGGTACAGAATATCCATTTCCATTTCAATAACAATAATTTGTCAACAGAAATCATTGTCGGGACGTCAGAGGGAGTATAGAGCGATTTCTCATTTTCAAAATTACTTCAAAAATCTAATATGACTTGGCACGCATCATAGTGGTGTGCAAAGTATCCATATATATCTAAATAACAACAATTCGTCAACAGAAATCATTGTCGGGTCGTTAGAGGGGGTATAGAGGGATTTTCCATTTTCAATATATCTTCAAAAATCTAATATAACTTGGCACTCATCATATTGGGGTGCAAAGTATCCATGTTCATCTGAATAAAAATAATTCGTCAATAGAAATCATTGTCGGGTCGTCAGAGGGGTTATGGAGGGATTTTTCATTTTCAAAATTACTTCAAAAATCTAATATGACTTGGCACGCATCATGGTGGGATGCAAAGTAACCATGTCCATCTGAATAACAATAATTCGTCAATTTAAATCATTGTCGTGTCGTCAGAGGGGGTATAGAGGTATTTCTCAATTTCAAAATTACTTCAAAAATCTAATATGACTTGGCACGCATCACAGTGGTGTGCAAAGTATCCATATATATCTAAATAACAATAATTCGTCAACAGAAATCATTGTCGGGACGTCAGAGGGGGTATAGAGGGATTTTTCATTTTCAAAATTACCTCAAAATCAAATATGACTTGGCACGCATCATGGTGGGGTGCAAAGTATTCATGTACATCTAACTAACAATGATTCGTTAACAGAAATCATTGTCGTGTCGTCAGAGGGGGTATAGAGGGATTTTTCATTTTCAAAATTACCTCAAAATCAAATATGACTTGGCACGCAACAAGGTGGGGTGCAGAATATCCATTTCGATCTGAATAACAATAGTTCGTCAGCAGAAATCATTGTCGGGTCGTCAGAGGGGGTATAGAGTGATTTTTCATTTTCAAAATGACTTCAAAAATCAAATATGACTTGGCACGCATCATGGTGGGGTGCAGAATATCCATTACCATTTGAATAACATTAATTCGTCAACAGAAATCATTGACGGGTCGTTGAAGGGGGTATAGAGGGATTTTTCGTTTTTGAAATTTCTTCAAAAATCTAATATGACTTGGCACGCATCATGGTGGGGTGTAGAATATCCATTTCCATCTGAATAACAATAATTCGTCCAATCATTGTCGGGTCGTTAGAGGGGGTATAGAGGGATTTTTCATTTTCAATTTATCTTCAAAAATCTAATATGACTTGGCACGCATCATGGTGGGGTGCAAAGTATCCATGTCCATCTGAATAACAATAATTCGTCAACAGAAATCATTGTCGGGTCGTCAGAGGGGGTATAGAGGGATTTTTCATTTTCAAAATGACTACAAAAATCAAATATGACTTGGCACGCATCATGGTGGGGTGCAGAATATCCATTTTCATCTGAATAAGAATAATTCGTCAACAGAACTCATTGTCGGGTCGTCAGAGGGGGTATAGAGGGATTTTTCATTTTCAAAATGACTTCAAAAATCAAATATGACTTGGCACGCATCATGGTGGGGTACAGAATATCCATTTCCATCTCAATAACAATAATTTGTCAACAGAAATTATTGTCGGGTCGTCAGAGGGGGTATAGAGGGATTTTTCATTTTCAAAATTACCTCAAAATCAAATATGACTTGGCACGCAACATGGTGGGGTGCAGAATATCCATTTCCATCTGAATAACAATAATTCGTCAACAGAAATCATTGACGGGTCGTTGGATGGGGTATAGAGTGATTTTTCAATTTCAATATTTCTTCAAAAACCTAATACGACTTGTCACGCATCATGGTGGGGTGCAGCATATCTATTTCCATCTGAATAACAATAATTCGTCGACAGAAATTATTGTCGGGTCGTTAGAGGGGGTATAGAGGGATTTTTCATTTTCAATATTCCTTCAAAAATCCAATATGACTTGGCACGCCTCATGGTGGGGTGCAGAATATCCATTTCCATCTGAATAACAATAATTCGCCAACAGAAATCATTGTCGGGTCGTCAGAGGGGGTATAGAGTTATTCTCATTTTCAAAATTACTTCAAAAATATAATATGACTTGGCACGCATCATAGTGGTGTGCAAAGTATCCATATAAATCTATATAACAATAACTCGTCAACAGAAATCATTGTCGGGTCGTCAGAGGGGGTATAGGGGGATTTTTCATTTTCTATATTTCTACAAATATCTAATATCACTTGGCACGCATTATGGTGGGGTGCAGAATATCCATATCTATCTGAATAACAATAATTCCTTAACAGAAATTATTGTCGTGTCGTCAGAGGGGGTATAGAAGGATTTCTCATTTTCAAAATTACCTCAAAATCAAATATGACTTGGCACGCATCATGGTGGGGTGCAAAGTATTCATGTATATCTAACTAACAATGATTCGTTAACAGAAATCATTGTCGTGTCGTCAGAGGGGGTATAGAGGGATTTTTCATTTTCAAAATTACCTCAAAATCAAATATGACTTGGCACGCAACAAGGTGGGGTGCAGAATATCCATTTCCATCTGAAAAACAATAATTCGTCAGCATAAATCATTGTCGGGTCGTCAGAGGGGGTATAGAGGGATTTTTCATTTTCAAAATTACTTCAAAAATCTAATATGACTTGGCACGCATCATAGTAGGGTGCAGAATATATATTTCCATCTGAATAACAAGAATTTGTCAACAGAAATCATTGTCGGGTCGTCAGAGGGGGTATAGAGGGATTATTCATTACTAAAATGACTTCAAAAATCTAATATGACTTGGCACGCATCATAGTAGGGTGCAGAATATATATTTCCATGTGAATAACAAGCATTCGTCAACAGAAATCATTGTCGGGTCGTTAGAGGGGGTATAGAGGGATTTTTCATTATTAAAATTACTTCAAAAATCTAATATGACTTGGCACGCATCATAGTAGGGTGCAGAATATATATTTCCATCTTAATAACAAGCATTCGTCAACAGAAATCATTGTCGGGACGTTAGAGGGGGTATAGAGGGATTTTTCATTATCAAAATTACTTCAAAAATCTAATATGACTTGGCACGCATCATAGTAGGGTGCAGAATATATATTTCCATCTGAATAACAAGAATTCGTCAACAGAAATCATTGTCAGGTCGTCAGAGGGGGTATAGAGGGATTTTTCATTTTCAAAATTACTTCAAAAATCTAATATGACTTGGCACGCATCATAGTAGGGTGCAGAATATATATTTCCATCTGAATAACAAGCATTCGTCAACAGAAATCATTGTCGGGTCGTTAGAGGAGGTATAGAGGGATTTTTCATTATCAAAATTACTTCAAAAATCTAATATGACTTGGCACGCATCATAGTAGGGTGCAGAATATATATTTCCATCTGAATAACAAGAATTCGTCAACAGAAATCATTGTTGGGTCGTTAGAGGGGGTATAGAGGGATTTTTCATTTTCAAAATTTCTTCAGAAAACTAATATGATTTGGCACGCATCATGGTGGGGTGCAGAATATCCCTTTCCATCTGAATAACAAAAATGTTTCAACAGAAATCATTGTCGGGTCTTTAGAGGGTGTATAGAGGGATTTTTCATTTTCAATATATCTTCAAAAATCTAATATGACTTGGCACGCATCATGGTGGGGAGCAAAGTATCCATGTCCATCTGAATAAAAATAATTCGTCAACAGAAATCATTGTCGGGTCGTCAGAGGGGGTATAGAGGGATTTTTCATAATCAAAATGATTTCAAAAATCAAATATGACAAGGCACGCATCATGTCGGGGTGCAGAATATCCATTTCTATCTGACTAACATCAATTCGTCAACATAAATCATTGTCGTGTAGTCAGAGGGGGTATGGAGGGATTTTTCATTTTCAAAATTACTTCAAAAATCTATTATGACTTGGCACGCATCATGGTGGGATGCAAAGTATCCATGTCCATCTGAATAACAATAATTCGTCAATTTAAATAATTGTCGTGTCGTCAGAGGGGGTATAGAGCTATTTCTCATTTTCAAAATTACTTCAAAAATCTAATATGACTTGGCACGCATCATAGTGGTGTGCAAAGTAACCATATATATCTAAATAACAATAATTCGTCAACAGAAATCATTGTCGGGTCGTTAGAGGGGGTATAGAGGGATTTTCCATCTTCAATATTTCTTCAAAAAACTAATATCACTTGGCACGCATCATGGTGGGGTGCAGAATATCCATATCTATCTGAGTTACAATAATTCCTTAACAGAAATTATTGTCGTGTCGTCAGAGGGGGTATAGGGGGATTTTTCATTTTCAAAATTAACTCAAAATCAAATATGACTTGGCACGCATCATGGTGGGGTGCAAAGTATTCATGTATATCTAACTAACAATGATTCGTTAACAGAAATCATTGTCGTGTCGTCAAAGGCGGTATAGAGGGATTTTTCATTTTCAAAATTACCTCAAAATCAAATATGACTTGGCACGCAACATGGTGGGGTGCGGAATATCCATTTCCATCTGAATAACAATAATTCGTCAGCAGAAATCATTGTCGGGTCGTTAGAGGGGGTATAGAGGGATTTTTCATTTTCAATATTACTTCAAAAATCTAATATGACTTGGCACGCATCATGATGGGGTGCAAAGTATCCATGTCTATCTGAATTACAATAATTCGTCAACATAATTCATTGTCGTGTCGTCAGAGAGGGTATAGAGGGATTTTTCATTTTCAATATTACTTCAAAAATCTAATATGACTTGGCACGCATCATGGTGGGGTGCAAAGTATCCATGTCCATCTGAATTACAATACTTCGTCAACAAAAATCATTGTCGGGTCGTCAGAGGCGGTATAGAGGGATCTTTCATTATCAAAATGACTTCAAAAATTAAATATGACAAGGCACGCATCATGGCGGGGTGCAGACTATTCATTTCCATCTGAATAACAATAATTCGTCAACAGAAATCATTGTCGGGTCGTCAGAGGAGGTATAGAGGGATTTTCCATTATCAAAATGACTTCAAAAATCAATTATGACTTGGCACGCATCATAGTAGGGTGCAGAATATATATTTCCATCTGAAAAACGAGAATTCGTTAACAGAAATCATTGTCGGCTCGTTAGTGGGGGTATAGAGGGATTTTTCATTTTCAAAATTACCTCAAAATCAAATATGACTTGGCACGCAACATGGTGGGGTGCAGAATATTCATTTCCATCTGAATAACAATAATTCGTCAACAGAAATCATTGTCGGGTCGTTAGAGGGGGTATAGAGGGATTTTTCATTTTCAAAATTACTTCAAAAATCTAATATGACTTGGCACGCATCATGGTGGGGTGCAAAGTATCCATGTCCATCTGAATAACAATAATTCCTCAACAGAAATCATTGTCGGGTCGTCAGAGGGGGTATAGAGGGATTTTTCATAATCAAAATGATTTCAAAAATCAAATATGACAAGGCACGCATCATGTCGGGGTGCAGAATATCCATTTCCATCTCAATAACAATAATTCGTCAACAGAAATCATTGTCGGGTCGTCAGAGGGGGTATAGAGGGATTTTTCATTTTCAAAATGACTTCAAAAATCAAATATGACTTGGCACGCATCATGGTGGGGTACAGAATATCCATTTCCATCTCAATAACAATAATTTGTCAACAGAAATCATTGTCGTGTCGTCAGAGGGGGTATAGAGGGATTTTTCATTTTCCAAATTACCTCAAAATCAAATATGACTTGGCACGCAACATGGTGGGGGCAGAATATTCATTTTCATCTGAATAACAATAACTCGTCAACAGAAATCATTGTCGGGTCGTTAGAGGGGGTATAGAGGGATTTTTCATTTTCAATATTTCTTCAAAAATCTTATATGGATTGGCACGCATCATGGTGGGGTGCAGAATATCCATTTCCATCTCAATAACAATGATTTGTCAACAGAAATCATTGTCGGGTCGTTAGAGGGGGTATAGAGGGATTTTTCATTTTCAAAATTACCTCAAAATTTAATATGACTTGGCACGCAACATGGTGGGGGCAGAATATTCATTTTCATCTGAATAACAATAACTCGTCAACAGAAATCATTGTCGGGTCGTTAGAGGGGGTATAGAGGGATTTTTCATTTTCAATATTTCTTCAAAAATCTTATATGAATTGGCACGCATCATGGTGGGGTGCAGAATATCCATTTCCATCTCAATAACAATAATTTGTCAACAGAAATCATTGTCGGGTCGTCAGAGGGGGTATAGAGGGATTTTTCATTTTCAAAATTACTTCAAAAATCTAATATTACTTGGCACGCATCATGGTGGGGTGCAGAATATCCATATCTATCTGAATAACAATAATTCCTCAACAGAAATTATTGTTGTGTCGTCAGAGGGGGTATAGAGGGATTATTCATTTTCAAATTTACTTCATAAATCAAATATGACTTGGCACGCATCATGGTGGGTTGCAAAGTATCCATGTTCATCTGAATAACGATAATTCGTCAACATAAATCATTGTCGTGTCGTCAGAGGGGGTATAGAGGGATATTTCATTTTCAAAATTACTTCAAAAATCAAATATGACTTGGCATGTATCATGGAGGAGTGCATAATATCCATTTTCATCTAAATAACAATAATTCGTCAACAGAAATTATTGTCGGGTCGGCAGAGGGGGTTGAAGGGAATTTTCTTTTTCAAAACTACTTCAAAAATCGAATATAACTTGGCACGCATCATAGTAAGGTGCAAAATCTTCATTTTCATCTGAATAACAATAATTCGTCAACAGAAATCATTGTCGGGTCGTCAGAGGGGGTATAGAGGGATTATTCATTACTAAAATGACTTCAAAAATCAAATATGACTTGGCACGCATCATGGTGGGGTACAGAATATCCATTTTCATCTCAATAACAATAATTTGTCAACAGAAATCATTGTCGGGTCGTCAGAGGGGGTATAGAGGGATTTTTCATTTTCAAAATGACTTCAAAAATCCCTCTAAACCCCCTCTAACGACCCGACAATGATTTCTGTTGATAAATTATTGTTATTCAGATAGAAATGAATAATCTGCACCCCACAATGTTGCTTGCCAAGTCATATTTGATTTTGAGGCAATTTTGAAAATGTAAAATCCCTCTATACCCCCTCTAACGACCCGACAATGATTTCTGTAGACGAATTATTGTTATTCAGATGGAAATAGATATTCTGCACCCCACCATTATGCGTGCCATGTCATATTAGATTTTTGAAGAAATATTGAAAATGAAAAATCCCTCTATACCCCATCTAACGACCCGACATTGATTTCTGTTGACGAATTCTTGTTATTCAGATGGAAATGGATACTTTGCACCCCACCATGATGCGTGCCAAGTCATATTAGATTTTTGAAGATATATTGAAAATGAAAAATCCCTCTATACCCCCTCTAACGACCCGACAATGATTTCTGTTGATAAATTATTGTTATTCAGATGGAGGTGGATATCCTGCACCCCACCATGATGCGTGCCAAGTCATATTAGATTTTTGAAGATATATTGAAAATGAAAAATCCCTCTATACCCCCTCTAACGACCCGACAATGACTTCTAGTGATAAATTATTGTTATTCAGATGGAAATGGATATTCGGCACCCCACCATCATAGTAGGGTGCAGAATATATATTTCCATCTGAATAACAAGCATTCGTCAACAGAAATCATTGTCGGGTCGTTAGAGGAGGTATAGAGGGATTTTTCATTATCAAAATTACTTCAAAAATCTAATATGACTTGGCACGCATCATAGTAGGGTGCAGAATATATATTTCCATCTGAATAACAAGAATTCGTCAACAGAAATCATTGTTGGGTCGTTAGAGGGGGTATAGAGGGATTTTTCATTTTCAAAATTTCTTCAGAAAACTAATATGATTTGGCACGCATCATGGTGGGGTGCAGAATATCCCTTTCCATCTGAATAACAAAAATGTTTCAACAGAAATCATTGTCGGGTCGTTAGAGGGTGTATAGAGGGATTTTTCATTTTCAATATATCTTCAAAAATCTAATATGACTTGGCACGCATCATGGTGGGGAGCAAAGTATCCATGTCCATCTGAATAAAAATAATTCGTCAACAGAAATCATTGTCGGGTCGTCAGAGGGGGTATAGAGGGATTTTTCATAATCAAAATGATTTCAAAAATCAAATATGACAAGGCACGCATCATGTCGGGGTGCAGAATATCCATTTCTATCTGACTAACATCAATTCGTCAACATATATCATTGTCGTGTAGTCAGAGGGGGTATGGAGGGATTTTTCATTTTCAAAATTACTTCAAAAATCTATTATGACTTGGCACGCATCATGGTGGGATGCAAAGTATCCATGTCCATCTGAATAACAATAATTCGTCAATTTAAATAATTGTCGTGTCGTCAGAGGGGGTATAGAGCTATTTCTCATTTTCAAAATTACTTCAAAAATCTAATATGACTTGGCACGCATCATAGTGGTGTGCAAAGTAACCATATATATCTAAATAACAATAATTCGTCAACAGAAATCATTGTCGGGTCGTTAGAGGGGGTATAGAGGGATTTTCCATCTTCAATATTTCTTCAAAAAACTAATATCACTTGGCACGCATCATGGTGGGGTGCAGAATATCCATATCTATCTGAGTTACAATAATTCCTTAACAGAAATTATTGTCGTGTCGTCAGAGGGGGTATAGGGGGATTTTTCATTTTCAAAATTAACTCAAAATCAAATATGACTTGGCACGCATCATGGTGGGGTGCAAAGTATTCATGTATATCTAACTAACAATGATTCGTTAACAGAAATCATTGTCGTGTCGTCAAAGGCGGTATAGAGGGATTTTTCATTTTCAAAATTACCTCAAAATCAAATATGACTTGGCACGCAACATGGTGGGGTGCGGAATATCCATTTCCATCTGAATAACAATAATTCGTCAGCAGAAATCATTGTCGGGTCGTTAGAGGGGGTATAGAGGGATTTTTCATTTTCAATATTCCTTCAAAAATCTAATATGACTTGGCACGCATCATGATGGGGTGCAAAGTATCCATGTCTATCTGAATTACAATAATTCGTCAACATAATTCATTGTCGTGTCGTCAGAGAGGGTATAGAGGGATTTTTCATTTTCAATATTACTTCAAAAATCTAATATGACTTGGCACGCATCATGGTGGGGTGCAAAGTATCCATGTCCATCTGAATTACAATACTTCGTCAACAAAAATCATTGTCGGGTCGTCAGAGGCGGTATAGAGGGATCTTTCATTATCAAAATGACTTCAAAAATTAAATATGACAAGGCACGCATCATGGCGGGGTGCAGACTATTCATTTCCATCTGAATAACAATAATTCGTCAACAGAAATCATTGTCGGGTCGTCAGAGGAGGTATAGAGGGATTTTCCATTATCAAAATGACTTCAAAAATCAATTATGACTTGGCACGCATCATAGTAGGGTGCAGAATATATATTTCCATCTGAAAAACGAGAATTCGTTAACAGAAATCATTGTCGGCTCGTTAGTGGGGGTATAGAGGCATTTTTCATTTTCAAAATTACCTCAAAATCAAATATGACTTGGCACGCAACATGGTGGGGTGCAGAATATTCATTTCCATCTGAATAACAATAATTCGTCAACAGAAATCATTGTCGGGTCGTTAGAGGGGGTATAGAGGGATTTTTCATTTTCAAAACTACTTCAAAAATCTAATATGACTTGGCACGCATCATGGTGGGGTGCAAAGTATCCATGTCCATCTGAATAACAATAATTCCTCAACAGAAATCATTGTCGGGTCGTCAGAGGGGGTATAGAGGGATTTTTCATAATCAAAATGATTTCAAAAATCAAATATGACAAGGCACGCATCATGTCGGGGTGCAGAATATCCATTTCCATCTCAATAACAATAATTCGTCAACAGAAATCATTGTCGGGTCGTCAGAGGGGGTATAGAGGGATTTTTCATTTTCAAAATGACTTCAAAAATCAAATATGACTTGGCACGCATCATGGTGGGGTACAGAATATCCATTTCCATCTCAATAACAATAATTTGTCAACAGAAATCATTGTCGTGTCGTCAGAGGGGGTATAGAGGGATTTTTCATTTTCAAAATTACCTCAAAATCAAATATGACTTGGCACGCAACATGGTGGGGGCAGAATATTCATTTTCATCTGAATAACAATAACTCGTCAACAGAAATCATTGTCGGGTCGTTAGAGGGGGTATAGAGGGATTTTTCATTTTCAATATTTCTTCAAAAATCTTATATGGATTGGCACGCATCATGGTGGGGTGCAGAATATCCATTTCCATCTCAATAACAATGATTTGTCAACAGAAATCATTGTCGGGTCGTTAGAGGGGGTATAGAGGGATTTTTCATTTTCAAAATTACCTCAAAATTTAATATGACTTGGCACGCAACATGGTGGGGGCAGAATATTCATTTTCATCTGAATAACAATAACTCGTCAACAGAAATCATTGTCGGGTCGTTAGAGGGGGTATAGAGGGATTTTTCATTTTCAATTTTTCTTCAAAAATCTTATATGAATTGGCACGCATCATGGTGGGGTGCAGAATATCCATTTCCATCTCAATAACAATAATTTGTCAACAGAAATCATTGTCGGGTCGTCAGAGGGGGTATAGAGGGATTTTTCATTTTCAAAATTACTTCAAAAATCTAATATTACTTGGCACGCATCATGGTGGGGTGCAGAATATCCATATCTATCTGAATAACAATAATTCCTCAACAGAAATTATTGTTGTGTCGTCAGAGGGGGTATAGAGGGATTATTCATTTTCAAATTTACTTCATAAATCAAATATGACTTGGCACGCATCATGGTGGGTTGCAAAGTATCCATGTTCATCTGAATAACGATAATTCGTCAACATAAATCATTGTCGTGTCGTCAGAGGGGGTATAGAGGGATATTTCATTTTCAAAATTACTTCAAAAATCAAATATGACTTGGCATGTATCATGGAGGAGTGCATAATATCCATTTTCATCTAAATAACAATAATTCGTCAACAGAAATTATTGTCGGGTCGGCAGAGGGGGTTGAAGGGAATTTTTTTTTCAAAACTACTTCAAAAATCGAATATAACTTGGCACGCATCATAGTAAGGTGCAAAATCTTCATTTTCATCTGAATAACAATAATTCGTCAACAGAAATCATTGTCGGGTCGTCAGAGGGGGTATAGAGGGATTATTCATTACTAAAATGACTTCAAAAATCAAATATGACTTGGCACGCATCATGGTGGGGTACAGAATATCCATTTTCATCTCAATAACAATAATTTGTCAACAGAAATCATTGTCGGGTCGTCAGAGGGGGTATAGAGGGATTTTTCATTTTCAAAATGACTTCAAAAATCCCTCTAAACCCCCTCTAACGACCCGACAATGATTTCTGTTGATAAATTATTGTTATTCAGATAGAAATGAATAATCTGCACCCCACAATGTTGCTTGCCAAGTCATATTTGATTTTGAGGCAATTTTGAAAATGTAAAATCCCTCTATACCCCCTCTAACGACCCGACAATGATTTCTGTAGACGAATTATTGTTATTCAGATGGAAATAGATATTCTGCACCCCACCATTATGCGTGCCATGTCATATTAGATTTTTGAAGAAATATTGAAAATGAAAAATCCCTCTATACCCCATCTAACGACCCGACATTGATTTCTGTTGACGAATTCTTGTTATTCAGATGGAAATGGATACTTTGCACCCCACCATGATGCGTGCCAAGTCATATTAGATTTTTGAAGATATATTGAAAATGAAAAATCCCTCTATACCCCCTCTAACGACCCGACAATGATTTCTGTTGATAAATTATTGTTATTCAGATGGAGGTGGATATCCTGCACCCCACCATGATGCGTGCCAAGTCATATTAGATTTTTGAAGATATATTGAAAATGAAAAATCCCTCTATACCCCCTCTAACGACCCGACAATGACTTCTAGTGATAAATTATTGTTATTCAGATGGAAATGGATATTCGGCACCCCACCATCATAGTAGGGTGCAGAATATATATTTCCATCTGAATAACAAGCATTCGTCAACAGAAATCATTGTCGGGTCGTTAGAGGAGGTATAGAGGGATTTTTCATTATCAAAATTACTTCAAAAATCTAATATGACTTGGCACGCATCATAGTAGGGTGCAGAATATATATTTCCATCTGAATAACAAGAATTCGTCAACAGAAATCATTGTTGGGTCGTTAGAGGGGGTATAGAGGGATTTTTCATTTTCAAAATTTCTTCAGAAAACTAATATGATTTGGCACGCATCATGGTGGGGTGCAGAATATCCCTTTCCATCTGAATAACAAAAATGTTTCAACAGAATTCATTGTCGGGTCGTTAGAGGGTGTATAGAGGGATTTTTCATTTTCAATATATCTTCAAAAATCTAATATGACTTGGCACGCATCATGGTGGGGAGCAAAGTATCCATGTCCATCTGAATAAAAATAATTCGTCAACAGAAATCATTGTCGGGTCGTCAGAGGGGGTATAGAGGGATTTTTCATAATCAAAATGATTTCAAAAATCAAATATGACAAGGCACGCATCATGTCGGGGTGCAGAATATCCATTTCTATCTGACTAACATCAATTCGTCAACATAAATCATTGTCGTGTAGTCAGAGGGGGTATGGAGGGATTTTTCATTTTCAAAATTACTTCAAAAATCTATTATGACTTGGCACGCATCATGGTGGGATGCAAAGTATCCATGTCCATCTGAATAACAATAATTCGTCAATTTAAATAATTGTCGTGTCGTCAGAGGGGGTATAGAGCTATTTCTCATTTTCAAAATTACTTCAAAAATCTAATATGACTTGGCACGCATCATAGTGGTGTGCAAAGTAACCATATATATCTAAATAACAATAATTCGTCAACAGAAATCATTGTCGGGTCGTTAGAGGGGGTATAGAGGGATTTTCCATCTTCAATATTTCTTCAAAAAACTAATATCACTTGGCACGCATCATGGTGGGGTGCAGAATATCCATATCTATCTGAGTTACAATAATTCCTTAACAGAAATTATTGTCGTGTCGTCAGAGGGGGTATAGGGGGATTTTTCATTTTCAAAATTAACTCAAAATCAAATATGACTTGGCACGCATCATGGTGGGGTGCAAAGTATTCATGTATATCTAACTAACAATGATTCGTTAACAGAAATCATTGTCGTGTCGTCAAAGGCGGTATAGAGGGATTTTTCATTTTCAAAATTACCTCAAAATCAAATATGACTTGGCACGCAACATGGTGGGGTGCGGAATATCCATTTCCATCTGAATAACAATAATTCGTCAGCAGAAATCATTGTCGGGTCGTTAGAGGGGGTATATAGGGATTTTTCATTTTCAATATTACTTCAAAAATCTAATATGACTTGGCACGCATCATGATGGGGTGCAAAGTATCCATGTCTATCTGAATTACAATAATTCGTCAACATAATTCATTGTCGTGTCGTCAGAGAGGGTATAGAGGGATTTTTCATTTTCAATATTACTTCAAAAATCTAATATGACTTGGCACGCATCATGGTGGGGTGCAAAGTATCCATGTCCATCTGAATTACAATACTTCGTCAACAAAAATCATTGTCGGGTCGTCAGAGGCGGTATAGAGGGATCTTTCATTATCAAAATGACTTCAAAAATTAAATATGACAAGGCACGCATCATGGCGGGGTGCAGACTATTCATTTCCATCTGAATAACAATAATTCGTCAACAGAAATCATTGTCGGGTCGTCAGAGGGGGTATAGAGGGATTTTCCATTATCAAAATGACTTCAAAAATCAAATATGACTTGGCACGCATCATAGTAGGGTGCAGAATATATATTTCCATCTGAAAAACGAGAATTCGTTAACAGAAATCATTGTCGGCTCGTTAGTGGGGGTATAGAGGGATTTTTCATTTTCAAAATTACCTCAAAATCAAATATGACTTGGCACGCAACATGGTGGGGTGCAGAATATTCATTTCCATCTGAATAACAATAATTCGTCAACAGAAATCATTGTCGGGTCGTTAGAGGGGGTATAGAGGGATTTTTCATTTTCAAAATTACTTCAAAAATCTAATATGACTTGGCACGCATCATGGTGGGGTGCAAAGTATCCATGTCCATCTGAATAACAATAATTCCTCAACAGAAATCATTGTCGGGTCGTCAGAGGGGGTATAGAGGGATTTTTCATAATCAAAATGATTTCAAAAATCAAATATGACAAGGCACGCATCATGTCGGGGTGCAGAATATCCATTTCCATCTCAATAACAATAATTCGTCAACAGAAATCATTGTCGGGTCGTCAGAGGGGGTATAGAGGGATTTTTCATTTTCAAAATGACTTCAAATATCAAATATGACTTGGCACGCATCATGGTGGGGTACAGAATATCCATTTCCATCTCAATAACAATAATTTGTCAACAGAAATCATTGTCGTGTCGTCAGAGGGGGTATAGAGGGATTTTTCATTTTCAAAATTACCTCAAAATCAAATATGACTTGGCACGCAACATGGTGGGGGCAGAATATTCATTTTCATCTGAATAACAATAACTCGTCAACAGAAATCATTGTCGGGTCGTTAGAGGGGGTATAGAGGGATTTTTCATTTTCAATATTTCTTCAAAAATCTTATATGGATTGGCACGCATCATGGTGGGGTGCAGAATATCCATTTCCATCTCAATAACAATGATTTGTCAACAGAAATCATTGTCGGGTCGTTAGAGGGGGTATAGAGGGATTTTTCATTTTCAAAATTACCTCAAAATTTAATATGACTTGGCACGCAACATGGTGGGGGCAGAATATTCATTTTCATCTGAATAACAATAACTCGTCAACAGAAATCATTGTCGGGTCGTTAGAGGGGGTATAGAGGGATTTTTCATTTTCAATATTTCTTCAAAAATCTTATATGAATTGGCACGCATCATGGTGGGGTGCAGAATATCCATTTCCATCTCAATAACAATAATTTGTCAACAGAAATCATTGTCGGGTCGTCAGAGGGGGTATAGAGGGATTTTTCATTTTCAAAATTACTTCAAAAATCTAATATTACTTGGCACGCATCATGGTGGGGTGCAGAATATCCATATCTATCTGAATAACAATAATTCCTCAACAGAAATTATTGTTGTGTCGTCAGAGGGGGTATAGAGGGATTATTCATTTTCAAATTTACTTCATAAATCAAATATGACTTGACACGCATCATGGTGGGTTGCAAAGTATCCATGTTCATCTGAATAACGATAATTCGTCAACATAAATCATTGTCGTGTCGTCAGAGGGGGTATAGAGGGATATTTCATTTTCAAAATTACTTCAAAAATCAAATATGACTTGGCATGTATCATGGAGGAGTGCATAATATCCATTTTCATCTAAATAACAATAATTCGTCAACAGAAATTATTGTCGGGTCGGCAGAGGGGGTTGAAGGGAATTTTCTTTTTCAAAACTACTTCAAAAATCGAATATAACTTGGCACGCATCATAGTAAGGTGCAAAATCTTCATTTTCATCTGAATAACAATAATTCGTCAACAGAAATCATTGTCGGGTCGTCAGAGGGGGTATAGAGGGATTATTCATTACTAAAATGACTTCAAAAATCAAATATGACTTGGCACGCATCATGGTGGGGTACAGAATATCCATTTTCATCTCAATAACAATAATTTGTCAACAGAAATCATTGTCGGGTCGTCAGAGGGGGTATAGAGGGATTTTTCATTTTCAAAATGACTTCAAAAATCTAATATGACTTGGCACGCATCATGGTGGGGTGCCGAATATCCATTTCCATCTGAATAACAATAATTTATCACTAGAAGTCATTGTCGGGTCGTTAAAGGGGGTATAGAGGGATTTTTCATTTTCAATATATCTTCAAAAATCTAATATGACTTGGCACGCATCATGGTGGGGTGCAGGATATCCACCTCCATCTGAATAACAATAATTTATCAACAGAAATCATTGTCGGGTCGTTAGAGGGGGTATAGAGGGATTTTTCATTTTCAATATATCTTCAAAAATCTAATATGACTTGGCACGCATCATGGTGGGGTGCAAAGTATCCATTTCCATCTGAATAACAAGAATTCGTCAACAGAAATCAATGTCGGGTCGTTAGATGGGGTATAGAGGGATTTTTCATTTTCAATATTTCTTCAAAAATCTAATATGACATGGCACGCATAATGGTGGGGTGCAGAATATCTATTTCCATCTGAATAACAATAATTCGTCTACAGAAATCATTGTCGGGTCGTTAGAGGGAGTATAGAGGGATTTTACATTTTCAAAATTGCCTCAAAATCAAATATGACTTGGCAAGCAACATTGTGGGGTGCAGATTATTCATTTCTATCTGAATAACAATAATTTATCAACAGAAATCATTGTCGGGTCGTTAGAGGGGGTTTAGAGGGATTTTTCATTTTCAATATACCTTTAAAATTCTAATATGGCTTGGCACGCATCATGGTGGTGTGCAAAGTATCCATTTCCATCTGAATAACAAGAATTCGTCAACAGAAATCAATGTCGGGTCGTTATATGGGGTATAGAGGGATTTTTCATTTTCAATATTTCTTCAAATATCTAATATGACATGGCACGCAGAATGGTGGGGTGCAGAATATCTATTTCCATCTGAATAACAATAATTCGTCTACAGAAATCATTGTCGGGTCGTTAGAGGGGGTATAGAGGGATTTTTCATTTTCAAAATTACCTCAAAATCAAATGTGACTTGGCAAGCAACATTGTGGGGTGCAGATTATTCATTTCTATCTGAATAACAATAATTTATCAACAGAAATCATTGTCGGGTCGTTAGAGGGGGTTTAGAGGGATTTTTCATTTTCAATATACCTTTAAAATTCTAATATGGCTTGGCACGCATCATGGTGGTGTGCAAAGTATCCATTTCCATCTGAATAACAAGAATTCGTCAACAGAAATCAATGTCGGGTCGTTATATGGGGTATAGAGGGATTTTTCATTTTCAATATTTCTTCAAATATCTAATATGACATGGCACGCAGAATGGTGGGGTGCAGAATATCTATTTCCATCTGAATAACAATAATTCGTCTACAGAAATCATTGTCGGGTCGTTAGAGGGGGTATAGAGGGATTTTTCATTTTCAAAATTACCTCAAAATCAAATATGACTTGGCACGCATCATAGTGGGGTGCAAAGTATCCATGTCCATCTGAATAACAATAATTCGCCTACAGAAATCATTGTCGGGTCGTCAGAGGGGGTATAGAGGGATTTTTCATTTTCAAAATTACCTCAAAATGAAATATGACTTGGCACGCATCATGGTGGGGTGCAGAATATCCAGTTCCATCTGAACAACAATAAATTATCAACAAAAATCATTGTCGGGTCGTTAGAGGGGGTATAGAGGGATTTTTCATTTTCAATATATCTTCAAAAATCCAATATGACTTGGCACGCATCATAGTGGGGTGCAAAGTATCCATGTCCATCTGAATAACAATAATTCTTCAATTTAAATCATTGTCGTGTCGTCAGAGGGGGTATAGAGGTATTTTTCATTTTCAAAATTACTTCAAAAATCTAATATGACTTGGCACGCACCATAATAGGGTGCAGAATATCCATTTCCATCTGAATAACAAGAATTCGTCGACAGAAATCAATTTCGGGTCGTTAGAGGGGGTATAGAGGGATTTTTCATTTTCAAAATTACCTCAAAATCAAATATGACTTGGCACGCAACATGGTGGGGTGCAGAATATTCATTTCCTTCTGAATAACAATAATTCGTCAACAGAAATCATTGTCGGGTCATTAGAGGGGGTATAGAAGGATTTTTCATTTTCAATATTTCTTCAAAAATCCAATATGACTTGGCCCGCATCATGGTGGGGTGCAGAATATTCATTTCCATCTTACTAACAATAATTCGTCAACAGAAATCATTGTCGGGTCGTCTGAAGGGGTATAGAGGGATTTTACATTTTCAAAATGACTTCAAAAATCTAATATGACTTGGCACGCATCATAGTGGTGTGCAAAGTATCCATATATATCTAAATAACAACAATTCGTCAACAGAAATCATTGTCGGGTCGTCAGAGGGGGTATAGAGGGATTTTTCATAAACAAAATGATTTCAAAAATCAAATATGACAAGGCACGCATCATGGCGGGGTGCGAAATATCCATTTCTATCTGACTAACATTAATTCGTCAACATAAATCATTGTCGTGTCGTCAGAGGGGTTATGGAGGGATTTTTCATTTTCAAAATTACTTCAAAAATCTAATATAACTTGGCACGCATCATGGTGGGATGCAAAGTATCCATGTCCATCTGAATAACAATAATTCGTCAATTTAAATCATTGTCGTGTCGTCAGAGGGGGTATAGAGGTATTTCTCAATTTCAAAATTACTTCAAAAATCTAATATGACTTGGCACGCATCACAGTGGTGTGCAAAGTATCCATATATATCTAAATAACAATAATTCGTCAACAGAAATCATTGTCGGGACGTCAGAGGGGGTATAGAGGGATTTTTCATTTTCAAAATTACCTCAAACTCAAATATGACTTGGCACGCAACATGGTTTGGTGCAGAATATCTGAATCTGAATAACAATAATTCGTCAGCAGAAATCATTGTCGGGTCGTTAGAGGGGATATAAAGGGATTTTTCATTTTCAATATTTCTTCAAAAATCTAATATGACTTGGCACGCATCATGGTGGGGTGCAGAATATCCATTTCCATCTGAATAACAATAATTCGTCAACAGAAATCATTGTCGGGTCGTCAGAGGGGGTATAGAGGGATTTTTCATTTTCAAAATTACTTCAAAAATCTAATATGACTTGGCACGCATCATGGTGGGGTGCAAAGTATCCATGTCCATCTGAATAACAATAATTCGTCAACATAAATCATTGTCGTGTCGTCAGAGGGGGTATAGAGGGATTTTTCATTTTCAAAATTACTTCAAAAATGAAATATGACTTGGCACGTATCATGATGGAGTGCATAATATCCCTTTTCATCTAAATTACAATAATTCGTCAACAGAAATTATTGTCGGGTCGTCAGAGGGGGTTAAAGGGAATTTTTATTTTCAAAATTACTTCAAAAATCGAATATAACTTGGCACGCAGCTTAGTAGGGTGCAAAATATTCATTTCCATCTGAATAACAACAATTCCCCAACAGGAATCATTGTCGGGTCGTCAGAGGGGGTATAGAGGGATTTCTCATTATCAAAATGACTTCAAAAATCAAATATAACTTGGCACGCATCATAGTAGGGTGCAGAATATATATTTCCATCTGAATAACAAGAATTCGTCAACAGAAATCATTGTCGGGTCGTTAGAGGGGGTATAGAGGGATTTTTCATTATCAATATTTCTTTAAAAATCTAATATGGCTTGGCACGCATCATGGTGGGGTGCAGAATATCCATTTCCATCTGAATAACAATAATTCGTCAACAGAACTCATTGTCGGGTAGTCAGAGGGGGTATAGAGTGATTTTTCATTTTCAAAATGACTTAAAAAATCAAATATGACTTGGCACGCATCATGGTGGGGTGCAGAATATCCATTACCATTTGAATAACATTAATTCGTCAACAGAAATCATTGACGGGTCGTTGAAGGGGGTATAGAGGGATTTTTCGTTTTTGCAATTTCTTCAAAAATCTAATATGACTTGGCACGCATCATGGTGGGGTGTAGAATATCCATTTCCATCTGAATAACAATAATTCGTCCAATCATTGTCGGGTCGTTAGAGGGGGTATAGAGGGATTTTTCATTTTCAATTTATCTTCAAAAATCTAATATGACTTGGCACGCATCATGGTGGGGTGCAAAGTATCCATGTCCATCTGAATAACAATAATTCGTCAACAGAAATCATTGTCGGGTCGTCAGAGGGGGTATAGAGGGATTTTTCATTTTCAAAATGACTACAAAAATCAAATATGACTTGGCACGCATCATGGTGGGGTGCAGAATATCCATTTTCATCTGAATAAGAATAATTCGTCAACAGAACTCATTGTCGGGTCGTCAGAGGGGGTATAGAGGGATTTTTCATTTTCAAAATGACTTCAAAAATCAAATATGACTTGGCACGCATCATGGTGGGGTACAGAATATCCATTTCCATCTCAATAACAATAATTTGTCAGCAGAAATTATTGTCGGGTCGTCAGAGGGGGTATAGAGGGATTTTTCATTTTCAAAATTACCTCAAAATCAAATATGACTTGGCACGCAACATGGTGGGGTGCAGAATATCCATTTCCATCTGATTAACAATAATTCGTTAACAGAAATCATTGACGGGTCGTTGGAGGGGGTATAGAGTGATTTTTCAATTTCAATATTTCTTCAAAAACCTAATACGACTTGTCACGCATCATGGTGGGGTGCAGCATATCTATTTCCATCTGAATAACAATAATTCGTCGACAGAAATTATTGTCGGGTCGTTAGAGGGGGTATAGAGGGATTTTTCATTTTCAATATTTCTTCAAAAATCCAATATGACTTGGCACGCCTCATGGTAGGGTGCAGAATATCCATTTCCATCTGAATAACAATAATTCGCCAACAGAAATCATTGTCGGGTCGTCAGAGGGGGTATAGAGTTATTCTCATTTTCAAAATTACTTCAAAAATATAATATGACTTGGCACGCATCATAGTGGTGTGCAAAGTATCCATATAAATCTAAATAACAATAATTCGTCAACAGAAATCATTGTCGGGTCGTTAGAGGGGGTATAGGGGGATTTTTCATTTTCTATATTTCTACAAATATCTAATATCACTTGGCACGCATTATGGTGGGGTGCAGAATATCCATATCTATCTGAATAACAATAATTCCTTAACAGAAATTATTGTCGTGTCGTCAGAGGGGGTATAGAAGGATTTTTCATTTTCAAAATTACCTCAAAATCAAATATGACTTGGCACGCATCATGGTGGGGTGCAAAGTATTCATGTATATCTAACTAACAATGATTCGTTAACAGAAATCATTGTCGTGTCGTCAGAGGGGGTATAGAGGGATTATTCATTTTCAAAATTACCTCAAAATCAAATATGACTTGGCACGCAACAAGGTGGGGTGCAGAATATCCATTTCCATCTGAATAACAATAATTCGTCAGCAGAAATCATTGTCGGGTCGTCAGAGAGGGTATGGAGGGATTTTTCATTTTCAAAATTACTTCAAAAATCTAATATGACTTGGCACGCATCATAGTAGGGTGCAGAATATATATTTCCATCTGAATAACAAGCATTCGTCAACAGAAATCATTGTCGGGTCGTTAGAGGGGGTAGAGAGGGATTTTTCATTATCAAAATTACTTCAAAAATCTTATATGACCTGGCACGCATCATAGTAGGGTGCAGAATATATATTTCCATCTGAATAACAAGAATTCGTCAACAGAAATCATTGTCGGGTCGTCAGAGGGGGTATAGAGGGATTTTTCATTTTCAAAATTACTTCAAAAATCTAATATGACTTGGCACGCATCATAGTAGGGTGCAGAATATATATTTCCATCTGAATAACAAGCATTCGTCAACAGAAATCATTGTCGGGTCGTTAGAGGGGGTATAGAGGGATTTTTCATTATCAAAATTACTTCAAAAATCTAATATGACTTGGCACGCATCATAGTAGGGTGCAGAATATATATTTCCATCTGAATAACAAGAATTCGTCAACAGAAATCATTGTCGGGTCGTCAGAGGGGGTATAGAGGGATTTTTCATTTTCAAAATTACTTCAAAAATCTAATATGACTTGGCACGCATCATAGTAGGGTGCAGAATATACATTTCCATCTGAATAACAAGCATTCGTCAACAGAAATCATTGTCGGGTCGTTAGAGGGGGTATAGAGGGATTTTTCATTATCAAAATTACTTCAAAAATCTAATATGACTTGGCACGCATCATAGTAGGGTGCAGAATATATTTTCCATCTGAATAACAAGAATTCGTCAACAGAAATCATTGTTGGGTCGTTAGAGGGGGTATAGAGGGATTTTTCATTTTCAAAATTTCTTCAGAAAACTAATATGATTTGGCACGCATCATGGTGGGGTGCAGAATATCCCTTTCCATCTGAATAACAAAAATTTGTCAACAGAAATCATTGTCGGGTCGTTAGAGGGTGTATAGAGGGATTTTTCATTTTCAATATATCTTCAAAAATCTAATATGACTTGGCACGCATCATGGTGGGGAGCAAAGTATCCATGTCCATCTGAATAAAAATAATTCGTCGAAAGAAATCATTGTCGGGTCGTCAGAGGGGGTATAGAGGGATTTTTCATAATCAAAATGATTTCAAAAATCAAATATGACAAGGCACGCATCATGTCGGGGTGCAGAATATCCATTTCTATCTGACTAACATCAATTCGTCAACATAAATCATTGTCGTGTAGTCAGAGGGGGTAAGGAGGGATTTCTCATTTTCAAAATTACTTCAAATATCTAATATGACTTGGCACGCATCATGGTGGGATGCAAAGTATCCATGTCCATCTGAATAACAATAATTCGTCAATTTAAATAATTTTCGTGTCGTCAGAGGGGGTATAGAGCTATTTCTCATTTTCAAAATTACTTCAAAAATCTAATATGACTTGGCACGCATCATAGTGGTGTGCAAAGTATCCATATATATCTAAATAACAATAATTCGTCAACAGAAATCATTGTCGGGTCGTTAGAGGGGGTATAGAGGGATTTTCCATCTTCAATATTTCTTCAAAAAACTAATATCACTTGGCACGCATCATGGTGGGGTGCAGAATATCCATATCTATCTGAGTTACAATAATTCCCTAACAGAAATCATTGTCGTGTCGTCAGAGGGGGTATAGGGGGATTTTTCATTTTCAAAATTACCTCAAAATCAAATATGACTTGGCACGCATCATGGTGGGGTGCAAAGTATTCATGTATATCTAACTAACAATGATTCGTTAACAGAAATCATTGTCGTGTCGTCAAAGGCGGTATAGAGGGATTTTTCATTTTCAAATTTACTTCATAAATCAAATATGACTTAGCACGCATCATGGTGGGTTGCAAAGTATCCATGTTCATCTGAATAACGATAATTCGTCAACATAAATCATTGTCGTGTCGTCAGAGGGGGTATAGAGGGATATTTCACTTTCAAAATTACTTCAAAAATCAAATATGACTTGGCATGTATCATGGAGGAGTGCATAATATCCATTTTCATCTAAATAACAATAATTCGTCAACAGAAATTATTGTCGGGTCGGCAGAGGGGGTTGAAGGGAATTTTCTTTTTCAAAACTACTTCAAAAATCGAATATAACTTGGCACGCATCATAGTAAGGTGCAAAATCTTCATTTTCATCTGAATAACAATAATTCATCAACAGAAATCATTGTCGGGTCGTCAGAGGGGGTATAGAGGGATTATTCATTACTAAAATGACTTCAAAAATCAAATATGACTTGGCACGCATCATGGTGGGGTACAGAATATCCATTTTCATCTCAATAACAATAATTTGTCAACAGAAATCATTGTCGGGTCGTCAGAGGGGGTATAGAGGGATTTTTCATTTTCAAAATGACTTCAAAAATCTAATATGACTTGGCACGCATCATGGTGGGGTGCCGAATATCCATTTCCATCTGAATAACAATAATTTATCAACAGAAGTCATTGTCGGGTCGTTAGAGGGGGTATAGAGGGATTTTTCATTTTCAATATATCTTCAAAAATCTAATATGACTTGGCACGCATCATGGTGGGGTGTAGAATATCCATTTCCATCTGAATAACAATAATTCGTCCAATCATTGTCGGGTCGTTAGAGGGGGTATAGAGGGATTTTTCATTTTCAATTTATCTTCAAAAATCTAATATGACTTGGCACGCATCATGGTGGGGTGCAAAGTATCCATGTCCATCTGAATAACAATAATTCGTCAACAGAAATCATTGTCGGGTCGTCAGAGGGGGTATAGAGGGATTTTTCATTTTCAAAATGACTACAAAAATCAAATATGACTTGGCACGCATCATGGTGGGGTGCAGAATATCCATTTTCATCTGAATAAGAATAATTCGTCAACAGAACTCATTGTCGGGTCGTCAGAGGGGGTATAGAGGGATTTTTCATTTTCAAAATGACTTCAAAAATCAAATATGACTTGGCACGCATCATGGTGGGGTACAGAATATCCATTTCCATCTCAATAACAATAATTTGTCAGCAGAAATTATTGTCGGGTCGTCAGAGGGGGTATAGAGGGATTTTTCATTTTCAAAATTACCTCAAAATCAAATATGACTTGGCACGCAACATGGTGGGGTGCAGAATATCCATTTCCATCTGATTAACAATAATTCGTTAACAGAAATCATTGACGGGTCGTTGGAGGGGGTATAGAGTGATTTTTCAATTTCAATATTTCTTCAAAAACCTAATACGACTTGTCACGCATCATGGTGGGGTGCAGCATATCTATTTCCATCTGAATAACAATAATTCGTCGACAGAAATTATTGTCGGGTCGTTAGAGGGGGTATAGAGGGATTTTTCATTTTCAATATTTCTTCAAAAATCCAATATGACTTGGCACGCCTCATGGTAGGGTGCAGAATATCCATTTCCATCTGAATAACAATAATTCGCCAACAGAAATCATTGTCGGGTCGTCAGAGGGGGTATAGAGTTATTCTCATTTTCAAAATTACTTCAAAAATATAATATGACTTGGCACGCATCATAGTGGTGTGCAAAGTATCCATATAAATCTAAATAACAATAATTCGTCAACAGAAATCATTGTCGGGTCGTTAGAGGGGGTATAGGGGGATTTTTCATTTTCTATATTTCTACAAATATCTAATATCACTTGGCACGCATTATGGTGGGGTGCAGAATATCCATATCTATCTGAATAACAATAATTCCTTAACAGAAATTATTGTCGTGTCGTCAGAGGGGGTATAGAAGGATTTTTCATTTTCAAAATTACCTCAAAATCAAATATGACTTGGCACGCATCATGGTGGGGTGCAAAGTATTCATGTATATCTAACTAACAATGATTCGTTAACAGAAATCATTGTCGTGTCGTCAGAGGGGGTATAGAGGGATTATTCATTTTCAAAATTACCTCAAAATCAAATATGACTTGGCACGCAACAAGGTGGGGTGCAGAATATCCATTTCCATCTGAATAACAATAATTCGTCAGCAGAAATCATTGTCGGGTCGTCAGAGAGGGTATGGAGGGATTTTTCATTTTCAAAATTACTTCAAAAATCTAATATGACTTGGCACGCATCATAGTAGGGTGCAGAATATATATTTCCATCTGAATAACAAGCATTCGTCAACAGAAATCATTGTCGGGTCGTTAGAGGGGGTAGAGAGGGATTTTTCATTATCAAAATTACTTCAAAAATCTTATATGACCTGGCACGCATCATAGTAGGGTGCAGAATATATATTTCCATCTGAATAACAAGAATTCGTCAACAGAAATCATTGTCGGGTCGTCAGAGGGGGTATAGAGGGATTTTTCATTTTCAAAATTACTTCAAAAATCTAATATGACTTGGCACGCATCATAGTAGGGTGCAGAATATATATTTCCATCTGAATAACAAGCATTCGTCAACAGAAATCATTGTCGGGTCGTTAGAGGGGGTATAGAGGGATTTTTCATTATCAAAATTACTTCAAAAATCTAATATGACTTGGCACGCATCATAGTAGGGTGCAGAATATATATTTCCATCTGAATAACAAGAATTCGTCAACAGAAATCATTGTCGGGTCGTCAGAGGGGGTATAGAGGGATTTTTCATTTTCAAAATTACTTCAAAAATCTAATATGACTTGGCACGCATCATAGTAGGGTGCAGAATATACATTTCCATCTGAATAACAAGCATTCGTCAACAGAAATCATTGTCGGGTCGTTAGAGGGGGTATAGAGGGATTTTTCATTATCAAAATTACTTCAAAAATCTAATATGACTTGGCACGCATCATAGTAGGGTGCAGAATATATTTTCCATCTGAATAACAAGAATTCGTCAACAGAAATCATTGTTGGGTCGTTAGAGGGGGTATAGAGGGATTTTTCATTTTCAAAATTTCTTCAGAAAACTAATATGATTTGGCACGCATCATGGTGGGGTGCAGAATATCCCTTTCCATCTGAATAACAAAAATTTGTCAACAGAAATCATTGTCGGGTCGTTAGAGGGTGTATAGAGGGATTTTTCATTTTCAATATATCTTCAAAAATCTAATATGACTTGGCACGCATCATGGTGGGGAGCAAAGTATCCATGTCCATCTGAATAAAAATAATTCGTCGAAAGAAATCATTGTCGGGTCGTCAGAGGGGGTATAGAGGGATTTTTCATAATCAAAATGATTTCAAAAATCAAATATGACAAGGCACGCATCATGTCGGGGTGCAGAATATCCATTTCTATCTGACTAACATCAATTCGTCAACATAAATCATTGTCGTGTAGTCAGAGGGGGTAAGGAGGGATTTCTCATTTTCAAAATTACTTCAAATATCTAATATGACTTGGCACGCATCATGGTGGGATGCAAAGTATCCATGTCCATCTGAATAACAATAATTCGTCAATTTAAATAATTTTCGTGTCGTCAGAGGGGGTATAGAGCTATTTCTCATTTTCAAAATTACTTCAAAAATCTAATATGACTTGGCACGCATCATAGTGGTGTGCAAAGTATCCATATATATCTAAATAACAATAATTCGTCAACAGAAATCATTGTCGGGTCGTTAGAGGGGGTATAGAGGGATTTTCCATCTTCAATATTTCTTCAAAAAACTAATATCACTTGGCACGCATCATGGTGGGGTGCAGAATATCCATATCTATCTGAGTTACAATAATTCCCTAACAGAAATCATTGTCGTGTCGTCAGAGGGGGTATAGGGGGATTTTTCATTTTCAAAATTACCTCAAAATCAAATATGACTTGGCACGCATCATGGTGGGGTGCAAAGTATTCATGTATATCTAACTAACAATGATTCGTTAACAGAAATCATTGTCGTGTCGTCAAAGGCGGTATAGAGGGATTTTTCATTTTCAAATTTACTTCATAAATCAAATATGACTTAGCACGCATCATGGTGGGTTGCAAAGTATCCATGTTCATCTGAATAACGATAATTCGTCAACATAAATCATTGTCGTGTCGTCAGAGGGGGTATAGAGGGATATTTCACTTTCAAAATTACTTCAAAAATCAAATATGACTTGGCATGTATCATGGAGGAGTGCATAATATCCATTTTCATCTAAATAACAATAATTCGTCAACAGAAATTATTGTCGGGTCGGCAGAGGGGGTTGAAGGGAATTTTCTTTTTCAAAACTACTTCAAAAATCGAATATAACTTGGCACGCATCATAGTAAGGTGCAAAATCTTCATTTTCATCTGAATAACAATAATTCATCAACAGAAATCATTGTCGGGTCGTCAGAGGGGGTATAGGGGGATTATTCATTACTAAAATGACTTCAAAAATCAAATATGACTTGGCACGCATCATGGTGGGGTACAGAATATCCATTTTCATCTCAATAACAATAATTTGTCAACAGAAATCATTGTCGGGTCGTCAGAGGGGGTATAGAGGGATTTTTCATTTTCAAAATGACTTCAAAAATCTAATATGACTTGGCACGCATCATGGTGGGGTGCCGAATATCCATTTCCATCTGAATAACAATAATTTATCAACAGAAGTCATTGTCGGGTCGTTAGAGGGGGTATAGAGGGATTTTTCATTTTCAATATATCTTCAAAAATCTAATATGACTTGGCACGCATCATGGTGGGGTGCAGGATATCCACCTCCATCTGAATAACAATAATTTATCAACAGAAATCATTGTCGGGTCGTTAGAGGGGGTATAGAGGGATTTTTCATTTTCAATATATCTTCAAAAATCTAATATGACTTGGCACGCATCATGGTGGGGTGCAAAGTATCCATTTCCATCTGAATAACAAGAATTCGTCAACAGAAATCAATGTCGGGTCGTTAGATGGGGTATAGAGGGATTTTTCATTTTCAATATTTCTTCAAAAATCTAATATGACATGGCACGCATAATGGTGGGGTGCAGAATATCTATTTCCATCTGAATAACAATAATTCGTCTACAGAAATCATTGTCGTGTCGTCAGAGGGGGTATAGAGGGATTTTTCATTTTCAAAATTACCTCAAAATCAAATATGACTTGGCACGCAACATGGTGGGGGCAGAATATTCATTTTCATCTGAATAACAATAACTCGTCAACAGAAATCATTGTCGGGTCGTTAGAGGGGGTATAGAGGGATTTTTCATTTTCAATATTTCTTCAAAAATCTTATATGGATTGGCACGCATCATGGTGGGGTGCAGAATATCCATTTCCATCTCAATAACAATAATTTGTCAACAGAAATCATTGTCGGGTCGTTAGAGGGGGTATAGAGGGATTTTTCATTTTCAAAATTACCTCAAAATTTAATATGACTTGGCACGCAACATGGTGGGGGCAGAATATTCATTTTCATCTGAATAAAAATAACTCGTCAACAGAAATCATTGTCGGGTCGTTAGAGGGGGTATAGAGGGATTTTTCATTTTCAATATTTCTTCAAAAATCTTATATGAATTGGCACGCATCATGGTGGGGTGCAGAATATCCATTTCCATCTCAATAACAATAATTTGTCAACAGAAATCATTGTCGGGTCGTCAGAGGGGGTATAGAGGGATTTTTCATTTTCAAAATTACTTCAAAAATCTAATATTACTTGGCACGCATCATGGTGGTGTGCAGAATATCCATATCTATCTGAATAACAATAATTCCTTAACAGAAATTATTGTTGTGTCGTCAGAGGGGGTATAGAGGGATTATTCATTTTCAAATTTACTTCATAAATCAAATATGACTTGGCACGCATCATGGTGGGTTGCAAAGTATCCATGTTCATCTGAATAACGATAATTCGTCAACATAAATCATTGTCGTGTCGTCAGAGGGGGTATAGAGGGATATTTCATTTTCAAAATTAATTCAAAAATCAAATATGACTTGGCATGTATCATGGAGGAGTGCATAATATCCATTTTCATCTAAATAACAATAATTCGTCAACAGAAATTATTGTCGGGTCGGCAGAGGGGGTTGAAGGGAATTTTCTTTTTCAAAACTACTTCAAAAATCGAATATAACTTGGCACGCATCATAGTAAGGTGCAAAATCTTCATTTTCATCTGAATAACAATAATTCGTCATCAGAAATCATTGTCGGGTCGTCAGAGGGGGTATAGAGGGATTATTCATTACTAAAATGACTTCAAAAATCAAATATGACTTGGCACGCATCATGGTGGGGTACAGAATATCCATTTTCATCTCAATAACAATAATTTGTCAACAGAAATCATTGTCGGGTCGTCAGAGGGGGTATAGAGGGATTTTTCATTTTCAAAATGACTTCAAAAATCTAATATGACTTGGCACGCATCATGGTGGGGTGCCGAATATCCATTTCTATCTGAATAACAATAATTTATCAACAGAAGTCATTGTCGGGTCGTTAGAGGGGGTATAGAGGGATTTTTCATTTTCAATATATCTTCAAAAATCTAATATGACTTGGCACGCATCATGGTGGGGTGCAGGATATCCACCTCCATCTGAATAACAATAATTTATCAACAGAAATCATTGTCGGGTCGTTAGAGGGGGTATAGAGGGATTTTTCATTTTCAATATATCTTCAAAAATCTAATATGACTTGGCACGCATCATGGTGGGGTGCAAAGTATCCATTTCCATCTGAATAACAAGAATTCGTCAACAGAAATCAATGTCGGGTCGTTAGATGGGGTATAGAGGGATTTTTCATTTTCAATATTTCTTCAAAAATCTAATATGACATGGCACGCATAATGGTGGGGTGCAGAATATCTATTTCCATCTGAATAACAATAATTCGTCTACAGAAATCATTGTCGTGTCGTCAGAGGGGGTATAGAGGGATTTTTCATTTTCAAAATTACCTCAAAATCAAATATGACTTGGCACGCAACATGGTGGGGGCAGAATATTCATTTTCATCTGAATAACAATAACTCGTCAACAGAAATCATTGTCGGGTCGTTAGAGGGGGTATAGAGGGATTTTTCATTTTCAATATTCCTTCAAAAATCTTATATGGATTGGCACGCATCATGGTGGGGTGCAGAATATCCATTTCCATCTCAATAACAATAATTTGTCAACAGAAATCATTGTCGGGTCGTTAGAGGGGGTATAGAGGGATTTTTCATTTTCAAAATTACCTCAAAATTTAATATGACTTGGCACGCAACATGGTGGGGGCAGAATATTCATTTTCATCTGAATAAAAATAACTCGTCAACAGAAATCATTGTCGGGTCGTTAGAGGGGGTATAGAGGGATTTTTCATTTTCAATATTTCTTCAAAAATCTTATATGAATTGGCACGCATCATGGTGGGGTGCAGAATATCCATTTCCATCTCAATAACAATAATTTGTCAACAGAAATCATTGTCGGGTCGTCAGAGGGGGTATAGAGGGATTTTTCATTTTCAAAATTACTTCAAAAATCTAATATTACTTGGCACGCATCATGGTGGTGTGCAGAATATCCATATCTATCTGAATAACAATAATTCCTTAACAGAAATTATTGTTGTGTCGTCAGAGGGGGTATAGAGGGATTATTCATTTTCAAATTTACTTCATAAATCAAATATGACTTGGCACGCATCATGGTGGGTTGCAAAGTATCCATGTTCATCTGAATAACGATAATTCGTCAACATAAATCATTGTCGTGTCGTCAGAGGGGGTATAGAGGGATATTTCATTTTCAAAATTAATTCAAAAATCAAATATGACTTGGCATGTATCATGGAGGAGTGCATAATATCCATTTTCATCTAAATAACAATAATTCGTCAACAGAAATTATTGTCGGGTCGGCAGAGGGGGTTGAAGGGAATTTTCTTTTTCAAAACTACTTCAAAAATCGAATATAACTTGGCACGCATCATAGTAAGGTGCAAAATCTTCATTTTCATCTGAATAACAATAATTCGTCAACAGAAATCATTGTCGGGTCGTCAGAGGGGGTATAGAGGGATTATTCATTACTAAAATGACTTCAAAAATCAAATATGACTTGGCACGCATCATGGTGGGGTACAGAATATCCATTTTCATCTCAATAACAATAATTTGTCAACAGAAATCATTGTCGGGTCGTCAGAGGGGGTATAGAGGGATTTTTCATTTTCAAAATGACTTCAAAAATCTAATATGACTTGGCACGCATCATGGTGGGGTGCCGAATATCCATTTCCATCTGAATAACAATAATTTATCAACAGAAGTCATTGTCGGGTCGTTAGAGGGGGTATAGAGGGATTTTTCATTTTCAATATATCTTCAAAAATCTAATATGACTTGGCACGCATCATGGTGGGGTGCAGGATATCCACCTCCATCTGAATAATAATAATTTATCAACAGAAATCATTGTCGGGTCGTTAGAGGGGGTATAGAGGGATTTTTCATTTTCAATATATCTTCAAAAATCTAATATGACTTGGCACGCATCATGGTGGGGTGCAAAGTATCCATTTCCATCTGAATAACAAGAATTCGTCAACAGAAATCAATGTCGGGTCGTTAGATGGGGTATAGAGGGATTTTTCATTTTCAATATTTCTTCAAAAATCTAATATGACATGGCACGCATAATGGTGGGGTGCAAAGTATCCATGTCCATCTGAATAACAATAATTCGTCAACATAAATCATTGTCGTGTCGTCAGAGGGGGTATAGAGGGATTTTTCATTTTCAAAATTACTTCAAAAATGAAATATGACTTGGCACGTATCATGATGGAGTGCATAATATCCATTTTCATCTAAATTACAATAATTCGTCAACAGAAATTATTGTCGGGTCGTCAGAGGGGGTTAAAGGGAATTTTTATTTTCAAAATTACTTCAAAAATCGAATATAACTTGGCACGCAGCTTAGTAGGGTGCAAAATATTCATTTCCATCTGAATAACAACAATTCCCCAACAGGAATCATTGTCGGGTCGTCAGAGGGGGTATAGAGGGATTTCTCATTATCAAAATGACTTCAAAAATCAAATATAACTTGGCACGCATCATAGTAGGGTGCAGAATATATATTTCCATCTGAATAACAAGAATTCGTCAACAGAAATCATTGTCGGGTCGTTAGAGGGGGTATAGAGGGATTTTTCATTATCAATATTTCTTTAAAAATCTAATATGGCTTGGCACGCATCATGGTGGGGTGCAGAATATCCATTTCCATCTGAATAACAATAATTCGTCAACAGAACTCATTGTCGGGTAGTCAGAGGGGGTATAGAGTGATTTTTCATTTTCAAAATGACTTAAAAAATCAAATATGACTTGGCACGCATCATGGTGGGGTGCAGAATATCCATTACCATTTGAATAACATTAATTCGTCAACAGAAATCATTGACGGGTCGTTGAAGGGGGTATAGAGGGATTTTTCGTTTTTGAAATTTCTTCAAAAATCTAATATGACTTGGCACGCATCATGGTGGGGTGTAGAATATCCATTTCCATCTGAATAACAATAATTCGTCCAATCATTGTCGGGTCGTTAGAGGGGGTATAGAGGGATTTTTCATTTTCAATTTATCTTCAAAAATCTAATATGACTTGGCACGCATCATGGTGGGGTGCAAAGTATCCATGTCCATCTGAATAACAATAATTCGTCAACAGAAATCATTGTCGGGTCGTCAGAGGGGGTATAGAGGGATTTCTCATTTTCAAAATGACTACAAAAATCAAATATGACTTGGCACGCATCATGGTGGGGTGCAGAATATCCATTTTCATCTGAATAAGAATAATTCGTCAACAGAACTCATTGTCGGGTCGTCAGAGGGGGTATAGAGGGATTTTTCATTTTCAAAATGACTTCAAAAATCAAATATGACTTGGCACGCATCATGGTGGGGTACAGAATATCCATTTCCATCTCAATAACAATAATTTGTCAGCAGAAATTATTGTCGGGTCGTCAGAGGGGGTATAGAGGGATTTTTCACTTTCAAAATTACCTCAAAATCAAATATGACTTGGCACGCAACATGGTGGGGTGCAGAATATCCATTTCCATCTGATTAACAATAATTCGTTAACAGAAATCATTGACGGGTCGTTGGAGGGGGTATAGAGTGATTTTTCAATTTCAATATTTCTTCAAAAACCTAATACGACTTGTCACGCATCATGGTGGGGTGCAGCATATCTATTTCCATCTGAATAACAATAATTCGTCGACAGAAATTATTGTCGGGTCGTTAGAGGGGGTATAGAGGGATTTTTCATTTTCAATATTTCTTCAAAAATCCAATATGACTTGGCACGCCTCATGGTAGGGTGCAGAATATCCATTTCCATCTGAATAACAATAATTCGCCAACAGAAATCATTGTCGGGTCGTCAGAGGGGGTATAGAGTTATTCTCATTTTCAAAATTACTTCAAAAATATAATATGACTTGGCACGCATCATAGTGGTGTGCAAAGTATCCATATAAATCTAAATAACAATAATTCGTCAACAGAAATCATTGTCGGGTCGTTAGAGGGGGTATAGGGGGATTTTTCATTTTCTATATTTCTACAAATATCTAATATCACTTGGCACGCATTATGGTGGGGTGCAGAATATCCATATCTATCTGAATAACAATAATTCCTTAACAGAAATTATTGTCGTGTCGTCAGAGGGGGTATAGAAGGATTTTTCATTTTCAAAATTACCTCAAAATCAAATATGACTTGGCACGCATCATGGTGGGGTGCAAAGTATTCATGTATATCTAACTAACAATGATTCGATAACAGAAATCATTGTCGTGTCGTCAGAGGGGGTATAGAGGGATTTTTCATTTTCAAAATTACCTCAAAATCAAATATGACTTGGCACGCAACAAGGTGGGGTGCAGAATATCCATTTCCATCTGAATAACAATAATTCGTCAGCAGAAATCATTGTCGGGTCGTCAGAGAGGGTATGGAGGGATTTTTCATTTTCAAAATTACTTCAAAAATCTAATATGACTTGGCACGCATCATAGTAGGGTGCAGAATATATATTTCCATCTGAATAACAAGCATTCGTCAACAGAAATCATTGTCGGGTCGTTAGAGGGGGTAGAGAGGGATTTTTCATTATCAAAATTACTTCAAAAATCTTATATGACTTGGCACGCATCATAGTAGGGTGCAGAATATATATTTCCATCTGAATAACAAGAATTCGTCAACAGAAATCATTGTCGGGTCGTCAGAGGGATTTTTCATTTTCAAAATTACTTCAAAAATCTAATATGACTTGGCACGCATCATAGTAGGGTGCAGAATATATATTTCCATCTGAATAACAAGCATTCGTCAACAGAAATCATTGTCGGGTCGTTAGAGGGGGTATAGAGGGATTTTTCATTATCAAAATTTCTTCAAAAATCTAATATGACTTGGCACGCATCATAGTAGGGTGCAGAATATATATTTCCATCTGAATAACAAGAATTCGTCAACAGAAATCATTGTCGGGTCGTCAGAGGGGGTATAGAGGGATTTTTCATTTTCAAAATTACTTCAAAAATCTAATATGACTTGGCACGCATCATAGTAGGGTGCAGAATATACATTTCCATCTGAATAACAAGCATTCGTCAACAGAAATCATTGTCGGGTCGTTAGAGGGGGAATAGAGGGATTTTTCATTATATATATTATATTATTGTCGTGTCGTCAGAGGGGGTATAGAAGGATTTTTCATTTTCAAAATTACCTCAAAATCAAATATGACTTGGCACGCATCATGGTGGGGTGCAAAGTATTCATGTATATCTAACTAACAATGATTCGTTAACAGAAATCATTGTCGTGTCGTCAGAGGGGGTATAGAGGGATTTTTCATTTTCAAAATTACCTCAAAATCAAATATGACTTGGCACGCAACAAGGTGGGGTGCAGAATATCCATTTCCATCTGAATAACAATAATTCGTCAGCAGAAATCATTGTCGGGTCGTCAGAGAGGGTATGGAGGGATTTTTCATTTTCAAAATTACTTCAAAAATCTAATATGACTTGGCACGCATCATAGTAGGGTGCAGAATATATATTTCCATCTGAATAACAAGCATTCGTCAACAGAAATCATTGTCGGGTCGTTAGAGGGGGTAGAGAGGGATTTTTCATTTTCAATATATCTTCAAAAATCTAATATGACTTGGCACGCATCATGGTGGGGTGCAGGATATCCACCTCCATCTGAATAACAATAATTTATCAACAGAAATCATTGTCGGGTCGTTAGAGGGGGTATAGAGGGATTTTTCATTTTCAATATATCTTCAAAAATCTAATATGACTTGGCACGCATCATGGTGGGGTGCAAAGTATCCATTTCCATCTGAATAACAAGAATTCGTCAACAGAAATCAATGTCGGGTCGTTAGATGGGGTATAGAGGGATTTTTCATTTTCAATATTTCTTCAAAAATCTAATATGACATGGCACGCATAATGGTGGGGTGCAGAATATCTATTTCCATCTGAATAACAATAATTCGTCTACAGAAATCATTGTCGTGTCGTCAGAGGGGGTATAGAGGGATTTTTCATTTTCAAAATTACCTCAAAATCAAATATGACTTGGCACGCAACATGGTGGGGGCAGAATATTCATTTTCATCTGAATAACAATAACTCGTCAACAGAAATCATTGTCGGGTCGTTAGAGGGGGTATAGAGGGATTTTTCATTTTCAATATTTCTTCAAAAATCTTATATGGATTGGCACGCATCATGGTGGGGTGCAGAATATCCATTTCCATCTCAATAACAATAATTTGTCAACAGAAATCATTGTCGGGTCGTTAGAGGGGGTATAGAGGGATTTTTCATTTTCAAAATTACCTCAAAATTTAATATGACTTGGCACGCAACATGGTGGGGGCAGAATATTCATTTTCATCTGAATAAAAATAACTCGTCAACAGAAATCATTGTCGGGTCGTTAGAGGGGGTATAGAGGGATTTTTCATTTTCAATATTTCTTCAAAAATCTTATATGAATTGGCACGCATCATGGTGGGGTGCAGAATATCCATTTCCATCTCAATAACAATAATTTGTCAACAAAAATCATTGTCGGGTCGTCAGAGGGGGTATAGAGGGATTTTTCATTTTCAAAATTACTTCAAAAATCTAATATTACTTGGCACGCATCATGGTGGGGTGCAGAATATCCATATCTATCTGAATAACAATAATTCCTTAACAGAAATTATTGTTGTGTCGTCAGAGGGGGTATAGAGGGATTATTCATTTTCAAATTTACTTCATAAATCAAATATGACTTGGCACGCATCATGGTGGGTTGCAAAGTATCCATGTTCATCTGAATAACGATAATTCGTCAACATAAATCATTTTCGTGTCGTCAGAGGGGGTATAGAGGGATATTTCATTTTCAAAATTAATTCAAAAATCAAATATGACTTGGCATGTATCATGGAGGAGTGCATAATATCCATTTTCATCTAAATAACAATAATTCGTCAACAGAAATTATTGTCGGGTCGGCAGAGGGGGTTGAAGGGAATTTTCTTTTTCAAAACTACTTCAAAAATCGAATATAACTTGGCACGCATCATAGTAAGGTGCAAAATCTTCATTTTCATCTGAATAACAATAATTCGTCAACAGAAATCATTGTCGGGTCGTCAGAGGGGGTATAGAGGGATTATTCATTACTAAAATGACTTCAAAAATCAAATATGACTTGGCACGCATCATGGTGGGGTACAGAATATCCATTTTCATCTCAATAACAATAATTTGTCAACAGAAATCATTGTCGGGTCGTCAGAGGGGGTATAGAGGGATTTTTCATTTTCAAAATGACTTCAAAAATCTAATATGACTTGGCACGCATCATGGTGGGGTGCCGAATATCCATTTCCATCTGAATAACAATAATTTATCAACAGAAGTCATTGTCGGGTCGTTAGAGGGGGTATAGAGGGATTTTTCATTTTCAATATATCTTCAAAAATCTAATATGACTTGGCACGCATCATGGTGGGGTGCAGGATATCCACCTCCATCTGAATAACAATAATTTATCAACAGAAATCATTGTCGGGTCGTTAGAGGGGGTATAGAGGGATTTTTCATTTTCAATATATCTTCAAAAATCTAATATGACTTGGCACGCATCATGGTGGGGTGCAAAGTATCCATTTCCATCTGAATAACAAGAATTCGTCAACAGAAATCAATGTCGGGTCGTTAGATGGGGTATAGAGGGATTTTTCATTTTCAATATTTCTTCAAAAATCTAATATGACATGGCACGCATAATGGTGGGGTGCAGAATATCTATTTCCATCTGAATAACAATAATTCGTCTACAGAAATCATTGTCGGGTCGTTAGAGGGGGTATAGAGGGATTTTACATTTTCAAAATTGCCTCAAAATCAAATATGACTTGGCAAGCAACATTGTGGGGTGCAGATTATTCATTTCTATCTGAATAACAATAATTTATCAACAGAAATCATTGTCGGGTCGTTAGAGGGGGTTTAGAGGGATTTTTCATTTTCAATATACCTTTAAAATTCTAATATGGCTTGGCACGCATCATGGTGGTGTGCAAAGTATCCATTTCCATCTGAATAACAAGAATTCGTCAACAGAAATCAATGTCGGGTCGTTATATGGGGTATAGAGGGATTTTTCATTTTCAATATTTCTTCAAATATCTAATATGACATGGCACGCAGAATGGTGGGGTGCAGAATATCTATTTCCATCTGAATAACATTAATTCGTCTACAGAAATCATTGTCGGGTCGTTAGAAGGGGTATAGAGGGATTTTTCATTTTCAAAATTACCTCAAAATCAAATATGACTTGGCACGCATCATAGTGGGGTGCAAAGTATCCATGTCCATCTGAATAACAATAATTCGCCTACAGAAATCATTGTCGGGTCGTCAGAGGGGGTATAGAGGGATTTTTCATTTTCAAAATTACCTCAAAATGAAATATGACTTGGCACGCATCATGGTGGGGTGCAGAATATCCAGTTCCATCTGAACAACAATAAATTATCAACAAAAATCATTGTCGGGTCGTTAGAGGGGGTATAGAGGGATTTTTCATTTTCAATATATCTTCAAAAATCCAATATGACTTGGCACGCATCATAGTGGGGTGCAAAGTATCCATGTCCATCTGAATAACAATAATTCTTCAATTTAAATCATTGTCGTGTCGTCAGAGGGGGTATAGAGGTATTTTTCATTTTCAAAATTACTTCAAAAATCTAATATGACTTGGCACGCACCATAATAGGGTGCAGAATATCCATTTCCATCTGAATAACAAGAATTCGTCGACAGAAATCAATTTCGGGTCGTTAGAGGGGGTATAGAGGGATTTTTCATTTTCAAAATTACCTCAAAATCAAATATGACTTGGCACGCAACATGGTGGGGTGCAGAATATTCATTTCCTTCTGAATAACAATAATTCGTCAACAGAAATCATTGTCGGGTCATTAGAGGGGGTATAGAAGGATTTTTCATTTTCAATATTTCTTCAAAAATCCAATATGACTTGGCCCGCATCATGGTGGGGTGCAGAATATTCATTTCCATCTGACTAACAATAATTCGTCAACAGAAATCATTGTCGGGTCGTCTGAAGGGGTATAGAGGGATTTTACATTTTCAAAATGACTTCAAAAATCAAATATGACTTGGCAGGCATCATGGTGGGGTACAGAATATCCATTTCCATTTCAATAACAATAATTTGTCAACAGAAATCATTGTCGGGACGTCAGAGGGGGTATAGAGGGATTTTTCATTTTCAAAATTACCTCAAACTCAAATATGACTTGGCACGCAACATGGTTTGGTGCAGAATATCCAATTCCATCTGAATAACAATAATTCGTCAGCAGAAATCATTGTCGGGTCGTTAGAGGGGATATAAAGGGATTTTTCATTTTCAATATTTCTTCAAAAATCTAATATGACATGGCACGCATAATGGTGGGGTGCAGAATATCTATTTCCATCTGAATAACAATAATTCGTCTACAGAAATCATTGTCGGGTCGTTAGAGGGGGTATAGAGGGATTTTACATTTTCAAAATTGCCTCAAAATCAAATATGACTTGGCAAGCAACATTGTGGGGTGCAGATTATTCATTTCTATCTGAATAACAATAATTTATCAACAGAAATCATTGTCGGGTCGTTAGAGGGGGTTTAGAGGGATTTTTCATTTTCAATATACCTTTAAAATTCTAATATGGCTTGGCACGCATCATGGTGGTGTGCAAAGTATCCATTTCCATCTGAATAACAAGAATTCGTCAACAGAAATCAATGTCGGGTCGTTATATGGGGTATAGAGGGATTTTTCATTTTCAATATTTCTTCAAATATCTAATATGACATGGCACGCAGAATGGTGGGGTGCAGAATATCTATTTCCATCTGAATAACAATAATTCGTCTACAGAAATCATTGTCGGGTCGTTAGAGGGGGTATAGAGGGATTTTTCATTTTCAAAATTACCTCAAAATCAAATATGACTTGGCACGCATCATAGTGGGGTGCAAAGTATCCATGTCCATCTGAATAACAATAATTCGCCTACAGAAATCATTGTCGGGTCGTCAGAGGGGGTATAGAGGAATTTTTCATTTTCAAAATTACCTCAAAATGAAATATGACTTGGCACGCAACATGGTGGGGTGCAGAATATCCATTTCCATCTGATTAACAATAATTCGTTAACAGAAATCATTGACGGGTCGTTGGAGGGGGTATAGAGTGATTTTTCAATTTCAATATTTCTTCAAAAACCTAATACGACTTGTCACGCATCATGGTGGGGTGCAGCATATCTATTTCCATCTGAATAACAATAATTCGTCGACAGAAATTATTGTCGGGTCGTTAGAGGGGGTATAGAGGGATTTTTCATTTTCAATATTTCTTCAAAAATCCAATATGACTTGGCACGCCTCATGGTAGGGTGCAGAATATCCATTTCCATCTGAATAACAATAATTCGCCAACAGAAATCATTGTCGGGTCGTCAGAGGGGGTATAGAGTTATTCTCATTTTCAAAATTACTTCAAAAATATAATATGACTTGGCACGCATCATAGTGGTGTGCAAAGTATCCATATAAATCTAAATAACAATAATTCGTCAACAGAAATCATTGTCGGGTCGTTAGAGGGGGTATAGGGGGATTTTTCGTTTTCTATATTTCTACAAATATCTAATATCACTTGGCACGCATTATGGTGGGGTGCAGAATATCCATATCTATCTGAATAACAATAATTCCTTAACAGAAATTATTGTCGTGTCGTCAGAGGGGGTATAGAAGGATTTTTCATTTTCAAAATTACCTCAAAATCAAACATGACTTGGCACGCATCATGGTGGGGTGCAAAGTATTCATGTATATCTAACTAACAATGATTCGTTAACAGAAATCATTGTCGTGTCGTCAGAGGGGGTATAGAGGGATTTTTCATTTTCAAAATTACCTCAAAATCAAATATGACTTGGCACGCAACAAGGTGGGGTGCAGAATATCCATTTCCATCTGAATAACAATAATTCGTCAGCAGAAATCATTGTCGGGTCGTCAGAGAGGGTATGGAGGGATTTTTCATTTTCAAAATTACTTCAAAAATCTAATATGACTTGGCACGCATCATAGTAGGGTGCAGAATATATATTTCCATCTGAATAACAAGCATTCGTCAACAGAAATCATTGTCGGGTCGTTAGAGGGGGTAGAGAGGGATTTTTCATTATCAAAATTACTTCAAAAATCTTATATGACTTGGCACGCATCATAGTAGGGTGCAGAATATATATTTCCATCTGAATAACAAGAATTCGTCAACAGAAATCATTGTCGGGTCGTCAGAGGGATTTTTCATTTTCAAAATTACTTCAAAAATCTAATATGACTTGGCACGCATCATAGTAGGGTGCAGAATATATATTTCCATCTGAATAACAAGCATTCGTCAACAGAAATCATTGTCGGGTCGTTAGAGGGGGTATAGAGGGATTTTTCATTATCAAAATTACTTCAAAAATCTAATATGACTTGGCACGCATCATAGTAGGGTGCAGAATATATATTTCCATCTGAATAACAAGAATTCGTCAACAGAAATCATTGTCGGGTCGTCAGAGGGGGTATAGAGGGATTTTTCATTTTCAAAATTACTTCAAAAATCTAATATGACTTGGCACGCATCATAGTAGGGTGCAGAATATACATTTCCATCTGAATAACAAGCATTCGTCAACAGAAATCATTGTCGGGTCGTTAGAGGGGGTATAGAGGGATTTTTCATTATATATATTATATTATTGTCGTGTCGTCAGAGGGGGTATAGAAGGATTTTTCATTTTCAAAATTACCTCAAAATCAAATATGACTTGGCACGCATCATGGTGGGGTGCAAAGTATTCATGTATATCTAACTAACAATGATTCGTTAACAGAAATCATTGTCGTGTCGTCAGAGGGGGTATAGAGGGATTTTTCATTTTCAAAATTACCTCAAAATCAAATATGACTTGGCACGCAACAAGGTGGGGTGCAGAATATCCATTTCCATCTGAATAACAATAATTCGTCAGCAGAAATCATTGTCGGGTCGTCAGAGAGGGTATGGAGGGATTTTTCATTTTCAAAATTACTTCAAAAATCTAATATGACTTGGCACGCATCATAGTAGGGTGCAGAATATATATTTCCATCTGAATAACAAGCATTCGTCAACAGAAATCATTGTCGGGTCGTTAGAGGGGGTAGAGAGGGATTTTTCATTATCAAAATTACTTCAAAAATCTTATATGACTTGGCACGCATCATAGTAGGGTGCAGAATATATATTTCCATCTGAATAACAAGAATTCGTCAACAGAAATCATTGTCGGGTCGTCAGAGGGATTTTTCATTTTCAAAATTACTTCAAAAATCTAATATGACTTGGCACGCATCATAGTAGGGTGCAGAATATATATTTCCATCTGAATAACAAGCATTCGTCAACAGAAATCATTGTCGGGTCGTTAGAGGGGGTATAGAGGGATTTTTCATTATCAAAATTACTTCAAAAATCTAATATGACTTGGCACGCATCATAGTAGGGTGCAGAATATATATTTCCATCTGAATAACAAGAATTCGTCAACAGAAATCATTGTCGGGTCGTCAGAGGGGGTATAGAGGGATTTTTCATTTTCAAAATTACTTCAAAAATCTAATATGACTTGGCACGCATCATAGTAGGGTGCAGAATATACATTTCCATCTGAATAACAAGCATTCGTCAACAGAAATCATTGTCGGGTCGTTAGAGGGGGTATAGAGGGATTTTTCATTATCAAAATTACTTCAAAAATCTAATATGACTTGGCACGCATCATAGTAGGGTGCAGAATATATATTTCCATCTGAATAACAAGAATTCGTCAACTGAAATCATTGTTGGGTCGTTAGAGGGGGTATAGAGGGATTTTTCATTTTCAAAATTTCTTCAGAAAACTAATATGATTTGGCACGCATCATGGTGGGGTGCAGAATATCCCTTTCCATCTGAATAACAAAAATTTGTCAACAGAAATCATTGTCGGGTCGTTAGAGGGAGTATAGAGGGATTTTTCATTTTCAAAATTACCTCAAAATCAAATATGACTTGGCACGCATCATAGTGGGGTGCAAAGTATCCATGTCCATCTGAATAACAATAATTCGCCTACAGAAAACATTGTCGGGTCGTCAGAGGGGGTATAGAGGGATTTTTCATTTTCAAAATTACCTCAAAATGAAATATGACTTGGCACGCATCATGGTGGGGTGCAGAATATCCAGTTCCATCTGAACAACAATAAATTATCAACAAAAATCATTGTCGGGTCGTTAGAGGGGGTATAGAGGGATTTTTCATTTTCAATATATCTTCAAAAATCCAATATGACTTGGCACGCATCATAGTGGGGTGCAAAGTATCCATGTCCATCTGAATAACAATAATTCTTCAATTTAAATCATTGTCGTGTCGTCAGAGGGGGTATAGAGGTATTTTTCATTTTCAAAATTACTTCAAAAATCTAATATGACTTGGCACGCACCATAATAGGGTGCAGAATATCCATTTCCATCTGAATAACAAGAATTCGTCGACAGAAATCAATTTCGGGTCGTTAGAGGGGGTATAGAGGGATTTTTCATTTTCAAAATTACCTCAAAATCAAATATGACTTGGCACGCAACATGGTGGGGTGCAGAATATTCATTTCCTTCTGAATAACAATAATTCGTCAACAGAAATCATTGTCGGGTCATTAGAGGGGGTATAGAAGGATTTTTCATTTTCAAAATGACTTCAAAAATCAAATATGACTTGGCAGGCATCATGGTGGGGTACAGAATATCCATTTCCATTTCAATAACAATAATTTGTCAACAGAAATCATTGTCGGGACGTCAGAGGGGGTATAGAGGGATTTTTCATTTTCAAAATTACCTCAAACTCAAATATGACTTGGCACGCAACATGGTTTGGTGCAGAATATCCAATTCCATCTGAATAACAATAATTCGTCAGCAGAAATCATTGTCGGGTCGTTAGAGGGGATATAAAGGGATTTTTCATTTTCAATATTTCTTCAAAAATCTAATATGACATGGCACGCATAATGGTGGGGTGCAGAATATCTATTTCCATCTGAATAACAATAATTCGTCTACAGAAATCATTGTCGGGTCGTTAGAGGGGGTATAGAGGGATTTTACATTTTCAAAATTGCCTCAAAATCAAATATGACTTGGCAAGCAACATTGTGGGGTGCAGATTATTCATTTCTATCTGAATAACAATAATTTATCAACAGAAATCATTGTCGGGTCGTTAGAGGGGGTTTAGAGGGATTTTTCATTTTCAATATACCTTTAAAATTCTAATATGGCTTGGCACGCATCATGGTGGTGTGCAAAGTATCCATTTCCATCTGAATAACAAGAATTCGTCAACAGAAATCAATGTCGGGTCGTTATATGGGGTATAGAGGGATTTTTCATTTTCAATATTTCTTCAAATATCTAATATGACATGGCACGCAGAATGGTGGGGTGCAGAATATCTATTTCCATCTGAATAACAATAATTCGTCTACAGAAATCATTGTCGGGTCGTTAGAGGGGGTATAGAGGGATTTTTCATTTTCAAAATTACCTCAAAATCAAATATGACTTGGCACGCATCATAGTGGGGTGCAAAGTATCCATGTCCATCTGAATAACAATAATTCGCCTACAGAAATCATTGTCGGGTCGTCAGAGGGGGTATAGAGGAATTTTTCATTTTCAAAATTACCTCAAAATGAAATATGACTTGGCACGCAACATGGTGGGGTGCAGAATATCCATTTCCATCTGATTAACAATAATTCGTTAACAGAAATCATTGACGGGTCGTTGGAGGGGGTATAGAGTGATTTTTCAATTTCAATATTTCTTCAAAAACCTAATACGACTTGTCACGCATCATGGTGGGGTGCAGCATATCTATTTCCATCTGAATAACAATAATTCGTCGACAGAAATTATTGTCGGGTCGTTAGAGGGGGTATAGAGGGATTTTTCATTTTCAATATTTCTTCAAAAATCCAATATGACTTGGCACGCCTCATGGTAGGGTGCAGAATATCCATTTCCATCTGAATAACAATAATTCGCCAACAGAAATCATTGTCGGGTCGTCAGAGGGGGTATAGAGTTATTCTCATTTTCAAAATTACTTCAAAAATATAATATGACTTGGCACGCATCATAGTGGTGTGCAAAGTATCCATATAAATCTAAATAACAATAATTCGTCAACAGAAATCATTGTCGGGTCGTTAGAGGGGGTATAGGGGGATTTTTCGTTTTCTATATTTCTAGAAATATCTAATATCACTTGGCACGCATTATGGTGGGGTGCAGAATATCCATATCTATCTGAATAACAATAATTCCTTAACAGAAATTATTGTCGTGTCGTCAGAGGGGGTATAGAAGGATTTTTCATTTTCAAAATTACCTCAAAATCAAACATGACTTGGCACGCATCATGGTGGGGTGCAAAGTATTCATGTATATCTAACTAACAATGATTCGTTAACAGAAATCATTGTCGTGTCGTCAGAGGGGGTATAGAGGGATTTTTCATTTTCAAAATTACCTCAAAATCAAATATGACTTGGCACGCAACAAGGTGGGGTGCAGAATATCCATTTCCATCTGAATAACAATAATTCGTCAGCAGAAATCATTGTCGGGTCGTCAGAGAGGGTATGGAGGGATTTTTCATTTTCAAAATTACTTCAAAAATCTAATATGACTTGGCACGCATCATAGTAGGGTGCAGAATATATATTTCCATCTGAATAACAAGCATTCGTCAACAGAAATCATTGTCGGGTCGTTAGAGGGGGTAGAGAGGGATTTTTCATTATCAAAATTACTTCAAAAATCTTATATGACTTGGCACGCATCATAGTAGGGTGCAGAATATATATTTCCATCTGAATAACAAGAATTCGTCAACAGAAATCATTGTCGGGTCGTCAGAGGGATTTTTCATTTTCAAAATTACTTCAAAAATCTAATATGACTTGGCACGCATCATAGTAGGGTGCAGAATATATATTTCCATCTGAATAACAAGCATTCGTCAACAGAAATCATTGTCGGGTCGTTAGAGGGGGTATAGAGGGATTTTTCATTATCAAAATTACTTCAAAAATCTAATATGACTTGGCACGCATCATAGTAGGGTGCAGAATATATATTTCCATCTGAATAACAAGAATTCGTCAACAGAAATCATTGTCGGGTCGTCAGAAGGGGTATAGAGGGATTTTTCATTTTCAAAATTACTTCAAAAATCTAATATGACTTGGCACGCATCATAGTAGGGTGCAGAATATACATTTCCATCTGAATAACAAGCATTCGTCAACAGAAATCATTGTCGGGTCGTTAGAGGGGGTATAGAGGGATTTTTCATTATATATATTATATTATTGTCGTGTCGTCAGAGGGGGTATAGAAGGATTTTTCATTTTCAAAATTACCTCAAAATCAAATATGACTTGGCACGCATCATGGTGGGGTGCAAAGTATTCATGTATATCTAACTAACAATGATTCGTTAACAGAAATCATTGTCGTGTCGTCAGAGGGGGTATAGAGGGATTTTTCATTTTCAAAATTACCTCAAAATCAAATATGACTTGGCACGCAACAAGGTGGGGTGCAGAATATCCATTTCCATCTGAATAACAATAATTCGTCAGCAGAAATCATTGTCGGGTCGTCAGAGAGGGTATGGAGGGATTTTTCATTTTCAAAATTACTTCAAAAATCTAATATGACTTGGCACGCATCATAGTAGGGTGCAGAATATATATTTCCATCTGAATAACAAGCATTCGTCAACAGAAATCATTGTCGGGTCGTTAGAGGGGGTAGAGAGGGATTTTTCATTATCAAAATTACTTCAAAAATCTTATATGACTTGGCACGCATCATAGTAGGGTGCAGAATATATATTTCCATCTGAATAACAAGAATTCGTCAACAGAAATCATTGTCGGGTCGTCAGAGGGATTTTTCATTTTCAAAATTACTTCAAAAATCTAATATGACTTGGCACGCATCATAGTAGGGTGCAGAATATATATTTCCATCTGAATAACAAGCATTCGTCAACAGAAATCATTGTCGGGTCGTTAGAGGGGGTATAGAGGGATTTTTCATTATCAAAATTACTTCAAAAATCTAATATGACTTGGCACGCATCATAGTAGGGTGCAGAATATATATTTCCATCTGAATAACAAGAATTCGTCAACAGAAATCATTGTCGGGTCGTCAGAGGGGGTATAGAGGGATTTTTCATTTTCAAAATTACTTCAAAAATCTAATATGACTTGGCACGCATCATAGTAGGGTGCAGAATATACATTTCCATCTGAATAACAAGCATTCGTCAACAGAAATCATTGTCGGGTCGTTAGAGGGGGTATAGAGGGATTTTTCATTATCAAAATTACTTCAAAAATCTAATATGACTTGGCACGCATCATAGTAGGGTGCAGAATATATATTTCCATCTGAATAACAAGAATTCGTCAACTGAAATCATTGTTGGGTCGTTAGAGGGGGTATAGAGGGATTTTTCATTTTCAAAATTTCTTCAGAAAACTAATATGATTTGGCACGCATCATGGTGGGGTGCAGAATATCCCTTTCCATCTGAATAACAAAAATTTGTCAACAGAAATCATTGTCGGGTCGTTAGAGGGAGTATAGAGGGATTTTTCATTTTCAAAATTACCTCAAAATCAAATATGACTTGGCACGCATCATAGTGGGGTGCAAAGTATCCATGTCCATCTGAATAACAATAATTCGCCTACAGAAATCATTGTCGGGTCGTCAGAGGGGGTATAGAGGGATTTTTCATTTTCAAAATTACCTCAAAATGAAATATGACTTGGCACGCAACATGGTGGGGTGCAGAATATCCATTTCCATCTGATTAACAATAATTCGTTAACAGAAATCATTGACGGGTCGTTGGAGGGGGTATAGAGTGATTTTTCAATTTCAATATTTCTTCAAAAACCTAATACGACTTGTCACGCATCATGGTGGGGTGCAGCATATCTATTTCCATCTGAATAACAATAATTCGTCGACAGAAATTATTGTCGGGTCGTTAGAGGGGGTATAGAGGGATTTTTCATTTTCAATATTTCTTCAAAAATCCAATATGACTTGGCACGCCTCATGGTAGGGTGCAGAATATCCATTTCCATCTGAATAACAATAATTCGCCAACAGAAATCATTGTCGGGTCGTCAGAGGGGGTATAGAGTTATTCTCATTTTCAAAATTACTTCAAAAATATAATATGACTTGGCACGCATCATAGTGGTGTGCAAAGTATCCATATAAATCTAAATAACAATAATTCGTCAACAGAAATCATTGTCGGGTCGTTAGAGGGGGTATAGGGGGATTTTTCGTTTTCTATATTTCTACAAATATCTAATATCACTTGGCACGCATTATGGTGGGGTGCAGAATATCCATATCTATCTGAATAACAATAATTCCTTAACAGAAATTATTGTCGTGTCGTCAGAGGGGGTATAGAAGGATTTTTCATTTTCAAAATTACCTCAAAATCAAACATGACTTGGCACGCATCATGGTGGGGTGCAAAGTATTCATGTATATCTAACTAACAATGATTCGTTAACAGAAATCATTGTCGTGTCGTCAGAGGGGGTATAGAGGGATTTTTCATTTTCAAAATTACCTCAAAATCAAATATGACTTGGCACGCAACAAGGTGGGGTGCAGAATATCCATTTCCATCTGAATAACAATAATTCGTCAGCAGAAATCATTGTCGGGTCGTCAGAGAGGGTATGGAGGGATTTTTCATTTTCAAAATTACTTCAAAAATCTAATATGACTTGGCACGCATCATAGTAGGGTGCAGAATATATATTTCCATCTGAATAACAAGCATTCGTCAACAGAAATCATTGTCGGGTCGTTAGAGGGGGTAGAGAGGGATTTTTCATTATCAAAATTACTTCAAAAATCTTATATGACTTGGCACGCATCATAGTAGGGTGCAGAATATATATTTCCATCTGAATAACAAGAATTCGTCAACAGAAATCATTGTCGGGTCGTCAGAGGGATTTTTCATTTTCAAAATTACTTCAAAAATCTAATATGACTTGGCACGCATCATAGTAGGGTGCAGAATATATATTTCCATCTGAATAACAAGCATTCGTCAACAGAAATCATTGTCGGGTCGTTAGAGGGGGTATAGAGGGATTTTTCATTATCAAAATTACTTCAAAAATCTAATATGACTTGGCACGCATCATAGTAGGGTGCAGAATATATATTTCCATCTGAATAACAAGAATTCGTCAACAGAAATCATTGTCGGGTCGTCAGAGGGGGTATAGAGGGATTTTTCATTTTCAAAATTACTTCAAAAATCTAATATGACTTGGCACGCATCATAGTAGGGTGCAGAATATACATTTCCATCTGAATAACAAGCATTCGTCAACAGAAATCATTGTCGGGTCGTTAGAGGGGGTATAGAGGGATTTTTCATTATATATATTATATTATTGTCGTGTCGTCAGAGGGGGTATAGAAGGATTTTTCATTTTCAAAATTACCTCAAAATCAAATATGACTTGGCACGCATCATGGTGGGGTGCAAAGTATTCATGTATATCTAACTAACAATGATTCGTTAACAGAAATCATTGTCGTGTCGTCAGAGGGGGTATAGAGGGATTTTTCATTTTCAAAATTACCTCAAAATCAAATATGACTTGGCACGCAACAAGGTGGGGTGCAGAATATCCATTTCCATCTGAATAACAATAATTCGTCAGCAGAAATCATTGTCGGTTCGTCAGAGAGGGTATGGAGGGATTTTTCATTTTCAAAATTACTTCAAAAATCTAATATGACTTGGCACGCATCATAGTAGGGTGCAGAATATATATTTCCATCTGAATAACAAGCATTCGTCAACAGAAATCATTGTCGGGTCGTTAGAGGGGGTATAGAGGGATTTTTCATTATCAAAATTACTTCAAAAATCTAATATGACTTGGCACGCATCATAGTAGGGTGCAGAATATATATTTCCATCTGAATAACAAGAATTCGTCAACAGAAATCATTGTCGGGTCGTCAGAGGGGGTATAGAGGGATTTTTCATTTTCAAAATTACTTCAAAAATCTAATATGACTTGGCACGCATCATGGTAGGGTGCAGAATATACATTTCCATCTGAATAACAAGCATTCGTCAACAGAAATCATTGTCGGGTCGTTAGAGGGGGTATAGAGGGATTTTTCATTATCAAAATTACTTCAAAAATCTAATATGACTTGGCACGCATCATAGTAGGGTGCAGAATATATATTTCCATCTGAATAACAAGAATTCGTCAACTGAAATCATTGTTGGGTCGTTAGAGGGGGTATAGAGGGATTTTTCATTTTCAAAATTTCTTCAGAAAACTAATATGATTTGGCACGCATCATGGTGGGGTGCAGAATATCCCTTTCCATCTGAATAACAAAAATTTGTCAACAGAAATCATTGTCGGGTCGTTAGAGGGTGTATAGAGGGATTTTTCATTTTCAATATATCTTCAAAAATCTAATATGACTTGGCACGCATCATGGTGGGGAGCAAAGTATCCATGTCCATCTGAATAAAAATAATTCGTCGAAAGAAATCATTGTCGGGTCGTCAGAGGGGGTATAGAGGGATTTTTCATAATCAAAATGATTTCAAAAATCAAATATGACAAGGCACGCATCATGTCGGGGTGCAGAATATCCATTTCTATCTGACTAACATCAATTCGTCAACATAAATCATTGTCGTGTAGTCAGAGGGGGTAAGGAGGGATTTTTCATTTTCAAAATTACTTCAAATATCTAATATGACTTGGCACGCATCATGGTGGGATGCAAAGTATCCATGTCCATCTGAATAACAATAATTCGTCAATTTAAATAATTGTCGTGTCGTCAGAGGGGGTATAGAGCTATTTCTCATTTTCAAAATTACTTCAAAAATCTAATATGACTTGGCACGCATCATAGTGGTGTGCAAAGTATCCATATATATCTAAATAACAATAATTCGTCAACAGAAATCATTGTCGGGTCGTTAGAGGGGGTATAGAGGGATTTTCCATCTTCAATATTTCTTCAAAAAACTAATATCACTTGGCACGCATCATGGTGGGGTGCAGAATATCCATGTCTATCTGAGTTACAATAATTCCCTAACAGAAATCATTGTCGTGTCGTCAGAGGGGGTATAGGGGGATTTTTCATTTTCAAAATTACCTCAAAATCAAATATGACTTGGCACGCATCATGGTGGGGTGCAAAGTATTCATGTATATCTAACTAACAATGATTCGTTAACAGAAATCATTGTCGTGTCGTCAAAGGCGGTATAGAGGGATTTTTCATTTTCAAATTTACTTCATAAATCAAATATGACTTAGCACGCATCATGGTGGGTTGCAAAGTATCCATGTTCATCTGAATAACGATAATTCGTCAACATAAATCATTGTCGTGTCGTCAGAGGGGGTATAGAGGGATATTTCATTTTCAAAATTACTTCAAAAATCAAATATGACTTGGCATGTATCATGGAGGAGTGCATAATATCCATTTTCATCTAAATAACAATAATTCGTCAACAGAAATTATTGTCGGGTCGGCAGAGGGGGTTGAAGGGAATTTTCTTTTTCAAAACTACTTCAAAAATCGAATATAACTTGGCACGCATCATAGTAAGGTGCAAAATCTTCATTTTCATCTGAATAACAATAATTCGTCAACAGAAATCATTGTCGGGTCGTCAGAGGGGGTATAGAGGGATTATTCATTACTAAAATGACTTCAAAAATCAAATATGACTTGGCACGCATCATGGTGGGGTACAGAATATCCATTTTCATCTCAATAACAATAATTTGTCAACAGAAATCATTGTCGGGTCGTCAGAGGGGGTATAGAGGGATTTTTCATTTTCAAAATGACTTCAAAAATCTAATATGACTTGGCACGCATCATGGTGGGGTGCCGAATATCCATTTCCATCTGAATAACAATAATTTATCAACAGAAGTCATTGTCGGGTCGTTAGAGGGGGTATAGAGGGATTTTTCATTTTCAATATATCTTCAAAAATCTAATATGACTTGGCACGCATCATGGTGGGGTGCAGGATATCCACCTCCATCTGAATAACAATAATTTATCAACAGAAATCATTGTCGGGTCGTTAGAGGGGGTATAGAGGGATTTTTCATTTTCAATATATCTTCAAAAATCTAATATGATTTGGCACGCATCATGGTGGGGTGCAAAGTATCCATTTCCATCTGAATAACAAGAATTCGTCAACAGAAATCAATGTCGGGTCGTTAGATGGGGTATAGAGGGATTTTTCATTTTCAATATTTCTTCAAAAATCTAATATGACATGGCACGCATAATGGTGGGGTGCAGAATATCTATTTCCATCTGAATAACAATAATTCGTCTACAGAAATCATTGTCGTGTCGTCAGAGGGGGTATAGAGGGATTTTTCATTTTCAAAATTACCTCAAAATCAAATATGACTTGGCACGCAACATGGTGGGGGCAGAATATTCATTTTCATCTGAATAACAATAACTCGTCAACAGAAATCATTGTCGGGTCGTTAGAGGGGGTATAGAGGGATTTTTCATTTTCAATATTTCTTCAAAAATCTTATATGGATTGGCACGCATCATGGTGGGGTGCAGAATATCCATTTCCATCTCAATAACAATAATTTGTCAACAGAAATCAATGTCGGGTCGTTAGAGGGGGTATAGAGGGATTTTTCATTTTCAAAATTACCTCAAAATTTAATATGACTTGGCACGCAACATGGTGGGGGCAGAATATTCATTTTCATCTGAATAAAAATAACTCGTCAACAGAAATCATTGTCGGGTCGTTAGAGGGGGTATAGAGGGATTTTTCATTTTCAATATTTCTTCAAAAATCTTATATGAATTGGCACGCATCATGGTGGGGTGCAGAATATCCATTTCCATCTCAATAACAATAATTTGTCAACAGAAATCATTGTCGGGTCGTCAGAGGGGGTATAGAGGGATTTTTCATTTTCAAAATTACTTCAAAAATCTAATATTACTTGGCACGCATCATGGTGGGGTGCAGAATATCCATATCTATCTGAATAACAATAATTCCTTAACAGAAATTATTGTTGTGTCGTCAGAGGGGGTATAGAGGGATTATTCATTTTCAAATTTACTTCATAAATCAAATATGACTTGGCACGCATCATGGTGGGTTGCAAAGTATCCATGTTCATCTGAATAACGATAATTCGTCAACATAAATCATTGTCGTGTCGTCAGAGGGGGTATAGAGGGATATTTCATTTTCAAAATTAATTCAAAAATCAAATATGACTTGGCATGTATCATGGAGGAGTGCATAATATCCATTTTCATCTAAATAACAATAATTCGTCAACAGAAATTATTGTCGGGTCGGCAGAGGGGGTTGAAGGGAATTTTCTTTTTCAAAACTACTTCAAAAATCGAATATAACTTGGCACGCATCATAGTAAGGTGCAAAATCTTCATTTTCATCTGAATAACAATAATTCGTCAACAGAAATCATTGTCGGGTCGTCAGAGGGGGTATAGTGGGATTATTCATTACTAAAATGACTTCAAAAATCAAATATGACTTGGCACGCATCATGGTGGGGTACAGAATATCCATTTTCATCTCAATAACAATAATTTGTCAACAGTAATCATTGTCGGGTCGTCAGAGGGGGTATAGAGGGATTTTTCATTTTCAAAATGACTTCAAAAATCTAATATGACTTGGCACGCATCATGGTGGGGTGCCGAATATCCATTTCCATCTGAATAACAATAATTTATCAACAGAAGTCATTGTCGGGTCGTTAGAGGGGGTATAGAGGGATTTTTCATTTTCAATATATCTTCAAAAATCTAATATGACTTGGCACGCATCATGGTGGGGTGCAGGATATCCACCTCCATCTGAATAACAATAATTTATCAACAGAAATCATTGTCGGGTCGTTAGAGGGGGTATAGAGGGATTTTTCATTTTCAATATATCTTCAAAAATCTAATATGACTTGGCACGCATCATGGTGGGGTGCAAAGTATCCATTTCCATCTGAATAACAAGAATTCGTCAACAGAAATCAATGTCGGGTCGTTAGATGGGGTATAGAGGGATTTTTCATTTTCAATATTTCTTCAAAAATCTAATATGACATGGCACGCATAATGGTGGGGTGCAGAATATTTATTTCCATCTGAATAACAATAATTCGTCTACAGAAATCATTGTCGGGTCGTTAGAGGGGGTATAGAGGGATTTTACATTTTCAAAATTGCCTCAAAATCAAATATGACTTGGCAAGCAACATTGTGGGGTGCAGATTATTCATTTCTATCTGAATAACAATAATTTATCAACAGAAATCATTGTCGGGTCGTTAGAGGGGGTTTAGAGGGATTTTTCATTTTCAATATACCTTTAAAATTCTAATATGGCTTGGCACGCATCATGGTGGTGTGCAAAGTATCCATTTCCATCTGAATAACAAGAATTCGTCAACAGAAATCAATGTCGGGTCGTTATATGGGGTATAGAGGGATTTTTCATTTTCAATATTTCTTCAAATATCTAATATGACATGGCACGCAGAATGGTGGGGTGCAGAATATCTATTTCCATCTGAATAACAATAATTCGTCTACAGAAATCATTGTCGGGTCGTTAGAGGGGGTATAGAGGGATTTTTCATTTTCAAAATTACCTCAAAATCAAATATGACTTGGCACGCATCATAGTGGGGTGCAAAGTATCCATGTCCATCTGAATAACAATAATTCGCCTACAGAAATCATTGTCGGGTCGTCAGAGGGGGTATAGAGGAATTTTTCATTTTCAAAATTACCTCAAAATGAAATATGACTTGGCACGCAACATGGTGGGGTGCAGAATATCCATTTCCATCTGATTAACAATAATTCGTTAACAGAAATCATTGACGGGTCGTTGGAGGGGGTATAGAGTGATTTTTCAATTTCAATATTTCTTCAAAAACCTAATACGACTTGTCACGCATCATGGTGGGGTGCAGCATATCTATTTCCATCTGAATAACAATAATTCGTCGACAGAAATTATTGTCGGGTCGTTAGAGGGGGTATAGAGGGATTTTTCATTTTCAATATTTCTTCAAAAATCCAATATGACTTGGCACGCCTCATGGTAGGGTGCAGAATATCCATTTCCATCTGAATAACAATAATTCGCCAACAGAAATCATTGTCGGGTCGTCAGAGGGGGTATAGAGTTATTCTCATTTTCAAAATTACTTCAAAAATATAATATGACTTGGCACGCATCATAGTGGTGTGCAAAGTATCCATATAAATCTAAATAACAATAATTCGTCAACAGAAATCATTGTCGGGTCGTTAGAGGGGGTATAGGGGGATTTTTCGTTTTCTATATTTCTAGAAATATCTAATATCACTTGGCACGCATTATGGTGGGGTGCAGAATATCCATATCTATCTGAATAACAATAATTCCTTAACAGAAATTATTGTCGTGTCGTCAGAGGGGGTATAGAAGGATTTTTCATTTTCAAAATTACCTCAAAATCAAACATGACTTGGCACGCATCATGGTGGGGTGCAAAGTATTCATGTATATCTAACTAACAATGATTCGTTAACAGAAATCATTGTCGTGTCGTCAGAGGGGGTATAGAGGGATTTTTCATTTTCAAAATTACCTCAAAATCAAATATGACTTGGCACGCAACAAGGTGGGGTGCAGAATATCCATTTCCATCTGAATAACAATAATTCGTCAGCAGAAATCATTGTCGGGTCGTCAGAGAGGGTATGGAGGGATTTTTCATTTTCAAAATTACTTCAAAAATCTAATATGACTTGGCACGCATCATAGTAGGGTGCAGAATATATATTTCCATCTGAATAACAAGCATTCGTCAACAGAAATCATTGTCGGGTCGTTAGAGGGGGTAGAGAGGGATTTTTCATTATCAAAATTACTTCAAAAATCTTATATGACTTGGCACGCATCATAGTAGGGTGCAGAATATATATTTCCATCTGAATAACAAGAATTCGTCAACAGAAATCATTGTCGGGTCGTCAGAGGGATTTTTCATTTTCAAAATTACTTCAAAAATCTAATATGACTTGGCACGCATCATAGTAGGGTGCAGAATATATATTTCCATCTGAATAACAAGCATTCGTCAACAGAAATCATTGTCGGGTCGTTAGAGGGGGTATAGAGGGATTTTTCATTATCAAAATTACTTCAAAAATCTAATATGACTTGGCACGCATCATAGTAGGGTGCAGAATATATATTTCCATCTGAATAACAAGAATTCGTCAACAGAAATCATTGTCGGGTCGTCAGAAGGGGTATAGAGGGATTTTTCATTTTCAAAATTACTTCAAAAATCTAATATGACTTGGCACGCATCATAGTAGGGTGCAGAATATACATTTCCATCTGAATAACAAGCATTCGTCAACAGAAATCATTGTCGGGTCGTTAGAGGGGGTATAGAGGGATTTTTCATTATATATATTATATTATTGTCGTGTCGTCAGAGGGGGTATAGAAGGATTTTTCATTTTCAAAATTACCTCAAAATCAAATATGACTTGGCACGCATCATGGTGGGGTGCAAAGTATTCATGTATATCTAACTAACAATGATTCGTTAACAGAAATCATTGTCGTGTCGTCAGAGGGGGTATAGAGGGATTTTTCATTTTCAAAATTACCTCAAAATCAAATATGACTTGGCACGCAACAAGGTGGGGTGCAGAATATCCATTTCCATCTGAATAACAATAATTCGTCAGCAGAAATCATTGTCGGGTCGTCAGAGAGGGTATGGAGGGATTTTTCATTTTCAAAATTACTTCAAAAATCTAATATGACTTGGCACGCATCATAGTAGGGTGCAGAATATATATTTCCATCTGAATAACAAGCATTCGTCAACAGAAATCATTGTCGGGTCGTTAGAGGGGGTAGAGAGGGATTTTTCATTATCAAAATTACTTCAAAAATCTTATATGACTTGGCACGCATCATAGTAGGGTGCAGAATATATATTTCCATCTGAATAACAAGAATTCGTCAACAGAAATCATTGTCGGGTCGTCAGAGGGATTTTTCATTTTCAAAATTACTTCAAAAATCTAATATGACTTGGCACGCATCATAGTAGGGTGCAGAATATATATTTCCATCTGAATAACAAGCATTCGTCAACAGAAATCATTGTCGGGTCGTTAGAGGGGGTATAGAGGGATTTTTCATTATCAAAATTACTTCAAAAATCTAATATGACTTGGCACGCATCATAGTAGGGTGCAGAATATATATTTCCATCTGAATAACAAGAATTCGTCAACAGAAATCATTGTCGGGTCGTCAGAGGGGGTATAGAGGGATTTTTCATTTTCAAAATTACTTCAAAAATCTAATATGACTTGGCACGCATCATAGTAGGGTGCAGAATATACATTTCCATCTGAATAACAAGCATTCGTCAACAGAAATCATTGTCGGGTCGTTAGAGGGGGTATAGAGGGATTTTTCATTATCAAAATTACTTCAAAAATCTAATATGACTTGGCACGCATCATAGTAGGGTGCAGAATATATATTTCCATCTGAATAACAAGAATTCGTCAACTGAAATCATTGTTGGGTCGTTAGAGGGGGTATAGAGGGATTTTTCATTTTCAAAATTTCTTCAGAAAACTAATATGATTTGGCACGCATCATGGTGGGGTGCAGAATATCCCTTTCCATCTGAATAACAAAAATTTGTCAACAGAAATCATTGTCGGGTCGTTAGAGGGAGTATAGAGGGATTTTTCATTTTCAAAATTACCTCAAAATCAAATATGACTTGGCACGCATCATAGTGGGGTGCAAAGTATCCATGTCCATCTGAATAACAATAATTCGCCTACAGAAATCATTGTCGGGTCGTCAGAGGGGGTATAGAGGGATTTTTCATTTTCAAAATTACCTCAAAATGAAATATGACTTGGCACGCAACATGGTGGGGTGCAGAATATCCATTTCCATCTGATTAACAATAATTCGTTAACAGAAATCATTGACGGGTCGTTGGAGGGGGTATAGAGTGATTTTTCAATTTCAATATTTCTTCAAAAACCTAATACGACTTGTCACGCATCATGGTGGGGTGCAGCATATCTATTTCCATCTGAATAACAATAATTCGTCGACAGAAATTATTGTCGGGTCGTTAGAGGGGGTATAGAGGGATTTTTCATTTTCAATATTTCTTCAAAAATCCAATATGACTTGGCACGCCTCATGGTAGGGTGCAGAATATCCATTTCCATCTGAATAACAATAATTCGCCAACAGAAATCATTGTCGGGTCGTCAGAGGGGGTATAGAGTTATTCTCATTTTCAAAATTACTTCAAAAATATAATATGACTTGGCACGCATCATAGTGGTGTGCAAAGTATCCATATAAATCTAAATAACAATAATTCGTCAACAGAAATCATTGTCGGGTCGTTAGAGGGGGTATAGGGGGATTTTTCGTTTTCTATATTTCTACAAATATCTAATATCACTTGGCACGCATTATGGTGGGGTGCAGAATATCCATATCTATCTGAATAACAATAATTCCTTAACAGAAATTATTGTCGTGTCGTCAGAGGGGGTATAGAAGGATTTTTCATTTTCAAAATTACCTCAAAATCAAACATGACTTGGCACGCATCATGGTGGGGTGCAAAGTATTCATGTATATCTAACTAACAATGATTCGTTAACAGAAATCATTGTCGTGTCGTCAGAGGGGGTATAGAGGGATTTTTCATTTTCAAAATTACCTCAAAATCAAATATGACTTGGCACGCAACAAGGTGGGGTGCAGAATATCCATTTCCATCTGAATAACAATAATTCGTCAGCAGAAATCATTGTCGGGTCGTCAGAGAGGGTATGGAGGGATTTTTCATTTTCAAAATTACTTCAAAAATCTAATATGACTTGGCACGCATCATAGTAGGGTGCAGAATATATATTTCCATCTGAATAACAAGCATTCGTCAACAGAAATCATTGTCGGGTCGTTAGAGGGGGTAGAGAGGGATTTTTCATTATCAAAATTACTTCAAAAATCTTATATGACTTGGCACGCATCATAGTAGGGTGCAGAATATATATTTCCATCTGAATAACAAGAATTCGTCAACAGAAATCATTGTCGGGTCGTCAGAGGGATTTTTCATTTTCAAAATTACTTCAAAAATCTAATATGACTTGGCACGCATCATAGTAGGGTGCAGAATATATATTTCCATCTGAATAACAAGCATTCGTCAACAGAAATCATTGTCGGGTCGTTAGAGGGGGTATAGAGGGATTTTTCATTATCAAAATTACTTCAAAAATCTAATATGACTTGGCACGCATCATAGTAGGGTGCAGAATATATATTTCCATCTGAATAACAAGAATTCGTCAACAGAAATCATTGTCGGGTCGTCAGAGGGGGTATAGAGGGATTTTTCATTTTCAAAATTACTTCAAAAATCTAATATGACTTGGCACGCATCATAGTAGGGTGCAGAATATACATTTCCATCTGAATAACAAGCATTCGTCAACAGAAATCATTGTCGGGTCGTTAGAGGGGGTATAGAGGGATTTTTCATTATATATATTATATTATTGTCGTGTCGTCAGAGGGGGTATAGAAGGATTTTTCATTTTCAAAATTACCTCAAAATCAAATATGACTTGGCACGCATCATGGTGGGGTGCAAAGTATTCATGTATATCTAACTAACAATGATTCGTTAACAGAAATCATTGTCGTGTCGTCAGAGGGGGTATAGAGGGATTTTTCATTTTCAAAATTACCTCAAAATCAAATATGACTTGGCACGCAACAAGGTGGGGTGCAGAATATCCATTTCCATCTGAATAACAATAATTCGTCAGCAGAAATCATTGTCGGTTCGTCAGAGAGGGTATGGAGGGATTTTTCATTTTCAAAATTACTTCAAAAATCTAATATGACTTGGCACGCATCATAGTAGGGTGCAGAATATATATTTCCATCTGAATAACAAGCATTCGTCAACAGAAATCATTGTCGGGTCGTTAGAGGGGGTATAGAGGGATTTTTCATTATCAAAATTACTTCAAAAATCTAATATGACTTGGCACGCATCATAGTAGGGTGCAGAATATATATTTCCATCTGAATAACAAGAATTCGTCAACAGAAATCATTGTCGGGTCGTCAGAGGGGGTATAGAGGGATTTTTCATTTTCAAAATTACTTCAAAAATCTAATATGACTTGGCACGCATCATGGTAGGGTGCAGAATATACATTTCCATCTGAATAACAAGCATTCGTCAACAGAAATCATTGTCGGGTCGTTAGAGGGGGTATAGAGGGATTTTTCATTATCAAAATTACTTCAAAAATCTAATATGACTTGGCACGCATCATAGTAGGGTGCAGAATATATATTTCCATCTGAATAACAAGAATTCGTCAACTGAAATCATTGTTGGGTCGTTAGAGGGGGTATAGAGGGATTTTTCATTTTCAAAATTTCTTCAGAAAACTAATATGATTTGGCACGCATCATGGTGGGGTGCAGAATATCCCTTTCCATCTGAATAACAAAAATTTGTCAACAGAAATCATTGTCGGGTCGTTAGAGGGTGTATAGAGGGATTTTTCATTTTCAATATATCTTCAAAAATCTAATATGACTTGGCACGCATCATGGTGGGGAGCAAAGTATCCATGTCCATCTGAATAAAAATAATTCGTCGAAAGAAATCATTGTCGGGTCGTCAGAGGGGGTATAGAGGGATTTTTCATAATCAAAATGATTTCAAAAATCAAATATGACAAGGCACGCATCATGTCGGGGTGCAGAATATCCATTTCTATCTGACTAACATCAATTCGTCAACATAAATCATTGTCGTGTAGTCAGAGGGGGTAAGGAGGGATTTTTCATTTTCAAAATTACTTCAAATATCTAATATGACTTGGCACGCATCATGGTGGGATGCAAAGTATCCATGTCCATCTGAATAACAATAATTCGTCAATTTAAATAATTGTCGTGTCGTCAGAGGGGGTATAGAGCTATTTCTCATTTTCAAAATTACTTCAAAAATCTAATATGACTTGGCACGCATCATAGTGGTGTGCAAAGTATCCATATATATCTAAATAACAATAATTCGTCAACAGAAATCATTGTCGGGTCGTTAGAGGGGGTATAGAGGGATTTTCCATCTTCAATATTTCTTCAAAAAACTAATATCACTTGGCACGCATCATGGTGGGGTGCAGAATATCCATGTCTATCTGAGTTACAATAATTCCCTAACAGAAATCATTGTCGTGTCGTCAGAGGGGGTATAGGGGGATTTTTCATTTTCAAAATTACCTCAAAATCAAATATGACTTGGCACGCATCATGGTGGGGTGCAAAGTATTCATGTATATCTAACTAACAATGATTCGTTAACAGAAATCATTGTCGTGTCGTCAAAGGCGGTATAGAGGGATTTTTCATTTTCAAATTTACTTCATAAATCAAATATGACTTAGCACGCATCATGGTGGGTTGCAAAGTATCCATGTTCATCTGAATAACGATAATTCGTCAACATAAATCATTGTCGTGTCGTCAGAGGGGGTATAGAGGGATATTTCATTTTCAAAATTACTTCAAAAATCAAATATGACTTGGCATGTATCATGGAGGAGTGCATAATATCCATTTTCATCTAAATAACAATAATTCGTCAACAGAAATTATTGTCGGGTCGGCAGAGGGGGTTGAAGGGAATTTTCTTTTTCAAAACTACTTCAAAAATCGAATATAACTTGGCACGCATCATAGTAAGGTGCAAAATCTTCATTTTCATCTGAATAACAATAATTCGTCAACAGAAATCATTGTCGGGTCGTCAGAGGGGGTATAGAGGGATTATTCATTACTAAAATGACTTCAAAAATCAAATATGACTTGGCACGCATCATGGTGGGGTACAGAATATCCATTTTCATCTCAATAACAATAATTTGTCAACAGAAATCATTGTCGGGTCGTCAGAGGGGGTATAGAGGGATTTTTCATTTTCAAAATGACTTCAAAAATCTAATATGACTTGGCACGCATCATGGTGGGGTGCCGAATATCCATTTCCATCTGAATAACAATAATTTATCAACAGAAGTCATTGTCGGGTCGTTAGAGGGGGTATAGAGGGATTTTTCATTTTCAATATATCTTCAAAAATCTAATATGACTTGGCACGCATCATGGTGGGGTGCAGGATATCCACCTCCATCTGAATAACAATAATTTATCAACAGAAATCATTGTCGGGTCGTTAGAGGGGGTATAGAGGGATTTTTCATTTTCAATATATCTTCAAAAATCTAATATGATTTGGCACGCATCATGGTGGGGTGCAAAGTATCCATTTCCATCTGAATAACAAGAATTCGTCAACAGAAATCAATGTCGGGTCGTTAGATGGGGTATAGAGGGATTTTTCATTTTCAATATTTCTTCAAAAATCTAATATGACATGGCACGCATAATGGTGGGGTGCAGAATATCTATTTCCATCTGAATAACAATAATTCGTCTACAGAAATCATTGTCGTGTCGTCAGAGGGGGTATAGAGGGATTTTTCATTTTCAAAATTACCTCAAAATCAAATATGACTTGGCACGCAACATGGTGGGGGCAGAATATTCATTTTCATCTGAATAACAATAACTCGTCAACAGAAATCATTGTCGGGTCGTTAGAGGGGGTATAGAGGGATTTTTCATTTTCAATATTTCTTCAAAAATCTTATATGGATTGGCACGCATCATGGTGGGGTGCAGAATATCCATTTCCATCTCAATAACAATAATTTGTCAACAGAAATCAATGTCGGGTCGTTAGAGGGGGTATAGAGGGATTTTTCATTTTCAAAATTACCTCAAAATTTAATATGACTTGGCACGCAACATGGTGGGGGCAGAATATTCATTTTCATCTGAATAAAAATAACTCGTCAACAGAAATCATTGTCGGGTCGTTAGAGGGGGTATAGAGGGATTTTTCATTTTCAATATTTCTTCAAAAATCTTATATGAATTGGCACGCATCATGGTGGGGTGCAGAATATCCATTTCCATCTCAATAACAATAATTTGTCAACAGAAATCATTGTCGGGTCGTCAGAGGGGGTATAGAGGGATTTTTCATTTTCAAAATTACTTCAAAAATCTAATATTACTTGGCACGCATCATGGTGGGGTGCAGAATATCCATATCTATCTGAATAACAATAATTCCTTAACAGAAATTATTGTTGTGTCGTCAGAGGGGGTATAGAGGGATTATTCATTTTCAAATTTACTTCATAAATCAAATATGACTTGGCACGCATCATGGTGGGTTGCAAAGTATCCATGTTCATCTGAATAACGATAATTCGTCAACATAAATCATTGTCGTGTCGTCAGAGGGGGTATAGAGGGATATTTCATTTTCAAAATTAATTCAAAAATCAAATATGACTTGGCATGTATCATGGAGGAGTGCATAATATCCATTTTCATCTAAATAACAATAATTCGTCAACAGAAATTATTGTCGGGTCGGCAGAGGGGGTTGAAGGGAATTTTCTTTTTCAAAACTACTTCAAAAATCGAATATAACTTGGCACGCATCATAGTAAGGTGCAAAATCTTCATTTTCATCTGAATAACAATAATTCGTCAACAGAAATCATTGTCGGGTCGTCAGAGGGGGTATAGTGGGATTATTCATTACTAAAATGACTTCAAAAATCAAATATGACTTGGCACGCATCATGGTGGGGTGCCGAATATCCATTTCCATCTGAATAACAATAATTTATCAACAGAAGTCATTGTCGGGTCGTTAGAGGGGGTATAGAGGGATTTTTCATTTTCAATATATCTTCAAAAATCTAATATGACTTGGCACGCATCATGGTGGGGTGCAGGATATCCACCTCCATCTGAATAACAATAATTTATCAACAGAAATCATTGTCGGGTCGTTAGAGGGGGTATAGAGGGATTTTTCATTTTCAATATATCTTCAAAAATCTAATATGACTTGGCACGCATCATGGTGGGGTGCAAAGTATCCATTTCCATCTGAATAACAAGAATTCGTCAACAGAAATCAATGTCGGGTCGTTAGATGGGGTATAGAGGGATTTTTCATTTTCAATATTTCTTCAAAAATCTAATATGACATGGCACGCATAATGGTGGGGTGCAGAATATTTATTTCCATCTGAATAACAATAATTCGTCTACAGAAATCATTGTCGGGTCGTTAGAGGGGGTATAGAGGGATTTTACATTTTCAAAATTGCCTCAAAATCAAATATGACTTGGCAAGCAACATTGTGGGGTGCAGATTATTCATTTCTATCTGAATAACAATAATTTATCAACAGAAATCATTGTCGGGTCGTTAGAGGGGGTTTAGAGGGATTTTTCATTTTCAATATACCTTTAAAATTCTAATATGGCTTGGCACGCATCATGGTGGTGTGCAAAGTATCCATTTCCATCTGAATAACAAGAATTCGTCAACAGAAATCAATGTCGGGTCGTTATATGGGGTATAGAGGGATTTTTCATTTTCAATATTTCTTCAAATATCTAATATGACATGGCACGCAGAATGGTGGGGTGCAGAATATCTATTTCCATCTGAATAACATTAATTCGTCTACAGAAATCATTGTCGGGTCGTTAGAAGGGGTATAGAGGGATTTTTCATTTTCAAAATTACCTCAAAATCAAATATGACTTGGCACGCATCATAGTGGGGTGCAAAGTATCCATGTCCATCTGAATAACAATAATTCGCCTACAGAAATCATTGTCGGGTCGTCAGAGGGGGTATAGAGGGATTTTTCATTTTCAAAATTACCTCAAAATGAAATATGACTTGGCACGCATCATGGTGGGGTGCAGAATATCCAGTTCCATCTGAACAACAATAAATTATCAACAAAAATCATTGTCGGGTCGTTAGAGGGGGTATAGAGGGATTTTTCATTTTCAATATATCTTCAAAAATCCAATATGACTTGGCACGCATCATAGTGGGGTGCAAAGTATCCATGTCCATCTGAATAACAATAATTCTTCAATTTAAATCATTGTCGTGTCGTCAGAGGGGGTATAGAGGTATTTTTCATTTTCAAAATTACTTCAAAAATCTAATATGACTTGGCACGCACCATAATAGGGTGCAGAATATCCATTTCCATCTGAATAACAAGAATTCGTCGACAGAAATCAATTTCGGGTCGTTAGAGGGGGTATAGAGGGATTTTTCATTTTCAAAATTACCTCAAAATCAAATATGACTTGGCACGCAACATGGTGGGGTGCAGAATATTCATTTCCTTCTGAATAACAATAATTCGTCAACAGAAATCATTGTCGGGTCATTAGAGGGGGTATAGAAGGATTTTTCATTTTCAATATTTCTTCAAAAATCCAATATGACTTGGCCCGCATCATGGTGGGGTGCAGAATATTCATTTCCATCTGACTAACAATAATTCGTCAACAGAAATCATTGTCGGGTCGTCTGAAGGGGTATAGAGGGATTTTACATTTTCAAAATGACTTCAAAAATCAAATATGACTTGGCAGGCATCATGGTGGGGTACAGAATATCCATTTCCATTTCAATAACAATAATTTGTCAACAGAAATCATTGTCGGGACGTCAGAGGGGGTATAGAGGGATTTTTCATTTTCAAAATTACCTCAAACTCAAATATGACTTGGCACGCAACATGGTTTGGTGCAGAATATCCAATTCCATCTGAATAACAATAATTCGTCAGCAGAAATCATTGTCGGGTCGTTAGAGGGGATATAAAGGGATTTTTCATTTTCAATATTTCTTCAAAAATCTAATATGACATGGCACGCATAATGGTGGGGTGCAGAATATCTATTTCCATCTGAATAACAATAATTCGTCTACAGAAATCATTGTCGGGTCGTTAGAGGGGGTATAGAGGGATTTTACATTTTCAAAATTGCCTCAAAATCAAATATGACTTGGCAAGCAACATTGTGGGGTGCAGATTATTCATTTCTATCTGAATAACAATAATTTATCAACAGAAATCATTGTCGGGTCGTTAGAGGGGGTTTAGAGGGATTTTTCATTTTCAATATACCTTTAAAATTCTAATATGGCTTGGCACGCATCATGGTGGTGTGCAAAGTATCCATTTCCATCTGAATAACAAGAATTCGTCAACAGAAATCAATGTCGGGTCGTTATATGGGGTATAGAGGGATTTTTCATATTCAATATTTCTTCAAATATCTAATATGACATGGCACGCAGAATGGTGGGGTGCAGAATATCTATTTCCATCTGAATAACAATAATTCGTCTACAGAAATCATTGTCGGGTCGTTAGAGGGGGTATAGAGGGATTTTTCATTTTCAAAATTACCTCATAATCAAATATGACTTGGCACGCATCATAGTGGGGTGCAAAGTATCCATGTCCATCTGAATAACAATAATTCGCCTACAGAAATCATTGTCGGGTCGTCAGAGGGGGTATAGAGGGATTTTTCATTTTCAAAATTACCTCAAAATGAAATATGACTTGGCACGCATCATGGTGGGGTGCAGAATATCCAGTTCCATCTGAACAACAATAAATTATCAACAAAAATCATTGTCGGGTCGTTAGAGGGGGTATAGAGGGATTTTTCATTTTCAATATATCTTCAAAAATCCAATATGACTTGGCACGCATCATAGTGGGGTGCAAAGTATCCATGTCCATCTGAATAACAATAATTCTTCAATTTAAATCATTGTCGTGTCGTCAGAGGGGGTATAGAGGTATTTTTCATTTTCAAAATTACTTCAAAAATCTAATATGACTTGGCACGCACCATAATAGGGTGCAGAATATCCATTTCCATCTGAATAACAAGAATTCGTCGACAGAAATCAATTTCGGGTCGTTAGAGGGGGTATAGAGGGATTTTTCATTTTCAAAATTACCTCAAAATCAAATATGACTTGGCACGCAACATGGTGGGGTGCAGAATATTCATTTCCTTCTGAATAACAATAATTCGTCAACAGAAATCATTGTCGGGTCATTAGAGGGGGTATAGAAGGATTTTTCATTTTCAATATTTCTTCAAAAATCCAATATGACTTGGCCCGCATCATGGTGGGGTGCAGAATATTCATTTCCATCTGACTAACAATAATTCGTCAACAGAAATCATTGTCGGGTCGTCTGAAGGGGTATAGAGGGATTTTACATTTTCAAAATGACTTCAAAAATCAAATATGACTTGGCACGCATCATGGTGGGGTACAGAATATCCATTTCCATTTCAATAACAATAATTTGTCAACAGAAATCATTGTCGGGACGTCAGAGGGAGTATAGAGCGATTTCTCATTTTCAAAATTACTTCAAAAATCTAATATGACTTGGCACGCATCATAGTGGTGTGCAAAGTATCCATATATATCTAAATAACAACAATTCGTCAACAGAAATCATTGTCGGGTCGTCAGAGGGGGTATAGAGGGATTTTTCATAAACAAAATGATTTCAAAAATCAAATATGACAAGGCACGCATCATGGCGGGGTGCGAAATATCCATTTCTATCTGACTAACATTAATTCGTCAACATAAATCATTGTCGTGTCGTCAGAGGGGTTATGGAGGGATTTTTCATTTTCAAAATTACTTCAAAAATCTAATATAACTTGGCACGCATCATGGTGGGATGCAAAGTATCCATGTCCATCTGAATAACAATAATTCGTCAATTTAAATCATTGTCGTGTCGTCAGAGGGGGTATAGAGGTATTTCTCAATTTCAAAATTACTTCAAAAATCTAATATGACTTGGCACGCATCACAGTGGTGTGCAAAGTATCCATATATATCTAAATAACAATAATTCGTCAACAGAAATCATTGTCGGGACGTCAGAGGGGGTATAGAGGGATTTTTCATTTTCAAAATTACCTCAAAATCAAATATGACTTGGCACGCAACATGGTGGGGTGCAGAATATTCATTTCCTTCTGAATAACAATAATTCGTCAACAGAAATCATTGTCGGGTCATTAGAGGGGGTATAGAAGGATTTTTCATTTTCAATATTTCTTCAAAAATCCAATATGACTTGGCCCGCATCATGGTGGGGTGCAGAATATTCATTTCCATCTGACTAACAATAATTCGTCAACAGAAATCATTGTCGGGTCGTCTGAAGGGGTATAGAGGGATTTTACATTTTCAAAATGACTTCAAAAATCAAATATGACTTGGCAGGCATCATGGTGGGGTACAGAATATCCATTTCCATTTCAATAACAATAATTTGTCAACAGAAATCATTGTCGGGACGTCAGAGGGGGTATAGAGGGATTTTTCATTTTCAAAATTACCTCAAACTCAAATATGACTTGGCACGCAACATGGTTTGGTGCAGAATATCCAATTCCATCTGAATAACAATAATTCGTCAGCAGAAATCATTGTCGGGTCGTTAGAGGGGATATAAAGGGATTTTTCATTTTCAATATTTCTTCAAAAATCTAATATGACATGGCACGCATAATGGTGGGGTGCAGAATATCTATTTCCATCTGAATAACAATAATTCGTCTACAGAAATCATTGTCGGGTCGTTAGAGGGGGTATAGAGGGATTTTACATTTTCAAAATTGCCTCAAAATCAAATATGACTTGGCAAGCAACATTGTGGGGTGCAGATTATTCATTTCTATCTGAATAACAATAATTTATCAACAGAAATCATTGTCGGGTCGTTAGAGGGGGTTTAGAGGGATTTTTCATTTTCAATATACCTTTAAAATTCTAATATGGCTTGGCACGCATCATGGTGGTGTGCAAAGTATCCATTTCCATCTGAATAACAAGAATTCGTCAACAGAAATCAATGTCGGGTCGTTATATGGGGTATAGAGGGATTTTTCATTTTCAATATTTCTTCAAATATCTAATATGACATGGCACGCAGAATGGTGGGGTGCAGAATATCTATTTCCATCTGAATAACAATAATTCGTCTACAGAAATCATTGTCGGGTCGTTAGAGGGGGTATAGAGGGATTTTTCATTTTCAAAATTACCTCAAAATCAAATATGACTTGGCACGCATCATAGTGGGGTGCAAAGTATCCATGTCCATCTGAATAACAATAATTCGCCTACAGAAATCATTGTCGGGTCGTCAGAGGGGGTATAGAGGAATTTTTCATTTTCAAAATTACCTCAAAATGAAATATGACTTGGCACGCAACATGGTGGGGTGCAGAATATCCATTTCCATCTGATTAACAATAATTCGTTAACAGAAATCATTGACGGGTCGTTGGAGGGGGTATAGAGTGATTTTTCAATTTCAATATTTCTTCAAAAACCTAATACGACTTGTCACGCATCATGATGGGGTGCAGCATATCTATTTCCATCTGAATAACAATAATTCGTCGACAGAAATTATTGTCGGGTCGTTAGAGGGGGTATAGAGGGATTTTTCATTTTCAATATTTCTTCAAAAATCCAATATGACTTGGCACGCCTCATGGTAGGGTGCAGAATATCCATTTCCATCTGAATAACAATAATTCGCCAACAGAAATCATTGTCGGGTCGTCAGAGGGGGTATAGAGTTATTCTCATTTTCAAAATTACTTCAAAAATATAATATGACTTGGCACGCATCATAGTGGTGTGCAAAGTATCCATATAAATCTAAATAACAATAATTCGTCAACAGAAATCATTGTCGGGTCGTTAGAGGGGGTATAGGGGGATTTTTCGTTTTCTATATTTCTACAAATATCTAATATCACTTGGCACGCATTATGGTGGGGTGCAGAATATCCATATCTATCTGAATAACAATAATTCCTTAACAGAAATTATTGTCGTGTCGTCAGAGGGGGTATAGAAGGATTTTTCATTTTCAAAATTACCTCAAAATCAAACATGACTTGGCACGCATCATGGTGGGGTGCAAAGTATTCATGTATATCTAACTAACAATGATTCGTTAACAGAAATCATTGTCGTGTCGTCAGAGGGGGTATAGAGGGATTTTTCATTTTCAAAATTACCTCAAAATCAAATATGACTTGGCACGCAACAAGGTGGGGTGCAGAATATCCATTTCCATCTGAATAACAATAATTCGTCAGCAGAAATCATTGTCGGGTCGTCAGAGAGGGTATGGAGGGATTTTTCATTTTCAAAATTACTTCAAAAATCTAATATGACTTGGCACGCATCATAGTAGGGTGCAGAATATATATTTCCATCTGAATAACAAGCATTCGTCAACAGAAATCATTGTCGGGTCGTTAGAGGGGGTAGAGAGGGATTTTTCATTATCAAAATTACTTCAAAAATCTTATATGACTTGGCACGCATCATAGTAGGGTGCAGAATATATATTTCCATCTGAATAACAAGAATTCGTCAACAGAAATCATTGTCGGGTCGTCAGAGGGATTTTTCATTTTCAAAATTACTTCAAAAATCTAATATGACTTGGCACGCATCATAGTAGGGTGCAGAATATATATTTCCATCTGAATAACAAGCATTCGTCAACAGAAATCATTGTCGGGTCGTTAGAGGGGGTATAGAGGGATTTTTCATTATCAAAATTACTTCAAAAATCTAATATGACTTGGCACGCATCATAGTAGGGTGCAGAATATATATTTCCATCTGAATAACAAGAATTCGTCAACAGAAATCATTGTCGGGTCGTCAGAGGGGGTATAGAGGGATTTTTCATTTTCAAAATTACTTCAAAAATCTAATATGACTTGGCACGCATCATAGTAGGGTGCAGAATATACATTTCCATCTGAATAACAAGCATTCGTCAACAGAAATCATTGTCGGGTCGTTAGAGGGGGTATAGAGGGATTTTTCATTATATATATTATATTATTGTCGTGTCGTCAGAGGGGGTATAGAAGGATTTTTCATTTTCAAAATTACCTCAAAATCAAATATGACTTGGCACGCATCATGGTGGGGTGCAAAGTATTCATGTATATCTAACTAACAATGATTCGTTAACAGAAATCATTGTCGTGTCGTCAGAGGGGGTATAGAGGGATTTTTCATTTTCAAAATTACCTCAAAATCAAATATGACTTGGCACGCAACAAGGTGGGGTGCAGAATATCCATTTCCATCTGAATAACAATAATTCGTCAGCAGAAATCATTGTCGGGTCGTCAGAGAGGGTATGGAGGGATTTTTCATTTTCAAAATTACTTCAAAAATCTAATATGACTTGGCACGCATCATAGTAGGGTGCAGAATATATATTTCCATCTGAATAACAAGCATTCGTCAACAGAAATCATTGTCGGGTCGTTAGAGGGGGTAGAGAGGGATTTTTCATTATCAAAATTACTTCAAAAATCTTATATGACTTGGCACGCATCATAGTAGGGTGCAGAATATATATTTCCATCTGAATAACAAGAATTCGTCAACAGAAATCATTGTCGGGTCGTCAGAGGGATTTTTCATTTTCAAAATTACTTCAAAAATCTAATATGACTTGGCACGCATCATAGTAGGGTGCAGAATATATATTTCCATCTGAATAACAAGCATTCGTCAACAGAAATCATTGTCGGGTCGTTAGAGGGGGTATAGAGGGATTTTTCATTATCAAAATTACTTCAAAAATCTAATATGACTTGGCACGCATCATAGTAGGGTGCAGAATATATATTTCCATCTGAATAACAAGAATTCGTCAACAGAAATCATTGTCGGGTCGTCAGAGGGGGTATAGAGGGATTTTTCATTTTCAAAATTACTTCAAAAATCTAATATGACTTGGCACGCATCATAGTAGGGTGCAGAATATACATTTCCATCTGAATAACAAGCATTCGTCAACAGAAATCATTGTCGGGTCGTTAGAGGGGGTATAGAGGGATTTTTCATTATCAAAATTACTTCAAAAATCTAATATGACTTGGCACGCATCATAGTAGGGTGCAGAATATATATTTCCATCTGAATAACAAGAATTCGTCAACTGAAATCATTGTTGGGTCGTTAGAGGGGGTATAGAGGGATTTTTCATTTTCAAAATTTCTTCAGAAAACTAATATGATTTGGCACGCATCATGGTGGGGTGCAGAATATCCCTTTCCATCTGAATAACAAAAATTTGTCAACAGAAATCATTGTCGGGTCGTTAGAGGGAGTATAGAGGGATTTTTCATTTTCAAAATTACCTCAAAATCAAATATGACTTGGCACGCATCATAGTGGGGTGCAAAGTATCCATGTCCATCTGAATAACAATAATTCGCCTACAGAAATCATTGTCGGGTCGTCAGAGGGGGTATAGAGGGATTTTTCATTTTCAAAATTACCTCAAAATGAAATATGACTTGGCACGCATCATGGTGGGGTGCAGAATATCCAGTTCCATCTGAACAACAATAAATTATCAACAAAAATCATTGTCGGGTCGTTAGAGGGGGTATAGAGGGATTTTTCATTTTCAATATATCTTCAAAAATCCAATATGACTTGGCACGCATCATAGTGGGGTGCAAAGTATCCATGTCCATCTGAATAACAATAATTCTTCAATTTAAATCATTGTCGTGTCGTCAGAGGGGGTATAGAGGTATTTTTCATTTTCAAAATTACTTCAAAAATCTAATATGACTTGGCACGCACCATAATAGGGTGCAGAATATCCATTTCCATCTGAATAACAAGAATTCGTCGACAGAAATCAATTTCGGGTCGTTAGAGGGGGTATAGAGGGATTTTTCATTTTCAAAATTACCTCAAAATCAAATATGACTTGGCACGCAACATGGTGGGGTGCAGAATATTCATTTCCTTCTGAATAACAATAATTCGTCAACAGAAATCATTGTCGGGTCATTAGAGGGGGTATAGAAGGATTTTTCATTTTCAAAATGACTTCAAAAATCAAATATGACTTGGCAGGCTTCATGGTGGGGTACAGAATATCCATTTCCATTTCAATAACAATAATTTGTCAACAGAAATCATTGTCGGGACGTCAGAGGGGGTATAGAGGGATTTTTCATTTTCAAAATTACCTCAAACTCAAATATGACTTGGCACGCAACATGGTTTGGTGCAGAATATCCAATTCCATCTGAATAACAATAATTCGTCAGCAGAAATCATTGTCGGGTCGTTAGAGGGGATATAAAGGGATTTTTCATTTTCAATATTTCTTCAAAAATCTAATATGACATGGCACGCATAATGGTGGGGTGCAGAATATCTATTTCCATCTGAATAACAATAATTCGTCTACAGAAATCATTGTCGGGTCGTTAGAGGGGGTATAGAGGGATTTTACATTTTCAAAATTGCCTCAAAATCAAATATGACTTGGCAAGCAACATTGTGGGGTGCAGATTATTCATTTCTATCTGAATAACAATAATTTATCAACAGAAATCATTGTCGGGTCGTTAGAGGGGGTTTAGAGGGATTTTTCATTTTCAATATACCTTTAAAATTCTAATATGGCTTGGCACGCATCATGGTGGTGTGCAAAGTATCCATTTCCATCTGAATAACAAGAATTCGTCAACAGAAATCAATGTCGGGTCGTTATATGGGGTATAGAGGGATTTTTCATTTTCAATATTTCTTCAAATATCTAATATGACATGGCACGCAGAATGGTGGGGTGCAGAATATCTATTTCCATCTGAATAACAATAATTCGTCTACAGAAATCATTGTCGGGTCGTTAGAGGGGGTATAGAGGGATTTTTCATTTTCAAAATTACCTCAAAATCAAATATGACTTGGCACGCATCATAGTGGGGTGCAAAGTATCCATGTCCATCTGAATAACAATAATTCGCCTACAGAAATCATTGTCGGGTCGTCAGAGGGGGTATAGAGGAATTTTTCATTTTCAAAATTACCTCAAAATGAAATATGACTTGGCACGCAACATGGTGGGGTGCAGAATATCCATTTCCATCTGATTAACAATAATTCGTTAACAGAAATCATTGACGGGTCGTTGGAGGGGGTATAGAGTGATTTTTCAATTTCAATATTTCTTCAAAAACCTAATACGACTTGTCACGCATCATGGTGGGGTGCAGCATATCTATTTCCATCTGAATAACAATAATTCGTCGACAGAAATTATTGTCGGGTCGTTAGAGGGGGTATAGAGGGATTTTTCATTTTCAATATTTCTTCAAAAATCCAATATGACTTGGCACGCCTCATGGTAGGGTGCAGAATATCCATTTCCATCTGAATAACAATAATTCGCCAACAGAAATCATTGTCGGGTCGTCAGAGGGGGTATAGAGTTATTCTCATTTTCAAAATTACTTCAAAAATATAATATGACTTGGCACGCATCATAGTGGTGTGCAAAGTATCCATATAAATCTAAATAACAATAATTCGTCAACAGAAATCATTGTCGGGTCGTTAGAGGGGGTATAGGGGGATTTTTCGTTTTCTATATTTCTACAAATATCTAATATCACTTGGCACGCATTATGGTGGGGTGCAGAATATCCATATCTATCTGAATAACAATAATTCCTTAACAGAAATTATTGTCGTGTCGTCAGAGGGGGTATAGAAGGATTTTTCATTTTCAAAATTACCTCAAAATCAAACATGACTTGGCACGCATCATGGTGGGGTGCAAAGTATTCATGTATATCTAACTAACAATGATTCGTTAACAGAAATCATTGTCGTGTCGTCAGAGGGGGTATAGAGGGATTTTTCATTTTCAAAATTACCTCAAAATCAAATATGACTTGGCACGCAACAAGGTGGGGTGCAGAATATCCATTTCCATCTGAATAACAATAATTCGTCAGCAGAAATCATTGTCGGGTCGTCAGAGAGGGTATGGAGGGATTTTTCATTTTCAAAATTACTTCAAAAATCTAATATGACTTGGCACGCATCATAGTAGGGTGCAGAATATATATTTCCATCTGAATAACAAGCATTCGTCAACAGAAATCATTGTCGGGTCGTTAGAGGGGGTAGAGAGGGATTTTTCATTATCAAAATTACTTCAAAAATCTTATATGACTTGGCACGCATCATAGTAGGGTGCAGAATATATATTTCCATCTGAATAACAAGAATTCGTCAACAGAAATCATTGTCGGGTCGTCAGAGGGATTTTTCATTTTCAAAATTACTTCAAAAATCTAATATGACTTGGCACGCATCATAGTAGGGTGCAGAATATATATTTCCATCTGAATAACAAGCATTCGTCAACAGAAATCATTGTCGGGTCGTTAGAGGGGGTATAGAGGGATTTTTCATTATCAAAATTACTTCAAAAATCTAATATGACTTGGCACGCATCATAGTAGGGTGCAGAATATATATTTCCATCTGAATAACAAGAATTCGTCAACAGAAATCATTGTCGGGTCGTCAGAAGGGGTATAGAGGGATTTTTCATTTTCAAAATTACTTCAAAAATCTAATATGACTTGGCACGCATCATAGTAGGGTGCAGAATATACATTTCCATCTGAATAACAAGCATTCGTCAACAGAAATCATTGTCGGGTCGTTAGAGGGGGTATAGAGGGATTTTTCATTATATATATTATATTATTGTCGTGTCGTCAGAGGGGGTATAGAAGGATTTTTCATTTTCAAAATTACCTCAAAATCAAATATGACTTGGCACGCATCATGGTGGGGTGCAAAGTATTCATGTATATCTAACTAACAATGATTCGTTAACAGAAATCATTGTCGTGTCGTCAGAGGGGGTATAGAGGGATTTTTCATTTTCAAAATTACCTCAAAATCAAATATGACTTGGCACGCAACAAGGTGGGGTGCAGAATATCCATTTCCATCTGAATAACAATAATTCGTCAGCAGAAATCATTGTCGGGTCGTCAGAGAGGGTATGGAGGGATTTTTCATTTTCAAAATTACTTCAAAAATCTAATATGACTTGGCACGCATCATAGTAGGGTGCAGAATATATATTTCCATCTGAATAACAAGCATTCGTCAACAGAAATCATTGTCGGGTCGTTAGAGGGGGTAGAGAGGGATTTTTCATTATCAAAATTACTTCAAAAATCTTATATGACTTGGCACGCATCATAGTAGGGTGCAGAATATATATTTCCATCTGAATAACAAGAATTCGTCAACAGAAATCATTGTCGGGTCGTCAGAGGGATTTTTCATTTTCAAAATTACTTCAAAAATCTAATATGACTTGGCACGCATCATAGTAGGGTGCAGAATATATATTTCCATCTGAATAACAAGCATTCGTCAACAGAAATCATTGTCGGGTCGTTAGAGGGGGTATAGAGGGATTTTTCATTATCAAAATTACTTCAAAAATCTAATATGACTTGGCACGCATCATAGTAGGGTGCAGAATATATATTTCCATCTGAATAACAAGAATTCGTCAACAGAAATCATTGTCGGGTCGTCAGAGGGGGTATAGAGGGATTTTTCATTTTCAAAATTACTTCAAAAATCTAATATGACTTGGCACGCATCATAGTAGGGTGCAGAATATACATTTCCATCTGAATAACAAGCATTCGTCAACAGAAATCATTGTCGGGTCGTTAGAGGGGGTATAGAGGGATTTTTCATTATCAAAATTACTTCAAAAATCTAATATGACTTGGCACGCATCATAGTAGGGTGCAGAATATATATTTCCATCTGAATAACAAGAATTCGTCAACTGAAATCATTGTTGGGTCGTTAGAGGGGGTATAGAGGGATTTTTCATTTTCAAAATTTCTTCAGAAAACTAATATGATTTGGCACGCATCATGGTGGGGTGCAGAATATCCCTTTCCATCTGAATAACAAAAATTTGTCAACAGAAATCATTGTCGGGTCGTTAGAGGGAGTATAGAGGGATTTTTCATTTTCAAAATTACCTCAAAATCAAATATGACTTGGCACGCATCATAGTGGGGTGCAAAGTATCCATGTCCATCTGAATAACAATAATTCGCCTACAGAAATCATTGTCGGGTCGTCAGAGGGGGTATAGAGGGATTTTTCATTTTCAAAATTACCTCAAAATGAAATATGACTTGGCACGCAACATGGTGGGGTGCAGAATATCCATTTCCATCTGATTAACAATAATTCGTTAACAGAAATCATTGACGGGTCGTTGGAGGGGGTATAGAGTGATTTTTCAATTTCAATATTTCTTCAAAAACCTAATACGACTTGTCACGCATCATGGTGGGGTGCAGCATATCTATTTCCATCTGAATAACAATAATTCGTCGACAGAAATTATTGTCGGGTCGTTAGAGGGGGTATAGAGGGATTTTTCATTTTCAATATTTCTTCAAAAATCCAATATGACTTGGCACGCCTCATGGTAGGGTGCAGAATATCCATTTCCATCTGAATAACAATAATTCGCCAACAGAAATCATTGTCGGGTCGTCAGAGGGGGTATAGAGTTATTCTCATTTTCAAAATTACTTCAAAAATATAATATGACTTGGCACGCATCATAGTGGTGTGCAAAGTATCCATATAAATCTAAATAACAATAATTCGTCAACAGAAATCATTGTCGGGTCGTTAGAGGGGGTATAGGGGGATTTTTCGTTTTCTATATTTCTACAAATATCTAATATCACTTGGCACGCATTATGGTGGGGTGCAGAATATCCATATCTATCTGAATAACAATAATTCCTTAACAGAAATTATTGTCGTGTCGTCAGAGGGGGTATAGAAGGATTTTTCATTTTCAAAATTACCTCAAAATCAAACATGACTTGGCACGCATCATGGTGGGGTGCAAAGTATTCATGTATATCTAACTAACAATGATTCGTTAACAGAAATCATTGTCGTGTCGTCAGAGGGGGTATAGAGGGATTTTTCATTTTCAAAATTACCTCAAAATCAAATATGACTTGGCACGCAACAAGGTGGGGTGCAGAATATCCATTTCCATCTGAATAACAATAATTCGTCAGCAGAAATCATTGTCGGGTCGTCAGAGAGGGTATGGAGGGATTTTTCATTTTCAAAATTACTTCAAAAATCTAATATGACTTGGCACGCATCATAGTAGGGTGCAGAATATATATTTCCATCTGAATAACAAGCATTCGTCAACAGAAATCATTGTCGGGTCGTTAGAGGGGGTAGAGAGGGATTTTTCATTATCAAAATTACTTCAAAAATCTTATATGACTTGGCACGCATCATAGTAGGGTGCAGAATATATATTTCCATCTGAATAACAAGAATTCGTCAACAGAAATCATTGTCGGGTCGTCAGAGGGATTTTTCATTTTCAAAATTACTTCAAAAATCTAATATGACTTGGCACGCATCATAGTAGGGTGCAGAATATATATTTCCATCTGAATAACAAGCATTCGTCAACAGAAATCATTGTCGGGTCGTTAGAGGGGGTATAGAGGGATTTTTCATTATCAAAATTACTTCAAAAATCTAATATGACTTGGCACGCATCATAGTAGGGTGCAGAATATATATTTCCATCTGAATAACAAGAATTCGTCAACAGAAATCATTGTCGGGTCGTCAGAGGGGGTATAGAGGGATTTTTCATTTTCAAAATTACTTCAAAAATCTAATATGACTTGGCACGCATCATAGTAGGGTGCAGAATATACATTTCCATCTGAATAACAAGCATTCGTCAACAGAAATCATTGTCGGGTCGTTAGAGGGGGTATAGAGGGATTTTTCATTATATATATTATATTATTGTCGTGTCGTCAGAGGGGGTATAGAAGGATTTTTCATTTTCAAAATTACCTCAAAATCAAATATGACTTGGCACGCATCATGGTGGGGTGCAAAGTATTCATGTATATCTAACTAACAATGATTCGTTAACAGAAATCATTGTCGTGTCGTCAGAGGGGGTATAGAGGGATTTTTCATTTTCAAAATTACCTCAAAATCAAATATGACTTGGCACGCAACAAGGTGGGGTGCAGAATATCCATTTCCATCTGAATAACAATAATTCGTCAGCAGAAATCATTGTCGGTTCGTCAGAGAGGGTATGGAGGGATTTTTCATTTTCAAAATTACTTCAAAAATCTAATATGACTTGGCACGCATCATAGTAGGGTGCAGAATATATATTTCCATCTGAATAACAAGCATTCGTCAACAGAAATCATTGTCGGGTCGTTAGAGGGGGTATAGAGGGATTTTTCATTATCAAAATTACTTCAAAAATCTAATATGACTTGGCACGCATCATAGTAGGGTGCAGAATATATATTTCCATCTGAATAACAAGAATTCGTCAACAGAAATCATTGTCGGGTCGTCAGAGGGGGTATAGAGGGATTTTTCATTTTCAAAATTACTTCAAAAATCTAATATGACTTGGCACGCATCATGGTAGGGTGCAGAATATACATTTCCATCTGAATAACAAGCATTCGTCAACAGAAATCATTGTCGGGTCGTTAGAGGGGGTATAGAGGGATTTTTCATTATCAAAATTACTTCAAAAATCTAATATGACTTGGCACGCATCATAGTAGGGTGCAGAATATATATTTCCATCTGAATAACAAGAATTCGTCAACTGAAATCATTGTTGGGTCGTTAGAGGGGGTATAGAGGGATTTTTCATTTTCAAAATTTCTTCAGAAAACTAATATGATTTGGCACGCATCATGGTGGGGTGCAGAATATCCCTTTCCATCTGAATAACAAAAATTTGTCAACAGAAATCATTGTCGGGTCGTTAGAGGGTGTATAGAGGGATTTTTCATTTTCAATATATCTTCAAAAATCTAATATGACTTGGCACGCATCATGGTGGGGAGCAAAGTATCCATGTCCATCTGAATAAAAATAATTCGTCGAAAGAAATCATTGTCGGGTCGTCAGAGGGGGTATAGAGGGATTTTTCATAATCAAAATGATTTCAAAAATCAAATATGACAAGGCACGCATCATGTCGGGGTGCAGAATATCCATTTCTATCTGACTAACATCAATTCGTCAACATAAATCATTGTCGTGTAGTCAGAGGGGGTAAGGAGGGATTTTTCATTTTCAAAATTACTTCAAATATCTAATATGACTTGGCACGCATCATGGTGGGATGCAAAGTATCCATGTCCATCTGAATAACAATAATTCGTCAATTTAAATAATTGTCGTGTCGTCAGAGGGGGTATAGAGCTATTTCTCATTTTCAAAATTACTTCAAAAATCTAATATGACTTGGCACGCATCATAGTGGTGTGCAAAGTATCCATATATATCTAAATAACAATAATTCGTCAACAGAAATCATTGTCGGGTCGTTAGAGGGGGTATAGAGGGATTTTCCATCTTCAATATTTCTTCAAAAAACTAATATCACTTGGCACGCATCATGGTGGGGTGCAGAATATCCATGTCTATCTGAGTTACAATAATTCCCTAACAGAAATCATTGTCGTGTCGTCAGAGGGGGTATAGGGGGATTTTTCATTTTCAAAATTACCTCAAAATCAAATATGACTTGGCACGCATCATGGTGGGGTGCAAAGTATTCATGTATATCTAACTAACAATGATTCGTTAACAGAAATCATTGTCGTGTCGTCAAAGGCGGTATAGAGGGATTTTTCATTTTCAAATTTACTTCATAAATCAAATATGACTTAGCACGCATCATGGTGGGTTGCAAAGTATCCATGTTCATCTGAATAACGATAATTCGTCAACATAAATCATTGTCGTGTCGTCAGAGGGGGTATAGAGGGATATTTCATTTTCAAAATTACTTCAAAAATCAAATATGACTTGGCATGTATCATGGAGGAGTGCATAATATCCATTTTCATCTAAATAACAATAATTCGTCAACAGAAATTATTGTCGGGTCGGCAGAGGGGGTTGAAGGGAATTTTCTTTTTCAAAACTACTTCAAAAATCGAATATAACTTGGCACGCATCATAGTAAGGTGCAAAATCTTCATTTTCATCTGAATAACAATAATTCGTCAACAGAAATCATTGTCGGGTCGTCAGAGGGGGTATAGAGGGATTATTCATTACTAAAATGACTTCAAAAATCAAATATGACTTGGCACGCATCATGGTGGGGTACAGAATATCCATTTTCATCTCAATAACAATAATTTGTCAACAGAAATCATTGTCGGGTCGTCAGAGGGGGTATAGAGGGATTTTTCATTTTCAAAATGACTTCAAAAATCTAATATGACTTGGCACGCATCATGGTGGGGTGCCGAATATCCATTTCCATCTGAATAACAATAATTTATCAACAGAAGTCATTGTCGGGTCGTTAGAGGGGGTATAGAGGGATTTTTCATTTTCAATATATCTTCAAAAATCTAATATGACTTGGCACGCATCATGGTGGGGTGCAGGATATCCACCTCCATCTGAATAACAATAATTTATCAACAGAAATCATTGTCGGGTCGTTAGAGGGGGTATAGAGGGATTTTTCATTTTCAATATATCTTCAAAAATCTAATATGATTTGGCACGCATCATGGTGGGGTGCAAAGTATCCATTTCCATCTGAATAACAAGAATTCGTCAACAGAAATCAATGTCGGGTCGTTAGATGGGGTATAGAGGGATTTTTCATTTTCAATATTTCTTCAAAAATCTAATATGACATGGCACGCATAATGGTGGGGTGCAGAATATCTATTTCCATCTGAATAACAATAATTCGTCTACAGAAATCATTGTCGTGTCGTCAGAGGGGGTATAGAGGGATTTTTCATTTTCAAAATTACCTCAAAATCAAATATGACTTGGCACGCAACATGGTGGGGGCAGAATATTCATTTTCATCTGAATAACAATAACTCGTCAACAGAAATCATTGTCGGGTCGTTAGAGGGGGTATAGAGGGATTTTTCATTTTCAATATTTCTTCAAAAATCTTATATGGATTGGCACGCATCATGGTGGGGTGCAGAATATCCATTTCCATCTCAATAACAATAATTTGTCAACAGAAATCAATGTCGGGTCGTTAGAGGGGGTATAGAGGGATTTTTCATTTTCAAAATTACCTCAAAATTTAATATGACTTGGCACGCAACATGGTGGGGGCAGAATATTCATTTTCATCTGAATAAAAATAACTCGTCAACAGAAATCATTGTCGGGTCGTTAGAGGGGGTATAGAGGGATTTTTCATTTTCAATATTTCTTCAAAAATCTTATATGAATTGGCACGCATCATGGTGGGGTGCAGAATATCCATTTCCATCTCAATAACAATAATTTGTCAACAGAAATCATTGTCGGGTCGTCAGAGGGGGTATAGAGGGATTTTTCATTTTCAAAATTACTTCAAAAATCTAATATTACTTGGCACGCATCATGGTGGGGTGCAGAATATCCATATCTATCTGAATAACAATAATTCCTTAACAGAAATTATTGTTGTGTCGTCAGAGGGGGTATAGAGGGATTATTCATTTTCAAATTTACTTCATAAATCAAATATGACTTGGCACGCATCATGGTGGGTTGCAAAGTATCCATGTTCATCTGAATAACGATAATTCGTCAACATAAATCATTGTCGTGTCGTCAGAGGGGGTATAGAGGGATATTTCATTTTCAAAATTAATTCAAAAATCAAATATGACTTGGCATGTATCATGGAGGAGTGCATAATATCCATTTTCATCTAAATAACAATAATTCGTCAACAGAAATTATTGTCGGGTCGGCAGAGGGGGTTGAAGGGAATTTTCTTTTTCAAAACTACTTCAAAAATCGAATATAACTTGGCACGCATCATAGTAAGGTGCAAAATCTTCATTTTCATCTGAATAACAATAATTCGTCAACAGAAATCATTGTCGGGTCGTCAGAGGGGGTATAGTGGGATTATTCATTACTAAAATGACTTCAAAAATCAAATATGACTTGGCACGCATCATGGTGGGGTACAGAATATCCATTTTCATCTCAATAACAATAATTTGTCAACAGTAATCATTGTCGGGTCGTCAGAGGGGGTATAGAGGGATTTTTCATTTTCAAAATGACTTCAAAAATCTAATATGACTTGGCACGCATCATGGTGGGGTGCCGAATATCCATTTCCATCTGAATAACAATAATTTATCAACAGAAGTCATTGTCGGGTCGTTAGAGGGGGTATAGAGGGATTTTTCATTTTCAATATATCTTCAAAAATCTAATATGACTTGGCACGCATCATGGTGGGGTGCAGGATATCCACCTCCATCTGAATAACAATAATTTATCAACAGAAATCATTGTCGGGTCGTTAGAGGGGGTATAGAGGGATTTTTCATTTTCAATATATCTTCAAAAATCTAATATGACTTGGCACGCATCATGGTGGGGTGCAAAGTATCCATTTCCATCTGAATAACAAGAATTCGTCAACAGAAATCAATGTCGGGTCGTTAGATGGGGTATAGAGGGATTTTTCATTTTCAATATTTCTTCAAAAATCTAATATGACATGGCACGCATAATGGTGGGGTGCAGAATATTTATTTCCATCTGAATAACAATAATTCGTCTACAGAAATCATTGTCGGGTCGTTAGAGGGGGTATAGAGGGATTTTACATTTTCAAAATTGCCTCAAAATCAAATATGACTTGGCAAGCAACATTGTGGGGTGCAGATTATTCATTTCTATCTGAATAACAATAATTTATCAACAGAAATCATTGTCGGGTCGTTAGAGGGGGTTTAGAGGGATTTTTCATTTTCAATATACCTTTAAAATTCTAATATGGCTTGGCACGCATCATGGTGGTGTGCAAAGTATCCATTTCCATCTGAATAACAAGAATTCGTCAACAGAAATCAATGTCGGGTCGTTATATGGGGTATAGAGGGATTTTTCATTTTCAATATTTCTTCAAATATCTAATATGACATGGCACGCAGAATGGTGGGGTGCAGAATATCTATTTCCATCTGAATAACATTAATTCGTCTACAGAAATCATTGTCGGGTCGTTAGAAGGGGTATAGAGGGATTTTTCATTTTCAAAATTACCTCAAAATCAAATATGACTTGGCACGCATCATAGTGGGGTGCAAAGTATCCATGTCCATCTGAATAACAATAATTCGCCTACAGAAATCATTGTCGGGTCGTCAGAGGGGGTATAGAGGGATTTTTCATTTTCAAAATTACCTCAAAATGAAATATGACTTGGCACGCATCATGGTGGGGTGCAGAATATCCAGTTCCATCTGAACAACAATAAATTATCAACAAAAATCATTGTCGGGTCGTTAGAGGGGGTATAGAGGGATTTTTCATTTTCAATATATCTTCAAAAATCCAATATGACTTGGCACGCATCATAGTGGGGTGCAAAGTATCCATGTCCATCTGAATAACAATAATTCTTCAATTTAAATCATTGTCGTGTCGTCAGAGGGGGTATAGAGGTATTTTTCATTTTCAAAATTACTTCAAAAATCTAATATGACTTGGCACGCACCATAATAGGGTGCAGAATATCCATTTCCATCTGAATAACAAGAATTCGTCGACAGAAATCAATTTCGGGTCGTTAGAGGGGGTATAGAGGGATTTTTCATTTTCAAAATTACCTCAAAATCAAATATGACTTGGCACGCAACATGGTGGGGTGCAGAATATTCATTTCCTTCTGAATAACAATAATTCGTCAACAGAAATCATTGTCGGGTCATTAGAGGGGGTATAGAAGGATTTTTCATTTTCAATATTTCTTCAAAAATCCAATATGACTTGGCCCGCATCATGGTGGGGTGCAGAATATTCATTTCCATCTGACTAACAATAATTCGTCAACAGAAATCATTGTCGGGTCGTCTGAAGGGGTATAGAGGGATTTTACATTTTCAAAATGACTTCAAAAATCAAATATGACTTGGCAGGCATCATGGTGGGGTACAGAATATCCATTTCCATTTCAATAACAATAATTTGTCAACAGAAATCATTGTCGGGACGTCAGAGGGGGTATAGAGGGATTTTTCATTTTCAAAATTACCTCAAACTCAAATATGACTTGGCACGCAACATGGTTTGGTGCAGAATATCCAATTCCATCTGAATAACAATAATTCGTCAGCAGAAATCATTGTCGGGTCGTTAGAGGGGATATAAAGGGATTTTTCATTTTCAATATTTCTTCAAAAATCTAATATGACATGGCACGCATAATGGTGGGGTGCAGAATATCTATTTCCATCTGAATAACAATAATTCGTCTACAGAAATCATTGTCGGGTCGTTAGAGGGGGTATAGAGGGATTTTACATTTTCAAAATTGCCTCAAAATCAAATATGACTTGGCAAGCAACATTGTGGGGTGCAGATTATTCATTTCTATCTGAATAACAATAATTTATCAACAGAAATCATTGTCGGGTCGTTAGAGGGGGTTTAGAGGGATTTTTCATTTTCAATATACCTTTAAAATTCTAATATGGCTTGGCACGCATCATGGTGGTGTGCAAAGTATCCATTTCCATCTGAATAACAAGAATTCGTCAACAGAAATCAATGTCGGGTCGTTATATGGGGTATAGAGGGATTTTTCATATTCAATATTTCTTCAAATATCTAATATGACATGGCACGCAGAATGGTGGGGTGCAGAATATCTATTTCCATCTGAATAACAATAATTCGTCTACAGAAATCATTGTCGGGTCGTTAGAGGGGGTATAGAGGGATTTTTCATTTTCAAAATTACCTCATAATCAAATATGACTTGGCACGCATCATAGTGGGGTGCAAAGTATCCATGTCCATCTGAATAACAATAATTCGCCTACAGAAATCATTGTCGGGTCGTCAGAGGGGGTATAGAGGGATTTTTCATTTTCAAAATTACCTCAAAATGAAATATGACTTGGCACGCATCATGGTGGGGTGCAGAATATCCAGTTCCATCTGAACAACAATAAATTATCAACAAAAATCATTGTCGGGTCGTTAGAGGGGGTATAGAGGGATTTTTCATTTTCAATATATCTTCAAAAATCCAATATGACTTGGCACGCATCATAGTGGGGTGCAAAGTATCCATGTCCATCTGAATAACAATAATTCTTCAATTTAAATCATTGTCGTGTCGTCAGAGGGGGTATAGAGGTATTTTTCATTTTCAAAATTACTTCAAAAATCTAAAATGACTTGGCACGCACCATAATAGGGTGCAGAATATCCATTTCCATCTGAATAACAAGAATTCGTCGACAGAAATCAATTTCGGGTCGTTAGAGGGGGTATAGAGGGATTTTTCATTTTCAAAATTACCTCAAAATCAAATATGACTTGGCACGCAACATGGTGGGGTGCAGAATATTCATTTCCTTCTGAATAACAATAATTCGTCAACAGAAATCATTGTCGGGTCATTAGAGGGGGTATAGAAGGATTTTTCATTTTCAATATTTCTTCAAAAATCCAATATGACTTGGCCCGCATCATGGTGGGGTGCAGAATATTCATTTCCATCTGACTAACAATAATTCGTCAACAGAAATCATTGTCGGGTCGTCTGAAGGGGTATAGAGGGATTTTACATTTTCAAAATGACTTCAAAAATCAAATATGACTTGGCACGCATCATGGTGGGGTACAGAATATCCATTTCCATTTCAATAACAATAATTTGTCAACAGAAATCATTGTCGGGACGTCAGAGGGAGTATAGAGCGATTTCTCATTTTCAAAATTACTTCAAAAATCTAATATGACTTGGCACGCATCATAGTGGTGTGCAAAGTATCCATATATATCTAAATAACAACAATTCGTCAACAGAAATCATTGTCGGGTCGTCAGAGGGGGTATAGAGGGATTTTTCATAAACAAAATGATTTCAAAAATCAAATATGACAAGGCACGCATCATGGCGGGGTGCGAAATATCCATTTCTATCTGACTAACATTAATTCGTCAACATAAATCATTGTCGTGTCGTCAGAGGGGTTATGGAGGGATTTTTCATTTTCAAAATTACTTCAAAAATCTAATATAACTTGGCACGCATCATGGTGGGATGCAAAGTATCCATGTCCATCTGAATAACAATAATTCGTCAATTTAAATCATTGTCGTGTCGTCAGAGGGGGTATAGAGGTATTTCTCAATTTCAAAATTACTTCAAAAATCTAATATGACTTGGCACGCATCACAGTGGTGTGCAAAGTATCCATATATATCTAAATAACAATAATTCGTCAACAGAAATCATTGTCGGGACGTCAGAGGGGGTATAGAGGGATTTTTCATTTTCAAAATTACCTCAAACTCAAATATGCCTTGGCACGCAACATGGTTTGGTGCAGAATATCCAATTCCATCTGAATAACAATAATTCGTCAGCAGAAATCATTGTCGGGTCGTTATATGGGGTATAGAGGGATTTTTCATTTTCAATATTTCTTCAAATATCTAATATGACATGGCACGCAGAATGGTGGGGTGCAGAATATCTATTTCCATCTGAATAACAATAATTCGTCTACAGAAATCATTGTCGGGTCGTTAGAGGGGGTATAGAGGGATTTTTCATTTTCAAAATTACCTCAAAATCAAATATGACTTGGCACGCATCATAGTGGGGTGCAAAGTATCCATGTCCATCTGAATAACAATAATTCGCCTACAGAAATCATTGTCGGGTCGTCAGAGGGGGTATAGAGGGATTTTTCATTTTCAAAATTACCTCAAAATGAAATATGACTTGGCACGCATCATGGTGGGGTGCAGAATATCCAGTTCCATCTGAACAACAATAAATTATCAACAAAAATCATTGTCGGGTCGTTAGAGGGGGTATAGAGGGATTTTTCATTTTCAATATATCTTCAAAAATCCAATATGACTTGGCACGCATCATAGTGGGGTGCAAAGTATCCATGTCCATCTGAATAACAATAATTCTTCAATTTAAATCATTGTCGTGTCGTCAGAGGGGGTATAGAGGTATTTTTCATTTTCAAAATTACTTCAAAAATATAATATGACTTGGCACGCACCATAATAGGGTGCAGAATATCCATTTCCATCTGAATAACAAGAATTCGTCGACAGAAATCAATTTCGGGTCGTTAGAGGGGGTATAGAGGGATTTTTCATTTTCAAAATTACCTCAAAATCAAATATGACTTGGCACGCAACATGGTGGGGTGCAGAATATTCATTTCCTTCTGAATAACAATAATTCGTCAACAGAAATCATTGTCGGGTCATTAGAGGGGGTATAGAAGGATTTTTCATTTTCAATATTTCTTCAAAAATCCAATATGACTTGGCCCGCATCATGGTGGGGTGCAGAATATTCATTTCCATCTGACTAACAATAATTCGTCAACAGAAATCATTGTCGGGTCGTCTGAAGGGGTATAGAGGGATTTTACATTTTCAAAATGACTTCAAAAATCAAATATGACTTGGCACGCATCATGGTGGGGTACAGAATATCCATTTCCATTTCAATAACAATAATTTGTCAACAGAAATCATTGTCGGGACGTCAGAGGGAGTATAGAGCGATTTCTCATTTTCAAAATTACTTCAAAAATCTAATATGACTTGGCACGCATCATAGTGGTGTGCAAAGTATCCATATATATCTAAATAACAACAATTCGTCAACAGAAATCATTGTCGGGTCGTCAGAGGGGGTATAGAGGGATTTTTCATAAACAAAATGATTTCAAAAATCAAATATGACAAGGCACGCATCATGGCGGGGTGCGAAATATCCATTTCTATCTGACTAACATTAATTCGTCAACATAAATCATTGTCGTGTCGTCAGAGGGGTTATGGAGGGATTTTTCATTTTCAAAATTACTTCAAAAATCTAATATAACTTGGCACGCATCATGGTGGGATGCAAAGTATCCATGTCCATCTGAATAACAATAATTCGTCAATTTAAATCATTGTCGTGTCGTCAGAGGGGGTATAGAGGTATTTCTCAATTTCAAAATTACTTCAAAAATCTAATATGACTTGGCACGCATCACAGTGGTATGCAAAGTATCCATATATATCTAAATAACAATAATTCGTCAACAGAAATCATTGTCGGGACGTCAGAGGGGGTATAGAGGGATTTTTCATTTTCAAAATTACCTCAAACTCAAATATGCCTTGGCACGCAACATGGTTTGGTGCAGAATATCCAATTCCATCTGAATAACAATAATTCGTCAGCAGAAATCATTGTCGGGTCGTTAGAGGGGATATAAAGGGATTTTTCATTTTCAATATTTCTTCAAAAATCTAATATGACTTGGCACGCATCATGGTGGGGTGCAGAATATCCATTTCCATCTGAATAACAATAATTCGTCAACAGAAATCATTGTCGGGTCGTCAGAGGGGGTATAGAGGGATTTTTCATTTTCAAAATTACTTCAAAAATCTAATATGACTTGGCACGCATCATGGTGGGGTGCAAAGTATCCATGTCCATCTGAATAACAATAATTCGTCAACATAAATCATTGTCGTGTCGTCAGAGGGGGTATAGAGGGATTTTTCATTTTCAAAATTACTTCAAAAATGAAATATGACTTGGCACGTATCATGATGGAGTGCATAATATCCATTTTCATCTAAATTACAATAATTCGTCAACAGAAATTATTGTCGGGTCGTCAGAGGGGGTTAAAGGGAATTTTTATTTTCAAAATTACTTCAAAAATCGAATATAACTTGGCACGCAGCTTAGTAGGGTGCAAAATATTCATTTCCATCTGAATAACAACAATTCCCCAACAGGAATCATTGTCGGGTCGTCAGAGGGGGTATAGAGGGATTTCTCATTATCAAAATGACTTCAAAAATCAAATATAACTTGGCACGCATCATAGTAGGGTGCAGAATATATATTTCCATCTGAATAACAAGAATTCGTCAACAGAAATCATTGTCGGGTCGTTAGAGGGGGTATAGAGGGATTTTTCATTATCAATATTTCTTTAAAAATCTAATATGGCTTGGCACGCATCATGGTGGGGTGCAGAATATCCATTTCCATCTGAATAACAATAATTCGTCAACAGAACTCATTGTCGGGTAGTCAGAGGGGGTATAGAGTGATTTTTCATTTTCAAAATGACTTAAAAAATCAAATATGACTTGGCACGCATCATGGTGGGGTGCAGAATATCCATTACCATTTGAATAACATTAATTCGTCAACAGAAATCATTGACGGGTCGTTGAAGGGGGTATAGAGGGATTTTTCGTTTTTGAAATTTCTTCAAAAATCTAATATGACTTGGCACGCATCATGGTGGGGTGTAGAATATCCATTTCCATCTGAATAACAATAATTCGTCCAATCATTGTCGGGTCGTTAGAGGGGGTATAGAGGGATTTTTCATTTTCAATTTATCTTCAAAAATCTAATATGACTTGGCACGCATCATGGTGGGGTGCAAAGTATCCATGTCCATCTGAATAACAATAATTCGTCAACAGAAATCATTGTCGGGTCGTCAGAGGGGGTATAGAGGGATTTTTCATTTTCAAAATGACTACAAAAATCAAATATGACTTGGCACGCATCATGGTGGGGTGCAGAATATCCATTTTCATCTGAATAAGAATAATTCGTCAACAGAACTCATTGTCGGGTCGTCAGAGGGGGTATAGAGGGATTTTTCATTTTCAAAATGACTTCAAAAATCAAATATGACTTGGCACGCATCATGGTGGGGTACAGAATATCCATTTCCATCTCAATAACAATAATTTGTCAGCAGAAATTATTGTCGGGTCGTCAGAGGGGGTATAGAGGGATTTTTCATTTTCAAAATTACCTCAAAATCAAATATGACTTGGCACGCAACATGGTGGGGTGCAGAATATCCATTTCCATCTGATTAACAATAATTCGTTAACAGAAATCATTGACGGGTCGTTGGAGGGGGTATAGAGTGATTTTTCAATTTCAATATTTCTTCAAAAACCTAATACGACTTGTCACGCATCATGGTGGGGTGCAGCATATCTATTTCCATCTGAATAACAATAATTCGTCGACAGAAATTATTGTCGGGTCGTTAGAGGGGGTATAGAGGGATTTTTCATTTTCAATATTTCTTCAAAAATCCAATATGACTTGGCACGCCTCATGGTAGGGTGCAGAATATCCATTTCCATCTGAATAACAATAATTCGCCAACAGAAATCATTGTCGGGTCGTCAGAGGGGGTATAGAGTTATTCTCATTTTCAAAATTACTTCAAAAATATAATATGACTTGGCACGCATCATAGTGGTGTGCAAAGTATCCATATAAATCTAAATAACAATAATTCGTCAACAGAAATCATTGTCGGGTCGTTAGAGGGGGTATAGGGGGATTTTTCATTTTCTATATTTCTACAAATATCTAATATCACTTGGCACGCATTATGGTGGGGTGCAGAATATCCATATCTATCTGAATAACAATAATTCCTTAACAGAAATTATTGTCGTGTCGTCAGAGGGGGTATAGAAGGATTTTTCATTTTCAAAATTACCTCAAAATCAAATATGACTTGGCACGCATCATGGTGGGGTGCAAAGTATTCATGTATATCTAACTAACAATGATTCGTTAACAGAAATCATTGTCGTGTCGTCAGAGGGGGTATAGAGGGATTTTTCATTTTCAAAATTACCTCAAAATCAAATATGACTTGGCACGCAACAAGGTGGGGTGCAGAATATCCATTTCCATCTGAATAACAATAATTCGTCAGCAGAAATCATTGTCGGGTCGTCAGAGAGGGTATGGAGGGATTTTTCATTTTCAAAATTACTTCAAAAATCTAATATGACTTGGCACGCATCATAGTAGGGTGCAGAATATATATTTCCATCTGAATAACAAGCATTCGTCAACAGAAATCATTGTCGGGTCGTTAGAGGGGGTAGAGAGGGATTTTTCATTATCAAAATTACTTCAAAAATCTTATATGACTTGGCACGCATCATAGTAGGGTGCAGAATATATATTTCCATCTGAATAACAAGAATTCGTCAACAGAAATCATTGTCGGGTCGTCAGAGGGATTTTTCATTTTCAAAATTACTTCAAAAATCTAATATGACTTGGCACGCATCATAGTAGGGTGCAGAATATATATTTCCATCTGAATAACAAGCATTCGTCAACAGAAATCATTGTCGGGTCGTTAGAGGGGGTATAGAGGGATTTTTCATTATCAAAATTACTTCAAAAATCTAATATGACTTGGCACGCATCATAGTAGGGTGCAGAATATATATTTCCATCTGAATAACAAGAATTCGTCAACAGAAATCATTGTCGGGTCGTCAGAGGGGGTATAGAGGGATTTTTCATTTTCAAAATTACTTCAAAAATCTAATATGACTTGGCACGCATCATAGTAGGGTGCAGAATATACATTTCCATCTGAATAACAAGCATTCGTCAACAGAAATCATTGTCGGGTCGTTAGAGGGGGTATAGAGGGATTTTTCATTATATATATTATATTATTGTCGTGTCGTCAGAGGGGGTATAGAAGGATTTTTCATTTTCAAAATTACCTCAAAATCAAATATGACTTGGCACGCATCATGGTGGGGTGCAAAGTATTCATGTATATCTAACTAACAATGATTCGTTAACAGAAATCATTGTCGTGTCGTCAGAGGGGGTATAGAGGGATTTTTCATTTTCAAAATTACCTCAAAATCAAATATGACTTGGCACGCAACAAGGTGGGGTGCAGAATATCCATTTCCATCTGAATAACAATAATTCGTCAGCAGAAATCATTGTCGGGTCGTCAGAGAGGGTATGGAGGGATTTTTCATTTTCAAAATTACTTCAAAAATCTAATATGACTTGGCACGCATCATAGTAGGGTGCAGAATATATATTTCCATCTGAATAACAAGCATTCGTCAACAGAAATCATTGTCGGGTCGTTAGAGGGGGTAGAGAGGGATTTTTCATTATCAAAATTACTTCAAAAATCTTATATGACTTGGCACGCATCATAGTAGGGTGCAGAATATATATTTCCATCTGAATAACAAGAATTCGTCAACAGAAATCATTGTCGGGTCGTCAGAGGGATTTTTCATTTTCAAAATTACTTCAAAAATCTAATATGACTTGGCACGCATCATAGTAGGGTGCAGAATATATATTTCCATCTGAATAACAAGCATTCGTCAACAGAAATCATTGTCGGGTCGTTAGAGGGGGTATAGAGGGATTTTTCATTATCAAAATTACTTCAAAAATCTAATATGACTTGGCACGCATCATAGTAGGGTGCAGAATATATATTTCCATCTGAATAACAAGAATTCGTCAACAGAAATCATTGTCGGGTCGTCAGAGGGGGTATAGAGGGATTTTTCATTTTCAAAATTACTTCAAAAATCTAATATGACTTGGCACGCATCATAGTAGGGTGCAGAATATACATTTCCATCTGAATAACAAGCATTCGTCAACAGAAATCATTGTCGGGTCGTTAGAGGGGGTATAGAGGGATTTTTCATTATCAAAATTACTTCAAAAATCTAATATGACTTGGCACGCATCATAGTAGGGTGCAGAATATATATTTCCATCTGAATAACAAGAATTCGTCAACAGAAATCATTGTTGGGTCGTTAGAGGGGGTATAGAGGGATTTTTCATTTTCAAAATTTCTTCAGAAAACTAATATGATTTGGCACGCATCATGGTGGGGTGCAGAATATCCCTTTCCATCTGAATAACAAAAATTTGTCAACAGAAATCATTGTCGGGTCGTTAGAGGGTGTATAGAGGGATTTTTCATTTTCAATATATCTTCAAAAATCTAATATGACTTGGCACGCATCATGGTGGGGAGCAAAGTATCCATGTCCATCTGAATAAAAATAATTCGTCGAAAGAAATCATTGTCGGGTCGTCAGAGGGGGTATAGAGGGATTTTTCATAATCAAAATGATTTCAAAAATCAAATATGACAAGGCACGCATCATGTCGGGGTGCAGAATATCCATTTCTATCTGACTAACATCAATTCGTCAACATAAATCATTGTCGTGTAGTCAGAGGGGGTAAGGAGGGATTTTTCATTTTCAAAATTACTTCAAATATCTAATATGACTTGGCACGCATCATGGTGGGATGCAAAGTATCCATGTCCATCTGAATAACAATAATTCGTCAATTTAAATAATTGTCGTGTCGTCAGAGGGGGTATAGAGCTATATCTCATTTTCAAAATTACTTCAAAAATCTAATATGACTTGGCACGCATCATAGTGGTGTGCAAAGTATCCATATATATCTAAATAACAATAATTCGTCAACAGAAATCATTGTCGGGTCGTTAGAGGGGGTATAGAGGGATTTTCCATCTTCAATATTTCTTCAAAAAACTAATATCACTTGGCACGCATCATGGTGGGGTGCAGAATATCCATGTCTATCTGAGTTACAATAATTCCCTAACAGAAATCATTGTCGTGTCGTCAGAGGGGATATAGGGGGATTTTTCATTTTCAAAATTACCTCAAAATCAAATATGACTTGGCACGCATCATGGTGGGGTGCAAAGTATTCATGTATATCTAACTAACAATGATTCGTTAACAGAAATCATTGTCGTGTCGTCAAAGGCGGTATAGAGGGATTTTTCATTTTCAAATTTACATCATAAATCAAATATGACTTAGCACGCATCATGGTGGGTTGCAAAGTATCCATGTTCATCTGAATAACGATAATTCGTCAACATAAATCATTGTCGTGTCGTCAGAGGGGGTATAGAGGGATATTTCATTTTCAAAATTACTTCAAAAATCAAATATGACTTGGCATGTATCATGGAGGAGTGCATAATATCCATTTTCATCTAAATAACAATAATTCGTCAACAGAAATTATTGTCGGGTCGGCAGAGGGGGTTGAAGGGAATTTTCTTTTTCAAAACTACTTCAAAAATCGAATATAACTTGGCACGCATCATAGTAAGGTGCAAAATCTTCTTTTTCATCTGAATAACAATAATTCGTCAACAGAAATCATTGTCGGGTCGTCAGAGGGGGTATAGAGGGATTATTCATTACTAAAATGACTTCAAAAATCAAATATGACTTGGCACGCATCATGGTGGGGTACAGAATATCCATTTTCATCTCAATAACAATAATTTGTCAACAGAAATCATTGTCGGGTCGTCAGAGGGGGTATAGAGGGATTTTTCATTTTCAAAATGACTTCAAAAATCTAATATGACTTGGCACGCATCATGGTGGGGTGCCGAATATCCATTTCCATCTGAATAACAATAATTTATCAACAGAAGTCATTGTCGGGTCGTTAGAGGGGGTATAGAGGGATTTTTCATTTTCAATATATCTTCAAAAATCTAATATGACTTGGCACGCATCATGGTGGGGTGCAGGATATCCACCTCCATCTGAATAACAATAATTTATCAACAGAAATCATTGTCGGGTCGTTAGAGGGGGTATAGAGGGATTTTTCATTTTCAATATATCTTCAAAAATCTAATATGACTTGGCACGCATCATGGTGGGGTGCAAAGTATCCATTTCCATCTGAATAACAAGAATTCGTCAACAGAAATCAATGTCGGGTCGTTAGATGGGGTATAGAGGGATTTTTCATTTTCAATATTTCTTCAAAAATCTAATATGACATGGCACGCATAATGGTGGGGTGCAGAATATCTATTTCCATCTGAATAACAATAATTCGTCTACAGAAATCATTGTCGTGTCGTCAGAGGGGGTATAGAGGGATTTTTCATTTTCAAAATTACCTCAAAATCAAATATGACTTGGCACGCAACATGGTGGGGGCAGAATATTCATTTTCATCTGAATAACAATAACTCGTCAACAGAAATCATTGTCGGGTCGTTAGAGGGGGTATAGAGGGATTTTTCATTTTCAATATTTCTTCAAAAATCTTATATGGATTGGCACGCATCATGGTGGGGTGCAGAATATCCATTTCCATCTCAATAACAATAATTTGTCAACAGAAATCATTGTCGGGTCGTTAGAGGGGGTATAGAGGGATTTTTCATTTTCAAAATTACCTCAAAATTTAATATGACTTGGCACGCAACATGGTGGGGGCAGAATATTCATTTTCATCTGAATAAAAATAACTCGTCAACAGAAATCATTGTCGGGTCGTTAGAGGGGGTATAGAGGGATTTTTCATTTTCAATATTTCTTCAAAAATCTTATATGAATTGGCACGCATCATGGTGGGGTGCAGAATATCCATTTCCATCTCAATAACAATAATTTGTCAACAGAAATCATTGTCGGGTCGTCAGAGGGGGTATAGAGGGATTTTTCATTTTCAAAATTACTTCAAAAATCTAATATTACTTGGCACGCATCATGGTGGGGTGCAGAATATCCATATCTATCTGAATAACAATAATTCCTTAACAGAAATTATTGTTGTGTCGTCAGAGGGGGTATAGAGGGATTATTCATTTTCAAATTTACTTCATAAATCAAATATGACTTGGCACGCATCATGGTGGGTTGCAAAGTATCCATGTTCATCTGAATAACGATAATTCGTCAACATAAATCATTGTCGTGTCGTCAGAGGGGGTATAGAGGGATATTTCATTTTCAAAATTAATTCAAAAATCAAATATGACTTGGCATGTATCATGGAGGAGTGCATAATATCCATTTTCATCTAAATAACAATAATTCGTCAACAGAAATTATTGTCGGGTCGGCAGAGGGGGTTGAAGGGAATTTTCTTTTTCAAAACTACTTCAAAAATCGAATATAACTTGGCACGCATCATAGTAAGGTGCAAAATCTTCATTTTCATCTGAATAACAATAATTCGTCAACAGAAATCATTGTCGGGTCGTCAGAGGGGGTATAGAGGGATTATTCATTACTAAAATGACTTCAAAAATCAAATATGACTTGGCACGCATCATGGTGGGGTACAGAATATCCATTTTCATCTCAATAACAATAATTTGTCAACAGAAATCATTGTCGGGTCGTCAGAGGGGGTATAGAGGGATTTTTCATTTTCAAAATGACTTCAAAAATCTAATATGACTTGGCACGCATCATGGTGGGGTGCCGAATATCCATTTCCATCTGAATAACAATAATTTATCAACAGAAGTCATTGTCGGGTCGTTAGAGGGGGTATAGAGGGATTTTTCATTTTCAATATATCTTCAAAAATCTAATATGACTTGGCACGCATCATGGTGGGGTGCAGGATATCCACCTCCATCTGAATAACAATAATTTATCAACAGAAATCATTGTCGGGTCGTTAGAGGGGGTATAGAGGGATTTTTCATTTTCAATATATCTTCAAAAATCTAATATGACTTGGCACGCATCATGGTGGGGTGCAAAGTATCCATATCCATCTGAATAACAAGAATTCGTCAACAGAAATCAATGTCGGGTCGTTAGATGGGGTATAGAGGGATTTTTCATTTTCAATATTTCTTCAAAAATCTAATATGACATGGCACGCATAATGGTGGGGTGCAGAATATCTATTTCCATCTGAATAACAATAATTCGTCTACAGAAATCATTGTCGGGTCGTTAGAGGGGGTATAGAGGGATTTTACATTTTCAAAATTGCCTCAAAATCAAATATGACTTGGCAAGCAACATTGTGGGGTGCAGATTATTCATTTCTATCTGAATAACAATAATTTATCAACAGAAATCATTGTCGGGTCGTTAGAGGGGGTTTAGAGGGATTTTTCATTTTCAATATACCTTTAAAATTCTAATATGGCTTGGCACGCATCATGGTGGTGTGCAAAGTATCCATTTCCATCTGAATAACAAGAATTCGTCAACAGAAATCAATGTCGGGTCGTTATATGGGGTATAGAGGGATTTTTCATTTTCAATATTTCTTCAAATATCTAATATGACATGGCACGCAGAATGGTGGGGTGCAGAATATCTATTTCCATCTGAATAACATTAATTCGTCTACAGAAATCATTGTCGGGTCGTTAGAAGGGGTATAGAGGGATTTTTCATTTTCAAAATTACCTCAAAATCAAATATGACTTTGCACGCATCATAGTGGGGTGCAAAGTATCCATGTCCATCTGAATAACAATAATTCGCCTACAGAAATCATTGTCGGGTCGTCAGAGGGGGTATAGAGGGATTTTTCATTTTCAAAATTACCTCAAAATGAAATATGACTTGGCACGCATCATGGTGGGGTGCAGAATATCCAGTTCCATCTGAACAACAATAAATTATCAACAAAAATCATTGTCGGGTCGTTAGAGGGGGTATAGAGGGATTTTTCATTTTCAATATATCTTCAAAAATCCAATATGACTTGGCACGCATCATAGTGGGGTGCAAAGTATCCATGTCCATCTGAATAACAATAATTCTTCAATTTAAATCATTGTCGTGTCGTCAGAGGGGGTATAGAGGTATTTTTCATTTTCAAAATTACTTCAAAAATCTAATATGACTTGGCACGCACCATAATAGGGTGCAGAATATCCATTTCCATCTGAATAACAAGAATTCGTCGACAGAAATCAATTTCGGGTCGTTAGAGGGGGTATAGAGGGATTTTTCATTTTCAATATTTCTTCAAAAATCCAATATGACTTGGCCCGCATCATGGTGGGGTGCAGAATATTCATTTCCATCTGACTAACAATAATTCGTCAACAGAAATCATTGTCGGGTCATTAGAGGGGGTATAGAAGGATTTTTCATTTTCAATATTTCTTCAAAAATCCAATATGACTTGGCCCGCATCATGGTGGGGTGCAGAATATTCATTTCCATCTGACTAACAATAATTCGTCAACAGAAATCATTGTCGGGTCGTCTGAAGGGGTATAGAGGGATTTTACATTTTCAAAATGACTTCAAAAATCAAATATGACTTGGCAGGCATCATGGTGGGGTACAGAATATCCATTTCCATTTCAATAACAATAATTTGTCAACAGAAATCATTGTCGGGACGTCAGAGGGAGTATAGAGCGATTTCTCATTTTCAAAATTACTTCAAAAATCTAATATGACTTGGCACGCATCATAGTGGTGTGCAAAGTATCCATATATATCTAAATAACAACAATTCGTCAACAGAAATCATTGTCGGGTCGTCAGAGGGGGTATAGAGGGATTTTTCATAAACAAAATGATTTCAAAAATCAAATATGACAAGGCACGCATCATGGCGGGGTGCGAAATATCCATTTCTATCTGACTAACGTTAATTCGTCAACATAAATCATTGTCGTGTCGTCAGAGGGGTTATGGAGGGATTTTTCATTTTCAAAATTACTTCAAAAATCTAATATAACTTGGCACGCATCATGGTGGGATGCAAAGTATCCATGTCCATCTGAATAACAATAATTCGTCAATTTAAATCATTGTCGTGTCGTCAGAGGGGGTATAGAGGTATTTCTCAATTTCAAAATTACTTCAAAAATCTAATATGACTTGGCACGCATCACAGTGGTGTGCAAAGTATCCATATATATCTAAATAACAATAATTCGTCAACAGAAATCATTGTCGGGACGTCAGAGGGGGTATAGAGGGATTTTTCATTTTCAAAATTACCTCAAAATCAAATATGACTTGGCACGTAACATGGTTTGGTGCAGAATATCCATTTCCATCTGAATAACAATAATTCGTCAGCATAAATCATTGTCGGGTCGTTAGAGGGGATATAAAGGGATTTTTCATTTTCAATATTTCTTCAAAAATCTAATATGACTTGGCACGCATCATGGTGGGGTGCAGAATATCCATTTCCATCTGAATAACAATAATTCGTCAACAGAAATCATTGTCGGGTCGTCAGAGGGGGTATAGAGGGATTTTTCATTTTCAAAATTACTTCAAAAATCTAATATGACTTGGCACGCATCATGGTGGGGTGCAAAGTATCCATGTCCATCTGAATAACAATAATTCGTCAACATAAATCATTGTCGTGTCGTCAGAGGGGGTATAGAGGGATTTTTCATTTTCAAAATTACTTCAAAAATGAAATATGACTTGGCACGTATCATGATGGAGTGCATAATATCCATTTTCATCTAAATTACAATAATTCGTCAACAGAAATTATTGTCGGGTCGTCAGAGGGGGTTAAAGGGAATTTTTATTTTCAAAATTACTTCAAAAATCGAATATAACTTGGCACGCAGCTCAGTAGGGTGCAAAATATTCATTTCCATCTGAATAACAATAATTCCCCAACAGGAATCATTGTCGGGTCGTCAGAGGGGGTATAGAGGGATTTCTCATTATCAAAATGACTTCAAAAATCAAATATAACTTGGCACGCATCATAGTAGGGTGCAGAATATATATTTCCATCTGAATAACAAGAATTCGTCAACAGAAATCATTGTCGGGTCGTTAGAGGGGGTATAGAGGGATTTTTCATTATCAATATTTCTTTAAAAATCTAATATGGCTTGGCACGCATCATGGTGGGGTGCAGAATATCCATTTCCATCTGAATAACAATAATTCGTCAACAGAACTCATTGTCGGGTAGTAAGAGGGGGTATAGAGTGATTTTTCATTTTCAAAATTACTTCAAAAATCTAATATGACTTGGCACGCATCATGGTGGGGTGCAAAGTATCCATGTCCATCTGAATAACAATAATTCGTCAACATAAATCATTGTTGTGTCGTCAGAGGGGGTATAGAGGGATTTTTCATTTTCAATATTTCTTCAAAAATCTTATATGAATTGGCACACATCATGGTGGGGTGCAGAATATCCATTTCCATCTCAATTACAATAATTTGTCAACAGAAATCATTGTCGGGTCGTCAGAGGGGGTGTAGAGGGATTTTTCATTTTCAAAATGACTTCAAAAATCTAATATTACTTGGCACGCATCATGGTGGGGTGCAGAATATCCATATCTATCTGAATAACAATAATTCCTTAACAGATATTTTTGTTGTGTCGTCAGAGGGGGTATAGAGGGATTTTTCAATTTCAAAATTACCTCAAAATTCAATATGACTTGGCACGCAACATGGTGGGGGCAGAATATTCATTTTCATCTGTATAACAATAATTCGTCAACAGAAATCATTGTCGGGTCGTTAGAAGGGGTATAGAGGGATATTTCATTTTCAATATTTCTTCAAAAATCTAATATTACTTGGCACGCATCATGGTGGGGTGCATAATATTTATATCTATCTGAATAACAATAATTTCTTAACAGAAATTATTGTCGTGTCGTCAGAGGGGGTATAGATGGATTTTTCATTTTCAAAATTACCTCAAAATCAAATATGACCTGGCACGCAACATGGTGGGGTACAGAATATCCATTTCTATCTGAATAACAATAATTCGTCAACAGAAATCATTGTCGGGTCGTTAGAGGGGGTATAGAGGGATTTTTCATTTTCAAAATTACCTCAAAATCAAATATGACTTGGCACGCATCATGGTGGGGTGCAGAATATTCATTTCTATCTGAATAACAATAATTTATCAACAGAAATCATTGTCGGGTCGTTAGAGGGGGTATAGAGGGATTTTTCATTTTCAAAATCAGCTCAAAATTTAATATGACTTTGCACGCATCATGGTGGGGTGCAAAGTATCCATTTCCATCTGAATAACAATAATTCGTCAACATAAATCATTGTCGGGTCGTTAAAGGGGGTATAGAGTGATTTTTCATTTTCAATATATGTTCAAAAATCTAATATGACTTGGCACGTATCATGGTGGAGTGCATAATATCCATTTCCATCTAAATAACAATATTTCGTCAACAGATATCATTGTCGGGTCGTTAGAGGGGGTATAGAGGGATTTTTCAGTTTCAAAATTACTTCAAAAATCAAATATGACTTGGCACGTATCATGGTGGAGTGCATAATATCCATTTTCATCTAAATTAAAATAATTTGTCAACAGAAATCATTGTCGGGTCGTCAGAGGGGGTATAGAGGGATTTTTCATTATCAAAATGACTTCAAAAGTCAAATATGACTTGGCACGCATCATAGTAGGGTGCAGAATATATGTTTCCATCTGAATAACAAGAAGTTGTTAACAGAAATCATTGTCGGGTCGTTAGAGGGGGTATAGAGGGATTTTTCATTTTCAAAATTACCTCAAAATCAAATATGACTTGGCACGCAACATGGTGGGGTGCAGAATATTCATTTTCATCTGAATAACAATAATTCGTCAACAGAAATCATTGTCGGGTCGTTAGAGGGGGTATAGAAGGATTTTTCATTTCCAATATTTCTTCAAAAATCCAATATGACTTGGCACGCATCATGGTGGGGTGCAGAATATCCATTTCTATCTGAATAACAATAATTTGTCAACAGAAATCATTGTCCGTCGTCAAAGGGGGTATAAAGGGATTTTTCATTTTCAAAATTACTTCAAAAATCTAATATGACTTGGCACGCATCATGGTGGGGTGCTAAGTATCCATGTCCATCTGAATAACAATAATTCGTCTACATAAATCATTGTCGTGTCGTCAGAGGGGGTATAGAGGGACTTAAAATTTTCAAAATTACCTCAAAATCAAATATGACTTGGCACGCAACATGATGGGGTGCAGAATATTCATTTCCATCTGAATAACAATAATTCGTCAACGGAAATCATTGTCGGGTCGTTAGAGGGGGTATAGAGGAATTTTTCATTTTCAATATTTCTTCAAAAATCCAATATGACTTGGCACGCATCATGGTGGGGTGCAAAGTATCCATTTCCATCTGAATAACAATTATTCTTCAATCTAAATAATTGTCGTGTCGTCAGAGGGGGTATAGAGATATTTTTCATTTTCAAAATTACTTCAAAAATCTAATATGACTTGGCACGCATCATACTGGGGTGCAAAGTATCCATATATATCTAAATAACAATAATTCGTCAACAGAAATCATTGTCGGGTCGTCAGAAGAGGTATAGAGGGATTTTTCATTTTCAATATTTCTTCAAAAATCTAATATTACTTGGCACGCATCATGGTGGGGTGCAGAATATCCATATCTATCTGAATAACAATAATTCCTTAACAGAAATTTTTGTTGTGTCGTCAGAGGGGGTATAGAGGGATTTTTCAATTTCAAAATAACCTCAAAATTTAATATGACTTGGCACGCAACATGGTGGGGGCAGAATATTCATTTTCATCTGAATAACAATAATTCGTTAACAGAAATCATTGTCGGGTCGTTAGAGGGGGTATAGAGGGATTTTTCATTTTCAATATTTCTTCAAAAATCTAATATTACTTGGCACGCATCATGTTGGGGTGCATAATATTTATATCTATCTGAATAACAATAATTTCTTAACAGAAATTATTGTCGTGTCGTCAGAGGGGGTATAGATGGATTTTTCATTTTCAAAATTACCTCAAAATCAAATATGACCTGGCACGCAACATGGTGGGGTACAGAATATACATTTCTATCTGAATAACAATAATTTGTCAAGAGAAATCATTGTCGGGTCGTCAGAAGAGGTATAGAGGAATTTTTCATTTTCAAAATTACATCAAATATCTAATATGACTTGGCACGCAACATGGTGGGGTGCAGAATATCCATTTCCATCTGACTAACAATAATTCGTCAAGAGAAATCATTGTCGGGTCGTAAAAAGAGGTATAGAGGGATATTTTATTTTCAAAATTACTTCAAAAATCAAATATGAGTTGGCACGTATCATGGTGGGGTGCAAAGTATCCCTGTTCATCTGAATAACATTAATTCATCAACAGAAATCATTGTCGGGACGTCAGAGGGGGTATAGAGGGATTTTTCATTATCAAAATGACTTCAACAATCAAATATGACATGGCACGCAACATGGTGGGGTGCAGACTATTTATTTTCATCTGAATTACAATAACTCGTCAACAGAAATCAATGTCGTGTCGTCAGAGGGGGTATAGAGGGATTTTTCATTATCAAAATTACTTCAAAAATCTAATATGACTTGGCACGCATCATAGTAGGGTGCAGAATATATATTTCCATCTGAATAACAAGAATTCGTCAACAGAAATCATTGTTGGGTCGTTAGAGGGGGTATAGAGGGATTTTTCATTTTCAAAATTTCTTCAGAAAACTAATATGATTTGGCACGCATCATGGTGGGGTGCAGAATATCCCTTTCCATCTGAATAACAAAAATTTGTCAACAGAAATCATTGTCGGGTCGTTAGAGGGTGTATAGAGGGATTTTTCATTTTCAATATATCTTCAAAAATCTAATATGACTTGGCACGCATCATGGTGGGGAGCAAAGTATCCATGTCCATCTGAATAAAAATAATTCGTCGAAAGAAATCATTGTCGGGTCGTCAGAGGGGGTATAGAGGGATTTTTCATAATCAAAATGATTTCAAAAATCAAATATGACAAGGCACGCATCATGTCGGGGTGCAGAATATCCATTTCTATCTGACTAACATCAATTCGTCAACATAAATCATTGTCGTGTAGTCAGAGGGGGTAAGGAGGGATTTTTCATTTTCAAAATTACTTCAAATATCTAATATGACTTGGCACGCATCATGGTGGGATGCAAAGTATCCATGTCCATCTGAATAACAATAATTCGTCAATTTAAATAATTGTCGTGTCGTCAGAGGGGGTATAGAGCTATATCTCATTTTCAAAATTACTTCAAAAATCTAATATGACTTGGCACGCATCATAGTGGTGTGCAAAGTATCCATATATATCTAAATAACAATAATTCGTCAACAGAAATCATTGTCGGGTCGTTAGAGGGGGTATAGAGGGATTTTCCATCTTCAATATTTCTTCAAAAAACTAATATCACTTGGCACGCATCATGGTGGGGTGCAGAATATCCATGTCTATCTGAGTTACAATAATTCCCTAACAGAAATCATTGTCGTGTCGTCAGAGGGGATATAGGGGGATTTTTCATTTTCAAAATTACCTCAAAATCAAATATGACTTGGCACGCATCATGGTGGGGTGCAAAGTATTCATGTATATCTAACTAACAATGATTCGTTAACAGAAATCATTGTCGTGTCGTCAAAGGCGGTATAGAGGGATTTTTCATTTTCAAATTTACATCATAAATCAAATATGACTTAGCACGCATCATGGTGGGTTGCAAAGTATCCATGTTCATCTGAATAACGATAATTCGTCAACATAAATCATTGTCGTGTCGTCAGAGGGGGTATAGAGGGATATTTCATTTTCAAAATTACTTCAAAAATCAAATATGACTTGGCATGTATCATGGAGGAGTGCATAATATCCATTTTCATCTAAATAACAATAATTCGTCAACAGAAATTATTGTCGGGTCGGCAGAGGGGGTTGAAGGGAATTTTCTTTTTCAAAACTACTTCAAAAATCGAATATAACTTGGCACGCATCATAGTAAGGTGCAAAATCTTCTTTTTCATCTGAATAACAATAATTCGTCAACAGAAATCATTGTCGGGTCGTCAGAGGGGGTATAGAGGGATTATTCATTACTAAAATGACTTCAAAAATCAAATATGACTTGGCACGCATCATGGTGGGGTACAGAATATCCATTTTCATCTCAATAACAATAATTTGTCAACAGAAATCATTGTCGGGTCGTCAGAGGGGGTATAGAGGGATTTTTCATTTTCAAAATGACTTCAAAAATCTAATATGACTTGGCACGCATCATGGTGGGGTGCCGAATATCCATTTCCATCTGAATAACAATAATTTATCAACAGAAGTCATTGTCGGGTCGTTAGAGGGGGTATAGAGGGATTTTTCATTTTCAATATATCTTCAAAAATCTAATATGACTTGGCACGCATCATGGTGGGGTGCAGGATATCCACCTCCATCTGAATAACAATAATTTATCAACAGAAATCATTGTCGGGTCGTTAGAGGGGGTATAGAGGGATTTTTCATTTTCAATATATCTTCAAAAATCTAATATGACTTGGCACGCATCATGGTGGGGTGCAAAGTATCCATTTCCATCTGAATAACAAGAATTCGTCAACAGAAATCAATGTCGGGTCGTTAGATGGGGTATAGAGGGATTTTTCATTTTCAATATTTCTTCAAAAATCTAATATGACATGGCACGCATAATGGTGGGGTGCAGAATATCTATTTCCATCTGAATAACAATAATTCGTCTACAGAAATCATTGTCGTGTCGTCAGAGGGGGTATAGAGGGATTTTTCATTTTCAAAATTACCTCAAAATCAAATATGACTTGGCACGCAACATGGTGGGGGCAGAATATTCATTTTCATCTGAATAACAATAACTCGTCAACAGAAATCATTGTCGGGTCGTTAGAGGGGGTATAGAGGGATTTTTCATTTTCAATATTTCTTCAAAAATCTTATATGGATTGGCACGCATCATGGTGGGGTGCAGAATATCCATTTCCATCTCAATAACAATAATTTGTCAACAGAAATCATTGTCGGGTCGTTAGAGGGGGTATAGAGGGATTTTTCATTTTCAAAATTACCTCAAAATTTAATATGACTTGGCACGCAACATGGTGGGGGCAGAATATTCATTTTCATCTGAATAAAAATAACTCGTCAACAGAAATCATTGTCGGGTCGTTAGAGGGGGTATAGAGGGATTTTTCATTTTCAATATTTCTTCAAAAATCTTATATGAATTGGCACGCATCATGGTGGGGTGCAGAATATCCATTTCCATCTCAATAACAATAATTTGTCAACAGAAATCATTGTCGGGTCGTCAGAGGGGGTATAGAGGGATTTTTCATTTTCAAAATTACTTCAAAAATCTAATATTACTTGGCACGCATCATGGTGGGGTGCAGAATATCCATATCTATCTGAATAACAATAATTCCTTAACAGAAATTATTGTTGTGTCGTCAGAGGGGGTATAGAGGGATTATTCATTTTCAAATTTACTTCATAAATCAAATATGACTTGGCACGCATCATGGTGGGTTGCAAAGTATCCATGTTCATCTGAATAACGATAATTCGTCAACATAAATCATTGTCGTGTCGTCAGAGGGGGTATAGAGGGATATTTCATTTTCAAAATTAATTCAAAAATCAAATATGACTTGGCATGTATCATGGAGGAGTGCATAATATCCATTTTCATCTAAATAACAATAATTCGTCAACAGAAATTATTGTCGGGTCGGCAGAGGGGGTTGAAGGGAATTTTCTTTTTCAAAACTACTTCAAAAATCGAATATAACTTGGCACGCATCATAGTAAGGTGCAAAATCTTCATTTTCATCTGAATAACAATAATTCGTCAACAGAAATCATTGTCGGGTCGTCAGAGGGGGTATAGAGGGATTATTCATTACTAAAATGACTTCAAAAATCAAATATGACTTGGCACGCATCATGGTGGGGTACAGAATATCCATTTTCATCTCAATAACAATAATTTGTCAACAGAAATCATTGTCGGGTCGTCAGAGGGGGTATAGAGGGATTTTTCATTTTCAAAATGACTTCAAAAATCTAATATGACTTGGCACGCATCATGGTGGGGTGCCGAATATCCATTTCCATCTGAATAACAATAATTTATCAACAGAAGTCATTGTCGGGTCGTTAGAGGGGGTATAGAGGGATTTTTCATTTTCAATATATCTTCAAAAATCTAATATGACTTGGCACGCATCATGGTGGGGTGCAGGATATCCACCTCCATCTGTATAACAATAATTTATCAACAGAAATCATTGTCGGGTCGTTAGAGGGGGTATAGAGGGATTTTTCATTTTCAATATATCTTCAAAAATCTAATATGACTTGGCACGCATCATGGTGGGGTGCAAAGTATCCATATCCATCTGAATAACAAGAATTCGTCAACAGAAATCAATGTCGGGTCGTTAGATGGGGTATAGAGGGATTTTTCATTTTCAATATTTCTTCAAAAATCTAATATGACATGGCACGCATAATGGTGGGGTGCAGAATATCTATTTCCATCTGAATAACAATAATTCGTCTACAGAAATCATTGTCGGGTCGTTAGAGGGGGTATAGAGGGATTTTACATTTTCAAAATTGCCTCAAAATCAAATATGACTTGGCAAGCAACATTGTGGGGTGCAGATTATTCATTTCTATCTGAATAACAATAATTTATCAACAGAAATCATTGTCGGGTCGTTAGAGGGGGTTTAGAGGGATTTTTCATTTTCAATATACCTTTAAAATTCTAATATGGCTTGGCACGCATCATGGTGGTGTGCAAAGTATCCATTTCCATCTGAATAACAAGAATTCGTCAACAGAAATCAATGTCGGGTCGTTATATGGGGTATAGAGGGATTTTTCATTTTCAATATTTCTTCAAATATCTAATATGACATGGCACGCAGAATGGTGGGGTGCAGAATATCTATTTCCATCTGAATAACATTAATTCGTCTACAGAAATCATTGTCGGGTCGTTAGAAGGGGTATAGAGGGATTTTTCATTTTCAAAATTACCTCAAAATCAAATATGACTTTGCACGCATCATAGTGGGGTGCAAAGTATCCATGTCCATCTGAATAACAATAATTCGCCTACAGAAATCATTGTCGGGTCGTCAGAGGGGGTATAGAGGGATTTTTCATTTTCAAAATTACCTCAAAATGAAATATGACTTGGCACGCATCATGGTGGGGTGCAGAATATCCAGTTCCATCTGAACAACAATAAATTATCAACAAAAATCATTGTCGGGTCGTTAGAGGGGGTATAGAGGGATTTTTCATTTTCAATATATCTTCAAAAATCCAATATGACTTGGCACGCATCATAGTGGGGTGCAAAGTATCCATGTCCATCTGAATAACAATAATTCTTCAATTTAAATCATTGTCGTGTCGTCAGAGGGGGTATAGAGGTATTTTTCATTTTCAAAATTACTTCAAAAATCTAATATGACTTGGCACGCACCATAATAGGGTGCAGAATATCCATTTCCATCTGAATAACAAGAATTCGTCGACAGAAATCAATTTCGGGTCGTTAGAGGGGGTATAGAGGGATTTTTCATTTTCAATATTTCTTCAAAAATCCAATATGACTTGGCCCGCATCATGGTGGGGTGCAGAATATTCATTTCCATCTGACTAACAATAATTCGTCAACAGAAATCATTGTCGGGTCATTAGAGGGGGTATAGAAGGATTTTTCATTTTCAATATTTCTTCAAAAATCCAATATGACTTGGCCCGCATCATGGTGGGGTGCAGAATATTCATTTCCATCTGACTAACAATAATTCGTCAACAGAAATCATTGTCGGGTCGTCTGAAGGGGTATAGAGGGATTTTACATTTTCAAAATGACTTCAAAAATCAAATATGACTTGGCAGGCATCATGGTGGGGTACAGAATATCCATTTCCATTTCAATAACAATAATTTGTCAACAGAAATCATTGTCGGGACGTCAGAGGGAGTATAGAGCGATTTCTCATTTTCAAAATTACTTCAAAAATCTAATATGACTTGGCACGCATCATAGTGGTGTGCAAAGTATCCATATATATCTAAATAACAACAATTCGTCAACAGAAATCATTGTCGGGTCGTCAGAGGGGGTATAGAGGGATTTTTCATAAACAAAATGATTTCAAAAATCAAATATGACAAGGCACGCATCATGGCGGGGTGCGAAATATCCATTTCTATCTGACTAACGTTAATTCGTCAACATAAATCATTGTCGTGTCGTCAGAGGGGTTATGGAGGGATTTTTCATTTTCAAAATTACTTCAAAAATCTAATATAACTTGGCACGCATCATGGTGGGATGCAAAGTATCCATGTCCATCTGAATAACAATAATTCGTCAATTTAAATCATTGTCGTGTCGTCAGAGGGGGTATAGAGGTATTTCTCAATTTCAAAATTACTTCAAAAATCTAATATGACTTGGCACGCATCACAGTGGTGTGCAAAGTATCCATATATATCTAAATAACAATAATTCGTCAACAGAAATCATTGTCGGGACGTCAGAGGGGGTATAGAGGGATTTTTCATTTTCAAAATTACCTCAAAATCAAATATGACTTGGCACGTAACATGGTTTGGTGCAGAATATCCATTTCCATCTGAATAACAATAATTCGTCAGCATAAATCATTGTCGGGTCGTTAGAGGGGATATAAAGGGATTTTTCATTTTCAATATTTCTTCAAAAATCTAATATGACTTGGCACGCATCATGGTGGGGTGCAGAATATCCATTTCCATCTGAATAACAATAATTCGTCAACAGAAATCATTGTCGGGTCGTCAGAGGGGGTATAGAGGGATTTTTCATTTTCAAAATTACTTCAAAAATCTAATATGACTTGGCACGCATCATGGTGGGGTGCAAAGTATCCATGTCCATCTGAATAACAATAATTCGTCAACATAAATCATTGTCGTGTCGTCAGAGGGGGTATAGAGGGATTTTTCATTTTCAAAATTACTTCAAAAATGAAATATGACTTGGCACGTATCATGATGGAGTGCATAATATCCATTTTCATCTAAATTACAATAATTCGTCAACAGAAATTATTGTCGGGTCGTCAGAGGGGGTTAAAGGGAATTTTTATTTTCAAAATTACTTCAAAAATCGAATATAACTTGGCACGCAGCTCAGTAGGGTGCAAAATATTCATTTCCATCTGAATAACAATAATTCCCCAACAGGAATCATTGTCGGGTCGTCAGAGGGGGTATAGAGGGATTTCTCATTATCAAAATGACTTCAAAAATCAAATATAACTTGGCACGCATCATAGTAGGGTGCAGAATATATATTTCCATCTGAATAACAAGAATTCGTCAACAGAAATCATTGTCGGGTCGTTAGAGGGGGTATAGAGGGATTTTTCATTATCAATATTTCTTTAAAAATCTAATATGGCTTGGCACGCATCATGGTGGGGTGCAGAATATCCATTTCCATCTGAATAACAATAATTCGTCAACAGAACTCATTGTCGGGTAGTCAGAGGGGGTATAGAGTGATTTTTCATTTTCAAAATGACTTCAAAAATCAAATATGACTTGGCACGCATCATGGTGGGGTGCAGAATATCCATTACCATTTGAATAACATTAATTCGTCAACAGAAATCATTGACGGGTCGTTGAAGGGGGTATAGAGGGATTTTTCGTTTTTGAAATTTCTTCAAAAATCTAATATGACTTGGCACGCATCATGGTGGGGTGTAGAATATCCATTTCCATCTGAATAACAATAATTCGTCCAATCATTGTCGGGTCGTTAGAGGGGGTATAGAGGGATTTTTCATTTTCAATTCATCTTCAAAAATCTAATATGACTTGGCACGCATCATGGTGGGGTGCAAAGTATCCATGTCCATCTGAATAACAATAATTCGTCAACAGAAATCATTGTCGGGTCGTCAGAGGGGGTATAGAGGGATTTTTCATTTTCAAAATGACTACAAAAATCAAATATGACTTGGCACGCATCATGGTGGGGTGCAGAATATCCATTTTCATCTGAATAAGAATAATTCGTCAACAGAACTCATTGTCGGGTCGTCAGAGGGGGTATAGAGGGATTTTTCATTTTCAAAATGACTTCAAAAATCAAATATGACTTGGCACGCATCATGGTGGGGTACAGAATATCCATTTCCATCTCAATAACAATAATTTGTCAGCAGAAATTATTGTCGGGTCGTCAGAGGGGGTATAGATGGATTTTTCATTTTCAAAATTACCTCAAAATCAAATATGACCTGGCACGCAACATGGTGGGGTACAGAATATCCATTTCTATCTGAATAACAATAATTTGTCAAGAGAAATCATTGTCGGGTCGTCAGAAGAGGTATAGAGGAATTTTTCATTTTCAAAATTACATCAAATATCTAATATGACTTGGCACGCAACACGGTGGGGTGCAGAATATCCATTTCCATCTGACTAACAATAATTCGTCAAAAGAAATCATTGTCGGGTCGTAAAAAGAGGTATAGAGGCATATTTCATTTTCAAAATTACTTCAAAAATCAAATATGAGTTGGCACGTATCATGGTGGGGTGCAAAGTATCCTTGTTCATCTGAATAACAATAATTCATCAACAGAAATCATTGTCGGGACGTCAGAGGGGGTATAGAGGGATTTTCCATTATCAAAATGACTTCAACAATCAAATATGACATGGCACGCAACATGGTGGGGTGCAGACTATTTATTTTCATCTGAATTACAATAACTCGTCAACAGAAATCAATGTCGTGTCGTCAGAGGGGGTATAGAGGAATTTATTATTTTCAAAATGACTTCAAACATGTAATATGACTTGGCACACATCATGTTGGGGTACAGAATATCCATTTCCATCTCAATAACAATAATTCGTCATCAGAAATCATTGTCGGGTCGTCAGAGGGGGTATAGAGGAATTTTTCATTTTCAAAATTTCTTCAAAAATCTAATATGACTTGGCACGCATCATGGTGGGGTGCAATGTATCCATGTCCATCTATATAACAATAATTCGTCAATTTAAATCATTGCCGGGTCGTCAGAGGGGGTATAGAGGGATTTTTTATTTTCAAAAAGACTTCAAAAATCAAATATGATATGGCACGCATCATGGAGGGGTGCAGAATATCCATTTCCATCTGAATAACAATATTTCGTCATCAGAAATCATTGTCGGGTCATTAGAGGGGGGTATAGAGGGATTTTTCATTTTCAAAATTACTTCAAAAATCAAATATGACTTGGCACGCATCATAGTAGGGTGCAAAATATTCATTTCCATCTGAATAACAATAATTTGTCAACAGAAATCATTGTCGGGTCGTCAGAGGGGGTATAGAGGGATTTTTCATTTTCAAAATTACCTCAAAATCAAATATGAATTGGCACGCATCGTGGTGGGGTACAGAATATCCATTTCCATCTGAATACAAATATTTCGTCATCAGAAATCATTGTCGGGTCATTAGAGGGGGGTATAGAGGGATTTTTCATTTTCAAAATTACTTCAAAAATCAAATATGACTTGGCACGCATCAGGGTGGGGTGCAGAATATCCAATTCCATCTGAATAACAATAATTCGTCAACAGAAATCATTGACGGGTCGTTAGAGGGGGTATAGAGGGATTTTTCATTTTCAAAATTTCTTCAAGAATCTAATATGACTTGTCACTTATCATGGTGGGGCACGAAATATCTATGTCCATCTAAATAACAATAATTCGTTAACAGAAATCATTGTCGGGTCGTCAGAAGGGGTATAGAGGGATTTTTCATTTTCAAAATTACTTCAAAAATCAAATATGACTTGGCACGTATCATGGAGGAGTGCATAATATCCATTTTCATCTTAATATCAATAATTCGTCAACAGAAATCATTGTCGGGTCGTCAGAGGGGTTAAAGGGAATTTTCTTTTTCAAAACTACTTCAAAATTCGAATATAACTTGGCACGCATCATAGTAGGGTGCAAAATCTTCATTTTCATCTGAATAACAATAATTTGTCAACAGAAATCATTGTCGGGTCGTCAGAGGGGGTATAGAGGGATTTTTCATTACCAAAATGACTTCAAAAATCAAATATGACTTGGCACGCATCATGGTGGGGTACAGAATATCCATTTTCATCTCAATAACAATAATTTGTCAACAGAATTCATTGTCGGGTCGTCAGAGGGGGTATAGAGGGATTTTTCATTATCAAAATGACTTCAAAAATCTAATATGACTTGGCACGCATCATGGTGGGGTGCAGAATATCCATTTCCATCTGAATAACAATAATTCATCAACAGAAATCATTGTCGGGTCGTTAGAGGGGGTATAGAGGGATTTTTCATTTTCAATATATCTTCAAAAATCTAATATGACTTGGCACGCATCATGGTGGGGTGCAGGATATCCATTTCCATCTGAATAACAATAATTTATCAACCGAAGTCATTGTCGGGTCGTTAGAGGGGGTATAGAGTGATTTTTCATTTTCAATATTTCTTCAAAAATCTAATATGACTTGGCACGCATAATGGTGGGGTGCAGAATATCTTCTTCCATCTGAATAACAATAATTCGTCGACAGAAACCATTGTCGGGTCGTTAGAGGGGGTATAGAGGGATTTTTCATTTTCAAAATTACCTCAAAATCAAATATGACTTGGCAAGCAACATTGTATGGTGCAGAATATTCATTTCTATCTGAATAACAATAATTTATCAACAGAAATCATTGTCGGGTCGTTAGAGGGGGTATAGAGGGATTTTTCATTTTCAAAATTACCTCAAAATCAAATATGACTTGGCACGCAACATGGTGGGGTGCAGAATATTCATTTTCATCTGAATAACAATAATTCGTCAACAGAAATCATTGTCGGGTCGTTAGAGGGGGTATAGAAGGATTTTTCATTTCCAATATTTCTTCAAAAATCCAATATGACTTGGCACGCATCATGGTGGGGTGCAGAATATCCATTTCTATCTGAATAACAATAATTTGTCAACAGAAATCATTGTCCGTCGTCAAAGGGGGTATAAAGGGATTTTTCATTTTCAAAATTACTTCAAAAATCTAATATGACTTGGCACGCATCATGGTGGGGTGCTAAGTATCCATGTCCATCTGAATAACAATAATTCGTCTACATAAATCATTGTCGTGTCGTCAGAGGGGGTATAGAGGGACTTAAAATTTTCAAAATTACCTCAAAATCAAATATGACTTGGCACGCAACATGATGGGGTGCAGAATATTCATTTCCATCTGAATAACAATAATTCGTCAACGGAAATCATTGTCGGGTCGTTAGAGGGGGTATAGAGGAATTTTTCATTTTCAATATTTCTTCAAAAATCCAATATGACTTGGCACGCATCATGGTGGGGTGCAAAGTATCCATTTCCATCTGAATAACAATAATTCTTCAATCTAAATAATTGTCGTGTCGTCAGAGGGGGTATAGAGATATTTTTCATTTTCAAAATTACTTCAAAAATCTAATATGACTTGGCACGCATCATACTGGGGTGCAAAGTATCCATATATATCTAAATAACAATAATTCGTCAACAGAAATCATTGTCGGGTCGTCAGAAGAGGTATAGAGGGATTTTTCATTTTCAATATTTCTTCAAAAATCTAATATTACTTGGCACGCATCATGGTGGGGTGCAGAATATCCATATCTATCTGAATAACAATAATTCCTTAACAGAAATTTTTGTTGTGTCGTCAGAGGGGGTATAGAGGGATTTTTCAATTTCAAAATAACCTCAAAATTTAATATGACTTGGCACGCAACATGGTGGGGGCAGAATATTCATTTTCATCTGAATAACAATAATTCGTTAACAGAAATCATTGTCGGGTCGTTAGAGGGGGTATAGAGGGATTTTTCATTTTCAATATTTCTTCAAAAATCTAATATTACTTGGCACGCATCATGTTGGGGTGCATAATATTTATATCTATCTGAATAACAATAATTTCTTAACAGAAATTATTGTCGTGTCGTCAGAGGGGGTATAGATGGATTTTTCATTTTCAAAATTACCTCAAAATCAAATATGACCTGGCACGCAACATGGTGGGGTACAGAATATACATTTCTATCTGAATAACAATAATTTGTCAAGAGAAATCATTGTCGGGTCGTCAGAAGAGGTATAGAGGAATTTTTCATTTTCAAAATTACATCAAATATCTAATATGACTTGGCACGCAACATGGTGGGGTGCAGAATATCCATTTCCATCTGACTAACAATAATTCGTCAAGAGAAATCATTGTCGGGTCGTAAAAAGAGGTATAGAGGGATATTTTATTTTCAAAATTACTTCAAAAATCAAATATGAGTTGGCACGTATCATGGTGGGGTGCAAAGTATCCCTGTTCATCTGAATAACATTAATTCATCAACAGAAATCATTGTCGGGACGTCAGAGGGGGTATAGAGGGATTTTTCATTATCAAAATGACTTCAACAATCAAATATGACATGGCACGCAACATGGTGGGGTGCAGACTATTTATTTTCATCTGAATTACAATAACTCGTCAACAGAAATCAATGTCGTGTCGTCAGAGGGGGTATAGAGGGATTTTTCATTATCAAAATTACTTCAAAAATCTAATATGACTTGGCACGCATCATAGTAGGGTGCAGAATATATATTTCCATCTGAATAACAAGAATTCGTCAACAGAAATCATTGTTGGGTCGTTAGAGGGGGTATAGAGGGATTTTTCATTTTCAAAATTTCTTCAGAAAACTAATATGATTTGGCACGCATCATGGTGGGGTGCAGAATATCCCTTTCCATCTGAATAACAAAAATTTGTCAACAGAAATCATTGTCGGGTCGTTAGAGGGTGTATAGAGGGATTTTTCATTTTCAATATATCTTCAAAAATCTAATATGACTTGGCACGCATCATGGTGGGGAGCAAAGTATCCATGTCCATCTGAATAAAAATAATTCGTCGAAAGAAATCATTGTCGGGTCGTCAGAGGGGGTATAGAGGGATTTTTCATAATCAAAATGATTTCAAAAATCAAATATGACAAGGCACGCATCATGTCGGGGTGCAGAATATCCATTTCTATCTGACTAACATCAATTCGTCAACATAAATCATTGTCGTGTAGTCAGAGGGGGTAAGGAGGGATTTTTCATTTTCAAAATTACTTCAAATATCTAATATGACTTGGCACGCATCATGGTGGGATGCAAAGTATCCATGTCCATCTGAATAACAATAATTCGTCAATTTAAATAATTGTCGTGTCGTCAGAGGGGGTATAGAGCTATATCTCATTTTCAAAATTACTTCAAAAATCTAATATGACTTGGCACGCATCATAGTGGTGTGCAAAGTATCCATATATATCTAAATAACAATAATTCGTCAACAGAAATCATTGTCGGGTCGTTAGAGGGGGTATAGAGGGATTTTCCATCTTCAATATTTCTTCAAAAAAACTAATATCACTTGGCACGCATCATGGTGGGGTGCAGAATATCCATGTCTATCTGAGTTACAATAATTCCCTAACAGAAATCATTGTCGTGTCGTCAGAGGGGATATAGGGGGATTTTTCATTTTCAAAATTACCTCAAAATCAAATATGACTTGGCACGCATCATGGTGGGGTGCAAAGTATTCATGTATATCTAACTAACAATGATTCGTTAACAGAAATCATTGTCGTGTCGTCAAAGGCGGTATAGAGGGATTTTTCATTTTCAAATTTACATCATAAATCAAATATGACTTAGCACGCATCATGGTGGGTTGCAAAGTATCCATGTTCATCTGAATAACGATAATTCGTCAACATAAATCATTGTCGTGTCGTCAGAGGGGGTATAGAGGGATATTTCATTTTCAAAATTACTTCAAAAATCAAATATGACTTGGCATGTATCATGGAGGAGTGCATAATATCCATTTTCATCTAAATAACAATAATTCGTCAACAGAAATTATTGTCGGGTCGGCAGAGGGGGTTGAAGGGAATTTTCTTTTTCAAAACTACTTCAAAAATCGAATATAACTTGGCACGCATCATAGTAAGGTGCAAAATCTTCTTTTTCATCTGAATAACAATAATTCGTCAACAGAAATCATTGTCGGGTCGTCAGAGGGGGTATAGAGGGATTATTCATTACTAAAATGACTTCAAAAATCAAATATGACTTGGCACGCATCATGGTGGGGTACAGAATATCCATTTTCATCTCAATAACAATAATTTGTCAACAGAAATCATTGTCGGGTCGTCAGAGGGGGTATAGAGGGATTTTTCATTTTCAAAATGACTTCAAAAATCTAATATGACTTGGCACGCATCATGGTGGGGTGCCGAATATCCATTTCCATCTGAATAACAATAATTTATCAACAGAAGTCATTGTCGGGTCGTTAGAGGGGGTATAGAGGGATTTTTCATTTTCAATATATCTTCAAAAATCTAATATGACTTGGCACGCATCATGGTGGGGTGCAGGATATCCACCTCCATCTGAATAACAATAATTTATCAACAGAAATCATTGTCGGGTCGTTAGAGGGGGTATAGAGGGATTTTTCATTTTCAATATATCTTCAAAAATCTAATATGACTTGGCACGCATCATGGTGGGGTGCAAAGTATCCATTTCCATCTGAATAACAAGAATTCGTCAACAGAAATCAATGTCGGGTCGTTAGATGGGGTATAGAGGGATTTTTCATTTTCAATATTTCTTCAAAAATCTAATATGACATGGCACGCATAATGGTGGGATGCAGAATATCTATTTCCATCTGAATAACAATAATTCGTCTACAGAAATCATTGTCGTGTCGTCAGAGGGGGTATAGAGGGATTTTTCATTTTCAAAATTACCTCAAAATCAAATATGACTTGGCACGCAACATGGTGGGGGCAGAATATTCATTTTCATCTGAATAACAATAACTCGTCAACAGAAATCATTGTCGGGTCGTTAGAGGGGGTATAGAGGGATTTTTCATTTTCAATATTTCTTCAAAAATCTTATATGGATTGGCACGCATCATGGTGGGGTGCAGAATATCCATTTCCATCTCAATAACAATAATTTGTCAACAGAAATCATTGTCGGGTCGTTAGAGGGGGTATAGAGGGATTTTTCATTTTCAAAATTACCTCAAAATTTAATATGACTTGGCACGCAACATGGTGGGGGCAGAATATTCATTTTCATCTGAATAAAAATAACTCGTCAACAGAAATCATTGTCGGGTCGTTAGAGGGGGTATAGAGGGATTTTTCATTTTCAATATTTCTTCAAAAATCTTATATGAATTGGCACGCATCATGGTGGGGTGCAGAATATCCATTTCCATCTCAATAACAATAATTTGTCAACAGAAATCATTGTCGGGTCGTCAGAGGGGGTATAGAGGGATTTTTCATTTTCAAAATTACTTCAAAAATCTAATATTACTTGGCACGCATCATGGTGGGGTGCAGAATATCCATATCTATCTGAATAACAATAATTCCTTAACAGAAATTATTGTTGTGTCGTCAGAGGGGGTATAGAGGGATTATTCATTTTCAAATTTACTTCATAAATCAAATATGACTTGGCACGCATCATGGTGGGTTGCAAAGTATCCATGTTCATCTGAATAACGATAATTCGTCAACATAAATCATTGTCGTGTCGTCAGAGGGGGTATAGAGGGATATTTCATTTTCAAAATTAATTCAAAAATCAAATATGACTTGGCATGTATCATGGAGGAGTGCATAATATCCATTTTCATCTAAATAACAATAATTCGTCAACAGAAATTATTGTCGGGTCGGCAGAGGGGGTTGAGGGGAATTTTCTTTTTCAAAACTACTTCAAAAATCGAATATAACTTGGCACGCATCATAGTAAGGTGCAAAATCTTCATTTTCATCTGAATAACAATAATTCGTCAACAGAAATCATTGTCGGGTCGTCAGAGGGGGTATAGAGGGATTATTCATTACTAAAATGACTTCAAAAATCAAATATGACTTGGCACGCATCATGGTGGGGTACAGAATATCCATTTTCATCTCAATAACAATAATTTGTCAACAGAAATCATTGTCGGGTCGTCAGAGGGGGTATAGAGGGATTTTTCATTTTCAAAATGACTTCAAAAATCTAATATGACTTGGCACGCATCATGGTGGGGTGCCGAATATCCATTTCCATCTGAATAACAATAATTTATCAACAGAAGTCATTGTCGGGTCGTTAGAGGGGGTATAGAGGGATTTTTCATTTTCAATATATCTTCAAAAATCTAATATGACTTGGCACGCATCATGGTGGGGTGCAGGATATCCACCTCCATCTGAATAACAATAATTTATCAACAGAAATCATTGTCGGGTCGTTAGAGGGGGTATAGAGGGATTTTTCATTTTCAATATATCTTCAAAAATCTAATATGACTTGGCACGCATCATGGTGGGGTGCAAAGTATCCATATCCATCTGAATAACAAGAATTCGTCAACAGAAATCAATGTCGGGTCGTTAGATGGGGTATAGAGGGATTTTTCATTTTCAATATTTCTTCAAAAATCTAATATGACATGGCACGCATAATGGTGGGGTGCAGAATATCTATTTCCATCTGAATAACAATAATTCGTCTACAGAAATCATTGTCGGGTCGTTAGAGGGGGTATAGAGGGATTTTACATTTTCAAAATTGCCTCAAAATCAAATATGACTTGGCAAGCAACATTGTGGGGTGCAGATTATTCATTTCTATCTGAATAACAATAATTTATCAACAGAAATCATTGTCGGGTCGTTAGAGGGGGTTTAGAGGGATTTTTCATTTTCAATATACCTTTAAAATTCTAATATGGCTTGGCACGCATCATGGTGGTGTGCAAAGTATCCATTTCCATCTGAATAACAAGAATTCGTCAACAGAAATCAATGTCGGGTCGTTATATGGGGTATAGAGGGATTTTTCATTTTCAATATTTCTTCAAATATCTAATATGACATGGCACGCAGAATGGTGGGGTGCAGAATATCTATTTCCATCTGAATAACATTAATTCGTCTACAGAAATCATTGTCGGGTCGTTAGAAGGGGTATAGAGGGATTTTTCATTTTCAAAATTACCTCAAAATCAAATATGACTTTGCACGCATCATAGTGGGGTGCAAAGTATCCATGTCCATCTGAATAACAATAATTCGCCTACAGAAATCATTGTCGGGTCGTCAGAGGGGGTATAGAGGGATTTTTCATTTTCAAAATTACCTCAAAATGAAATATGACTTGGCACGCATCATGGTGGGGTGCAGAATATCCAGTTCCATCTGAACAACAATAAATTATCAACAAAAATCATTGTCGGGTCGTTAGAGGGGGTATAGAGGGATTTTTCCTTTTCAATATATCTTCAAAAATCCAATATGACTTGGCACGCATCATAGTGGGGTGCAAAGTATCCATGTCCATCTGAATAACAATAATTCTTCAATTTAAATCATTGTCGTGTCGTCAGAGGGGGTATAGAGGTATTTTTCATTTTCAAAATTACTTCAAAAATCTAATATGACTTGGCACGCACCATAATAGGGTGCAGAATATCCATTTCCATCTGAATAACAAGAATTCGTCGACAGAAATCAATTTCGGGTCGTTAGAGGGGGTATAGAGGGATTTTTCATTTTCAATATTTCTTCAAAAATCCAATATGACTTGGCCCGCATCATGGTGGGGTGCAGAATATTCATTTCCATCTGACTAACAATAATTCGTCAACAGAAATCATTGTCGGGTCATTAGAGGGGGTATAGAAGGATTTTTCATTTTCAATATTTCTTCAAAAATCCAATATGACTTGGCCCGCATCATGGTGGGGTGCAGAATATTCATTTCCATCTGACTAACAATAATTCGTCAACAGAAATCATTGTCGGGTCGTCTGAAGGGGTATAGAGGGATTTTACATTTTCAAAATGACTTCAAAAATCAAATATGACTTGGCAGGCATCATGGTGGGGTACAGAATATCCATTTCCATTTCAATAACAATAATTTGTCAACAGAAATCATTGTCGGGACGTCAGAGGGAGTATAGAGCGATTTCTCATTTTCAAAATTACTTCAAAAATCTAATATGACTTGGCACGCATCATAGTGGTGTGCAAAGTATCCATATATATCTAAATAACAACAATTCGTCAACAGAAATCATTGTCGGGTCGTCAGAGGGGGTATAGAGGGATTTTTCATAAACAAAATGATTTCAAAAATCAAATATGACAAGGCACGCATCATGGCGGGGTGCGAAATATCCATTTCTATCTGACTAACGTTAATTCGTCAACATAAATCATTGTCGTGTCGTCAGAGGGGTTATGGAGGGATTTTTCATTTTCAAAATTACTTCAAAAATCTAATATAACTTGGCACGCATCATGGTGGGATGCAAAGTATCCATGTCCATCTGAATAACAATAATTCGTCAATTTAAATCATTGTCGTGTCGTCAGAGGGGGTATAGAGGTATTTCTCAATTTCAAAATTACTTCAAAAATCTAATATGACTTGGCACGCATCACAGTGGTGTGCAAAGTATCCATATATATCTAAATAACAATAATTCGTCAACAGAAATCATTGTCGGGACGTCAGAGGGGGTATAGAGGGATTTTTCATTTTCAAAATTACCTCAAAATCAAATATGACTTGGCACGTAACATGGTTTGGTGCAGAATATCCATTTCCATCTGAATAACAATAATTCGTCAGCATAAATCATTGTCGGGTCGTTAGAGGGGATATAAAGGGATTTTTCATTTTCAATATTTCTTCAAAAATCTAATATGACTTGGCACGCATCATGGTGGGGTGCAGAATATCCATTTCCATCTGAATAACAATAATTCGTCAACAGAAATCATTGTCGGGTCGTCAGAGGGGGTATAGAGGGATTTTTCATTTTCAAAATTACTTCAAAAATCTAATATGACTTGGCACGCATCATGGTGGGGTGCAAAGTATCCATGTCCATCTGAATAACAATAATTCGTCAACATAAATCATTGTCGTGTCGTCAGAGGGGGTATAGAGGGATTTTTCATTTTCAAAATTACTTCAAAAATGAAATATGACTTGGCACGTATCATGATGGAGTGCATAATATCCATTTTCATCTAAATTACAATAATTCGTCAACAGAAATTATTGTCGGGTCGTCAGAGGGGGTTAAAGGGAATTTTTATTTTCAAAATTACTTCAAAAATCGAATATAACTTGGCACGCAGCTCAGTAGGGTGCAAAATATTCATTTCCACCTGAATAACAATAATTCCCCAACAGGAATCATTGTCGGGTCGTCAGAGGGGGTATAGAGGGATTTCTCATTATCAAAATGACTTCAAAAATCAAATATAACTTGGCACGCATCATAGTAGGGTGCAGAATATATATTTCCATCTGAATAACAAGAATTCGTCAACAGAAATCATTGTCGGGTCGTTAGAGGGGGTATAGAGGGATTTTTCATTATCAATATTTCTTTAAAAATCTAATATGGCTTGGCACGCATCATGGTGGGGTGCAGAATATCCATTTCCATCTGAATAACAATAATTCGTCAACAGAACTCATTGTCGGGTAGTCAGAGGGGGTATAGAGTGATTTTTCATTTTCAAAATGACTTCAAAAATCAAATATGACTTGGCACGCATCATGGTGGGGTGCAGAATATCCATTACCATTTGAATAACATTAATTCGTCAACAGAAATCATTGACGGGTCGTTGAAGGGGGTATAGAGGGATTTTTCGTTTTTGAAATTTCTTCAAAAATCTAATATGACTTGGCACGCATCATGGTGGGGTGTAGAATATCCATTTCCATCTGAATAACAATAATTCGTCCAATCATTGTCGGGTCGTTAGAGGGGGTATAGAGGGATTTTTCATTTTCAATTCATCTTCAAAAATCTAATATGACTTGGCACGCATCATGGTGGGGTGCAAAGTATCCATGTCCATCTGAATAACAATAATTCGTCAACAGAAATCATTGTCGGGTCGTCAGAGGGGGTATAGAGGGATTTTTCATTTTCAAAATGACTACAAAAATCAAATATGACTTGGCACGCATCATGGTGGGGTGCAGAATATCCATTTTCATCTGAATAAGAATAATTCGTCAACAGAACTCATTGTTGGGTCGTCAGAGGGGGTATAGAGGGATTTTTCATTTTCAAAATGACTTCAAAAATCAAATATGACTTGGCACGCATCATGGTGGGGTACAGAATATCCATTTCCATCTCAATAACAATAATTTGTCAGCAGAAATTATTGTCGGGTCGTCAGAGGGGGTATAGATGGATTTTTCATTTTCAAAATTACCTCAAAATCAAATATGACCTGGCACGCAACATGGTGGGGTACAGAATATCCATTTCTATCTGAATAACAATAATTTGTCAAGAGAAATCATTGTCGGGTCGTCAGAAGAGGTATAGAGGAATTTTTCATTTTCAAAATTACATCAAATATCTAATATGACTTGGCACGCAACACGGTGGGGTGCAGAATATCCATTTCCATCTGACTAACAATAATTCGTCAAAAGAAATCATTGTCGGGTCGTAAAAAGAGGTATAGAGGCATATTTCATTTTCAAAATTACTTCAAAAATCAAATATGAGTTGGCACGTATCATGGTGGGGTGCAAAGTATCCTTGTTCATCTGAATAACAATAATTCATCAACAGAAATCATTGTCGGGACGTCAGAGGGGGTATAGAGGGATTTTCCATTATCAAAATGACTTCAACAATCAAATATGACATGGCACGCAACATGGTGGGGTGCAGACTATTTATTTTCATCTGAATTACAATAACTCGTCAACAGAAATCAATGTCGTGTCGTCAGAGGGGGTATAGAGGAATTTATTATTTTCAAAATGACTTCAAACATGTAATATGACTTGGCACACATCATGTTGGGGTACAGAATATCCATTTCCATCTCAATAACAATAATTCGTCATCAGAAATCATTGTCGGGTCGTCAGAGGGGGTATAGAGGAATTTTTCATTTTCAAAATTTCTTCAAAAATCTAATATGACTTGGCACGCATCATGGTGGGGTGCAATGTATCCATGTCCATCTATATAACAATAATTCGTCAATTTAAATCATTGCCGGGTCGTCAGAGGGGGTATAGAGGGATTTTTTATTTTCAAAAAGACTTCAAAAATCAAATATGATATGGCACGCATCATGGAGGGGTGCAGAATATCCATTTCCATCTGAATAACAATATTTCGTCATCAGAAATCATTGTCGGGTCATTAGAGGGGGGTATAGAGGGATTTTTCATTTTCAAAATTACTTCAAAAATCAAATATGACTTGGCACGCATCATAGTAGGGTGCAAAATATTCATTTCCATCTGAATAACAATAATTTGTCAACAGAAATCATTGTCGGGTCGTCAGAGGGGGTATAGAGGGATTTTTCATTTTCAAAATTACCTCAAAATCAAATATGAATTGGCACGCATCGTGGTGGGGTACAGAATATCCATTTCCATCTGAATACAAATATTTCGTCATCAGAAATCATTGTCGGGTCATTAGAGGGGGGTATAGAGGGATTTTTCATTTTCAAAATTACTTCAAAAATCAAATATGACTTGGCACGCATCAGGGTGGGGTGCAGAATATCCAATTCCATCTGAATAACAATAATTCGTCAACAGAAATCATTGACGGGTCGTTAGAGGGGGTATAGAGGGATTTTTCATTTTCAAAATTTCTTCAAGAATCTAATATGACTTGTCACTTATCATGGTGGGGCACGAAATATCTATGTCCATCTAAATAACAATAATTCGTTAACAGAAATCATTGTCGGGTCGTCAGAAGGGGTATAGAGGGATTTTTCATTTTCAAAATTACTTCAAAAATCAAATATGACTTGGCACGTATCATGGAGGAGTGCATAATATCCATTTTCATCTTAATATCAATAATTCGTCAACAGAAATCATTGTCGGGTCGTCAGAGGGGTTAAAGGGAATTTTCTTTTTCAAAACTACTTCAAAATTCGAATATAACTTGGCACGCATCATAGTAGGGTGCAAAATCTTCATTTTCATCTGAATAACAATAATTTGTCAACAGAAATCATTGTCGGGTCGTCAGAGGGGGTATAGAGGGATTTTTCATTACCAAAATGACTTCAAAAATCAAATATGACTTGGCACGCATCATGGTGGGGTACAGAATATCCATTTTCATCTCAATAACAATAATTTGTCAACAGAATTCATTGTCGGGTCGTCAGAGGGGGTATAGAGGGATTTTTCATTATCAAAATGACTTCAAAAATCTAATATGACTTGGCACGCATCATGGTGGGGTGCAGAATATCCATTTCCATCTGAATAACAATAATTCATCAACAGAAATCATTGTCGGGTCGTTAGAGGGGGTATAGAGGGATTTTTCATTTTCAATATATCTTCAAAAATCTAATATGACTTGGCACGCATCATGGTGGGGTGCAGGATATCCATTTCCATCTGAATAACAATAATTTATCAACCGAAGTCATTGTCGGGTCGTTAGAGGGGGTATAGAGTGATTTTTCATTTTCAATATTTCTTCAAAAATCTAATATGACTTGGCACGCATAATGGTGGGGTGCAGAATATCTTCTTCCATCTGAATAACAATAATTCGTCGACAGAAACCATTGTCGGGTCGTTAGAGGGGGTATAGAGGGATTTTTCATTTTCAAAATTACCTCAAAATCAAATATGACTTGGCAAGCAACATTGTATGGTGCAGAATATTCATTTCTATCTGAATAACAATAATTTATCAACAGAAATCATTGTCGGGTCGTTAGAGGGGGTATAGAGGGATTTTTCATTTTCAAAATTACCTCAAAATTTAATATGACTTGGCACGCATCATGGTGGGGTGCAAAGTATCCATGTCCATCTGAATAACAATAATTCGTCAACATAAATCATTGTCGTGTCGTCAGAGGGGGTATAGAGGGATTTTTCATTTTCAATATTTCTTCAAAAATCTTATATGAATTGGCACGCATCATGGTGGGGTGCAGAATATCCATTTCCATCTCAATAACAATAATTTGTCAACAGAAATCATTGTCGGGTCGTCAGAGGGGGTGTAGAGGGATTTTTCATTTTCAAAATGACTTCAAAAATCTAATATTACTTGGCACGCATCATGGTGGTGTGCAGAATATCCATATCTATCTGAATAACAATAATTCCTTAACAGAAATTATTGTTGTGTCGTCAGAGGGGGTATAGAATGATTTTTCATTTCCAATATTTCTTCAAAAATCCAATATGGCTTGGCACGCAACATGGTGGGGTGCAGAATATTCATTTCCATCTGAATAACAATAATTCGTCAACAGAAATCATTGTCGGGTCGTTAGAGGGGGTATAGAGGAATTTTTCATTTTCAATATTTCTTCAAAAATCCAATAAGACTTGGCACGCATCATGGTGGGGTGCAAAGTATCCATGTCCATCTGAATAACAATAATTCTTCAATCTAAATCATTGTCGTGTCGTCAGAGGGGGTATAGAGGTATTTTTCATTTTCAAAATTACTTCAAAAATCTAATATGACTTGGCACGCATCATACTGGGGTGCAAAGTATCCATATATATCTAAATAACAATAATTCGTCAACAGAAATCATTGTCGGGTCGTCAGAAGAGGTATAGAGGGATTTTTCATTTTCAATATTTCTTCAAAAATCTAATATTACTTGGCACGCATCATGGTGGGGTGCAGAATATCCATATCTATCTGAATAACAATAATTCCTTAACAGAAATTTTTGTTGTGTCGTCAGAGGGGGTATAGAGGGATTTTTCAATTTCAAAATAACCTCAAAATTTAATATGACTTGGCACGCAACATGGTGGGGGCAGAATATTCATTTTCATCTGAATAACAAAAATTCGTCAACAGAAATCATTGTCGGGTCGTTAGAGGGGGTATAGAGGGATTTTTCATTTTCAATATTTCTTCAAAAATCTAATATTACTTGGCACGCATCATGTTGGGGTGCATAATATTTATATCTATCTGAATAACAATAATTCCTTAACAGAAATTATTGTCGTGTCGTCAGAGGGGGTATAGATGGATTTTTCATTTTCAAAATTACCTCAAAATCAAATATGACCTGGCACGCAACATGGTGGGGTACAGAATATCCATTTCTATCTGAATAACAATAATTTGTCAAGAGAAATCATTGTCGGGTCGTCAGAAGAGGTATAGGGGAATTTTTCATTTTCAAAATTACATCAAATATCTAATATGACTTGGCACGCAACATGGTGGGGTGCAGAATATCCATTTCCATCTGACTAACAATAATTCGTCAAGAGAAATCATTGTCGGGTCGTAAAAAGAGGTATAGAGGGATATTTCATTTTCAAAATTACTTCAAAAATCAAATATGAGTTGGCACGTATCATGGTGGGGTGCAAAGTATCCTTGTTCATCTGAATAACATTAATTCATCAACAGAAATCATTGTCGGGACGTCAGAGGGGGTATAGAGGGATTTTTCATTATCAAAATGACTTCAACAATCAAATATGACATGGCACGCAACATGGTGGGGTGCAGACTATTTATTTTCATCTGAATTATAATAACTCGTCAACAGAAATCAATGTCGTGTCGTCAGAGGGGGTATAGTGGAATTTATTATTTTCAAAATAACTTCAAACATGTAATATGACTTGGCACACATCATGTTGGGGTACAGAATATCCATTTCCATCTCAATAACAATAATTCGTCATCAGAAATCATTGTCGGGTCGTCAGAGGGGGTATAGAGGAATTTTTCATTTTCAAAATTTCTTCAAAAATCTAATATGACTTGGCACGCATCATGGTGGGGTGCAATGTATCCATGTCCATCTATATAACAATAATTCGTCAATTTAAATCATTGCCGGGTCGTCAGAGGGGGTATAGAGGGATTTTTTATTTTCAAAAAGACTTCAAAAATCAAATATGATATGGCACGCATCATGGAGGGGTGCAGAATATCCATTTCCATCTGAATAACAATATTTCGTCATCAGAAATCATTGTCGGGTCATTAGAGGGGGGTATAGGGGGATTTCTCATTTTCAAAATTACTTCAAAAATCAAATATGACTTGGCACGCATCATAGTAGGGTGCAAAATATTCATTTCCATCTGAATAACAATAATTTGTCAACAGAAATCATTGTCGGGTCGTCAGAGGGGGTATAGAGGGATTTTTCATTTTCAAAATTACCTCAAAATCAAATATGAATTGGCACGCATCGTGGTGGGGTACAGAATATCCATTTCCATTTGAATAAAAATATTTCGTCATCAGAAATCATTGTCGGGTCATTAGAGGGGGGTATAGAGGGATTTTTCATTTTCAAAATTACTTCAAAAATCAAATATGACTTGGCACGCATCAGGGTGGGGTGCAGAATATCCAATTCCATCTGAATAACAATAATTCGTCAACATAAATCATTGACGGGTCGTTAGAGGGGGTATAGAGGGATTTTTCATTTTCAAAATTTCTTCAAGAATCTAATATGACTTGTCACTTATCATGGTGGGGCGCGAAATATCTATGTCCATCTAAATAACAATAATTCGTTAACAGAAATCATTGTCGGGTCGTCAGAAGGGGTATAGAGGTATTTTTCATTTTCAAAATTACTTCAAAAATCAAATATGACTTGGCACGTATCATGGAGGAGTGCATAATATCCATTTTCATCTCAATATCAATAATTCGTCAACAGAAATTATTGTCGGATCGTCAGAGGGTGTATAGAGGGATTTTTCATTACCAAAATGACTTCAAAAATCAAATATGACTTGGCACGCATCATGGTGGGGTACAGAATATCCATTTTCATCTCAATAACAATAATTTGTTAACAGAATTCATTGTCGGGTCGTCAGAGGGGGTATAGAGGAATTTTTCATTTTCAAAATGACTTCAAAAATCTAATATGACTTGGCACGCATCATGGTGGGGTGCAGAATATCCATTTCCATCTGAATAACAATAATTCATCAACAGAAATCATTGTCGGGTCGTTAGAGGGGGTATAGAGGGATTTTTCATTTTCAATATATCTTCAAAAATCTAATATGACTTGGCACGCATCATGGTGGGGTGCAGAATATTCATTTCTATCTAAATAACAATAATTTATCAACAGAAATCATTGTCGGGTCGTTAGAGGGGGTATAGAGGGATTTTTCATTTTCAAAATTACCTCAAAATTTAATATGACTTTGCACGCATCATGGTGGGGTGCAAAGTATCCATGTCCATCTGAATAACAATAATTCGTCAACATAAATCATTGTCGGGTCGTTAGAGGGGGTATAGAGTGATTTTTCATTTTCAATATATGTTCAAAAATCTAATATGACTTGGCACGCATCATGGTGGGGTGCAAAGTATCCATTTCCAGCTGAATAACAAGAATTCGTCAACAGAAATCAATGTCGGGTCGTTAGATGGGGTATAGAGGGACTTTTCATTTTCAATATTTCTTCAAAAATCTTATATGAATTGGCACACATCATGGTGGGGTGCAGAATATTCATTTCCATCTCAATTACAATAATTTGTCAACAGAAATCATTGTCGGGTCGTCAGAGGGGGTGTAGAGGGATTTTTCATTTTCAAAATGACTTCAAAAATCTAATATTACTTGGCACGCATCATGGTGGGGTGCAGAATATCCATATCTATCTGAATAACAATAATTCCTTAACAGAAATTTTTGTTGTGTCGTCAGAGGGGGTATAGAGGGATTTTTCAATTTCAAAATTACCTCAAAATTCAATATGACTTGGCACGCAACATGGTGGGGGCAGAATATTCATTTTCATCTGTATAACAATAATTCGTCAACAGAAATCATTGTCGGGTCGTTAGAAGGGGTATAGAGGGATTTTTCATTTTCAATATTTCTTCAAAAATCTAATATTACTTGGCACGCATCATGGTGGGGTGCATAATATTTATATCTATCTGAATAACAATAATTTCTTAACAGAAATTATTGTCGTGTCGTCAGAGGGGATATAGATGGATTTTTCATTTTCAAAATTACCTCAAAATCAAATATGACCTGGCACGCAACATGGTGGGGGCAGAATATTCATTTTCATCTGAATAACAATAATTCGTCAACAGAAATCATTGTCGGGTCGTTAGAAGGGGTATAGAGGGATTTTTCATTTTCAAAATGACTTCAAAAATCTAATATGACTTGGCACGCATCATGGTGGGGTGCAGAATATCCATTTCCATCTGAATAACAATAATTCATCAACAGAAATCATTGTCGGGTCGTTAGAGGGGGTATAGAGGGATTTTTCATTTTCAAAATTACCTCAAAATTTAATATGACTTTGCACGCATCATGGTGGGGTGCAAAGTATCCATGTCCATCTGAATAACAATAATTCGTCAACATAAATCATTGTCGGGTCGTTAGAGGGGGTATAGAGTGATTTTTCATTTTCAATATATGTTCAAAAATCTAATATGACTTGGCACGCATCATGGTGGGGTGCAAAGTATCCATTTCCATCTGAATAACAAGAATTCGTCAACAGAAATCAATGTCGGGTCGTTAGATGGGGTATAGAGGGACTTTTCATTTTCAATATTTCTTCAAAAATCTAATATGACTTGGCACGCATAATGGTGGGGTGCAGAATATCTTCTTCCATCTGAATAACAATAATTCGTCGACAGAAATCATTGTCGGGTCGTTAGAGGGGGTATAGAGGGATTTTTCATTTTCAAAATTACCTCAAAATTTAATATGACTTGGCACGCATCATGGTGGGGTGCAAAGTATCCATGTCCATCTGAATAACAATAATTCGTCAACATAAATCATTGTTGTGTCGTCAGAGGGGGTATAGAGGGATTTTTCATTTTCAATATTTCTTCAAAAATCTTATATGAATTGGCACACATCATGGTGGGGTGCAGAATATCCATTTCCATCTCAATTACAATAATTTGTCAACAGAAATCATTGTCGGGTCGTCAGAGGGGGTGTAGAGGGATTTTTCATTTTCAAAATGACTTCAAAAATCTAATATTACTTGGCACGCATCATGGTGGGGTGCAGAATATCCATATCTATCTGAATAACAATAATTCCTTAACAGATATTTTTGTTGTGTCGTCAGAGGGGGTATAGAGGGATTTTTCAATTTCAAAATTACCTCAAAATTCAATATGACTTGGCACGCAACATGGTGGGGGCAGAATATTCATTTTCATCTGTATAACAATAATTCGTCAACAGAAATCATTGTCGGGTCGTTAGAAGGGGTATAGAGGGATATTTCATTTTCAATATTTCTTCAAAAATCTAATATTACTTGGCACGCATCATGGTGGGGTGCATAATATTTATATCTATCTGAATAACAATAATTTCTTAACAGAAATTATTGTCGTGTCGTCAGAGGGGGTATAGATGGATTTTTCATTTTCAAAATTACCTCAAAATCAAATATGACCTGGCACGCAACATGGTGGGGTACAGAATATCCATTTCTATCTGAATAACAATAATTCGTCAACAGAAATCATTGTCGGGTCGTTAGAGGGGGTATAGAGGGATTTTTCATTTTCAAAATTACCTCAAAATCAAATATGACTTGGCACGCATCATGGTGGGGTGCAGAATATTCATTTCTATCTGAATAACAATAATTTATCAACAGAAATCATTGTCGGGTCGTTAGAGGGGGTATAGAGGGATTTTTCATTTTCAAAATCAGCTCAAAATTTAATATGACTTTGCACGCATCATGGTGGGGTGCAAAGTATCCATTTCCATCTGAATAACAATAATTCGTCAACATAAATCATTGTCGGGTCGTTAAAGGGGGTATAGAGTGATTTTTCATTTTCAATATATGTTCAAAAATCTAATATGACTTGGCACGTATCATGGTGGAGTGCATAATATCCATTTCCATCTAAATAACAATATTTCGTCAACAGATATCATTGTCGGGTCGTTAGAGGGGGTATAGAGGGATTTTTCAGTTTCAAAATTACTTCAAAAATCAAATATGACTTGGCACGTATCATGGTGGAGTGCATAATATCCATTTTCATCTAAATTAAAATAATTTGTCAACAGAAATCATTGTCGGGTCGTCAGAGGGGGTATAGAGGGATTTTTCATTATCAAAATGACTTCAAAAGTCAAATATGACTTGGCACGCATCATAGTAGGGTGCAGAATATATGTTTCCATCTGAATAACAAGAAGTTGTTAACAGAAATCATTGTCGGGTCGTTAGAGGGGGTATAGAGGGATTTTTCATTTTCAAAATTACCTCAAAATCAAATATGACTTGGCACGCAACATGGTGGGGTGCAGAATATTCATTTTCATCTGAATAACAATAATTCGTCAACAGAAATCATTGTCGGGTCGTTAGAGGGGGTATAGAAGGATTTTTCATTTCCAATATTTCTTCAAAAATCCAATATGACTTGGCACGCATCATGGTGGGGTGCAGAATATCCATTTCTATCTGAATAACAATAATTTGTCAACAGAAATCATTGTCCGTCGTCAAAGGGGGTATAAAGGGATTTTTCATTTTCAAAATTACTTCAAAAATCTAATATGACTTGGCACGCATCATGGTGGGGTGCTAAGTATCCATGTCCATCTGAATAACAATAATTCGTCTACATAAATCATTGTCGTGTCGTCAGAGGGGGTATAGAGGGACTTAAAATTTTCAAAATTACCTCAAAATCAAATATGACTTGGCACGCAACATGATGGGGTGCAGAATATTCATTTCCATCTGAATAACAATAATTCGTCAACGGAAATCATTGTCGGGTCGTTAGAGGGGGTATAGAGGAATTTTTCATTTTCAATATTTCTTCAAAAATCCAATATGACTTGGCACGCATCATGGTGGGGTGCAAAGTATCCATTTCCATCTGAATAACAATAATTCTTCAATCTAAATAATTGTCGTGTCGTCAGAGGGGGTATAGAGATATTTTTCATTTTCAAAATTACTTCAAAAATCTAATATGACTTGGCACGCATCATACTGGGGTGCAAAGTATCCATATATATCTAAATAACAATAATTCGTCAACAGAAATCATTGTCGGGTCGTCAGAAGAGGTATAGAGGGATTTTTCATTTTCAATATTTCTTCAAAAATCTAATATTACTTGGCACGCATCATGGTGGGGTGCAGAATATCCATATCTATCTGAATAACAATAATTCCTTAACAGAAATTTTTGTTGTGTCGTCAGAGGGGGTATAGAGGGATTTTTCAATTTCAAAATAACCTCAAAATTTAATATGACTTGGCACGCAACATGGTGGGGGCAGAATATTCATTTTCATCTGAATAACAATAATTCGTTAACAGAAATCATTGTCGGGTCGTTAGAGGGGGTATAGAGGGATTTTTCATTTTCAATATTTCTTCAAAAATCTAATATTACTTGGCACGCATCATGTTGGGGTGCATAATATTTATATCTATCTGAATAACAATAATTTCTTAACAGAAATTATTGTCGTGTCGTCAGAGGGGGTATAGATGGATTTTTCATTTTCAAAATTACCTCAAAATCAAATATGACCTGGCACGCAACATGGTGGGGTACAGAATATACATTTCTATCTGAATAACAATAATTTGTCAAGAGAAATCATTGTCGGGTCGTCAGAAGAGGTATAGAGGAATTTTTCATTTTCAAAATTACATCAAATATCTAATATGACTTGGCACGCAACATGGTGGGGTGCAGAATATCCATTTCCATCTGACTAACAATAATTCGTCAAGAGAAATCATTGTCGGGTCGTAAAAAGAGGTATAGAGGGATATTTTATTTTCAAAATTACTTCAAAAATCAAATATGAGTTGGCACGTATCATGGTGGGGTGCAAAGTATCCCTGTTCATCTGAATAACATTAATTCATCAACAGAAATCATTGTCGGGACGTCAGAGGGGGTATAGAGGGATTTTTCATTATCAAAATGACTTCAACAATCAAATATGACATGGCACGCAACATGGTGGGGTGCAGACTATTTATTTTCATCTGAATTACAATAACTCGTCAACAGAAATCAATGTCGTGTCGTCAGAGGGGGTATAGAGGGATTTTTCATTATCAAAATTACTTCAAAAATCTAATATGACTTGGCACGCATCATAGTAGGGTGCAGAATATATATTTCCATCTGAATAACAAGAATTCGTCAACAGAAATCATTGTTGGGTCGTTAGAGGGGGTATAGAGGGATTTTTCATTTTCAAAATTTCTTCAGAAAACTAATATGATTTGGCACGCATCATGGTGGGGTGCAGAATATCCCTTTCCATCTGAATAACAAAAATTTGTCAACAGAAATCATTGTCGGGTCGTTAGAGGGTGTATAGAGGGATTTTTCATTTTCAATATATCTTCAAAAATCTAATATGACTTGGCACGCATCATGGTGGGGAGCAAAGTATCCATGTCCATCTGAATAAAAATAATTCGTCGAAAGAAATCATTGTCGGGTCGTCAGAGGGGGTATAGAGGGATTTTTCATAATCAAAATGATTTCAAAAATCAAATATGACAAGGCACGCATCATGTCGGGGTGCAGAATATCCATTTCTATCTGACTAACATCAATTCGTCAACATAAATCATTGTCGTGTAGTCAGAGGGGGTAAGGAGGGATTTTTCATTTTCAAAATTACTTCAAATATCTAATATGACTTGGCACGCATCATGGTGGGATGCAAAGTATCCATGTCCATCTGAATAACAATAATTCGTCAATTTAAATAATTGTCGTGTCGTCAGAGGGGGTATAGAGCTATATCTCATTTTCAAAATTACTTCAAAAATCTAATATGACTTGGCACGCATCATAGTGGTGTGCAAAGTATCCATATATATCTAAATAACAATAATTCGTCAACAGAAATCATTGTCGGGTCGTTAGAGGGGGTATAGAGGGATTTTCCATCTTCAATATTTCTTCAAAAAACTAATATCACTTGGCACGCATCATGGTGGGGTGCAGAATATCCATGTCTATCTGAGTTACAATAATTCCCTAACAGAAATCATTGTCGTGTCGTCAGAGGGGATATAGGGGGATTTTTCATTTTCAAAATTACCTCAAAATCAAATATGACTTGGCACGCATCATGGTGGGGTGCAAAGTATTCATGTATATCTAACTAACAATGATTCGTTAACAGAAATCATTGTCGTGTCGTCAAAGGCGGTATAGAGGGATTTTTCATTTTCAAATTTACATCATAAATCAAATATGACTTAGCACGCATCATGGTGGGTTGCAAAGTATCCATGTTCATCTGAATAACGATAATTCGTCAACATAAATCATTGTCGTGTCGTCAGAGGGGGTATAGAGGGATATTTCATTTTCAAAATTACTTCAAAAATCAAATATGACTTGGCATGTATCATGGAGGAGTGCATAATATCCATTTTCATCTAAATAACAATAATTCGTCAACAGAAATTATTGTCGGGTCGGCAGAGGGGGTTGAAGGGAATTTTCTTTTTCAAAACTACTTCAAAAATCGAATATAACTTGGCACGCATCATAGTAAGGTGCAAAATCTTCTTTTTCATCTGAATAACAATAATTCGTCAACAGAAATCATTGTCGGGTCGTCAGAGGGGGTATAGAGGGATTATTCATTACTAAAATGACTTCAAAAATCAAATATGACTTGGCACGCATCATGGTGGGGTACAGAATATCCATTTTCATCTCAATAACAATAATTTGTCAACAGAAATCATTGTCGGGTCGTCAGAGGGGGTATAGAGGGATTTTTCATTTTCAAAATGACTTCAAAAATCTAATATGACTTGGCACGCATCATGGTGGGGTGCCGAATATCCATTTCCATCTGAATAACAATAATTTATCAACAGAAGTCATTGTCGGGTCGTTAGAGGGGGTATAGAGGGATTTTTCATTTTCAATATATCTTCAAAAATCTAATATGACTTGGCACGCATCATGGTGGGGTGCAGGATATCCACCTCCATCTGAATAACAATAATTTATCAACAGAAATCATTGTCGGGTCGTTAGAGGGGGTATAGAGGGATTTTTCATTTTCAATATATCTTCAAAAATCTAATATGACTTGGCACGCATCATGGTGGGGTGCAAAGTATCCATTTCCATCTGAATAACAAGAATTCGTCAACAGAAATCAATGTCGGGTCGTTAGATGGGGTATAGAGGGATTTTTCATTTTCAATATTTCTTCAAAAATCTAATATGACATGGCACGCATAATGGTGGGGTGCAGAATATCTATTTCCATCTGAATAACAATAATTCGTCTACAGAAATCATTGTCGTGTCGTCAGAGGGGGTATAGAGGGATTTTTCATTTTCAAAATTACCTCAAAATCAAATATGACTTGGCACGCAACATGGTGGGGGCAGAATATTCATTTTCATCTGAATAACAATAACTCGTCAACAGAAATCATTGTCGGGTCGTTAGAGGGGGTATAGAGGGATTTTTCATTTTCAATATTTCTTCAAAAATCTTATATGGATTGGCACGCATCATGGTGGGGTGCAGAATATCCATTTCCATCTCAATAACAATAATTTGTCAACAGAAATCATTGTCGGGTCGTTAGAGGGGGTATAGAGGGATTTTTCATTTTCAAAATTACCTCAAAATTTAATATGACTTGGCACGCAACATGGTGGGGGCAGAATATTCATTTTCATCTGAATAAAAATAACTCGTCAACAGAAATCATTGTCGGGTCGTTAGAGGGGGTATAGAGGGATTTTTCATTTTCAATATTTCTTCAAAAATCTTATATGAATTGGCACGCATCATGGTGGGGTGCAGAATATCCATTTCCATCTCAATAACAATAATTTGTCAACAGAAATCATTGTCGGGTCGTCAGAGGGGGTATAGAGGGATTTTTCATTTTCAAAATTACTTCAAAAATCTAATATTACTTGGCACGCATCATGGTGGGGTGCAGAATATCCATATCTATCTGAATAACAATAATTCCTTAACAGAAATTATTGTTGTGTCGTCAGAGGGGGTATAGAGGGATTATTCATTTTCAAATTTACTTCATAAATCAAATATGACTTGGCACGCATCATGGTGGGTTGCAAAGTATCCATGTTCATCTGAATAACGATAATTCGTCAACATAAATCATTGTCGTGTCGTCAGAGGGGGTATAGAGGGATATTTCATTTTCAAAATTAATTCAAAAATCAAATATGACTTGGCATGTATCATGGAGGAGTGCATAATATCCATTTTCATCTAAATAACAATAATTCGTCAACAGAAATTATTGTCGGGTCGGCAGAGGGGGTTGAAGGGAATTTTCTTTTTCAAAACTACTTCAAAAATCGAATATAACTTGGCACGCATCATAGTAAGGTGCAAAATCTTCATTTTCATCTGAATAACAATAATTCGTCAACAGAAATCATTGTCGGGTCGTCAGAGGGGGTATAGAGGGATTATTCATTACTAAAATGACTTCAAAAATCAAATATGACTTGGCACGCATCATGGTGGGGTACAGAATATCCATTTTCATCTCAATAACAATAATTTGTCAACAGAAATCATTGTCGGGTCGTCAGAGGGGGTATAGAGGGATTTTTCATTTTCAAAATGACTTCAAAAATCTAATATGACTTGGCACGCATCATGGTGGGGTGCCGAATATCCATTTCCATCTGAATAACAATAATTTATCAACAGAAGTCATTGTCGGGTCGTTAGAGGGGGTATAGAGGGATTTTTCATTTTCAATATATCTTCAAAAATCTAATATGACTTGGCACGCATCATGGTGGGGTGCAGGATATCCACCTCCATCTGAATAACAATAATTTATCAACAGAAATCATTGTCGGGTCGTTAGAGGGGGTATAGAGGGATTTTTCATTTTCAATATATCTTCAAAAATCTAATATGACTTGGCACGCATCATGGTGGGGTGCAAAGTATCCATATCCATCTGAATAACAAGAATTCGTCAACAGAAATCAATGTCGGGTCGTTAGATGGGGTATAGAGGGATTTTTCATTTTCAATATTTCTTCAAAAATCTAATATGACATGGCACGCATAATGGTGGGGTGCAGAATATCTATTTCCATCTGAATAACAATAATTCGTCTACAGAAATCATTGTCGGGTCGTTAGAGGGGGTATAGAGGGATTTTACATTTTCAAAATTGCCTCAAAATCAAATATGACTTGGCAAGCAACATTGTGGGGTGCAGATTATTCATTTCTATCTGAATAACAATAATTTATCAACAGAAATCATTGTCGGGTCGTTAGAGGGGGTTTAGAGGGATTTTTCATTTTCAATATACCTTTAAAATTCTAATATGGCTTGGCACGCATCATGGTGGTGTGCAAAGTATCCATTTCCATCTGAATAACAAGAATTCGTCAACAGAAATCAATGTCGGGTCGTTATATGGGGTATAGAGGGATTTTTCATTTTCAATATTTCTTCAAATATCTAATATGACATGGCACGCAGAATGGTGGGGTGCAGAATATCTATTTCCATCTGAATAACATTAATTCGTCTACAGAAATCATTGTCGGGTCGTTAGAAGGGGTATAGAGGGATTTTTCATTTTCAAAATTACCTCAAAATCAAATATGACTTTGCACGCATCATAGTGGGGTGCAAAGTATCCATGTCCATCTGAATAACAATAATTCGCCTACAGAAATCATTGTCGGGTCGTCAGAGGGGGTATAGAGGGATTTTTCATTTTCAAAATTACCTCAAAATGAAATATGACTTGGCACGCATCATGGTGGGGTGCAGAATATCCAGTTCCATCTGAACAACAATAAATTATCAACAAAAATCATTGTCGGGTCGTTAGAGGGGGTATAGAGGGATTTTTCATTTTCAATATATCTTCAAAAATCCAATATGACTTGGCACGCATCATAGTGGGGTGCAAAGTATCCATGTCCATCTGAATAACAATAATTCTTCAATTTAAATCATTGTCGTGTCGTCAGAGGGGGTATAGAGGTATTTTTCATTTTCAAAATTACTTCAAAAATCTAATATGACTTGGCACGCACCATAATAGGGTGCAGAATATCCATTTCCATCTGAATAACAAGAATTCGTCGACAGAAATCAATTTCGGGTCGTTAGAGGGGGTATAGAGGGATTTTTCATTTTCAATATTTCTTCAAAAATCCAATATGACTTGGCCCGCATCATGGTGGGGTGCAGAATATTCATTTCCATCTGACTAACAATAATTCGTCAACAGAAATCATTGTCGGGTCATTAGAGGGGGTATAGAAGGATTTTTCATTTTCAATATTTCTTCAAAAATCCAATATGACTTGGCCCGCATCATGGTGGGGTGCAGAATATTCATTTCCATCTGACTAACAATAATTCGTCAACAGAAATCATTGTCGTGTCGTCAGAGGGGGTATAGAGGCATTTTTCATTTTCAAAATTACCTCAAAATCAAATATGACTTGGCACGCAACATGGTGGGGTGCAGAATATTCATTTCCATCTGAATAACAATAATTCGTCAACAGAAATCATTGTCGGGTCGTCAGAGGGGGTATAGAGGAATTTTTCATTATCAATATTTCTTCGAAAATCTAATATGACTTGGCACGTATCATGGTGGAGTGCATAATATCCATTTTCATCTAAATTACAATAATTTGTCAACAGAAATCATTGTCGGGTCGTCAGAGGGGGTATAGAGGGATTTTTCATTATCAAAATGACTTCAAAAATCAAATATGACTTGGCACGCATCATAGTAGGGTGCAGAATATATATTTCTATCTGAATATCAAGAATTCGTTAACAGAAATCATTGTCGGGTCGTTAGAGGGGGTATAGAGGCATTTTTCATTTTCAAAATTACCTCAAAATCAAATATGACTTGGCACGCAACATGGTGGGGTGCAGAATATCCATTTCCATCTGAATAACTATAATTCGTCAACAGAACTCATTGTCGGGTCGTCAGAGGGGGTATAGAGGGATTTTTCATTTTCAATATTTCTTCAAAAATCTTATATGAATTGGCACGCATCATGGTGGGGTGCAGAATATCCATATCTATCTGAATAACTATAATTCCTTAACAGAAATTATTGTTGTGTCGTCAGAGGGGGTATAGAATGATTTTTCATTTCCAATATTTCTTCAAAAATCCAATATGGCTTGGCACGCAACATGGTGGGGTGCAGAATATTCATTTCCATCTGAATAACAATAATTCGTCAACAGAAATCATTGTCGGGTCGTTAGAGGGGTATAGAGGAATTTTTCGTTTTCAATATTTCTTCAAAAATCCAATAAGACTTGGCACGCATCATGGTGGGGTGCAAAGTATCCATGTCCATCTGAATAACAATAATTCTTCAATCTAAATCATTGTCCTGTCGTCAGAGGGGGTATAGAGGTATTTTTCATTTTCAAAATTACTTCAAAAATCTAATATGACTTGGCACGCATCATGGTGGGGTGCAAAGTATCCGTATATATCTAAATAACAATAATTCGTCAACAGAAATCATTGTCGGGTCGTCAGAAGAGGTATAGAGGGATTTTTCATTTTCAATATTTCTTCAAAAATCTAATATTACTTGGCACGCATCATGGTGGGGTGCAGAATATCCATATCTATCTGAATAACAATAATTCCTTAACAGAAATTTTTGTTGTGTCGTCAGAGGGGGTATAGAGGGATTTTTCAATTTCAAAATTACCTCAAAATTCAATATGACTTGGCACGCAACATGGTGGGGGCAGAATATTCATTTTCATCTGAATAACAATAATTCGTCAACAGAAGTCATTGTCGGGTCGTTAGAAGGGGTATAGAGGGATTTTTCATTTTCAATATTTCTTCAAAAATCTAATATTACTTGGCACGCATCATGGTGGGGTGCATAATATTTATATCTATCTGAATAACAATAATTTCTTAACAGAAATTATTGTCGTGTAGTCAGAGGGGGTATAGATGGATTTTTCATTTTCAAAATTACCTCAAAATCAAATATGACCTGGCACGCAACATGGTGGGGTACAGAATATCCATTTCTATCTGAATAACAATAATTCGTCAACAGATATCATTGTCGGGTCGTTAGAGGGGGTATAGAGGGATTTTTCATTTACAAAATTACCTCAAAATCAAATATGACTTGGCACGCATCATGGTGGGGTGCAGAATATCCATTTCCATCTGAATAACAATAATTCGTCAACAGAAATCATCGACGGGTCGTTGGAGGGGGTATAGAGGGATTTTTCATTTTCAAAATTTCTTCAAAAATCTAATATGGCTTGGCACGCATCATGGTGGGGTGCAGAATATCCATTTCCATCTGAATAACAATAATTTGTCAACAGAACTCATTGTCGGGTCGTCAGAGGGGGTATAGAGGGATTTTTCATTTTCAAAATGACTTCAAAATTCAAATATGACTTGGCACGCATCATGGTGGGGTACAGAATATCCATTTCCATCTCAATAACAATAATTTGTCAACAGAAATCACTGTAGTGTCGTCAGAGGGGGTATAGAGGGATTTTTCATTTTCAAAATTACCTCAAAATCAAATATGACATGGCACGCAACATGGTGGGGTGCAGAACATATATTTTAATCTGAATAGCAATAATTCGTCAACAGAAATCATTGTCGGGTCGTTAGAGGGGGTATAGAGGGATTTTTCATTTTCAATATTTCTTCAAAAATCCAATATGACTTGGCACGCATCATAGTGGGGTGCAAAGTATCCATGTCCATCTGAATTACAATAATTCGTCAACATAATTCATTGTCGTGTCGTCAGAGGGGGTACAGATGGATTTTTCATTTTCAAAATTACTTCAAAAATCAAATATGACTTGGCACGTATCATGGTGGAGTGCATAATATCCATTTTCATCTAAATTACAATAATTCGTCAACAGAAATCATTGTCGGGTCGTCAGAGGGGGTATAGAGGGATTTTTCATTTTCAATATTACTTCAAAAATCTAATATGACTTGGCACGTATCATGGTGGAGTGCATAATATCCATTTTCATCTAAATTACAATAATTTGTCAACAGAAATCATTGTCGGGTCGTCAGAGGGGGTATAGAGGGATTTTTCATTATCAAAATGACTTCAAAAATCAAATATGACTTGGCACGCATCATAGTAGGGTGCAGAATATATATTTCTATCTGAATATCAAGAATTCGTTAACAGAAATCATTGTCGGGTCGTTAGAGGGGGTATGGAGGCATTTTTCATTTTCAAAATTACCTCAAAATCAAATATGACTTGGCACGCAACATGGTGGGGTGCAGAATATTCATTTCCATCTGAATAACAATAATTCGTCAACAGAAATCATTGTCGGGTCGTCAGAGGGGGTATAGAGGAATTTTTCATTATCAATATTTCTTCGAAAATCTAATATGACTTGGCACGTATCATGGTGGAGTGCATAATATCCATTTTCATCTAAATTACAATAATTTGTCAACAGAAATCATTGTCGGGTCGTCAGAGGGGGTATAGAGGGATTTTTCATTATCAAAATGACTTCAAAAATCAAATATGACTTGGCACGCATCATAGTAGGGTGCAGAATATATATTTCTATCTGAATATCAAGAATTCGTTAACAGAAATCATTGTCGGGTCGTTAGAGGGGGTATAGAGGCATTTTTCATTTTCAAAATTACCTCAAAATCAAATATGACTTGGCACGCAACATGGTGGGGTGCAGAATATCCATTTCCATCTGAATAACTATAATTCGTCAACAGAACTCATTGTCGGGTCGTCAGAGGGGGTATAGAGGGATTTTTCATTTTCAATATTTCTTCAAAAATCTTATATGAATTGGCACGCATCATGGTGGGGTGCAGAATATCCATATCTATCTGAATAACTATAATTCCTTAACAGAAATTATTGTTGTGTCGTCAGAGGGGGTATAGAATGATTTTTCATTTCCAATATTTCTTCAAAAATCCAATATGGCTTGGCACGCAACATGGTGGGGTGCAGAATATTCATTTCCATCTGAATAACAATAATTCGTCAACAGAAATCATTGTCGGGTCGTTAGAGGGGTATAGAGGAATTTTTCGTTTTCAATATTTCTTCAAAAATCCAATAAGACTTGGCACGCATCATGGTGGGGTGCAAAGTATCCATGTCCATCTGAATAACAATAATTCTTCAATCTAAATCATTGTCCTGTCGTCAGAGGGGGTATAGAGGTATTTTTCATTTTCAAAATTACTTCAAAAATCTAATATGACTTGGCACGCATCATGGTGGGGTGCAAAGTATCCATATATATCTAAATAACAATAATTCGTCAACAGAAATCATTGTCGGGTCGTCAGAAGAGGTATAGAGGGATTTTTCATTTTCAATATTTCTTCAAAAATCTAATATTACTTGGCACGCATCATGGTGGGGTGCAGAATATCCATATCTATCTGAATAACAATAATTCCTTAACAGAAATTTTTGTTGTGTCGTCAGAGGGGGTATAGAGGGATTTTTCAATTTCAAAATTACCTCAAAATTCAATATGACTTGGCACGCAACATGGTGGGGGCAGAATATTCATTTTCATCTGAATAACAATAATTCGTCAACAGAAGTCATTGTCGGGTCGTTAGAAGGGGTATAGAGGGATTTTTCATTTTCAATATTTCTTCAAAAATCTAATATTACTTGGCACGCATCATGGTGGGGTGCATAATATTTATATCTATCTGAATAACAATAATTTCTTAACAGAAATTATTGTCGTGTCGTCAGAGGGGGTATAGATGGATTTTTCATTTTCAAAATTACCTCAAAATCAAATATGACCTGGCACGCAACATGGTGGGGTACAGAATATCCATTTCTATCTGAATAACAATAATTCGTCAACAGATATCATTGTCGGGTCGTTAGAGGGGGTATAGAGAGATTTTTCATTTTCAAAATTACCTCAAAATCAAATATGACTTGGCACGCATCATGGTGGGGTGCAAAGTATTCATGTATATCTAACTAACAATGATTCGTAAACAGAAATCATTGTCGTGTCGTCAAAGGCGGTATAGAGGGATATTTCATTTTCAAAATTACCTCAAAATCAAATATGACTTAGCACGCATCATGGTGGGGTGCAGAATATCCATTTCCATCTGAATAACAATAATTCGTCAACAGAAATCATCGACGGGTCGTTGGAGGGGGTATAGAGGGATTTTTCATTTTCAAAATTTTTTCAAAAATCTAATATGACTTGACACGCATCATGGTGGGGTGCAGAATATCCATTTCCATCTGAATAACAATATTTTGTCAACAGAACTCATTGTCGGGTCGTCAGAGGGGGTATAGAGGGATATTTCATTTTCAAAATGACTTCAAAATTCAAATATGACTTGGCACGCATCATGGTGGGGTACAGAATATCCATTTCCATCTCAATAACAATAATTGGTCAACAGATATCATTGTCGGGTCGTCAGAGGGGGTATAGAGGGATTTTTCAATTTCAAAATGACTTCAAAATTCAAATATGACTTGGCACGCAACATGGTGGGGTGCAGAATATTCATTTCCATCTCAATAACAATAATTTGTCAACAGATATCATTGTCGGGTCGTCAGAGGGGGTATAGAGGGATTTTTCATTTACAAAATTACCTCAAAATCAAATATGACTTGGCACGCATCATGGTGGGGTGCAGAATATCCATTTCCATCTGAATAACAATAATTCGTCAACAGAAATCATCGACTGGTCGTTGGAGGGGGTATAGAGGGATTTTTCATTTTCAAAATTTCTTCAAAAATCTAGTATGGCTTGGCACGCAACATGGTGGGGTGCAGAACATATATTTTAATCTGAATAGCAATAATTCGTCAACAGAAATCATTGTCGGGTCGTTAGAGGGGGTATAGAGGGATTTATCATTTTCAATATTTCTTCAAAAATCCAATATGACTTGGCACGCATCATGGTGGGGAGCAAAGTATCCATGTCCATCTGAATTACAATAATTCGTCAACATAATTCATTGTCGTGTCGTCAGAGGGGGTATAGATGGATTTTTCATTTTCAAAATTACTTCAAAAATCAAATATGACTTGGCACGTATCATGGTGGAGTGCATAATATCCATTTTCATCTAAATTACAATAATTCGTCAACAGAAATCATTGTCGGGTCGTCAGAGGGGGTATAGAGGGATTTTTCATTTTCAATATTACTTCAAAAATCTAATATGACTTGGCACGTATCATGGTGGAGTGCATAATATCCATTTTCATTTAAATTACAATAATTTGTCAACAGAAATCATTGTCGGGTCGTCAGAGGGGGTATAGAGGGATTTTTCATTATCAAAATGACTTCAAAAATCAAATATGACTTGGCACGCATCATAGTAGGGTGCAGAATATATATTTCTATCTGAATATCAAGAATTCGTTAACAGAAATCATTGTCGGGTAGTTAGAGGGGGTATAGAGGCATTTTTCATTTTCAAAATTACCTCAAAATCAAATATGACTTGGCACGCAACATGGTGGGGTGCAGAATATCCATTTCCATCTGAATAACAATAATTCGTCAACAGAACTCATTGTCGGGTCGTCAGAGGGGGTATAGAGGGATTTTTCATTTTCAAAATTACCTCAAAATCAAAAATGACTTGGCACGCAACATGGTGGGGTGCAGAATATATATTTTAATCTGAATAACAATAATTTGTCAACAGAAATCATTGTAGTGTCGTCAGAGGGGGTATAGAGGGATCTTTCATTTTCAAAATTACCTCAAAATCAAATATGACTTGGCACGCAACATGGTGGGGTGCAGAATATATATTTTAATCTGAATAAAAATAATTCGTCAACAGAAATCATTGTCGGGTCGTTAGAGGGGGTATAGAGGGATTTGTCATTTTCAATATTTCTTCAAAAATCCAATATGACTTGGCACGCATCATGGTGGGGTGCAAAGTATCCATGTCCATCTGAATTACAATAATTCGTCAACATAATTCATTGTCGTGTCGTCAGAGGGGGTATAGAGGGATTTTTCATTTTCAAAATTACTTCAAAAATCAAATATGACTTGGCACGTATCATGGTGGAGTGCATAATATCCATTTTCATCTAAATTACAATAATTCGTCAACAGAAATCATTGTCGGGTCGTCAGAGGGGGTATAGAGGGATTTTTCATTTTCAATATTACTTCAAAAATCTAATATGACTTGACACGCATCATGGTGGGGTGCAAAGTATCCATGTCCATCTGAATTGCAATAATTCGTTGACATAATTCATTGTCGTGTCGTCAGAGGGGGTATAGAGGGATTTTTCATTTTCAAAATTACTTCAAAAATCAAATATGACTTGGCACGTATCATGGTGGAGTGCATAATATCCATTTTCATCTAAATTACAATAATTTGTCAACAGAAATCATTGTCGGGTCGTCAGAGGGGGTATAGAGGGATTTTTCATTATCAAAATGACTTCAAAAATCAAATATGACTTGGCACGCATCATAGTAGGGTGCAGAATATATATTTCTATCTGAATATCAAGAATTCGTTAACAGAAATCATTGTCGGGTCGTCAGAGGGGGTATAGAGGGATTTTTCATTTTCAATATTACTTCAAAAATCTAATATGACTTGGCACGTATCATGGTGGAGTGCATAATATCCATTTTCATCTAAATTACAATAATTTGTCAACAGAAATCATTGTCGGGTCGTCAGAGGGGGTATAGAGGGATTTTTCATTATCAAAATGACTTCAAAAATCAAATATGACTTGGCACGCATCATAGTAGGGTGCAGAATATATATTTCTATCTGAATATCAAGAATTCGTTAACAGAAATCATTGTCGGGTCGTTAGAGGGGGTATAGAGGCATTTTTCATTTTCAAAATTACCTCAAAATCAAATATGACTTGGCACGCAACATGGTGGGGTGCAAAATATTCATTTCCATCTGAATAACAATAATTCATCAACAGAAATCATTGTCGGGTCGTCAGAGGGGGTATAGAGGGATTTTTCATTATCAATATTTCTTCGAAAATCTAATATGACTTGGCACGTATCATGGTGGAGTGCATAATATCCATTTTCATCTAAATTACAATAATTTGTCAACAGAAATCATTGTCGGGTAGTCAGAGGGGGTATAGAGGGATTTTTCATTATCAAAATGACTTCAAAAATCAAATATGACTTGGCACGCATCATAGTAGGGTTGCAGAATATATATTTCTATCTGAATATCAAGAATTCGTTAACAGAAATCATTGTCGGGTCGTTAGAGGGGGTATAGAGGCATTTTTCATTTTCAAAATTACCTCAAAATCAAATATGACTTGGCACGCAACATGGTGGGGTGCAGAATATCCATTTCCATCTGAATAACAATAATTCGTCAACAGAACTCATTGTCGGGTCGTCAGAGGGGGTATAGAGGGATTTTTCATTTTCAAAATTACCTCAAAATCAAAAATAACTTGGCACGCAACATGGTGGGGTGCAGAATATATATTTTAATCTGAATAACAATAATTTGTCAACAGAAATCATTGTAGTGTCGTCAGAGGGGGTATAGAGTGATCTTTCATTTTCAAAATTACCTCAAAATCAAAAATGACTTGGCACGCAACATGGTGGGGTGCAGAATATATATTTTAATCTGAATAACAATAATTTGTCAACAGAAATCATTGTAGTGTCGTCAGAGGGGGTATAGAGGGATTTTTCATTATCAAAATGACTTCAAAAATCAAATATGACTTGGCACGCATCATAGTAGGGTGCAGAATATATATTTCTATCTGAATATCAAGAATTCGTTAACAGAAATCATTGTCGGGTCGTTAGAGGGGGTATAGAGGCATTTTTCATTTTCAAAATTACCTCAAAATCAAATATGACTTGGCACGCAACATGGTGAGGTGCAGAATATCCATTTCCATCTGAATAACAATAATTCGTCAACAGAACTCATTGTCGGGTCGTCAGAGGGGGTATAGAGGGATTTTTCATTTTCAAAATTACCTCAAAATCAAAAATGACTTGGCACGCAACATGGTGGGGTGCAGAATATATATTTTAATCTGAATAACAATAATTCGTCAACATAATTCATTCTCGTGTCGTCAGAGGTGGTATAGAGGGATTTTTCATTTTCAAAATTACTTCAAAAATCAAATATGACTTGGCACGTATCATGGTGGAGTGCATAATATCCATTTTCATCTAAATTACAATAATTCGTCAACAGAAATCATTGTCGGGTCGTCAGAGGGGGTATAGAGGAATTTTTCATTTTCAATATTACTTCAAAAATCTAATATGACTTGACACGCATCATGGTGGGGTGCAAAGTATCCATGTCCATCTGAATTGCAATAATTCGTTAACATAATTCATTGTCGTGTCGTCAGAGGGGGTATAGAGGGATTTTTCATTTTCAAAATTACTTCAAAAATCAAATATGACTTGGCACGTATCATGGTGAAGTGCATAATATCCATTTTCATCTAAATTACAATAATTTGTCAACAGAAATCATTGTCGGGTCGTCAGAGGGGGTATAGAGGGATTTTTCATTATCAAAATGACTTCAAAAGTCAAATATGACTTGGCACGCATCATAGTAGGGTGCAGAATATATATTACCATCTGAATAACAAGAATTTGTTAACAGAAATCATTGTCGTGTCGTTAGAGGGGGTATAGAGGCATTTTTCATTTTCAAAATTACCTCAAAATCAAATATGACCTGGCACGCAACATGGTGGGGGCAGAATATTCATTTTCATCTGAATAACAATAATTCGTCAACAGAAATCATTGTCGGGTCGTTAGAAGGGGTATAGAGGGATTTTTCATTTTCAATATTTCTTCAAAAATCTAATATTACTTGGCACGCATCATGGTGGGGTGCATAATATTTATATCTATCTGAATAACAATAATTTCTTAACAGAAATTATTGTCGTGTCGTCAGAGGGGGTATAGATGGATTTTTCATTTTCAAAATTACCTCAAAATCAAATATGACTTGGCACGCATCATGGTAGGGTGCAAAGTATTCATGTATATCTAACTAACAATGATTCGTAAACAGAAATCATTGTCGTGTCGTCAAAGGCGGTATAGAGGGATTTTTCATTTTCAAAATTACCTCAAAATCAAATATGACTTAGCACGCATCATGGTGGGGTGCAGAATATCCATTTCCATCTGAATAACAATAATTCGTCAACAAAAATCATCGACGGGTCGTTGGAGGGGGTATAGAGGGATTTTTCATTTTCAAAATTTCTTCAAAAATCTAATATGACTTGGCACGCATCATGGTGGGCTGCAGAATATCCATTTCCATCTGAATAACAATAATTTGTCAACAGAACTCATTGTCGGGTCGTCAGAGGGGGTATAGAGGGATTTTTCATTTTCAAAATGACTTCAAAATTCAAATATGACTTGGCACGCATCATGGTGGGGTACAGAATATCCATTTCCATCTCAATAACAATAATTTGTCAACAGATATCATTGTCGGGTCATCAGAGGGGGTATAGAGGGATTTTTCAATTTCAAAATGACTTCAAAATTCAAATATGACTTGGCACGCAAAATGGTGGGGTGCAGAATATTCATTTCCATCTCAATAACAATAATTTGTCAACAGATATCATTGTCGGGTCGTCAGAGGGGGTATAGAGGGATTTTTCATTTACAAAATTACCTCAAAATCAAATATGACTTGGCACGCATCATGGTGGGGTGCAGAATATCCATTTCCATCTGAATAACAATAATTCGTCAACAGAAATCATCGACGGGTCGTTGGAGGGGGTATAGAGGGATTTTTCATTTTCAAAATTTCTTCATAAATCTAATATGGCTTGGCACGCATCATGGTGGGGTGCAGAATATCCATTTCCATCTGAATAACAATAATTTGTCAACAGAACTCATTGTCGGGTCGTCAGAGGGGGTATAGAGGGATTTTTCATTTTCAAAATAACTTCAAAATTCAAATATGACTTGGCACGCATCATGGTGGGGTACAGAATATCCATTTCTATCTCAATAACAATAATTTGTCAACAGAAATCATTGTAGTGTCGTCAGAGGGGGTATAGAGGGATTTTTCATTTTCAAAATTACCTCAAAATCAAATATGACTTGGCACGCAACATGGTGGGGTGCAGAACATATATTTTAATCTGAATAGCAATAATTCGTCAACAGAAATCATTGTCGGGTCGTTAGAGGGGGTATAGAGGGATTTTTCATTTTCAATATTTCTTCAAAAATCCAATATGACTTGGCACGCATCATGGTGGGGTGCAAAGTATCCATGTCCATCTGAATTACAATAATTCGTCAACATAATTCATTGTCGTGTCGTCAGAGGGGGTATAGATGGATTTTTCATTTTCAAAATTACTTCAAAAATCTAATATGACTTGGCACGTATCATGGTGGAGTGCATAATATCCATTTTCATCTAAATTACGATAATTCGTCAACAGAAATCATTGTCGGGTCGTCAGAGGGGGTATAGAGGGATTTTTCATTTTCAATATTACTTCAAAAATCTAATATGACTTGGCACGTATCATAGTAGGGTGCAGAATATATATTTCTATCTGAATATCAATAATTCGTTAACAGAAATCATTGTCGGGTCGTTAGAGGGGGTATAGAGGCATTTTTCATTTTCAAAATTACCTCAAAATCAAATATGACTTGGCACTCAACATGGTGGGGTGCAGAATATTCATTTCCATCTGAATAACAATAATTCGTCAACAGAAATCATTGTCGGGTCGTCAGAGGGGGTATAGAGGGATTTTTCATTATCAATATTTCTTCGAAAATCTAATATGACTTGGCACGTATCATGGTGGAGTGCATAATATCCATTTTCATCTAAATTACAATAATTTGTCAACAGAAATCATTGTTGGGTCGTCAGAGGGGGTATAGAGGGATTTTTCATTATCAAAATGACTTCAAAAATCAAATATGACTTGGCACGCATCATAGTAGGGTGCAGAATATATATTTCAATCTGAATATCAAGAATTCGTTAACAGAAATCATTGTCGGGTCGTTAGAGGGGGTATAGAGGCATTTTTCATTTTCAAAATTACCTCAAAATCAAATATGACTTGGCACGCAACATGGTGGGGTGCAGAATATCCATTTCCATCTGAATAACAATAATTCGTCAACAGAACTCATTGTCGGGTCGTCAGAGGGGGTATAGAGGGATTTTTCATTTTCAATATTTCTTCAAAAATCTTATATGAATTGGCACGCATCATGGTGGGGTGCAGAATATCCATTTCCATCTCAATAACAATAATTTGTCAACAGAAATCATTGTCGGGTCGTCAGAGGGGGTGTAGAGGGATTTTTCATTTTCAAAATGACTTCAAAATTCTAATATTACTTGGCACGCATCATGGTGGTGTGCAGAATATCCATATCTATCTGAATAACAATAATTCCTTAACAGAAATTATTGTTGTGTCGTCAGCGGGGGTATAGAATGATTTTTCATTTCCAATATTTCTTCAAAAATCCAATATGGCTTGGCACGCAACTTGGTGGGGTGCAGAATATTCATTTCCATCTGAATAACAATAATTCGTCAACAGAAATCATTGTCGGGTCGTTAGAGGGGGTATAGAGGAATTTTTCATTTTCAATATTTCTTCAAAAATCCAATAAGACTTGGCACGCATCATGGTGGGGTGCAAAGTATCCATGTCCATCTGAATAACAATAATTCTTCAATCTAAATCATTGTCGTGTCGTCAGAGGGGGTATAGAGGAATTTTTCATTTTCAAAATTACTTCAAAAATCTAATATGACTTGGCACGCATCATACTGGGGTGCAAAGTATCCATATATATCTAAATAACAATAATTCGTCAACAGAAATCATTGTCGGGTCGTCAGAAGAGGTATAGAGGGATTTTTCATTTTCAATATTTCTTCAAAAATCTAATATTACTTGGCACGCATCATGGTGGGGTGCAGAATATCCATATCTATCTGAATAACAATAATTCCTTAACAGAAATTTTTGTTGTGTCGTCAGAGGGGGTATAGAGGGATTTTTCAATTTCAAAATTACCTCAAAATTCAATATGACTTGTCACGCAACATGGTGGGGGCAGAATATTCATTTTCATCTGAATAACAATAATTCGTCTACAGAAATCATTGTCGGGTCGTTAGAAGGGGTATAGAGGGATTTTTCATTTTCAATATTTCTTCAAAAATCTAATATTACTTGGCACGCATCATGGTGGGGTGCATAATATTTATATCTATCTGAATAACAATAATTTCTTAACAGAAATTATTGTCGTGTCGTCAGAGGGGATATAGATGGATTTTTCATTTTCAAAATTACCTCAAAATCAAATATGACCTGGCACGCAACATGGTGGGGGCAGAATATTCATTTTCATCTGAATAACAATAATTCGTCAACAGAAATCATTGTCGGGTCGTTAGAAGGGGTATAGAGGGATTTTTCATTTTCAATATTTCTTCAAAAATCTAATATTACTTGGCACGCATCATGGTGGGGTGCATAATATTTATATCTATCTGAATAACAATAATTTCTCAACAGAAATCATTGTCGTGTCGTCAGAGGGGGTATAGATGGATTTTTCATTTTCAAAATTACCTCAAAATCAAATATGACCTGGCACGCAACATGGTGGGGTACAGAATATCCATTTCTATCTGAATAACAATAATTCGTCAACAGATATCATTGTCGGGTCGTTAGAGGGGGTATAGAGGGATTTTTCATTTTCAAAATTACCTCAAAATCAAATATGACTTGGCACGCATCATGGTGGGGTGCAAAGTATTCATGTATATCTAACTAACAATGATTCGTAAACAGAAATCATTGTCGTGTCGTCAAAGGCGGTATAGAGGGATTTTTCATTTTCAAAATTACCTCAAAATCAAATATGACTAAGCACGCATCATGGTGGGGTGCAGAATATCCATTTCCATCTGAATAACAATAATTCGTCAACAGAAATCATCGACGGGTCGTTGGAGGGGGTATAGAGGGATTTTTCATTTTCAAAATTTCTTCAAAAATCTAATATGACTTGGCACGCATCATGGTGGGGTACAGAATATCCATTTCCATCTGAATAACAATAATTTGTCAACAGAACTCATTGTCGGGTCGTCAGAGGGGGTATAGAGGGATTTTTCATTTTCAAAATGACTTCAAAATTCAAATATGACTTGGCACGCATCATGGTGGGGTACAGAATATCCATTTCCATCTCAATAACAATAATTTGTCAACAGATATCATTGTCGGGTCGTCAGAGGGGGTATAGAGGGATTTTTTTCAAAATTCAAATATGACTTGTCACGCAACATGGTGGGGTGCAGAATATTCATTTCCATCTCAATAACAATAATTTGTCAACAGATATCATTGTCGGGTCGTCAGAGGGGGTATAGAGGGATTTTTCATTTACAAAATTACCTCAAAATCAAATATGACTTGGCACGCATCATGGTGGGGTGCAGAATATCCATTTCCATCTGAATAACAATAATTCGTCAACAGAAATCATCGACGGGTCGTTGGAGGGGGTATAGAGGGATTTTTCATTTTCAAAATTTCTTCAAAAATCTAATATGGCTTGGCACGCATCATGGTGGGGTGCAGAATATCCATTTCCATCTGAATAACAATAATTTGTCAACAGAACTCATTGTCGGGTCGTCAGAGGGGGTATAGAGGGATTTTTCATTTTCAAAATGACTTCAAAATTCAAATATGACTTGGCACGCATCATGGTGGGGTACAGAATATCCATTTTCATCTCAATAACAATAATTTGTCAACAGAAATCACTGTAGTGTCGTCAGAGGGGGTATAGAGGGATTTTTCATTTTCAAAATTACCTCAAAATCAAATATGACATGGCACGCAACATGGTGGGGTGCAGAACATATATTTTAATCTGAATAGCAATAATTCGTCAACAGAAATCATTGTCGGGTCGTTAGAGGGGGTATAGAGGGATTTTTCATTTTCAATATTTCTTCAAAAATCCAATATGACTTGGCACGCATCATGGTGGGGTGCAAAGTATCCATGTCCATCTGAATTACAATAATTCGTCAACATAATTCATTGTCGTGTCGTCAGAGGGGGTATAGATGGATTTTTCATTTTCAAAATTACTTCAAAAATCAAATATGACTTGGCACGTATCATGGTGGAGTGCATAATATCCATTTTCATCTAAATTACAATAATTCGTCAACAGAAATCATTGTCGGGTCGTCAGAGGGGGTATAGAGGGATTTTTCATTTTCAATATTACTTCAAAAATCTAATATGACTTGGCACGTATCATGGTGGAGTGCATAATATCCATTTTCATCTAAATTACAATAATTTGTCAACAGAAATCATTGTCGGGTCGTCAGAGGGGGTATAGAGGGATTTTTCATTATCAAAATTACTTCAAAAATCAAATATGACTTGGCACGCATCATAGTAGGGTGCAGAATATATATTTCTATCTGAATATCAAGAATTCGTTAACAGAAATCATTGTCGGGTCGTTAGAGGGGGTATAGAGGCATTTTTCATTTTCAAAATTACCTCAAAATCAAATATGACTTGGCACGCAACATGGTGGGGTGCAGAATATTCATTTCCATCTGAATAACAATAATTCGTCAACAGAAATCATTGTCGGGTCGTCAGAGGGGGTATAGAGGAATTTTTCATTATCAATATTTCTTCGAAAATCTAATATGACTTGGCACGTATCATGGTGGAGTGCATAATATCCATTTTCATCTAAATTACAATAATTTGTCAACAGAAATCATTGTCGGGTCGTCAGAGGGGGTATAGAGGGATTTTTCATTATCAAAATGACTTCAAAAATCAAATATGACTTGGCACGCATCATAGTAGGGTGCAGAATATATATTTCTATCTGAATATCAAGAATTCGTTAACAGAAATCATTGTCGGGTCGTTAGAGGGGGTATAGAGGCATTTTTCATTTTCAAAATTACCTCAAAATCAAATATGACTTGGCACGCAACATGGTGGGGTGCAGAATATCCATTTCCATCTGAATAACTATAATTCGTCAACAGAACTCATTGTCGGGTCGTCAGAGGGGGTATAGAGGGATTTTTCATTTTCAATATTTCTTCAAAAATCTTATATGAATTGGCACGCATCATGGTGGGGTGCAGAATATCCATATCTATCTGAATAACTATAATTCCTTAACAGAAATTATTGTTGTGTCGTCAGAGGGGGTATAGAATGATTTTTCATTTCCAATATTTCTTCAAAAATCCAATATGGCTTGGCACGCAACATGGTGGGGTGCAGAATATTCATTTCCATCTGAATAACAATAATTCGTCAACAGAAATCATTGTCGGGTCGTTAGAGGGGTATAGAGGAATTTTTCGTTTTCAATATTTCTTCAAAAATCCAATAAGACTTGGCACGCATCATGGTGGGGTGCAAAGTATCCATGTCCATCTGAATAACAATAATTCTTCAATCTAAATCATTGTCCTGTCGTCAGAGGGGGTATAGAGGTATTTTTCATTTTCAAAATTACTTCAAAAATCTAATATGACTTGGCACGCATCATGGTGGGGTGCAAAGTATCCATATATATCTAAATAACAATAATTCGTCAACAGAAATCATTGTCGGGTCGTCAGAAGAGGTATAGAGGGATTTTTCATTTTCAATATTTCTTCAAAAATCTAATATTACTTGGCACGCATCATGGTGGGGTGCAGAATATCCATATCTATCTGAATAACAATAATTCCTTAACAGAAATTTTTGTTGTGTCGTCAGAGGGGGTATAGAGGGATTTTTCAATTTCAAAATTACCTCAAAATTCAATATGACTTGGCACGCAACATGGTGGGGGCAGAATATTCATTTTCATCTGAATAACAATAATTCGTCAACAGAAGTCATTGTCGGGTCGTTAGAAGGGGTATAGAGGGATTTTTCATTTTCAATATTTCTTCAAAAATCTAATATTACTTGGCACGCATCATGGTGGGGTGCATAATATTTATATCTATCTGAATAACAATAATTTCTTAACAGAAATTATTGTCGTGTAGTCAGAGGGGGTATAGATGGATTTTTCATTTTCAAAATTACCTCAAAATCAAATATGACCTGGCACGCAACATGGTGGGGTACAGAATATCCATTTCTATCTGAATAACAATAATTCGTCAACAGATATCATTGTCGGGTCGTTAGAGGGGGTATAGAGGGATTTTTCATTTACAAAATTACCTCAAAATCAAATATGACTTGGCACGCATCATGGTGGGGTGCAGAATATCCATTTCCATCTGAATAACAATAATTCGTCAACAGAAATCATCGACGGGTCGTTGGAGGGGGTATAGAGGGATTTTTCATTTTCAAAATTTCTTCAAAAATCTAATATGGCTTGGCACGCATCATGGTGGGGTGCAGAATATCCATTTCCATCTGAATAACAATAATTTGTCAACAGAACTCATTGTCGGGTCGTCAGAGGGGGTATAGAGGGATTTTTCATTTTCAAAATGACTTCAAAATTCAAATATGACTTGGCACGCATCATGGTGGGGTACAGAATATCCATTTCCATCTCAATAACAATAATTTGTCAACAGAAATCACTGTAGTGTCGTCAGAGGGGGTATAGAGGGATTTTTCATTTTCAAAATTACCTCAAAATCAAATATGACATGGCACGCAACATGGTGGGGTGCAGAACATATATTTTAATCTGAATAGCAATAATTCGTCAACAGAAATCATTGTCGGGTCGTTAGAGGGGGTATAGAGGGATTTTTCATTTTCAATATTTCTTCAAAAATCCAATATGACTTGGCACGCATCATAGTGGGGTGCAAAGTATCCATGTCCATCTGAATTACAATAATTCGTCAACATAATTCATTGTCGTGTCGTCAGAGGGGGTATAGATGGATTTTTCATTTTCAAAATTACTTCAAAAATCAAATATGACTTGGCACGTATCATGGTGGAGTGCATAATATCCATTTTCATCTAAATTACAATAATTCGTCAACAGAAATCATTGTCGGGTCGTCAGAGGGGGTATAGAGGGATTTTTCATTTTCAATATTACTTCAAAAATCTAATATGACTTGGCACGTATCATGGTGGAGTGCATAATATCCATTTTCATCTAAATTACAATAATTTGTCAACAGAAATCATTGTCGGGTCGTCAGAGGGGGTATAGAGGGATTTTTCATTATCAAAATGACTTCAAAAATCAAATATGACTTGGCACGCATCATAGTAGGGTGCAGAATATATATTTCTATCTGAATATCAAGAATTCGTTAACAGAAATCATTGTCGGGTCGTTAGAGGGGGTATGGAGGCATTTTTCATTTTCAAAATTACCTCAAAATCAAATATGACTTGGCACGCAACATGGTGGGGTGCAGAATATTCATTTCCATCTGAATAACAATAATTCGTCAACAGAAATCATTGTCGGGTCGTCAGAGGGGGTATAGAGGAATTTTTCATTATCAATATTTCTTCGAAAATCTAATATGACTTGGCACGTATCATGGTGGAGTGCATAATATCCATTTTCATCTAAATTACAATAATTTGTCAACAGAAATCATTGTCGGGTCGTCAGAGGGGGTATAGAGGGATTTTTCATTATCAAAATGACTTCAAAAATCAAATATGACTTGGCACGCATCATAGTAGGGTGCAGAATATATATTTCTATCTGAATATCAAGAATTCGTTAACAGAAATCATTGTCGGGTCGTTAGAGGGGGTATAGAGGTATTTTTCATTTTCAAAATTACCTCAAAATCAAATATGACTTGGCACGCAACATGGTGGGGTGCAGAATATCCATTTCCATCTGAATAACTATAATTCGTCAACAGAACTCATTGTCGGGTCGTCAGAGGGGGTATAGAGGGATTTTTCATTTTCAATATTTCTTCAAAAATCTTATATGAATTGGCACGCATCATGGTGGGGTGCAGAATATCCATATCTATCTGAATAACTATAATTCCTTAACAGAAATTATTGTTGTGTCGTCAGAGGGGGTATAGAATGATTTTTCATTTCCAATATTTCTTCAAAAATCCAATATGGCTTGGCACGCAACATGGTGGGGTGCAGAATATTCATTTCCATCTGAATAACAATAATTCGTCAACAGAAATCATTGTCGGGTCGTTAGAGGGGTATAGAGGAATTTTTCGTTTTCAATATTTCTTCAAAAATCCAATAAGACTTGGCACGCATCATGGTGGGGTGCAAAGTATCCATGTCCATCTGAATAACAATAATTCTTCAATCTAAATCATTGTCCTGTCGTCAGAGGGGGTATAGAGGTATTTTTCATTTTCAAAATTACTTCAAAAATCTAATATGACTTGGCACGCATCATGGTGGGGTGCAAAGTATCCATATATATCTAAATAACAATAATTCGTCAACAGAAATCATTGTCGGGTCGTCAGAAGAGGTATAGAGGGATTTTTCATTTTCAATATTTCTTCAAAAATCTAATATTACTTGGCACGCATCATGGTGGGGTGCAGAATATCCATATCTATCTGAATAACAATAATTCCTTAACAGAAATTTTTGTTGTGTCGTCAGAGGGGGTATAGAGGGATTTTTCAATTTCAAAATTTCTTCAAAAATCTAATATTACTTGGCACGCATCATGGTGGGGTGCATAATATCCATTTCCATCTGAATAACAATAATTCGTCAACAGAAATCATCGACGGGTCGTTGGAGGGGGTATAGAGGGATTTTTCATTTTCAAAATTTCTTCAAAAATCTAATATGACTTGGCACGCATCATGGTGGGGTACAGAATATCCATTTCCATCTGAATAACAATAATTTGTCAACAGAACTCATTGTCGGGTCGTCAGAGGGGGTATAGAGGGATTTTTCATTTTCAAAATGACTTCAAAATTCAAATATGACTTGGCACGCATCATGGTGGGGTACAGAATATCCATTTCCATCTCAATAACAATAATTTGTCAACAGATATCATTGTCGGGTCGTCAGAGGGGGTATAGAGGGATTTTTTTCAAAATTCAAATATGACTTGTCACGCAACATGGTGGGGTGCAGAATATTCATTTCCATCTCAATAACAATAATTTGTCAACAGATATCATTGTCGGGTCGTCAGAGGGGGTATAGAGGGATTTTTCATTTACAAAATTACCTCAAAATCAAATATGACTTGGCACGCATCATGGTGGGGTGCAGAATATCCATTTCCATCTGAATAACAATAATTCGTCAACAGAAATCATCGACGGGTCGTTGGAGGGGGTATAGAGGGATTTTTCATTTTCAAAATTTCTTCAAAAATCTAATATGGCTTGGCACGCATCATGGTGGGGTGCAGAATATCCATTTCCATCTGAATAACAATAATTTGTCAACAGAACTCATTGTCGGGTCGTCAGAGGGGGTATAGAGGGATTTTTCATTTTCAAAATGACTTCAAAATTCAAATATGACTTGGCACGCATCATGGTGGGGTACAGAATATCCATTTTCATCTCAATAACAATAATTTGTCAACAGAAATCACTGTAGTGTCGTCAGAGGGGGTATAGAGGGATTTTTCATTTTCAAAATTACCTCAAAATCAAATATGACATGGCACGCAACATGGTGGGGTGCAGAACATATATTTTAATCTGAATAGCAATAATTCGTCAACAGAAATCATTGTCGGGTCGTTAGAGGGGGTATAGAGGGATTTTTCATTTTCAATATTTCTTCAAAAATCCAATATGACTTGGCACGCATCATGGTGGGGTGCAAAGTATCCATGTCCATCTGAATTACAATAATTCGTCAACATAATTCATTGTCGTGTCGTCAGAGGGGGTATAGATGGATTTTTCATTTTCAAAATTACTTCAAAAATCAAATATGACTTGGCACGTATCATGGTGGAGTGCATAATATCCATTTTCATCTAAATTACAATAATTCGTCAACAGAAATCATTGTCGGGTCGTCAGAGAAGGTATAGAGGGATTTTTCATTTTCAATATTACTTCAAAAATCTAATATGACTTGGCACGTATCATGGTGGAGTGCATAATATCCATTTTCATCTAAATTACAATAATTTGTCAACAGAAATCATTGTCGGGTCGTCAGAGGGGGTATAGAGGGATTTTTCATTATCAAAATGACTTCAAAAATCAAATATGACTTGGCACGCATCATAGTAGGGTGCAGAATATATATTTCTATCTGAATATCAAGAATTCGTTAACAGAAATCATTGTCGGGTCGTTAGAGGGGGTATAGAGGCATTTTTCATTTTCAAAATTACCTCAAAATCAAATATGACTTGGCACGCAACATGGTGGGGTGCAGAATATTCATTTCCATCTGAATAACAATAATTCGTCAACAGAAATCATTGTCGGGTCGTCAGAGGGGGTATAGAGGAATTTTTCATTATCAATATTTCTTCGAAAATCTAATATGACTTGGCACGTATCATGGTGGAGTGCATAATATCCATTTTCATCTAAATTACAATAATTTGTCAACAGAAATCATTGTCGGGTCGTCAGAGGGGGTATAGAGGGATTTTTCATTATCAAAATGACTTCAAAAATCAAATATGACTTGGCACGCATCATAGTAGGGTGCAGAATATATATTTCTATCTGAATATCAAGAATTCGTTAACAGAAATCATTGTCGGGTCGTTAGAGGGGGTATAGAGGCATTTTTCATTTTCAAAATTACCTCAAAATCAAATATGACTTGGCACGCAACATGGTGGGGTGCAGAATATCCATTTCCATCTGAATAACTATAATTCGTCAACAGAACTCATTGTCGGGTCGTCAGAGGGGGTATAGAGGGATTTTTCATTTTCAATATTTCTTCAAAAATCTTATATGAATTGGCACGCATCATGGTGGGGTGCAGAATATCCATATCTATCTGAATAACTATAATTCCTTAACAGAAATTATTGTTGTGTCGTCAGAGGGGGTATAGAATGATTTTTCATTTCCAATATTTCTTCAAAAATCCAATATGGCTTGGCACGCAACATGGTGGGGTGCAGAATATTCATTTCCATCTGAATAACAATAATTCGTCAACAGAAATCATTGTCGGGTCGTTAGAGGGGTATAGAGGAATTTTTCGTTTTCAATATTTCTTCAAAAATCCAATAAGACTTGGCACGCATCATGGTGGGGTGCAAAGTATCCATGTCCATCTGAATAACAATAATTCTTCAATCTAAATCATTGTCCTGTCGTCAGAGGGGGTATAGAGGTATTTTTCATTTTCAAAATTACTTCAAAAATCTAATATGACTTGGCACGCATCATGGTGGGGTGCAAAGTATCCGTATATATCTAAATAACAATAATTCGTCAACAGAAATCATTGTCGGGTCGTCAGAAGAGGTATAGAGGGATTTTTCATTTTCAATATTTCTTCAAAAATCTAATATTACTTGGCACGCATCATGGTGGGGTGCAGAATATCCATATCTATCTGAATAACAATAATTCCTTAACAGAAATTTTTGTTGTGTCGTCAGAGGGGGTATAGAGGGATTTTTCAATTTCAAAATTACCTCAAAATTCAATATGACTTGGCACGCAACATGGTGGGGGCAGAATATTCATTTTCATCTGAATAACAATAATTCGTCAACAGAAGTCATTGTCGGGTCGTTAGAAGGGGTATAGAGGGATTTTTCATTTTCAATATTTCTTCAAAAATCTAATATTACTTGGCACGCATCATGGTGGGGTGCATAATATTTATATCTATCTGAATAACAATAATTTCTTAACAGAAATTATTGTCGTGTAGTCAGAGGGGGTATAGATGGATTTTTCATTTTCAAAATTACCTCAAAATCAAATATGACCTGGCACGCAACATGGTGGGGTACAGAATATCCATTTCTATCTGAATAACAATAATTCGTCAACAGATATCATTGTCGGGTCGTTAGAGGGGGTATAGAGGGATTTTTCATTTACAAAATTACCTCAAAATCAAATATGACTTGGCACGCATCATGGTGGGGTGCAGAATATCCATTTCCATCTGAATAACAATAATTCGTCAACAGAAATCATCGACGGGTCGTTGGAGGGGGTATAGAGGGATTTTTCATTTTCAAAATTTCTTCAAAAATCTAATATGGCTTGGCACGCATCATGGTGGGGTGCAGAATATCCATTTCCATCTGAATAACAATAATTTGTCAACAGAACTCATTGTCGGGTCGTCAGAGGGGGTATAGAGGGATTTTTCATTTTCAAAATGACTTCAAAATTCAAATATGACTTGGCACGCATCATGGTGGGGTACAGAATATCCATTTCCATCTCAATAACAATAATTTGTCAACAGAAATCACTGTAGTGTCGTCAGAGGGGGTATAGAGGGATTTTTCATTTTCAAAATTACCTCAAAATCAAATATGACATGGCACGCAACATGGTGGGGTGCAGAACATATATTTTAATCTGAATAGCAATAATTCGTCAACAGAAATCATTGTCGGGTCGTTAGAGGGGGTATAGAGGGATTTTTCATTTTCAATATTTCTTCAAAAATCCAATATGACTTGGCACGCATCATAGTGGGGTGCAAAGTATCCATGTCCATCTGAATTACAATAATTCGTCAACATAATTCATTGTCGTGTCGTCAGAGGGGGTACAGATGGATTTTTCATTTTCAAAATTACTTCAAAAATCAAATATGACTTGGCACGTATCATGGTGGAGTGCATAATATCCATTTTCATCTAAATTACAATAATTCGTCAACAGAAATCATTGTCGGGTCGTCAGAGGGGGTATAGAGGGATTTTTCATTTTCAATATTACTTCAAAAATCTAATATGACTTGGCACGTATCATGGTGGAGTGCATAATATCCATTTTCATCTATATTACAATAATTTGTCAACAGAAATCATTGTCGGGTCGTCAGAGGGGGTATAGAGGGATTTTTCATTATCAAAATGACTTCAAAAATCAAATATGACTTGGCACGCATCATAGTAGGGTGCAGAATATATATTTCTATCTGAATATCAAGAATTCGTTAACAGAAATCATTGTCGGGTCGTTAGAGGGGGTATGGAGGCATTTTTCATTTTCAAAATTACCTCAAAATCAAATATGACTTGGCACGCAACATGGTGGGGTGCAGAATATTCATTTCCATCTGAATAACAATAATTCGTCAACAGAAATCATTGTCGGGTCGTCAGAGGGGGTATAGAGGAATTTTTCATTATCAATATTTCTTCGAAAATCTAATATGACTTGGCACGTATCATGGTGGAGTGCATAATATCCATTTTCATCTAAATTACAATAATTTGTCAACAGAAATCATTGTCGGGTCGTCAGAGGGGGTATAGAGGGATTTTTCATTATCAAAATGACTTCAAAAATCAAATATGACTTGGCACGCATCATAGTAGGGTGCAGAATATATATTTCTATCTGAATATCAAGAATTCGTTAACAGAAATCATTGTCGGGTCGTTAGAGGGGGTATAGAGGCATTTTTCATTTTCAAAATTACCTCAAAATCAAATATGACTTGGCACGCAACATGGTGGGGTGCAGAATATCCATTTCCATCTGAATAACTATAATTCGTCAACAGAACTCATTGTCGGGTCGTCAGAGGGGGTATAGAGGGATTTTTCATTTTCAATATTTCTTCAAAAATCTTATATGAATTGGCACGCATCATGGTGGGGTGCAGAATATCCATATCTATCTGAATAACTATAATTCCTTAACAGAAATTATTGTTGTGTCGTCAGAGGGGGTATAGAATGATTTTTCATTTCCAATATTTCTTCAAAAATCCAATATGGCTTGGCACGCAACATGGTGGGGTGCAGAATATTCATTTCCATCTGAATAACAATAATTCGTCAACAGAAATCATTGTCGGGTCGTTAGAGGGGTATAGAGGAATTTTTCGTTTTCAATATTTCTTCAAAAATCCAATAAGACTTGGCACGCATCATGGTGGGGTGCAAAGTATCCATGTCCATCTGAATAACAATAATTCTTCAATCTAAATCATTGTCCTGTCGTCAGAGGGGGTATAGAGGTATTTTTCATTTTCAAAATTACTTCAAAAATCTAATATGACTTGGCACGCATCATGGTGGGGTGCAAAGTATCCATATATATCTAAATAACAATAATTCGTCAACAGAAATCATTGTCGGGTCGTCAGAAGAGGTATAGAGGGATTTTTCATTTTCAATATTTCTTCAAAAATCTAATATTACTTGGCACGCATCATGGTGGGGTGCAGAATATCCATATCTATCTGAATAACAATAATTCCTTAACAGAAATTTTTGTTGTGTCGTCAGAGGGGGTATAGAGGGATTTTTCAATTTCAAAATTACCTCAAAATTCAATATGACTTGGCACGCAACATGGTGGGGGCAGAATATTCATTTTCATCTGAATAACAATAATTCGTCAACAGAAGTCATTGTCGGGTCGTTAGAAGGGGTATAGAGGGATTTTTCATTTTCAATATTTCTTCAAAAATCTAATATTACTTGGCACGCATCATGGTGGGGTGCATAATATTTATATCTATCTGAATAACAATAATTTCTTAACAGAAATTATTGTCGTGTCGTCAGAGGGGGTATAGATGGATTTTTCATTTTCAAAATTACCTCAAAATCAAATATGACCTGGCACGCAACATGGTGGGGTACAGAATATCCATTTCTATCTGAATAACAATAATTCGTCAACAGATATCATTGTCGGGTCGTTAGAGGGGGTATAGAGAGATTTTTCATTTTCAAAATTACCTCAAAATCAAATATGACTTGGCACGCATCATGGTGGGGTGCAAAGTATTCATGTATATCTAACTAACAATGATTCGTAAACAGAAATCATTGTCGTGTCGTCAAAGGCGGTATAGAGGGATTTTTCATTTTCAAAATTACCTCAAAATCAAATATGACTTAGCACGCATCATGGTGGGGTGCAGAATATCCATTTCCATCTGAATAACAATAATTCGTCAACAGAAATCATCGACGGGTCGTTGGAGGGGGTATAGAGGGATTTTTCATTTTCAAAATTTTTTCAAAAATCTAATATGACTTGACACGCATCATGGTGGGGTGCAGAATATCCATTTCCATCTGAATAACAATATTTTGTCAACAGAACTCATTGTCGGGTCGTCAGAGGGGGTATAGAGGGATTTTTCATTTTCAAAATGACTTCAAAATTCAAATATGACTTGGCACGCATCATGGTGGGGTACAGAATATCCATTTCCATCTCAATAACAATAATTTGTCAACAGATATCATTGTCGGGTCGTCAGAGGGGGTATAGAGGGATTTTTCATTTTCAAAATTACCTCAAAATCAAATATGACTTAGCACGCATCATGGTGGGGTGCAGAATATCCATTTCCATCTGAATAACAATAATTCGTCAACAGAAATCATCGACGGGTCGTTGGAGGGGGTATAGAGGGATTTTTCATTTTCAAAATTTTTTCAAAAATCTAATATGACTTGACACGCATCATGGTGGGGTGCAAAGTATCCATGTCCATCTGAATAACAATAATTCTTCAATCTAAATCATTGTCCTGTCGTCAGAGGGGGTATAGAGGTATTTTTCATTTTCAAAATTACTTCAAAAATCTAATATGACTTGGCACGCATCATGGTGGGGTGCAAAGTATCCATATATATCTAAATAACAATAATTCGTCAACAGAAATCATTGTCGGGTCGTCAGAAGAGGTATAGAGGGATTTTTCATTTTCAATATTTCTTCAAAAATCTAATATTACTTGGCACGCATCATGGTGGGGTGCAGAATATCCATATCTATCTGAATAACAATAATTCCTTAACAGAAATTTTTGTTGTGTCGTCAGAGGGGGTATAGAGGGATTTTTCAATTTCAAAATTACCTCAAAATTCAATATGACTTGGCACGCAACATGGTGGGGGCAGAATATTCATTTTCATCTGAATAACAATAATTCGTCAACAGAAGTCATTGTCGGGTCGTTAGAAGGGGTATAGAGGGATTTTTCATTTTCAATATTTCTTCAAAAATCTAATATTACTTGGCACGCATCATGGTGGGGTGCATAATATTTATATCTATCTGAATAACAATAATTTCTTAACAGAAATTATTGTCGTGTCGTCAGAGGGGGTATAGATGGATTTTTCATTTTCAAAATTACCTCAAAATCAAATATGACCTGGCACGCAACATGGTGGGGTACAGAATATCCATTTCTATCTGAATAACAATAATTCGTCAACAGATATCATTGTCGGGTCGTTAGAGGGGGTATAGAGAGATTTTTCATTTTCAAAATTACCTCAAAATCAAATATGACTTGGCACGCATCATGGTGGGGTGCAAAGTATTCATGTATATCTAACTAACAATGATTCGTAAACAGAAATCATTGTCGTGTCGTCAAAGGCGGTATAGAGGGATTTTTCATTTTCAAAATTACCTCAAAATCAAATATGACTTAGCACGCATCATGGTGGGGTGCAGAATATCCATTTCCATCTGAATAACAATAATTCGTCAACAGAAATCATCGACGGGTCGTTGGAGGGGGTATAGAGGGATTTTTCATTTTCAAAATTTTTTCAAAAATCTAATATGACTTGACACGCATCATGGTGGGGTGCAGAATATCCATTTCCATCTGAATAACAATATTTTGTCAACAGAACTCATTGTCGGGTCGTCAGAGGGGGTATAGAGGGATTTTTCATTTTCAAAATGACTTCAAAATTCAAATATGACTTGGCACGCATCATGGTGGGGTACAGAATATCCATTTCCATCTCAATAACAATAATTTGTCAACAGATATCATTGTCGGGTCGTCAGAGGGGGTATAGAGGGATTTTTCAATTTCAAAATGACTTCAAAATTCAAATATGACTTGGCACGCAACATGGTGGGGTGCAGAATATTCATTTCCATCTCAATAACAATAATTTGTCAACAGATATCATTGTCGGGTCGTCAGAGGGGGTATAGAGGGATTTTTCATTTACAAAATTACCTCAAAATCAAATATGACTTGGCACGCATCATGGTGGGGTGCAGAATATCCATTTCCATCTGAATAACAATAATTCGTCAACAGAAATCATCGACTGGTCGTTGGAGGGGGTATAGAGGGATTTTTCATTTTCAAAATTTCTTCAAAAATCTAGTATGGCTTGGCACGCAACATGGTGGGGTGCAGAACATATATTTTAATCTGAATAGCAATAATTCGTCAACAGAAATCATTGTCGGGTCGTTAGAGGGGGTATAGAGGGATTTTTCATTTTCAATATTTCTTCAAAAATCCAATATGACTTGGCACGCATCATGGTGGGGAGCAAAGTATCCATGTCCATCTGAATTACAATAATTCGTCAACATAATTCATTGTCGTGTCGTCAGAGGGGGTATAGATGGATTTTTCATTTTCAAAATTACTTCAAAAATCAAATATGACTTGGCACGTATCATGGTGGAGTGCATAATATCCATTTTCATCTAAATTACAATAATTCGTCAACAGAAATCATTGTCGGGTCGTCAGAGGGGGTATAGAGGGATTTTTCATTTTCAATATTACTTCAAAAATCTAATATGACTTGGCACGTATCATGGTGGAGTGCATAATATCCATTTTCATTTATATTACAATAATTTGTCAACAGAAATCATTGTCGGGTCGTCATAGGGGGTATAGAGGGATTTTTCATTATCAAAATGACTTCAAAAATCAAATATGACTTGGCACGCATCATAGTAGGGTGCAGAATATATATTTCTATCTGAATATCAAGAATTCGTTAACAGAAATCATTGTCGGGTAGTTAGAGGGGGTATAGAGGCATTTTTCATTTTCAAAATTACCTCAAAATCAAATATGACTTGGCACGCAACATGGTGGGGTGCAGAATATCCATTTCCATCTGAATAACAATAATTCGTCAACAGAACTCATTGTCGGGTCGTCAGAGGGGGTATAGAGGGATTTTTCATTTTCAAAATTACCTCAAAATCAAAAATGACTTGGCACGCAACATGGTGGGGTGCAGAATATATATTTTAATCTGAATAACAATAATTTGTCAACAGAAATCATTGTAGTGTCGTCAGAGGGGGTATAGAGGGATCTTTCATTTTCAAAATTACCTCAAAATCAAATATGACTTGGCACGCAACATGGTGGGGTGCAGAATATATATTTTAATCTGAATAACAATAATTCGTCAACAGAAATCATTGTCGGGTCGTTAGAGGGGGTATAGAGGGATTTGTCATTTTCAATATTTCTTCAAAAATCCAATATGACTTGGCACGCATCATGGTGGGGTGCAAAGTATCCATGTCCATCTGAATTACAATAATTCGTCAACATAATTCATTGTCGTGTCGTCAGAGGGGGTATAGAGGGATTTTTCATTTTCAAAATTACTTCAAAAATCAAATATGACTTGGCACGTATCATGGTGGAGTGCATAATATCCATTTTCATCTAAATTACTATAATTCGTCAACAGAAATCATTGTCGGGTCGTCAGAGGGGGTATAGAGGGATTTTTCATTTTCAATATTACTTCAAAAATCTAATATGACTTGACACGCATCATGGTGGGGTGCAAAGTATCCATGTCCATCTGAATTGCAATAATTCGTTGACATAATTCATTGTCGTGTCGTCAGAGGGGGTATAGAGGGATTTTTCATTTTCAAAATTACTTCAAAAATCAAATATGACTTGGCACGTATCATGGTGGAGTGCATAATATCCATTTTCATCTAAATTACAATAATTTGTTAACAGAAATCATTGTCGGGTCGTCAGAGGGGGTATAGAGGGATTTTTCATTATCAAAATGACTTCAAAAATCAAATATGACTTGGCACGCATCATAGTAGGGTGCAGAATATATATTTCTATCTGAATATCAAGAATTCGTTAACAGAAATCATTGTCGGGTCGTCAGAGGGGGTATAGAGGGATTTTTCATTTTCAATATTACTTCAAAAATCTAATATGACTTGGCACGTATCATGGTGGAGTGCATAATATCCATTTTCATCTAAATTACAATAATTTGTCAACAGAAATCATTGTCGGGTCGTCAGAGGGGGTATAGAGGGATTTTTCATTATCAAAATGACTTCAAAAATCAAATATGACTTGGCACGCATCATAGTAGGGTGCAGAATATATATTTCTATCTGAATATCAAGAATTCAGAAACAGAAATCATTGTCGGGTCGTTAGAGGGGGTATAGAGGCATTTTTCATTTTCAAAATTACCTCAAAATCAAATATGACTTGGCACGCAACATGGTGGGGTGCAAAATATTCATTTCCATCTGAATAACAATAATTCATCAACAGAAATCATTGTCGGGTCGTCAGAGGGGGTATAGAGGGATTTTTCATTATCAATATTTCTTCGAAAATCTAATATGACTTGGCACGTATCATGGTGGAGTGCATAATATCCATTTTCATCTAAATTACAATAATTTGTCAACAGAAATCATTGTCGGGTAGTCAGAGGGGGTATAGAGGGATTTTTCATTATCAAAATGACTTCAAAAATCAAATATGACTTGGCACGCATCATAGTAGGGTTGCAGAATATATATTTCTATCTGAATATCAAGAATTCGTTAACAGAAATCATTGTCGGGTCGTTAGAGGGGGTATAGAGGCATTTTTCATTTTCAAAATTACCTCAAAATCAAATATGACTTGGCACGCAACATGGTGGGGTGCAGAATATCCATTTCCATCTGAATAACAATAATTCGTCAACAGAACTCATTGTCGGGTCGTCAGAGGGGGTATAGAGGGATTTTTCATTTTCAAAATTACCTCAAAATCAAAAATGACTTGGCACGCAACATGGTGGGGTGCAGAATATATATTTTAATCTGAATAACAATAATTTGTCAACAGAAATCATTGTAGTGTCGTCAGAGGGGGTATAGAGGGATCTTTCATTTTCAAAATTACCTCAAAATCAAAAATGACTTGGCACGCAACATGGTGGGGTGCAGAATATATATTTTAATCTGAATAACAATAATTTGTCAACAGAAATCATTGTAGTGTCGTCAGAGGGGGTATAGAGGGATTTTTCATTATCAAAATGACTTCAAAAATCAAATATGACTTGGCACGCATCATAGTAGGGTGCAGAATATATATTTCTATCTGAATATCAAGAATTCGTTAACAGAAATCATTGTCGGGTCGTTAGAGGGGGTATAGAGGCATTTTTCATTTTCAAAATTACCTCAAAATCAAATATGACTTGGCACGCAACATGGTGAGGTGCAGAATATCCATTTCCATCTGAAAAACAATAATTCGTCAACAGAACTCATTGTCGGGTCGTCAGAGGGGGTATAGAGGGATTTTTCATTTTCAAAATTACCTCAAAATCAAAAATGACTTGGCACGCAACATGGTGGGGTGCAGAATATATATTTTAATCTGAATAACAATAATTCGTCAACATAATTCATTCTCGTGTCGTCAGAGGTGGTATAGAGGGATTTTTCATTTTCAAAATTACTTCAAAAATCAAATATGACTTGGCACGTATCATGGTGGAGTGCATAATATCCATTTTCATCTAAATTACAATAATTCGTCAACAGAAATCATTGTCGGGTCGTCAGAGGGGGTATAGAGGAATTTTTCATTTTCAATATTACTTCAAAAATCTAATATGACTTGACACGCATCATGGTGGGGTGCAAAGTATCCATGTCCATCTGAATTGCAATAATTCGTTAGCATAATTCATTGTCGTGTCGTCAGAGGGGGTATAGAGGGATTTTTCATTTTCAAAATTACTTCAAAAATCAAATATGACTTGGCACGTATCATGGTGAAGTGCATAATATCCATTTTCATCTAAATTACAATAATTTGTCAACAGAAATCATTGTCGGGTCGTCAGAGGGGGTATAGAGGGATTTTTCATTATCAAAATGACTTCAAAAGTCAAATATGACTTGGCACGCATCATAGTAGGGTGCAGAATATATATTACCATCTGAATAACAAGAATTTGTTAACAGAAATCATTGTCGTGTCGTTAGAGGGGGTATAGAGGCATTTTTCATTTTCAAAATTACCTCAAAATCAAATATGACCTGGCACGCAACATGGTGGGGGCAGAATATTCATTTTCATCTGAATAACAATAATTCGTCAACAGAAATCATTGTCGGGTCGTTAGAAGGGGTATAGAGGGATTTTTCATTTTCAATATTTCTTCAAAAATCTAATATTACTTGGCACGCATCATGGTGGGGTGCATAATATTTATATCTATCTGAATAACAATAATTTCTTAACAGAAATTATTGTCGTGTCGTCAGAGGGGGTATAGATGGATTTTTCATTTTCAAAATTACCTCAAAATCAAATATGACTTGGCACGCATCATGGTAGGGTGCAAAGTATTCATGTATATCTAACTAACAATGATTCGTAAACAGAAATCATTGTCGTGTCGTCAAAGGCGGTATAGAGGGATTTTTCATTTTCAAAATTACCTCAAAATCAAATATGACTTAGCACGCATCATGGTGGGGTGCAGAATATCCATTTCCATCTGAATAACAATAATTCGTCAACAAAAATCATCGACGGGTCGTTGGAGGGGGTATAGAGGGATTTTTCATTTTCAAAATTTCTTCAAAAATCTAATATGACTTGGCACGCATCATGGTGGGCTGCAGAATATCCATTTCCATCTGAATAACAATAATTTGTCAACAGAACTCATTGTCGGGTCGTCAGAGGGGGTATAGAGGGATTTTTCATTTTCAAAATGACTTCAAAATTCAAATATGACTTGGCACGCATCATGGTGGGGTACAGAATATCCATTTCCATCTCAATAACAATAATTTGTCAACAGATATCATTGTCGGGTCATCAGAGGGGGTATAGAGGGATTTTTCAATTTCAAAATGACTTCAAAATTCAAATATGACTTGGCACGCAAAATGGTGGGGTGCAGAATATTCATTTCCATCTCAATAACAATAATTTGTCAACAGATATCATTGTCGGGTCGTCAGAGGGGGTATAGAGGGATTTTTCATTTACAAAATTACCTCAAAATCAAATATGACTTGGCACGCATCATGGTGGGGTGCAGAATATCCATTTCCATCTGAATAACAATAATTCGTCAACAGAAATCATCGACGGGTCGTTGGAGGGGGTATAGAGGGATTTTTCATTTTCAAAATTTCTTCATAAATCTAATATGGCTTGGCACGCATCATGGTGGGGTGCAGAATATCCATTTCCATCTGAATAACAATAATTTGTCAACAGAACTCATTGTCGGGTCGTCAGAGGGGGTATAGAGGGATTTTTCATTTTCAAAATAACTTCAAAATTCAAATATGACTTGGCACGCATCATGGTGGGGTACAGAATATCCATTTCTATCTCAATAACAATAATTTGTCAACAGAAATCATTGTAGTGTCGTCAGAGGGGGTATAGAGGGATTTTTCATTTTCAAAATTACCTCAAAATCAAATATGACTTGGCACGCAACATGGTGGGGTGCAGAACATATATTTTAATCTGAATAGCAATAATTCGTCAACAGAAATCATTGTCGGGTCGTTAGAGGGGGTATAGAGGGATTTTTCATTTTCAATATTTCTTCAAAAATCCAATATGACTTGGCACGCATCATGGTGGGGTGCAAAGTATCCATGTCCATCTGAATTACAATAATTCGTCAACATAATTCATTGTCGTGTCGTCAGAGGGGGTATAGATGGATTTTTCATTTTCAAAATTACTTCAAAAATCTAATATGACTTGGCACGTATCATGGTGGAGTGCATAATATCCATTTTCATCTAAATTACGATAATTCGTCAACAGAAATCATTGTCGGGTCGTCAGAGGGGGTATAGAGGGATTTTTCATTTTCAATATTACTTCAAAAATCTAATATGACTTGGCACGTATCATGGTGGAGTGCATAATATCCATTTTCATCTAAATTACAATAATTTGTCAACAGAAATCATTGTCGGGTCGTCAGAGGGGGTATAGAGGGATTTTTCATTATCAAAATGACTTCAAAAATCAAATATGACTTGGCACGCATCATAGTAGGGTGCAGAATATATATTTCTATCTGAATATCAATAATTCGTTAACAGAAATCATTGTCGGGTCGTTAGAGGGGGTATAGAGGCATTTTTCATTTTCAAAATTACCTCAAAATCAAATATGACTTGGCACGCAACATGGTGGGGTGCAGAATATTCATTTCCATCTGAATAACAATAATTCGTCAACAGAAATCATTGTCGGGTCGTCAGAGGGGGTATAGAGGGATTTTTCATTATCAATATTTCTTCGAAAATCTAATATGACTTGGCACGTATCATGGTGGAGTGCATAATATCCATTTTCATCTAAATTACAATAATTTGTCAACAGAAATCATTGTTGGGTCGTCAGAGGGGGTATAGAGGGATTTTTCATTATCAAAATGACTTCAAAAATCAAATATGACTTGGCACGCATCATAGTAGGGTGCAGAATATATATTTCAATCTGAATATCAAGAATTCGTTAACAGAAATCATTGTCGGGTCGTTAGAGGGGGTATAGAGGCATTTTTCATTTTCAAAATTACCTCAAAATCAAATATGACTTGGCACGCAACATGGTGGGGTGCAGAATATCCATTTCCATCTGAATAACAATAATTCGTCAACAGAACTCATTGTCGGGTCGTCAGAGGGGGTATAGAGGGATTTTTCATTTTCAATATTTCTTCAAAAATCTTATATGAATTGGCACGCATCATGGTGGGGTGCAGAATATCCATTTCCATCTCAATAACAATAATTTGTCAACAGAAATCATTGTCGGGTCGTCAGAGGGGGTGTAGAGGGATTTTTCATTTTCAAAATGACTTCAAAATTCTAATATTACTTGGCACGCATCATGGTGGTGTGCAGAATATCCATATCTATCTGAATAACAATAATTCCTTAACAGAAATTATTGTTGTGTCGTCAGCGGGGGTATAGAATGATTTTTCATTTCCAATATTTCTTCAAAAATCCAATATGGCTTGGCACGCAACTTGGTGGGGTGCAGAATATTCATTTCCATCTGAATAACAATAATTCGTCAACAGAAATCATTGTCGGGTCGTTAGAGGGGGTATAGAGGAATTTTTCATTTTCAATATTTCTTCAAAAATCCAATAAGACTTGGCACGCATCATGGTGGGGTGCAAAGTATCCATGTCCATCTGAATAACAATAATTCTTCAATCTAAATCATTGTCGTGTCGTCAGAGGGGGTATAGAGGAATTTTTCATTTTCAAAATTACTTCAAAAATCTAATATGACTTGGCACGCATCATACTGGGGTGCAAAGTATCCATATATATCTAAATAACAATAATTCGTCAACAGAAATCATTGTCGGGTCGTCAGAAGAGGTATAGAGGGATTTTTCATTTTCAATATTTCTTCAAAAATCTAATATTACTTGGCACGCATCATGGTGGGGTGCAGAATATCCATATCTATCTGAATAACAATAATTCCTTAACAGAAATTTTTGTTGTGTCGTCAGAGGGGGTATAGAGGGATTTTTCAATTTCAAAATTACCTCAAAATTCAATATGACTTGTCACGCAACATGGTGGGGGCAGAATATTCATTTTCATCTGAATAACAATAATTCGTCTACAGAAATCATTGTCGGGTCGTTAGAAGGGGTATAGAGGGATTTTTCATTTTCAATATTTCTTCAAAAATCTAATATTACTTGGCACGCATCATGGTGGGGTGCAAAATATTTATATCTATCTGAATAACAATAATTTCTTAACAGAAATTATTGTCGTGTCGTCAGAGGGGATATAGATGGATTTTTCATTTTCAAAATTACCTCAAAATCAAATATGACCTGGCACGCAACATGGTGGGGGCAGAATATTCATTTTCATCTGAATAACAATAATTCGTCAACAGAAATCATTGTCGGGTCGTTAGAAGGGGTATAGAGGGATTTTTCATTTTCAATATTTCTTCAAAAATCTAATATTACTTGGCACGCATCATGGTGGGGTGCATAATATTTATATCTATCTGAATAACAATAATTTCTCAACAGAAATCATTGTCGTGTCGTCAGAGGGGGTATAGATGGATTTTTCATTTTCAAAATTACCTCAAAATCAAATATGACCTGGCACGCAACATGGTGGGGTACAGAATATCCATTTCTATCTGAATAACAATAATTCGTCAACAGATATCATTGTCGGGTCGTTAGAGGGGGTATAGAGGGATTTTTCATTTTCAAAATTACCTCAAAATCAAATATGACTTGGCACGCATCATGGTGGGGTGCAAAGTATTCATGTATATCTAACTAACAATGATTCGTAAACAGAAATCATTGTCGTGTCGTCAAAGGCGGTATAGAGGGATTTTTCATTTTCAAAATTACCTCAAAATCAAATATGACTTAGCACGCATCATGGTGGGGTGCAGAATATCCATTTCCATCTGAATAACAATAATTCGTCAACAGAAATCATCGACGGGTCGTTGGAGGGGGTATAGAGGGATTTTTCATTTTCAAAATGACTTCAAAATTCAAATATGACTTGGCACGCATCATGGTGGGGTACAGAATATCCATTTCCATCTCAATAACAATAATTTGTCAACAGATATCATTGTCGGGTCGTCAGAGGGGGTATAGAGGGATTTTTCAATTTCAAAATGACTTCAAAATTCAAATATGACTTGGCACGCAACATGGTGGGGTGCAGAATATTCATTTCCATCTCAATAACAATAATTTGTCAACAGATATCATTGTCGGGTCGTCAGAGGGGGTATAGAGGGATTTTTCATTTACAAAATTTCCTCAAAATCAAATATAACTTGGCACGCATCATGGTGGGGTGCAGAATATCCATTTCCATCTGAATAACAATAATTCGTCAACAGAAATCATCGACGGGTCGTTGGAGGGGGTATAGAGGGATTTTTCATTTTCAAAATTTCTTCAAAAATCTAATATGGCTTGGCACGCAACATGGTGGGTTGCAGAACATATATTTTAATCTGAATAGCAATAATTCGTCAACAGAAATCATTGTCGGGTCGTTAGAGGGGGTATAGAGGGATTTTTCATTTTCAATATTTCTTCAAAAATCCAATATGACTTGGCACGCATCATGGTGGGGTGCAAAGTATCCATGTCCATCTGAATTACAATAATTCGTCAACATAATTCATTGTCGTGTCGTCAGAGGGGGTATAGATGGATTTTTCATTTTCAAAATTACTTCAAAAATCAAATATGACTTGGCACGTATCATGGTGGAGTGCATAATATCCATTTTCAACTAAATTACAATAATTCGTCAACAGAAATCATTGTCGGGTCGTCAGAGGGGGTATAGAGGGATTTTTCATTTTCAATATTACTTCAAAAATCTAATATGACTTGGCACGTATCATGGTGGAGTGCATAATATCCATTTTCATCTAAATTACAATAATTTGTCAACAGAAATCATTGTCGGGTCGTCAGAGGGGGTATAGAGGGATTTTTCTTTATCAAAATGACTTCAAAAATCAAATATGACTTGGCACGCATCATAGTAGGGTGCAGAATATATATTTCTATCTGAATATCAAGAATTCGTTAACAGAAATCATTGTCGGGTCGTTAGAGGGGGTATAGAGGCATTTTTCATTTTCAAAAATACCTCAAAATCAAATATGACTTGGCACGCAACATGGTGGGGTGCAGAATATTCATTTCCATCTGAATAACAATAATTCGTCAACAGAAATCATTGTCGGGTCGTCAGAGGGGGTATAGAGGGATTTTTCATTTTCAAAATTACCTCAAAATCAAAAATGACTTGGCACGCAACATGGTGGGGTGCAGAATATATATTTTAATCTGAATAACAATAATTTGTCAACAGAAATCATTGTAGTGTCGTCAGAGGGGGTATAGAGGGATCTTTCATTTTCAAAATTACCTCAAAATCAAATATGACTTGGCACGCAACATGGTGGGGTGCAGAATATATATTTTAATCTGAATAACAATAATTCGTCAACAGAAATCATTGTCGGGTCGTTAGAGGGGGTATAGAGGGATTTGTCATTTTCAATATTTCTTCAAAAATCCAATATGACTTGGCACGCATCATGGTGGGGTGCAAAGTATCCATGTCCATCTGAATTACAATAATTCGTCAACATAATTCATTGTCGTCTCGTCAGAGGGGGTATAGAGGGATTTTTCATTTTCAAAATTACTTCAAAAATCAAATATGACTTGGCACGTATCATGGTGGAGTGCATAATATCCATTTTCATCTAAATTACAATAATTCGTCAACAGAAATCATTGTCGGGTCGTCAGAGGGGGTATAGAGGGGTTTTTCATTTTCAATATTACTTCAAAAATCTAATATGACTTGACACGCATCATGGTGGGGTGCAAAGTATCCATGTCCATCTGAATTGCAATAATTCGTTAACATAATTCATTGTCGTGTCGTCAGAGGGGGTATAGAGGGATTTTTCATTTTCAAAATTACTTCAAAAATCAAATATGACTTGGCACGTATCATGGTGGAGTGCATAATATCCATTTTCATCTAAATTACAATAATTTGTCAAAAGAAATCATTGTCGGGTCGTCAGAGGGGGTATAGAGGGATTTTTCATTATCAAAATGACTTCAAAAGTCAAATATGACTTGGCACGCATCATATTAGGGTGCAGAATATATATTTCCATCTGAATAACAAGAATTCGTTAACAGAAATCATTGTCGTGTCGTTAGAGGGGGTATAGAGGCATTTTTCATTTTCAAAATTACCTCAAAATCAAATATGACTTGGCACGCAACATGGTGGGGTGCAGAATATTCATTTCCATCTGAATAACAATAATTTGTCAACAGAAATCATTGTCCGTCGTCAAAGGGGGTATAGAGGGATTTTTCATTTTCAAAATTACTTCAAAAATCTAATATGACTTGGCACGCATCATGGTGGGGTGCAAAGTATCCATGTCCATCTGAATAACAATAATTCGTCAACATAAATTATTGTCGTGTCGTCAGAGGGGGTATAGAGGGACTTTTCATTTTCAAAATTACCTCAAAATCAAAAATGACTTGGCACGCAACATGATGGGGTGCAGAATATTCATTTCCATCTGAATAACAATAATTCGTCAACGGAAATCATTGTCGGGTCGTTAGAGGGGGTATAGAGGGATTTTTCATTTTCAAAATGACTTCAAAAATCAAATATGACTTGGCACGCATCATGGTGGGGTACAGAATATCCATTTCCATCTCAATAACAATAATTTGTCAACAGATATCATTGTCGTGTCGTCAGAGGGGGTATAGAGGGATTTTTCATTTTCAAAATTACCTCAAAATCAAATATGACTTGGCACGCAACATGGTGGGGTGCAGAATATATATTTTAATCTGAATAACAATAATTCGTCAACAGAAATCATTGTCGGGTCGTTAGAGGGGGTATAGAGTGATTTTTCAGTTTCAAAATTACTTCAAAAATCAAATATGACTTGGCACGTATCATGGTGGAGTGCATAATATCCATTTCCATCTAAATTACAATAATTCGTCAACAGAAATCATTGTCGGGTCGTTAGAGGGGGTATAGAGGGATTTTTCAGTTTCAAAATTACTTCAAAAATCAAATATGACTTGGCACGTATCATGGTGGAGTGCATAATATCCATTTTCATCTAAATTAAAATAATTTGTCAACAGAAATCATTGTCCGGTCGTCAGAGGGGGTATAGAGGGATTTTTCATTATCAAAATGACTTCAAAAGTCAAATATGACTTGGCACGCATCATAGTAGGGTGCAGAATATATATTTCCATCTGAATAACAAGAATTTGTTAACAGAAATCATTGTCGGGTCGTTAGAGGGGGTATAGAGGCATTTTTCATTTTCAAAATTACCTCAAAATCAAATATGACTTGGCACGCAACATGGTGGGGTGCAGAATATTCATTTTCATCTGAATAACAATAATTTGTCAACAGAAATCATTGTCGGGTCGTTAGAGGGGGTATAGAGGGATCTTTCATTTCCAATATTTCTTCAAAAATCCAATATCACTTGGCACGCATCATGGTGGGGTGCAGAATATCCATTTCTATCTGAATAACAATAATTTGTCAACAGAAATCATTGTCCGTCGTCAAAGGGGGTATAGAGGGATTTTTCATTTTCAAAATTACTTCAAAAATCTAATATGACTTGGCACGCATCATGGTGGGGTGCAAAGTATCCATGTCCATCTGAATAACAATAATTCGTCAACATAAATCATTGTCGTGTCGTCAGAGGGGGTATAGAGGGATTTTTCATTTTCAATATTTCTTCAAAAATCAAATATGACTTGTCACGTATCATGGAGGAGTGCATAATATCCATTTTCATCTTAATATCAATAATTCGTCAACAGAAATTATTGTCGGGTCGTCAGAGGGGTTAAAGGGAATTTTCTTTTTCAAAACTACTTCAAAAATCGAATATAACTTGGCACGCATCATAGTAGGGTGCAAAATCTTCATTTTCATCTGAATAACAATGATTCGTCAACAGAAATCATTGTCGGGTCGTCAGAGGGGGTATAGAGGGATTTTTCATTACCAAAATGACTTCAAAAGTCAAATATGACTTGGCACGTATCATGGTGGGGTACAGAATATCCATTTTCATCTCAATAACAATAACTCATCAACAGAAATCATTGTCGGGTCGTTAGAGGGGGTATAGAGGGATTTTTCATTTTCAATATATCTTCAAAAATCTAATATGACTTGGCACGCATCATGGTGGGGTGCAGGATATCCATTTCCATCTGAATAACAATAATTTATTAACAGAAGTCATTGTCGGGTCGTTAGAGGGGGTATAGAGTGATTTTTCATTTTCAATATATGTTCAAAAATCTAATATGACTTGGCACGCATCATGGTGGGGTGCAAAGTATCCATTTCCATCTGAATAACAAGAATTCGTCAACAGAAATCAATGTCGGGTCGTTAGATGGGGTATAGAGGGATTTTTCATTTTCAATATTTCTTCAAAAATCTAATATGACTTGGCACGCATAATGGTGGGGTGCAGAATATCTTCTTCCATCTGAATAACAATAATTCGTCGACAGAAATCATTGTCGGGTCGTTAGAGGGGGTATAGAGGGATTTTTCATTTTCAAAATTACCTCAAAATTTAATATGACTTGGCACGCATCATAGTGGGGTGCAAAGTATTCATGTCCATCTGATTAACAATAATTCGTCAACATAAATCATTGTCGTGTCGTCAGAGGGGGTATAGAGGGATTTTTCATTTTCAATATTTCTTCAAAAATCTTATATGAATTGGCACGCATCATGGTGGGGTGCAGAATATCCATTTCCATCTCAATAACAATAATTTGTCAACAGAAATCATTGTCGGGTCGTCAGAGGGGGTGTAGAGGGATTTTTCATTTTAAAAATGACTTCAAAAATCTAATATTACTTGGCACGCATCATGGTGGTGTGCAGAATATCCATATCTATCTGAATAACAATAATTCCTTAACAGAAATTATTGTTGTGTCGTCAGAGGGGGTATAGAATGATTTTTCATTTCCAATATTTCTTCAAAAATCCAATATGGCTTGGCACGCAACATGGTGGGGTGCAGAATATTCATTTCCATCTGAATAACAATAATTCGTGAACAGAAAACATTTTCGGGTCGTTAGAGGGGGTATAGAGGAATTTTTCATTTTAAATATTTCTTCAAAAATCCAATCAAACTTGGCACGCATCATGGTGGGGTGCAAAGTATCCATGTCCATCTGAATAACTATAATTCTTCAATCTAAATCATTGTCGTGTCGTCAGAGGGGGTATAGAGGTATTTTTCATTTTCAAAATTACTTCAAAAATCTAATATGACTTGGCACGCATCATACTGGGGTGCAAAGTATCCATATATATCTAAATAACAATAATTCGTCAACAGAAATCATTGTCGGGTCGTCAGAAGAGGTATAGAGGGATTTTTCATTTTCAATATTTCTTCAAAAATCTAATATTACTTGGCACGCATCATGGAGGGGTGCAGAATATCCATATCTATCTGAATAACAATAATTCCTTAACAGAAATTTTTGTTGTGTCGTCAAAGGGGGTATAGAGGGATTTTTCAATTTCAAAATTACCTCATAATTCAATATGACTTGGCACGCAACATGGTGGGGGCAGAATATTTATTTTCATCTGAATAACAATAATTCGTCAACAGAAATCATTGTCGGGTCGTTAGAAGGGGTATAGAGGGATTTTTCATTTTCAATATTTCTTCAAAAATCTAATATTACTTGGCACGCATCATGGTGGGGTGCATAATATTTATATCTATCTGAATAACAATAATTTCTTAACAGAAATTATTGTCGTGTCGTCAGAGGGGATATAGATGGATTTTTCATTTTCAAAATTACCTCAAAATCAAATATGACCTGGCACGCAACATGGTGGGGGCAGAATATTCATTTTCATCTGAATAACAATAATTCGTCAACAGAAATCATTGTCGGGTCGTTAGAAGGGGTATAGAGGGATTTTTCATTTTCAATAATTCTTCAAAAATCTAATATTACTTGGCACGCATCATGGTGGGGTGCATAATATTTATATCTATCTAAATAACAATAATTTCTTAACAGAAATTATTGTCGTGTCGTCAGAGGGGGTATAGATGGATTTTTCATTTTCAAAATTACCTCAAAATCAAATATGACCTGGCACGCAACATGGTGGGGTACAGAATATCCATTTCTATCTGAATAACAATAATTCGTCAACAGATATCATTGTCGGGTCGTTAGAGGGGGTATAGAGGGATTTTTCATTTTCAAAATTACCTCAAAATCAAATATGACTTGGCACGCAACATGGTGGGGTGCAGAATATATATTTTAATCTGAATAACAATAATTCGTCAACAGAAATCATTGTCGGGTCGTTAGAGGGGGTATAGAGGGATTTTTCAGTATCAAAATTACTTCAAAAATCAAATATGACTTGGCACGTATCATGGTGGAGTGCATAATATCCATTTCCATCTAAATTACAATAATTCGTCAACAGAAATCATTGTCGGGTCGTTAGAGGGGGTATAGAGGGATTTTTCAGTATCAAAATTACTTCAAAAATCAAATATGACTTGGCACGTATCATGGTGGAGTGCATAATATCCATTTTCTTCTAAATTAAAATAATTTGTCAACAGAAATCATTGTCGGGTCGTCAGAGGGGGTATAGAGGGATTTTTCATTATCAAAATGACTTCAAAAGTCAAATATGACTTGGCACGCATCATAGTAGGGTGCAGAATATATATTTCCATCTGAATAACAAGAATTTTTTAACAGAAATCATTGTCGGGTCGTTAGAGGGGGTATAGAGGGACTTTTCATTTTCAAAATTACCTCAAATTCAAATATGACTTGGCACGCAACATGATGGGGTGCAGAATATTCATTTCCATCTGAATAACAATAATTCGTCAACGGAAATCATTGTCGGGTCGTTAGAGGGGGTATAGAGGAATTTTTCATTTTCAATATTTCTTCAAAAATCCAATATGACTTGGCACGCATCATGGTGGGGTGCAAAGTATCCATGTCCATCTGAATAACAATAATTCTTCAATCTAAATCATTGTCGTGTCGTCAGAGTGGGTATAGAGGTATTTTTCATTTTCAAAATTACTTTAAAAATCTAATATGACTTGGCACGCATCATACTGGGGTGCAAAGTATCCATATATATCTAAATAACAATAATTCGTCAACAGAAATCATTGTCGGGTCGTCAGAAGAGGTATAGAGGGATTTTTCATTTTCAATATTTCTTCAAAAATCTAATATTACTTGGCACGCATCATGGTGGGGTGCAGAATATCCATATCTATCTGAATAACAATAATTCTTTAACAGAAATTTTTGTTGTGTCGTCAGAGGGGGTATAGAGGGATTTTTCAATTTCAAAATAACCTCAAAATTTAATATGACTTGGCACGCAACATGGTGGGGGCAGAATATTCATTTTCATCTGAATAACAATAATTCGTCAACAGAAATCATTGTCGGGTCGTTAGAGGGGGTATAGAGGGATTTTTCATTTTCAATATTTCTTCAAAAATCTAATATCACTTGGCACGCATCATGTTGGGGTGCATAATATTTATATCTATCTGTCGTGTCGTCAGAGGGGGTATAGATGGATTTTTCATTTTCAAAATTACTTCAAATATCTAATATTACTTGGCACGCAACATGGTGGGGTGCAGAATATCCATTTCCATCTGACTAACAATAATTCGTCAAGAGAAATCATTGTCGGGTCGTAAAAAGAGGTATAGAGGGATATTTCATTTTCAAAATTACTTCAAAAATCAAATATGAGTTAACACGTATCATGGTGGGGTGCAAAGTATCCTTGTTCATCTGAATAACATTAATTCATCAACAGAAATCATTGTCGGGACGTCAGAGGGGGTATAGAGGGATTTTTCATTATCAAAATGACTTCAACAATCAAATATGACATGGCACGCAACATGGTGGGGTGCAGACTATTTATTTTCATCTGAATTACAATAACTCGTCAACAGAAATCAATGTCGTGTCGTCAGAGGGGGTATAGAGGAATTTATCATTTTCAAAATGACTTCAAAAATGTAATATGACTTGGCACACATCATGTTGGGGTACAGAATATCCATTTCCATCTCAATAACAATAATTCGTCAACAGAAATCATTGTCGGTTCGTCAGAGGGGGTATATAGGAATTTTTCATTTTCAAAATCTCTTCAAAAATCTAATATGACTTGGCACGCATCATGGTGGGGTGCAATGTATCCATGTCCATCTATATAACAATAATTCGTCAATATAAATCATTGCCGGGTCGTCAGAGGGGGTATAGACTGATTTTTTATTTTCAAAAAGACTTCAAAAATCAAATATGATATGGCACGCATCATGGAGGGGTGCAGAATATCCATTTCCATCTGAATAACAATATTTCGTCATCAGAAATCATTGTCGGGTCATTAGAGGGGGGTATAGAGGGATTTTTCATTTTCAAAATTACTTCAAAAATCAAATATGACTTGGCACGCATCATAGTAGGGTGCAAAATATTCATTTCCATCTGAATAACAATAATTTGTCAACAGAAATCATTGTCGGGTCGTCAGAGGGGGTATAGAGGAATTTTTCATTTTCAAAATTACCTCAAAATCAAATATGACTTGGCACGCATCGTGATGGGGTACAGAATATCCATTTCCATCTGAATAAAAATATTTCGTCATCAGAAATCATTGTCGGGTCATTAGAGGGGGGTATAGAGGGATTTTTCATTTTCAAAATTACTTCAGAAATCAAATATGACTTGGCACGCATCAGGGTGGGGTGCAGAATATCCAATTCCATCTGAATAACAATAATTCGTCAACAGAAATCATTGACGGGTCGTTAGAGGGGGTATAGAGGGATTTTTCATTTTCAAAATTTCTTCAAGAATCTAATATGACTTGTCACTTATCATGGTGGGGCGCGAAATATCTATGTCCATCTAAATAACAATAATTCGTTAACAGAAATCATTGTCGGGTCGTCAGAAGGGGTATAGAGGGATTTTTCATTTTCAAAATTACTTCGAAAATCAAATATGACTTGGCACGTATCATGGAAGAGTGCGTAATATCCATTTTCATCTTAATATCAATAATTCGTCAACAGAAATTATTGTCGGGTCGTCAGAGGGGTTAAAGGGAATTTTCTTTTTCAAAACTACTTCAAAAATCGAATATAACTTGGCACGCATCACAGTAGGGTGCAAAATCTTCATTTTCATCTGAATAACAATAATTCGTCAACAGAAATCATTGTCGGGTCGTCAGAGGGGGTATAGAGGGATTTTTCATTACCAAAATGACTTCAAAAATCAAATATGACTTGGCACGCATCATGGTGGGGTACAGAATATCCATTTTCATCTCAATAACAATAATTTGTCAACAGAAATCATTGTCGGGTCGTCAGAGGGGGTATAGAGGGATTTTTCATTTTCAAAATGACTTCTAAAATCTAATATGACTTGGCACGCTTCATGGTGGGGTGCAGAATATCCATTTCCATCTGAATAACAATAATTTATCAACAGAAATCATTGTCGGGTCGTTAGAGGGGGTAAAGAGGGATTTTTCATTTTCAATATATCTTCAAAAATCTAATATGACTTGGCACGCATCATGGTGGGGTGCAGGATATCCATTTCCATCTGAATAACAATAATTTATCAACAGAAGTCATTGTCGGGTCGTTAGAGGGGGTATAGAGGGATTTTTCATTTTCAATATATCTTCAAAAATCTAATATGACTTGGCACGCATCATGGTGGGGTGCAGGATATCCATTTTCATCTGAATAACAATAATTTATCAACAGAAGTCATTATCGGGTCGTTAGAGGGGGTATAGGGTGATTTTTCATTTTCAATATATGTTCAAAAATCTGATATGACTTGGCACGCATCATGGTGGGGTGCAAAGTATCCATTTCCATCTGAATAACAAGAATTCGTCAACAGAAATCAATGTCGGGTCGTTAGATGGGGTATAGAGGGATTTTTCATTTTCAATATTTCTTCAAAAATCTAATATGACTTGGCACGCATAATGGTGGGGTGCAGAATATCTCCTTCCATCTGAATAACAATAATTCGTCGACAGAAATCATTGTCGGGTCGTTAGAGGGGGTATAGAGGGATTTTTCATTTTCAAAATTACCTCAAAATCAAATATGACTTGGCAAGCAACATTGTAGGGAGCAGAATATTCATTTCTATCTGAATAACAATAATTTATCAACAGAAATCATTGTCGGGTCGTTAGAGGGGGTATAGAGGGATTTTTCATTTTCAAAATTACCTCAAAATTTAATATGACTTGGCACGCATCATGGTGGGGTGCAAAGTATCCATGTCCATCTGAATAACAATAATTTGTCAACATAAATCATTGTCTTGTCGTCAGAGGGGGTATAGAGGGATTTTTCTTTTTCAATATTTCTTCAAAAATCTTATATGAATTGGCACGCATCATGGTGGGGTGCAGAATATCCATGTCCATCTCAATAACAATAATTTGTCAACAGAAATCATTGTCGGGTCGTCAGAGGGGGTGTAGAGGGATTTTTCATTTTCAAAATGACTTCAAAAATCTAATATTACTTGGCACGCATCATGGTGGGGTGCAGAATATCCATATCTATCTAAATAACAATAATTCCTCAACAGAAATCATTGTTGTGTCGTCAGAGGGGGTATAGAATGATTTTTCATTTCCAATATTTCTTCAAAAATCCAATATGACTTGGCACGCAACATGGTGGGGTGCAGAATATTCATGTCCATCTGAATAACAAAAATTCTTCAATCTAAATCATTGTCGTGTCGTCAGAGGGGGTATAGAGGTATTTTTCATTTTCAAAATTTCTTCAAATATCTAATATGACTTGGCACGCATCATACTGGGGTGCAAAGTATCCATATATATCTAAATAACAATAATTCGTCAACAGAAATCATTGTCGGGTCGTCAGAAGAGGTATAGAGGGATTTTTCATTTTCAATATTTCTTCAAAAATCTAATATTACTTGGCACGCATCATGGTGGGGTGCAGAATATCCATATCTATCTGAATAACAATAATTCCTTAACAGAAATTTTTGTTGTGTCGTCAGAGGGGGTATAGAGGGATTTTTCAATTTCAAAATTACCTCAAAATTCAATATGACTTGGCACGCAACATGGTGGGGGCAGAATATTCATTTTCATCTGAATAACAATAATTAGTCAACAGAAATCATTGTCGGGTCGTTAGAAGAGGTATAGAGGGATTTTTCATTTTCAATATTTCTTCAAAAATCTAATATTACTTGGCACGCATCATGGTGGGGTGCATAATATTAATATCTATCTGAATAACAATAATTTCTTAACAGAAATTATTGTCGTGTCGTCAGAGGGGGTATAGATGGATTTTTCATTTTCAAAATTACCTCAAAATCAAATATGACCTGGCACGCAACATGGTGGGGTACAGAATATCCATTTCTATCTGAATAACAATAATTCGTCAAGAGAAATCATTGTCGCGTAGTCAGAATAGGTATAGAGGAATTTTTCATTTTCAAAATTACTTCAAAAATCTAATATGACTTGGCACGCAACATGGTGGGGTGCAGAATATCCATTTCCATCCGACTAACAATAATTCGTCAAGGGAAATCATTGTCGGGTCGTAAAAAGAGGTATAGAGGGATATTTCATTTTCAAATTTACTTCAAAAATCAAATATGAGTTGGCACGTATCATGGTGGGGTGCAAAGTATCCTTGTTCATCTGAATAACATTAATTCATCAACAGAAATCATTGTCGGGACGTCAGAGGGGATATAGAGGGATTTTTCATTATCAAAATGACTTCAACAATCAAATATGACATGGCACGCATCATGGTGGGGTGCAGACTATTTATTTTCATCTGAATTACAATAACTCGTCAACAGAAATCAATGTCGTGTCGTCAGAGGGGGTATAGAGGAATTTATCATTTTCAAAATGACTTCAAAAATGTAATATGACTTGGCACAGATCATGTTGGGGTACAGAATATCCATTTCCATCTCAATAACAATAATTCGTCAACAGAAATCATTGTCGGGTCGTCAGAGGGGGTATAGAGGAATTTCTCATTTTCAAAATTTCTTCAAAAATCTAATATGACTTGGCTCACATCATGGTGGGTTGCAATGTATCCATGTCCATCTATATAACAATAATTCGTCAATTTAAATCATTGCCGGGTCGTCAGAAGGGGTATAGAGGGATTTTTTATTTTCAAAAAGACTTCAAAAATCAAATATGATATGGCACGCATCATGGAGAGGTGCAGAATATCCATTTCCATCTGAAAAACAATAATTCGTCAACACAAATCATTGTCGGGTCGTTAGAGGGGGAATAGAGGGATTTTCCATTTTCAATATTTCTTCAAAAATCTTATATGACTTGGCACGCATCATGGTGGGGTGCAGAATATCCATTTCCATCTCAATTACAATATTTTGTCAACAGAAATCATTTTCGGGTCGTCAGAGGGGGTATAGAGGGATTTTTTATTTTCAAAAAGACTTCAAAAATCAAATATGATATGGCACGCATCATGGAGGGGTGCAGAATATCCATTTCCATCTGAAAAACAATAATTCGTCAACAGAAATCATTGTCGGGTCGTCAGAGGGGGTATAGAGGAATTTTTCATTTTCAAATTTACTTCTTAAATCTAATATGACTTGGCACGCATCATTTTGGGGTGCAAAGTATCCATGTCCATCTGAATAACAATAATTCGTCAACATAAATCATTGTCGTGTCGTCAGAGGGGGTATAGAGGGATTTTTCATTTTCAAAATTACTTCAAAAATCAAATATGACTTGGCACGTATCATGGAGGAGTGCATAATATCCATTTTCATCTTAATATCAATAATTCGTCAACAGAAATTATTGTCGGGTCGTCAGAGGGTGTTAAAGGGGATTTTATTTTTCAAAACTATTCAAAAATCGAATATAACTTGGCACGCATCATAGTAGGGTGCAAAATCTTCATTTTCATCTGAATAACAGTAATTCGTCAACAGAAATCATTGTCGGGTCGTCAGAGGGGGTATAGAGGGATTTTTCATTACCAAAATGACTTCAAGAATCAAATATGACTTGGCACGCATCATGGTGGGGTGCAGAATATCCATTTCCATCTGAATAACGATAATTCATCAACAGAAATCACTGTCGGGTCGTTAGAGGCGGTATAGAGGGATTTTTCATTTTCAATATATCTTCAAAAATCTAATATGACTTGGCACGCATCATGGTGGGGTGCAGGATATCCATTTCCATCTGAATAACAATAATTTATCAACAGAAATCATTGTCGGGTCGTTAGAGGGGGTATAGAGTGATTTTTCATTTTCAATATATCTTCAAAAATCTAATATGACTTGGCACGCATCATGGTGGGGTGCAAAGTATCCATTTCCATCTGAATAACAAGAATTCGTCAACAGAAATCAATGTCGGGTCGTTAGATGGGGTATAGAGGGATTTTTCATTTTCAAAATTACCTCAAAATCAAATATGACTTGGCAAGCAACATTGTAGGGTGCAGAATATTCATTTCTATCTGAATAACAATAATTTATCAACAGAAATCATTGTCGGGTCGTTAAAGGGGGTATAGAGGGATTTTTCATATTCAAAATTACCTCAAAATTTAATATGACTTGGCACGCAACATGGTGGGGGCAGAATATTCATTTTCATCTGAATAACAATAACTCGTCAACAGAAATCATTGTCGGGTCGTTAGAGGGGGTATAGAGGGATTTTTCATTTTCAATATTTCTTCAAAAATCTTATATGAATTGGCACGCATCATGGTGGGGTGCAGAATATCCATTTCCATCTCAATAACAATAATTTGTCAACAGAAATTATTGTCGGGTAGTCAGAGGGGGTGTAGAGGGATTTTTCATTTTCAAAATGACTTCAAAAATCTAATATTACTTGGCACGCATCATGGTGGGGTGCAGAATATCCATATCTATCTGAATAACAATAATTCCTTAACAGAAATTATTGTTGTGTCGTCAGAGGGGGTATAGAGGGATTTTTCATTTTCAAATTTACTTCATAAATCAAATATGACTTGGCACGCATCATGGTGGGGTGCAAAGTATCCATGTCCATCTGAATAACAATAATTCGTCAACATAAATCATTGTCGTGTCGTCAGAGGGGGTATAGAGGGATTTTTCATTTTCAAAATTACTTCAAAAATCAAATATGACTTGGCACGTATCATGGAGGAGTGCATAATATCTATTTTCATCTAAATAACAATAATTCGTCAACAGAAATTATTGTCGGGTCGTCAGAGGGGGTTAAAGGGAATTTTTTTTTTCAAAACTACTTCAAAAATCGAATATAACTTGGCACGCATCATAGTAAGGTGCAAAATCTTCATCTTCATCTGAATAACAATAATTCGACAACAGAAATCATTGTCGGGTCGTCAGAGGGGGTATAGAGGGATTTTTCATTACTAAAATGACTTTGACTTCAAGAATCAAATATGACTTGGCACGCATCATGGTGGGGTGCCGAATATCCATTTCCATCTGAATAACAATAATTCATCAACAGAAATCATTGTCGGGTCGTTAGAGGTGGTATAGAGGGATATTTCATTTTCAATATATCTTCAAAACTCTAATATGACTTGGCACGCATCATGGTGGGGTGCAGGATATCCACTTCCATCTGAATAACAATAATTTATCAACAGAAATCATTGTCGGGTCGTTAGAGGGGGTATAGAGGGATTTTTCATTTTCAATATATCTTCAAAAATCTAATATGACTTGGCACGCATCATGGTGGGGTGCAGAATATCTATTTCCATCTGAATAACAATAATTCGTCAACATAAATCATTGTGGTGTCGTCAGAGGAAGTATAGAGGGATTTTTCCTTTTCAAAATTACTTCAAAAATCAAATATGACTTGGCACGTATCATGGTGGAGTGCATAATATCCGCTTTCATCTAAATAACAATAATTCGTCCACAGAAATTATTGTCGGGTCGTCAGAGGGGGTTGAAGGGAATTTTCATTTTCAAAATTACTTCAAATATCGAATATATCTTGGCACGCATCATAGAAGGGTGCAAAATCTTCATTTCCATCTGAATAACAATAATTCGTCAACAGAAATCATTGTCGGGTCGTCAGAGGGGGTATAGAGGGATTTTTCATTTTCAAAATGACTTCAAAAATCAAATATGACTTGGCACGCATCATGGTGGGGTGCAGAATATCCATTTCCATCTGAATAACAATAATTCGTCAACAGAAATCATTGACGGGTCGTTGGAGACGGTATAGAGTGATTTTTCATTTTCAAAATTTCTTTAAAAATCTAATATGACTTGGCACGCATTATGGTGGGGTGCAGAATTTCCATTTCCATCTGAATAACAATAAATTATCAACAGAAATCATTGTCGGGTCGTAAGAGGGGGTATAGAGGGATTTTTCATTTTCAAAATTACTTCAAAAATCTAATATGACTTGGCACGCATCATAATAGGGTGCACAATATCTATTTCCATCTGAATAACAAGAATTCGTCGACAGAAATCAATGTCGGGTCGTTAGATGGGGTATAGAGGGATTTTTCATTTTCAATATTTCTTCAAAAATCTAATATGACTTGGCACGCATAATGGTGGGGTGCAGAATATCCATTTCCATGTCAATAACAATAATTTGTCAACAGAAATCATTGTCGGGTCGGGGTATAGAGTGATTTTTCATTTTCAAAATTTCTTTAAAAATCTAATATGACTTGGCACGCATTATGGTGGGGTGCATAATTTCCATTTCCATCTGAATAACAATAAATTATCAACAGAAATCATTGTCGGGTCGTGAGAGGGGGTATAGAGGGATTTTTCATTTTCAATATATCTTCAAAAATCTAATATGACTTGGCACGCATCATAGTGGGGTGCAAAGTATCCATGTCCATCTGAATAACAATAATTCTTCAATTTAAATCATTGTCGTGTCGTCAGAGGGGGTACAGAGGTATTTTTCATTTTCAGAATTACTTCAAAAATCTAATATGACTTGGCACGCATCATAATAGGGTGCAGAATATCTATTTCCATCTGAATAACAAGAATTCGTCGACAGAAATCAATGTCGGGTCGTTAGATGGGGTATAGAGGGATTTTTCATTTTCAATATTTCTTCAAAAATCTAATATGACTTGGCACGCATAATGGTGGGGTGCAGAATATCCATTTTCATCTCAATAACAATAATTTGTCAACAGAAATCATTGTCGGGTCGATGTATAGAGTGATTTTTCATTTTCAAAATTTCTTTAAAAATCTAATATGACTTGGCACGCATTATGGTGGGGTGCAGAATTTCCATTTCCATCTGAATAACAATAAATTATCAACAGAAATCATTGTCGGGTGGTAAGAGGGGGTATAGAGGGATTTTTCATTTTCAATATATCTTCAAAAATCTAATATGACTTGGCACGCATCATAGTGGGGTGCAAAGTATCCATGTCCATCTGAATAACAATAATTCGCCAACAGAAATCATTGTCGGGTCGTCAGAGGGGGTATAGAGGGATTTTTCATTTTCAAAATTACCTCAAAATGAAATATGACTTGGCACGCATCATGGTGGGGTGCAGAATATCCAGTTCCATCTGAACAACAATAATTCATCAACAGAAATCATTGACGGGTCGTTGGAGAGGGTATAGAGTGATTTTTCATTTTCAAAATTTCTTCAAAAATCTAATATGACTTGGCACGCATTATGGTGGGGTGCAGAATATCCATTTCCATCTGAATAACAATAAATTATCAACAGAAATCATTGTCGGGTCGTTAGAGGGGGAATAGAGGGATTTTTCATTTTCAATATATCTTCAAAAATCCAATATGACTTGGCACGCATCATGGTGGGGTGCAAAGTATCCATGTCCATCTGAATAACAATAATTCTTCAATTTAAATCATTGTCGTGTCGTCAGAGGGGGTATAGAGGTATTTTTCATTTTCAAAATTACTTCAAAAATCTAATATGACTTGGCACGCATCATAATAGGGTGCAGAATATCCATTTCCATCTGAATAACAAGAATTCGTCGACAGAAATCAATTTCGAGTCGTTAGATGGGGTATAGAGGGATTTTTCATTTTCAATATTTCTTCAAAAATCTAATATGACTTGACACGCATAATGGTGGGGTGCAGAATATCTATTTCCATTTGAATAACAATAATTCGTCGACAGAAATTATTGTCGGGTCGTTAGAGGGGGTATAGAGGGATTTTTCATTTTCAAAATTACCTCAAAACCAAATATGACTTGGCACGCAACATGGTGGGGTGCAGAATATTCATTTCCTTCTGAATAACAATAATTCGTCGACAGAAATCATTGTCGGGTCGTTAGAGGGGGTATAGAGGGATTTTTCATTTTCAATATTTCTTCAAAAATCCAATATGACTTGGCCCGCATCATGGTGGGGTGCAGAATATTCATTTCCATCTGACTTACAATAATTCGTCAACAGAAATCATTGTCGGGTCGTCAGAAGGGGTATAGAGGGATTTTACATTTTCAAAATGACTTCAAAAATCAAATATGACTTGGCACGCATCATGGTGGGGTACAGAATATCCATTTCCATCTCAATAACAATAATTTGTCAACAGAAATCATTGTCGGGACGTCAGAGGGGGTATAGAGGGATTTCTCATTCTCAAAATTACTTCAAAAATCTAATATGACTTGGCACGCATCATAGTGGTGTGCACAGTATCCATATATATCTAAATAATAATAATTCGTCAACAGAAATCATTGTCGGGTCGTTAGAGGGGGTATAGAGGGATTTCCCATTTTCAATATATCTTCAAAAATCTAATATAACTTGGCACTCATCATATTGGGGTGCAAAGTATCCATGTCCATCTGAATAACAATAATTCGTCAATTTAAATCATTGTCGTGTCGTCAGAGGGGGTATAGAGTTATTTCTCATTTTCAAAATTACTTCAAAAATCTAATATGACTTGGCACGCATCATAGTGGTGTGCACAGTATCCATATATATCTAAATAATAATAATTCGTCAACAGAAATCATTGTCGGGTCGTCAGAGGGGGTATAGAGGGATTTTTCAAAAACAAAATGATTTCAAAAATCAAATTTGACAAGGCTCGCATCATGACGGGGTGCAGAATATCCATTTCTATCTGACTAACATTAATTCGTCAACATAAATCATTGTCGTGTCGTCAGAGGGGTTATGGAGGGATTTTTCATTCTCAAAATTACTTCCAAAATCTAATATGACTTGGCACGCATCTTGGTGGGATGCAGAATATCCATTTCCATCTGAATAACAATAATTCGTCAACAGAAATCATTGTCGGGTCGTCAGAGGGGGTATAGAGGGATTTTTCATTTTCAAAATTACCTCAAAATCAAATATGACTTGGCACGCAACATGGTGGGGTGCAGAATATCCATTTCCATCTGAATAACAATAATTCGTCAGCAGAAATTTTTGGCGGGTCGTTAGAGGGGATATAGAGGGATTTTTCATTTTCAATATATCTTCAAAAATCTAATATGACTTGGCACGCATCATGGTGGGGAGCAGAATATCCATTTCCATCTAAATAACAATAATTCGTCAACAGAAATCATTGTCGGGTCGTCAGAGAGGGTATAGAGGGATTTTTCATTTTCAAAATGACTTCAAAAATCTAATATGACTTGGCACGCATCATGGTGGGGTGCAAAGTATCCATGTCCATCTGAATAACAATAATCCATTAACAGAAATCATTGTCGGGTCGTTAGAGGGGGTATAGAAGGATTTTTCATTTTCAATATATCTTCAAAAATCTAATATGACTTGGCACGCATCATGGTGGGGTGCAAAGTATCCATGTCCATCTGAATAACAAAAATTTATCAACAGAAATCATTGTCGGGACGTTAGAGGGGGTATAGAGGGATTTTTCATTTTCAAAATTACCTCAAAATTTAATATGACTTGGCACGCAACATGGTGGGGTGCAGAATATCCATTACCATCTGAATAACAATAATTCGTCAGCAGAAATTTTTGGCGGGTCGTTAGAGGGGATATAGAGGGATTTTTCATTTTCAATATTTCTTCAAAAATCTAATATGACTTGGCACGCATCATGGTGGGGTGCAGAATATCCATTTCCATCTAAATAACAATAATTCGTCAACAGAAATCATTGTCGGGTCGTCAGAGGGGGTATAGAGGGATTTTTCATTTTCAAAATTACCTCAAAATCAAATATGACTTGGCACGCAACATGGTGGGGTGCAGAATATCCATTTCCATCTGAATAACAATAATTCGTCAGCAGAAAATTTTGGCGGGTCGTTAGAGGGGATATAGAGGGATTTTTCATTTTCAATATTTCTTCAAAAATCTAATATGACTTGGCACGCATCATGGTGGGGTGCAGAATATCCATTTCCATCTGAATAACAATAATTCGTCAACAGAAATCATTGTCGGGTCGTCAGAGGGGGTATAGAGGGATTTTTCATTTTCAAAATTACTTCAAAAATCAAATATGACTTGGCACGTATCATGATGGAGTGCATAATATCCATTTTCATCTGAATAACAATAATTCGTCAACAGAAATCATTGTCGGGTCGTCAGAGGGGGTATAGAGGGATTACTCATTACTAAAATGACTTCAAAAATCAAATATGACTTGGCACGCATCATGGTGGGGTACAGAATATCCATTTTCATCTCAATAACAATAATTTGTCAACAGAAATCATTGTCGGGTCGTCAGAGGGGGTATAGAGGGATTTTTCATTTTCAAAATGACTTCAAAAATCTAATATGACTTGGCACGCATCATGGTGGGGTGGCGAATATCCATTTCCATCTGAATAACAATAATTTGTCAACAGAAATCATTGTCGGGTCGTCAGAGGGGGTATAGAGGGATTTTGCATTTTCAAAATTACCTCAAAATGAAATATGACTTGGCACGCATCATGGTGGGGTACAGAATATCCATTTTCATCTCAATAACAATAATTTGTCAACAGAAATCATTGTCGGGTCGTCAGAGGGGGTATAGAGGGATTTTTCATTTTCAAAATGACTTCAAAAATCTAATATGACTTGGCACGCATCATGGTGGGGTGCCGAATAACCATTTCCATCTGAATAACAATAATTTGTCAACAGAAATCATTGTCGGGTCGTTAGAGGGGGTATAGAGGGATTTTTCATTTTCAATATATCTTCAAAAATCTAATATGACTTGGCACGCATCATGGTGGGGTGCAGGATATCCACCTCCATCTGAATAACAATAATTTATCAACAGAAATCATTGTCGGGTCGTTAGAGGGGGTATCGAGGGATTTTTTATTTTCAATATATCTTCAAAAATCTAATATGACTTGGCACGCATCATGGTGGGGTGCAAAGTATCCATTTCCATCTGAATAACAAGAATTCGTCAACAGAAATCAATGTCGGGTCGTTAGATGGGGTATAGAGGGATTTTTCATTTTCAATATTTCTTCAAAAATCTAATATGACATGGCACGCATAATGGTGGGGTGCAGAATATCTATTTCCATCTGAATAACAATAATTTGTCAACAGAAATCATTGTCGGGTCGTCAGAGGGGGTATAGAGGGATTTTGCATTTTCAAAATTACCTCAAAATGAAATATGACTTGGCACGCATCATGGTGGGATGCAGAATATCCATTTCCATCTGAATAACAATAATTCGTCAACAGAAATCATTGTCGGGTCGTCAGAGGGGGTATAGAGGGATTTTTCATTTTCAAAATTACCTCAAAATCAAATATGACTTGGCACGCAACATGGTGGGGTGCAGAATATCCATTTCCATCTGAATAACAATAATTCGTCAGCAGAAATTTTTGGCGGGTCGTTAGAGGGGATATAGAGGGATTTTTCATTTTCAATATATCTTCAAAAATCTAATATGACTTGGCACGCATCATGGTGGGGTGCAGAATATCCATTTCCATCTAAATAACAATAATTCGTCAACAGAAATCATTGTCGGGTCGTCAGAGAGGGTATAGAGGGATTTTTCATTTTCAAAATGACTTCAAAAATCTAATATGACTTGGCACGCATCATGGTGGGGTGCAAAGTATCCATGTCCATCTGAATAACAATAATCCATTAACAGAAATCATTGTCGGGTCGTTAGAGGGGGTATAGAAGGATTTTTCATTTTCAATATATCTTCAAAAATCTAATATGACTTGGCACGCATCATGGTGGGGTGCAAAGTATCCATGTCCATCTGAATAACAAAAATTTATCAACAGAAATCATTGTCGGGACGTTAGAGGGGGTATAGAGGGATTTTTCATTTTCAAAATTACCTCAAAATTTAATATGACTTGGCACGCAACATGGTGGGGTGCAGAATATCCATTACCATCTGAATAACAATAATTCGTCAGCAGAAATTTTTGGCGGGTCGTTAGAGGGGATATAGAGGGATTTTTCATTTTCAATATTTCTTCAAAAATCTAATATGACTTGGCACGCATCATGGTGGGGTGCAGAATATCCATTTCCATCTAAATAACAATAATTCGTCAACAGAAATCATTGTCGGGTCGTCAGAGGGGGTATAGAGGGATTTTTCATTTTCAAAATTACCTCAAAATCAAATATGACTTGGCACGCAACATGGTGGGGTGCAGAATATCCATTTCCATCTGAATAACAATAATTCGTCAGCAGAAAATTTTGGCGGGTCGTTAGAGGGGATATAGAGGGATTTTTCATTTTCAATATTTCTTCAAAAATCTAATATGACTTGGCACGCATCATGGTGGGGTGCAGAATATCCATTTCCATCTGAATAACAATAATTCGTCAACAGAAATCATTGTCGGGTCGTCAGAGGGGGTATAGAGGGATTTTTCATTTTCAAAATTACTTCAAAAATCAAATATGACTTGGCACGTATCATGATGGAGTGCATAATATCCATTTTCATCTAAATTACAATAATTCGTCAACAGAAATTATTGTCGGGTCGTCAGAGGGGGTACAGAGGGATTTTTCATTTTCAAAATGACTTCAAATATCTAATATGACTTGGCACGCAACATGGTGGGGGCATAATATTCATTTTCATCTGAATAACAATAACTCGTCAACAGAAATCATTGTCGGGTCGTTAGAGGGGGTATAGAGGGATTTTTCATTTTCAATATTTCTTCAAAAATCTTATATGAATTGGCACGCATCATGGTGGGGTGCAGAATATCCATTTCCATCTCAATAACAATAATTTGTCAACAGAAATCATTGTCGGGTCGTTAGAGGGGGTATAGAGGGATTTTTCATTTTCAAAATTACCTCAAAATTTAATATGACTTGGCACGCAACATGGTGGGGGCGGAATATTCATTTTCATCTGAATAACAATAACTCGTCAACAGAAATCATTGTCGGGTCGTTAGAGGGGGTATAGAGGGATTTTTCATTTTCAATATTTCTTCAAAAATCTTATATGAATTGGCACGCATCATGGTGGGGTGCAGAATATCCATTTCCATCTCAATAACAATAATTTGTCAACAGAAATCATTGTCGGGTCGTCAGAGGGGGTATAGAGGGATTTTTCATTTTCAAAATGACTTCAAAAATCTAATATTACTTGGCACGCACCATGGTGGGGTGCAGAATATCCATATCTATCTGAATAACAATAATTCCTTAACAGAAATTATTGTTGTGTCGTCAGAGAGGGTATAGAGGGATTATTCATTTTCAAATTTACTTCATAAATCAAATATGACTTGGCACGCATCATGGTGGGTTGCAAAGTATCCATGTCCATCTGAATAACGATAATTCGTCAACATAAATCATTGTCGTGTCGTCAGAGGGGGTATAGAGGGATTTTTCATTTTCAAAATTACTTCAAAAATCAAAAATGACTTGGCACGTATCATGGAGGAGTGCATAATATCCATTTTCATCTGAATAACAATAATTCGTCAACAGAAATTATTGTCGGGTCGTCAGAGGGGGTTGAAGGGAATTTTCTTTTTCAAAACTACTTCAAAAATCGAATATAACTTGGCACGCATCATAGTAAGGTGCAAAATCTTCATTTTCATCTGAATAACAATAATTCGTCAACAGAAATCATTGTCGGGTCGTCAGAGGGGGTATAGAGGGATTACTCATTACTAAAATGACTTCAAAAATCAAATATGACTTGGCACGCATCATGGTGGGGTACAGAATATCCATTTTCATCTCAATAACAATAATTTGTCAACAGAAATCATTGTCGGGTCGTCAGAGGGGGTATAGAGGGATTTTTCATTTTCAAAATGACTTCAAAAATCTAATATGACTTGGCACGCATCATGGTGGGGTGCCGAATATCCATTTCCATCTGAATAACAATAATTTGTCAACAGAAATCATTGTCGGGTCGTCAGAGGGGGTATAGAGGGATTTTGCATTTTCAAAATTACCTCAAAATGAAATATGACTTGGCACGCATCATGGTGGGGTACAGAATATCCATTTTCATCTCAATAACAATAATTTGTCAACAGAAATCATTGTCGGGTCGTCAGAGGGGGTATAGAGGGATTTTTCATTTTCAAAATGACTTCAAAAATCTAATATGACTTGGCACGCATCATGGTGGGGTGCAGGATATCCACCTCCATCTGAATAACAATAATTTATCAACAGAAATCATTGTCGGGTCGTTAGAGGGGGTATCGAGGGATTTTTTATTTTCAATATATCTTCAAAAATCTAATATGACTTGGCACGCATCATGGTGGGGTGCAAAGTATCCATTTCCATCTGAATAACAAGAATTCGTCAACAGAAATCAATGTCGGGTCGTTAGATGGGGTATAGAGGGATTTTTCATTTTCAATATTTCTTCAAAAATCTAATATGACATGGCACGCATAATGGTGGGGTGCAGAATATCTATTTCCATCTGAATAACAATAATTTGTCAACAGAAATCATTGTCGGGTCGTCAGAGGGGGTATAGAGGGATTTTGCATTTTCAAAATTACCTCAAAATGAAATATGACTTGGCACGCATCATGGTGGGGTGCAGAATATCCAGTTCCATCTGAACAACAATAATTCGTCAACAGAAATCATTGACGGGTCGTTGGAGAGGGTATAGAGTGATTTCTCATTTTCAAAATTTCTTCAAAAATCTAATATGACTTGGCACGCATTATGGTGGGGTGCAGAATATCCATTGCCATCTGAATAACAATAAATTATCAACAAATATCATTGTCGGGTCGTTAGAGGGGGTATAGAGGGATTTTTCATTTTCAATATTTCTTCAAAAATCCAATATGACTTGGCCCGCATCATGGTGGGGTGCAGAATATTCATTTCCATCTGACTAACAATAATTCGTCAACAGAAATCATTGTCGGGTCGTCAGAAGGGGTATAGAGGGATTTTACATTTTCAAAATGACTTCAAAAATCAAATATGACTTGGCACGCATCATGGTGGGGTACAGAATATCCATTTCCATCTCAATAACAATAATTTGTCAACAGAAATCTTTGTCGGGACGTCAGAGGGGGTATAGAGCGATTTCTCATTTTCAAAATTACTTCCAAAATCTAATACGACTTGGCACGCATCTTGGTGGGGTGCAAAGTATCCATGTCCATCTGAATAACAATAATTCGTCAATTTAAATCATTGTCGTGTCGTCAGAGGGGGTATAGAGGTATTTCTCATTTTCAAAATTACTTCAAAAATCTAATATGACTTGGCACGCATCATAGTGGTGTGCAAAGTATTCATATATATCTAAATAACAATAATTCGTCAACAGAAATCATTGTCGGGTCGTCAGAGGGGGTATAGAGGAATTTTTCATTTTCAAAATTACCTCAAAATCAAATATGACTTGGCGCGCAACATGGTGGGGTGCAGAATATCCATTTCCATCTGAATAACAATAATTCGTCAGCAGAAATTTTTGGCGGGTCGTTAGAGGGGATATAGAGGGATTTTTCATTTTCAATATTTCTTCAAAAATCTAATATGACTTGGCACGCATCATGGTGGGGTGCAGAATATCCATTTCCATCTGAATAACAATAATTCGTCAACAGAAATCATTGTCGGGTCGTCAGAGGGGGTATAGAGGGATTTTTCATTTTCAAAATTACTTCAAAAATCTAATATGACTTGGCACGCATCATGGTGGGGTGCAAAGTATCCATGTCCATCTGAATAACAATAATTCGTCAACATAAATCATTGTCGTGTCGTCAGAGGGGGTATAGAGGGATTTTTCATTTTCAAAATTACTTCAAAAATCAAATATGACTTGGCACGTATCATGATGGAGTGCATAATATCCATTTTCATCTAAATTACAATAATTCGTCAACAGAAATTATTGTCGGGTCGTCAGAGGGGGTATAGAGGGATTTTTCATTTTTAAAATGACTTCAAAAATCTAATATGACTTGGCACGCATCATGGTGGGGTGCCGAATATCTATTTCAATCTGAATAACAATAATCTATCAACAGAAATCATTGTCGGGTCGTTAGAGGGGGTATAGAGGGATTTTTCATTTTCAATATATCTTCAAAAATCTAATATGACTTGGCACGCATCATGGTGGGGTGCAAAGTATCCATGTCCATCTGAATAACAAAAATTTATCAACAGAAATCATTGTCGGGTCGTTAGAGGGGGTATAGAGGGATTTTTCATTTTCAAAATTACCTCAAAATTTAATATGACTTGGCACGCAACATGGTGGGGTGCAGAATATCCATTTCCATCAGAATAACAATAATTCGTCAGCAGAAATTTTTGGCGGGTCGTTAGAGGGGATATAGAGGGATTTTTCATTTTCAATATTTCTTCAAAAATCTAATATGACTTGGCACGCATCATGGTGGGGTGCAAAATATCCATTTCCATCTAAATAACAATAATTCGTCAACAGAAATCATTGTCGGGTCGTCAGAGGGGGTATAGAGGGATTTTTCATTTTCAAAATTACCTCAAAATCAAATATGACTTGGCACGCAACATGGTGGGGTGCAGAATATCCATTTCCATCTGAATAACAATAATTCGTCAGCAGAAATTTTTGGCGGGTCGTTAGAGGGGATATAGAGGGATTTTTCATTTTCAATATTTCTTCAAAAATCTAATATGACTTGGCACGCATCATGGTGGGGTGCAGAATATCCATTTCCATCTGAATAACAATAATTCGTCAACAGAAATCATTGTCGGGTCGTCAGAGGGGGTATAGAGGGATTTTTCATTTTCAAAATTACTTCAAAAATCTAATATGACTTGGCACGCATCATGGTGGGGTGCAAAGTATCCATGTCCATCTGAATAACAATAATTCGTCAACATAAATCATTGTCGTGTCGTCAGAGGGGGTATAGAGGGATTTTTCATTTTCAAAATTACTTCAAAAATCAAATATGACTTGGCACGTATCATGATGGAGTGCATAATATCCATTTTCATCTAAATTACAATAATTCGTCAACAGAAATTATTGTCGGGTCGTCAGAGGGGGTATAGAGGGATTTTTCATTTTCAAAATGACTTCAAAAATCTAATATGACTTGGCACGCAACATGGTGGGGGCAGAATATTCATTTTCATCTGAATAACAATAACTGGTCAACAGAAATCATTGTCGGGTCGTTAGAGGGGGTATAGAGGGATTTATCATATTCAATATTTCTTCAAAAATTTAATATGACTTGGCCCGCATACTGGTGGGGTGCAGAATATTCATTTCCATCTGACTAACAATAATTCGTCAACAGAAATCATTGTCGGGTCGTCACAAGGGGTATAGAGGGATTTTACATTTTCAAAATGACTTCAAAAATCAAATATGACTTGGCACGCATCATGGTGGGGTACAGAATATCCATTTCCATCTCAATAACAATAATTTGTCAACAGAAATCATTGTCGGGACGTCAGAGGGGGTATAGAGGGATTTCTCATTTTCAAAATTACTTCAAAAATCTAATATGACTTGGCACGCATCATAGTGGTGTGCACAGTATCCATATATATCTAAATAATAATAATTCGTCAACAGAAATCATTGTCGGGTCGTTAGAGGGGGTATAGAGGGATTTCCCATTTTCAATATATCTTCAAAAATCTAATATAACTTGGCACTCATCATATTGGGGTGCAAAGTATCCATGTCCATCTGAATAAAAATAATTCGTCAACAGAAATCATTGTCGGGTCGTCAGAGGGGGTATGAGGGATTTTTCAAAAACAAAATGATTTCAAAAATGAAATATGACAAGGCACGCATCATGGCGGGGTGCAGAATATCCATTTCTATCTGACTAACATTAATTCGTCAACATAAATCATTGTCGTGTCGTCAGAGGGGTTATGGAGGGTTTTTCATTTTCAAAATTACTTCAAAAATCTAATATGACTTGGCACGCATCTTGGTGGGATGCAAAGTATCCATGTCCATCTGAATAACAATAATTCGTCAATTTAAATCATTGTCGTGTCTTCAGAGGGGGTATAGAGGTATTTCTCATTTTCAAAATTACTTCAAAAATCTAATATGACTTGGCACGCATCATAGTGGTGTGCAAAGTATTCATATATATCTAAATAACAATAATTCGTCAACAGAAATCATTGTCGGGTTGTCAGAGGGGGTATAGAGGGATTTTTCATTATCAAAATTACCTCAAAATCAAATATGACTTGGCGCGCAACATGGTGGGGTGCAGAATATCCATTTCCATCTGAATAACAATAATTCGTCAGCAGAAATTTTTGGCGGGTCGTTAGAGGGGATATAGAGGGATTTTTCATTTTCAATATTTCTTCAAAAATCTAATATGACTTGGCACGCATCATGGTGGGGTGCAAAGTATCCATGTCCATCTGAATAACAATAATTCGTCAACATAAATCATTGTCGTGTCGTCAGAGGGGGTATAGAGGGATTTTTCATTTTCAAAATTACTTCGAAAATCAAATATGACTTGGCACGTATCATGATGGAGTGCATAATATCCATTTTCTTCTAAATTACAATAATTCGTCAACAGAAATTATTGTCGGGTCGTCAGAGGGGGTATAGAGGGATTTTTCATTTTTAAAATGACTTCAAAAATCTAATATGACTTTGCACGCATCATGGTGGGGTGCCGAATATCCATTTCCATCTGAATAACAATAATCTATCAACAGAAATCATTGTCGGGTCGTTAGAGGGGGTATAGAGGGATTTTTCATTTTCAATATATCTTCAAAAATCTAATATGACTTGGCACGCATCATGGTGGGGTGCAAAGTATCCATGTCCATCTGAATAACAAAAATTTATCAACAGAAATCATTGTCGGGTCGTTAGAGGGGGTATAGAGGGATTTTTCATTTTCAAAATTACCTCAAAATTTAATATGACTTGGCACGCAACATGGTGGGGTGCAGAATATCCATTTCCATCTGAATAACAATAATTCGTCAGCAGAAATTTTTGGCGGGTCGTTAGAGGGGATATAGAGGGATTTTTCATTTTCAATATTTCTTCAAAAATCTAATATGACTTGGCACGCATCATGGTGGGGTGCAAAATATCCATTTCCATCTAAATAACAATAATTCGTCAACAGAAATCATTGTCGGGTCGTCAGAGGGGGTATAGAGGGATTTTTCATTTTCAAAATTACCTCAAAATCAAATATGACTTGGCACGCAACATGGTGGGGTGCAGAATATCCATTTCCATCTGAATAACAATAATTCGTCAGCAGAAATTTTTGGCGGGTCGTTAGAGGGGATATAGAGGGATTTATCATTTTCAATATTTCTTCAAAAATCTAATATGACTTGGCACGCATCATGGTGGGGTGCAGAATATCCATTTCCATCTGAATAACAATAATTCGTCAACAGAAATCATTGTCGGGTCGTCAGAGGGGGTATAGAGGGATTTTTCATTTTCAATATTACTTCAAAAATCTAATATGACTTGGCACGCATCATGGTGGGGTGCAAAGTATCCATGTCCATCTGAATAACAATAATTCGTCAACATAAATCATTGTCGTGTCGTCAGAGGGGGTATAGAGGGATTTTTCATTTTCAAAATTACTTCAAAAATCAAATATGACTTGGCACGTATCATGATGGAGTGCATAATATCCATTTTCATCTAAATTACAATAATTCGTCAACAGAAATTATTGTCGGGTCGTCAGAGGGGGTATAGAGGGATTTTTCATTTTCAAAATGACTTCAAAAATCTAATATGACTTGGCACGCAACATGGTGGGGGCAGAATATTCATTTTCATCTGAATAACAATAACTGGTCAACAGAAATCATTGTCGGGTCGTTAGAGGGGGTATAGAGGGATTTTTCATTTTCAATATTTCTTCAAAAATCTTATATGAATTGGCACGCATCATGGTGGGGTGCAGAATATCCATTTCCATCTCAATAACAATAATTTGTCAACAGAAATCATTGTCGGGTCGTTAGAGGGGGTATAGAGGGATTTTTCATTTTCAAAATTACCTAAAAATTTAAAATGACTTGGCACGCAACATGGTGGGGGCAGAATATTCATTTTCATCTGAATAACAATAACTCGTCAACAGAAATCATTGTCGGGTCGTTAGAGGGGGTATAGAGGGATTTTTCATTTTCAATATTTCTTCAAAAATCTTATATGAATTGGCACGCATCATGGTGGGGTGCAGAATATTCATTTCCATCTCAATAACAATAATTTGTCAACAGAAATCATTGTCGGGTCGTTAGAGGGGGTATAGAGGGATTTTTCATTTTCAAAATTACCTCAAAATTTAATATGACTTGGCACGCAACATGGTGGGGGCAGAATATTCATTTTCATCTGAATAACAATAACTCGTCAACAGAAATCATTGTCGGGTCGTTAGAGGGGGTATAGAGGGATTTTTAATTTTCAATATTTCTTCAAAAATCTTATATGAATTGGCACGCATCATGGTGGGGTGCAGAATATCCATTTCCATCTCAATAACAATAATTTCTCAACAGAAATCATTGTCGGGTCGTCAGAGGGGGTATAGAGGGATTTTTCATTTTCAAAATTACTTCAAAAATCTAATATGACTTGGCACTCATCATGGTGGGGTGCCGAATATCCATTTCCATCTGAATAACAATAATTTGTCAACAGAAATCATTGTCGGGTCGTTAGAGGGGGTATGGAGGGATTTTTCATTTTCAATATATCTTCAATAATCTAATATGACTTGGCACGCATCATGGTGGGGTGCAGGATATCCACCTCCATCTGAATAACAATAATTTATCAACAGTAATCATTGTCGGGTCGTTAGAGGGGGTATCGAGGGATTTTTTATTTTCAATATATCTTCAAAAATCTAATATGACTTGGCACGCATCATGGTGGGGTGCAAAGTATCCATTTCCATCTGAATAACAAGAATTCGTCAACAGAAATCAATTTCGGGTCGTTAGATGGGGTATAGAGGGATTTTTCATTTTCAAAATTACCTCAAAATGAAATATGACTTGGCACGCATCATGGTGGGGTACAGAATATCCATTTTCATCTCAATAACAATAATTTGTCAACAGAAATCATTGTCGGGTCGTCAGAGGGGGTATAGAGGGATTTCTCATTTTCAATATATCTTCAAAAATCTAATATGACTTGGCACGCATCATGGTGGGGTGCAAAGTATCCATTTCCATCTGAATAACAAGAATTCGTCAACAGAAATCAATGTCGGGTCGTCAGAGGGGGTATAGAGGGATTTTGCATTTTCAAAATTACCTCAAAATGAAATATGACTTGGCACGCATCATGGTGGGGTACAGAATATCCATTTTCATCTCAATAACAATAATTTGTCAACAGAAATCATTGTCGGGTCGTCAGAGGGGGTATAGAGGGATTTTTCATTTTCAAAATGACTTCAAAAATCTAATATGACTTGGCACGCATCATGGTGGGGTGCCGAATATCCATTTCCATCTGAATAACAATAATTTGTCAACAGAAATCATTGTCGGGTCGTTAGAGGGGGTATAGAGGGATTTTTCATTTTCAATATATCTTCAAAAATCTAATATGACTTGGCACGCATCATGGTGGGGTGCAAAGTATCCATTTCCATCTGAATAACAAGAATTCGTCAACAGAAATCAATGTCGGGTCGTCAGAGGGGGTATAGAGGGATTTTGCATTTTCAAAATTACCTCAAAATGAAATATGACTTGGCACGCATCATGGTGGGGTACAGAATATCCATTTTCATCTCAATAACAATAATTTGTCAACAGAAATCATTGTCGGGTCGTCAGAGGGGGTATAGAGGGATTTTTCATTTTCAAAATGACTTCAAAAATCTAATATGACTTGGCACGCATCATGGTGGGGTGCTGAATATCCATTTCCATCTGAATAACAATAATTTGTCAACAGAAATCATTGTCGGGTCGTTAGAGGGGGTATAGAGGGATTTTTCATTTTCAATATATCTTCAAAAATCTAATATGACTTGGCACGCATCATGGTGGGGTGCAGGATATCCACCTCCATCTGAATAACAATAATTCATCAACAGAAATCATTGTCGGGTCGTTAGAGGGGGTATCGAGGGATTTTTTATTTTCATTATATCTTCAAAAATCTAATATGACTTGGCACGCATCATGGTGGGGTGCAAAGTATCCATTTCCATCTGAATAACAAGAATTCGTCAACAGAAATCAATGTCGGGTCGTTAGATGGGGTATAGAGGGATTTTTCATTTTCAATATTTCTTCAAAAATCTAATATGACATGGCACGCATAATGGTGGGGTGCAGAATATCTATTTCCATCTGAATAACAATAATTTGTCAACAGAAATCATTGTCGGGTCGTCAGAGGGGGTATAGAGGGATTTTGCATTTTCAAAATTACCTCAAAATGAAATATGACTTGGCACGCATCATGGTGGGGTGCAGAATATCCAGTTCCATCTGAACAACAATAATTCGTCAACAGAAATAATTGACGGGTCGTTGGAGAGGGTATAGAGTGATTTTTCATTTTCAAAATTTCTTCAAAAATCTAATATGACTTGGCACGCATTATGGTGGGGTGCAGAATATCCATTTCCATCTGAGTAACAATAAATTATCAACAAAAATCATTGTCGGGTCGTTAGAGGGGGTATAGAGGGATTTTTCATTTTCAATATTTCTTCAAAAATCCAATATGACTTGGCCCGCATCATGGTGGGGTGCAGAATATTCATTTTCATCTGACTAACAATAATTCGTCAACAGAAATCATTGTCGGGTCGTCAGAAGGGGTATAGAGGGATTTTACATTTTCAAAATGACTTCAAAAATCAAATATGACTTGGCACGCATCATGGTGGGGTACAGAATATCCATTTCCATCTCAATAACAATAATTTGTCAACAGAAATCATTGTCGGGACGTCAGAGGGGGTATAGAGCGATTTCTCATTTTCAAAATTACTTCAAAAATCTAATATGACTTGGCACGCATCATAGTGGTGTGCAAAGTATCCATATATATCTAAATAACAACAATTCGTCAACAGAAATCATTGTCGGGTCGTTAGAGGGGGTATAGAGGGATTTTCCATTTTCAATATATCTTCAAAAATCTAATATAACTTGGCACTCATCATATTGGGGTGCAAAGTATCCATGTCCATCTGAATAAAAATAATTCGTCAACAGAAATCATTGTCGGGTCGTCAGAGGGGGTATAGAGGGATTTTTCATAAACAAAATGATTTCAAAAATCAAATATGACAAGGCACGCATCATGGCGGGGTGCAGAATATCCATTTCTATCTGACTAACATTAATTCGTCAACATAAATCATTGTCGTGTCGTCAGAGGGGTTATGGAGGGATTTTTCATTTTCAATATATCTTCAAAAATCTAATATGACTTGGCACGCATCATGGTGGGGTGCAAAGTATCCATGTCCATCTGAATAACAAAAATTTATCAACAGAAATCATTGTCGGGTCGTTAGAGGGGGTATAGAGGGATTTTTCATTTTCAAAATTACCTCAAAATTTAATATGACTTGGCACGCAACATGGTGGGGTGCAGAATATCCATTTCCATCAGAATAACAATAATTCGTCAGCAGAAATTTTTGGCGGGTCGTTAGAGGGGATATAGAGGGATTTTTCATTTTCAATATTTCTTCAAAAATCTAATATGACTTGGCACGCATCATGGTGGGGTGCAAAATATCCATTTCCATCTAAATAACAATAATTCGTCAACAGAAATCATTGTCGGGTCGTCAGAGGGGGTATAGAGGGATTTTTCATTTTCAAAATTACCTCAAAATCAAAATCAAATATGACTTGGCACGCAACATGGTGGGGTGCAGAATATCCATTTCCATCTGAATAACAATAATTCGTCAACAGAAATCATTGTCGGGTCGTCAGAGGGGGTATAGAGGGATTTTTCATTTTCAAAATTACTTCAAAAATCTAATATGACTTGGCACGCATCATGGTGGGGTTCAAAGTATCCATGTCCATCTGAATAACAATAATTCGTCAACATAAATCATTGTCGTGTCGTCAGAGGGGGTATAGAGGGATTTTTCATTTTCAAAATTACTTCAAAAATCAAATATGACTTGGCACGTATCATGATGGAGTGCATAATATCCATTTTCATCTAAATTACAATAATTCGTCAACAGAAATTATTGTCGGGTCGTCAGAGGGGGTATAGAGGGATTTTTCATTTTCAAAATGACTTCAAAAATCTAATATGACTTGGCACGCAACATGGTGGGGGCAGAATATTCATTTTCATCTGAATAACAATAACTGGTCAACAGAAATCATTGTCGGGTCGTTAGAGGGGGTATAGAGGGATTTATCATTTTCAATATTTCTTCAAAAATTTAATATGACTTGGCCCGCATCATGGTGGGGTGCAGAATATTCATTTCCATCTGACTAACAATAATTCGTCAACAGAAATCATTGTCGGGTCGTCAGAAGGGGTATAGAGGGATTTTACATTTTCAAAATGACTTCAAAAATCAAATATGACTTGGCACGCATCATGGTGGGGTACAGAATATCCATTTCCATCTCAATAACAATAATTTGTCAACAGAAATCATTGTCGGGACGTCAGAGGGGGTATAGAGGGATTTCTCATTTTCAAAATTACTTCAAAAATCTAATATGACTTGGCACGCATCATAGTGGTGTGCACAGTATCCATATATATCTAAATAATAATAATTCGTCAACAGAAATCTTTGTCGGGTCGTCAGAGGGGGTATAGAGGGATTTTTCATTTTCAAAATTACCTCAAAATCAAATATGACTTGGCACGCAACATGGTGGGGTGCAGAATATCCATTTCCATCTGAATAACAATAATTCGTCAGCAGAAATTTTTGGCGGGTCGTTAGAGGGGATATAGAGGGATTTTTCATTTTCAATATTTCTTCAAAAATCTAATATGACTTGGCACGCATCATGGTGGGGTGCAGAATATCCATTTCCATCTGAATAACAATAATTCGTCAACAGAAATCATTGTCGGGTCGTCAGAGGGGGTATAGAGGGATTTTTCATTTTCAAAATTACTTCAAAAATCTAATATGACTTGGCACGCATCATGGTGGGGTGCAAAGTATCCATGTCCATCTGAATGACAATAATTCGTCAACATAAATCATTGTCGTGTCGTCAGAGGGGGTATAGAGGGATTTTTCATTTTCAAAATTACTTCAAAAATCAAATATGACTTGGCACGTATCATGATGGAGTGCATAATATCCATTTTCATCTAAATTACAATAATTCGTCAACAGAAATTATTGTCGGGTCGTCAGAGGGGGTATAGAGGGATTTTTCATTTTCAAAATGACTTCAAAAATCTAATATGACTTGGCACGCAACATGGTGGGGGCAGAATATTCATTTTCATCTGAATAACAATAACTGGTCAACAGAAATCATTGTCGGGTCGTTAGAGGGGGTATAGAGGGATTTATCATTTTCAATATTTCTTCAAAAATTTAATATGACTTGGCCCGCATCATGGTGGGGTGCAGAATATTCATTTCCATCTGACTAACAATAATTCGTCAACAGAAATCATTGTCGGGTCGTCAGAAGGGGTATAGAAGGATTTTACATTTTCAAAATGACTTCAAAAATCAAATATGACTTGGCACGCATCATGGTGGGGTACAGAATATCCATTTCCATCTCAATAACAATAATTTGTCAACAGAAATCATTGTCGGGACGTCAGAGGGGGTATAGAGGGATTTCCCATTTTCAATATATCTTCAAAAATCTAATATAACTTGGCACTCATCATATTGGGGTGCAAAGTATCCATGTCCATCTGAATAAAAATAATTCGTCAACAGAAATCATTGTCGGGTCGTCAGAGGGGGTATGAGGGATTTTTCAAAAACAAAATGATTTCAAAAATGAAATATGACAAGGCACGCATCATGGCGGGGTGCAGAATATCCATTTCTATCTGACTAACATTAATTCGTCAACATAAATCATTGTCGTGTCGTCAGAGGGGTTATGGAGGGTTTTTCATTTTCAAAATTACTTCAAAAATCTAATATGACTTGGCACGCATCTTGGTGGGATGCAAAGTATCCATGTCCATCTGAATAACAATAATTCGTCAATTTAAATCATTGTCGTGTCTTCAGAGGGGGTATAGAGGTATTTCTCATTTTCAAAATTACTTCAAAAATCTAATATGACTTGGCACGCATCATAGTGGTGTGCAAAGTATTCATATATATCTAAATAACAATAATTCGTCAACAGAAATCATTGTCGGGTTGTCAGAGGGGGTATAGAGGGATTTTTCATTATCAAAATTACCTCAAAATCAAATATGACTTGGCGCGCAACATGGTGGGGTGCAGAATATCCATTTCCATCTGAATAACAATAATTCGTCAGCAGAAATTTTTGGCGGGTCGTTAGAGGGGATATAGAGGGATTTTTCATTTTCAATATTTCTTCAAAAATCTAATATGACTTGGCACGCATCATGGTGGGGTGCAAAGTATCCATGTCCATCTGAATAACAATAATTCGTCAACATAAATCATTGTCGTGTCGTCAGAGGGGGTATAGAGGGATTTTTCATTTTCAAAATTACTTCGAAAATCAAATATGACTTGGCACGTATCATGATGGAGTGCATAATATCCATTTTCTTCTAAATTACAATAATTCGTCAACAGAAATTATTGTCGGGTCGTCAGAGGGGGTATAGAGGGATTTTTCATTTTTAAAATGACTTCAAAAATCTAATATGACTTGGCACGCATCATGGTGGGGTGCAGAATATCCATTTCCATCTGAATAACAATAATTCGTCAACAGAAATCATTGTCGGGTCGTCAGAGGGGGTATAGAGGGATTTTTCATTTTCAAAATTACTTCAAAAATCTAATATGACTTGGCACGCATCATGGTGGGGTGCAAAGTATCCATGTCCATCTGAATAACAATAATTCGTCAACATAAATCATTGTCGTGTCGTCAGAGGGGGTATAGAGGGATTTTTCATTTTCAAAATTACTTCAAAAATCAAATATGACTTGGCACGTATCATGATGGAGTGCATAATATCCATTTTCATCTAAATTACAATAATTCGTCAACAGAAATTATTGTCGGGTCGTCAGAGGGGGTATAGAGGGATTTTTCATTTTCAAAATGACTTCAAAAATCTAATATGACTTGGCACGCAACATGGTGGGGGCAGAATATTCATTTTCATCTGAATAACAATAACTGGTCAACAGAAATCATTGTCGGGTCGTTAGAGGGGGTATAGAGGGATTTATCATTTTCAATATTTCTTCAAAAATTTAATATGACTTGGCCCGCATCATGGTGGGGTGCAGAATATTCATTTCCATCTGACTAACAATAATTCGTCAACAGAAATCATTGTCGGGTCGTCAGAAGGGGTATAGAGGGATTTTACATTTTCAAAATGACTTCAAAAATCAAATATGACTTGGCACGCATCATGGTGGGGTACAGAATATCCATATCCATCTCAATAACAATAATTTCTCAACAGAAATCATTGTCGGGACGTCAGAGGGGGTATAGAGGGATTTCTCATTTTCAAAATTACTTCAAAAATCTAATATGACTTGGCACGCATCATAGTGGTGTGCACAGTATCCATATATATCTAAATAATAATAATTCGTCAACAGAAATCATTGTCGGGTCGTCAGAGGGGGTATAGAGGGATTTTTCATTTTCAAAATTACCTCAAAATCAAATATGACTTGGCACGCAACATGGTGGGGTGCAGAATATCCATTTCCATCTGAATAACAATAATTCGTCAGCAGAAATTTTTGGCGGGTCGTTAGAGGGGATATAGAGGGATTTTTCATTTTCAATATTTCTTCAAAAATCTAATATGACTTGGCACGCATCATGGTGGGGTGCAGAATATCCATTTCCATCTGAATAACAATAATTCGTCAACAGAAATCATTGTCGGGTCGTCAGAGGGGGTATAGAGGGATTTTTCATTTTCAAAATTACTTCAAAAATCTAATATGACTTGGCACGCATCATGGTGGGGTGCAAAGTATCCATGTCCATCTGAATGACAATAATTCGTCAACATAAATCATTGTCGTGTCGTCAGAGGGGGTATAGAGGGATTTTTCATTTTCAAAATTACTTCAAAAATCAAATATGACTTGGCACGTATCATGATGGAGTGCATAATATCCATTTTCATCTAAATTACAATAATTCGTCAACAGAAATTAATGTCGGGTCGTCAGAGGGGGTATAGAGGGATTTTTCATTTTCAAAATGACTTCAAAAATCTAATATGACTTGGCACGCAACATGGTGGGGGCAGAATATTCATTTTCATCTGAATAACAATAACTGGTCAACAGAAATCATTGTCGGGTCGTTAGAGGGGGTATAGAGGGATTTATCATTTTCAATATTTCTTCAAAAATTTAATATGACTTGGCCCGCATCATGGTGGGGTGCAGAATATTCATTTCCATCTGACTAACAATAATTCGTCAACAGAAATCATTGTCGGGTCGTCAGAAGGGGTATAGAAGGATTTTACATTTTCAAAATGACTTCAAAAATCAAATATGACTTGGCACGCATCATGGTGGGGTACAGAATATCCATTTCCATCTCAATAACAATAATTTGTCAACAGAAATCATTGTCGGGACGTCAGAGGGGGTATAGAGGGATTTTTCATTTTCAAAATTACCTCAAAATCAAATATGACTTGGCACGCAACATGGTGGGGTGCAGAATATCCATTTCCATCTGAATAACAATAATTCGTCAGCAGAAATTTTTGGCGGGTCGTTAGAGGGGATATAGAGGGATTTTTCATTTTCAATATTTCTTCAAAAATCTAATATGACTTGGCACGCATCATGGTGGGGTGCAGAATATCCATTTCCATCTGAATAACAATAATTCGTCAACAGAAATCATTGTCGGGTCGTCAGAAGGGGTATAGAGGGATTTTTCATTTTCAAAATTACTTCAAAAATCTAATATGACTTGGCACGCATCATGGTGGGGTGCAAAGTATCCATGTCCATCTGAATGACAATAATTCGTCAACATAAATCATTGTCGTGTCGTCAGAGGGGGTATAGAGGGATTTTTCATTTTCAAAATTACTTCAAAAATCAAATATGACTTGGCACGTATCATGATGGAGTGCATAATATCCATTTTCATCTAAATTACAATAATTCGTCAACAGAAATTATTGTCGGGTCGTCAGAGGGGGTATAGAGGGATTTTTCATTTTCAAAATGACTTCAAAAATCTAATATGACTTGGCACGCAACATGGTGGGGGCAGAATATTCATTTTCATCTGAATAACAATAACTGGTCAACAGAAATCATTGTCGGGTCGTTAGAGGGGGTATAGAGGGATTTATCATTTTCAATATTTCTTCAAAAATTTAATATGACTTGGCCCGCATCATGGTGGGGTGCAGAATATTCATTTCCATCTGACTAACAATAATTCGTCAACAGAAATCATTGTCGGGTCGTCAGAAGGGGTATAGAAGGATTTTACATTTTCAAAATGACTTCAAAAATCAAATATGACTTGGCACGCATCATGGTGGGGTACAGAATATCCATTTCCATCTCAATAACAATAATTTGTCAACAGAAATCATTGTCGGGACGTCAGAGGGGGTATAGAGGGATTTCCCATTTTCAATATATCTTCAAAAATCTAATATAACTTGGCACTCATCATATTGGGGTGCAAAGTATCCATGTCCATCTGAATAAAAATAATTCGTCAACAGAAATCATTGTCGGGTCGTCAGAGGGGGTATGAGGGATTTTTCAAAAACAAAATGATTTCAAAAATGAAATATGACAAGGCACGCATCATGGCGGGGTGCAGAATATCCATTTCTATCTGACTAACATTAATTCGTCAACATAAATCATTGTCGTGTCGTCAGAGGGGTTATGGAGGGTTTTTCATTTTCAAAATTACTTCAAAAATCTAATATGACTTGGCACGCATCTTGGTGGGATGCAAAGTATCCATGTCCATCTGAATAACAATAATTCGTCAATTTAAATCATTGTCGTGTCTTCAGAGGGGGTATAGAGGTATTTCTCATTTTCAAAATTACTTCAAAAATCTAATATGACTTGGCACGCATCATAGTGGTGTGCAAAGTATTCATATATATCTAAATAACAATAATTCGTCAACAGAAATCATTGTCGGGTTGTCAGAGGGGGTATAGAGGGATTTTTCATTATCAAAATTACCTCAAAATCAAATATGACTTGGCGCGCAACATGGTGGGGTGCAGAATATCCATTTCCATCTGAATAACAATAATTCGTCAGCAGAAATTTTTGGCGGGTCGTTAGAGGGGATATAGAGGGATTTTTCATTTTCAATATTTCTTCAAAAATCTAATATGACTTGGCACGCATCATGGTGGGGTGCAAAGTATCCATGTCCATCTGAATAACAATAATTCGTCAACATAAATCATTGTCGTGTCGTCAGAGGGGGTATAGAGGGATTTTTCATTTTCAAAATTACTTCGAAAATCAAATATGACTTGGCACGTATCATGATGGAGTGCATAATATCCATTTTCTTCTAAATTACAATAATTCGTCAACAGAAATTATTGTCGGGTCGTCAGAGGGGGTATAGAGGGATTTTTCATTTTTAAAATGACTTCAAAAATCTAATATGACTTGGCACGCATCATGGTGGGGTGCAGAATATCCATTTCCATCTGAATAACAATAATTCGTCAACAGAAATCATTGTCGGGTCGTCAGAGGGGGTATAGAGGGATTTTTCATTTTCAAAATTACTTCAAAAATCTAATATGACTTGGCACGCATCATGGTGGGGTGCAAAGTATCCATGTCCATCTGAATAACAATAATTCGTCAACATAAATCATTGTCGTGTCGTCAGAGGGGGTATAGAGGGATTTTTCATTTTCAAAATTACTTCAAAAATCAAATATGACTTGGCACGTATCATGATGGAGTGCATAATATCCATTTTCATCTAAATTACAATAATTCGTCAACAGAAATTATTGTCGGGTCGTCAGAGGGGGTATAGAGGGATTTTTCATTTTCAAAATGACTTCAAAAATCTAATATGACTTGGCACGCAACATGGTGGGGGCAGAATATTCATTTTCATCTGAATAACAATAACTGGTCAACAGAAATCATTGTCGGGTCGTTAGAGGGGGTATAGAGGGATTTATCATTTTCAATATTTCTTCAAAAATTTAATATGACTTGGCCCGCATCATGGTGGGGTGCAGAATATTCATTTCCATCTGACTAACAATAATTCGTCAACAGAAATCATTGTCGGGTCGTCAGAAGGGGTATAGAGGGATTTTACATTTTCAAAATGACTTCAAAAATCAAATATGACTTGGCACGCATCATGGTGGGGTACAGAATATCCATATCCATCTCAATAACAATAATTTCTCAACAGAAATCATTGTCGGGACGTCAGAGGGGGTATAGAGGGATTTCTCATTTTCAAAATTACTTCAAAAATCTAATATGACTTGGCACGCATCATAGTGGTGTGCACAGTATCCATATATATCTAAATAATAATAATTCGTCAACAGAAATCATTGTCGGGTCGTCAGAGGGGGTATAGAGGGATTTTTCATTTTCAAAATTACCTCAAAATCAAATATGACTTGGCACGCAACATGGTGGGGTGCAGAATATCCATTTCCATCTGAATAACAATAATTCGTCAGCAGAAATTTTTGGCGGGTCGTTAGAGGGGATATAGAGGGATTTTTCATTTTCAATATTTCTTCAAAAATCTAATATGACTTGGCACGCATCATGGTGGGGTGCAGAATATCCATTTCCATCTGAATAACAATAATTCGTCAACAGAAATCATTGTCGGGTCGTCAGAGGGGGTATAGAGGGATTTTTCATTTTCAAAATTACTTCAAAAATCTAATATGACTTGGCACGCATCATGGTGGGGTGCAAAGTATCCATGTCCATCTGAATGACAATAATTCGTCAACATAAATCATTGTCGTGTCGTCAGAGGGGGTATAGAGGGATTTTTCATTTTCAAAATTACTTCAAAAATCAAATATGACTTGGCACGTATCATGATGGAGTGCATAATATCCATTTTCATCTAAATTACAATAATTCGTCAACAGAAATTATTGTCGGGTCGTCAGAGGGGGTATAGAGGGATTTTTCATTTTCAAAATGACTTCAAAAATCTAATATGACTTGGCACGCAACATGGTGGGGGCAGAATATTCATTTTCATCTGAATAACAATAACTGGTCAACAGAAATCATTGTCGGGTCGTTAGAGGGGGTATAGAGGGATTTATCATTTTCAATATTTCTTCAAAAATTTAATATGACTTGGCCCGCATCATGGTGGGGTGCAGAATATTCATTTCCATCTGACTAACAATAATTCGTCAACAGAAATCATTGTCGGGTCGTCAGAAGGGGTATAGAAGGATTTTACATTTTCAAAATGACTTCAAAAATCAAATATGACTTGGCACGCATCATGGTGGGGTACAGAATATCCATTTCCATCTCAATAACAATAATTTGTCAACAGAAATCATTGTCGGGACGTCAGAGGGGGTATAGAGGGATTTCCCATTTTCAATATATCTTCAAAAATCTAATATAACTTGGCACTCATCATATTGGGGTGCAAAGTATCCATGTCCATCTGAATAAAAATAATTCGTCAACAGAAATCATTGTCGGGTCGTCAGAGGGGGTATGAGGGATTTTTCAAAAACAAAATGATTTCAAAAATGAAATATGACAAGGCACGCATCATGGCGGGGTGCAGAATATCCATTTCTATCTGACTAACATTAATTCGTCAACATAAATCATTGTCGTGTCGTCAGAGGGGTTATGGAGGGTTTTTCATTTTCAAAATTACTTCAAAAATCTAATATGACTTGGCACGCATCTTGGTGGGATGCAAAGTATCCATGTCCATCTGAATAACAATAATTCGTCAATTTAAATCATTGTCGTGTCTTCAGAGGGGGTATAGAGGTATTTCTCATTTTCAAAATTACTTCAAAAATCTAATATGACTTGGCACGCATCATAGTGGTGTGCAAAGTATTCATATATATCTAAATAACAATAATTCGTCAACAGAAATCATTGTCGGGTTGTCAGAGGGGGTATAGAGGGATTTTTCATTATCAAAATTACCTCAAAATCAAATATGACTTGGCGCGCAACATGGTGGGGTGCAGAATATCCATTTCCATCTGAATAACAATAATTCGTCAGCAGAAATTTTTGGCGGGTCGTTAGAGGGGATATAGAGGGATTTTTCATTTTCAATATTTCTTCAAAAATCTAATATGACTTGGCACGCATCATGGTGGGGTGCAAAGTATCCATGTCCATCTGAATAACAATAATTCGTCAACATAAATCATTGTCGTGTCGTCAGAGGGGGTATAGAGGGATTTTTCATTTTCAAAATTACTTCGAAAATCAAATATGACTTGGCACGTATCATGATGGAGTGCATAATATCCATTTTCTTCTAAATTACAATAATTCGTCAACAGAAATTATTGTCGGGTCGTCAGAGGGGGTATAGAGGGATTTTTCATTTTTAAAATGACTTCAAAAATCTAATATGACTTGGCACGCATCATGGTGGGGTGCCGAATATCCATTTCCATCTGAATAACAATAATCTATCAACAGAAATCATTGTCGGGTCGTTAGAGGGGGTATAGAGGGATTTTTCATTTTCAATATATCTTCAAAAATCTAATATGACTTGGCACGCATCATGGTGGGGTGCAAAGTATCCATGTCCATCTGAATAACAAAAATTTATCAACAGAAATCATTGTCGGGTCGTTAGAGGGGGTATAGAGGGATTTTTCATTTTCAAAATTACCTCAAAATTTAATATGACTTGGCACGCAACATGGTGGGGTGCAGAATATCCATTTCCATCTGAATAACAATAATTCGTCAGCAGAAATTTTTGGCGGGTCGTTAGAGGGGATATAGAGGGATTTTTCATTTTCAATATTTCTTCAAAAATCTAATATGACTTGGCACGCATCATGGTGGGGTGCAAAATATCCATTTCCATCTAAATAACAATAATTCGTCAACAGAAATCATTGTCGGGTCGTCAGAGGGGGTATAGAGGGATTTTTCATTTTCAAAATTACCTCAAAATCAAATATGACTTGGCACGCAACATGGTGGGGTGCAGAATATCCATTTCCATCTGAATAACAATAATTCGTCAGCAGAAATTTTTGGCGGGTCGTTAGAGGGGATATAGAGGGATTTTTCATTTTCAATATTTCTTCAAAAATCTAATATGACTTGGCACGCATCATGGTGGGGTGCAGAATATCCATTTCCATCTGAATAACAATAATTCGTCAACAGAAATCATTGTCGGGTCGTCAGAGGGGGTATAGAGGGATTTTTCATTTTCAAAATTACTTCAAAAATCTAATATGACTTGGCACGCATCATGGTGGGGTGCAAAGTATCCATGTCCATCTGAATAACAATAATTCGTCAACATAAATCATTGTCGTGTCGTCAGAGGGGGTATAGAGGGATTTTTCATTTTCAAAATTACTTCAAAAATCAAATATGACTTGGCACGTATCATGATGGAGTGCATAATATCCATTTTCATCTAAATTACAATAATTCGTCAACAGAAATTATTGTCGGGTCGTCAGAGGGGGTATAGAGGGATTTTTCATTTTCAAAATGACTTCAAAAATCTAATATGACTTGGCACGCAACATGCTGGGGGCAGAATATCCATTTCCATCTGAATAACAATAATTCGTCAACAGAAATCATTGTCGGGTCGTCAGAGGGGGTATAGAGGGATTTTTAATTTTCAAAATTACTTCAAAAATCTAATATGACTTGGCACGCATCATGGTGGGGTGCAAAGTATCCATGTCCATCTGAATAACAATAATTCGTCAACATAAATCATTGTCGTGTCGTCAGAGGGGGTATAGAGGGATTTTTCATTTTCAAAATTACTTCAAAAATCAAATATGACTTGGCACGTATCATGATGGAGTGCATAATATCCATTTTCATCTCAATAACAATAATTTGTCAACAGAAATCATTGTCGGGTCGTCAGAGGGGGTATAGAGGGATTTTTCATTTTCAAAATTACTTCAAAAATCTAATATGACTTGGCACGCATCATGGTGGGGTGCCGAATATCCATTTCCATCTGAATAACAATAATTTGTCAACAGAAATCATTGTCGGGTCGTTAGAGGGGGTATAGAGGGATTTTTCATTTTCAATATATCTTCAAAAATCTAATATGACTTGGCACGCATCATGGTGGGGTGCAGGATATCCACCTCCATCTGAATAACAATAATTTATCAACAGAAATCATTGTCGGGTCGTTAGAGGGGGTATCGAGGGATTTTTTATTTTCAATATATCTTCAAAAATCTAATATGACTTGGCACGCATCATGGTGGGGTGCAAAGTATCCATTTCCATCTGAATAACAAGAATTCGTCAACAGAAATCAATGTCGGGTCGTTAGATGGGGTATAGAGGGATTTTTCATTTTCAAAATTACCTCAAAATGAAATATGACTTGGCACGCATCATGGTGGGGTACAGAATATCCATTTTCATCTCAATAACAATAATTTGTCAACAGAAATCATTGTCGGGTCGTCAGAGGGGGTATAGAGGGATTTTTCATTTTCAAAATGACTTCAAAAATCTAATATGACTTGGCACGCATCATGGTGGGGTGCCGAATATCCATTTCCATCTGAATAACAATAATTTGTCAACAGAAATCATTGTCGGGTCGTTAGAGGGGGTATAGAGGGATTTTTCATTTTCAATATATCTTCAAAAATCTAATATGACTTGGCACGCATCATGGTGGGGTGCAAAGTATCCTTTTTCATCTGAATAACAAGAATTCGTCAACAGAAATCAATGTCGGGTCGTCAGAGGGGGTATAGAGGGATTTTGCATTTTCAAAATTACCTCAAAATGAAATATGACTTGGCACGCATCATGGTGGGGTGCTGAATATCCATTTCCATCTGAATAACAATAATTTGTCAACAGAAATCATTGTCGGGTCGTTAGAGGGGGTATAGAGGGATTTTTCATTTTCAAAATTACCTCAAAATTTAATATGACTTGGCACGCAACATGGTGGGGGCAGAATATTCATTTTCATCTGAATAACAATAACTCGTCAACAGAAATCATTGTCGGGTCGTTAGAGGGGGTATAGAGGGATTTTTAATTTTCAATATTTCTTCAAAAATCTTATATGAATTGGCACGCATCATGGTGGGGTGCAGAATATCCATTTCCATCTCAATAACAATAATTTGTCAACAGAAATCATTGTCGGGTCGTCAGAGGGGGTATAGAGGGATTTTTCATTTTCAAAATTACTTCAAAAATCTAATATGACTTGGCACGCATCATGGTGGGGTGCCGAATATCCATTTCCATCTGAATAACAATAATTTGTCAACAGAAATCATTGTCGGGTCGTTAGAGGGGGTATAGAGGGATTTTTCATTTTCAATATATCTTCAAAAATCTAATATGACTTGGCACGCATCATGGTGGGGTGCAGGATATCCACTTCCATCTGAATGACAATAATTTATCAACAGAAATCATTGTCGGGTCGTTAGAGGGGGTATCGAGGGATTTTTTATTTTCAATATATCTTCAAAAATCTAATATGACTTGGCACGCATCATGGTGGGGTGCAAAGTATCCATTTCCATCTGAATAACAAGAATTCGTCAACAGAAATCAATGTCGGGTCGTTAGATGGGGTATAGAGGGATTTTGCATTTTCAAAATTACCTCAAAATGAAATATGACTTGGCACGCATCATGGTGGGGTACAGAATATCCATTTTCATCTCAATAACAATAATTTGTCAACAGAAATCATTGTCGGGTCGTCAGAGGGGGTATAGAGGGATTTTTCATTTTCAAAATGACTTCAAAAATCTAATATGACTTGGCACGCATTATGGTGGGGAGCAGAATATCCATTTCCATCTGAGTAACAATAAATTATCAACAAAAATCATTGTCGGGTCGTTAGAGGGGGTATAGAGGGATTTTTCATTTTCAATATTTCTTCAAAAATCCAATATGACTTGGCCCGCATCATGGTGGGGTGCAGAATATTCATTTCTATCTGACTAACAATAATTCGTCAACAGAAATCATTGTCGGGTCGTCAGAAGGGGTATAGAGGGATTTTACATTTTCAAAATGACTTCAAAAATCAAATATGACTTGGCACGCATCATAATGGGGTACAGAATATCCATTTCCATCTCAATAACAATAATTTGTCAACAGAAATCATTGTCGGGACGTCAGAGGGGGTATAGAGCGATTTCTCATTTTCAAAATTACTTCAAAAATCTAATATGACTTGGCACGCATCATAGTGGTGTGCAAAGTATCCATATATATCTAAATAACAACAATTCGTCAACAGAAATCATTGTCGGGTCGTTAGAGGGGGTATAGAGGGATTTTCCATTTTCAATATATCTTCAAAAATCTAATATAACTTGGCACTCATCATATTGGGGTGCAAAGTATCCATGTCCATCTGAATAAAAATAATTCGTCAATAGAAATCATTGTCGGGTCGTCAGAGGGGGTATAGAGGGATTTTTCATAAACAAAATGATTTCAAAAATCAAATATGACAAGGCACGCATCATGACGGGGTGCAGAATATTCATTTCTATCTGACTAACATTAATTCGTCAACGTAAATCATTGTCGTGTCGTCAGAGGGGTTATGGAGGGATTTTTCATTTTCAAAATTACTTCAAAAATCTAATATGACTTGGCACGCATCATGGTGGGATGCAAAGTATCCATGTCCATCTGAATAACAATAATTCGCCAATTTAAATCATTGTCGTGTCGTCAGAGGGGATATAGAGGTATTTCTCATTTTCAAAATTACTTCAAAAATCTAATATGACTTGGCACGCATCCCAGTGGTGTGCAAAGTATCCATATATATCTAAATAACAATAATTCGTCAACAGAAATCATTGTCGGGACGTCAGAGGGGGTATAGAGGGATTTTTCATTTTCAAAATTACCTCAAAATCAAATATGACTTGGCACGCAACATGGTTTGGTGCAGAATATCCATTTCCATCTGAATAACAATAATTCGTCAGCAGAAATCATTGTCGGGTCGTTAGAGGAGATATAGAGGGATTTTTCATTTTCAATATTTCTTCAAAAATCTAATATGACTTGGCACGCATCATGGTTTGGTGCAGAATATCCATTTCCATCTGAATAACAATAATTCGTCAGCAGAAATCATTGTCGGGTCGTTAGAGGGGATATAGAGGGATTTTTCATTTTCAATATTTCTTCAAAAATCTAATATGACTTGGCACGCATCATGGTGGGGTGCAAAGTATCCATGTCCATCTGAATAACAATAATTCGTCAACAGAAATTATTGTCGGGTCGTCAGAGGGGGTTAAAGGGAATTTTTATTTTCAAAATTACTTCAAAAATCGAATATAACTTGGCACGCAGCTTAGTAGGGTGCAAAATATTCATTTCCATCTGAATAACAATAATTCGTCAACAGGAATCATTGTCGGGTCGTCAGAGGGGGTATAGAGGGATTTCTCATTATCAAAATGACTTCAAAAATCAAATATGACTTGGCACGCATCATAGTTGGGTGCAGAATATATATTTCCATCTGAATAACAAGAATTCGTCAACAGAAATCATTGTCGGGTCGTCAGAGGGGGTATAGAGGGATTTTTCAAAAACAAAATGATTTCAAAAATCAAATATGACAAGGCACGCATCATGGCGGGGTGCAGAATATCCATTTCTATCTGACTAACATGAATTCGTCAACATAAATCAGTGTCGTGTCGTCAGGGGGGTTATGGAGGGAGTTTTCATTTTCAAAATTACTCCAAAAATCTAATATGACTTGGCACGCATCTTGGTGGGATGCAAAGTATCCATATCCATCTGAATAACAATAATTCGTCAATTTAAATCATTGTCGTGTCGTCAGAGGGGGTATAGAGGTATTTCTCATTATCAAAATTACTTCAAAAATCTAATATGACTTGGCACGCATCATAGTGGTGTGCAAAGTATCCTTATATATCTAAATAACAATAATTCGTCAACAGAAATCATTGTCGGGTCGTCAGAGGGGTTATAGAGGGATTTTTCATTTTCAAAACTATCTCAAAATCAAATATGACTTGGCACGCAACATGGTGGGGTGCAGAATATCCATTTCCATCTGAATAACAATAATTCGTCAGCAGAAATTTTTGGCGGGTCGTTAGAGGGGATATAGAGGGATTTTTCATTTTCAATATTTCTTCAAAAATCTAATATGACTTGGCACGCATCATGGTGGGGTGCAGACTATCCATTTCCATCTGAATAATAATAATTCGTCAACAGAAATCATTGTCGGGTCGTCAGAGGGGGTATAGAGGGATTTTTCATTTTCAAAATTACTTCAAAAATCTAATATGACTTGGCACGCATCATGGTGGGGTGCAAAGTATCCATGTCCATCTGAATAACAATAATTCGTCAACATAAATCATTGTCGTGTCGTCAGAGGGGGTATAGAGGGATTTTTCATTTTCAAAATTACTTCAAAAATCAAATATGACTTGGCACGTATCATGATGGAGTGCATAATATCCATTTTCATCTAAATTACAATAATTCGTCAACAGAAATCATTGTCGGGTCGTTAGAGGGGGTATAGGGGGATTTTTCATTTTCTATATTTCTACAAATATCTAATATCACTTGGCACGCATCATGGTGGGGTGCAGAATATCCAGTTCCATCTGAACAACAATAATTCATCAACAGAAATCATTGACGGGTCGTTGGAGAGGGTATAGAGTGATTTTTCATTTTCAAAATTTCTTCAAAAATCTAATATGACTTGGCACGCATTATGGTGTGGTGCAGAATATCCATTTCCATCTGAATAACAATAAATTATCAACAGAAATCATTGTCGGGTCGTTAGAGGGGGAATAGAGGGATTTTTCATTTTCAATATATCTTCAAAAATCCAATATGACTTGACACGCATCATGGTGGGGTGCAAAGTATCCATGTCCATCTGAATAACAATAATTCTTCAATTTAAATCATTGTCGTGTCGTCAGAGGGGGTATAGAGGTATTTTTCATTTTCAAAATTACTTCAAAAATCTAATATGACTTGGCACGCATCATAATAGGGTGCAGAATATCCATTTCCATCTGAATAACAAGAATTCGTCGACAGAAATCAATTTCGAGTCGTTAGATGGGGTATAGAGGGATTTTTCATTTTCAATATTTCTTCAAAAATCTAATATGACTTGGCACGCATAATGGTGGGGTGCAGAATATCTATTTCCATTTGAATAACAATAATTCGTCGACAGAAATTATTGTCGGGTCGTTAGAGGGGGTATAGAGGGATTTTTCATTTTCAAAATTACCTCAAAATCAAATATGACTTGGCACGCAACATGGTGGGGTGCAGAATATTCATTTCCTTCTGAATAACAATAATTCGTCAACAGAAATCATTGTCGGGTCGTTAGAGGGGGTATAGAGGGATTTTTCATTTTCAATATTTCTTCAAAAATTTAATATGACTTAGCCCGCATCATGGTGGGGTGCAGAATATTCATGTCCATCTGACTAACAATAATTCGTCAACAGAAATCATTGTCGGGTCGTCAGAAGGGGTATAGAGGGATTTTACATTTTCAAAATGACTTCAAAAATCAAATATGACTTGGCACGCATCATGGTGGGGTACAGAATATCCATTTCCATCTCAATAACAATAATTTGTCAACAGAAATCATTGTCGGGACGTCAGAGGGGGTATAGAGGGATTTCTCATTTTCAAAATTCTTCAAAAATCTAATATGACTTGACACGCATCATAGTGGTGTGCACAGTATCCATATATATCTAAATAATAATAATTCGTCAACAGAATTCATTGTCGGGTCGTTAGAGGGGGTATAGAGGGATTTCCCATTATCAATATATCTTCAAAAATCTAATATAACTTGCAGAATATCCATTTCTATCTGACTAACATTAATTCGTCAACATAAATCATTGTCGTGTCGTCAGAGGGGTTATGGAGGGATTTTTCATTTTCAAAATTACTTCAAAAATCTAATATGACTTGGCACGCATCTTGGTGGGATGCAAAGTATCCATGTCCATCTGAATATCAATAATTCGTCAATTTAAATCATTGTCGTGTCGTCAGAGGGGGTATAGAGGTATTTCTCATTTTCAAAATTACTTCTAAAATCTAATATGACTTGGCACGCATCATAGTGGTGTGCAAAGTAATCATATATATCAAAATAACAATAATTCGTCAACAGAAATCATTGTCGGGTCGTCAGAGGGGGTATAGAGGGATTTTTCATTTTCAAAATTACCTCAAAATCAAATATGACTTGGCGCGCAACATGGTGCGGTGCAGAATATCCATTTCCATCTGAATAACAATAATTCGTCAGCAGAAATTTTTGGCGGGTCGTTAGAGGGGATATAGAGGGATTTTTCATTTTCAATATTTCTTCAAAAATCTAATATGACTTGGCACGCATCATGGTGGGGTGCAGAATATCCATTTCCATCTGAATAACAATAATTCGTCAACAGAAATCATTGTCGGGTCGTCAGAGGGGGTATAGAGGGATTTTTCATTTTCAAAATTACTTCAAAAATCTAATATGACTTGGCACGCATCATGGTGGGGTGCAAAGTATCCATGTCCATCTGAATAACAATAATTCGTCAACATAAATCATTGTCGTGTCGTCAGAGGGGGTATAGAGGGATTTTTCATTTTCAATATTTCTTCAAAAATCTAATATGACTTGGCACGTATCATGATGGAGTGCATAATATCCATTTTCATCTAAATTACAATAATTCGTCAACAGAAATTATTGTCGGGTCGTCAGAGGGGGTATAGAGGGATTTTTCATTTTTAAAATGACTTCAAAAATCTAATATGACTTGGCACGCATCATGGTGGGGTGCCGAATATCCATTTCCATCTGAATAACAATAATCTATCAACAGAAATCATTGTCGGGTCGTTAGAGGGGGTATAGAGGGATTTTTCATTTTCAATATATCTTCAAAAATCTAATATGACTTGGCACGCATCATGGTGGGGTGCAAAGTATCCATGTCCATCTGAATAACAAAAATTTATCAACAGAAATCATTGTCGGGTCGTTAGAGGGGGTATAGAGGGATTTTTCATTTTCAAAATTACCTCAAAATTTAATATGACTTGGCACGCAACATGGTGGGGTGCAGAATATCCATTTCCATCTGAATAACAATAATTCGTCAGCAGACATTTTTGGCGGGTCGTTAGAGGGGATATAGAGGGATTTTTCATTTTCAATATTTCTTCAAAAATCTAATATGACTTGGCACGCATCATGGTGGGGTGCAAAATATCCATTTCCATCTAAATAACAATAATTCGTCAACAGAAATCATTGTCGGGTCGTCAGAGGGGGTATAGAGGGATTTTTCATTTTCAAAATTACCTCAAAATCAAATATGACTTGGCACGCAACATGGTGGGGTGCAGAATATCCATTTCCATCTGAATAACAATAATTCGTCAGCAGAAATTTTTGGCGGGTCGTTAGAGGGGATATAGAGGGATTTTTCATTTTCAATATTTCTTCAAAAATCTAATATGACTTGGCACGCATCATGGTGGGGTGCAGAATATCCATTTCCATCTGAATAACAATAATTCGTCAACAGAAATCATTGTCGGGTCGTCAGAGGGGGTATAGAGGGAATTATTCATTTTCAAAATTACTTCAAAAATCTAATATGACTTGGCACGCATCATGGTGGGGTGCAAAGTATCCATGTCCATCTGAATAACAATAATTCGTCAACATAAATCATTGTCGTGTCGTCAGAGGGGGTATAGAGGGATTTTTCATTTTCAAAATTACTTCAAAAATCAAATATGACTTGGCACGTATCATGATGGAGTGCATAATATCCATTTTCATCTAAATTACAATAATTCGTCAACAGAAATTATTGTCGGGTCGTCAGAGGGGGTATAGAGGGATTTTTCATTTTTGAAAATGACTTCAAAAATCTAATATGACTTGGCACGCAACATGGTGGGGGCAGAATATTCATTTTCATCTGAATAACAATAACTGGTCAACAGAAATCATTGTCGGGTCGTTAGAGGGGGTATAGAGGGATTTTTCATATTCAATATTTCTTCAAAAATTTAATATGACTTGGCCCGCATCATGGTGGGGTGCAGAATATTCATTTCCATCTGACTAACAATAATTCGTCAACAGAAATCATTGTCGGGTCGTCAGAAGGGGTATAGAGGAATTTTACATTTTCAAAATGACTTCAAAAATCAAATATGACTTGGCACGCATCATGGTGGGGTACAGAATATCCATTTCCATCTCAATAACAATAATTTGTCAACAGAAATCATTGTCGGGACGTCAGAGGGGGTATAGAGGAATTTCTCATTTTCAAAATTACTTCAAAAATCTAATATGACCTGGCACGCATCATAGTGGTGTGCACAGTATCCATATATATCTAAATAATAATAATTCGTCAACAGAAATCATTGTCGGGTCGTTAGAGGGGGTATAGAGGGATTTCCCATTTTCAATATATCTTCAAAAATCTAATATAACTTGGCACTCATCATATTGGGGTGCAAAGTATCCATGTCCATCTGAATAAAAATAATTCGTCAACAGAAATCATTGTCGGGTCGTCAGAGGGGGTATGAGGGATTTTTCAAAAACAAAATGATTTCAAGAATGAAATATGACAAGGCACGCATCATGGCGGGGTGCAGAATATCCATTTCTATCTGACTAACATTAATTCGTCAACATAAATCATTGTCGTGTCGTCAGAGGGGTTATGGAGGGTTTTTCATTTTCAAAATTACTTCAAAAATCTAATATGACTTGGCACGCATCTTGGTGGGATGCAAAGTATCCATGTCCATCTGAATAACAATAATTCGTCAATTTAAATCATTGTCGTGTCGTCAGAGGGGGTATAGAGGTATTTCTCATTTTCAAAATTACTTCAAAAATCTAATATGACTTGGCACGCATCATAGTGGTGTGCAAAGTATTCATATATATCTAAATAACAATAATTCGTCAACAGAAATCATTGTCGGGTCGTCAGAGGGGGTATAGAGGGATTTTTCATTATCAAAATTACCTCAAAATCAAATATGACTTGGCGCGCAACATGGTGGGGTGCAGAATATCCATTTCCATCTGAATAACAATAATTCGTCAGCAGAAATTTTTAGCGGGTCGTTAGAGGGGATATAGAGGGATTTTTCATTTTCAATATTTCTTCAAAAATCCAATATGACTTGGCCCGCATCATGGTGGGGTGCATAATATTCATTTCCATCTGACTAACAATAATTCGTCAACAGAAATCATTGTCGGGTCGTCAGAAGGGGTATAGAGGGATTTTACATTTTCAAAATGACTTCAAAAATCAAATATGACTTGGCACGCATCATGGTGGGGTACAGAATATCCATTTCCATCTCAATAACAATAATTTGTCAACAGAAATCATTGTCGGGACGTCAGAGGGGGTATAGAGCGATTTCTCATTTTCAAAATTACTTCAAAAATCTAATATGACTTGGCACGCATCATAGTGGTGTGCAAAGTATCCATATATATCTACATAACAACAATTCGTCAACAGAAATCATTGTCGGGTCGTTAGAGGGGGTATAGAGGGATTTTCCATTTTCAATATATCTTCAAAAATCTAATATAACTTGGCACTCATCATATTGGGGTGCAAAGTATCAATGTCCATCTGAATAAAAATAATTCGTCAACAGAAATCATTGTCGGGTCGTCAGAGGGGGTATAGAGGGATTTTTCATAAACAAAATGATTTCAAAAATCAAATATGACAAGGCACGCATCATGGCGGGGTGCAGAATATCCATTTCTATCTGACTAACATTAATTCGTCAACATAAATCATTGTCGTGTCGTCAGAGGGGTTATGGAGGGATTTTTCATTTTCAAAATTACTTCAAAAATCTAATATGACTTGGCACGCATCATGGTGGGATGCATAGTATCCATGTCCATCTGAATAACAATAATTCTCCAATTTAAATCATTGTCGTGTCGTCAGAGGGGATATAGAGGTATTTCTCATTTTCAAAATTACTTCAAAAATCTAATATGACTTGGCACGCATCACAGTGGTGTGCAAAGTATCCATATATATCTAAATAACAATAATTCGTCAACAGAAATCATTGTCGGGACGTCAGAGGGGGTATAGAGGGATTTTTCATTTTCAAAATTACCTCAAAATCAAATATGACTTGGCACGCAACATGGTTTGGTGCAGAATATCCATTTCCATCTGAATAACAATAATTCGTCAGCAGAAATCATTGTCGGGTCGTTAGAGGGGATATAGAGGGATTTTTCATTTTCAATATTTCTTCAAAAATCTAATATGACTTGGCACGCATCATGGTTTGGTGCAGAATATCCATTTCCATCTGAATAACAATAATTCGTCAGCAGAAATCATTGTCGGGTCGTTAGAGGGGATATAGAGGGATTTTTCATTTTCAATATTTCTTCAAAAATCTAATATGACTTGGCACGCATCATGGTGGGGTGCAAAGTATCCATGTCCATCTGAATAACAATAATTCGTCAACAGAAATTATTGTCGGGTCGTCAGAGGGGGTTAAAGGGAATTTTTATTTTCAAAATTACTTCAAAAATCGAATATAACTTGGCACGCAGCTTAGTAGGGTGCAAAATATTCATTTCCATCTGAATAACAATAATTCGTCAACAGGAATCATTGTCGGGTCGTCAGAGGGGGTATAGAGGGATTTCTCATTATCAAAATGACTTCAAAAATCAAATATGACTTGGCACGCATCATAGTTGGGTGCAGAATATATATTTCCATCTGAATAACAAGAATTCGTCAACAGAAATCATTGTCGGGTCGTCAGAGGGGGTATAGAGGGATTTTTCAAAAACAAAATGATTTCAAAAATCAAATATGACAAGGCACGCATCATGGCGGGGTGCAGAATATCCATTTCTATCTGACTAACATGAATTCGTCAACATAAATCAGTGTCGTGTCGTCAGAGGGGTTATGGAGGGAGTTTTCATTTTCAAAATTACTCCAAAAATCTAATATGACTTGGCACGCATCTTGGTGGGATGCAAAGTATCCATGTCCATCTGAATAACAATAATTCGTCAATTTAAATCAATGTCGTGTCGTCAGAGGGGGTATAGAGGTATTTCTCATTATCAAAATTACTTCAAAAATCTAATATGACTTGGCACGCATCATAGTGGTGTGCAAAGTATCCATATATATCTAAATAACAATAATTCGTCAACAGAAATCATTGTCGGGTCGTCAGAGGGGTTATAGAGGGATTTTTCATTTTCAAAACTACCTCAAAATCAAATATGACTTGGCACGCAACATGGTGGGGTGCAGAATATCCATTTCCATCTGAATAACAATAATTCGTCAGCAGAAATTTTTGGCGGGTCGTTAGAGGGGATATAGAGGGATTTTTCATTTTCAATATTTCTTCAAAAATCTAATATGACTTGGCACGCATCATGGTGGGGTGCAGAATATCCATTTCCATCTGAATAACAATAATTCGTCAACAGAAATCATTGTCGGGTCGTCAGAGGGGGTATAGAGGGATTTCTCATTTTCAAAATTACTTCAAAAATCTAATATGACTTGGCACGCATCATGGTGGGGTGCAAAGTATCCATGTCCATCTGAATAACAATAATTCGTCAACATAAATCATTGTCGTGTCGTCAGAGGGGGTATAGAGGGATTTTTCATTTTCAAAATTACTTCAAAAATCAAATATGACTTGGCACGTATCATGATGGAGTGCATAATATCCATTTTCATCTAAATTACAATAATTCGTCAACAGAAATCATTGTCGGGTCGTTAGAGGGGGTATAGGGGGATTTCTCATTTTCTATATTTCTACAAATATCTTATATCACTTGGCACGCATCATGGTGGGGTGCAGAATATCCAGTTCCATCTGAACAACAATAATTCATCAACAGAAATCATTGACGGGTCGTTGGAGAGGGTATAGAGTGATTTTTCATTTTCAAAATTACTTCAAAAATCAAATATGACTTGGCACGTATCATGATGGAGTGCATAATATCCATTTTCATCTAAATTACAATAATTCGTCAACAGAAATTATTGTCGGGTCGTCAGAGGGGGTATAGAGGGATTTTTCATTTTTGAAAATGACTTCAAAAATCTAATATGACTTGGCACGCAACATGGTGGGGGCAGAATATTCATTTTCATCTGAATAACAATAACTGGTCAACAGAAATCATTGTCGGGTCGTTAGAGGGGGTATAGAGGGATTTTTCATATTCAATATTTCTTCAAAAATTTAATATGACTTGGCCCGCATCATGGTGGGGTGCAGAATATTCATTTCCATCTGACTAACAATAATTCGTCAACAGAAATCATTGTCGGGTCGTCAGAAGGGGTATAGAGGAATTTTACATTTTCAAAATGACTTCAAAAATCAAATATGACTTGGCACGCATCATGGTGGGGTACAGAATATCCATTTCCATCTCAATAACAATAATTTGTCAACAGAAATCATTGTCGGGACGTCAGAGGGGGTATAGAGGAATTTCTCATTTTCAAAATTACTTCAAAAATCTAATATGACCTGGCACGCATCATAGTGGTGTGCACAGTATCCATATATATCTAAATAATAATAATTCGTCAACAGAAATCATTGTCGGGTCGTTAGAGGGGGTATAGAGGGATTTCCCATTTTCAATATATCTTCAAAAATCTAATATAACTTGGCACTCATCATATTGGGGTGCAAAGTATCCATGTCCATCTGAATAAAAATAATTCGTCAACAGAAATCATTGTCGGGTCGTCAGAGGGGGTATGAGGGATTTTTCAAAAACAAAATGATTTCAAGAATGAAATATGACAAGGCACGCATCATGGCGGGGTGCAGAATATCCATTTCTATCTGACTAACATTAATTCGTCAACATAAATCATTGTCGTGTCGTCAGAGGGGTTATGGAGGGTTTTTCATTTTCAAAATTACTTCAAAAATCTAATATGACTTGGCACGCATCTTGGTGGGATGCAAAGTATCCATGTCCATCTGAATAACAATAATTCGTCAATTTAAATCATTGTCGTGTCGTCAGAGGGGGTATAGAGGTATTTCTCATTTTCAAAATTACTTCAAAAATCTAATATGACTTGGCACGCATCATAGTGGTGTGCAAAGTATTCATATATATCTAAATAACAATAATTCGTCAACAGAAATCATTGTCGGGTCGTCAGAGGGGGTATAGAGGGATTTTTCATTATCAAAATTACCTCAAAATCAAATATGACTTGGCGCGCAACATGGTGGGGTGCAGAATATCCATTTCCATCTGAATAACAATAATTCGTCAGCAGAAATTTTTAGCGGGTCGTTAGAGGGGATATAGAGGGATTTTTCATTTTCAATATTTCTTCAAAAATCCAATATGACTTGGCCCGCATCATGGTGGGGTGCATAATATTCATTTCCATCTGACTAACAATAATTCGTCAACAGAAATCATTGTCGGGTCGTCAGAAGGGGTATAGAGGGATTTTACATTTTCAAAATGACTTCAAAAATCAAATATGACTTGGCACGCATCATGGTGGGGTACAGAATATCCATTTCCATCTCAATAACAATAATTTGTCAACAGAAATCATTGTCGGGACGTCAGAGGGGGTATAGAGCGATTTCTCATTTTCAAAATTACTTCAAAAATCTAATATGACTTGGCACGCATCATAGTGGTGTGCAAAGTATCCATATATATCTAAATAACAACAATTCGTCAACAGAAATCATTGTCGGGTCGTTAGAGGGGGTATAGAGGGATTTTCCATTTTCAATATATCTTCAAAAATCTAATATAACTTGGCACTCATCATATTGGGGTGCAAAGTATCAATGTCCATCTGAATAAAAATAATTCGTCAACAGAAATCATTGTCGGGTCGTCAGAGGGGGTATAGAGGGATTTTTCATAAACAAAATGATTTCAAAAATCAAATATGACAAGGCACGCATCATGGCGGGGTGCAGAATATCCATTTCTATCTGACTAACATTAATTCGTCAACATAAATCATTGTCGTGTCGTCAGAGGGGTTATGGAGGGATTTTTCATTTTCAAAATTACTTCAAAAATCTAATATGACTTGGCACGCATCATGGTGGGATGCATAGTATCCATGTCCATCTGAATAACAATAATTCTCCAATTTAAATCATTGTCGTGTCGTCAGAGGGGATATAGAGGTATTTCTCATTTTCAAAATTACTTCAAAAATCTAATATGACTTGGCACGCATCACAGTGGTGTGCAAAGTATCCATATATATCTAAATAACAATAATTCGTCAACAGAAATCATTGTCGGGACGTCAGAGGGGGTATAGAGGGATTTTTCATTTTCAAAATTACCTCAAAATCAAATATGACTTGGCACGCAACATGGTTTGGTGCAGAATATCCATTTCCATCTGAATAACAATAATTCGTCAGCAGAAATCATTGTCGGGTCGTTAGAGGGGATATAGAGGGATTTTTCATTTTCAATATTTCTTCAAAAATCTAATATGACTTGGCACGCATCATGGTTTGGTGCAGAATATCCATTTCCATCTGAATAACAATAATTCGTCAGCAGAAATCATTGTCGGGTCGTTAGAGGGGATATAGAGGGATTTTTCATTTTCAATATTTCTTCAAAAATCTAATATGACTTGGCACGCATCATGGTGGGGTGCAAAGTATCCATGTCCATCTGAATAACAATAATTCGTCAACAGAAATTATTGTCGGGTCGTCAGAGGGGGTTAAAGGGAATTTTTATTTTCAAAATTACTTCAAAAATCGAATATAACTTGGCACGCAGCTTAGTAGGGTGCAAAATATTCATTTCCATCTGAATAACAATAATTCGTCAACAGGAATCATTGTCGGGTCGTCAGAGGGGGTATAGAGGGATTTCTCATTATCAAAATGACTTCAAAAATCAAATATGACTTGGCACGCATCATAGTTGGGTGCAGAATATATATTTCCATCTGAATAACAAGAATTCGTCAACAGAAATCATTGTCGGGTCGTCAGAGGGGGTATAGAGGGATTTTTCAAAAACAAAATGATTTCAAAAATCAAATATGACAAGGCACGCATCATGGCGGGGTGCAGAATATCCATTTCTATCTGACTAACATGAATTCGTCAACATAAATCAGTGTCGTGTCGTCAGAGGGGTTATGGAGGGAGTTTTCATTTTCAAAATTACTCCAAAAATCTAATATGACTTGGCACGCATCTTGGTGGGATGCAAAGTATCCATGTCCATCTGAATAACAATAATTCGTCAATTTAAATCAATGTCGTGTCGTCAGAGGGGGTATAGAGGTATTTCTCATTATCAAAATTACTTCAAAAATCTAATATGACTTGGCACGCATCATAGTGGTGTGCAAAGTATCCATATATATCTAAATAACAATAATTCGTCAACAGAAATCATTGTCGGGTCGTCAGAGGGGTTATAGAGGGATTTTTCATTTTCAAAACTACCTCAAAATCAAATATGACTTGGCACGCAACATGGTGGGGTGCAGAATATCCATTTCCATCTGAATAACAATAATTCGTCAGCAGAAATTTTTGGCGGGTCGTTAGAGGGGATATAGAGGGATTTTTCATTTTCAATATTTCTTCAAAAATCTAATATGACTTGGCACGCATCATGGTGGGGTGCAGAATATCCATTTCCATCTGAATAACAATAATTCGTCAACAGAAATCATTGTCGGGTCGTCAGAGGGGGTATAGAGGGATTTCTCATTTTCAAAATTACTTCAAAAATCTAATATGACTTGGCACGCATCATGGTGGGGTGCAAAGTATCCATGTCCATCTGAATAACAATAATTCGTCAACATAAATCATTGTCGTGTCGTCAGAGGGGGTATAGAGGGATTTTTCATTTTCAAAATTACTTCAAAAATCAAATATGACTTGGCACGTATCATGATGGAGTGCATAATATCCATTTTCATCTAAATTACAATAATTCGTCAACAGAAATCATTGTCGGGTCGTTAGAGGGGGTATAGGGGGATTTCTCATTTTCTATATTTCTACAAATATCTTATATCACTTGGCACGCATCATGGTGGGGTGCAGAATATCCATTTCCATCTGAATAACAATAAATTATCAACAGAAATCATTGTCGGGTCGTTAGAGCGGGTATAGAGGGATTTTTCATTTTCAAAATTACCTCAAAATCAAATATGACTTGGCACGCAACATGGTGGGGTGCAGAATATTCATTTCCTTCTGAATAACAATAATTCGTCAACAGAAATCATTGTCGGGTCGTTAGAGGGGGTATAGAGGGATTTTTCATTTTCAATATTTCTTCAAAAATTTAATATGACTTGGCCCGCATCATGGTGGGGTGCAGAATATTCATTTCCATCTGACTAACAATAATTCGTCAACAGAAATCATTGTCGGGTCGTCAGAAGGGGTATAGAGGGATTTTACATTTTCAAAATGACTTCAAAAATCAAATATGACTTGGCACGCATCATGATGGGGTACAGAATATCCATATCCATCTCAATAACAATAATTTGTCAACAGAAATCATTGTCGGGACGTCAGAGGGGGTATAGAGGGATTTCTCATTTTCAAAATTACTTCAAAAATCTAATATGACTTGGCACGCATCATAGTGGTGTGCACAGTATCCATATATATCTAAATAATAATAATTCGTCAACAGAATTCATTGTCGGGTCGTTAGAGGGGGTATAGAGGGATTTCCCATTTTCAATATATCTTCAAAAATCTAATATAACTTGGCACTCATCATATTGGGGTGCAAAGTATCCATGTCCATCTGAATAAAAATAATTCGTCAACAGAAATCATTGTCGGGTCGTCAGAGGGGGTATGAGGGATTTTTCAAAAACAAAATGATTTCAAAAATGAAATATGACAAGGCACGCATCATGGCGGGGTGCAGAATATCCATTTCTATCTGACTAACATTAATTCGTCAACATAAATCATTGTCGTGTCGTCAGAGGGGTTATGGAGGGATTTTTCATTTTCAAAATTACTTCAAAAATCTAATATGACTTGGCACGCATCTTGGTGGGATGCAAAGTATCCATGTCCATCTGAATAACAATAATTCGTCAATTTAAATCATTGTCGTGTCGTCAGAGGGGGTATAGAGGTATTTCTCATTTTCAAAATTACTTCAAAAATCTAATATGACTTGGCACGCATCATAGTGGTGTGCAAAGTATTCATATATATCTAAATAACAATAATTTGTCAACAGAAATCATTGTCGGGTCGTCAGAGGGGGTATAGAGGGATTTTTCATTTTCAAAATTACCTCAAAATCAAATATGACTTGGCGCGCAACATGGTGGGGTGCAGAATATCCATTTCCATCTGAATAACAATAATTCGTCAGCAGAAATTTTTGGCGGGTCGTTATAGGGGATATAGAGGGATTTTTCATTTTCAATATTTCTTCAAAAATCTAATATGACTTGGCACGCATCATGGTGGGGTGCAGAATATCCATTTCCATCTGAATAACAATAATTCGTCAACAGAAATCATTGTCGGGTCGTCAGAGGGGGTATAGAGGGATTTTTCATTTTCAAAATTACTTCAAAAATCTAATATGACTTGGCACGCATCATGGTGGGGTGCAAAGTATCCATGTCCATCTGAATAACAATAATTCGTCAACATAAATCATTGTCGTGTCGTCAGAGGGGGTATAGAGGGATTTTTCATTTTCAAAATTACTTCAAAAATCAAATATGACTTGGCACGTATCATGATGGAGTGCATAATATCCATTTTCATCTAAATTACAATAATTCGTCAACAGAAATTATTGTCGGGTCGTCAGAGGGGGTATAGAGGGATTTTTCATTTTTAAAATGACTTCAAAAATCTAATATGACTTGGCACGCATCATGGTGGGGTGCCGAATATCCATTTCCATCTGAATAACAATAATCTATCAACAGAAATCATTGTCGGGTCGTTAGAGGGGGTATAGAGGGATTTTTCATTTTCAATATATCTTCAAAAATCTAATATGACTTGGCACGCATCATGGTGGGGTGCAAAGTATCCATGTCCATCTGAATAACAAAAATTTATCAACAGAAATCATTGTCGGGTCGTTAGAGGGGGTATAGAGGGATTTTTCATTTTCAAAATTACCTCAAAATTTAATATGACTTGGCACGCAACATGGTGGGGTGCAGAATATCCATTTCCATCTGAATAACAATAATTCGTCAGCAGACATTTTTGGCGGGTCGTTAGAGGGGATATAGAGGGATTTTTCATTTTCAATATTTCTTCAAAAATCTAATATGACTTGGCACGTATCATGATGGAGTGCATAATATCCATTTTCATCTAAATTACAATAATTCGTCAACAGAAATTATTGTCGGGTCGTCAGAGGGGGTATAGAGGGATTTTTCATTTTTAAAATGACTTCAAAAATCTAATATGACTTGGCACGCATCATGGTGGGGTGCCGAATATCCATTTCCATCTGAATAACAATAATCTATCAACAGAAATCATTGTCGGGTCGTTAGAGGGGGTATAGAGGGATTTTTCATTTTCAATATATCTTCAAAAATCTAATATGACTTGGCACGCATCATGGTGGGGTGCAAAGTATCCATGTCCATCTGAATAACAAAAATTTATCAACAGAAATCATTGTCGGGTCGTTAGAGGGGGTATAGAGGGATTTTTCATTTTCAAAATTACCTCAAAATTTAATATGACTTGGCACGCAACATGGTGGGGTGCAGAATATCCATTTCCATCTGAATAACAATAATTCGTCAGCAGACATTTTTGGCGGGTCGTTAGAGGGGATATAGAGGGATTTTTCATTTTCAATATTTCTTCAAAAATCTAATATGACTTGGCACGCATCATGGTGGGGTGCAAAATATCCATTTCCATCTAAATAACAATAATTCGTCAACAGAAATCATTGTCGGGTCGTCAGAGGGGGTATAGAGGGATTTTTCATTTTCAAAATTACCTCAAAATCAAATATGACTTGGCACGCAACATGGTGGGGTGCAGAATATCCATTTCCATCTGAATAACAATAATTCGTCAGCAGAAATTTTTGGCGGGTCGTTAGAGGGGATATAGAGGGATTTTTCATTTTCAATATTTCTTCAAAAATCTAATATGACTTGGCACGCATCATGGTGGGGTGCAGAATATCCATTTCCATCTGAATAACAATAATTCGTCAACAGAAATCATTGTCGGGTCGTCAGAGGGGGTATAGAGGGATTTTTCATTTTCAAAATTACTTCAAAAATCTAATATGACTTGGCACGCATCATGGTGGGGTGCAAAGTATCCATGTCCATCTGAATAACAATAATTCGTCAACATAAATCATTGTCGTGTCGTCAGAGGGGGTATAGAGGGATTTTTCATTTTCAAAATTACTTCAAAAATCAAATATGACTTGGCACGTATCATGATGGAGTGCATAATATCCATTTTCATCTAAATTACAATAATTCGTCAACAGAAATTATTGTCGGGTCGTCAGAGGGGGTATAGAGGGATTTTTCATTTTTGAAAATGACTTCAAAAATCTAATATGACTTGGCACGCAACATGGTGGGGGCAGAATATTCATTTTCATCTGAATAACAATAACTGGTCAACAGAAATCATTGTCGGGTCGTTAGAGGGGGTATAGAGGGATTTTTCATTTTCAATATTTCTTCAAAAATTTAATATGACTTGGCCCGCATCATGGTGGGGTGCAGAATATTCATTTCCATCTGACTAACAATAATTCGTCAACAGAAATCATTGTCGGGTCGTCAGAAGGGGTATAGAGGGATTTTACATTTTCAAAATGACTTCAAAAATCAAATATGACTTGGCACGCATCATGGTGGGGTACAGAATATCCATTTCCATCTCAATAACAATAATTTGTCAACAGAAATCATTGTCGGGACGTCAGAGGGGGTATAGAGGGATTTCTCATTTTCAAAATTACTTCAAAAATCTAATATGACTTGGCACGCATCATAGTGGTGTGCACAGTATCCATATATATCTAAATAATAATAATTCGTCAACAGAAATCATTGTCGGGTCGTTAGAGGGGGTATAGAGGGATTTCCCATTTTCAATATATCTTCAAAAATCTAATATAACTTGGCACTCATCATATTGGGGTGCAAAGTATCCATGTCCATCTGAATAAAAATAATTCGTCAACAGAAATCATTGTCGGGTCGTCAGAGGGGGTATGAGGGATTTTTCAAAAACAAAATGATTTCAAAAATGAAATATGACAAGGCACGCATCATGGCGGGGTGCAGAATATCCATTTCTATCTAACTAACATTAATTCGTCAACATAAATCATTGTCGTGTCGTCAGAGGGGTTATGGAGGGTTTTTCATTTTCAAAATGACTTCAAAAATCTAATATGACTTGGCACGCATCTTGGTGGGATGCAAAGTATCCATGTCCATCTGAATAACAATAATTCGTCAATTTAAATCATTGTCGTGTCGTCAGAGGGGGTATAGAGGTATTTCTCATTTTCAAAATTACTTCAAAAATCTAATATGACTTGGCACGCATCATAGTGGTGTGCAAAGTATTCATATATATCTAAATAACAATAATTCGTCAACAGAAATCATTGTCGGGTCGTCAGAGGGGGTATAGAGGGATTTTTCATTATCAAAATTACCTCAAAATCAAATATGACTTAGCGCGCAACATGGTGGGGTGCAGAATATCCATTTCCATCTGAATAACAATAATTCGTCAGCAGAAATTTTTGGCGGGTCGTTAGAGGGGATATAGAGGGATTTTTCAATTTCAATATTTCTTCAAAAATCTAATATGACTTGGCACGCATCATGGTGGGGTGCAAAGTATCCATGTCCATCTGAATAACAATAATTCGTCAACATAAATCATTGTCGTGTCGTCAGAGGGGGTATAGAGGGATTTTTCATTTTCAAAATTACTTCAAAAATCAAACATGACTTGGCACGTATCATGATGGAGTGCATAATATCCATTTTCTTCTAAATTACAATAATTCGTCAACAGAAATTATTGTCGGGTCGTCAGAGGGGGTATAGAGGGATTTTTCATTTTTAAAATGACTTCAAAAATCTAATATGACTTGGCACGCATCATGGTGGGGTGCCGAATATCCATTTCCATCTGAATAACAATAATCTATCAACAGAAATCATTGTCGGGTCGTTAGAAGGGGTATAGAGGGATTTTTCATTTTCAATATATCTTCAAAAATCTAATATGACTTGGCACGCATCATGGTGGGGTGCAAAGTATCCATGTCCATCTGAATAACAAAAATTTAACAACAGAAATCATTGTCGGGTCGTTAGAGGGGGTATAGAGGGATTTTTCATTTTCAAAATTACCTCAAAATTTAATATGACTTGGCACGCAACATGGTGGGGTGCAGAATATCCATTTCCATCTGAATAACAATAATTCGTCAGCAGAAATTTTTGGCGGGTCGTTAGAGGGGATATAGAGGGATTTTTCATTTTCAATATTTCTTCAAAAATCTAATATGACTTGGCACGCATCATGGTGGGGTGCAAAATATCCATTTCCATCTAAATAACAATAATTCGTCAACAGAAATCATTGTCGGGTCGTCAGAGGGGGTATAGAGGGATTTTTCATTTTCAAAATTACCTCAAAATCAAATATGACTTGGCACGCAACATGGTGGGGTGCAGAATATCCATTTCCATCTGAATAACAATAATTCGTCAGAAGAAATTTTTGGCGGGTCGTTAGAGGGGATATAGAGGGATTTTTCATTTTCAATATTTCTTCAAAAATCTAATATGACTTGGCACGCATCATGGTGGGGTGCAGAATATCCATTTCCATCTGAATAACAATAATTCGTCAACAGAAATCATTGTCGGGTCGTCAGAGGGGGTATAGAGGGATTTTTCATTTTCAAAATTACTTCAAAAATCTAATATGACTTGGCACGCATCATGGTGGGGTGCAAAGTATCCATGTCCATCTGAATAACAATAATTCGTCAACATAAATCATTGTCGTGTCGTCAGAGGGGGTATAGAAGGATTTTTCATTTTCAAAATTACTTCAAAAATCAAATATGACTTGGCACGTATCATGATGGAGTGCATAATATCCATTTTCATCTAAATTACAATAATTCGTCAACAGAAATTATTGTCGGGTCGTCAGAGGGGGTATAGAGGGATTTTTCATTTTCAAAATGACTTCAAAAATCTAATATGACTTGGCACGCATCATAATAGGGTGCAGAATATCCATTTCCATCTGAATAACAAGAATTCGTCGACAGAAATCAATTTCGAGTCGTTAGAGGGGGTATAGAGGGATTTTTCATTTTCAATATTTCTTCAAAAATCTTATATGAATTGGCACGCATCATGATGGGGTGCAGAATATCCATTTCCATCTCAATAACAATAATTTGTCAACAGAAATCATTGTCGGGTCGTTAGAGGGGGTATAGAGGGATTTTTCATTTTCAAAATTACCTCAAAATTTAATATGACTTGGCACGCAACATGGTGGGGGCAGAATATTCATTTTCATCTGAATAACAATAACTCGTCAACAGAAATCATTGTCGGGTCGTTAGAGGGGGTATAGAGGGATTTTTAATTTTCAATATTTCTTCAAAAATCTTATATGAATTGGCACGCATCATGGTGGGGTGCAGAATATCCATTTCCATCTCAATAACAATAATTTGTCAACAGAAATCATTGTCGGGTCGTTAGAGGGGGTATAGAGGGATTTTTCATTTTCAAAATTACCTCAAAATTTAATATGACTTGGCACGCAACATGGTGGGGGCAGAATATTCATTTTCATCTGAATAACAATAACTCGTCAACAGAAATCATTGTCGGGTCGTTAGAGGGGGTATAGAGGGATTTTTAATTTTCAATATTTCTTCAAAAATCTTATATGAATTGGCACGCATCATGGTGGGGTGCAGAATATCCATTTCCATCTCAATAACAATAATTTGTCAACAGAAATCATTGTCGGGTCGTCAGAGGGGGTATAGAGGGATTTTTCATTTTCAAAATTACTTCAAAAATCTAATATTACTTGTCACGCATCATGGTGGGGTGCAGAATATCCATATCTATCTGAATAACAATAATTCCTTAACAGAAATTATTGTCGTGTCGTCAGAGGGGGTATAGAGGGATTTTTCATTTTCAAAATTACTTCAAAAATCAAATATGACTTGGCACGTATCATGGAGGAGTGCATAATATCCATTTTCATCTAAATAACAATAATTCGTCAACAGAAATTATTGTCGGGTCGTCAGAGGGGGTTGAAGGGAATTTTCTTTTTCAAAACTACTTCAAAAATCGAATATAACTTGGCACGCATCATAGTAAGGTGCAAAATCTTCATTTTCATCTGAATAACAATAATTCGTCAACAGAAATCATTGTCGGGTCGTCAGAGGGGGTATAGAGGGATTTTTCATTTTCAAAACTACCTCAAAATCAAATATGACTTGGCACGCAACATGGTGGGGTGCAGAATATCCATTTCCATCTGAATAACAATAATTCGTCAGCAGAAATTTTTGGCGGGTCGTTAGAGGGGATATAGAGGGATTTTTCATTTTCAATATTTCTTCAAAAATCAAATATGACTTGGCACGTATCATGGAGGAGTGCATAATATCCATTTTCATCTAAATAACAATAATTCGTCAACAGAAATTATTGTCGGGTCGTCAGAGGGGGTTGAAGGGAATTTTCTTTTTCAAAACTACTTCAAAAATCGAATATAACTTGGCACGCATCATAGTAAGGTGCAAAATCTTCATTTTCATCTGAATAACAATAATTCGTCAACAGAAATCATTGTCGGGTCGTCAGAGGGGGTATAGAGGGATTTTTTATTTTCAAAACTACCTCAAAATCAAATATGACTTGGCACGCAACATGGTGGGGTGCAGAATATCCATTTCCATCTGAATAACAATAATTCGTCAGCAGAAATTTTTGGCGGGTCGTTAGAGGGGATATAGGGGGATTTTTCATTTTCAAAATGACTTCAAAAATCTAATATGACTTGGCACGCATCATGGTGGGGTGCAAAGTATCCATGTCCATCTGAATAACAATAATTCGTCAACATAAATCATTGTCGTGTCGTCAGAGGGGGTATAGAGGGATTTTTCATATTCAAAATTACTTCAAAAATCAAATATGACTTGGCACGTATCATGATGGAGTGCATTATATCCATTTTCATCTAAATTACAATAATTCGTCAACAGAAATCATTGTCGGGTCGTTAGAGGGGGTATAGGGGGATTTTTCATTTTCTATATTTCTACAAATATCTAATATCACTTGGCACGCATCATGGTGGGGTGCAGAATATCCAGTTCCATCTGAACAACAATAATTCATCAACAGAAATCATTGACGGGTCGTTGGAGAGGGTATAGAGTGATTTTTCATTTTCAAAATTTCTTCAAAAATCTAATATGACTTGGCACGCATTATGGTGGGGTGCAGAATATCCATTTCCATCTGAATAACAATAAATTATCAACAGAAATCATTGTCGGGTCGTTAGAGAGGGAATAGAGGGATTTTTCATTTTCAATATATCTTCAAAAATCCAATATGACTTGGCACGCATCATGGTGGGGTGCAAAGTATCCATGTCCATCTGAATAACAATAATTCTTCAATTTAAATCATTGTCGTGTCGTCAGAGGGGGTATAGAGTTATTTTTCATTTTCAAAATTACTTCAAAATTCTAATATGACTTGGCACGCATCATAATAGGGTGCAGAATGTCCATTTCCATCTGAATAACAAGAATTCGTCGACAGAAATCAATTTCGAGTCGTTAGATGGGGTATAGAGGGATTTTTCATTTTCAATATTTCTTCAAAAATCTAATATGACTTGGCACGCATAATGGTGGGGTTCAGAATATCTATTTCCATTTGAATAACAATAATTCGTCGACAGAAATTATTGTCGGGTCGTTAGAGGGGGTATAGAGGGATTTTTCATTTTCAAAATTACCTCAAAATCAAATATGACTTGGCACGCAACATGGTGGGGTGCAGAATATTCATTTCCTTCTGAATAACATTAATTCGTCAACAGAAATCATTGTCGGGTCGTTAGAGGGGGTATAGAGGGATTTTTCATTTTCAATATTTCTTCAAAAATTTAATATGACTTGGCCCGCATCATGGTGGGGTGCAGAATATTCATTTCCATCTGACTAACAATAATTCGTCAACAGAAATCATTGTCGGGTCGTCAGAAGGGGTATAGAGGGATTTTTCATTTTCAAAATGACTTCAAAAATCAAATATGACTTGGCACGCATCATGGTGGGGTACAAAAAATCAATTTCCATCTCAATAACAATAATTTGTCAACAGAAATCATTGTCGGGACGTCAGAGGGGGTATAGAGGGATTTCTCATTTTCAAAATTACTTCAAAAATCTAATATGACTTGGCACGCATCATAGTGGTGTGCACAGTATCCATATATATCTAAATAATAATAATTCGTCAACAGAAATCATTGTCGGGTCGTTAGAGGGGGTATAGAGGGATTTCCCATTTTCAATATATCTTCAAAAATCTAATATAACTTGGCACTCATCATATTGGGGTGCAAAGTATCCATGTCCATCTGAATAAAAATAATTCGTCAACAGAAATCATTGTCGGGTCGTCAGAGGGGGTATGAGGGATTTTTCAAAAACAAAATGATTTCAAAAATCAAATATGACAAGGCACGCATCATGGCGGGGTGCAGAATATCCATTTCTATCTGACTAACATTAATTCGTCAACATAAATCATTGTCGTGTCGTCAGAGGGGTTATGGAGGGATTTTTCATTTTCAAAATTACTTCAAAAATCTAATATGACTTGGCACGCATCTTGGTGGGATGCAAAGTATCCATGTCCATCTGAATAACAATAATTCGTCAATTTAAATCATTGTCGTGTCGTCAGAGGGGGTATAGAGGTATTTCTCATTTTCAAAATGACTTCAAAAATCTAATATTACTTGGCACGCACCATGGTGGGGTGCAGATTATCCATATCTATCTGAATAACAATAATTCCTTAACAGAAATTATTGTTGTGTCGTCAGAGGGGGTATAGAGGGATTATTCATTTTCAAATTTACTTCATAAATCAAATATGACTTGGCACGCATCATGGTGGGTTGCAAAGTATCCATGTCCATCTGAATAACGATAATTCGTCAACATAAATCATTGTCGTGTCGTCAGAGGGGGTATAGAGGGATTTTTCATTTTCAAAATTACTTCAAAAATCAAATATGACTTGGCACGTATCATGGAGGAGTGCATAATATCCATTTTCATGTAAATAACAATAATTCGTCAACAGAAATTATTGTCGGGTCGTCAGAGGGGGTTGAAGGGAATTTTCTTTTTCAAAACTACTTCAAAAATCGAATATAACTCGGCACGCATCATAGTAAGGTGCAAAATCTTCATTTTCATCTGAATAACAATAATTCGTCAACAGAAATCATTGTCGGGTCGTCAGAGGGGGTATAGAGGGATTATTCATTACTAAAATGACTTCAAAAATCAAATATGACTTGGCACGCATCATGGTGGGGTACAGAATATCCATTTTCATCTCAATAACAATAATTTGTCAACAGAAATCATTGTCGGGTCGTCAGAGGGGGTATAGAGGGATTTTTCATTTTCAAAATGACTTCAAAAATCTAATATGACTTGGCACGCATCATGGTGGGGTGCCGAATATCCATTTCCATCTGAATAACAATAATTTATCAACAGAAATCATTGTCGGGTCGTTAGAGGGGGTATAGAGGGATTTTTCATTTTCAATATATCTTCAAAAATCTAATATGACTTGGCACGCATCATGGTGGGGTGCAGGATATCCACCTCCATCTGAATAACAATAATTTATCAACAGAAATCATTGTCGGGTCGTTAGAGGGGGTATAGAGGGATTTTTCATTTTCAATATATCTTCAAAAATCTAATATGACTTGGCACGCATCATGGTGGGGTGCAAAGTATCCATTTCCATCTGAATAACAAGAATTCGTCAACAGAAATCAATGTCGGGTCGTTAGATGGGGTATAGAGGGATTTTTCATTTTCAATATTTCTTCAAAAATCTAATATGACATGGCACGCATAATGGTGGGGTGCAGAATATCTATTTCCATCTGAATAACAATAATTTGTCAACAGAAATCATTGTCGGGTCGTCAGAGGGGGTATAGAGGGATTTTGCATTTTCAAAATTACCTCAAAATGAAATATGACTTGGCACGCATCATGGTGGGGTGCAGAATATCCAGTTCCATCTGAACAACAATAATTCGTCAACAGAAATCATTGACGGGTCGTTGGAGAGGGTATAGAGTGATTTTTCATTTTCAAAATTTCTTCAAAAATCTAATATGACTTGGCACGCATTATGGTGGGGTGCAGAATATCCATTTCCATCTGAATAACAATAAATTATCAACAAAAATCATTGTCGGGTCGTTAGAGGGGGTATAGAGGGATTTTTCATTTTCAATATATCTTCAAATATCCAATATGACTTGGCACGCATCATGGTGGGGTGCAAAGTATCCATGTCCATCTGAATAACAATAATTCTTCAATTTAAATCATTGTCGTGTCGTCAGAGGGGGTATAGAGGTATTTTTCATTTTCAAAATTACTTCAAAATCAAATATGACTTTGCACGCAATATGGTGGGGTGCAGAATATTAATTTCCTTCTGAATTACAATAATTCGTCAACAGAAATCATTGTCGGGTCGTTAGAGGGGGTATAGAGGGATTTTTCATTTTCAATATTTCTTCAAAAATCCAATATGACTTGGCCCGCATCATGGTGGGGTGCAGAATATTCATTTCCATCTGACTAACAATAATTCGTCAACAGAAATCATTGTCGGGTCGTCAGAAGGGGTATAGAGGGATTTTACATTTTCAAAATGACTTCAAAATCAAATATGACTTGGCACGCATCATGGTGGGGTACTGAATATCCATTACCATCTCAATAACAATAATTTGTCAACAGAAATCATTGTCGGGACGTCAGAGGGGGTATAGAGCGATTTCTCATTTTCAAAATTACTTCAAAAATCTAATATGACTTGGCACGCATCATAGTGGTGTGCAAAGTATCCATATATATCTGAATAACAACAATTCGTCAACAGAAATCATTGTCGGGTCGTTAGAGGGGGTATAGAGGGATTTTCCATTTTCAATATATCTTCAAAAATCTAATATAACTTGGCACTCATCATATTGGGGTGCAAAGTATCCATGTCCATCTGAATAAAAATAATTCGTCAACAGAAATCATTGTCGGGTCGTCAGAGGGGGTATAGAGGGATTTTTCATAAACAAAATGATTTCAAAAATCAAATATGACAAGGCACGCATCATGGCGGGGTGCAGAATATCCATTTCTATCTGACTAACATTAATTCGTCAACATAAATCATTGTCGTGTCGTCAGAGGGGTTATGGAGGGATTTTTCATTTTCAAAATTACTTCAAAAATCTAATATGACTTGGCACGCATCATGGTGGGATGCAAAGTATCCATGTCCATCTGAATAACAATACTTCGCCAATTTAAATCATTGTCGTGTCGTCAGAGGGGGTATAGAGGTATTTCTCATTTTCAAAATTACTTCAAAAATCTAATATGACTTGGCACGCATCACAGTGGTGTGCAAAGTATCCATATATATCTAAATAACAATAATTCGTCAACAGAAATCATTGTCGGGACGTCAGAGGGGGTATAGAGGGAGTTTTCATTTTCAAAATTACCTCAAAATCAAATATGACTTGGCACGCAACATGGTTTGGTGCAGAATATCCATTTCCATCTGAATAACAATAATTCGTCAGCAGAAATCATTGTCGGGTCGTTAGAGGGGATATAGAGGGATTTTTCATTTTCAATATTTCTTCAAAAATCTAATATGACTTGGCACGCATCATGGTGGGGTGCAGAATATCCATTACCATCTGAATAACAATAATTCGTCAACAGAAATCATTGTCGGGTCGTCAGAGGGGGTATAGAGGGATTTTTAATTTTCAAAATTACTTCAAAAATCTAATATGACTTGGCACGCATCATTGTGGGGTGCAAAGTATCCATGTCCATCTGAATAACAATAATTCGTCAACAGAAATTATTGTTGGGTCGTCAGAGGGGGTTAAAGGGAATTTTTATTTTCAAAATTACTTCAAAAATCGAATATAACTTGGCACGCAGCTTAGTAGGGTGCAAAATATTCATTTCCATCTGAATAACAATAATTCGTCAACAGGAATCATTGTCGGGTCGTCAGAGGGGGTATAGAGGGATTTCTCATTATCAAAATGACTTCAAAAATCAAATATGACTTGGCACGCATCATAGTAGGGTGCAGAATATATATTTCCATCTGAAAAACAAGAATTCGTCAACAGAAATCATTGTCGGGTCGTCAGAGGGGGTATAGAGGGATTTTTCAAAAACAAAATGATTTCAAAAATCAAATATGACAAGGCACGCATCATGGCGGGGTGCAGAATATCCATTTCTATCTGACTAACATTAATTCGTCAACATAAATCAGTGTCGTGTCGTCAGAGGGGTTATGGAGGGATTTTTCATTTTCAAAATTACTTCAAAAATCTAATATGACTTGGCACGCATCTTGGTGGGATGCAAAGTATCCATGTCCATCTGAATAACAATAATTCGTCAATTTAAATCATTGTCGTGTCGTCAGAGGGGGTATAGAGGTATTTCTCATTTTCAAAATTACTTCAAAAATCTAATATGACTTGGCACGCATCATAGTGGTGTGCAAAGTGTCCATATATATCTATATAACAATAATTCGTCAACAGAAATCATTGTCGGGTCGTCAGAGGGGGTATAGAGGGATTTTTCATTTTCAAAACTACCTCAAAATCAAATATGACTTGGCACGCAACATGGTGGGGTGCAGAATATCCATTTCCATCTGAATAAAAATAATTCGTCAGCAGAAATTTTTGGCGGGTCGTTAGAGGGGATATAGAGGGATTTTTCATTTTCAATATTTCTTCAAAAATCTAATATGACTTGGCACGCATCATGGTGGGGTGCAGAATATCCATTTCCATCTGAATAACAATAATTCGTCAACAGAAATCATTGTCGGGTCGTCAGAGGGGGTATAGAGGGATTTTTAATTTTCAAAATTACTTCAAAAATCTAATATGACTTGGCACGCATCATGGTGGGGTGCAAAGTATCCATGTCCATCTGAATAACAATAATTCGTCAACAGAAATTATTGTCGGGTCGTCAGAGGGGGTTAAAGGGAATTTTTATTTTCAAAATTACTTCAAAAATCGAATATAACTTGGCACGCAGCTTAGTAGGGTGCAAAATATTCATTTCCATCTGAATAACAATAATTCGTCAACAGGAATCATTGTCGGGTCGTCAGAGGGGGTATAGAGGGATTTCTCATTATCAAAATGACTTCAAAAATCAAATATGACTTGGCACGCATCATAGTAGGGTGCAGAATATATATTTCCATCTGAATAACAAGAATTCGTCAACAGAAATCATTGTCGGGTCGTCAGAGGGGGTATAGAGGGATTTTTCAAAAACAAAATGATTTCAAAAATCAAATATGACAAGGCACGCATCATGGCGGGGTGCAGAATATCCATTTCTATCTGACTAACATTAATTCGTCAACATAAATCAGTGTCGTGTCGTCAGAGGGGTTATGGAGGGATTTTTCATTTTCAAAATTACTTCAAAAATCTAATATGACTTGGCACGCATCTTGGTGGGATGCAAAGTATCCATGTCCATCTGAATAACAATAATTCGTCAATTTAAATCATTGTCGTGTCGTCAGAGGGGGTATAGAGGTATTTCTCATTTTCAAAATTACTTCAAAAATCTAATATGACTTGGCACGCATCATGGTGGGGTGCAGAATATCCATTTCCATCTGAATAACAATAATTCGTCAACAGAAATCATTGTCGGGTCGTCAGAGGGGGTATAGAGGGATTTTTCATTTTCAAAATTACTTCAAAAATCTAATATGACTTGGCACGCATCATGGTGGGGTGCAAAGTATCCATGTCCATCTGAATAACAATAATTCGTCAACATAAATCATTGTCGTGTCGTCAGAGGGGGTATATAGGGATTTTTCATTTACAAAATTACTTCAAAAATCAAATATGACTTGGCACGTATCATGATGGAGTGCATAATATCCATTTTCATCTAAATTACAATAATTCGTCAACAGAAATCATTGTCGGATCGTTAGAGGGGGTATAGGGGGATTTTTCATTTTCTATATTTCTACAAATATCTAATATCACTTGGCACGCATCATGGTGGGGTGCAGAATATTCAGTTCCATCTGAACAACAATAATTCATCAACAGAAATCATTGACGGGTCGTTGGAGAGGGTATAGAGTGATTTTTCATTTTCAAAATTTCTTCAAAAATCTAATATGACTTGGCACGCATTATGGTGGGGTGCAGAATATCCATTTCCATCTGAATAACAATAAATTATCAACAGAAATCATTGTCGGGTCATTAGAGGGGGAATAGAGGGATTTTTCATTTTCAATATATCTTCAAAAATCCAATATGACTTGGCACGCATCATGGTGGGGTGCAAAGTATCCATGTCCATCTGAATAACAATAATTCTTCAATTTAAATCATTGTCGTGTCGTCAGAGGGGGTATAGAGGTATTTTTCATTTTCAAAATTACTTCAAAAATCTAATATGACTTGGCACGCATCATAATAGGGTGCAGAATATCCATTTCCATCTGAATAACAAGAATTCGTCGACAGAAATCAATTTCGAGACGTTAGATGGGGTATAGAGGGATTTTTCATTTTCAATATTTCTTCAAAAATCTAATATGACTTGGCACGCATAATGGTGGGGTGCAGAATATCTATTTCCATTTGAATGACAATAATTCGTCGACAGAAATTATTGTCGGGTCGTTAGAGGGGGTATAGAGGGATTTTTCATTTTCAAAATTACCTCAAAATCAAATATGACTTGGCACGCAACATGGTGGGGTGCAGAATATTCATTTCCTTCTGAATAACAATAATTCGTCAACAGAAATCATTGTCGGGTCGTTAGAGGGGGTATAGAGGGATTTTTCATTTTCAATATTTCTTCAAAAATTTAATATGACTTGGCCCGCATCATGGTGGGGTGCAGAATATTCATTTCCATCTGACTAACAATAATTCGTCAACAGAAATCATTGTCGGGTCGTCAGAAGGGGTATAGAGGGATTTTACATTTTCAAAATGACTTCAAAAATCAAATATGACTTGGCACGCATCATGGTGGGGTACAGAATATCCATTTCCATCTCAATAACAATAATTTGTCAACAGAAATCATTGTCGGGACGTCAGAGGGGGTATAGAGGGATTTCTCATTTTCAAAATTACTTCAAAAATCTAATATGACTTGGCACGCATCATAGTGGTGTGCACAGTATCCATATATATCTAAATAATAATAATTCGTCAACAGAAATCATTGTCGGGTCGTTAGAGGGGGTATAGAGGGATTTCCCATTTTCAATATATCTTCAAAAATCTAATATAACTTGGCACTCATCATATTGGGGTGCAAAGTATCCATGTCCATCTGAATAAAAATAATTCGTCAACAGAAATCATTGTCGGGTCGTCAGAGGGGGTATGAGGGATTTTTCAAAAACAAAATGATTTCAAAAATGAAATATGACAAGGCACGCATCATGGCGGGGTGCAGAATATCCATTTCTATCTGACTAACATTAATTCGTCAACATAAATCATTGTCGTGTCCTCAGAGGGGTTATGGAGGGATTTTTCATTTTCAAAATTACTTCAAAAATCTAATATGACTTGGCACGCATCTTGGTGGGATGCAAAGTATCCATGTCCATCTGAATAAAAATAATTCGTCAACAGAAATCATTGTCGGGTCGTCAGAGGGGGTATGAGGGATTTTTCAAAAACAAAATGATTTCAAAAATGAAATATGACAAGGCACGCATCATGGCGGGGTGCAGAATATCCATTTCTATCTGACTAACAATAATTCGTCAATTTAAATCATTGTCGTGTCGTCAGAGGGGGTATAGAGGTATTTCTCATTTTCAAAATTACTTCAAAAATCTAATATGACTTGGCACGCATCATAGTGGTGTGCAAAGTATTCATATATATCTAAATAACAATAATTCGTCAACAGAAATCATTGTCGGGTCGTCAGAGGGGGTATAGAGGGATTTTTCATTTTCTAAATTTCCTCAAAATCAAATATGACTTGGCGCGCAACATGGTGGGCTGCAGAATATCCATTTCCATCTGAATAACAATAATTCGTCAGCAGAAATTTTTGGCGGGTCGTTAGAGGGGATATAGAGGGATTTTTCATTTTCAATATTTCTTCAAAAATCTAATATGACTTGGCACGCATCATGGTGGGGTGCAGAATATCCATTTCCATCTGAATAACAATAATTCGTCAACAGAAATCATTGTCGGGTCGTCAAAGGGGGTATAGAGAGATTTTTCATTTTCAAAATTACTTCAAAAATCAAATATGACTTGGCACGTATCATGATGGAGTGCATAATATCCATTTTCATCTAAATTACAATAATTCGTCAACAGAAATTATTGTCGGGTCGTCAGAGGGGGTATAGAGGGATTTTTCATTTTTAAAATGACTTCAAAAATCTATTATGACTTGGCACGCATCATGGTGGGGTGCAAAGTATCCATGTCCATCTGAATAACAATAATTCGTCAACATAAATCATTGTCGTACCGTCAGAGGGGGTATAGAGGGATTTTTCATTTTCAAAATTACTTCAAAAATCAATTATGACTTGGCACGTATCATGATGGAGTGCATAATATCCATTTTCATCTAAATTACAATAATTCGTCAACAGAAATTATTGTCGGGTCGTCAGAGGGGGTATAGAGGGATTTTTCATTTTTAAAATGACTTCAAAAATCTAATATGACTTGGCACGCATCATGGTAGGGTGCAAAGTATCCATGTCCATCTGAATAACAAAAATTTATCAACAGAAATCATTGTCGGGTCGTTAGAGGGGGTATAGAGGGATTTTTCATTTTCAAAATTACCTCAAAATTTAATATGACTTGGCACGCAACATGGTGGGGTGCAGAATATCCATTTCCATCTGAATAACAATAATTCGTCAGCAGAAATTTTTGGCGGGTCGTTAGAGGGGATATAGAGGGATTTTTCATTTTCAATATTTCTTCAAAAATCTAATATGACTTGGCACGCATCATGGTGGGGTGCAAAATATCCATTTCCATCTAAATAACAATAATTCGTCAACAGAAATCATTGTCGGGTCGTCAGAGGGGTTATGGAGGGATTTTTCATTTTCAAAATTACTTCAAAAATCTAATATGACTTGGCACGCATCATGGTGGGATGCAAAGTATCCATGTCCATCTGAATAACAATAATTCGCCAATTTAAATCATTGTCGTGTCGTCAGAGGGGGTATAGAGGTATTTCTCATTTTCAAAATTACTTCAAAAATCTAATATGACTTGGCACGCATCACAGTGGTGTGCAAAGTATCCATATATATCTAAATAACAATAATTCGTCAACAGAAATCATTGTCGGGACGTCAGAGGGGGTATAGAGGGATTTTTCATTTGCAAAATTACCTCAAAATCAAATATGACTTGGCACGCAACATGGTTTGGTGCAGAATATCCATTTCCATCTGAATAACAATAATTCGTCAGCAGAAATCATTGTCGGGTCGTTAGAGGGGATATAGAGGGATTTTTCATTTTCAATATTTCTTCAAAAATCTAATATGACTTGGCACGCATCATGGTGGGGTGCAGAATATCCATTTCCATCTGAATAACAATAATTCGTCAACAGAAATCATTGTCGGGTCGTCAGAGGGGGTATAGAGGGATTTTTAATTTTCAAAATTACTTCTAAAATCTAATATGACTTGGCACGCATCATGATGGGGTGCAAAGTATCCATGTCCATCTGAATAACAATAATTCGTCAACAGAAATTATTGTCGGGTCGTCAGAGGGGGTTAAAGGGAATTTTTATTTTCAAAATTACTTCAAAAATCGAATATAACTTGGCACGCAGCTTAGTAGGGTGCAAAATATTCATTCCCATCTGAATAACAATAATTCGTCAACAGGAATCATTGTCGGGTCGTCAGAGGGGGTATAGAGGGATTTCTCATTATCAAAATGACTTCAAAAATCAAATATGACTTGGCACGCATCATAGTAGGGTGCAGAATATATATTTCCATCTGAATAACAAGAATTCGTCAACAGAAATCATTGTCGGGTCGTCAGAGGGGGTATAGAGGGATTTTTCAAAAACAAAATGATTTCAAAAATCAAATATGACAAGGCACGCATCATGGCGGGGTGCAGAATATCCATTTCTATCTGACTAACATTAATTCGTCAACATAAATCAGTGTCGTGTCGTCAGAGGTGTTATGGAGGGATTTTTCATTTTCAAAATTACTTCAAAAATCTAATATGACTTGGCACGCATCTTGGTGGGATGCAAAGTATCCATGTCCATCTGAATAACAATAATTCGTCAATTTAAATCATTGTCGTGTCGTCAGAGGGGGTATAGAGGTATTTCTCATTTTCAAAATTACTTCAAAAATCTAATATGACTTGGCACGCATCATAGTGGTGTGCAAAGTGTCCATATATATCTAAATAACAATAATTCGTCAACAGAAATCATTGTCGGGTCGTCAGAGGGGGTATAGAGGAATTTTTCATTTTCAAAACTACCTCAAAATCAAATATGACTTGGCACGCAACATGGTGGGGTGCAGAATATCCATTTCCATCTGAATAAAAATAATTCGTCAGCAGAAATTTTTGGCGGGTCGTTAGAGGGGATATAGAGGGATTTTTCATTTTCAATATTTCTTCAAAAATCTAATATGACTTGGCACGCATCATGGTGGGGTGCAGAATATCCATTTCCATCTGAATAACAATAATTCGTCAACAGAAATCATTGTCGGGTCGTCAGAGGGGGTATAGAGGGATTTTTCATTTTCAAAATTACTTCAAAAATCAAATATGACTTGGCACGTATCATGATGGAGTGCATAATATCCATTTTCATCTAAATTACAATAATTCGTCAACAGAAATCATTGTCGGGTCGTTAGAGGGGGTATAGGGGGATTTTTCATTTTCTATATTTCTACAAATATCTAATATCACTTGGCACGCATCATGGTGGGGTGCAGAATATCCAGTTCCATCTGAACAACAATAATTCATCAACAGAAATCATTGACGGGTCGTTGGAGAGGGTATAGAGTGATTTTTCATTTTCAAAATTTCTTCAAAAATCTAATATGACTTGGCACGCATTATGGTGGGGTGCAGAATATCCATTTCCATCTGAATAACAATAAATTATCAACAGAAATCATTGTTGGGTCATTAGAGGGGAAATAGAGGGATTTTTCATTTTCAATATATCTTCAAAAATCCAATATGACTTGGCACGCATCATGGTGGGGTGCAAAGTATCCATGTCAATCTGAATAACAATAATTCTTCAATTTAAATCATTGTCGTGTCGTCAGAGGGGGTATAGAGGTATTTTTCATTTTCAAAATTACTTCAAAAATCTAATATGACTTGGCACGCATCATAATAGGGTGCAGAATATCCATTTCCATCTGAATAATAAGAATTCGTCGACAGAAATCAATTTCGAGTCGTTAGATGGGGTATAGAGGGATTTTTCATTTTCAATATTTCTTCAAAAATCTAATATGACTTGGCACGCATAATGGTGGGGTGCAGAATATCTATTTCCATTTGAATAACAATAATTCGTCGACAGAAATTATTGTCGGGTCGTTAGAGGGGGTATAGAGGGATTTTTCATTTTCAAAATTACCTCAAAATCAAATATGACTTGGCACGCAACATGGTGGGGTGCAGAATATTCATTTCCATCTGACTAACAATAATTCGTCAACAGAAATCATTGTCGGGTCGTCAGAAGGGGTATAGAGGGATTTTACATTTTCAAAATGACTTCAAAAATCAAATATGACTTGGCACGCATCATGGTGGGGTACAGAATATCCATTTCCATCTCGATAACAATAATTTGTCAACAGAAATCATTGTCGGGACGTCAGAGGGGGTATAGAGGGATTTCTCATTTTCAAAATTACTTCAAAAATCTAATATGACTTGGCACGCATCATAGTGGTGTGCACAGTATCCATATATATCTAAATAATAATAATTCGTCAACAGAAATCATTGTCGGGTCGTCAGAGGGGGTATAGAGGGATTTCTCATTTTCAAAATTACTTCAAAAATCTAATATAACTTGGCACTCATCATATTGGGGTGCAAAGTATCCATGTCCATCTGAATAAAAATAATTCGTCAACAGAAATCATTGTCGGGTCGTCAGAGGGGGTATGAGGGATTTTTCAAAAACAAAATGATTTCAAAAATGAAATATGACAAGGCACGCATCATGGCGGGGTGCAGAATATCCATTTCTATCTGACTAACATTAATTCGTCAACATAAATCATTGTCGTGTCCTCAGAGGGGTTATGTAAGGATTTTTCATTTTCAAAATTACTTCAAAAATCTAATATGACTTGGCACGCATCTTGGTGGGATGCAAAGTATCCATCTCCATCTGAATAACAATAATTCGTCAATTTAAATCATTGTCGTGTCGTCAGAGGGGGTATAGAGGTATTTCTCATTTTCAAAATTACTTCAAAAATCTAATATGACTTGGCACGCATCATAGTGGTGTGCAAAGTATTCATATATATCTAAATAACAATAATTCGTCAACAGAAATCATTGTCGGGTCGTCAGAGGGGGTATAGAGGGATTTTTCATTTTCAAAATTTCCTCAAAATCAAATATGACTTGGCGCGCAACATGGTGGGGTGCAGAATATCCATTTCCATCTGAATAACAATAATTCGTCAGCAGAAATTTTTGGCGGGTCGTTAGAGGGGATATAGAGGGATTTTTCATTTTCAATATTTCTTCAAAAATCTAATATGACTTGGCACGCATCATGGTGGGGTGCAGAATATCCATTTCCATCTGAATAACAATAATTCGTCAACAGAAATCATTGTCGGGTCGTCAGAGGAGGTATAGAGGGATTTTTCATTTTTAAAATGACTTAAAAAATCTAATATGACTTGGCACGCATCATGGTGGGGTGCAAAGTATCCACGTCCATCTGAATAACAATAATTCGTCAACATAAATCATTGTCGTACCGTCAGAGGGGGTATAGAGGGATTTTTCATTTTCAAAATTACTTCAAAAATCAAATATGACTTGGCACGTATCATGATGGAGTGCATAATATCCATTTTCATCTAAATTACAATAATTCGTCAACAGAAATTATTGTCGGGTCGTCAGAGGGGGTATAGAGGGATTTTTCATTTTTAAAATGACTTCAAAAATCTAATATGACTTGGCACGCATCATGGTAGGGTGCAAAGTATCCATGTCCATCTGAATAACAAAAATTTATCGACAGAAATCATTGTCGGGTCGATAGAGGGGGTATAGAGGGATATTTCATTTTCAAAATTACCTCAAAATTTAATATGACTTGGCACGCAACATGGTGGGGTGCAGAATATCCATTTCCATCTGAATAACAATAATTCGTCAGCAGAAATTTTTGGCGGGTCGTTAGAGGGGATATAGAGGGATTTTTCATTTTCAATATTTCTTCAAAAATCTAATATGACTTGGCACGCATCATGGTGGGGTGCAAAATATCCATTTCCATCTAAATAACAATAATTCGTCAACAGAAATCATTGTCGGGTCGTCAGAGGGGGTATAGAGGGATTTTTCATTTTCAAAATTACCTCAAAATCAAATATGACTTGGCACGCAACATGGTGGGGTGCAGAATATCCATTTCCATCTGAATAACAATAATTCGTCAGCAGAAATTTTTGGCGGGTCGTTAGAGGGGATATAGAGGGATTTTTCATTTTCAATATTTCTTCAAAAATCTAATATGGCTTGGCACGCATCATGGTGGGGTGCAGAATATCCATTTCCATCTGAATAACAATGAATCGTCAACAGGAATCATTGTCGGGTCGTCAGAGGGGGTATAGAGGGATTTCTCATTATCAAAATGACTTCAAAAATCAAATATGACTTGGCACGCATCATAGTAGGGTGCAGAATATATATTTCCATCTGAATAACAAGAATTCGTCAACAGAAATCATTGTCGGGTCGTCAGAGGGGGTATAGAGGGATTTTTCAAAAACAAAATGATTTCAAAAATCAAATATGACAAGGCACGCATCATGGCGGGGTGCAGAATATCCATTTCTATCTGACTAACATTAATTCGTCAACATAAATCAGTGTCGTGTCGTCAGAGGTGTTATGGAGGGATTTTTCATTTTCAAAATTACTTCAAAAATCTAATATGACTTGGCACGCATCTTGGTGGGATGCAAAGTATCCATGTCCATCTGAATAACAATAATTCGTCAATTTAAATCATTGTCGTGTCGTCAGAGGGGGTATAGAGGTATTTCTCATTTTCAAAATTACTTCAAAAATCTAATATGACTTGGCACGCATCATAGTGGTGTGCAAAGTGTCCATATATATCTAAATAACAATAATTCGTCAACAGAAATCATTGTCGGGTCGTCAGAGGGGGTATAGAGGAATTTTTCATTTTCAAAACTACCTCAAAATCAAATATGACTTGGCACGCAACATGGTGGGGTGCAGAATATCCATTTCCATCTGAATAAAAATAATTCGTCAGCAGAAATTTTTGGCGGGTCGTTAGAGGGGATATAGAGGGATTTTTCATTTTCAATATTTCTTCAAAAATCTAATATGACTTGGCACGCATCATGGTGGGGTGCAGAATATCCATTTCCATCTGAATAACAATAATTCGTCAACAGAAATCATTGTCGTGTCGTCAGAGGGGGTATAGAGGGATTTTTCATTTTCAAAATTACTTCAAAAATCAAATATGACTTGGCACGTATCATGATGGAGTGCATAATATCCATTTTCATCTAAATTACAATAATTCGTCAACAGAAATCATTGTCGGGTCGTTAGAGGGGGTATAGGGGGATTTTTCATTTTCTATATTTCTACAAATATCTAATATCACTTGGCACGCATCATGGTGGGGTGCAGAATATCCAGTTCCATCTGAACAACCATAATTCATCAACAGAAATCATTGACGGGTCGTTGGAGAGGGTATAGAGTGATTTTTCATTTTCAAAATTTCTTCAAAAATCTAATATGACTTGGCACGCTTTATGGTGGGGTGCAGAATATCCATTTCCATCTGAATAACAATAAATTATCAACAGAAATCATTGTTGGGTCATTAGAGGGGAAATAGAGGGATTTTTCATTTTCAATATATCTTCAAAAATCCAATATGACTTGGCACGCATCATGGTGGGGTGCAAAGTATCCATGTCCATCTGAATAACAATAATTCTTCAATTTAAATCATTGTCGTGTCGTCAGAGGGGGTATAGAGGTATTTTTCATTTTCAAAATTACTTCAAAAATCTAATATGACTTGGCACGCATCATAATAGGGTGCAGAATATCCATTTCCATCTGAATAATAAGAATTCGTCGACAGAAATCAATTTCGAGTCGTTAGATGGGGTATAGAGGGATTTTTCATTTTCAATATTTCTTCAAAAATCTAATATGACTTGGCACGCATAATGGTGGGGTGCAGAATATCTATTTCCATTTGAATAACAATAATTCGTCGACAGAAATTATTGTCGGGTCGTTAGAGGGGGTATAGAGGGATTTTTCATTTTCAAAATTACCTCAAAATCAAATATGACTTGGCACGCAACATGGTGGGGTGCAGAATATTCATTTCCATCTGACTAACAATAATTCGTCAACAGAAATAATTGTCGGGTCGTCTGAAGGGGTATAGAGGGATTTTACATTTTCAAAATGACTTCAAAAATCAAATATGACTTGGCACGCATCATGGTGGGGTACAGAATATCCATTTCCATCTCAATAACAATAATTTGTCAAAAGAAATCATTGTCGGGACGTCAGAGGGGGTATAGAGGGATTTCTCATTTTCAAAATTACTTCAAAAATCTAATATGACTTGGCACGCATCATAGTGGTGTGCACAGTATCCATATATATCTAAATAATAACAATTCGTCAACAGAAATCATTGTCGGGTCGTCAGAGGGGGTATAGAGGGATTTCTCATTTTCAAAATTACTTCAAAAATCTAATATAACTTGGCACTCATCATATTGGGGTGCAAAGTATCCATGTCCATCTGAATAAAAATAATTCGTCAACAGAAATCATTGTCGGGTCGTCAGAGGGGGTATGAGGGATTTTTCAAAAACAAAATGATTTTAAAAATGAAATATGACAAGGCACGCATCATGGCGGGGTGCAGAATATCCATTTCTATCTGACTAACATTAATTCGTCAACATAAATCATTGTCGTGTCCTCAGAGGGGTTATGGAGGGATTTTTCATTTTCAAAATTACTTCAAAAATCTAATATGACTTGGCACGCATCTTGGTGGGATGCAAAGTATCCATGTCCATCTGAATAACAATAATTCGTCAATTTAAATTATTGTCGTGTCGTCAGAGGGGGTATAGAGGTATTTCTCATTTTCAAAATTACTTCAAAAATCTAATATGACTTGGCACGCATCATAGTGGTGTGCAAAGTATTCATATATATCTAAATAACAATAATTCGTCAACAGAAATCATTGTCGGGTCGTCAGAGGGGGTATAGAGGGATTTTTCATTTTCAAAATTTCCTCAAAATCAAATATGACTTGGCGCGCAACATGGTGGGGTGCAGAATATCCATTTCCATCTGAATAACAATAATTCGTCAGCAGAAATTTTTGGCGGGTCGTTAGAGGGGATATAGAGGGATTTTTCATTTTCAATATTTCTTCAAAAATCTAATATGACTTGGCACGCATCATGGTGGGGTGCAGAATATCCATTTCCATCTGAATAACAATAATTCGTCAACAGAAATCATTGTCGGGTCGTCAGAGGAGGTATAGAGGGATTTTTCATTTTTAAAATGACTTCAAAAATCTAATATGACTTGGCACACATCATGGTGGGGTGCAAAGTATCCACGTCCATCTGAATAACAATAATTCGTCAACATAAATCATTGTCGTACCGTCAGAGGGGGTATAGAGGGATTTTTCATTTTCAAAATTACTTCAAAAATCAAATATGACTTGGCACGTATCATGATGGAGTGCATAATATCCATTTTCAACTAAATTACAATAATTCGTCAACAGAAATTATTGTCGGGTCGTCAGAGGGGGTATAGAGGGATTTTTCATTTTTAAAATGACTTCAAAAATCTAATATGACTTGGCACGCATCATGGTAGGGTGCAAAGTATCCATGTCCATCTGAATAACAAAAATTTATCAACAGAAATCATTGTCGGGTCGTTAGAGGGGGTATAGAGGGATATTTCATTTTCAAAATTACCTCAAAATTTAATATGACTTGGCACGCAACATGGTGGGGTGCAGAATATCCATGTCCATCTGAATAACAATAATTCTTCAATTTAAATCATTGTCGTGTCGTCAGAGGGGGTATAGAGGTATTTTTCATTTTCAAAATTACTTCAAAAATCTAATATGACTTGGCACGCATCATAATAGGGTGCAGAATATCCATTTCCATCTGAATAATAAGAATTCGTCGACAGAAATAAATTTCGAGTCGTTAGATGGGGTATAGAGGGATTTTTCATTTTCAATATTTCTTCAAAAATCTAATATGACTTGGCACGCATAATGGTGGGGTGCAGAATATCTATTTCCATTTGAATAACAATAATTCGTCGACAGAAATTATTGTCGGGTCGTTAGAGGGGGTATAGAGGGATTTTTCATTTTCAAAATTACCTCAAAATCAAATATAACTTGGCACGCAACATGGTGGGGTGCAGAATATTCATTTCCATCTGACTAACAATAATTCGTCAACAGAAATAATTGTCGGGTCGTCTGAAGGGGTATAGAGGGATTTTACATTTTCAAAATGACTTCAAAAATCAAATATGACTTGGCACGCATCATGGTGGGGTACAGAATATCCATTTCCATCTCAATAACAATAATTTGTCAACAGAAATCATTGTCGGGACGTCAGAGGGGGTATAGAGGGATTTCTCATTTTCAAAATTACTTCAAAAATCTAATATGACTTGGCACGCATCTTGGTGGGATGCAAAGTATCCATGTCCATCTGAATAACAATAATTCGTCAATTTAAATTATTGTCGTGTCGTCAGAGGGGGTATAGAGGTATTTCTCATTTTCAAAATTACTTCAAAAATCTAATATGACTTGGCACGCATCATAGTGGTGTGCAAAGTATTCATATATATCTAAATAACAATAATTCGTCAACAGAAATCATTGTCGGGTCGTCAGAGGGGGTATAGAGGGATTTTTCATTTTCAAAATTTCCTCAAAATCAAATATGACTTGGCGCGCAACATGGTGGGGTGCAGAATATCCATTTCCATCTGAATAACAATAATTCGTCAGCAGAAATTTTTGGCGGGTCGTTAGAGGGGATATAGAGGGATTTTTCATTTTCAATATTTCTTCAAAAATCTAATATGACTTGGCACGCATCATGGTGGGGTGCAGAATATCCATTTCCATCTGAATAACAATAATTCGTCAACAGAAATCATTGTCGGGTCGTCAGAGGAGGTATAGAGGGATTTTTCATTTTTAAAATGACTTCAAAAATCTAATATGACTTGGCACACATCATGGTGGGGTGCAAAGTATCCACGTCCATCTGAATAACAATAATTCGTCAACATAAATCATTGTCGTACCGTCAGAGGGGGTATAGAGGGATTTTTCATTTTCAAAATTACTTCAAAAATCAAATATGACTTGGCACGTATCATGATGGAGTGCATAATATCCATTTTCAACTAAATTACAATAATTCGTCAACAGAAATTATTGTCGGGTCGTCAGAGGGGGTATAGAGGGATTTTTCATTTTTAAAATGACTTCAAAAATCTAATATGACTTGGCACGCATCATGGTAGGGTGCAAAGTATCCATGTCCATCTGAATAACAAAAATTTATCAACAGAAATCATTGTCGGGTCGTTAGAGGGGGTATAGAGGGATATTTCATTTTCAAAATTACCTCAAAATTTAATATGACTTGGCACGCAACATGGTGGGGTGCAGAATATCCATTTCCATCTGAATAACAATAATTCGTCAGCAGAAATTTTTGGCGGGTCGTTAGAGGGGATATAGAGGGATTTTTCATTTTCAATATTTCTTCAAAAATCTAATATGACTTGGCACGCATCATGGTGGGGTGCAAAATATCCATTTCCATCTAAATAACAATAATTCGTCAACAGAAATCATTGTCGGGTCGTCAGAGGGGGTATAGAGGGATTTTTCATTTTCAAAATTACCTCAAAATCAAATATGACTTGGCACGCAACATGGTGGGGTGCAGAATATCCATTTCCATCTGAATAACAATAAATTATCAACAGAAATCATTGTTGGGTCATTAGAGGGGAAATAGAGGGATTTTTCATTTTCAATATATCTTCAAAAATCCAATATGACTTGGCACGCATCATGGTGGGGTGCAAAGTATCCATGTACATCTGAATAACAATAATTCTTCAATTTAAATCATTGTCGTGTCGTCAGAGGGGGTATAGAGGTATTTTTCATTTTCAAAATTACTTCAAAAATCTAATATGACTTGGCACGCATCATAATAGGGTGCAGAATATCCATTTCCATCTGAATAATAAGAATTCGTCGACAGAAATAAATTTCGAGTCGTTAGATGGGGTATAGAGGGATTTTTCATTTTCAATATTTCTTCAAAAATCTAATATGACTTGGCACGCATCATGGTGGGGTGCAGAATATCCATTTCCATCTCAATAACAATAATTCGTCAACAGAAATCATTGTCGGGTCGTCAGAGGGGGTATAGAGGGATTTTTCATTTTCAAAATTACTTCAAAAATCTAATATTACCTGGCACGCATCATGGTGGGGTGCAGAATATCCATATCTATCTGAATAACAATAATTCCTTAACAGAAATTATTGTTGTGTCGTCAGAGGGGGTATAGAGGGATTATTCATTTTCAAATTTACTTCATAAATCAAATATGACTTGGCACGCATCATGGTGGGTTGCAAAGTATCCATGTCCATCTGAATAACGATAATTCGTCAACATAAATCATTGTCGTGTCGTCAGAGGGGGTATAGAGGGATTTTTCATTTTCAAAATTACTTCAAAAATCAAATATGACTTGGCACGTATCATGGAGGAGTGCATAATATCCATTTTCATCTAAATTAACAATAATTCGTCAACAGAAATTATTGTCGGGTCGTCAGAGGGGGTTGATGGGAATTTTCTTTTTCAAAACTACTTCAAAAATCGAATATAACTTGGCACGCATCATAGTAAGGTGCAAAATCTACATTTTCATCTGAATAACAATAATTCGTCAACAGAAATCATTGTCGGGTCGTCAGAGGGGGTATAGAGGGATTATTCATTACTAAAATGACTTCAAAAATCAAATAGGACTTGGCACGCATCATGGTGGGGTACAGAATATCCATTTCCATCTCAATAACAATAATTTGTCAACAGAAATCATTGTCGGGTCGTCAGAGGGGGTATAGAGGGATTTTTCATTTTCAAAATTACTTCAAAAATCTAATATTACTTGGCACGCATCATGGTGGGGTGCAGAATATCCATATCTATCTGAATAACAATAATTCCTTAACAGAAATTATTGTTGTGTCGTCAGAGGGGGTATAGAGGGATTATTCAGTTTCAAATTTACTTCATAAATCAAATATGACTTGGCACGCATCATGGTGGGTTGCAAAGTATCCATGTCCATCTGAATAACGATAATTCGTCAACATAAATCATTGTCGTGTCGTCAGAGGGGGTATAGAGGGATTTTTCATTTTCAAAATTACTTCAAAAATCAAATATGACTTGGCACGTATCATGGAGGAGTGCATAATATCCATTTTCATCTAAATAACAATAATTCGTCAACAGAAATTATTGTCGAGTCGTCAGAGGGGGTTGAAGGGAATTTTCTTTTTCAAAACTAATTCAAAAATCGAATATAACTTGGCACGCATCATAGTAAGGTGCAAAATCTTCATTTTCATCTGAATAACAATAATTCGTCAACAGAAATCATTGTCGGGTCGTCAGAGGGGGTATAGAGGGATGTTTCATTTTCAAAACTACCTCAAAATCAAATATGACTTGGCACGCAACATGGTGGGGTGCAGAATATCCATTTCCATCTGAATAACAATAATTCGTCAACAGAAATTTTTGGCGGGTCGTTAGAGGGGATATAGAGGGATTTTTAATTTTCAATATTTCTTCAAAAATCTAATATGACTTGGCACGCATCATGGTGGGGTGCAGAATATCCATTTCCATCTGAATAACAATGATTCGTCAACAGAAATCATTGTCGGGTCGTCGGAGGGGGTATAGAGGGATTTTTCATTTTCAAAATTACTTCAAAAATCTAATATGACTTGGCACGCATCATGGTGGGGTGCAAAGTATCCATGTCCATCTGAATAACAATAATTCGTCAACATAAATCATTGTCGTGTCGTCAGAGGGGGTATAGGGGGATTTTTCATTTTCAAAATTACTTCAAAAATCAAATATGACTTGGCACGTATCATGATGGAGTGCATAATATCCATTTTCATCTAAATTACAATAATTCGTCAACAGAAATCATTGTCGGGTCGTAAGAGGGGGTATAGGGGGATTTTTCATTTTCTATATTTCTACAAATATCTAATATCACTTGGCACGCATCATGGTGGGGTGCAGAATATCCAGTTCCATCTGAACAACAATAATTCATCAACAGAAATCATTGACGGGTCGTTGGAGAGGGTATAGAGTGATTTTTCATTTTCAAAATTTCTTCAAAAATCTAATATGACTTGGCACGCATTATGGTGGGGTGCAGAATATCTATTTCCATCTGAATAACAATAAATTATCAACAGAAATCATTGTCGGGTCGTTAGAGGGGGAATAGAGGGATTTTTCATTTTCAATATATCTTCAAAAATCCAATATGACTTGGCACGCATCATGGTGGGGTGCAAAGTATCCATGTCCATCTGAATAACAATAATTCTTCAATTTAAATCATTGTCGTGTCGTCAGAGGGGGTATAGAGGTATTTTTCATTTTCAAAATTACTTCAAAAATCTAATATGACTTGGCACGCATCATAATAGGGTGCAGAATATCCATTTCCATCTGAATAACAAGAATTCGTCGACAGAAATCAATTTCGAATCGTTAGATGGGCTATAGAGGGATTTTTCATTTTCAATATTTCTTCAAAAATCTAATATGACTTGGCACGCATAATGGTGGGGTGCAGAATATCTATTTCCATTTGAATAACAATAATTCGTCGACAGAAATTATTGTCGGGTCGTTAGAGAGGGTATAGAGGGATTTTTCATTTTTAAAATTACCTCAAAATCAAATATGACTTGGCACGCAACATGGTGGGGTGCAGAATATTCATTTCCTTCTGAATAACATTAACTCGTCAACAGAAATCAATGTCGGGTCGTTAGAGGGGGTATAGAGGGATTTTTCATTTTCAATATTTCTTCAAAAATTTAATATGACTTGGCCCGCATCATGGTGGGGTGCAGAATATTCATTTCCATCTGACTAACAATAATTCGTCAACAGAAATCATTGTCGGGTCGTCAGAAGGGGTATAGAGGGATTTTACATTTTCAAAATGACTTCAAAAATCAAATATGACTTGGCACGCATCATGGTGGGGTACAAAAAATCCATTTCCATCTCAATAACAATAATTTGTCAACAGAAATCATTGTCGGGACGTCAGAGGGGGTATAGAGGTATTTCTCATTTTCAAAATGACTTCAAAAATCTAATATTACTTGGCACGCACCATGGTGGGGTGCAGATTATCCATATCTATCTGAATAACAATAATTCCTTAACAGAAATTATTGTTGTGTCGTCAGAGGGGGTATAGAGGGATTATTCATTTTCAAATTTACTTCATGAATCAAATATGACTTGGCACGCATCATGGTGGGTTGCAAAGTATCCATGTGCATCTGAATAACGATAATTCGTCAACATAAATCATTGTCGTGTCGTCAGAGGGGGTATAGAGGGATTTTTCATTTTCAAAATTACTTCAAAAATCAAATATGACTTGGCACGTATCATGGAGGAGTGCATAATATCCATTTTCATCTAAATAACAATAATTCGTCAACAGAAATTATTGTCGGGTCGTCAGAGGGGGTTGAAGGGAATTTTCTTTTTCAAAACTACTTCAAAAATCGAATATAACTCGGCACGCATCATAGTAAGGTGCAAAATCTTCATTTTCATCTGAATAACAATAATTCGTCAACAGAAATCATTGTCGGGTCGTCAGAGGGGGTATAGAGGGATTTTTCATTTTCAAAATGACTTCAAAAATCTAATATGACTTGGCACGCATCATGGTGGGGTACAGAATATCCATTTTCATCTCAATAACAATAATTTGTCAACAGAAATCATTGTCGGGTCGTCAGAGGGGGTATAGAGGGATTTTTCATTATCAAAATGACTTCAAAAATCTAATATGACTTGGCACGCATCATGGTGGGGTGCCGCATATCCATTTCCATCTGAATAACAATAATTTATCAACAGAAATCATTGTCGGGTCGTTAGAGGGGGTATAGAGGGATTTTTCATTTTCAATATATCTTCAAAAATCTAATATGACTTGGCACGCATCATGGTGGGGTGCAGGATATCCACCTCCATCTGAATAACAATAATTTATCAACAGAAATCATTGTCGGGTCGTTAGAGGGGGTATAGAGGGATTTTTCATTTTCAATATATCTTCAAAAATCTAATATGACTTGGCACGCATCATGGTGGGGTGCAAAGTATCCATTTCCATCTGAATAACAAGAATTCGTCAACAGAAATCAATGTCGGGTCGTTAGATGGGGTATAGAGGGATTTTTCATTTTCAATATTTCTTCAAAAATTTAATATGACTTGGCCCGCATCATGGTGGGGTGCAGAATATTCATTTCCATCTGACTAACAATAATTCGTCAACAGAAATCATTGTCGGGTCGTCAGAAGGGGTATAGAGGGATTTTACATTTTCAAAATGACTTCAAAAATCAAATATGACTTGGCACGCATCATGGTGGGGTACAAAAAATCCATTTCCATCTCAATAACAATAATTTGTCAACAGAAATCATTGTCGGGACGTCAGAGGAGGTATAGAGGGATTTCTCTTTTTCAAAATTACTTCAAAAATCTAATATGACTTGGCACGCATCATAGTGGTGTGCACAGTATCCATATATATCTAAATAATAATAATTCGTCAACAGAAATCATTGTCGGGTCGTTAGAGGGGGTATAGAGGGATTTCCCATTTTCAATATATCTTCAAAAATCTAATATAACTTGGCACTCATCATATTGGGGTGCAAAGTATCCATGTCCATCTGAATAAAAATAATTCGTCAACAGAAATCATTGTCGGGTCGTCAGAGGGGGTATAGAGGGATTTTTCATTTTCAAAATTACTTCAAAAATCTAATATAACTTGGCACGCATCATAGTGGGGTGCAAAGTATCCATGTCCATCTGAATAACAATAATTCGTCAACATAAATCATTGTCGTGTCGTCAGAGGGGGTATAGAGGGATTTTTCATTTTCAAAATTACTTCAAAAATCAAATATGACTTGGCACGTATCACGATGGAGTGCATAATATCCATTTTCATCTAAATTACAATAATTCGTCAACAGAAATTATTGTCGGGTCGTCAGAGGGGGTATAGAATGATTTTTCATTTTCAAAATGACTTCAAAAATCTAATATGACTTGGCACGCATCATGGTGGGGTGCCAAATATCCATTTCCATCTGAATAACAATAATCTATCAACAGAAATCATTGTCGGGTCGTTAGAGGGGGTATAGAGGGATTTTTCATTTTCAATATATCTTCAAAAATCTAATATGACTTGGCACGCATCATGGTGGGGTGCAAAGTATCCATGTCCATCTGAATAACAAAAATTTATCAACAGAAATCATTGTCGGGTCGTTAGAGGGGGTATAGAGGGATTTTTCATTTTCAAAATTACCTCAAAATTTAATATGACTTGGCACGCAACATGGTGGGGTGCAGAATATCCATTTCCATCTGACTAACAATAATTCGTCAGCAGAAATTTTTGGCGGGTCGTTAGAGGGGATATAGAGGGATTTTTCATTTTCAATATTTCTTCAAAAATCTAATATGACTTGGCACGCATCATGGTGGGGTGCAAAATATCCATTTCCATCTGAATAACAATAATTCGTCAACAGAAATCATTGTCGGGTCGTCAGAGGGGGTATAGAGGGATTTTTCATTTTCAAAATTACCTCAAAATCAAATATGACTTGGCACGCAACATGGTGGGGTGCAGAATATCCATTTCCATCTGAATAACAATAATTCGTCAGCAGAAATTTTTGGCGGGTCGTTAGAGGGGATATAGAGGGATTTTTCATTTTCAATATTTCTTCAAAAATCTAATATGACTTGGCACGCATCATGGTGGGGTGCAGAATATCCATTTCCATCTGAATAACAATAATTTGTCAACAGAAATCATTGTCGGGTCGTCAGAGGGGGTATAGAGGGATTTTTCATTTTCAAAATTACTTCAAAAATCTAATATGACTTGGCACGCATCATGGTGGGGTGCAAAGTATCCATGTCCATCTGAATAACAATAATTCGTCAACATAAATCATTGTCGTGTCGTCAGAGGGGGTATAGAGGGATTTTTCATTTTCAAAATTACTTCAAAAATCAAATATGACTTGGCACGTATCATGATGGAGTGCATAATATCCATTTTCATCTAAATAACAATAACTCGTCAACAGAAATCATTGTCGGGTCGTTAGAGGGGGTATAGAGGGATTTTTCATTTTCAATATTTCTTCAAAAATCTTATATGAATTGGCACGCATCATGGTGGGGTGCAGAATATCCATTTCCATCTCAATAACAATAATTTGTCAACAGAAATCATTGTCGGGTCGTCAGAGGGGGTATAGAGGGATTTTTCATTTTCAAAATTACTTCAAAAATCTAATATTACCTGGCACGCATCATGGTGGGGTGCAGAATATCCATATCTATCTGAATAACAATAATTCCTTAACAGAAATTATTGTTGTGTCGTCAGAGGGGGTATAGAGGGATTATTCATTTTCAAATTTACTTCATAAATCAAATATGACTTGGCACGCATCATGGTGGGTTGCAAAGTATCCATGTCCATCTGAATAACGATAATTCGTCAACATAAATCATTGTCGTGTCGTCAGAGGGGGTATAGAGGGATTTTTCATTTTCAAAATTACTTCAAAAATCAAATATGACTTGGCACGTATCGTGGAGGAGTGCATAATATCCATTTTCATCTAAATAACAATAATTCGTCAACAGAAATTATTGTCGGGTCGTCAGAGGGGGTTGAAGGGAATTTTCTTTTTCAAAACTACTTCAAAAATCGAATATAACTTGGCACGCATCATAGTAAGGTGCAAAATCTTCATTTTCATCTGAATAACAATAATTCGTCAACAGAAATCATTGTCGGGTCGTCAGAGGGGGTATAGAGGGATTATTCATTACTAAAATGACTTCAAAAATCAAATATGACTTGGCACGCATCATGGTGGGGTACAGAATATCCATTTCCATCTCAATAACAATAATTTGTCAACAGAAATCATTGTCGGGTCGTCAGAGGGGGTATAGAGGGATTTTTCATTTTCAAAATTACTTCAAAAATCTAATATTACTTGGCACGCATCATGGTGGGGTGCAGAATATCCATATCTATCTGAATAACAATAATTACTTAACAGAAATTATTGTTGTGTCGTCAGAGGGGGTATAGAGGGATTATTCAGTTTCAAATTTACTTCATAAATCAAATATGACTTGGCACGCATCTTGGTGGGTTGCAAAGTATCCATGTCCATCTGAATAACGATAATTCGTCAACATAAATCATTGTCGTGTCGTCAGAGGGGGTATAGAGGGATTTTTCATTTTCAAAATTACTTCAAAAATCAAATATGACTTGGCACGTATCATGGAGGAGTGCATAATATCCATTTTCATCTAAATAACAATAATTCGTCAACAGAAATTATTGTCGGGTCGTCAGAGGGGGTTGAAGGGAATTTTCTTTTTCAAAACTAATTCAAAAATCGAATATAACTTGGCACGCATCATAGTAAGGTGCAAAATCTTCATTTTCATCTGAATAACAATAATTCGTCAACAGAAATCATTGTCGGGTCGTCAGAGGGGGTATAGAGGGATTTTTCATTTTCAAAACTACCTCAAAATCAAATATGACTTGGCACGCAACATGGTGGGTGCAGAATATCCATTTCCATCTGAATAACAATAATTCGTCAGCAGAAATTTTTGGCGGGTCGTTAGAGGGGATATAGAGGGATTTTTAATTTTCAATATTTCTTCAAAAATCTAATATGACTTGGCACGCATCATGGTGGGGTGCAGAATATCCATTTCCATCTGAATAACAATAATTTGTCAACAGAAATCATTGTCGGGTCGTCAGAGGGGGTATAGAGGGATTTTTCATTTTCAAAATTACTTCAAAAATCTAATATGACTTGGCACGCATCATGGTGGGGTGCAAAGTATCCATGTCCATCTGAATAACAATAATTCGTCAACATAAATCATTGTCGTGTCGTCAGAGGGGGTATAGAGGGATTTTTCATTTTCAAAATTACTTCAAAAATCAAATATGACTTGGCACGTATCATGATGGAGTGCATAATATCCATTTTCATCTAAATAACAATAACTCGTCAACAGAAATCATTGTCGGGTCGTTAGAGGGGGTATAGAGGGATTTTTCATTTTCAATATTTCTTCAAAAATCTTATATGAATTGGCACGCATCATGGTGGGGTGCAGAATATCCATTTCCATCTCAATAACAATAATTTGTCAACAGAAATCATTGTCGGGTCGTCAGAGGGGGTATAGAGGGATTTTTCATTTTCAAAATTACTTCAAAAATCTAATATTACCTGGCACGCATCATGGTGGGGTGCAGAATATCCATATCTATCTGAATAACAATTATTCCTTAACAGAAATTATTGTTGTGTCGTCAGAGGGGGTATAGAGGGATTATTCAGTTTCAAATTTACTTCATAAATCAAATATGACTTGGCACGCATCATGGTGGGTTGCAAAGTATCCATGTCCATCTGAATAACGATAATTCGTCAACATAAATCATTGTCGTGTCGTCAGAGGGGGTATAGAGGGATTTTTCATTTTCAAAATTACTTCAAAAATCAAATATGACTTGGCACGTATCATGGAGGAGTGCATAATATCCATTTTCATCTAAATAACAATAATTCGTCAACAGAAATTATTGTCGGGTCGTCAGAGGGGGTTGAAGGGAATTTTCTTTTTCAAAACTACTTCAAAAATCGAATATAACTTGGCACGCATCATAGTAAGGTGCAAAATCTTCATTTTCATCTGAATAACAATAATTCGTCAACAGAAATCATTGTCGGGTCGTCAGAGGGGGTATAGAGGGATTATTCATTACTAAAATGACTTCAAAAATCAAATATGACTTGGCACGCATCATGGTGGGGTACAGAATATCCATTTCCATCTCAATAACAATAATTTGTCAACAGAAATCATTGTCGGGTCGTCAGAGGGGGTATAGAGGGATTTTTCATTTTCAAAATTACTTCAAAAATCTAATATTACTTGGCACGCATCATGGTGGGGTGCAGAATATCCATATCTATCTGAATAACAATAATTACTTAACAGAAATTATTGTTGTGTCGTCAGAGGGGGTATAGAGGGATTATTCAGTTTCAAATTTACTTCATAAATCAAATATGACTTGGCACGCATCATGGTGGGTTGCAAAGTATCCATGTCCATCTGAATAACGATAATTCGTCAACATAAATCATTGTCGTGTCGTCAGAGGGGGTATAGAGGGATTTTTCATTTTCAAAATTACTTCAAAAATCAAATATGACTTGGCACGTATCATGGAGGAGTGCATAATATCCATTTTCATCTGAATAACAATAATTCGTCAACAGAAATTATTGTCGGGTCGTCAGAGGGGGTTGAAGGGAATTTTCTTTTTCAAAACTAATTCAAAAATCGAATATAACTTGGCACGCATCATAGTAAGGTGCAAAATCTTCATTTTCATCTGAATAACAATAATTCGTCAACAGAAATCATTGTCGGGTCGTCAGAGGGGGTATAGAGGGATTTTTCATTTTCAAAACTACCTCAAAATCAAATATGACTTGGCACGCAACATGGTGGGTGCAGAATATCCATTTCCATCTGAATAACAATAATTCGTCAGCAGAAATTTTTGGCGGGTCGTTAGAGGGGATATAGAGGGATTTTTAATTTTCAATATTTCTTCAAAAATCTAATATGACTTGGCACGCATCATGGTGGGGTGCAGAATATCCATGTCCATCTGAATAACAATGATTCGTCAACAGAAATCATTGTCGGGTCGTCAGAGGGGGTATAGAGGGATTTTTCATTTTCAAAATTACCTCAAAATTTAATATGACTTGGCACGCAACATGGTGGGGGCAGAATATTCATTTTCATCTGAATAACAATAACTCGTCAACAGAAATCATTGTCGGGTCGTTAGAGGGGGTATAGAGGGATTTTTCATTTTCGATATTTCTTCAAAAATCTTATATGAATTGGCACGCATCATAGTGGGGTGCAGAATATCCATTTCCATCTCAATAACAATAATTTGTCAACAGAAATCATTGTCGGGTCGTCAGAGAGGGTATAGAGGGATTTTTCATTTTCAAAATTACTTCAAAAATCTAATATTACCTGGCACGCATCATGGTGGGGTGCAGAATATCCATATCTATCTGAATAACAATAATTCCTTAACAGAAATTATTGTTGTGTCGTCAGAGGGGGTATAGAGGGATTATTCATTTTCAAATTTACTTCATAAATCAAATATGACTTGGCACGCATCATGGTGGGTTGCAAAGTATCCATGTCCATCTGAATAACGATAATTCGTCAACATAAATCATTGTCGTGTCGTCAGAGGGGGTATAGAGGGATTTTTCATTTTCCAAATTACTTCAAAAATCAAATATGACTTGGCACGTATCATGGAGGAGTGCATAATATCCATTTTCATCTAAATAACAATAATTCGTCTACAGAAATTATTGTCGGGTCGTCAGAGGGGGTTGAAGGGAATTTTCTTTTTCAAAACTACTTCAAAAATCGAATATAACTTGGCACGCATCATAGTAAGGTGCAAAATCTACATTTTCATCTGAATAACAATAATTCGTCAACAGAAATCATTGTCGGGTCGTCAGAGGGGGTATAGAGGGATTATTCATTACTAAAATGACTTCAAAAATCAAATATGACTTGGCACGCATCATGGTGGGGTACAGAATATCCATTTCCATCTCAATAACAATAATTTGTCAACAGAAATCATTGTCGGGTCGTCAGAGGGGGTATAGAGGGATTTTTCATTTTCAAAATTACTTCAAAAATCTAATATTACTTGGCACGCATCATGGTGGGGTGCAGAATATCCATATCTATCTGAATAACAATAATTCCTTAACAGAAATTATTGTTGTGTCGTCAGAGGGGGTATAGAGGGATTATTCAGTTTCAAATTTACTTCATAAATCAAATATGACTTGGCACGCATCATGGTGGGTTGCAAAGTATCCATGTCCATCTGAATAACGATAATTCGTCAACATAAATCATTGTCGTGTCGTCAGAGGGGGTATAGAGGGATTTTTCATTTTCAAAATTACTTCAAAAATCAAATATGACTTGGCACGTATCATGGAGAAGTGCATAATATCCATTTTCATCTAAATAACAATAATTCGTCAACAGAAATTATTGTCGAGTCGTCAGAGGGGGTTGAAGGGAATTTTCTTTTTCAAAACTAATTCAAAAATCGAATATAACTTGGCACGCATCATAGTAAGGTGCAAAATCTTCATTTTCATCTGAATAACAATAATTCGTCAACAGAAATCATTGTCGGGTCGTCAGAGGGGGTATAGAGGGATGTTTCATTTTCAAAACTACCTCAAAATCAAATATGACTTGGCACGCAACATGGTGGGGTGCAGAATATCCATTTCCATCTGAATAACAATAATTCGTCAGCAGAAATTTTTGGCGGGTCGTTAGAGGGGATATAGAGGGATTTTTAATTTTCAATATTTCTTCAAAAATCTAATATGACTTGGCACGCATCATGGTGGGGTGCAGAATATCCATTTCCATCTGAATAACAATGATTCGTCAACAGAAATCATTGTCGGGTCGTCGGAGGGGGTATAGAGGGATTTTTCATTTTCAAAATTACTTCAAAAATCTAATATGACTTGGCACGCATCATGGTGGGGTGCAAAGTATCCATGTCCATCTGAATAACAATAATTCGTCAACATAAATCATTGTCGTGTCGTCAGAGGGGGTATAGGGGGATTTTTCATTTTCAAAATTACTTCAAAAATCAAATATGACTTGGCACGTATCATGATGGAGTGCATAATATCCATTTTCATCTAAATTACAATAATTCGTCAACAGAAATCATTGTCGGGTCGTAAGAGGGGGTATAGGGGGATTTTTCATTTTCTATATTTCTACAAATATCTAATATCACTTGGCACGCATCATGGTGGGGTGCAGAATATCCAGTTCCATCTGAACAACAATAATTCATCAACAGAAATCATTGACGGGTCGTTGGAGAGGGTATAGAGTGATTTTTCATTTTCAAAATTTCTTCAAAAATCTAATATGACTTGGCACGCATTATGGTGGGGTGCAGAATATCTATTTCCAACTGAATAACAATAAATTATCAACAGAAATCATTGTCGGGTCGTTAGAGGGGGAATAGAGGGATTTTTCATTTTCAATATATCTTCAAAAATCCAATATGACTTGGCACGCATCATGGTGGGGTGCAAAGTATCCATGTCCATCTGAATAACAATAATTCTTCAATTTAAATCATTGTCGTGTCGTCAGAGGGGGTATAGAGGTATTTTTCATTTTCAAAATTACTTCAAAAATCTAATATGACTTGGCACGCATCATAATAGGGTGCAGAATATCCATTTCCATCTGAATAACAAGAATTCGTCGACAGAAATCAATTTCGAATCGTTAGATGGGGTATAGAGGGATTTTTCATTTTCAATATTTCTTCAAAAATCTAATATGACTTGGCACGCATAATGGTGGGGTGCAGAATATCTATTTCCATTTGAATAACAATAATTCGTCGACAGAAATTATTGTCGGGTCGTTAGAGAGGGTATAGAGGGATTTTTCATTTTCAAAATTACCTCAAAATCAAATATGACTTGGCACGCAACATGGTGGGGTGCAGAATATTCATTTCCTTCTGAATAACATCAATTCGTCAACAGAAATCAATGTCGGGTCGTTAGAGGGGGTATAGAGGGATTTTTCATTTTCAATATTTCTTCAAAAATTTAATATGACTTGGCCCGCATCATGGTGGGGTGCAGAATATTCATTTCCATCTGACTAACAATAATTCGTCAACAGAAATCATTGTCGGGTCGTCAGAAGGGGTATAGAGGGATTTTACATTTTCAAAATGACTTCAAAAATCAAATATGACTTGGCACGCATCATGGTGGGGTACAAAAAATCCATTTCCATCTCAATAACAATAATTTGTCAACAGAAATCATTGTCGGGACGTCAGAGGGGGTATAGAGGTATTTCTCATTTTCAAAATGACTTCAAAAATCTAATATTACTTGGCACGCACCATGGTGGGGTGCAGATTATCCATATCTATCTGAATAACAATAATTCCTTAACAGAAATTATTGTTGTGTCGTCAGAGGGGGTATAGAGGGATTATTCATTTTCAAATTTACTTCATGAATCAAATATGACATGGCACGCATCATGGTGGGTTGCAAAGTATCCATGTGCATCTGAATAACGATAATTCGTCAACATAAATCATTGTCGTGTCGTCAGAGGGGGTATAGAGGGATTTTTCATTTTCAAAATTACTTCAAAAATCAAATATGACTTGGCACGTATCATGGAGGAGTGCATAATATCCATTTTCATCTAAATAACAATAATTCGTCAACAGAAATTATTGTCGGGTCGTCAGAGGGGGTTGAAGGGAATTTTCTTTTTCAAAACTACTTCAAAAATCGAATATAACTCGGCACGCATCATAGTAAGGTGCAAAATCTTCATTTTCATCTGTATAACAATAATTCGTCAACAGAAATCATTGTCGGGTCGTCAGAGGGGGTATAGAGGGATTTTTCATTTTCAAAATGACTTCAAAAATCTAATATGACTTGGCACGCATCATGGTGGGGTACAGAATATCCATTTTCATCTCAATAACAATAATTTGTCAACAGAAATCATTGTCGGGTCGTCAGAGGGGGTATAGAGGGATTTTTCATTATCAAAATGACTTCAAAAATCTAATATGACTTGGCACGCATCATGGTGGGGTGCCGCATATCCATTTCCATCTGAATAACAATAATTTATCAACAGAAATCATTGTCGGGTCGTTAGAGGGGGTATAGAGGGATTTTTCATTTTCAATATATCTTCAAAAATCTAATATGACTTGGCACGCATCATGGTGGGGTGCAGGATATCCACCTCCATCTGAATAACAATAATTTATCAACAGAAATCATTGTCGGGTCGTTAGAGGGGGTATAGAGGGATTTTTCATTTTCAATATATCTTCAAAAATCTAATATGACTTGGCACGCATCATGGTGGGGTGCAAAGTATCCATTTCCATCTGAATAACAAGAATTCGTCAACAGAAATCAATGTCGGGTCGTTAGATGGGGTGTAGAGGGATTTTTCATTTTCAATATTTCTTCAAAAATTTAATATGACTTGGCCCGCATCATGGTGGGGTGCAGAATATTCATTTCCATCTGACTAACAATAATTCGTCAACAGAAATCATTGTCGGGTCGTCAGAAGGGGTATAGAGGGATTTTACATTTTCAAAATGACTTCAAAAATCAAATATGACTTGGCACGCATCATGGTGGGGTACAAAAAATCCATTTCCATCTCAATAACAATAATTTGTCAACAGAAATCATTGTCGGGACGTCAGAGGGGGTATAGAGGGATTTCTCTTTTTCAAAATTACTTCAAAAATCTAATATGACTTGGCACGCATCATAGTGGTGTGCACAGTATCCATATATATCTAAATAATAATAATTCGTCAACAGAAATCATTGTCGGGTCGTCAGAGGGGGTATAGAGGGATTATTCATTACTAAAATGACTTCAAAAATCAAATATGACTTGGCACGCATCATGGTGGGGTACAGAATATCCATTTCCATCTCAATAACAATAATTTGTCAACAGAAATCATTGTCGGGTCGTCAGAGGGGGTATAGAGGGATTTTTCATTTTCAAAATTACTTCAAAAATCTAATATTACTTGGCACGCATCATGGTGGGGTGCAGAATATCCATATCTATCTGAATAACAATAATTACTTAACAGAAATTATTGTTGTGTCGTCAGAGGGGGTATAGAGGGATTATTCAGTTTCAAATTTACTTCATAAATCAAATATGACTTGGCACGCATCATGGTGGGTTGCAAAGTATCCATGTCCATCTGAATAACGATAATTCGTCAACATAAATCATTGTCGTGTCGTCAGAGGGGGTATAGAGGGATTTTTCATTTTCAAAATTACTTCAAAAATCAAATATGACTTGGCACGTATCATGGAGGAGTGCATAATATCCATTTTCATCTAAATAACAATAATTCGTCAACAGAAATTATTGTCGGGTCGTCAGAGGGGGTTGAAGGGAATTTTCTTTTTCAAAACTAATTCAAAAATCGAATATAACTTGGCACGCATCATAGTAAGGTGCAAAATCTTCATTTTCATCTGAATAACAATAATTCGTCAACAGAAATCATTGTCGGGTCGTCAGAGGGGGTATAGAGGGATTTTTCATTTTCAAAACTACCTCAAAATCAAATATGACTTGGCACGCAACATGGTGGGTGCAGAATATCCATTTCCATCTGAATAACAATAATTCGTCAGCAGAAATTTTTGGCGGGTCGTTAGAGGGGATATAGAGGGATTTTTAATTTTCAATATTTCTTCAAAAATCTAATATGACTTGGCACGCATCATGGTGGGGTGCAGAATATCCATGTCCATCTGAATAACAATGATTCGTCAACAGAAATCATTGTCGGGTCGTCAGAGGGGGTATAGAGGGATTTTTCATTTTCAAAATTACCTCAAAATTTAATATGACTTGGCACGCAACATGGTGGGGGCAGAATATTCATTTTCATCTGAATAACAATAACTCGTCAATAGAAATCATTGTCGGGTCGTTAGAGGGGGTATAGAGGGATTTTTCATTTTCAATATTTCTTCAAAAATCTTATATAAATTGGCACGCATCATGGTGGGGTGCAGAATATCCATTTCCATCTCAATAACAATAATTTGTCAACAGAAATCATTGTCGGGTCGTCAGAGAGGGTATAGAGGGATTTTTCATTTTCAAAATTACTTCAAAAATCTAATATTACCTGGCACGCATCATGGTGGGGTGCAGAATATCCATATCTATCTGAATAACAATAATTCCTTAACAGAAATTATTGTTGTGTCGTCAGAGGGGGTATAGAGGGATTATTCATTTTCAAATTTACTTCATAAATCAAATATGACTTGGCACGCATCATGGTGGGTTGCAAAGTATCCATGTCCATCTGAATAACGATAATTCGTCAACATAAATCATTGTCGTGTCGTCAGAGGGGGTATAGAGGGATTTTTCATTTTCCAAATTACTTCAAAAATCAAATATGACTTGGCACGTATCATGGAGGAGTGCATAATATCCATTTTCATCTAAATAACAATAATTCGTCTACAGAAATTATTGTCGGGTCGTCAGAGGGGGTTGAAGGGAATTTTCTTTTTCAAAACTACTTCAAAAATCGAATATAACTTGGCACGCATCATAGTAAGGTGCAAAATCTACATTTTCATCTGAATAACAATAATTCGTCAACAGAAATCATTGTCGGGTCGTCAGAGGGGGTATAGAGGGATTATTCATTACTAAAATGACTTCAAAAATCAAATATGACTTGGCACGCATCATGGTGGGGTACAGAATATCCATTTCCATCTCAATAACAATAATTTGTCAACAGAAATCATTGTCGGGTCGTCAGAGGGGGTATAGAGGGATTTTTCATTTTCAAAATTACTTCAAAAATCTAATATTACTTGGCACGCATCATGGTGGGGTGCAGAATATCCATATCTATCTGAATAACAATAATTCCTTAACAGAAATTATTGTTGTGTCGTCAGAGGGGGTATAGAGGGATTATTCAGTTTCAAATTTACTTCATAAATCAAATATGACTTGGCACGCATCATGGTGGGTTGCAAAGTATCCATGTCCATCTGAATAACGATAATTCGTCAACATAAATCATTGTCGTGTCGTCAGAGGGGGTATAGAGGGATTTTTCATTTTCAAAATTACTTCAAAAATCAAATATGACTTGGCACGTATCATGGAGGAGTGCATAATATCCATTTTCATCTAAATAACAATAATTCGTCAACAGAAATTATTGTCGAGTCGTCAGAGGGGGTTGAAGGGAATTTTCTTTTTCAAAACTAATTCAAAAATCGAATATAACTTGGCACGCATCATAGTAAGGTGCAAAATCTTCATTTTCATCTGAATAACAATAATTCGTCAACAGAAATCATTGTCGGGTCGTCAGAGGGGGTATAGAGGGATGTTTCATTTTCAAAACTACCTCAAAATCAAATATGACTTGGCACGCAACATGGTGGGGTGCAGAATATCCATTTCCATCTGAATAACAATAATTCGTCAGCAGAAATTTTTGGCGGGTCGTTAGAGGGGATATAGAGGGATTTTTAATTTTCAATATTTCTTCAAAAATCTAATATGACTTGGCACGCATCATGGTGGGGTGCAGAATATCCATTTCCATCTGAATAACAATGATTCGTCAACAGAAATCATTGTCGGGTCGTCGGAGGGGGTATAGAGGGATTTTTCATTTTCAAAATTACTTCAAAAATCTAATATGACTTGGCACGCATCATGGTGGGGTGCAAAGTATCCATGTCCATCTGAATAACAATAATTCGTCAACATAAATCATTGTCGTGTCGTCAGAGGGGGTATAGGGGGATTTTTCATTTTCAAAATTACTTCAAAAATCAAATATGACTTGGCACGTATCATGATGGAGTGCATAATATCCATTTTCATCTAAATTACAATAATTCGTCAACAGAAATCATTGTCGGGTCGTAAGAGGGGGTATAGGGGGATTTTTCATTTTCTATATTTCTACAAATATCTAATATCACTTGGCACGCATCATGGTGGGGTGCAGAATATCCAGTTCCATCTGAACAACAATAATTCATCAACAGAAATCATTGACGGGTCGTTGGAGAGGGTATAGAGTGATTTTTCATTTTCAAAATTTCTTCAAAAATCTAATATGACTTGGCACGCATTATGGTGGGGTGCAGAATATCTATTTCCATCTGAATAACAATAAATTATCAACAGAAATCATTGTCGGGTCGTTAGAGGGGGAATAGAGGGATTTTTCATTTTCAATATATCTTCAAAAATCCAATATGACTTGGCACGCATCATGGTGGGGTGCAAAGTATCCATGTCCATCTGAATAACAATAATTCTTCAATTTAAATCATTGTCGTGTCGTCAGAGGGGGTATAGAGGTATTTTTCATTTTCAAAATTACTTCAAAAATCTAATATGACTTGGCACGCATCATAATAGGGTGCAGAATATCCATTTCCATCTGAATAACAAGAATTCGTCGACAGAAATTAATTTCGAATCGTTAGATGGGGTATAGAGGGATTTTTCATTTTCAATATTTCTTCAAAAATCTAATATGACTTGGCACGCATAATGGTGGGGTGCAGAATATCTATTTCCATTTGAATAACAATAATTCGTCGACAGAAATTATTGTCGGGTCGTTAGAGAGGGTATAGAGGGATTTTTCATTTTCAAAATTACCTCAAAATCAAATATGACTTGGCACGCAACATGGTGGGGTGCAGAATATTCATTTCCTTCTGAATAACATTAATTCGTCAACAGAAATCAATGTCGGGTCGTTAGAGGGGGTATAGAGGGATTTTTCATTTTCAATATTTCTTCAAAAATTTAATATGACTTGGCCCGCATCATGGTGGGGTGCAGAATATTCATTTCCATCTGACTAACAATAATTCGTCAACAGAAATCATTGTCGGGTCGTCAGAAGGGGTATAGAGGGATTTTACATTTTCAAAATGACTTCAAAAATCAAATATGACTTGGCACGCATCATGGTGGGGTACAAAAAATCCATTTCCATCTCAATAACAATAATTTGTCAACAGAAATCATTGTCGGGACGTCAGAGGGGGTATAGAGGTATTTCTCATTTTCAAAATGACTTCAAAAATCTAATATTACTTGGCACGCACCATGGTGGGGTGCAGATTATCCATATCTATCTGAATAACAATAATTCCTTAACAGAAATTATTGTTGTGTCGTCAGAGGGGGTATAGAGGGATTATTCATTTTCAAATTTACTTCATGAATCAAATATGACATGGCACGCATCATGGTGGGTTGCAAAGTATCCATGTGCATCTGAATAACGATAATTCGTCAACATAAATCATTGTCGTGTCGTCAGAGGGGGTATAGAGGGATTTTTCATTTTCAAAATTACTTCAAAAATCAAATATGACTTGGCACGTATCATGGAGGAGTGCATAATATCCATTTTCATCTAAATAACAATAATTCGTCAACAGAAATTATTGTCGGGTCGTCAGAGGGGGTTGAAGGGAATTTTCTTTTTCAAAACTACTTCAAAAATCGAATATAACTCGGCACGCATCATAGTAAGGTGCAAAATCTTCATTTTCATCTGAATAACAATAATTCGTCAACAGAAATCATTGTCGGGTCGTCAGAGGGGGTATAGAGGGATTTTTCATTTTCAAAATGACTTCAAAAATCTAATATGACTTGGCACGCATCATGGTGGGGTACAGAATATCCATTTTCATCTCAATAACAATAATTTGTCAACAGAAATCATTGTCGGGTCGTCAGAGGGGGTATAGAGGGATTTTTCATTATCAAAATGACTTCAAAAATCTAATATGACTTGGCACGCATCATGGTGGGGTGCCGCATATCCATTTCCATCTGAATAACAATAATTTATCAACAGAAATCATTGTCGGGTCGTTAGAGGGGGTATAGAGGGATTTTTCATTTTCAATATATCTTCAAAAATCTAATATGACTTGGTACGCATCATGGTGGGGTGCAGGATATCCACCTCCATCTGAATAACAATAATTTATCAACAGAAATCATTGTTGGGTCGTTAGAGGGGGTATAGAGGGATTTTTCATTTTCAATATATCTTCAAAAATCTAATATGACTTGGCACGCATCATGGTGGGGTGAAAAGTATCCATTTCCATCTGAATAACAAGAATTCGTCAACAGAAATCAATGTCGGGTCGTTAGATGGGGTATAGAGGGATTTTTCATTTTCAATATTTCTTCAAAAATTTAATATGACTTGGCCCGCATCATGGTGGGGTGCAGAATACTCATTTCCATCTGACTAACAATAATTCGTCAACAGAAATCATTGTCGGGTCGTCAGAAGGGGTATAGAGGGATTTTACATTTTCAAAATGACTTCAAAAATCAAATATGACTTGGCACGCATCATGGTGGGGTACAAAAAATCCATTTCCATCTCAATAACAATAATTTGTCAACAGAAATCATTGTCGGGACGTCAGAGGGGGTATAGAGGGATTTCTCTTTTTCAAAATTACTTCAAAAATCTAATATGACTTGGCACGCATCATAGTGGTGTGCACAGTATCCATATATATCTAAATAATAATAATTCGTCAACAGAAATCATTGTCGGGTCGTTAGAGGGGGTATAGAGGGATTTCCCATTTTCAATATATCTTCAAAAATCTAATATAACTTGGCACTCATCATATTGGGGTGCAAAGTATCCATGTCCATCTGAATAAAAATAATTCGTCAACAGTAATTTTTGGCGGGTCGTTAGAGGGGATATAGAGGGATTTTTAATTTTCAATATTTCTTCAAAAATCTAATATGACTTGGCACGCATCATGGTGGGGTGCAGAATATCCATGTCCATCTGAATAACAATGATTCGTCAACAGAAATCATTGTCGGGTCGTCAGAGGGGGTATAGAGGGATTTTTCATTTTCAAAACTACCTCAAAATCAAATATGACTTGGCACGCAACATGGTGGGTGCAGAATATCCATTTCCATCTGAATAACAATAATTCGTCAGCAGAAATTTTTGGCGGGTCGTTAGAGGGGATATAGAGGGATTTTTAATTTTCAATATTTCTTCAAAAATCTAATATGACTTGGCACGCATCATGGTGGGGTGCAGAATATCCATGTCCATCTGAATAACAATGATTCGTCAACAGAAATCATTGTCGGGTCGTCAGAGGGGGTATAGAGGGATTTTTCATTTTCAAAATTACCTCAAAATTTAATATGACTTGGCACGCAACATGGTGGGGGCAGAATATTCATTTTCATCTGAATAACAATAACTCGTCAACAGAAATCATTGTCGGGTCGTTAGAGGGGGTATAGAGGGATTTTTCATTTTCAATATTTCTTCAAAAATCTTATACGAATTGGCACGCATCATGGTGGGGTGCAGAATATCCATTTCCATCTCAATAACAATAATTTGTCAACAGAAATCATTGTCGGGTCGTCAGAGAGGGTATAGAGGGATTTTTCATTTTCAAAATTACTTCAAAAATCTAATATTACCTGGCACGCATCATGGTGGGGTGCAGAATATCCATATCTATCTGAATAACAATAATTCCTTAACAGAAATTATTGTTGTGTCGTCAGAGGGGGTATAGAGGGATTATTCATTTTCAAATTTACTTCATAAATCAAATATGACTTGGCACGCATCATGGTGGGTTGCAAAGTATCCATGTCCATCTGAATAACGATAATTCGTCAACATAAATCATTGTCGTGTCGTCAGAGGGGGTATAGAGGGATTTTTCATTTTCCAAATTACTTCAAAAATCAAATATGACTTGGCACGTATCATGGAGGAGTGCATAATATCCATTTTCATCTAAATAACAATAATTCGTCTACAGAAATTATTGTCGGGTCGTCAGAGGGGGTTGAAGGGAATTTTCTTTTTCAAAACTACTTCAAAAATCGAATATAACTTGGCACGCATCATAGTAAGGTGCAAAATCTACATTTTCATCTGAATAACAATAATTCGTCAACAGAAATCATTGTCGGGTCGTCAGAGGGGGTATAGAGGGATTATTCATTACTAAAATGACTTCAAAAATCAAATATGACTTGGCACGCATCATGGTGGGGTACAGAATATCCATTTCCATCTCAATAACAATAATTTGTCAACAGAAATCATTGTCGGGTCGTCAGAGGGGGTATAGAGGGATTTTTCATTTTCAAAATTACTTCAAAAATCTAATATTACTTGGCACGCATCATGGTGGGGTGCAGAATATCCATATCTATCTGAATAACAATAATTCCTTAACAGAAATTATTGTTGTGTCGTCAGAGGGGGTATAGAGGGATTATTCAGTTTCAAATTTACTTCATAAATCAAATATGACTTGGCACGCATCATGGTGGGTTGCAAAGTATCCATGTCCATCTGAATAACGATAATTCGTCAACATAAATCATTGTCGTGTCGTCAGAGGGGGTATAGAGGGATTTTTCATTTTCAAAATTACTTCAAAAATCAAATATGACTTGGCACGTATCATGGAGGAGTGCATAATATCCATTTTCATCTAAATAACAATAATTCGTCAACAGAAATTATTGTCGAGTCGTCAGAGGGGGTTGAAGGGAATTTTCTTTTTCAAAACTAATTCAAAAATCGAATATAACTTGGCACGCATCATAGTAAGGTGCAAAATCTTCATTTTCATCTGAATAACAATAATTCGTCAACAGAAATCATTGTCGGGTCGTCAGAGGGGGTATAGAGGGATGTTTCATTTTCAAAACTACCTCAAAATCAAATATGACTTGGCACGCAACATGGTGGGGTGCAGAATATCCATTTCCATCTGAATAACAATAATTCGTCAGCAGAAATTTTTGGCGGGTCGTTAGAGGGGATATAGAGGGATTTTTAATTTTCAATATTTCTTCAAAAATCTAATATGACTTGGCACGCATCATGGTGGGGTGCAGAATATCCATTTCCATCTGAATAACAATGATTCGTCAACAGAAATCATTGTCGGGTCGTCGGAGGGGGTATAGAGGGATTTTTCATTTTCAAAATTACTTCAAAAATCTAATATGACTTGGCACGCATCATGGTGGGGTGCAAAGTATCCATGTCCATCTGAATAACAATAATTCGTCAACATAAATCATTGTCGTGTCGTCAGAGGGGGTATAGGGGGATTTTTCATTTTCAAAATTAGTTCAAAAATCAAGTATGACTTGGCACGTATCATGATGGAGTGCATAATATCCATTTTCATCTAAATTACAATAATTCGTCAACAGAAATCATTGTCGGGTCGTAAGAGGGGGTATAGGGGGATTTTTCATTTTCTATATTTCCACAAATATCTAATATCACTTGGCACGCATCATGGTGGGGTGCAGAATATCCAGTTCCATCTGAACAACAATAATTCATCAACAGAAATCATTGACGGGTCGTTGGAGAGGGTATAGAGTGATTTTTCATTTTCAAAATTTCTTCAAAAATCTAATATGACTTGGCACGCATTATGGTGGGGTGCAGAATATCTATTTCCATCTGAATAACAATAAATTATCAACAGAAATCATTGTCGGGTCGTTAGAGGGGGAATAGAGGGATTTTTCATTTTCAATATATCTTCAAAAATCCAATATGACTTGGCACGCATCATGGTGGGGTGCAAAGTATCCATGTCCATCTGAATAACAATAATTCTTCAATTTAAATCATTGTCGTGTCGTCAGAGGGGGTATAGAGGTATTTTTCATTTTCAAAATTACTTCAAAAATCTAATATGACTTGGCACGCATCATAATAGGGTGCAGAATATCCATTTCCATCTGAATAACAAGAATTCGTCGACAGAAATCAATTTCGAATCGTTAGATGGGGTATAGAGGGATTTTTCATTTTCAATATTTCTTCAAAAATCTAATATGACTTGGCACGCATAATGGTGGGGTGCAGAATATCTATTTCCATTTGAATAACAATAATTCGTCGACAGAAATTATTGTCGGGTCGTTAGAGAGGGTATAGAGGGATTTTTCATTTTCAAAATTACCTCAAAATCAAATATGACTTGGCACGCAACATGGTGGGGTGCAGAATATTCATTTCCTTCTGAATAACATTAATTCGTCAACAGAAATCAATGTCGGGTCGTTAGAGGGGGTATAGAGGGATTTTTCATTTTCAATATTTCTTCAAAAATTTAATATGACTTGGCCCGCATCATGGTGGGGTGCAGAATATTCATTTCCATCTGACTAACAATAATTCGTCAACAGAAATCATTGTCGGGTCGTCAGAAGGGGTATAGAGGGATTTTACATTTTCAAAATGACTTCAAAAATCAAATATGACTTGGCACGCATCATGGTGGGGTACAAAAAATCCATTTCCATCTCAATAACAATAATTTGTCAACAGAAATCATTGTCGGGACGTCAGAGGGGGTATAGAGGTATTTCTCATTTTCAAAATGACTTCAAAAATCTAATATTACTTGGCACGCACCATGGTGGGGTGCAGATTATCCATATCTATCTGAATAACAATAATTCCTTAACAGAAATTATTGTTGTGTCGTCAGAGGGGGTATAGAGGGATTATTCATTTTCAAATTTACTTCATGAATCAAATATGACATGGCACGCATCATGGTGGGTTGCAAAGTATCCATGTGCATCTGAATAACGATAATTCGTCAACATAAATCATTGTCGTGTCGTCAGAGGGGGTATAGAGGGATTTTTCATTTTCAAAATTACTTCAAAAATCAAATATGACTTGGCACGTATCATGGAGGAGTGCATAATATCCATTTTCATCTAAATAACAATAATTCGTCAACAGAAATTATTGTCGGGTCGTCAGAGGGGGTTGAAGGGAATTTTCTTTTTCAAAACTACTTCAAAAATCGAATATAACTCGGCACGCATCATAGTAAGGTGCAAAATCTTCATTTTCATCTGAATAACAATAATTCGTCAACAGAAATCATTGTCGGGTCGTCAGAGGGGGTATAGAGGGATTTTTCATTTTCAAAATGACTTCAAAAATCTAATATGACTTGGCACGCATCATGGTGGGGTACAGAATATCCATTTTCATCTCAATAACAATAATTTGTCAACAGAAATCATTGTCGGGTCGTCAGAGGGGGTATAGAGGGATTTTTCATTATCAAAATGACTTCAAAAATCTAATATGACTTGGCACGCATCATGGTGGGGTGCCGCATATCCATTTCCATCTGAATAACAATAATTTATCAACAGAAATCATTGTCGGGTCGTTAGAGGGGGTATAGAGGGATTTTTCATTTTCAATATATCTTCAAAAATCTAATATGACTTGGTACGCATCATGGTGGGGTGCAGGATATCCACCTCCATCTGAATAACAATAATTTATCAACAGAAATCATTGTCGGGTCGTTAGAGGGGGTATAGAGGGATTTTTCATTTTCAATATATCTTCAAAAATCTAATATGACTTGGCACGCATCATGGTGGGGTGCAAAGTATCCATTTCCATCTGAATAACAAGAATTCGTCAACAGAAATCAATGTCGGGTCGTTAGATGGGGTATAGAGGGATTTTTCATTTTCAATATTTCTTCAAAAATTTAATATAACTTGGCCCGCATCATGGTGGGGTGCAGAATACTCATTTCCATCTGACTAACAATAATTCGTCAACAGAAATCATTGTCGGGTCGTCAGAAGGGGTATAGAGGGATTTTACATTTTCAAAATGACTTCAAAAATCAAATATGACTTGGCACGCATCATGGTGGGGTACAAAAAATCCATTTCCATCTCAATAACAATAATTTTTCGACAGAAATCATTGTCGGGACGTCAGAGGGGGTATAGAGGGATTTCTCTTTTTCAAAATTACTTCAAAAATCTAATATGACTTGGCACGCATCATAGTGGTGTGCACAGTATCCATATATATCTAAATAATAATAATTCGTCAACAGAAATCATTGTCGGGTCGTTAGAGGGGGTATAGAGGGATTTCCCATTTTCAATATATCTTCAAAAATCTAATATAACTTGGCACTCATCATATTGGGGTGCAAAGTATCCATGTCCATCTGAATAAAAATAATTCGTCAACAGAAATCATTGTCGGGTCGTCAGAGGGGGTATAGAGGGATTTTTCATTTTCAAAATTACTTCAAAAATCTAATATAACTTGGCACGCATCATGGTGGGGTGCAAAGTATCCATGTCCATCTGAATAACAATAATTCGTCAACATAAATCATTGTCGTGTCGTCAGAGGGGGTATAGAGGGATTTTTCATTTTCAAAATTACTTCAAAAATCAAATATGACTTGGCACGTATCACGATGGAGTGCATAATATCCATTTTCATCTAAATTACAATAATTCGTCAACAGAAATTATTGTCGGGTCGTCAGAGGGGGTATAGAATGATTTTTCATTTTCAAAATGACTTCAAAAATCTAATATGACTTGGCACGCATCATGGTGGGGTGCCAAATATACATTTCCATCTGAATAACAATAATCTATCAACAGAAATCATTGTCGGGTCGTTAGAGGGGGTATAGAGGGATTTTTCATTTTCAATATATCTTCAAAAATCTAATATGACTTGGCACGCATCATGGTGGGGTGCAAAGTATCCATGTCCATCTGAATAACAAAAATTTATCAACAGAAATCATTGTCGTGTCGTTAGAGGGGGTATAGAGGGATTTTTCATTTTCAAAATTACCTCAAAATTTAATATGACTTGGCACGCATCATGGTGGGGTGCAAAATATCCATTTCCATCTGAATAACAATAATTCGTCAACAGAAATCATTGTCGGGTCGTCAGAGGGGGTATAGAGGGATTTTTCATTTTCAAAATTACCTCAAAATCAAATATGACTTGGCACGCAACATGGTGGGGTGCAGAATATCCATTTCCATCTGAATAACAATAATTCGTCAGCAGAAATTTTTGGCGGGTCGTTAGAGGGGATATAGAGGGATTTTTCATTTTCAATATTTCTTCAAAAATCTAATATGACTTGGCACGCATCATGGTGGGGTGCAGAATATCCATGTCCATCTGAATAACAATGATTCGTCAACAGAAATCATTGTCGGGTCGTCAGAGGGGGTATAGAGGGATTTTTCATTTTCAAAATTACCTCAAAATTTAATATGACTTGGCACGCAACATGGTGGGGGCAGAATATTCATTTTCATCTGAATAACAATAACTCGTCAACAGAAATCATTGTCGTGTCGTCAGAGGGGGTATAGAGGGATTTTTCATTTTCAAAATTACTTCAAAAATCAAATATGACTTGGCACGTATCATGATGGAGTGCATAATATCCATTTTCAACTAAATAACAATAACTCGTCAACAGAAATCATTGTCGGGTCGTTAGAGGGGGTATAGAGGGATTTTTCATTTTCAATATTTCTTCAAAAATCTTATATGAATTGGCACGCATCATGGTGGGGTGCAGAATATCCATTTCCATCTCAATAACAATAATTTGTCAACAGAAATCATTGTCGGGTCGTCAGAGGGGGTATAGAGGGATTTTTCATTTTCAAAATTACTTCAAAAATCTAATATTACCTGGCACGCATCATGGTGGGGTGCAGAATATCCATATCTATCTGAATAACAATAATTCCTTAACAGAAATTATTGTTGTGTCGTCAGAGGGGGTATAGAGGGATTATTCATTTTCAAATTTACTTCATAAATCAAATATGACTTGGCACGCATCATGGTGGGTTGCAAAGTATCCATGTCCATCTGAATAACGATAATTCGTCAACAAAAATCATTGTCGTGTCGTCAGAGGGGGTATAGAGGGATTTTTCATTTTAAAAATTACTTCAAAAATCAAATATGACTTGGCACGTATCATGGAGGAGTGCATAATATCCATTTTCATCTAAATAACAATAATTCGTCAACAGAAATTATTGTCGGGTCGTCAGAGGGGGTTGAAGGGAATTTTCTTTTTCAAAACTACTTCAAAAATCGAATATAACTTGGCACGCATCATAGTAAGGTGCAAAATCTTCATTTTCATCTGAATAACAATAATTCGTCAACAGAAATCATTGTCGGGTCGTCAGAGGGGGTATAGAGGGATTATTCATTACTAAAATGACTTCAAAAATCAAATATGACTTGGCACGCATCATGGTGGGGTACAGAATATCCATTTCCATCTCAATAACAATAATTTGTCAACAGAAATCATTGTCGGGTCGTCAGAGGGGGTATAGAGGGATTTTTCATTTTCAAAATTACTTCAAAAATCTAATATTACTTGGCACGCATCATGGTGGGGTGCAGAATATCCATATCTATCTGAATAACAATAATTACTTAACAGAAATTATTGTTGTGTCGTCAGAGGGGGTATAGAGGGATTATTCAGTTTCAAATTTACTTCATAAATCAAATATGACTTGGCACGCATCATGGTGGGTTGCAAAGTATCCATGTCCATCTGAATAACGATAATTCGTCAACATAAATCATTGTCGTGTCGTCAGAGGGGGTATAGAGGGATTTTTCATTTTCAAAATTACTTCAAAAATCAAATATGACTTGGCACGTATCATGGAGGAGTGCATAATATCCATTTTCATCTAAATAACAATAATTCGTCAACAGAAATTATTGTCGGGTCGTCAGAGGGGGTTGAAGGGAATTTTCTTTTTCAAAACTAATTCAAAAATCGAATATAACTTGGCACGCATCATAGTAAGGTGCAAAATCTTCATTTTCATCTGAATAACAATAATTCGTCAACAGAAATCATTGTCGGGTCGTCAGAGGGGGTATAGAGGGATTTTTCATTTTCAAAACTACCTCAAAATCAAATATGACTTGGCACGCAACATGGTGGGGTGCAGAATATCCATTTCCATCTGAATAACAATAATTCGTCAGCAGAAATTTTTGGCGGGTCGTTAGAGGGGATATAGAGGGATTTTTAATTTTCAATATTTCTTCAAAAATCTAATATGACTTGGCACGCATCATGGTGGGGTGCAGAATATCCATGTCCATCTGAATAACAATGATTCGTCAACAGAAATCATTGTCGGGTCGTCAGAGGGGGTATAGAGGGATTTTTCATTTTCAAAATTACCTCAAAATTTAATATGACTTGGCACGCAACATGGTGGGGGCAGAATATTCATTTTCATCTGAATAACAATAACTCGTCAACAGAAATCATTGTCGGGTCGTTAGAGGGGGTATAGAGGGATTTTTCATTTTCAATATTTCTTCAAAAATCTTATATGAATTGGCACGCATCATGGTGGGGTGCAGAATATCCATTTCCATCTCAATAACAATAATTTGTCAACAGAAATCATTGTCGGGTCGTCAGAGAGGGTATAGAGGGATTTTTCATTTTCAAAATTACTTCAAAAATCTAATATTACCTGGCACGCATCATGGTGGGGTGCAGAATATCCATATCTATCTGAATAACAATAATTCCTTAACAGAAATTATTGTTGTGTCGTCAGAGGGGGTATAGAGGGATTATTCATTTTCAAATTTACTTCATAAATCAAATATGACTTGGCACGCATCATGGTGGGTTGCAAAGTATCCATGTCCATCTGAATAACGATAATTCGTCAACATAAATCATTGTCGTGTCGTCAGAGGGGGTATAGAGGGATTTTTCATTTTCCAAATTACTTCAAAAATCAAATATGACTTGGCACGTATCATGGAGGAGTGCATAATATCCATTTTCATCTAAATAACAATAATTCGTCTACAGAAATTATTGTCGGGTCGTCAGAGGGGGTTGAAGGGAATTTTCTTTTTCAAAACTACTTCAAAAATCGAATATAACTTGGCACGCATCATAGTAAGGTGCAAAATCTACATTTTCATCTGAATAACAATAATTCGTCAACAGAAATCATTGTCGGGTCGTCAGAGGGGGTATAGAGGGATTATTCATTACTAAAATGACTTCAAAAATCAAATATGACTTGGCACGCATCATGGTGGGGTACAGAATATCCATTTCCATCTCAATAACAATAATTTGTCAACAGAAATCATTGTCGGGTCGTCAGAGGGGGTATAGAGGGATTTTTCATTTTCAAAATTACTTCAAAAATCTAATATTACTTGGCACGCATCATGGTGGGGTGCAGAATATCCATATCTATCTGAATAACAATAATTCCTTAACAGAAATTATTGTTGTGTCGTCAGAGGGGGTATAGAGGGATTATTCAGTTTCAAATTTACTTCATAAATCAAATATGACTTGGCACGCATCATGGTGGGTTGCAAAGTATCCATGTCCATCTGAATAACGATAATTCGTCAACATAAATCATTGTCGTGTCGTCAGAGGGGGTATAGAGGGATTTTTCATTTTCAAAATTACTTCAAAAATCAAATATGACTTGGCACGTATCATGGAGGAGTGCATAATATCCATTTTCATCTAAATAACAATAATTCGTCAACAGAAATCATTGTCGGGTCGTCAGAGGGGGTATAGAGGGATGTTTCATTTTCAAAACTACCTCAAAATCAAATATGACTTGGCACGCAACATGGTGGGGTGCAGAATATCCATTTCCATCTGAATAACAATAATTCGTCAGCAGAAATTTTTGGCGGGTCGTTAGAGGGGATATAGAGGGATTTTTAATTTTCAATATTTCTTCAAAAATCTAATATGACTTGGCACGCATCATGGTGGGGTGCAGAATATCCATTTCCATCTGAATAACAATGATTCGTCAACAGAAATCATTGTCGGGTCGTCGGAGGGGGTATAGAGGGATTTTTCATTTTCAAAATTACTTCAAAAATCTAATATGACTTGGCACGCATCATGGTGGGGTGCAAAGTATCCATGTCCATCTGAATAACAATAATTCGTCAACATAAATCATTGTCGTGTCGTCAGAGGGGGTATAGGGGGATTTTTCATTTTCAAAATTACTTCAAAAATCAAATATGACTTGGCACGTATCATGATGGAGTGCATAATATCCATTTTCATCTAAATTACAATAATTCGTCAACAGAAATCATTGTCGGGTCGTAAGAGGGGGTATAGGGGGATTTTTCATTTTCTATATTTCTACAAATATCTAATATCACTTGGCACGCATCATGGTGGGGTGCAGAATATCCAGTTCCATCTGAACAACAATAATTCATCAACAGAAATCATTGACGGGTCGTTGGAGAGGGTATAGAGTGATTTTTCATTTTCAAAATTTCTTCAAAAATCTAATATGACTTGGCACGCAATATGGTGGGGTGCAGAATATCTATTTCCATCTGAATAACAATAAATTATCAACAGAAATCATTGTCGGGTCGTTAGAGGGGGAATAGAGGGATTTTTCATTTTCAATATATCTTCAAAAATCCAATATGACTTGGCACGCATCATGGTGGGGTGCAAAGTATCCATGTCCATCTGAATAACAATAATTCTTCAATTTAAATCATTGTCGTGTCGTCAGAGGGGGTATAGAGGTATTTTTCATTTTCAAAATTACTTCAAAAATCTAATATGACTTGGCACGCATCATAATAGGGTGCAGAATATCCATTTCCATCTGAATAACAAGAATTCGTCGACAGAAATCAATTTCGAATCGTTAGATGGGGTATAGAGGGATTTTTCATTTTCAATATTTCTTCAAAAATCTAATATGACTTGGCACGCATAATGGTGGGGTGCAGAATATCTATTTCCATTTGAATAACAATAATTCGTCGACAGAAATTATTGTCGGGTCGTTAGAGAGGGTATAGAGGGATTTTTCATTTTCAAAATTACCTCAAAATCAAATATGACTTGGCACGCAACATGGTGGGGTGCAGAATATTCATTTCCTTCTGAATAACATTAATTCGTCAACAGAAATCAATGTCGGGTCGTTAGAGGGGGTATAGAGGGATTTTTCATTTTCAATATTTCTTCAAAAATTTAATATGACTTGGCCCGCATCATGGTGGGGTGCAGAATATTCATTTCCATCTGTCTAACAATAATTCGTCAACAGAAATCATTGTCGGGTCGTCAGAAGGGGTATAGAGGGATTTTACATTTTCAAAATGACTTCAAAAATCAAATATGACTTGGCACGCATCATGGTGGGGTACAAAAAATCCATTTCCATTTTAATAACAATAATTTGTCAACAGAAATCATTGTCGGGACGTCAGAGGGGGTATAGAGGTATTTCTCATTTTCAAAATGACTTCAAAAATCTAATATTACTTGGCACGCACCATGGTGGGGTGCAGATTATCCATATCTATCTGAATAACAATAATTCCTTAACAGAAATTATTGTTGTGTCGTCAGAGGGGGTATAGAGGGATTATTCATTTTCAAATTTACTTCATGAATCAAATATGACATGGCACGCATCATGGTGGGTTGCAAAGTATCCATGTGCATCTGAATAACGATAATTCGTCAACATAAATCATTGTCGTGTCGTCAGAGGGGGTATAGAGGGATTTTTCATTTTCAAAATTACTTCAAAAATCAAATATGACTTGGCACGTATCATGGAGGAGTGCATAATATCCATTTTCATCTAAATAACAATAATTCGTCAACAGAAATTATTGTCGGGTCGTCAGAGGGGGTTGAAGGGAATTTTCTTTTTCAAAACTACTTCAAAAATCGAATATAACTCGGCACGCATCATAGTAAGGTGCAAAATCTTCATTTTCATCTGAATAACAATAATTCGTCAACAGAAATCATTGTCGGGTCGTCAGAGGGGGTATAGAGGGATTTTTCATTTTCAAAATGACTTCAAAAATCTAATATGACTTGGCACGCATCATGGTGGGGTACAGAATATCCATTTTCATCTCAATAACAATAATTTGTCAACAGAAATCATTGTCGGGTCGTCAGAGGGGGTATAGAGGGATTTTTCATTTTCAAAATGACTTCAAAAATCTAATATGACTTGGCACGCATCATGGTGGGGTGCCGCATATCCATTTCCATCTGAATAACAATAATTTATCAACAGAAATCATTGTCGGGTCGTTAGAGGGGGTATAGAGGGATTTTTCATTTTCAATATATCTTCAAAAATCTAATATGACTTGGCACGCATCATGGTGGGGTGCAGGATATCCACCTCCATCTGAATAACAATAATTTATCAACAGAAATCATTGTCGGGTCGTTAGAGGGGGTATAGAGGGATTTTTCATTTTCAATATATCTTCAAAAATCTAATATGACTTGGCACGCATCATGGTGGGATGCAAAGTATCCATTTCCATCTGAATAACAAGAATTCGTCAACAGAAATCAATGTCGGGTCGTTAGATGGGGTATAGAGGGATTTTTCATTTTCAATATTTCTTCAAAAATCTAATATGACATGGCACGCATAATGGTGGGGTGCAGAATATCTATTTCCATCTGAATAACAATAATTTGTCAACAGAAATCATTGTCGGGTCGTCAGAGGGGGTATAGAGGGATTTTGCATTTTCAAAATTACCTCAAAATGAAATATGACTTGGCACGCATCATGGTGGGGTGCAGAATATCCAGTTCCATCTGAACAACAATAATTCGTCAACAGAAATCATTGACGGGTCGTTGGAGAGGGTATAGAGTGATTTTTCATTTTCAAAATTTCTTCAAAAATCTAATATGACTTGACACGCATTATGGTGGGGTGCAGAATATCCATTTCCATCTGAATAACAATAAATTATCAACAAAAATCATTGTCGGGTCGTTAGAGGGGGTATAGAGGGATTTTTCATTTTCAATATATCTTCAAATATCCAATATGACTTGGCACGCATCATGGTGGGGTGCAAAGTATCCATGTCCATCTGAATAACAATAATTCTTCAATTTAAATCATTGTCGTGTCGTCAGAGGGGGTATAGAGGTATTTTTCATTTTCAAAATTACTTCAAAATCAAATATGACTTGGCACGCAATATGGTGGGGTGCAGAATATTCATTTCCTTCTGAATAACAATAATTCGTCAACATAAATCATTGTCGGGTCGTTAGAGGGGGTATAGAGGGATTTTTCATTTTCAATATTTCTTCAAAAATCCAATATGACTTGGCCCGCATCATGGTGGGGTGCAGAATATTCATTTCCATCTGACTAACAATAATTCGTCAACAGAAATCATTGTCGGGTCGTCAGAAGGGGTATAGAGGGATTTTACATTTTCAAAATTACTTCAAAAATCTAATATGACTTGGCACGCATCATAGTGGTGTGCAAAGTATCCATATATATCTAAATAACAACAATTCGTCAACAGAAATCATTGTCGGGTCGTTAGAGGGGGTATAGAGGGATTTTCCATTTTCAATATATCTTCAAAAATCTAATATAACTTGGCACTCATCATATTGGGGTGCAAAGTATCCATGTCCATCTGAATAAAAATAATTCGTCAACAGAAATCATTGTCGGGTCGTCAGAGGGGGTATAGAGGGATTTTTCATAAACAAAATGATTTCAAAAATCAAATATGACAAGGCACGCATCATGGCGGGGTGCAGAATATCCATTTCTATCTGACTAACATTAATTCGTCAACATAAATCATTGTCGTGTCGTCAGAGGGGGTATAGACGTATTTCTCATTTTCAAAATTACTTCAAAAATCTAATATGACTTGGCACGCATCACAGTGGTGTGCAAAGTATCCATATATATCTAAATAACAATAATTCGTCAATAGAAATCATTGTCGGGACGTCAGAGGGGGTATAGAGGGATTTTTCATTTTCAAAATTACCTCAAAATCAAATATGACTTGGCACGCAACATGGTTTGGTGCAGAATATCCATTTCCATCTGAATAACAATAATTCGTCAGCAGAAATCATTGTCGGGTCGTTAGAGGGGATATAGAGGGATTTTTCATTTTCAATATTTCTTCAAAAATCTAATATGACTTGGCACGCATCATGGTGGGGTGCAGAATATCCATTTCCATCTGAATAACAATAATTCGTCAACAGAAATCATTGTCGGGTCGTCAGAGGGGGTATAGAGGGATTTTTAATTTTCAAAATTACTTCAAAAATCTAATATGACTTGGCACGCATCATGGTGGGGTGCAAAGTATCCATGTCCATCTGAATAACAATAATTCGTCAACAGAAATTATTGTCGGGTCGTCAGAGGGGGTTAAAGGGAATTTTTATTTTCAAAATTACTTCAAAAATCGAATATAACTTGGCACGCAGCTTAGTAGGGTGCAAAATATTCATTTCCATCTGAATAACAATAATTCGTCAACAGGAATCATTGTCGGGTCGTCAGAGGGGGTATAGAGGGATTTCTCATTATCAAAATGACTTCAAAAATCAAATATGACTTGGCACGCATCATAGTAGGGTGCAGAATATATATTTCCATCTGAATAACAAGAATTCGTCAACAGAAATCATTGTCGGGTCGTCAGAGGGGGTATAGAGGGATTTTTCAAAAACAAAATGATTTCAAAAATCAAATATGACAAGGCACGCATCATGGCGGGGTGCAGAATATCCATTTCTATCTGACTAACATTAATTCGTAAACATAAATCAGTGTCGTGTCGTCAGAGGGGTTATGGAGGGATTTTTCATTTTCAAAATTACTTCAAAAATCTAATATGACTTGGCACGCATCTTGGTGGGATGCAAAGTATCCATGTCCATCTGAATAACAATAATTCGTCAATTTAAATCATTGTCGTGTCGTCAGAGGGGGTATAGAGGTATTTCTCATTTTCAAAATTACTTCAAAAATCTAATATGACTTGGCACGCATCATAGTGGTGTGCAAAGTGTCCATATATATCTAAATAACAATAATTCGTCAACAGAAATCATTGTCGGGTCGTCAGAGGGGGTATAGAGGGATTTTTCATTTTCAAAACTACCTCAAAATCAAATATGACTTGGCACGCAACATGATGGGGTGCAGTATATCCATTTCCATCTGAATAAAAATAATTCGTCAGCAGAAATTTTTGGGTGTCGTTAGAGGGGATGTAGAGGGATTTTTCATTTTCAATATTTCTTCAAAAATCTAATATGACTTGGCACGCATCATGGTGGGGTGCAGAATATCCATTTCCATCTGAATAACAATAATTCGTCAACAGAAATCATTGTCGGGTCGTCAGAGGGGGTATAGAGGGATTTTTCATTTTCAAAATTACTTCAAAAATCTAATATGACTTGGCACGCATCATGGTGGGGTGCAAAGTATCCATGTCCATCTGAATAACAATAATTCGTCAACATAAATCATTGTCGTGTCGTCAGAGGGGGTATAGAGGGATTTTTCATTTTCAAAATTTCTTCAAAAATCTAATATGACTTGGCACGCATCATGGTGTGGTACAGAATATCCATTTCCATCTCAATAACAATAATTTGTCAACAGAATTCATTGTCGGGTCGTTAGAGGGGGTATAGGGGGATTTTTCATTTTCTATATTTCTACAAATATCTAATATCACTTGGCACGCATCATGGTGGGGTGCAGAATATCCAGTTCCATCTGAACAACAATAATTCATCAACAGAAATCATTGACGGGTCGTTGGAGAGGGTATAGAGTGATTTTTCATTTTCGAAATTTTTTCAAAAATCTAATATGACTTGGCACGCATTATGGTGGGGTGCAGAATATCCATTTCCATCTGAATAACAATAAATTATCAACAGAAATCATTGTCGGGTCATTAGAGGGGGAATAGAGGGATTTTTCATTTTCAATATATCTTCAAAAATCCAATATGACTTGGCACGCATCATGGTGGGGTGCAAAGTATCCATGTCCATCTGAATAACAATAATTCTTCAATTTAAATCATTGTCGTGTCGTCAGAGGGGGTATAGAGGTATTCTTCATTTTCAAAATTACTTCAAAAATCTAATATGACTTGGCACGCATCATAATAGGGTGCAGAATATCCATTTCCATCTGAATAACAATAAATTATCAACAGAAATCATTGTCGGGTCATTAGAGGGGGAATAGAGGGATTTTTCATTTTCAATATATCTTCAAAAATCCAATATGACTTGGCACGCATCATGGTGGGGTGCAAAGTATCCATGTCCATCTGAATAACAATAATTCTTCAATTTAAATCATTGTCGTGTCGTCAGAGGGGGTATAGAGGTATTTTTCATTTTCAAAATTACTTCAAAAATCTAATATGACTTGGCACGCATCATAATAGGGTGCAGAATATCCATTTCCATCTGAATAACAAGAATTCGTCGACAGAAATCAATTTCGAGTCGTTAGATGGGGTATAGAGGGATTTTTCATTTTCAATATTTCTTCAAAAATCTAATATGACTTGGCACGCATAATGGTGGGGTGCAGAATATCTATTTCCATTTGAATAACAATAATTCGTCGACAGAAATTATTGTCGGGTCGTTAGAGGGGGTATAGAGGGATTTTTCATTTTCAAATTTACCTCAAAATCAAATATGACTTGGCACGCAACATGGTGGGGTGCAGAATATTCATTTCCTTCTGAATAACAATAATTCGTCAACAGAAATCATTGTCGGGTCGTTAGAGGGGGTATAGAGGGATTTTTCATTTTCAATATTTCTTCAAAAATTTAATATGACTTGGCCCGCATCATGGTGGGGTGCAGAATATTCATTTCCATCTGACTAACAATAATTCGTTAACAGAAATCATTGTCGGGTCGTCATAAGGGGTATAGAGGGATTTTACATTTTCAAAATGACTTCAAAAATCAAATATGACTTGGCACGCATCATGGTGGGGTACAGAATATCCATTTCCATCTCAATAACAATAATTTGTCAACAGAAATCATTGTCGGGACGTCAGAGGGGGTATAGAGGGATTTCTCATTTTCAAAATTATTTCTAAAATCTAATATGACTTGGCACGCATCATAGTGGTGTGCACAGTATCCATATATATCTAAATAATAATAATTCGTCAACAGAAATCATTGTCGGGTCGTTAGAGGGGGTATAGAGGGATTTCCCATTTTCAATATATCTTCAAAAATCTAATATAACTTGGCACTCATCATATTGGGGTGCAAAGTATCCATGTCCATCTGAATAAAAATAATTCGTCAACAGAAATCATTGTCGGGTCGTCAGAGGGGGTATGAGGGATTTTTCAAAAACAAAATGATTTCAAAAATGAAATATGACAAGGCACGCATCATGGCGGGGTGCAGAATATCCATTTCTATCTGACTAACATTAATTCGTCAACATAAATCATTGTCGTGTCCTCAGAGGGGTTATGGAGGGAATTTTCATTTTCAAAATTACTTCAAAAATCTAATATGACTTGGCACGCATCTTGGTGGGATGCAAAGTATCCATGTCCATCTGAATAACAATAATTCGTCAATTTAAATCATTGTCGTGTCGTCAGAGGGGGTATAGAGGTATTTCTCATTTTCAAAATTACTTCAAAAATCTAATATGACTTGGCACGCATCATAGTGGTGTGCAAAGTGTCCATATATATCTAAATAACAATAATTCGTCAACAGAAATCATTGTCGGGTCGTCAGAGGGGGTATAGAGGGATTTTTCATTTTCAAAACTACCTCAAAATCAAATATGACTTGGCACGCAACATGATGGGGTGCAGAATATCCATTTCCATCTGAATAAAAATAATTCGTCAGCAGAAATTTTTGGGTGTCGTTAGAGAGAGGGATTTTTCATTTTCAATATTTCTTCAAAAATCTAATATGACTTGGCACGCATCATGGTGGGGTGCAGAATATCCATTTCCATCTGAATAACAATAATTCGTCAACAGAAATCATTGTCGGGTCGTCAGAGGGGGTATAGAGGGATTTTTCATTTTCAAAATTACTTCAAAAATCTAATATGACTTGGCACGCATCATGGTGGGGTGCAAAGTATCCATGTCCATCTGAATAACAATAATTCGTCAACATAAATCATTGTCGTGTCGTCAGAGGGGGTATAGAGGGATTTTTCATTTTCAAAATTTCTTCAAAAATCTAATATGACTTGGCACGCATCATGGTGTGGTACAGAATATCCATTTCCATCTCAATAACAATAATTTGTCAACAGAATTCATTGTCGGGTCGTTAGAGGGGGTATAGGGGGATTTTTCATTTTCTATATTTCTACAAATATCTAATATCACTTGGCACGCATCATGGTGGGGTGCAGAATATCCAGTTCCATCTGAACAACAATAATTCATCAACAGAAATCATTGACGGGTCGTTGGAGAGGGTATAGAGTGATTTTTCATTTTCAAATTTTTTTCAAAAATCTAATATGACTTGGCACGCATTATGGTGGGGTGCAGAATATCCATTTCCATCTGAATAACAATAAATTATCAACAGAAATCATTGTCGGGTCATTAGAGGAGGAATAGAGGGATTTTTCATTTTCAATATATCTTCAAAAATCCAATATGACTTGGCACGCATCATGGTGGGGTGCAAAGTATCCATGTCCATCTGAATAACAATAATTCTTCAATTTAAATCATTGTCGTGTCGTCAGAGGGGGTATAGAGGTATTTTTCATTTTCAAAATTACTTCAAAAATCGAATATAACTTGGCACGCAGCTTAGTAGGGTGCAAAATATTCATTCCCATCTGAATAACAATAATTCGTCAACAGGAATCATTGTCGGGTCGTCAGAGGGGGTATAGAGGGATTTCTCATAATCAAAATGACTTCAAAAATCAAATATGACTTGGCACGCATCATAGTAGGGTGCAGAATATATATTTCCATCTGAATAACAAGAATTCGTCAACAGAAATCATTGTCGGGTCGTCAGAGGGGGTATAGAGGGATTTTTCAAAAACAAAATGATTTCAAAAATCAAATATGACAAGGCACGCATCATAGCGGGGTGCAGAATATCCATTTCTATCTGACTAACATTAATTCGTCAACATAAATCAGTGTCGTGTCGTCAGAGGGGTTATGGAGGGATTTTTCATTTTCAAAATTACTTCAAAAATCTAATATGACTTGGCACGCATCTTGGTGGGATGCAAAGTATCCATGTCCATCTGAATAACAATAATTCGTCAATTTAAATCATTGTCGTGTCGTCAGAGGGGGTATAGAGGTATTTCTCATTTTCAAAATTACTTCAAAAATCTAATATGACTTGGCACGCATCATAGTGGTGTGCAAAGTGTCCATATATATCTAAATAACAATAATTCGTCAACAGAAATCATTGTCGGGTCGTCAGAGGGGGTATAGAGGGATTTTTCATTTTCAAAACTACCTCAAAATCAAATATGACTTGGCACGCAACATGATGGGGTGCAGAATATCCATTTCCATCTGAATAAAAATAATTCGTCAGCAGAAATTTTTGGGTGTCGTTAGAGGGGATGTAGAGGGGGTATAGAGGGATTTTTCAAAAACAAAATGATTTCAAAAATCAAATATGACAAGGCACGCATCATAGCGGGGTGCAGAATATCCATTTCTATCTGACTAACATTAATTCGTCAACATAAATCAGTGTCGTGTCGTCAGAGGGGTTATGGAGGGATTTTTCATTTTCAAAATTACTTCAAAAATCTAATATGACTTGGCACGCATCTTGGTGGGATGCAAAGTATCCATGTCCATCTGAATAACAATAATTCGTCAATTCAAATCATTGTCGTGTCGTCAGAGGGGGTATAGAGGTATTTCTCATTTTCAAAATTACTTCAAAAATCTAATATGACTTGGCACGCATCATAGTGGTGTGCAAAGTGTCCATATATATCTAAATAACAATAATTCGTCAACAGAAATCATTGTCGGGTCGTCAGAGGGGGTATAGAGGGATTTTTCATTTTCAAAACTACCTCAAAATCAAATATGACTTGGCACGCAACATGATGGGGTGCAGAATATCCATTTCCATCTGAATAAAAATAATTCGTCAGCAGAAATTTTTGGGTGTCGTTAGAGGGGATGTAGAGGGATTTTTCATTTTCAATATTTCTTCAAAAATCTAATATGACTTGGCACGCATCATGGTGGGGTGCAGAATATCCATTTCCATCTGAATAACAATAATTCGTCAACAGAAATCATTGTCGGGTCGTCAGAGGGGGTATAGAGGGATTTTTCATTTTCAAAATTACTTCAAAAATCTAATATGACTTGGCACGCATCATGGTGGGGTGCAAAGTATCCATGTCCATCTGAATAACAATAATTCGTCAACATAAATCATTGTCGTGTCGTCAGAGGGGGTATAGAGGGATTTTTCATTTTCAAAATTTCTTCAAAAATCTAATATGACTTGGCACGCATCATGGTGTGGTACAGAATATCCATTTCCATCTCAATAACAATAATTTGTCAACAGAATTCATTGTCGGGTCGTTAGAGGGGGTATAGGGGGATTTTTCATTTTCTATATTTCTACAAATATCTAATATCACTTGGCACGCATCATGGTGGGGTGCAGAATATCCAGTTCCATCTGAACAACAATAATTCATCAACAGAAATCATTGACGGGTCGTTGGAGAGGGTATAGAGTGATTTTTCATTTTCAAAATTTTTTCAAAAATCTAATATGACTTGGCACGCATTATGGTGGGGTGCAGAATATCCATTTCCATCTGAATAACAATAAATTATCAACAGAAATCATTGTCGGGTCATTAGAGGGGGAATAGAGGGATTTTTCATTTTCAATATATCTTCAAAAATCCAATATGACTTGGCACGCATCATGGTGGGGTGCAAAGTATCCATGTCCATCTGAATAACAATAATTCTTCAATTTAAATCATTGTCGTGTCGTCAGAGGGGGTATAGAGGTATTTTTCATTTTCAAAATTACTTCAAAAATGTAATATGACTTGGCACGCATCATAATAGGGGGCAGAATATCCATTTCCATCTGAATAACAAGAATTCGTCGACAGAAATCAATTTCGAGTCGTTAGATGGGGTATAGAGGGATTTTTCATTTTCAATATTTCTTCAAAAATCTAATATGACTTGGCACGCATAATGGTGGGGTGCAGAATATCTATTTCCATTTGAATAACAATAATTCGTCGACAGAAATTATTGTCGGGTCGTTAGAGGGGGTATAGAGGGATTTTTCATTTTCAAATTTACCTCAAAATCAAATATGACTTGGCACGCAACATGGTGGGGTGCAGAATATTCATTTCCTTCTGAATAACAATAATTCGTCAACAGAAATCATTGTCGGGTCGTTAGAGGGGGTATAGAGGGATTTTTCATTTTCAATATTTCTTCAAAAATTTAATATGACTTGGCCCGCATCATGGTGGGGTGCAGAATATTCATTTCCATCTGACTAACAATAATTCGTCAACAGAAATCATTGTCGGGTCGTCATAAGGGGTATAGAGGGATTTTACATTTTCAAAATGACTTCAAAAATCAAATATGACTTGGCACGCATCATGGTGGGGTACAGAATATCCATTTCCATCTCAATAACAATAATTTGTCAACAGAAATCATTGTCGGGACGTCAGAGGGGGTATAGAGGGATTTCTCATTTTCAAAATTACTTCAAAAATCTAATATGACTTGGCACGCATCATAGTGGTGTGCACAGTATCCATATATATCTAAATAATAATAATTCGTCAACAGAAATCATTGTCGGGTCGTTAGAGGGGGTATAGAGGGATTTCCCATTTTCAATATATCTTCAAAAATCTAATATAACTTGGCACTCATCATATTGGGGTGCAAAGTATCCATGTCCATCTGAATAAAAATAATTCGTCAACAGAAATCATTGTCGGGTCGTCAGAGGGGGTATGAGGGATTTTTAAAAAACAAAATGATTTCAAAAATGAAATATGACAAGGCACGCATCATGGCGGGGTGCAGAATATCCATTTCTATCTGACTAACATTAATTCGTCAACATAAATCATTGTCGTGTCCTCAGAGGGGTTATGGAGGGATTTTTCATTTTCAAAATTACTTCAAAAATCTAATATGACTTGGCACGCATCTTGGTGGGATGCAAAGTATCCATGTCCATCTGAATAACAATAATTCGTCAATTTAAATCATTGTCGTGTCGTCAGAGGGGGTATAGAGGTATTTCTCATTTTCAAAATTACTTCAAAAATCTAATATGACTTGGCACGCATCATAGTGGTGTGCAAAGTGTCCATATATATCTAAATAACAATAATTCGTCAACAGAAATCATTGTCGGGTCGTCAGAGGGGGTATAGAGGGATTTTTCATTTTCAAAACTACCTCAAAATCAAATATGACTTGGCACGCAACATGATGGGGTGCAGAATATCCATTTCCATCTGAATAAAAATAATTCGTCAGCAGAAATTTTTGGGTGTCGTTAGAGGGGATATAGAGGGATTTTTCATTTTCAATATTTCTTCAAAAATCTAATATGACTTGGCACGCATCATGGTGGGGTGCAGAATATCCATTTCCATCTGAATAACAATAATTCGTCAACTGAAATCATTGTCGGGTCGTCAGAGGGGGTATAGAGGGATTTTTCATTTTCAAAATTACTTCAAAAATCTAATATGACTTGGCACGCATCATGGTGGGGTGCAAAGTATCCATGTCCATCTGAATAACAATAATTCGTCAACATAAATCATTGTCGTGTCGTCAGAGGGGGTATAGAGGGATTTTTCATTTTCAAAATTTCTTCAAACATCTAATATGACTTGGCACGCATCATGGTGTGGTACAGAATATCCATTTACATCTCAATAACAATAATTTGTCAACAGAATTCATTGTCGGGTCGTTAGAGGGGGTATAGGGGGATTTTTCATTTTTTATATTTCTACAAATATCTAATATCACTTGGCACGCATCATGGTGGGGTGCAGAATATCCAGTTCCATCTGAACAACAATAATTCATCAACAGAAATCATTGACGGGTCGTTGGAGAGGGTATAGAGTGATTTTTCATTTTCAAAATTTTTTCAAAAATCTAATATGACTTGGCACGCATTATGGTGGGGTGCAGAATATCCATTTCCATCTGAATAACAATAAATTATCAACAGAAATCATTGTCGGGTCATTAGAGGAGGAATAGAGGGATTTTTCATTTTCAATATATCTTCAAAAATCCAATATGACTTGGCACGCATCATGGTGGGGTGCAAAGTATCCATGTCCATCTGAATAACAATAATTCTTCAATTTAAATCATTGTCGTGTCGTCAGAGGGGGTATAGAGGTATTTTTCATTTTCAAAATTACTTCAAAAATCTAATATGACTTGGCACGCATCATAATAGGGTGCAGAATATCCATTTCCATCTGAATAACAAGAATTCGTCGACAGAAATCAATTTCGAGTCGTTAGATGGGGTATAGAGGGATTTTTCATTTTCAATATTTCTTCAAAAATCTAATATGACTTGGCACGCATCATGGTGGGATGCAAAGTATCCATGTCCATCTGAATAACAATAATTCGCCAATTTAAATCATTGTCGTGTCGTCAGAGGGGGTATAGAGGTATTTCTCATTTTCAAAATTACTTCAAAAATCTAATATGACTTGGCACGCATCACAGTGGTGTGCAAAGTATCCATATATATCTAAATAACAATAATTCGTCAACAGAAATCATTGTCGGGACGTCAGAGGGGGTATAGAGGGATTTTTCATTTTCAAAATTACCTCAAAATCAAATATGACTTGGCACGCAACATGGTTTGGTGCAGAATATCCATTTCCATCTGAATAACAATAATTCGTCAGCAGAAATCATTGTCGGGTCGTTAGAGGGGATATAGAGGGATTTTTCATTTTCAATATTTCTTCAAAAATCTAATATGACTTGGCACGCATCATGGTGGGGTGCAGAATATCCATTTCCATCTGAATAACAATAATTCGTCAACAGAAATCATTGTCGGGTCGTCAGAGGGGGTATAGAGGGATTTTTAATTTTCAAAATTACTTCAAAAATCTAATATGACTTGGCACGCATCATGGTGGGGTGCAAAGTATCCATGTCCATCTGAATAACAATAATTCGTCAACAGAAATTATTGTCGGGTCGTCAGAGGGGGTTAAAGGGAATTTTTATTTTCAAAATTACTTCAAAAATCGAATATAACTTGGCACGCAGCTTAGTAGGGTGCAAAATATTCATTCCCATCTGAATAACAATAATTCGTCAACAGGAATCATTGTCGGGTCGTCAGAGGGGGTATAGAGGGATTTCTCATTATCAAAATGACTTCAAAAATCAAATATGACTTGGCACGCATCATAGTAGGGTGCAGAATATATATTTCCATCTGAATAACAAGAATTCGTCAACAGAAATCATTGTCGGGTCGTCAGAGGGGGTATAGAGGGATTTTTCAAAAACAAAATGATTTCAAAAATCAAATATGACAAGGCACGCATCATGGCGGGGTGCAGAATATCCATTTCTATCTGACTAACATTAATTCGTCAACATAAATCAGTGTCGTGTCGTCAGAGGTGTTATGGAGGGATTTTTCATTTTCAAAATTACTTCAAAAATCTAATATGACTTGGCACGCATCTTGGTGGGATGCAAAGTATCCATGTCCATCTGAATAACAATAATTCGTCAATTTAAATCATTGTCGTGTCGTCAGAGGAGGTATAGAGGTATTTCTCATTTTCAAAATTACTTCAAAAATCTAATATGACTTGGCACGCATCATAGTGGTGTGCAAAGTGTCCATATATATCTAAATAACAATAATTCGTCAACAGAAATCATTGTCGGGTCGTCAGAGGGGGTATAGAGGGATTTTTCATTTTCAAAACTACCTCAAAATCAAATATGACTTGGCACGCAACATGGTGGGGTGCAGAATATCCATTTCCATCTGAATAAAAATAATTCGTCAGCAGAAATTTTTGGCGGGTCGTTAGAGGGGATATAGAGGGATTTTTCATTTTCAATATTTCTTCAAAAATCTAATATGACTTGGCACGCATCATGGTGGGGTGCAGAATATCCATTTCCATCTGAATAACAATAATTCGTCAACAGAAATCATTGTCGGGTCGTCAGAGGGGGTATAGAGGGATTTTTCATTTTCAAAATTACTTCAAAAATCTAATATGACTTGGCACGCATCATGGTGGGGTGCAAAGTATCCATGTCCATCTGAATAACAATAATTCGTCAACATAAATCATTGTCGTGTCGTCAGAGGGGGTATAGAGGGATTTTTCATTTTCAAAATTACTTCAAAAATCAAATATGACTTGGCACGTATCATGATGAAGTGCATAATATCCATTTTCATCTAAATTACAATAATTCGTCAACAGAAATCATTGTCGGGTCGTTAGAGGGGGTATAGGGGGATTTTTCATTTTCTATATTTCTACAAATATCTAATATCACTTGGCACGCATCATGGTGGTGTGCAGAATATCCAGTTCCATCTGAACAACAATAATTCATCAACAGAAATCATTGACGGGTCGTTGGAGAGGGTATAGAGTGATTTTTCATTTTCAAAATTTCTTCAAAAATCTAATATGACTTGGCACGCATTATGGTGGGGTGCAGAATATCCATTTCCATCTGAATAACAATAAATTATCAACAGAAATCATTGTCGGGTCATTAGAGGGGGAATAGAGGGATTTTTCATTTTCAATATATCTTCAAAAATCCAATATGACTTGGCACGCATCATGGTGGGGTGCAAAGTATCCATGTCCATCTGAATAACAATAATTCTTCAATTTAAAACATTGTCGTGTCGTCAGAGGGGGTATAGAGGTATTTTTCATTTTCAAAATTACTTCAAAAATCTAATATGACTTGGCACGCATCATAATAGGGTGCAGAATATCCATTTCCATCTGAATAATAAGAATTCGTCGACAGAAATCAATTTCGATTCGTTAGATGGGGTATAGAGGGATTTTTCATTTTCAATATTTCTTCAAAAATCTAATATGACTTGGCACGCATAATGGTGGGGTGCAGAATATCTATTTCCATCTGAATAACAATAATTCGTCGACAGAAATTATTGTCGGGTCGTTAGAGGGGGTATAGAGGGATTTTTCATTTTCAAAATTACCTCAAAATCAAATATGACTTGGCACGCAACATGGTGGGGTGCAGAATATTCATTTCCTTCTGAATAACAATAATTCGTCAACAGAAATCATTGTCGGGTCGTTAGAGGGGGTATAGAGGGATTTTTCATTTTCAATATTTCTTCAAAAATTTAATATGACTTGGCCCGCATCATGGTGGGGTGCAGAATATTCATTTCCATCTGACTAACAATAATTCGTCAACAGAAATCATTGTCGGGTCGTCAGAAGGGGTATAGAGGGATTTTACATTTTCAAAATGACTTCAAAAATCAAATATGACTTGGCACGCATCATGGTGGGGTACAGAATATCCATTTCCATCTCAATAACAATAATTTGTCAACAGAAATCATTGTCGGGACGTCAGAGGGGGTATAGAGGGATTTCTCATTTTCAAAATTACTTCAAAAATCTAATATGACTTGGCACGCATCATAGTGGTGTGCACAGTATCCATATATATCTAAATAATAATAATTCGTCAACAGAAATCATTGTCGGGTCGTTAGAGGGGGTATAGAGGGATTTCCCATTTTCAATATATCTTCAAATATCTAATATAACTTGGCACTCATCATATTGGGGTGCAGAGTATCCATGTCCATCTGAATAAAAATAATTCGTCAACAGAAATCATTGTCGGGTCGTCAGAGGGGGTATGAGGGATTTTTCAAAAACAAAATGATTTCAAAAATGAAATATGACAAGGCACGCATCATGGCGGGGTGCAGAATATCCATTTCTATCTGACTAACATTAATTCGTCAACATAAATCATTGTCGTGTCCTCAGAGGGGTTATGGAGGGATTTTTCATTTTCAAAATTACTTCAAAAATCTAATATGACTTGGCACGCATCTTGGTGGGATGCAAAGTATCCATGTCCATCTGAATAACAATAATTCGTCAATTTAAATCATTGTCGTGTCGTCAGAGGGGGTATAGAGGTATTTCTCATTTTCAAAATTACTTCAAAAATCTAATATGACTTGGCACGCATCATAGTGGTGTGCAAAGTATTCATATATATCTAAATAACAATAATTCGTCAACAGAAATCATTGTCGGGTCGTCAGAGGGGGTATAGAGGGATTTTTCATTTTCAAAATTTCCTCAAAATCAAATATGACTTGGCGCGCAACATGGTGGGGTGCAGAATATCCATTTCCATCTGAATAACAATAATTCGTCAGCAGAAATTTTTGGCGGGTCGTTAGAGGGGATATAGAGGTATTTTTCAATTTCAATATTTCTTCGAAAATCTAATATGACTTGGCACGCATCATGGTGGGGTGCAGAATATCCATTTCCATCTGAATAACAATAATTTGTTAACAGAAATCATTGTCGGGTCGTCAGAGGGGGTATAGAGGGATTTTTCATTTTTAAAATGACTTCAAAAATCTAATATGACTTGGCACGCATCATGGTGGGGTGCAAAGTATCCATGTCCATCTGAATAACAATAATTCGTCAACATAAATCATTGTCGTACCGTCAGAGGGGGTATAGAGGGATTTTTCATTTTCAAAATTACTTCAAAAATCAAATATGACTTGGCACGTATCATGATGGAGTGCATAATATCCATTTTCATCTAAATTACAATAATTCGTCAACAGAAATTATTGTCGGGTCGTCAGAGGGGGTATAGAGGGATTTTTCATTTTTAAAATGACTTCAAAAATCTAATATGACTTGGCACGCATCATGGTAGGGTGCAAAGTATCCATGTCCATCTGAATAACAAAAATTTATCAACAGAAATCATTGTCGGGTCGTTAGAGGGGGTATAGAGGGATTTTTCATTTTCAAAATTACCTCAAAATTTAATATGACTTGGCACGAAACATGGTGGGGTGCAGAATATCCATTTCCATCTGAATAACAATAATTCGTCAGCAGAAATTTTTGGCGGGTCGTTAGAGGGGATATAGAGGGATTTTTCATTTTCAATATTTCTTCAAAAATTTAATATGACTTGGCACGCATCATGGTGGGGTGCAAAATATCCATTTCCATCTAAATAACAATAATTCGTCAACAGAAATCATTGTCGGGTCGTCAGAGGGGGTATAGAGGGATTTTTCATTTTCAAAATTACCTCAAAATCAAATATGACTTGGCACACAACATGGTGGGGTGCAGAATATCCATTTCCATCTGAATAACAATAATTCGTCAGCAGAAATTTTTGGCGGGTCGTTAGAGGGGATATAGAGGGATTTTTCATTTTCAATATTTCTTCAAAAATCTAATATGGCTTGGCACGCATCATGGTGGGGTGCAGAATATCCATTTCCATCTGAATAACAATGAATCGTCAACAGAAATCATTGTCGGGTCGTCAGAGGGGGTATAGAGGGATTTTTATTTTCAAAATTACTTCAAAAATCTAATATGACTTGGCACGCATCATGTTGGGGTGCAAAGTATCCATGTCCATCTGAATAACAATAATTCGTCAACATAAATCATTGTCGTGTCGTCAGAGGGGGTATAGAGGGATTTTTCATTTTCAAAATTACTTCAAAAATCAAATATGACTTGGCACGTATCATGATGGAGTGCATAATATCCATTTTCATCTAAATTACAATAATTCGTCAACAGAAATTATTGGCGGGTCGTCAGAGGGGGTATAGAGGGATTTTTCATTTTCAAAATTACTTCAAAAATCAAATATGACTTGGCACGTATCATGATGGAGTGCATAATATCCATTTTCATCTAAATTACAATAATTCGTCAACAGAAATCATTGTCGGGTCGTAAGAGGGGGTATAGGGGGATTTTTCATTTTCTATATTTCTACAAATATCTATTATCACTTGGCACGCATCATGGTGGGGTGCAGAATATCCAGTTCCATCTGAACAACAATAATTCATCAACAGAAATCATTGACGGGTCGTTGGAGAGGGTATAGAGTGATTTTTCATTTTCAAAATTTCTTCAAAAATCTAATATGACTTGGCACGCATTATGGTGGGGTGCAGAAAATCCATTTCCATCTGAATAACAATAAATTATCAACCGAAATCATTGTCGGGTCGTTAGAGGGGGAATAGAGGGATTTTTCATTTTCAATATATCTTCAAAAATCCAATATGACTTGGCACGCATCATAATAGGGTGCAGAATATCCATTTCCATCTGAATAACAAGAATTCGTCGACAGAAATCAATTTCGAGTCGTTAGATGGGGTATAGAGGGATTTTTCATTTTCAATATTTCTTCAAAAATCTAATATGACTTGGCACGCATAATGGTGGGGTGCAGAATATCTATTTCCATTTGAATAACAATAATTCGTCGACAGAAATTATTGTCGGGTCGTTAGAGGGGGTATAGAGGGATTTTTCATTTTCAAAATTACCTCAAAATCAAATATGACTTGGCACGCAACATGGTGGGGTGCAGAATATTCATTTCCTTCTGAATAACATTAATTCGTCAACAGAAATCAATGTCGGGTCGTTAGAGGGGGTATAGAGGGATTTTTCATTTTCAATATTTCTTCAAAAATTTAATATGACTTGGCCCGCATCATGGTGGGGTACAAAAAATCCATTTCCATCTCAATAACAATAATTTGTCAACAGAAATCATTGTCGGGACGTCAGAGGGGGTATAGAGGGATTTCTCATTTTCAAAATTACTTCAAAAATCTAATATGACTTGGCACGCATCATATTGGTGTGCACAGTATCCATATATATCTAAATAATAATAATTCGTCAACAGAAATCATTGTCGGGTCGTTAGAGGGGGTATAGAGGGATTTCCCATTTTCAATATATCTTCAAAAATCTAATATAACTTGGCACTCATCATATTGGGGTGCAAAGTATCCATGTCCATCTGAATAAAAATAATTCGTCAACAGAAATCATTGTCGGGTCGTCAGAGGGGGTATGAGGGATTTTTCAAAAACAAAATGATTTCAAAAATCAAATATGACAAGGCACGCATCATGGCGGGGTGCAGAATATCCATTTCTATCTGACTAACATTAATTCGTCAACATAAATCATTGTCGTGTCGTCAGAGGGGTTATGGAGTGATTTTTCATTTTCAAAATTACTTCAAAAATCTAATATGACTTGGCACGCATCTTGGTGGGATGCAAAGTATCGATGTCCATCTGAATAACAATAATTCGTCAATTTAAATCATTGTCGTGTCGTCAGAGGGGGTATAGAGGTATTTCTCATATTCAAAATTACTTCAAAAATCTAATATGACTTGGCACGCATCATAGTGGTGTGCAAAGTATTCATATATATCTAAATAACGATAATTCGTCAACAGAAATCATTGTCGGGTCGTCAGAGGGGGTATAGAGGGATTTTTCATTTTCAAAATTACCTCAAAATCAAATATGACTTGGCGCGCAACATGGTGGGGTGCAGAATATCCATTTCCATCTGAATAACAATAATTCGTCAGCAGAAATTTTTGGCGGGTCGTTAGAGGGGATATAGAGGGATTTTTCATTTTCAATATTTCTTCAAAAATCTAATATGGCTTGGCACGCATCATGGTGGTGTGCAAAGTATCCATTTCCATCTGAATAACAAGAATTCGTCAACAGAAATCAATGTCGGGTCGTTAGATGGGGTATAGAGGGATTTTTCATTTTCAATATTTCTTCAAATATCTAATATGACATGGCACGCAGAATGGTGGGGTGCAGAATATCTATTTCCATCTGACTAACAATAATTCGTCTACAGAAATCATTGTCGGGTCGTTAGAGGGGGTATAGAGGGATTTTTCATTTTCAAAATTACCTCAAAATCAAATATGACTTGGCGCGCAACATGGTGGGGTGCAGAATATCCATTTCCATCTGAATAACAATAATTCGTCAGCAGAAATTTTTGGCGGGTCGTTAGAGGGGATATAGAGGGATTTTTCATTTTCAATATTTCTTCAAAAATCTAATATGACTTGGCACGCATCATGGTGGGGTGCAGAATATCCATTTCCATCTGAATAACAATAATTCGTCAACTGAAATCATTGTCGGGTCGTCAGAGGGGGTATAGAGGGATTTTTCATTTTCAAAATTACTTCAAAAATCTAATATGACTTGGCACGCATCATGGTGGGGTGCAAAGTTTCCATGTCCATCTGAATAACAATAATTCGTCAACATAAATCATTGTCGTGTCGTCAGAGGGGGTATAGAGGGATTTTTCATTTTCAAAATTACTTCAAAAATCAAATATGACTTGGCACGTATCATGATGGAGTGCATAATATCCATTTTCATCTAAATTACAATAATTCGTCAACAGAAATTATTGTCGGGTCGTCAGAGGGGGTATAGAGGGATTTTTCATTTTCAAAATGACTTCAAAAATCAAATATGACTTGGCACGCATCATGGTGGGGTGCCGAATATCCATTTCCATCTGAATAACAATAATCTATCAACAGAAATCATTGTCGGGTCGTTAGAGGGGGTATAGAGGGATTTTTCATTTTCAATATATCTTCAAAAATCTAATATGACTTGGCACGCATCATGGTGGGGTGCAAAGTATCCATGTCCATCTGAATAACAAAAATTTATCAACAGAAATCATTGTCGGGTCGTTAGAGGGGGTATAGAGGGATTTTTCATTTTCAAAATTACCTCAAAATTTAATATGACTTGGCACGCAACATGGTGGGGTGCAGAATATCCATTTCCATCTGAATAACAATAATTCGTCAGCAGAAATTTTTGGCGGGTCGTTAGAGGGGATATAGAGGGATTTTTCATTTTCAATATTTCTTCAAAAATCTAATATGACTTGGCACGCATCATGGTGGGGTGCAAAATATCCATTTCCATCTGAATAACAATAATTCGTCAACAGAAATCATTGTCGGGTCGTCAGAGGGGGTATAGAGGGATTTTTCATTTTCAAAATTACCTCAAAATCAAATATGACTTGGCACGCAACATGGTGGGGTGCAGATTATCCATTTCCATCTGAATAACAATAATTCGTCAGCAGAAATTTTTGGCGGGTCGTTAGAGGGGATATAGAGGGATTTTTCATTTTCAATATTTCTTCAAAAATCTAATATGACTTGGCACGCATCATGGTGGGGTGCAGAATATTCATTTCCATCTGAATAACAATAATTCGTCAACAGAAATCATTGTCGGGTCGTCAGAGGGGGTATAGAGGGATTTTTCATTTTCAAAATTACTTCAAAAATCTAATATGACTTGGCACGCATCATGGTGGGGTGCAAAGTATCCATGTCCATCTGAATAACAATAATTCGTCAACATAAATCATTGTCGTGTCGTCAGAGGGGGTATAGAGGGATTTTTCATTTTCAAAATTACTTCAAAAATCAAATATGACTTGGCACGTATCATGATGGAGTGCATAATATCCATTTTCATCTAAATTACAATAATTCGTCAACAGAAATTATTGTCGGCTCGTCAAAGGGGGTATAGAGGGATTTTTCATTTTCAAAATGACTTCAAAAATCTAATATGACTTGGCACGCAACATGGTGGGGGCAGAATATTCATTTTCATCTGAATAACAATAACTCGTCAACAGAAATCATTGTCGGGTCGTTAGAGGGGGTATAGAGGGATTTTTCATTTTCAATATTTCTTCAAAAATCTTATATGAATTGGCACGCATCATGGTGGGGTGCAGAATATCCATTTCCATCTCAATAACAATAATTTGTCAACAGAAATCATTGTCGGGTCGTTAGAGGGAATATAGAGGGATTTTTCATTTTCAATATTTCTTCAAAAATCTAATATGACTTGGCACGCATCATGGTGGGGTGCAAAATATCCATTTCCATCTGAATAACAATAATTCGTCAACAGAAATCATTGTCGGGTCGTCAGAGGGGGTATAGAGGGATTTTTCATTTTCAAAATTACCTCAAAATCAAATATGACTTGGCACGCAACATGGTGGGGTGCAGAATATCCATTTCCATCTGAATAACAATAATTCGTCAGCAGAAATTTTTGGCGGGTCGTTAGAGGGGATATAGAGGGATTTTTCATTTTCAATATTTCTTCAAAAATCTAATATGACTTGGCACGCATCATGGTGGGGTGCAGAATATCCATTTCCATCTGAATAACAATAATTCGTCAACAGAAATCATTGTCGGGTCGTCAGAGGGGGTATAGAGGGATTTTTCATTTTCAAAATTACTTCAAAAATCTAATATGACTTGGCACGCATCATGGTGGGGTGCAAAGTATCCATGTCCATCTGAATAACAATAATTCGTCAACATAAATCATTGTCGTGTCGTCAGAGGGGGTATAGAGGGATTTTTCATTTTCAAAATTACTTCAAAAATCAAATATGACTTGGCAAGTATCATGATGGAGTGCATAATATCCATTTTCATCTAAATTACAATAATTCGTCAACAGAAATTATTGTCGGGTCGTCAAAGGGGGTATAGAGGGATTTTTCATTTTCAAAATGACTTCAAAAATCTAATATGACTTGGCACGCAACATGGTGGGGGCAGAATATTCATTTTCATCTGAATAACAATAACTCGTCAACAGAAATCATTGTCGGGTCGTTAGAGGGGGTATAGAGGGATTTTTCATTTTCAATATTTCTTCAAAAATCTTATATGAATTGGCACGCATCATGGTGGGGTGCAGAATATCCATTTCCATCTCAATAACAATAATTTGTCAACAGAAATCATTGTCGGGTCGTTAGAGGGGGTATAGAGGGATTTTTCATTTTCAAAATTACCTCAAAATTTAATATGACTTGGCACGCAACATGGTGGGGGCAGAATATTCATTTTCATCTGAATAACAATAACTCGTCAACAGAAATCATTGTCGGGTCGTTAGAGGGGGTATAGAGGGATTTTTCATTTTCAATATTTCTTCAAAAATCTTATATGAATTGGCACGCATCATGGTGGGATGCAGAATATCCATTTCCATCTAAATAACAATAATTCGTCAACAGAAATTATTGTCGGGTCGTCAGAGGGGGTTGAAGGGAATTTTCTTTTTCAAAACTACTTCAAAAATCGAATATAACTTGGCACGCATCATAGTAAGGTGCAAAATCTTCATTTTCATCTAAATAACAATAATTCGTCAACAGAAATCATTGTCGGGTCGTCAGAGGGGGTATAGAGGGATTATTCATTACTAAAATGACTTCAAAAATCAAATATGACTTGGCACGCATCATGGTGGGGTACAGAATATCCATTTCCATCTCAATAACAATAATTTGTCAACAGAAATCATTGTCGGGTCGTCAGAGGGGGTATAGAGGGATTTTTCATTTTCAAAATTACTTCAAAAATCTAATATTACTTGGCACGCATCATGGTGGGGTGCAGAATATCCATATCTATCTGAATAACAATAATTCCTTAACAGAAATTATTGTTGTGTCGTCAGAGGGGGTATAGAGGGATTATTCATTTTCAAATTTACTTCATAAATCAAATATGACTTGGCACGCATCATGGTGGGTTGCAAAGTATCCATGTCCATCTGAATAACGATAATTCGTCCACATAAATCATTGTCGTGTCGTCAGAGGGGGTATAGAGGGATTTTTCATTTTCAAAATTACTTCAAAAATCAAATATGACTTGGCACGTATCATGGAGGAGTGCATAATATCCATTTTCATCTAAATAACAATAATTCGTCAACAGAAATTATTGTCGGGTCGTCAGAGGGGGTTGAAGGGAATTTTCTTTTTCAAAACTACTTCAAAAATCGAATATAACTTGGCACGCATCATAGTAAGGTGCAAAATCTTCATTTTCATCTGAATAACAATAATTCGTCAACAGAAATCATTGTCGGGTCGTCAGAGGGGGTATAGAGGGATTTTTCATTTTCAAAACTACCTCAAAATCAAATATGACTTGGCACGCAACATGGTGGGGTGCAGAATATCCATTTCCATCTGAATGACAATAATTCGTCAGCAGAAATTTTTGGCGGGTCGTTAGAGGGGATATAGAGGGATTTTTAATTTTCAATATTTCTTCAAAAATCTAATATGACTTGGCACGCATCATGGTGGGGTGCAGAATATCCATTTCCATCTGAATAACAATAATTCGTCAACAGAAATCATTGTCGGGTCGTCAGAGGGGGTATAGAGGGATTTTTCATTTTCAAAATTACTTCAAAAATCTAATATGACTTGGCACGCATCATGGTGGGGTGCAAAGTATCCATGTCCATCTGAATAACAATAATTCGTCAACATAATTCATTGTCGTGTCGTCAGAGGGGGTATAGGGGGATTTTTCATTTTCAATATTTCTTCAAAAATCTAATATGACTTGGCACGCGTCATGGTGGGGTGCAGAATATTCATTTCCATCTGAATAACAATAATTCGTCAACAGAAATCATTGTCGGGTCGTCAGAGGGGGTATAGAGGGATTTTTCATTTTCAAAATTACTTCAAAAATCTAATATGACTTGGCACGCATCATGGTGGGGTGCAAAGTATCCATGTCCATCTGAATAACAATAATTCGTCAACATAAATCATTGTCGTGTCGTCAGAGGGGGTATAGAGGGATTTTTCATTTTCAAAATTACTTCAAAAATCAAATATGACTTGGCACGTATCATGATGGAGTGCATAATATCCATTTTCATCTAAATTACAATAATTCGTCAACAGAAATTATTGTCGGGTCGTCAAAGGGGGTATAGAGGGATTTTTCATTTTCAAAATGACTTCAAAAATCTAATATGACTTGGCACGCAACATGGTGGGGGCGGAATATTCATTTTCATCTGAATAACAATAACTCGTCAACAGAAATCATTGTCGGGTCGTTAGAGGGGGTATAGAGGGATTTTTCATTTTCAATATTTCTTCAAAAATCTTATATGAATTGGCACGCATCATGGTGGGGTGCAGAATATCCATTTCCATCTCAATAACAATAATTTGTCAACAGAAATCATTGTCGGGTCGTTAGAGGGAATATAGAGGGATTTTTCATTTTCAATATTTCTTCAAAAATCTAATATGACTTGGCACGCATCATGGTGGGGTGCAAAATATCCATTTCCATCTGAATAACAATAATTCGTCAACAGAAATCATTGTCGGGTCGTCAGAGGGGGTATAGAGGGATTTTTCATTTTCAAAATTACCTCAAAATCAAATATGACTTGGCACGCAACATGGTGGGGTGCAGAATATCCATTTCCATCTGAATAACAATAATTCGTCAGCAGAAATTTTTGGCGGGTCGTTAGAGGGGATATAGAGGGATTTTTCATTTTCAATATTTCTTCAAAAATCTAATATGACTTGGCACGCATCATGGTGGGGTGCAGAATATCCATTTCCATCTGAATAACAATAATTCGTCAACAGAAATCATTGTCGGGTCGTCAGAGGGGGTATAGAGGGATTTTTCATTTTCAAAATTACTTCAAAAATCTAATATGACTTGGCACGCATCATGGTGGGGTGCAAAGTATCCATGTCCATCTGAATAACAATAATTCGTCAACATAAATCATTGTCGTGTCGTCAGAGGGGGTATAGAGGGATTTTTCATTTTCAAAATTACTTCAAAAATCAAATATGACTTGGCACGTATCATGATGGAGTGCATAATATCCATTTTCATCTAAATTACAATAATTCGTCAACAGAAATTATTGTCGGGTCGTCAAAGGGGGTATAGAGGGATTTTTCATTTTCAAAATGACTTCAAAAATCTAATATGACTTGGCACGCAACATGGTGGGGGCAGAATATTCATTTTCATCTGAATAACAATAACTCGTCAACAGAAATCATTGTCGGGTCGTTAGAGGGGGTATAGAGGGATTTTTCATTTTCAATATTTCTTCAAAAATCTTATATGAATTGGCACGCATCATGGTGGGGTGCAGAATATCCATTTCCATCTCAATAACAATAATTTGTCAACAGAAATCATTGTCGGGTCGTTAGAGGGGGTATAGAGGGATTTTTCATTTTCAAAATTACCTCAAAATTTAATATGACTTGGCACGCAACATGGTGGGGGCAGAATATTCATTTTCATCTGAATAACAATAACTCGTCAACAGAAATCATTGTCGGGTCGTTAGAGGGGGTATAGAGGGATTTTTCATTTTCAATATTTCTTCAAAAATCTTATATGAATTGGCACGCATCATGGTGGGATGCAGAATATCCATTTCCATCTAAATAACAATAATTCGTCAACAGAAATTATTGTCGGGTCGTCAGAGGGGGTTGAAGGGAATTTTCTTTTTCAAAACTACTTCAAAAATCGAATATAACTTGGCACGCATCATAGTAAGGTGCAAAATCTTCATTTTCATCTAAATAACAATAATTCGTCAACAGAAATCATTGTCGGGTCGTCAGAGGGGGTATAGAGGGATTATTCATTACTAAAATGACTTCAAAAATCAAATATGACTTGGCACGCATCATGGTGGGGTACAGAATATCCATTTCCATCTCAATAACAATAATTTGTCAACAGAAATCATTGTCGGGTCGTCAGAGGGGGTATAGAGGGATTTTTCATTTTCAAAATTACTTCAAAAATCTAATATTACTTGGCACGCATCATGGTGGGGTGCAGAATATCCATATCTATCTGAATAACAATAATTCCTTAACAGAAATTATTGTTGTGTCGTCAGAGGGGGTATAGAGGGATTATTCATTTTCAAATTTACTTCATAAATCAAATATGACTTGGCACGCATCATGGTGGGTTGCAAAGTATCCATGTCCATCTGAATAACGATAATTCGTCCACATAAATCATTGTCGTGTCGTCAGAGGGGGTATAGAGGGATTTTTCATTTTCAAAATTACTTCAAAAATCAAATATGACTTGGCACGTATCATGGAGGAGTGCATAATATCCATTTTCATCTAAATAACAATAATTCGTCAACAGAAATTATTGTCGGGTCGTCAGAGGGGGTTGAAGGGAATTTTCTTTTTCAAAACTACTTCAAAAATCGAATATAACTTGGCACGCATCATAGTAAGGTGCAAAATCTTCATTTTCATCTGAATAACAATAATTCGTCAACAGAAATCATTGTCGGGTCGTCAGAGGGGGTATAGAGGGATTTTTCATTTTCAAAACTACCTCAAAATCAAATATGACTTGGCACGCAACATGGTGGGGTGCAGAATATCCATTTCCATCTGAATGACAATAATTCGTCAGCAGAAATTTTTGGCGGGTCGTTAGAGGGGATATAGAGGGATTTTTAATTTTCAATATTTCTTCAAAAATCTAATATGACTTGGCACGCATCATGGTGGGGTGCAAGAATATCCATTTCCATCTGAATAACAATAATTCGTCAACAGAAATCATTGTCGGGTCGTCAGAGGGGGTATAGAGGGATTTTTCATTTTCAAAATTACTTCAAAAATCTAATATGACTTGGCACGCATCATGGTGGGGTGCAAAGTATCCATGTCCATCTGAATAACAATAATTCGTCAACATAATTCATTGTCGTGTCGTCAGAGGGGGTATAGGGGGATTTTTCATTTTCAAAATTACTTCAAAAATCAAATATGACTTGGCACGTATCATGATGGAGTGCATAATATCCATTTTCATCTAAATTACAATAATTCGTCAACAGAAATCATTGTCGGGTCGTAAGAGGGGGTATAGGGGGATTTTTCATTTTCTATATTTCTACAAATATCTAATATCACTTGGCACGCATCATGGTGGGTGCAGAATATCCAGTTCCATCTGAACAACAATAATTCATCAACAGAAATCATTGACGGGTCGTTGGAGAGGGTATAGAGTGATTTTTCATTTTCAAAATTTCTTCAAAAATCTAATATGACTTGGCACGCATTATGGTGGGGTGCAGAATATCTATTTCCATCTGAATAACAATAAATTATCAACAGAAATCATTGTCGGGTCGTTAGAGGGGGAATAGAGGGATTTTTCATTTTCAATATATCATCAAAAATCCAATATGACTTGGCACGCATCATGGTGGGGTGCAAAGTATCCTTGTCCATCTGAATAACAATAATTCTTCAATTTAAATCATTGTCGTGTCGTCAGAGGGGGTATAGAGGTATTTTTCATTTTCAAAATTACTTCAAAAATCTAATATGACTTGGCACGCATCATAATAGGGTGCAGAATATCCATTTCCATCTGAATAACAAGAATTCGTCGACAGAAATCAATTTCGAATCGTTAGATGGGGTATAGAGGGATTTTTCACTTTCAATATTTCTTCAAAAATCTAATATGACTTGGCACGCATAATGGTGGGGTGCATAATATCTATTTCCATTTGAATAACAATAATTCGTCGACAGAAATTATTGTCGGGTCGTTAGAGAGGGTATAGAGGGATTTTTCATTTTCAAAATTACCTCAAAATCAAATATGACTTGGCACGCAACATGGTGGGGTGCAGAATATTCATTTCCTTCTGAATAACATTAATTCGTCAACAGAAATCAATGTCGGGTCGTTAGAGGGGGTATAGAGGGATTTTTCATTTTCAATATTTCTTCAAAAATTTAATATGACTTGGCCCGCATCATGGTGGGGTGCAGAATATTCATTTCCATCTGACTAACAATAATTCGTCAACAGAAATCATTGTCGGGTCGTCAGAAGGGGTATAGAGGGATTTTACATTTTCAAAATGACTTCAAAAATCAAATATGACTTGGCACGCATCATGGTGGGGTACAAAAAATCCATTTCCATCTCAATAACAATAATTTGTCAACAGAAATCATTGTCGGGACGTCAGAGGGGGTATAGAGGGATTTCTCATTTTCAAAATTACTTCAAAAATCTAATATGAATTGGCACGCATCATAGTGGTGTGCACAGTATCCATATATATCTAAATAATAATAATTCGTCAACAGAAATCATTGTCGGGTCGTTAGAGGGGGTATAGAGGGATTTCCCATTTTCAATATATCTTCAAAAATCTAATATAACTTGGCACTCATCATGTTGGGGTGCAAAGTATCCATGTCCATCTGAATAAAAATAATTCGTCAACAGAAATCATTGTCGGGTCGTCAGAGGGGGTATGAGGGATTTTTCAAAAACAAAATGATTTCAAAAATCAAATATGACAAGGCACGCATCATGGCGGGGTGCAGAATATCCATTTCTATCTGACTAACATTAATTCGTCAACATAAATCATTGTCGTGTCGTCAGAGGGGTTATGGAGGGATTTTTCATTTTCAAAATTACTTCAAAAATCTAATATGACTTGGCACGCATCTTGGTGGGATGCAAAGTATCCATGTCCATCTGAATAACAATAATTCGTCAATTTAAATCATTGTCGTGTCGTCAGAGGGGGTATAGAGGGATTTTTCATTTTCAAAATTACTTCGAAAATCAAATATGACTTGGCACGTATCATGATGGAGTGCATAATATCCATTTTCATCTAAATTACAATAATTCGTCAACAGAAATTATTGTCGGGTCGTCAGAGGGGGTATAGAGGGATTTTTCATTTTCAAAATGACTTCAAAAATCTAATATGACTTGGCACGCATCATAGTGGTGTGCAAAGTATTCATATATATCTAAATAACAATAATTCGTCAACAGAAATCATTGTCGGGTCGTCAGAGGGGGTATAGAGGGATTTTTCATTTTCAAAATTACCTCAAAATCAAATATGACTTGGCGCGCAACATGGTGGGGTGCAGAATATCCATTTCCATCTGAATAACAATAATTCGTCAGCAGAAATTTTTGGCGGGTCGTTAGAGGGGATATAGAGGGATTTTTCATTTTCAATATTTCTTCAAAAATCTAATATGACTTGGCACGCATCATGGTGGGGTGCAGAATGTCCATTTCCATCTGAATAACAATAATTCGTCAGCAGAAATTTTTGGCGGGTCGTTAGAGGGGATATAGAGGGATTTTTCATTTTCAATATTTCTTCAAAAATCTAATATGACTTGGCACGCATCATGGTGGGGTGCAGAATGTCCATTTCCATCTGAATAACAATAATTCGTCAACTGAAATCATTGTCGGGTCGTCAGAGGGGGTATAGAGGGATTTTTCATTTTCAAAATTACTTCAAAAATCTAATATGACTTGGCACGCATCATGGTGGGGTGCAAAGTATCCATGTCCATCTGAATAACAATAATTCGTCAACATAAATCATTGTCGTGTCGTCAGAGGGGGTATAGAGGGATTTTTCATTTTCAAAATTACTTCGAAAATCAAATATGACTTGGCACGTATCATGATGGAGTGCATAATATCCATTTTCATCTAAATTACAATAATTCGTCAACAGAAATTATTGTCGGGTCGTCAGAGGGGGTATAGAGGGATTTTTCATTTTCAAAATGACTTCAAAAATCTAATATGACTTGGCACGCATCATGGTGGGGTGCCGAATATCCATTTCCATCTGAATAACAATAATCTATCAACAGAAATCATTGTCGGGTCGTTAGAGGGGGTATAGAGGGATTTTTCATTTTCAATATTTCTTCAAAAATCTAATATGACTTGGCACGCATCATGGTGGGGTGCAAAGTATCCATGTCCATCTGAATAACAATAATTCGTCAACATAAATCATTGTCGTGTCGTCAGAGGGGGTATAGAGGGATTTTTCATTTTCAAAATTACTTCGAAAATCAAATATGACTTGGCACGTATCATGATGGAGTGCATAATATCCATTTTCATCTAAATTACAATAATTCGTCAACAGAAATTATTGTCGGGTCGTCAGAGGGGGTATAGAGGGATTTTTCATTTTCAAAATTACCTCAAAATCAAATATGACTTGGCGCGCAACATGGTGGGGTGCAGAATATCCATTTCCATCTGAATAACAATAATTCGTCAGCAGAAATTTTTGGCGGGTCGTTAGAGGGGATATAGAGGGATTTTTCATTTTCAATATTTCTTCAAAAATCTAATATGACTTGGCACGCATCATGGTGGGGTGCAGAATGTCCATTTCCATCTGAATAACAATAATTCGTCAACTGAAATCATTGTCGGGTCGTCAGAGGGGGTATAGAGGGATTTTTCATTTTCAAAATTACTTCAAAAATCTAATATGACTTGGCACGCATCATGGTGGGGTGCAAAGTATCCATGTCCATCTGAATAACAATAATTCGTCAACATAAATCATTGTCGTGTCGTCAGAGGGGGTATAGAGGGATTTTTCATTTTCAAAATTACTTCGAAAATCAAATATGACTTGGCACGTATCATGATGGAGTGCATAATATCCATTTTCATCTAAATTACAATAATTCGTCAACAGAAATTATTGTCGGGTCGTCAGAGGGGGTATAGAGGGATTTTTCATTTTCAAAATGACTTCAAAAATCTAATATGACTTGGCACGCATCATAGTGGTGTGCAAAGTATTCATATATATCTAAATAACAATAATTCGTCAACAGAAATCATTGTCGGGTCGTCAGAGGGGGTATAGAGGGATTTTTCATTTTCAAAATTACCTCAAAATCAAATATGACTTGGCGCGCAACATGGTGGGGTGCAGAATATCCATTTCCATCTGAATAACAATAATTCGTCAGCAGAAATTTTTGGCGGGTCGTTAGAGGGGATATAGAGGGATTTTTCATTTTCAATATTTCTTCAAAAATCTAATATGACTTGGCACGCATCATGGTGGGGTGCAGAATGTCCATTTCCATCTGAATAACAATAATTCGTCAACTGAAATCATTGTCGGGTCGTCAGAGGGGGTATAGAGGGATTTTTCATTTTCAAAATTACTTCAAAAATCTAATATGACTTGGCACGCATCATGGTGGGGTGCAAAGTATCCATGTCCATCTGAATAACAATAATTCGTCAACATAAATCATTGTCGTGTCGTCAGAGGGGGTATAGAGGGATTTTTCATTTTCAAAATTACTTCGAAAATCAAATATGACTTGGCACGTATCATGATGGAGTGCATAATATCCATTTTCATCTAAATTACAATAATTCGTCAACAGAAATTATTGTCGGGTCGTCAGAGGGGGTATAGAGGGATTTTTCATTTTCAAAATGACTTCAAAAATCTAATATGACTTGGCACGCATCATGGTGGGGTGCCGAATATCCATTTCCATCTGAATAACAATAATCTATCAACAGAAATCATTGTCGGGTCGTTAGAGGGGGTATAGAGGGATTTTTCATTTTCAATATATCTTCAAAAATCTAATATGACTTGGCACGCATCATGGTGGGGTGCAAAGTATCCATGTCCATCTGAATAACAAAAATTTATCAACAGAAATCATTGTCGGGTCGTTAGAGGGGGTATAGAGGGATTTTTCATTTTCAAAATTACCTCAAAATTTAATATGACTTGGCACGCAACATGGTGGGGTGCAGAATATCCATTTCCATCTGAATAACAATAATTCGTCAGCAGAAATTTTTGGCGGGTCGTTAGAGGGGATATAGAGGGATTTTTCATTTTCAATATTTCTTCAAAAATCTAATATGACTTGGCACGCATCATGGTGGGGTGCAAAATATCCATTTCCATCTAAATAACAATAATTCGTCAACAGAAATCATTGTCGGGTCGTCAGAGGGGGTATAGAGGGATTTTTCATTTTCAAAATTACCTCAAAATCAAATATGACTTGGCACGCAACATGGTGGGGTGCAGAATATCCATTTCCATCTGAATAACAATAATTCGACAGCAGAAATTTTTGGCGGGTCGTTAGAGGGGATATAGAGGGATTTTTCATTTTCAATATTTCTTCAAAAATCTAATATGACTTGGCACGCATCATGGTGGGGTGCAGAATATCCATTTCCATCTGAATAACAATAATTCGTCAACAGAAATCATTGTCGGGTCGTCAGAGGGGGTATAGAGGGATTTTTCATTTTCAAAATGACTTCAAAAATCTAATATGACTTGGCACGCATCATGGTGGGGTGCAAAGTATCCATGTCCATCTGAATAACAATAATTCGTCAACATAAATCATTGTCGTGTCGTCAGAGGGGGTATAGAGGGATTTTTCATTTTCAAAATTACTTCAAAAATCAAATATGACTTGGCACGTATCATGATGGAGTGCATAATATCCATTTTCATCTAAATTACAATAATTCGTCAACAGAAATTATTGTCGGGTCGTCAGAGGGGGTATAGAGGGATTTTTCATTTTCAAAATGACTTCAAAAATCTTATATGACTTGGCACGCAACATGGTGGGGGCAGAATATTCATTTTCATCTGAATAACAATAACTCGTCAACAGAAATCATTGTCGGGTCGTTAGAGGGGGTATAGAGGGATTTTTCATTTTCAATATTTCTTCAAAAATCTTATATGAATTGGCACGCATCATGGTGGGGTGCAGAATATCCATTTCCATCTCAATAACAATAATTTGTCAACAGAAATCATTGTCGGGTCGTTAGAGGGGGTATAGAGGGATTTTTCATTTTCAAAATTACCTCTAAATTTAATATGTCTTGGCACGCAACATGGTGGGGGCAGAATATTCATTTTCATCTGAATAACAATAACTCGTCAACAGAAATCATTGTCGGATCGTTAGAGGGGGTATAGAGGGATTTTTCATTTTCAATATTTCTTCAAAAATCTTATATGAATTGGCACGCATCATGGTGGGGTGCAGAATATCCATTTCCATCTCAATAACAATAATTTGTCAACAGAAATCATTGTCGGGTCGTCAGAGGGGGTATAGAGGGATTTTTCATTTTCAAAATTACTTCAAAAATCTAATATTACTTGGCACGCATCATGGTGGGGTGCAGAATATCCATATCTATCTGAATAACAATAATTCCTTAACAGAAATTATTGTTGTGTCGTCAGAGGGGGTATAGAGGGATTATTCATTTTCAAATTTACTTCATAAATCAAATATGACTTGGCACGCATCATGGTGGGTTGCAAAGTATCCATGTCCATCTGAATAACGATAATTCGTCAACATAAATCATTGTCGTGTCGTCAGAGGGGGTATAGAGGGATTTTTCATTTTCAAAATTACTTCAAAAATCAAATATGACTTGGCACATATCATGGAGGAGTGCATAATATCCATTTTCATCTAAATAACAATAATTCGTCAACAGAAATTATTGTCGGGTCGTCAGAGGGGGTTGAAGGGAATTTTCTTTTTCAAAACTACTTCAAAAATCGAATATAACTTGGCACGCATCATAGTAAGGTGCAAAATCTTCATTTTCATCTGAATAACAATAATTCGTCAACAGAAATCATTGTCGGGTCGTCAGAGGGGGTATAGAGGGATTATTCATTACTAAAATGACTTCAAAAATCAAATATGACTTGGCACGCATCATGGTGGGGTACAGAATATCCATTTTCATCTCAATAACAATAATTTGTCAACAGAAATCATTGTCGGGTCGTCAGAGGGGGTATAGAGGGATTTTTCATTTTCAAAATGACTTCAAAAATCTAATATGACTTGGCACGCATCATGGTGGGGTGCCGAATATCCATTTCCATCTGAATAACAATAATTTATCAACAGAAATCATTGTCGGGTCGTTAGAGGGGGTATAGAGGGATTTTTCATTTTCAATATATCTTCAAAAATCTAATATGACTTGGCACGCATCATGGTGGGGTGCAGGATATCCACCTCCTTATGAATAACAATAATTTATCAACAGAAATCATTGTCGGGTCGTTAGAGGGGGTATAGAGGGATTTTTCATTTTCAATATATCTTCAAAAATCTAATATGACTTGGCACGCATCATGGTGGGGTGCAAAGTATCCATTTCCATCTGAATAACAAGAATTCGTCAACAGAAATCAATGTCGGGTCGTTAGATGGGGTATAGAGGGATTTTTCATTTTCAATATTTCTTCAAAAATCTAATATGACATGGCACGCATAATGGTGGGGTGCAGAATATCTATTTCCATCTGAATAACAATAATTCGTCCACAGAAATCATTGTCGGGTCGTTAGAGGGGGTATAGAGGGATTTTACATTTTCAAAATTGCCTCAAAATCAAATATGACTTGGCAAGCAACATTGTGGGGTGCAGATTATTCATTTCTATCTGAATAACAATAATTTATCAACAGAAATCATTGTCGGGTCGTTAGAGGGGGTTTAGAGGGATTTTCCATTTTCAATATACCTTCAAAATTCTAATATGGCTTGGCACGCATCATGGTGGTGTGCAAAGTATCCATTTCCATCTGAATAACAAGAATTCGTCAACAGAAATCAATGTCGGGTCGTTAGATGGGGTATAGAGGGATTTTTCATTTTCAATATTTCTTCAAATATCTAATATGACATGGCACGCAGAATGGTGGGGTGCAGAATATCTATTTCCATCAGAATAACAATAATTCGTCTACAGAAATCATTGTCGGGTCGTTAGAGGGGGTATAGAGGGATTTTTCATATTCAAAATTACCTCAAAATCAAATATGACTTGGCACGCATCATAGTGGGGTGCAAAGTATCCATGTCCATCTGAATAACAATAATTCGCCAACAGAAATCATTGTCGGGTCGTCAGAGGGGGTATAGAGGGATTTTTCATTTTCAAAATTACCTCAAAATGAAATATGACTTTGCACGCATCATGGTGGGGTGCAGAATATCCAGTTCCATCTGAACAACAATAAATTATCAACAAAAATCATTGTCGGGTCGTTAGAGGGGGTATAGAGGGATTTTTCATTTTCAATATATCTTCAAAAATCCAATATGACTTGGCACGCATCATAGTGGGGTGCAAAGTATCCATGTCCATCTGAATAACAATAATTCTTCAATTTAAATCATTGTCGTGTCGTCAGAGGGGGTATAGAGGTATTTTTCATTTTCAAAATTACTTCAAAAATCTAATATGACTTGTCACGCACCATAATACGGGGCAGAATATCCATTTCCATCTGAATAACAAGAATTCGTCGACAGAAATCAATTTCGGGTCGTTAGAGGGGGTATAGAGGGATTTTTCATTTTCAATATTTCTTCAAAAATCCAATATGACATGGCCCGCATCATGGTGGGGTGCAGAATATTCATTTCCATCTGACTAACAATAATTCGTCAACAGAAATCATTGTCGGGTCGTCTGAAGGGGTATAGAGGGATTTTACATTTTCAAAATGACTTCAAAAATCAAATATGACTTGGCACGCATCATGGTGGGGTACAGAATATCCATTTCCATTTCAATAACAATAATTTGTCAACAGAAATCATTGTCGGGACGTCAGAGGGAGTATAGAGCGATTTCTCGTTTTCAAAATTACTTCAAAAATCTAATATGACTTGGCACGCATCATAGTGGTGTGCAAAGTATCCATATATATCTAAATAACAACAATTCGTCAACAGAAATCATTGTCGGGTCGTTAGAGGGGGTATAGAGGGATTTTCCATTTTCAATATATCTTCAAAAATCTAATATAACTTGGCACTCATCATATTGGGGTGCAAAGTATCCATGTCCATCTGAATAAAAATAATTCGTCAATAGAAATCATTGTCGGGTCGTCAGAGGGGGTATAGAGGAATTTCTCATAAACAAAATGATTTCAAAAATCAAATATGACAAGGCACGCATCATGGCGGGGTGCAGAATATCCATTTCTATCTGACTAACAATAATTCGTCAACAGAAATCATTGTCGGGTCGTCTGAAGGGGTATAGAGGGATTTTACATTTTCAAAATGACTTCAAAAATCAAATATGACTTGGCACGCATCATGGTGGGGTACAGAATATCCATTTCCATTTCAATAACAATAATTTGTCAACAGAAATCATTGTCGGGACGTCAGAGGGAGTATAGAGCGATTTCTCATTTTCAAAATTACTTCAAAAATCTAATATGACTTGGCACGCATCATAGTGGTGTGCAAAGTATCCATATATATCTAAATAACATTAATTCGTCAACATAAATCATTGTCGTGTCGTCAGAGGGGTTATGGAGGGATTTTTCATTTTCAAAATTACTTCAAAAATCTAATATGACTTGGCACGCATCATGGTGGGATGCAAAGTATCCATGTCCATCTGAATAACAATAATTCGTCAATTTAAATCATTGTCGTGTCGTCAGAGGGGGTATAGAGTTATTTCTCAATTTCAAAATTACTTCAAAAATCTAATATGACTTGGCACGCATCACAGTGGTGCGCAAAGTATCCATATATATCTAAATAACAATAATTCGTCAACAGAAATCATTGTCGGGACGTCAGAGGGGGTATAGAGGGATTTTTCATTTTCAAAATTAACTCAAAATCAAATATGACTTGGCACGCAACATGGTTTGGTGCAGAATATCCATTTCCATCTGAATAAAAATAATTCGTCAGCAGAAATCATTGTCGGGTCGTTAGAGGGGATATAAAGGGATTTTTCATTTTCAATATTTCTTCAAATATCTAATATGACTTGGCACGCATCATGGTGGGGTGCAGAATATCCATTTCCATCTGAATAACAATAATTCGTCAACAGAAATCATTGTCGGGTCGTCAGAGGGGGTATAGAGGGATTTTTCATTTTCAAAATTACTTCAAAAATCTAATATGACTTGGCACGCATCATGGTGGGGTGCAAAGTATCCATGTCCATCTGAATAACAATAATTCGTCAACATAAATAATTGTCGTGTCGTCAGAGGGGGTATAGAGGGATTTTTCATTTTCAAAATTACTTCAAAAATGAAATATGACTTGGCACGTATCATGATGGAGTGCATAATATCCATTTTCATCTAAATTACAATAATTCGTCAACATAAATTATTGTCGGGTCGTCAGAGGGAGTTAAAGGGAATTTTTATTTTCAAAATTACTTCAAAAATTGAATATAACTTGGCACGCAGCTTAGTAGGGTGCAAAATATTCATTCCCATCTGAATAACAATAATTCCCCAACAGGAATCATTGTCGGGTCGTCAGAGGGGGTATAGAGGGATTTCTCATTATCAAAATGACTTCAAAAATCAAATATAACTTGGCACGCATCATAGTAGGGTGCAGAATATATATTTCCATCTGAATAACAAGAATTCGTCAACAGAAATCATTGTCGGGTCGTTAGAGGGGGTATAGAGGGATTTTTCATTATCAATATTTCTTCAAAAATCTAATATGGCTTGGCACGCATCATGGTGGGGTGCAGAATATCCATTTCCATCTGAATAACAATAATTCGTCAACAGAACTCATTGTCGGGTCGTCAGAGGGGGTATAGAGTGATTTTTCATTTTCAAAATGACTTCAAAAATCAAATATGACTTGGCACGCATCATTTTGGGGTGCAGAATATCCATTACCATTTGAATAACATTAATTCGTCAACAGAAATCATTGACGGGTCGTTGAAGGGGTTATAGAGGGATTTTTCGTTTTTGAAATTTCTTCAAAAATCTAATATGACTTGGCACGCATCATGGTGGGGTGTTGAATATCCATTTCCATCTGAATAACAATAATTCGTCCAATCATTGTCGGGTCGTTAGAGGGGGTATAGAGGGATTTTTCATTTTCAATTTATCTTCAAAAATCTAATATGACTTGGCACGCATCATGGTGGGGTGCAAAGTATCCATGTCCATCTGAATAACAATAATTCGTCAACAGAAATCATTGTCGGGTCGTCAGAGGGGGTATAGAGGGATTTTTCATTTTCAAAATGACTACAAAAATCAAATATGACTTGGCACGCATCATGGTGGGGTGCAGAATATCCATTTTCATCTGAATAAGAAAAATTCGTCAACAGAACTCATTGTCGGGTCGTCAGAGGGGGTATAGAGGGATTTTTCATTTTCAAAATGACTTCAAAAATCAAATATGACTTGGCACGCATCATGGTGGGGTACAGAATATCCATTTCCATCTCAATAACAATAATTTGTCAACAGAAATTATTGTCGGGTCGTCAGAGGGGGTATAGAGTGATTTTTCATTTTCAAAATTACCTCAAAATCAAATATGACTTGGCACGCAACATGGTGGGGTGCAGAATATCCATTTCCATCTGAATAACAATAATTCGTCAACAGAAATCATTGACGGGTCGTTGGAGGGGGTATAGAGTGATTTTTCAATTTCAATATTTCTTCAAAAATCTAATATGACTTGGCACGCATCATGGTGGGGTGCAGAATGTCCATTTCCATCTGAATAACAATAATTCGTCAACTGAAATCATTGTCGGGTCGTCAGAGGGGGTATAGAGGGATTTTTCATTTTCAAAATTACTTCAAAAATCTAATATGACTTGGCACGCATCATGGTGGGGTGCAAAGTATCCATGTCCATCTGAATAACAATAATTCGTCAACATAAATCATTGTCGTGTCGTCAGAGGGGGTATAGAGGGATTTTTCATTTTCAAAATTACTTCAAAAATCAAATATGACTTGGCACGTATCATGATGGAGTGCATAATATCCATTTTCATCTAAATTACAATAATTCGTCAACAGAAATTATTGTCGGGTCGTCAGAGGGGGTATAGAGGGATTTTTCATTTTCAAAATGACTTCAAAAATCTAATATGACTTGGCACGCATCATGGTGGGGTGCCGAATATCCATTTCCATCTGAATAACAATAATCTATCAACAGAAATCATTGTCGGGTCGTTAGAGGGGGTATAGAGGGATTTTTCATTTTCAATATATCTTCAAAAATCTAATATGACTTGGCACGCATCATGGTGGGGTGCAAAGTATCCATGTCCATCTGAATAACAAAAATTTATCAACAGAAATCATTGTCGGGTCGTTAGAGGGGGTATAGAGGGATTTTTCATTTTCAAAATTACCTCAAAATTTAATATGACTTGGCACGCAACATGGTGGGGTGCAGAATATCCATTTCCATCAGAATAACAATAATTCGTCAGCAGAAATTTTTGGCGGGTCGTTAGAGGGGATATAGAGGGATTTTTCATTTTCAATATTTCTTCAAAAATCTAATATGACTTGGCACGCATCATGGTGGGGTGCAAAATATCCATTTCCATCTAAATAACAATAATTCGTCAACAGAAATCATTGTCGGGTCGTCAGAGGGGGTATAGAGGGATTTTTCATTTTCAAAATTACCTCAAAATCAAATATGACTTGGCACGCAACATGGTGGGGTGCAGAATATCCATTTCCATCTGAATAACAATAATTCGACAGCAGAAATTTTTGGCGGGTCGTTAGAGGGGATATAGAGGGATTTTTCATTTTCAATATTTCTTCAAAAATCTAATATGAATTGGCACGCATCATGGTGGGGTGCAGAATATCCATTTCCATCTCAATAACAATAATTTGTCAACAGAAATCATTGTCGGGTCGTCAGAGGGGGTATAGAGGGATTTTTCATTTTCAAAATGACTTCAAAAATCTAATATGACTTGGCACGCATCATGGTGGGGTGCAAAGTATCCATGTCCATCTGAATAACAATAATTCGTCAACATAAATCATTGTCGTGTCGTCAGAGGGGGTATAGAGGGATTTTTCATTTTCAAAATTACTTCAAAAATCAAATATGACTTGGCACGTATCATGATGGAGTGCATAATATCCATTTTCATCTAAATTACAATAATTCGTCAACAGAAATTATTGTCGGGTCGTCAGAGGGGGTATAGAGGGATTTTTCATTTTCAAAATGACTTCAAAAATCTTATATGACTTGGCACGCAACATGGTGGGGGCAGAATATTCATTTTCATCTGAATAACAATAACTCGTCAACAGAAATCATTGTCGGGTCGTTAGAGGGGGTATAGAGGGATTTTTCATTTTCAATATTTCTTCAAAAATCTTATATGAATTGGCACGCATCATGGTGGGGTGCAGAATATCCATTTCCATCTCAATAACAATAATTTGTCAACAGAAATCATTGTCGGGTCGTTAGAGGGGGTATAGAGGGATTTTTCATTTTCAAAATTACCTCTAAATTTAATATGACTTGGCACGCAACATGGTGGGGGCAGAATATTCATTTTCATCTGAATAACAATAACTCGTCAACAGAAATCATTGTCGGATCGTTAGAGGGGGTATAGAGGGATTTTTCATTTTCAATATTTCTTCAAAAATCTTATATGAATTGGCACGCATCATGGTGGGGTGCAGAATATCCATTTCCATCTCAATAACAATAATTTGTCAACAGAAATCATTGTCGGGTCGTCAGAGGGGGTATAGAGGGATTTTTCATTTTCAAAATTACTTCAAAAATCTAATATTACTTGGCACGCATCATGGTGGGGTGCAGAATATCCATATCTATCTGAATAACAATAATTCCTTAACAGAAATTATTGTTGTGTCGTCAGAGGGGGTATAGAGGGATTATTCATTTTCAAATTTACTTCATAAATCAAATATGACTTGGCACGCATCATGGTGGGTTGCAAAGTATCCATGTCCATCTGAATAACGATAATTCGTCAACATAAATCATTGTCGTGTCGTCAGAGGGGGTATAGAGGGATTTTTCATTTTCAAAATTACTTCAAAAATCAAATATGACTTGGCACATATCATGGAGGAGTGCATAATATCCATTTTCATCTAAATAACAATAATTCGTCAACAGAAATTATTGTCGGGTCGTCAGAGGGGGTTGAAGGGAATTTTCTTTTTCAAAACTACTTCAAAAATCGAATATAACTTGGCACGCATCATAGTAAGGTGCAAAATCTTCATTTTCATCTGAATAACAATAATTCGTCTACAGAAATCATTGTCGGGTCGTCAGAGGGGGTATAGAGGGATTATTCATTACTAAAATGACTTCAAAAATCAAATATGACTTGGCACGCATCATGGTGGGGTACAGAATATCCATTTTCATCTCAATAACAATAATTTGTCAACAGAAATCATTGTCGGGTCGTCAGAGGGGGTATAGAGGGATTTTTCATTTTCAAAATGACTTCAAAAATCTAATATGACTTGGCACGCATCATGGTGGGGTGCCGAATATCCATTTCCATCTGAATAACAATAATTTATCAACAGAAATCATTGTCGGGTCGTTAGAGGGGGTATAGAGGGATTTTTCATTTTCAATATATCTTCAAAAATCTAATATGACTTGGCACGCATCATGGTGGGGTGCAAAGTATCCATTTCCATCTGAATAACAAGAATTCGTCAACAGAAATCAATGTCGGGTCGTTAGATGGGGTATAGAGGGATTTTTCATTTTCAATATTTCTTCAAAAATCTAATATGACATGGCACGCATAATGGTGGGGTGCAGAATATCTATTTCCATCTGAATAACAATAATTCGTCCACAGAAATCATTGTCGGGTCGTTAGAGGGGGTATAGAGGGATTTTACATTTTCAAAATTGCCTCAAAATCAAATATGACTTGGCAAGCAACATTGTGGGGTGCAGATTATTCATTTCTATCTGAATAACAATAATTTATCAACAGAAATCATTGTCGGGTCGTTAGAGGGGGTTTAGAGGGATTTTCCATTTTCAATATACCTTCAAAATTCTAATATGGCTTGGCACGCATCATGGTGGTGTGCAAAGTATCCATTTCCATCTGAATAACAAGAATTCGTCAACAGAAATCAATGTCGGGTCGTTAGATGGGGTATAGAGGGATTTTTCATTTTCAATATTTCTTCAAATATCTAATATGACATGGCACGCAGAATGGTGGGGTGCAGAATATCTATTTCCATCAGAATAACAATAATTCGTCTACAGAAATCATTGTCGGGTCGTTAGAGGGGGTATAGAGGGATTTTTCATATTCAAAATTACCTCAAAATCAAATATGACTTGGCACGCATCATAGTGGGGTGCAAAGTATCCATGTCCATCTGAATAACAATAATTCGCCAACAGAAATCATTGTCGGGTCGTCAGAGGGGGTATAGAGGGATTTTTCATTTTCAAAATTACCTCAAAATGAAATATGACTTGGCACGCATCATGGTGGGGTGCAGAATATCCAGTTCCATCTGAACAACAATAAATTATCAACAAAAATCATTGTCGGGTCGTTAGAGGGGGTATAGAGGGATTTTTCATTTTCAATATATCTTCAAAAATCCAATATGACTTGGCACGCATCATAGTGGGGTGCAAAGTATCCATGTCCATCTGAATAACAATAATTCTTCAATTTAAATCATTGTCGTGTCGTCAGAGGGGGTATAGAGGTATTTTTCATTTTCAAAATTACTTCAAAAATCTAATATGACTTGTCACGCACCATAATACGGGGCAGAATATCCATTTCCATCTGAATAACAAGAATTCGTCGACAGAAATCAATTTCGGGTCGTTAGAGGGGGTATAGAGGGATTTTTCATTTTCAAAATTACCTCAAAATCAAATATGACTTGGCACGCAACATGGTGGGGTGCAGAATATTCATTTCCTTCTGAATAATAATAATTCGTCAACAGAAATCATTGTCGGGTCATTAGAGGGGGTATAGAGGGATTTTTCATTTTCAATATTTCTTCAAAAATCCAATATGACATGGCCCGCATCATGGTGGGGTGCAGAATATTCATTTCCATCTGACTAACAATAATTCGTCAACAGAAATCATTGTCGGGTCGTCTGAAGGGGTATAGAGGGATTTTACATTTTCAAAATGACTTCAAAAATCAAATATGACTTGGCACGCATCATGGTGGGGTACAGAATATCCATTTCCATTTCAATAACAATAATTTGTCAACAGAAATCATTGTCGGGACGTCAGAGGGAGTATAGAGCGATTTCTCATTTTCAAAATTACTTCAAAAATCTAATATGACTTGGCACGCATCATAGTGGTGTGCAAAGTATCCATATATATCTAAATAACAACAATTCGTCAACAGAAATCATTGTCGGGTCGTTAGAGGGGGTATAGAGGGATTTTCCATTTTCAATATATCTTCAAAAATCTAATATAACTTGGCACTCATCATATTGGGGTGCAAAGTATCCATGTCCATCTGAATAAAAATAATTCGTCAATAGAAATCATTGTCGGGTCGTCAGAGGGGGTATAGAGGAATTTCTCATAAACAAAATGATTTCAAAAATCAAATATGACAAGGCACGCATCATGGCGGGGTGCAGAATATCCATTTCTATCTGACTAACATTAATTCGTCAACATAAATCATTGTCGTGTCGTCAGAGGGGTTATGGAGGGATTTTTCATTTTCAAAATTACTTCAAAAATCTAATATGACTTGGCACGCATCATGGTGGGATGCAAAGTATCCATGTCCATCTGAATAACAATAATTCGTCAATTTAAATCATTGTCGTGTCGTCAGAGGGGGTATAGAGTTATTTCTCAATTTCAAAATTACTTCAAAAATCTAATATGACTTGGCACGCATCACAGTGGTGCGCAAAGTATCCATATATATCTAAATAACAATAATTCGTCAACAGAAATCATTGTCGGGACGTCAGAGGGGGTATAGAGGGATTTTTCATTTTCAAAATTAACTCAAAATCAAATATGACTTGGCACGCAACATGGTTTGGTGCAGAATATCCATTTCCATCTGAATAAAAATAATTCGTCAGCAGAAATCATTGTCGGGTCGTTAGAGGGGATATAAAGGGATTTTTCATTTTCAATATTTCTTCAAATATCTAATATGACTTGGCACGCATCATGGTGGGGTGCAGAATATCCATTTCCATCTGAATAACAATAATTCGTCAACAGAAATCATTGTCGGGTCGTCAGAGGGGGTATAGAGGGATTTTTCATTTTCAAAATTACTTCAAAAATCTAATATGACTTGGCACGCATCATGGTGGGGTGCAAAGTATCCATGTCCATCTGAATAACAATAATTCGTCAACATAAATAATTGTCGTGTCGTCAGAGGGGGTATAGAGGGATTTTTCATTTTCAAAATTACTTCAAAAATGAAATATGACTTGGCACGTATCATGATGGAGTGCATAATATCCATTTTCATCTAAATTACAATAATTCGTCAACATAAATTATTGTCGGGTCGTCAGAGGGAGTTAAAGGGAATTTTTATTTTCAAAATTACTTCAAAAATCGAATATAACTTGGCACGCAGCTTAGTAGGGTGCAAAATATTCATTCCCATCTGAATAACAATAATTCCCCAACAGGAATCATTGTCGGGTCGTCAGAGGGGGTATAGAGGGATTTCTCATTATCAAAATGACTTCAAAAATCAAATATAACTTGGCACGCATCATAGTAGGGTGCAGAATATATATTTCCATCTGAATAACAAGAATTCGTCAACAGAAATCATTGTCGGGTCGTTAGAGGGGGTATAGAGGGATTTTTCATTATCAATATTTCTTCAAAAATCTAATATGGCTTGGCACGCATCATGGTGGGGTGCAGAATATCCATTTCCATCTGAATAACAATAATTCGTCAACAGAACTCATTGTCGGGTCGTCAGAGGGGGTATAGAGTGATTTTTCATTTTCAAAATGACTTCAAAAATCAAATATGACTTGGCACGCATCATTTTGGGGTGCAGAATATCCATTACCATTTGAATAACATTAATTCGTCAACAGAAATCATTGACGGGTCGTTGAAGGGGTTATAGAGGGATTTTTCGTTTTTGAAATTTCTTCAAAAATCTAATATGACTTGGCACGCATCATGGTGGGGTGTTGAATATCCATTTCCATCTGAATAACAATAATTCGTCCAATCATTGTCGGGTCGTTAGAGGGGGTATAGAGGGATTTTTCATTTTCAATTTATCTTCAAAAATCTAATATGACTTGGCACGCATCATGGTGGGGTGCAAAGTATCCATGTCCATCTGAATAACAATAATTCGTCAACAGAAATCATTGTCGGGTCGTCAGAGGGGGTATAGAGGGATTTTTCATTTTCAAAATGACTACAAAAATCAAATATGACTTGGCACGCATCATGGTGGGGTGCAGAATATCCATTTTCATCTGAATAAGAAAAATTCGTCAACAGAACTCATTGTCGGGTCGTCAGAGGGGGTATAGAGGGATTTTTCATTTTCAAAATGACTTCAAAAATCAAATATGACTTGGCACGCATCATGGTGGGGTACAGAATATCCATTTCCATCTCAATAACAATAATTTGTCAACAGAAATTATTGTCGGGTCGTCAGAGGGGGTATAGAGGGATTTTTCATTTTCAAAATTACCTCAAAATCAAATATGACTTGGCACGCAACATGGTGGGGTGCAGAATATCCATTTCCATCTGAATAACAATAATTCGTCAACAGAAATCATTGACGGGTCGTTGGAGGGGGTATAGAGTGATTTTTCAATTTCAATATTTCTTCAAAAACCTAATACGACTTGTCACGCATCATGGTGGGGTGCAGCATATCTATTTCCATCTGAATAACAATAATTCGTCGACAGAAATTATTGTCGGGTCGTTAGAGGGGGTATAGAGGGATTTTTCATTTTCAATATTTCTTCAAAAATCCAATATGACTTGGCACGCCTCATGGTGGGGTGCAGAATATCCATTTCCATCTGAATAACAATAATTCGCCAACAGAAATCATTGTCGGGTCGTCAGAGGGGGTATAGAGTTATTCTCATTTTCAAAATTACTTCAAAAATATAATATGACTTGGCACGCATCATAGTGGTGTGCAAAGTATCCATATAAATCTAAATAACAATAATTCGTCAACAGAAATCATTGTCGGGTCGTTAGAGGGAGTATAGGGGGATTTTTCATTTTCTATATTTCTACAAATATCTAATATCACTTGGCACGCATTATGGTGGGGTGCAGAATATCCATATCTATCTGAATAACAATAATTCCTTAACAGAAATTATTGTCGTGTCGTCAGAGGGGGTATAGAAGGATTTTTCATTTTCAAAATTACCTCAAAATCAAATATGACTTGGCACGCATCATGGTGGGGTGCAAAGTATTCATGTATATCTAACTAACAATGATTCGTTAACAGAAATCATTGTCGTGTCGTCAGAGGGGGTATAGAGGGATTTTTCATTTTCAAAATTACCTCAAAATCAAATATGACTTGGCACGCAACAAGGTGGGGTGCAGAATATCCATTTCCATCTGAATAACAATAATTCGTCAGCAGAAATCATTGTCGGGTCGTCAGAGGGGGTATAGAGGGCTTTTTCATTTTCAAAATTACTTCAAAAATCTAATATGACTTGGCACGCATCATAGTAGGGTGCAGAATATATATTTCCATCTGAATAACAAGCATTCGTCAACAGAAATCATTGTCGGGTCGTTAGAGGGGGTAGAGAGGGATTTTTCATTATCAAAATTACTTCAAAAATCTAATATGACTTGGCACGCATCATAGTAGGGTGCAGAATATATATTTCCATCTGAATAACAAGAATTCGTCAACAGAAATCATTTTCGGGTCGTCAGAGGGGGTATAGAGGGATTTTTCATTTTCAAAATTACTTCAAAAATCTAATATGACTTGGCACGCATCATAGTAGGGTGCAGAATATATATTTCCATCTGAATAACAAGCATTCGTCAACAGAAATCATTGTCGGGTCGTTAGAGGGGGTATAGAGGGATTTTTCATTATCAAAATTACTTCAAAAATCTAATATGACTTGGCACGCATCATAGTAGGGTGCAGAATATATTTTTCCATCTGAATAACAAGAATTCGTCAACAGAAATCATTGTCGGGTCGTCAGAGGGGGTATAGAGGGATTTTTCATTTTCAAAATTACTTCAAAAATCTAATATGACTTGGCACGCATCATAGTAGGGTGCAGAATATATATTTCCATCTGAATAACAAGCATTCGTCAACAGAAATCATTGTCGGGTCGTTAGAGGGGGTATAGAGGGATTTTTCATTATCAAAATTACTTCAAAAATCTAATATGACTTGGCACGCATCATAGTAGGGTGCAGAATATATATTTCCATCTGAATAACAAGAATTCGTCAACAGAAATCATTGTTGGGTCGTTAGAGGGGGTATAGAGGGATTTTTCATTTTCAAAATTTCTTCAGAAAACTAATATGATTTGGCACGCATCATGGTGGGGTGCAGAATATCCCTTTCCATCTGAATTACAAAAATTTGTCAACAGAAATCATTGTCGGGTCGTTAGAGGGTGTATAGAGGGATTTTTCATTTTCAATATATCTTCAAAAATCTAATATGACTTGGCACGCATCATGGTGGGGAGCAAAGTATCCATGTCCATCTGAATAAAAATAATTCGTCAACAGAAATCATTGTCGGGTCGTCAGAGGGGGTATAGAGGGATTTTTCATAATCAAAATGATTTCAAAAATCAAATATGACAAGGCACGCATCATGTCGGGGTGCAGAATATCCATTTCTATCTGACTAACATCAATTCGTCAACATAAATCATTGTCATGTAGTCAGAGGGGGTATGGAGGGATTTTTCATTTTCAAAATTACTTCAAAAATCTAATATGACTTGGCACGCATCATGGTGGGATGCGAAGTATCCATGTCCATCTGAATAACAATAATTCGTCAATTCAAATAATTGTCGTGTCGTCAGAGGGGGTATAGAGCTATTTCTCATTTTCAAAATTACTTCAAAAATCTAATATGACTTGGCACGCATCATAGTGGTGTGCAAAGTAACCATATATATCTAAATAACAATAATTCGTCAACAGAAATCATTGTCGGGTCGTTAGAGGGGGTATAGAGGGATTTTCCATCTTCAATATTTCTTCAAAAAACTAATATCACTTGGCACGCATCATGGTGGGGTGCAGAATATCCATATCTGTCTGAGTTACAATAATTCCTTAACAGAAATTATTGTCGTGTCGTCAGAGGGGGTATAGGGGGATTTTTCATTTTCAAAATTACCTCAAAATCAAATATGACTTGGCACGCATCATGGTGGGGTGCAAAGTATTCATGTATATCTAACTAACAATGATTCGTTAACAGAAATCATTGTCGTGTCGTCAAAGGCGGTATAGAGGGATTTTTCATTTTCAAGATTACCTCAAAATCAAATATGACTTGGCACGCAACATGGTGGGGTGCGGAATATCCATTTCCATCTGAATAACAATAATTCGTCAGCAGAAATCATTGTCGGGTCGTTAGAGGGGGTATAGAGGGATTTTTCATTTTCAATATTACTTCAAAAATCTAATATGACTTGGCACGCATCATGGTGGGGTGCAAAGTATCCATGTCCATCTGAATTACAATACTTCGTCAACAAAAATCATTGTCGGGTCGTCAGAGGGGGTATAGAGGGATTTCTCATTATCAAAATGACTTCAAAAATTAAATATGACAAGGCACGCATCATGGCGGGGTGCAGACTATTCATTTCCATCTGAATAACAATCATTCGTCAACAGAAATCATTGTCGGGTCGTCAGAGGGGGTATAGAGGGATTTTTTATTTTCAAAATTACCTCAAAATCAAATATGATATGGCACGCAACATGGTGGGGTGCAGAATATTCATTTCCATCTGAATAACAATAATTCGTCAACAGAAATCATTGTCGGGTCGTTAGAGGGGTATAGAGGGATTTTTCATTTTCAAAATTACTTCAAAAATCTAATATGACTTGGCACGCATCATGGTGGGGTGCAAAGTATCCATGTCCATCTGAATAACAATAATTCCTCAACAGAAATCATTGTCGGGTCGTCAGAGGGGGTATAGAGGGATTTTTCATAATCAAATAATTTCAAAAATCAAATATGACAAGGCACGCATCATGTCGGGGTGCAGAATATCCATTTCCATTTCAATAACAATAATTCGTCAACAGAAATCATTGTCGGGTCGTCAGAGGGGGTATAGAGGGATTTTTCATTTTCAAAATGACTTCAAAAATCAAATATGACTTGGCACGCATCATGGTGGGGTACAGAATATCCATTTCCATCTCAATAACAATAATTTGTCAACAGAAATCATTGTCGTGTCGTCAGAGGGGGTAGAGAGGGATTTTTCATTTTCAAAATTACCTCAAAATCAAATATGACTTGGCACGCAACATGGTGCGGGCAGAATATTCATTTTCATCTGAATAACAATAACTCGTCAACAGAAATCATTGTCGGGTCGTTAGAGGGGGTATAGAGGGATTTTTCATTTTCAATATTTCTTCATAAATCTAATATGACTTGGCACGCATCATGGTGGGGTGCAAAGTATCCATGTCCATCTGAATAACAATAATTCCTCAACAGAAATCATTGTCGGGTCGTCAGAGGGGGTATAGAGGGATTTTTCATAATCAAATGATTTCAAAAATCAAATATGACAAGGCACGCATCATGTCGGGGTGCAGAATATCCATTTCCATCTCAATAACAATCATTCGTCAACAGAAATCATTGTCGGGTCGTCAGAGGGGGTATAGAGGGATTTTTCATTTTCAAAATGACTTCTAAAATCAAATATGACTTGGCACGCATCATGGTGGGGTACAGAATATCCATTTCCATCTCAATAACAATAATTTGTCAACAGAAATCATTGTCGTGTCGTCAGAGGGGGTATAGAGGGATTTTTCATTTTCAAAATTACCTCAAAATCAAATATGACTTGGCACGCAATATGGTGGGGGCAGAATATTCATTTTCATCTGAATAACAATAACTCGTCAACAGATATCATTGTCGGGTCGTTAGAGGGGGTATAGAGGGATTTTTCATTTTCAATATTTCTTCAAAAATCTTATATGAATTGGCACGCATCATGGTGGGGTGCAGAATATCCATTTCCATCTCAATAACAATAATTTGTCAACAGAAATAATTGTCGGGTCGTTAGAGGGTGTATAGAGGGATTTTTCATTTTCAAAATTACCTCAAAATTTAATATGACTTGGCACGCAATATGGTGGGGGCAGAATATTCATTTTCATCTGAATAACAATAACTCGTCAACAGAAATCATTGTCGGGTCGTTAGAGGGGGTATAGAGGGATTTTTCATTTTCAATATTTCTTCAAAAATCTTATATGAATTGGCACGCATCATGGTGGGGTGCAGAATATCCATTTCCATCTCAATAACAATAACTCGTCAACAGAAATCATTGTCGGGTCGTCAGAGGGGGTATAGAGGGATTTTTCATTTTCAAAATTACTTCAAAAATCTAATATTACTTGGCACGCATCATGGTGGGGTGCAGAATATCCATATCTATCTGAATAACAATAATTCCTTAACAGAAATTATTGTTGTGTCGTCAGAGGGGGTATAGAGGGATTATTCATTTTCAAATTTACTTCATAAATCAAATATGACTTGGCACGCATCATGGTGGGTTGCAAAGTATCCATGTCCATCTGAATAACGATAATTCGTCAACATAAATCATTGTCGTGTCGTCAGAGGGGGTATAGAGGGATTTTTCATTTTCAAAATTACTTCAAAAATCAAATATGACTTGGCACGTATCATGGAGGAGTGCATAATATCCATTTTCATCTAAATAACAATAATTCGTCAACAGAAATTATTGTCGGGTCGTCAGAGGGGGTTGAAGGGAATTTTCTTTTTCAAAACTACTTCAAAAATCGAATATAACTTGGCACGCATCATAGTAAGGTGCAAAATCTTCATTTTCATCTGAATAACAATAATTCGTCAACAGAAATCATTGTCGGGTCGTCAGAGGGGGTATAGAGGGATTATTCATTACTAAAATGACTTCAAAAATCAAATATGACTTGGCACGCATCATGGTGGGGTACAGAATATCCATTTTCATCTCAATAACAATAATTTGTCAACAGAAATCATTGTCGGGTCGTCAGAGGGTGTATAGAGGGATTTTTCATTTTCAAAATGACTTCAAAAATCTAATATGACTTGGCACGCATCATGGTGGGGTGCCGAATATCCATTTCCATCTGAATAACAATAATTTATCAACAGAAATCATTGTCGGGTCGTTAGAGGGGGTATAGAGGGATTTTTCATTTTCAATATATCTTCAAAAATCTAATATGACTTGGCACGCATCATGGTGGGGTGCAGGATATCCACCTCCATCTGAATAACAATAATTTATCAACAGAAATCATTGTCGGGTCGTTAGAGGGGGTATAGAGGGATTTTTCATTTTCAATATATCTTCAAAAATCTAATATGACTTGGCACGCATCATGGTGGGGTGCAAAGTATCCATTTCCATCTGAATAACAAGAATTCGTCAACAGAAATCGATGTCGGGTCGTTAGATGGGGTATAGAGGGATTTTTCATTTTCAATATTTCTTCAAAAATCTAATATGACATGGCACGCATAATGGTGTGGTGCAGAATATCTATTTCCATCTGAATAACAATAATTCGTCTACAGAAATCATTGTCGGGTCGTTAGAGGGGGTATAGAGGGATTTTACATTTTCAAAATTGCCTCAAAATCAAATATGACTTGGCAAGCAACATTGTGGGGTGCAGATTATTCATTTCTATCTGAATAACAATAATTTATCAACAGAAATCATTGTCGGGTCGTTAGAGGGGGTTCAGAGGGATTTTTCATTTTCAATATACCTTCAAAATTCTAATATGGCTTGGCACGCATCATGGTGGTGTGCAAAGTATCCATTTCCATCTGAATAACAAGAATTCGTCAACAGAAATCAATGTCGGGTCGTTAGATGGGGTATAGAGGGATTTTTCATTTTCAATATTTCTTCAAATATCTAATATGACTTGGCACGCATCATGGTGGGGTGCAGGATATCCACCTCCATCTGAATAACAATAATTTATCAACAGAAATCATTGTCGGGTCGTTAGAGGGGGTATAGAGGGATTTTTCATTTTCAATATATCTTCAAAAATCTAATATGACTTGGCACGCATCATGGTGGGGTGCAAAGTATCCATTTCCATCTGAATAACAAGAATTCGTCAACAGAAATCAATGTCGGGTCGTTAGATGGGGTATAGAGGGATTTTTCATTTTCAATATTTCTTCAAAAATCTAATATGACATGGCACGCATAATGGTGGGGTGCAGAATATCTATTTCCATCTGAATAACAATAATTCGTCTACAGAAATCATTGTCGGGTCGTTAGAGGGGGTATAGAGGGATTTTTCATTTTCAAAATTACCTCAAATTCAAATAAGACTTGGCACGCATCATAGTGGGGTGCAAAGTATCCATGTCCATCTGAATAACAATAATTCGCCAACAGAAATCATTGTCGGGTCGTCAGAGGGGGTATAGAGGGATTTTTCATTTTCAAAATTACCTCAAAATGAAATATGACTTGGCACGCATCATGGTGGGGTGCAGAATATCCAGTTCCATCTGAACAACAATAAATTATCAACAAAAATCATTGTCGGGTCGTTAGAGGGGGTATAGAGGGATTTTTCATTTTCAATATATCTTTAAAAATCCAATATGACTTGGCACGCATCATAGTGGGGTGCAAAGTATCCATGTCCATCTGAATAACAATAATTCTTCAATTTAAATCATTGTCGTGTCGTCAGAGGGGGTATAGAGGTATTTTTCGTTTTCAAAATTACTTCAAAAATCTAATATGACTTGGCACGCACCATAATAGGGTGCAGAATATCCATTTCCATCTGAATAACAAGAATTCGTCGACAGAAATCAATTTCGGGTCGTTAGAGGGGGTATAGAGGGATTTTTCATTTTCAAAATTACCTCAAAATCAAATATGACTTGGCACGCAACATGGTGGGGTGCAGAATATTCATTTCCTTCTGAATAACAATAATTCGTCAACAGAAATCATTGTCGGGTCATTAGAGGGGGTATAGAGGGATTTTTCATTTTCAATATTTCTTCAAAAATCCAATATGACTTGGCCCGCATCATGGTGGGGTGCAGAATATTCATTTCCATCTGACTAACAATAATTCGTCAACAGAAATCATTGTCGGGTCGTCTGAAGGGGTATAGAGGGATTTTACATTTTCAAAATGACTTCAAAAATCAAATATGACTTGGCTCGCATCATGGTGGGGTACAGAATATCCATTTCCATTTCAATAACAATAATTTGTCAACAGAAATCATTGTCGGGACGTCAGAGGGAGTATAGAGCGATTTCTCATTTTCAAAATTACTTCAAAAATCTAATATGACTTGGCACGCATCATAGTGGTGTGCAAAGTATCCATATATATCTAAATAACAACAATTCGTCAACAGAAATCATAATCGGGTCGTTAGAGGGGGTATAGAGGGATTTTCCATTTTCAATATATCTTCAAAAATCTAATATAACTTGGCACTCATCATATTGGGGTGCAAAGTATCCATGTTCATCTGAATAAAAATAATTCGTCAATAGAAATCATTGTCGGGTCGTCAGAGGGGGTATAGAGGGATTTTTCATAAACAAAATGATTTCAAAAATCAAATATGACAAGGCACGCATCATGGCGGGGTGCAGAATATCCATTTCTATCTGACTAACATTAATTCGTCAACATAAATCATTGTCGTGTCGTCAGAGGGGTTATGGAGGGATTTTTCTTTTTCAAAATTACTTCAAAAATCTAATATGACTTGGCACGCATCATGGTGGGATGCAAAGTATCCATGTCCATCTGAATAACAATAATTCGTCAATTTAAATCATTGTCGTGTCGTCAGAGGGGGTATAGAGGTATTTCTCAATTTCAAAATTACTTCAAAAATCTAATATGACTTGGCACGCATCACAGTGGTGTGCAAAGTATCCATATATATCTAAATAACAATAATTCGTCAACAGAAATCATTGTCGGGACGTCAGAGGGGGTATAGAGGGATTTTTCATTTTCAAAATTACCTCAAAATCAAATATGACTTGGCACGCAACATGGTTTGGTGCAGAATATCCATTTCCATCTGAATAACAATAATTCGTCAGCAGAAATCATTGTCGGGTCGTTAGAGGGGATATAAAGGGATTTTTCATTTTCAATATTTCTTCAGAAATCTAATATGACTTGGCACGCATCATGGTGGGGTGCAGAATATCCATTTCCATCTGAATAACAATAATTCGTCAACAAGAAATCATTGTCGGGTCGTCAGAGGGGGTATAGAGGGATTTTTCATTTTCAAAATTACTTCAAAAATCTAATATGACTTGGCACGCATCATGGTGGGGTGCAAAGTATCCATGTCCATCTGAATAACAATAATTCGTCAACATAAATCATTGTCGTGTCGTCAGAGGGGGTATAGAGGGATTTTTCATTTTCAAAATTACTTCAAAAATGAAATATGACTTGGCACGTATCATGATGGAGTGCATAATATCCATTTTCATCTAAATTACAATAATTCGTCAACAGAAATTATTGTCGGGTCGTCAGAGGGGGTTAAAGGGAATTTTTATTTTCAAAATTACTTCAAAAATCGAATATAACTTGGCACGCAGCTTAGTAGGGAGCAAAATATTCATTTCCATCTGAATAACAATAATTCCCCAACAGGAATCATTGTCGGGTCGTCAGAGGGGGTATAGAGGGATTTCTCATTATCAAAATGACTTCAAAAATCAAATATAACTTGGCACGCATCATAGTAGGGTGCAGAATATATATTTCCATCTGAATAACAAGAATTCGTCAACAGAAATCATTGTCGGGTCGTTAGAGGGGGTATAGAGGGATTTTTCATTATCAATATTTCTTCAAAAATCTAATATGGCTTGGCACGCATCATGGTGGGGTGCAGAATATCCATTTCCATCTGAATAACAATAATTCGTCAACAGAACTCATTGTCGGGTCGTCAGAGGGGGTATAGAGTGATTTTTCATTTTCAAAATGACTTCAAAAATCAAATATGACTTGGCACGCATCATGGTGGGGTGCAGAATATCCATTACCATTTGAATAACATTAATTCGTCAACAGAAATCATTGACGGGTCGTTGAAGGGGGTATAGAGGGATTTTTCGTTTATGAAATTTCTTCAAAAATCTAATATGACTTGGCACGCATCATGGTGGGGTGTAGAATATCCATTTCCATCTGAATAACAATAATTCGTCCAATCATTGTCGGGTCGTTAGAGGGGGTATAGAGGGATTTTTCATTTTCAATTTATCTTCAAAAATCTAATATGACTTGGCACGCATCATGGTGGGGTGCAAAGTATCCATGTCCATCTGAATAACAATAATTCGTCAACAGAAATCATTGTCGGGTCGTCAGATGGGGTTTAGAGGGATATTTCATTTTCAAAATGACTACAAAAATCAAATATGACTTGGCACGCATCATGGTGGGGTGCAGAATATCCATTTTCATCTGAATAAGAATAATTCGACAACAGAACTCATTGTCGGGTCGTCAGAGGGGGTATAGAGGGATTTTTCATTTTCAAAATGACTTCAAAAATCAAATATGACTTGGCACGCATCATGGTGGGGTACAGAATATCCATTTCCATCTCAATAACAATAATTTGTCAACAGAAATTATTGTCGGGTCGTCAGAAGGGGTATAGAGGGATTTTTCATTTTCAAAATTACCTCAAAATCAAATATGACTTGGCACGCAACATGGTGGGGTGCAGAATATCCATTTCCATCTGAATAACAATAATTCGTCAACAGAAATCATTGACGGGTCGTTGGAGGGGGTATAGAGTGATTTTTCAATTTCAATATTTCTTCAAAAACCTAATACGACTTGTAACGCATCATGGTGGGGTGCAGCATATCTATTTCCATCTGAATAACAATAATTCGTCGACAGAAATTATTGTCGGGTCGTTAGAGGGGGTATAGAGGGATTTTTCATTTTCAAAATGACTTCAAAAATCTAATATGACTTGGCACGCATCATGGTGGGGTGCCGAATATCCATTTCCATCTGAATAACAATAATTTATCAACAGAAATCATTGTCGGGTCGTTAGAGGGGGTATAGAGGGATTTTTCATTTTCAATATATCTTCAAAAATCTAATATGACTTGGCACGCATCATGGTGGGGTGCAGGATATCCACCTCCATCTGAATAACAATAATTTATCAACAGAAATCATTGTCGGGTCGTTAGAGGGGGTATAGAGGGATTTTTCATTTTCAATATATCTTCAAAAATCTAATATGACTTGGCACGCATCATAGTGGGGTGCAAAGTATCCATTTCCATCTGAATAACAAGAATTCGTCAACAGAAATCAATGTCGGGTTGTTAGATGGGGTATAGAGGGATTTTTCATTTTCAATATTTCTTCAAAAATCTAATATGACATGGCACGCATAATGGTGGCGTGCAGAATATCTATTTCCATCTGAATAACAATAATTCGTCTACAGAAATCATTGTCGGGTCGTTAGAGGGGGTATAGAGGGATTTTACATTTTCAAAATTGCCTCAAAATCAAATATGACTTGGCAAGCAACATTGTGGGGTGCAGATTATTCATTTCTATCTGAATAACAATAATTTATCAACAGAAATCATTGTCGGGTCGTTAGAGGGGGTTTAGAGGGATTTTTCATTTTCAATATACCTTCAAAATTCTAATATGGCTTGGCACGCATCATGGTGGTGTGCAAAGTATCCATTTCCATCTGAATAACAAGAATTCGTCAACAGAAATCAATGTCGGGTCGTTAGATGGGGTATAGAGGGATTTTTCATTTTCAATATTTCTTCAAATATCTAATATGACATGGCACGCAGAATGGTGTGGTGCAGAATATCTATTTCCATCTGAATAACAATAATTCGTCTACAGAAATCATTGTCGGGTCGTTAGAGGGGGTATAGAGGGATTTTTCATTTTCAAAATTACCTCAAAATCAAATATGACTTGGCACGCATCATAGTGGGGTGCAAAGTATCCATGTCCATCTGAATAACAATAATTCGCCAACAGAAATCATTGTCGGGTCGTCAGAGGGGGTATAGAGGGATTTTTCATTTTCAAAATTACCTCAAAATGAAATATGACTTGGCACGCATCATGGTGGGGTGCAGAATATCCAGTTCCATCTGAACAACAATAAATTATCAACAAAAATCATTGTCGGGTCGTTAGAGGGGGTATAGAGGGATTTTTCATTTTCAATATATCTTCAAAAATCCAATATGACTTGGCACGCATCATAGTGGGGTGCAAAGTATCCATGTCCATCTGAATAACAATAATTCTTCAATTTAAATCATTGTCGTGTCGTCAGAGGGGGTATAGAGGTATTTTTCATTTTCAAAATTACTTCAAAAATCTAATATGACTTGGCACGCACCATAATAGGGTGCAGAATATCCATTTCCATCTGAATAACAAGAATTCGTCGACAGAAATCAATTTCGGGTCGTTAGAGGGGGTATAGAGGGATTTTTCATTTTCAAAATTACCTCAAAATCAAATATGACTTGGCACGCAACATGGTGGGGTGCAGAATATTCATTTCCTTCTGAATAACAATAATTCGTCAACAGAAATCATTGTCGGGTCATTAGAGGGGGTATAAAGGGATTTTTCATTTTCAATATTTCTTCAAAAATCCAATATGACTTGGCCCGCATCATGGTGGGGTGCAGAATATTCATTTCCATCTGACTAACAATAATTCGTCAACAGAAATCATTGTCGGGTCGTCTGAAGGGGTATAGAGGGATTTTACATTTTCAAAATGACTTCAAAAATCAAATATGACTTGGCACGCATCATGGTGGGGTACAGAATATCCATTTCCATTTCAATAACAATAATTTGTCAACAGAAATCATTGTCGGGACGTCAGAGGGAGTATAGAGCGATTTCTCATTTTCAAAATTACTTCAAAAATCTAATATGACTTGGCACGCATCATAGTGGTGTGCAAAGTATCCATATATATCTAAATAACAACAATTCGTCAACAGAAATCATTGTCGGGTCGTTAGAGGGGGTATAGAGGGATTTTCCATTTTCAATATATCTTCAAAAATCTAATATAACTTGGCACTCATCATATTGGGGTGCAAAGTATCCATGTTCATCTGAATAAAAATAATTCGTCAATATAAATCATTGTCGGGTCGTCAGAGGGGGTATAGAGGGATTTTTCATAAACAAAATGATTTCAATAATCAAATATGACAAGGCACGCATCATGGCGGGGTGCAGAATATCCATTTCTATCTGACTAACATTAATTCGTCAACATAAATCATTGTCGTGTCGTCAGAGGGGTTATGGAGGGATTTTTCATTTTCAAAATTACTTCAAAAATCTAATATGACTTGGCACGCATCATGGTGGGATGCAAAGTATCCATGTCCATCTGAATAACAATAATTCGTCAATTTAAATCATTGTCGTGTCGTCAGAGGGGGTATAGAGGTATTTCTCAATTTCAAAATTACTTCAAAAATCTAATATGACTTGGCACGCATCACAGTGGTGTGCAAAGTATCCATATACATCTAAATAACAATAATTCGTCAACAGAAATCATTGTCGGGACGTCAGAGGGGGTATAGAGGGATTTTTCATTTTCAAAATTACCTCAAAATCAAATATGACTTGGCACGCAACATGGTTTGGTGCAGAATATCCATTTCCATCTGAATAACAATAATTCGTCAGCAGAAATCATTGTCGGGTCGTTAGAGGGGATATAAAGGGATTTTTCATTTTCAATATTTCTTCAAAAATCTAATATGACTTGGCACGCATCATGGTGGGGTGCAGAATATCCATTTCCATCTGAATAACAATAATTCGTCAACAGAAATCATTGTCGGGTCGTCAGAGGGGGTATAGAGGGATTTTTCATTTTCAAAATTACTTCAAAAATCTAATATGACTTGGCACGCATCATGGTGGGGTGCAAAGTATCCATGTCCATCTGAATAACAATAATTCGTCAACATAAATCATTGTCGTGTCGTCAGAGGGGGTATAGAGGGATTTTTCATTTTCAAAATTACTTCAAAAATGAAATATGACTTGGCACGTATCATGATGGAGTGCATAATATCCATTTTCATCTAAATTACAATAATTCGTCAACAGAAATTATTGTCGGGTCGTCAGAGGGGGTTAAAGGGAATTTTTATTTTCAAAATTACTTCAAAAATCGAATATAACTTGGCACGCAGCTTAGTAGGGAGCAAAATATTCATTTCCATCTGAATAACAATAATTCCCCAACAGGAATCATTGTCGGGTCGTCAGAGGGGGTATAGAGGGATTTCTCATTATCAAAATGACTTCAAAAATCAAATATAACTTGGCACGCATCATAGTAGGGTGCAGAATATATATTTCCATCTGAATAACAAGAATTCGTCAACAGAAATCATTGTCGGGTCGTTAGAGGGGGTATAGAGGGATTTTTCATTATCAATATTTCTTCAAAAATCAAATATGACTTGGCACGCATCATGGTGGGATACAGAATATCCATTTCCATCTCAATAACAATAATTTGTCAACAGAAATTATTGTCGGGTCGTCAGAGGGGGTATAGAGGGATTTTTCATTTTCAAAATTACCTCAAAATCAAATATGACTTGGCACGCAACATGGTGGGGTGCAGAATATCCATTTCCATCTGAATAACAATAATTCGTCAACAGAAATCATTGACGGGTCGTTGGAGGGGGTATAGAGTGATTTTTCAATTTCAATATTTCTTCAAAAACCTAATACGACTTGTCACGCATCATGGTGGGGTGCAGCATATCTATTTCCATCTGAATAACAATAATTCGTCGACAGAAATTATTGTCGGGTCGTTAGAGGGGGTATAGAGGGATTTTTCATTTTCAATATTTCTTCAAAAATCCAATATGACTTGGCACGCCTCATGGTGGGGTGCAGAATATCCATTTCCATCTGAATAACAATAATTCGCCAACAGAAATCATTGTCGGGTCGTCAGAGGGGGTATAGAGTTATTCTCATTTTCAAAATTACTTCAAAAATATAATATGACTTGGCACGCATCATAGTGGTGTGCAAAGTATCCATATAAATCTAAATAACAATAATTCGTCAACAGAAATCATTGTCGGGTCGTTAGAGGGGGTATAGGGGGATTTTTCATTTTCTATATTTCTACAAATATCTAATATCACTTGGCACGCATTATGGTGGGGTGCAGAATATCCATATCTATCTGAATAACAATAATTCCTTAACAAAAATTATTGTCGTGTCGTCAGAGGGGGTATAGAAGGATTTTTCATTTTCAAAATTACCTCAAAATCAAATATGACTTGGCACGCATCATGGTGGGGTGCAAAGTATTCATGTATATCTAACTAACAATGATTCGTTAACAGAAATCATTGTCGTGTCGTCAGAGGGGGTATAGAGGGATTTTTCATTTTCAAAATTACCTCAAAATCAAATATGACTTGGCACGCAACAAGGTGGGGTGCAAAGTATTCATGTATATCTAACTAACAATGATTCGTTAACAGAAATCATTGTCGTGTCGTCAGAGGGGGTATAGAGGGATTTCTCATTTTCAAAATTACCTCAAAATCAAATATGACTTGGCACGCATCATGGTGGGGTGCAAAGTATTCATGTATATCTAACTAACAATGATTCGTTAACAGAAATCATTGTCGTGTCGTCAGAGGGGGTATAGAGGGATTTTTCATTTTCAAAATTACCTCAAAATCAAATATGACTTGGCACGCATCATGGTGGGGTGCAAAGTATTCATGTATATCTAACTAACAATGATTCGTTAACAGAAATCATTGTCGTGTCGTTAGAGGGGGTATAGAGGGATTTTTCATTTTCAATATTTCTTCAAAAATCCAATATGACTTGGCACGCCTCATGGTGGGGTGCAGAATATCCATTTCCATCTGAATAACAATAATTCGCCAACAGAAATCATTGTCGGGTCGTCAGAGGGGGTATAGAGTTATTCTCATTTTCAAAATTACTTCAAAAATATAATATGACTTGGCACGCATCATAGTGGTGTGCAAAGTATCCATATAAATCTAAATAACAATAATTCGTCATCAGAAATCATTGTCGGGTCGTTAGAGGGGGTATAGGGGGATTTTTCATTTTCTATATTTCTAAAAATATCTAATATCACTTGGCACGCATTATGGTGGGGTGCAGAATATCCATATCTATCTGAATAACAATAATTCCTTAACAGAAATTATTGTCGTGTCGTCAGAGGGGGTATAGAAGGATTTTTCATTTTCAAAATTACCTCAAAATCAAATATGACTTGGCACGCATCATGGTGGGGTGCAAAGTATTCATGTATATCTAACTAACAATAATTCGTCAGCAGAAATCATTGTCGGGTCGTCAGAGGGGGTATAGAGGGATTTTTCATTTTCAAAATTACTTCAAAAATCTAATATGTTTTGGCACGCATCATAGTAGGGTGCAGAATATATATTTCCATCTGAATAACAAGAATTCGTCAACAGAAATCATTGTCGGGTCGTCAGAGGGGGTATAGAGGGATTTTTCATTTTCAAAATTACTTCAAAAATCTAATATGACTTGGCACGCATCATAGTAGGGTGCAGAATATATATTTCCATCTGAATAACAAGAATTCGTCAACAGAAATCATTGTCGGGTCGTCAGAGGGGGTATAGAGGGATTTTTCATTTTCAAAATTACTTCAAAAATCTAATATGACTTGGCACGCATCATAGTAGGGTGCAGAATATATATTTCCATCTGAATAACAAGCATTCGTCAACAGAAATCATTGTCGGGTCGTTAGAGGGGGTATAGAGGGATTTTTCATTATCAAAATTACTTCAAAAATCTAATATGACTTGGCACGCATCATAGTAGGGTGCAGAATATATATTTCCATCTGAATAACAAGAATTCGTCAACAGAAATCATTGTTGGGTCGTTAGAGGGGGTATAGAGGGATTTTTCATTTTCAAAATTTCTTCAGAAAACTAATATGATTTGGCACGCATCATGGTGGGGTGCAGAATATCCCTTTCCATCAGAATAACAAAAATTTGTCAACAGAAATCATTGTCGGGTCGTTAGAGGGTGTATAGAGGGATTTTTCATTTTCAATATATCTTCAAAAATCTAATATGACTTGGCACGCATCATGGTGGGGAGCAAAGTATCCATGTCCATCTGAATAAAAATAATTCGTCAACAGAAATCATTGTCGGGTCGTCAGAGGGGGTATAGAGGGATTTTTCATAATCAAAATGATTTCAAAAATCAAATATGACAAGGCACGCATCATGTCGGGGTGCAGAATATCCATTTCTATCTGACTAACATCAATTCGTCAACATAAATCATTGTCGTGTAGTCAGAGGGGGTATGGAGGGATTTTTCATTTTCAAAATTACTTCAAAAATCTAATATGACTTGGCACGCATCATGGTGGGATGCAAAGTATCCATGTCCATCTGAATAACAATAATTCGTCAATTTAAATAATTGTCGTGTCGTCAGAGGGGGTATAGAGCTATTTCTCATTTTCAAAATTACTTCAAAAATCTAATATGACTTGGCACGCATCATAGTAGTGTGCAAAGTAACCATATATATCTAAATAACAATAATTCGTCAACAGAAATCATTGTCGGGTCGTTAGAGGGGGTATAGAGAGATTTTCCATCTTCAATATTTCTTCAAAAAACTAATATCACTTGGCACGCATCATGGTGGGGTGCAGAATATCCATATCTATCTGAGTTACAATAATTCCTTGACAGAAATTATTGTCGTGTCGTCAGAGGGGGTATAGGGGGATTTTTCATTTTCAAAATTACCTCAAAATCAAATATGACTTGGCACGCATCATGGTGGGGTGCAAAGTATTCATGTATATCTAACTAACAATGATTCGTTAACAGAAATCATTGTCGTGTCGTCAAAGGCGGTATAGAGGGATTTTTCATTTTCAAAATTACCTCAAAATCAAATATGACTTGGCACGCAACATGGTGGGGTGCGGAATATCCATTTCCATCTGAATAACAATAATTCGTCAGCAGAAATCATTGTCGGGTCGTTAGAGGGGGTATAGAGGGATTTTTCATTTTCAATATTACTTCAAAAATCCAATATGACTTGGCACGCATCATGATGGGGTGCAAAGTATCCATGTCTATCTGAATTACAATAATTCGTCAACATAATTCATTGTCGTGTCGTCAGAGAGGGTATAGAGGGATTTTTCATTTTCAATATTACTTCAAAAATCTAATATGACTTGGCACGCATCATGGTGGGGTGCAAAGTATCCATGTCCATCTGAATTACAATACTTCGTCATCAAAAATCATTGTCGGGTCGTCAGAGGGGGTATAGAGGGATTTTTCATTATCAAAATGACTTCAAAAATTAAATATGACAAGGCACGCATCATGGCGGGGTGCAGACTATTCATTTCCATCTGAATAACAATAATTCGTCAACAGAAATCATTGTCGGGTCGTCAGAGGGGGTATAGAGGGATTTTCCATTATCAAAATGACTTCAAAAATCAAATATGACTTGGCACGCATCATAGTAGGGTGCAGAATATATATTTTCATCTAAATAACAAGAATTCGTTAACAGAAATCATTGTCGTGTCGTCAAAGGCGGTATAGAGGGATTTTTCATTTTCAAAATTACCTCAAAATCAAATATGACTTGGCACGCAACATGGTGGGGTGCAGAATATTCATTTCCATCTGAATAACAATAATTCGTCAACAGAAATCATTGTCGGGTCGTTAGAGGGGGTATAGGGGGATTTTTCATTTTCAAAATTACTTCAAAAATCTAATATGACTTGGCACGCATCATGGTGAGGTGCAAAGTATCCATGTCCATCTGAATAACAATAATTCCTCAACAGAAATCATTGTCGGGTCGTCAGAGGGGGTATAGAGGGATTTTTCAAAATCAAAATGATTTCAAAAATCAAATATGACAAGGCACGCATCATGTCGGGGTGCAGAATATCCATTTCCATCTCAATAACAATAATTCGTCAACAGAAATCATTGTCGGGTCGTCAGAGGGGGTATAGAGGGATTTTTCATTTTCAAAATGACTTCAAAAATCAAATATGACTTGGCACGCATCATGGTGGGGTACAGAATATCCACTTCCATCTCAATAACAATAATTTGTCAACAGAAATCATTGTCGTGTCGTCAGAGGGGGTATAGAGGGATTTTTCATTTTCAAAATTACCTCAAAATCAAATATGACTTGGCACGCAACATGGTGGGGGCAGAATATTCATTTTCATCTGAATAACAATAACTCGTCAACAGAAATCATTGTCGGGTCGTTAGAGGGGGTATAGAGGGATTTTTCATTTTCAAAATTACTTCAAAAATCTAATATGACTTGGCACGCATCATGGTGGGATGCAAAGTATCCATATATATCTGAATAACAATAATTCGTCAATTTAAATCATTGTCGTGTCGTCAGAGGGGGTATAGAGGTATTTCTCAATTTCAAAATTACTTCAAAAATCTAATATGACTTGGCACGCATCACAGTGGTGTGCAAAGTATCCATATATATCTAAATAACAATAATTCGTCAACAGAAATCATTGTCGGGACGTCAGAGGGGGTATAGAGGGATTTTTCATTTTCAAAATTACCTCAAAATCAAATATGACTTGGCACGCAACATGGTTTGGTGCAGAATATCCATTTCCATCTGAATAACAATAATTCGTCAGCAGAAATCATTGTCGGGTCGTTAGAGGGGATATAAAGGGATTTTTCATTTTCAATATTTCTTCAAAAATCTTATATGAATTGGCACGCATCATGGTGGGGTGCAAAGTATCCATGTATATCTGAATAACAATAATTCCTCAACAGAAATCATTGTCGGGTCGTTAGAGGGGGTATAGAGGGATTTTTCATTTTCAATATTTCTTCAAAAATCTTATATGAATTGGCACGCATCATGGTGGGGTGCAGAATATCCATTTCCATCTCAATAACAATAATTTGTCAACAGAAATCATTGTCGGGTCGTTAGAGGGGGTATAGAGGGATTTTTCATTTTCAAAATTACCTCAAAATTTAATATGACTTGGCACGCAACATGGTGGGGGCAGAATATTCATTTTCATCTGAATAACAATAACTCGTCAACAGAAATCATTGTCGGGTCGTTAGAGGGGGTATAGAGGGATTTTTCATTTTCAATATTTCTTCAAAAATCTTATATGAATTGGCACGCATCATGGTGGGGTGCAGAATATCAATTTCCATCTCAATAAAAATAATTTGTCAACAGAAATCATTGTCGGGTCGTCAGAGGGGGTATAGAGGGATTTTTCATTTTCAAAATTACTTCAAAAATGTAATATTACTTGGCACGCATCATGGTGGGGTGCAGAATATCCATATCTATCTGAATAACAATAATTCCTTAACAGAAATTATTGTTGTGTCGTCAGAGGGGGTATAGAGGGATTATTCATTTTCAAATTTACTTCATAAATCAAATATGACTTGGCACGCATCATGGTGGGTTGCAAAGTATCCATGTCCATCTGAATAACGATAATTCGTCAACATAAATCATTGTCGTGTCGTCAGAGGGGGTATAGAGAGATTTTTCATTTTCAAAATTACTTCAAAAATCAAATATGACTTGGCACTTATCATGGAGGAGTGCATAATATCCATTTTCATCTAAATAACAATAATTCGTCAACAGAAATTATTGTCGGGTCGGCAGAGGGGGTTGAAGGGAATTTTCTTTTTCAAAACTACTTCAAAAATCGAATATAACTTGGCATGCATCATAGTAAGGTGCAAAATCTTCATTTTCATCTGAATAACAATAATTCGTCAACAGAAATCATTGTCGGGTCGTCAGAGGGGGTATAGAGGGATTATTCATTACTAAAATGACTTCAAAAATCAAATATGACTTGGCACGCATCATGGTGGGGTACAGAATATCCATTTTCATCTCAATAACAATAATTTGTCAACAGAAATCATTGTCGGGTCGTCAGAGGGGGTATAGAGGGATTTTTCATTTTCAAAATGACTTCAAAAATCTAATATGACTTGGCACGCATCATGGTGGGGTGCCGAATATCCATTTCCATCTGAATAACACTAATTTATCAACAGAAATCATTGTCGGGTCGTTAGAGGGGGTATAGAGGGATTTTTCATTTTCAATATATCTTCAAAAATCTAATATGACTTGGCACGCATCATGGTGGGGTGCAGGATATCCACCTCCATCTGAATAACAATAATTTATCAACAGAAATCATTGTCGGGTCGTTAGAGGGGGTATAGAGGGATTTTTCATTTTCAATATATCTTCAAAAATCTAATATGACTTGGCACGCATCATGGTGGGGTGCAAAGTATCCATTTTCATCTGAATAACAAGAATTCGTCAACAGAAATCAATGTCGGGTCGTTAGATGGGGTATAGAGGGATTTTTCATTTTCAATATTTCTTCAAAAATCTAATATGACATGGCACGCATTATGGTGGGGTGCAGAATATCTATTTCCATCTGAATAACAATAATTCGTCTACAGAAATCATTGTCGGGTCGTTAGAGGGGGTATAGAGGGATTTTACATTTTCAAAATTGCCTCAAAATCAAATATGACTTGGCAAGCAACATTGTGGGGTGCAGATTATTCATTTCTATCTGAATAACAATAATTTATCAACAGAAATCATTGTCGGGTCGTTAGAGGGGGTTTAGAGGGATTTTTCATTTTCAATATACCTTTAAAATTCTAATATGGCTTGGCACGCATCATGGTGGTGTGCAAAGTATCCATTTCCATCTGAATAACAAGAATTCATCAACAGAAATCAATGTCGGGTCGTTAGATGGGGTATAGAGGGAATTTTCATTTTCAATATTTCTTCAAATATCTAATATGACATGGCACGCAGAATGGTGGGGTGCAGAATATCTATTTCCATCTGAATAACAATAATTCGTCTACAGAAATCATTGTCGGGTCGTTAGAGGGGGTATAGAGGGATTTTTCATTTTCAAAATTACCTCAAAATCAAATATGACTTGGCACGCATCATAGTGGGGTGCAAAGTATCCATGTCCATTTGAATAACAATAATTCGCCAACAGAAATCATTGTCGGGTCGTCAGAGGGGGTATAGAGGGATTTTTCATTTTCAAAATTACCTCAAAATGAAATATGACTTGGCACGCATCATGGTGGGGTGCAGAATATCCAGTTCCATCTGAACAACAATAAATTATCAACAAAAATCATTGTCGGGTCGTTAGAGGGGGTATAGAGGGATTTTTCATTTTCAATATATCTTCAAAAATCCAATATGACTTGGCACGCATCATAGTGGGGTGCAAAGTATCCATGTCCATCTGAATAACAATAATTCTTCAATTTAAATCATTGTCGTGTCGTCAGAGGGGGTATAGAGGTATTTTTCATTTTCAAAATTACTTCAAAAATCTAATATGACTTGGCACGCACCATAATAGGGTGCAGAATATCCATTTCCATCTGAATAACAAGAATTCGTCGACAGAAATCAATTTCGGGTCGTTAGAGGGGGTATAGAGGGATTTTTCATTTTCAAAATTACCTCAAAATCAAATATGACTTGGCACGCAACATGGTGGGGTGCAGAATATTCATTTCCTTCTGAATAACAATAATTCGTCAACAGAAATCATTGTCGGGTCATTAGAGGGGGTATAGAGGGATTTGTCATTTTCAATATTTCTTCAAAAATCCAATATGACTTGGCCCGCATCATGGTGGGGTGCAGAATATTCATTTCCATCTGACTAACAATAATTCGTCAACAGAAATCATTGTCGGGTCGTCTGAAGGGGTATAGAGGGATTTTACATTTTCAAAATGACTTCAAAAATCAAATATGACTTGGCACGCATCATGGTGGGGTACAGAATATCCATTTCCATTTCAATAACAATAATTTGTCAACAGAAATCATTGTCGGGACGTCAGAGGGAGGATAGAGCGATTTCTCATTTTCAAAATTACTTCAAAAATCTAATATGACTTGGCACGCATCATAGTGGTGTGCAAAGTATCCATATATATCTAAATAACAACAATTCGTCAACAGAAATCATTGTCGGGTCGTCAGAGGGGGTATAGAGGGATTTTTCATAAACAAAATGATTTCAAAAATCAAATATGACAAGGCACGCATCATGGCGGGGTGCAGAATATCCATTTCTATCTGACTAACATTAATTCGTCAACATAAATCATTGTCGTGTCGTCAGAGGGGTTATGGAGGGATTTTTCATTTTCAAAATTACTTCAAAAATCTAATATGACTTGGCACGCATCACAGTGGTGTGCAAAGTATCCATATATATCTAAATAACAATAATTCGTCAACAGAAATCATTGTCGGGACGTCAGAGGGGGTATAGAGGGATTTTTCATTTTCAAAATTACCTCAAAATCAAATATAACTTGGCACGCAACATGGTTTGGTGCAGAATATCCATTTCCATCTGAATAACAATAATTCGTCAGCAGAAATCATTGTCGGGTCGTTAGAGGGGATATAAAGGGATTTTTCATTTTCAATATTTCTTCAAAAATCTAATATGACTTGGCACGCATCATGGTGGGGTGCAGAATATCCATTTCCATCTGAATAACAATAATTCGTCAACAGAAATCATTGTCGGGTCGTCAGAGGGGGTATAGAGGGATTTTTCATTTTCAAAATTACTTCAAAAATCTAATATGACTTGGCACGCATCATGGTGGGGTGCAAAGTATCCATGTCCATCTGAATAACAATAATTCGTCAACATAAATCATTGTCGTGTCGTCAGAGGGGGTATAGAGGGATTTTTCATTTTCAAAATTACTTCAAAAATGAAATATGACTTGGCACGTATCATGATGGAGTGCATAATATCCATTTTCATCTAAATTACAATAATTCGTCAACAGAAATTATTGTCGGGTCGTCAGAGGGGGTTAAAGGGAATTTTTATTTTCAAAATTACTTCAAAAATCGAATATAACTTGGCACGCAGCTTAGTAGGGTGCAAAATATTCATTTCCATCTGAATAACAATAATTCCCCAACAGGAATCATTGTCGGGTCGTCAGAGGGGGTATAGAGGGATTTCTCATTATCAAAATGACTTCAAAAATCAAATATAACTTGGCACGCATCATAGTAGGGTGCAGAATATATATTTCCATCTGAATAACAAGAATTCGTCAACAGAAATCATTGTCGGGTCGTTAGAGGGGGTATAGAGGGATTTTTCATTATCAATATTTCTTCAAAAATCTAATATGGCTTGGCACGCATCATGGTGGGGTGCAGAATATCCATTTCCATCTGAATAACAATAATTCGTCAACAGAACTCAATGTCGGGTCGTCAGAGGGGGTATAGAGTGATTTTTCATTTTCAAAATGACTTCAAAAATCAAATATGACTTGGCACGCATCATGGTGGGGTGCAGAATATCCATTACCATTTGAATAACATTAATTCGTCAACAGAAATCATTGACGGGTCGTTGAAGGGGGTATAGAGGGATTTTTCGTTTTTGAAATTTCTTCAAAAATCTAATATGACTTGGCACGCATCATGGTGGGGTGTAGAATATCCATTTCCATCTGAATAACAATAATTCGTCCAATCATTGTCGGGTCGTTAGAGGGGGTATCGAGGGATTTTTCATTTTCAATTTATCTTCAAAAATCTAATATGACTTGGCACGCAACATGGTGGGGTGCAAAGTATCCATGTCCATCTGAATAACAATAATTCGTCAACAGAAATCATTGTCGGGTCGTCAGAGGGGGTATAGAGGGATTTTTCATTTTCAAAATGACTACAAAAATCAAATATGACTTGGCACGCATCATGGTGGGGTGCAGAATATCCATTTTCATCTGAATAAGAATAATTCGTCAACAGAACTCATTGTCGGGTCGTCAGAGGGGGTATAGAGGGATTTTTCATTTTCAAAATGACTTCAAAAATCAAATATGACTTGGCACGCATCATGGTGGGGTACAGAATATCCATTTCCATCTCAATAACAATAATTTGTCAACAGAAATTATTGTCGGGTCGTCAGAGGGGGTATAGAGGGATTTTTCATTTTCAAAATTACCTCAAAATCAAATATGACTTGGCACGCAACATGGTGGGGTGCAGAATATCCATTTCCATCTGAATAACAATAATTCGTCAACAGAAATCATTGACGGGTCGTTGGAGGGGGTATAGAGTGATTTTTCAATTTCAATATTTCTTCAAAAACCTAATACGACTTGTCACGCATCATGGTGGGGTGCAGCATATCTATTTCCATCTGAATAACAATAATTCGTCGACAGAAATTATTGTCGGGTCGTTAGAGGGGGTATAGAGGGATTTTTCATTTTCAATATTTCTTCAAAAATCCAATATGACTTGGCACGCCTCATGGTGGGGTGCAGAATATCCATTTCCATCTGAATAACAATAATTCCTCAACAGAAATCATTGTCGGGTCGTCAGAGGGGGTATAGAGGGATTTTTCATAATCAAAATTATTTCAAAAATCAAATATGACAAGGCACGCATCATGTCGGGGTGCAGAATATCCATTTCCATCTCAATAACAATAATTCGTCAACAGAAATCATTGTCGGGTCGTCAGAGGGGGTATAGAGGGATTTTTCATTTTCAAAATGACTTCAAAAATCAAATATGACTTGGCACGCATCATGGTGGGGTACAGAATATCCATTTCCATCTCAATAACAATAATTTGTCAACAGAAATCATTGTCGTGTCGTCAGAGGGGGTATAGAGGGATTTTTCATTTTCAAAATTACCTCAAAATAAAATATGACTTGGCACGCAACATGGTGGGGTGCAGAATATATATTTTAATCTGAATAACAATAATTCGTCAACAGAAATCATTGTCAGGTCGTTAGAGGGGGTATAGAGGGATTTTTCATTTTCAAAATTACTTCAAAAATCAAATATGACTTGGCACGTATCATGGTGGACTGCATAATATCCATTTTCATCTAAATTACAATAATTCGTCAACAGAAATCATTGTCGGGTCGTCAGAGGGGGTATAGAGGGATTTTTCATTTTCAAAATGACTTCAAAAATCAAATATGACTTGGCACGCATCATGGTGGGGTACAGAATATCCATTTCCATCTCAATAACAATAATTCGTCAACAGAAATCATTGTCGGGTCGTCAGAGGGGTTATAGAGGGATTTTTCATTTTCAAAATTACTTCAAAAATCTAATATGACTTGGCACGCATCATAGTAGGGTGCAGAATATATATTTCCATCTGAATAACAAGAATTCGTCAACAGAAATCATTGTCGGGTCGTCAGAGGGGGTATAGAGGGATTTTTCATTATCAAAATTACTTCAAAAATCTAATATGACTTGGCACGCATTATAGTAGGGTGCAGAATATATATTTCCATCTGAATAACAAGAATTCGTCAACAGAAATCATTGTCGGGTCGTCAGAGGGGGTATAGAGGGATTTTTCATTTTCAAAATTACTTCAAAAATCTAATATGACTTGGCACGCATCATAGTAGGGTGCATAATATATATTTCCATCTGAATAACAAGCATTCGTCAACAGAAATCATTGTCGGGTCGTTAGAGGGGGTATAGAGGGATTTTTCATTATCAAAATTACTTCAAAAATCTAATATGACTTGGCACGCATCATAGTAGGGTGCAGAATATATATTTCCATCTGAATAACAAGAATTCGTCAACAGAAATCATTGTTGGGTCGTTAGAGGGGGTATAGAGGGATTTTTCATTTTCAAAATTTCTTCAGAAAACTAATATGATTTGGCACGCATCATGGTGGGGTGCAGAATATCCCTTTCCATCTGAATAACAAAAATTTGTCAACAGAAATCATTGTCGGGTCGTTAGAGGGTGTATAGAGGGATTTTTCATTTTCAATATATCTTCAAAAATCTAATATGACTTGGCACGCATCATGGTGGGAAGCAAAGTATCCATGTCCATCTGAATAAAAATAATTCGTCAACAGAAATCATTGTCGGGTCGTCAGAGGGGGTATAGAGGGAGTTTTCATAATCAAAATGATTTCAAAAATCAAATATGAAAAGGCACGCATCATGTCGGGGTGCAGAATATCCATTTCTATCTGACTAACATCAATTTGTCAACATAAATCATTGTCGTGTAGTCAGAGGGGGTATGGAGGGATTTTTCATTTTCAAAATTACTTCAAAAATCTAATATGACTTGGCACGCATCATGGTGGGATGCAAAGTATCCATGTCCATCTGAATAACAATAATTCGTCAATTTAAATAATTGTCGTGTCGTCAGAGGGGGTATAGAGCTATTTCTCATTTTCAAAATTACTTCAAAAATCTAATATGACTTGGCACGCATCATAGTGGTGTGCAAAGTATCCATATATATCTAAATAACAATAATTCGTCAACAGAAATCATTGTCGGGTCGTTAGAGGGGGTATAGAGGGATTTTCCATCTTCAATATTTCTTCAAAAAACTAATATCACTTGGCACGCATCATGGTGGGGTGCAGAATATCCATATCTATCTGAGTTACAATAATTCCTTAACAGAAATCATTGTCGTGTCGTCAGAGGGGGTATAGGTGGATTTTTCATTTTCAAAATTACCTCAAAATCAAATATGACTTGGCACGCATCATGGTGGGGTGCAAAGTATTCATGTATATCTAACTAACAATGATTCGTTAACAGAAATCATTGTCGTGTCGTCAAAGGCGGTATAGAGGAATTTTTCATTTTCAAAATTACCTCAAAATCAAATATGACTTGGCACGCAACATGGTGGGGTGCGGAATATCCATTTCCATCTGAATAACATTAATTCGTCAGCAGAAATCATTGTCGAGTCGTTAGAGGGGGTATAGAGGGATTTTTCATTTTCAATATTACTTCAAAAATCTAATATGACTTGGCACGCATCATGGTGGGGTGCAAAGTATCCATGTCTATCTGAATTACAATAATTCGTCAACATAATTCATTGTCGTGTCGTCAGAGAGGGTATAGAGGGATTTTTCATTTTCAATAATACTTCAAAAATCTAATATGACTTGGCAGGCATCATGGTGGGGTGCAAAGTATCCATGTCCATCTGAATTACAATACTTCGTCAACAAAAATCATTGTCGGGTCGTCAGAGGGGGTATAGAGGGATTTTTCATTATCAAAATGACTTCAAAAATTAAATATGACTTGGCACGCATCATGGTGGGGTGCAAAGTATCCATGTCCATCTGAATAACAATAATTCCTCAACAGAAATCATTGTCGGGTCGTCAGAGGGGGTATAGAGGGATTTTTCATAATCAAAATGATTTCAAAAATCAAATATGACAAGGCACGCATCATGTCGGGGTGCAGAATATCCATTTCCATCTCAATAACAATAATTCGTCAACAGAAATCATTGTCGGGTCGTCAGAGGGGGTATAGAGGGATTTTTCATTTTCAAAATGACTTCAAAAATCAAATATGACTTGGCACGCATCATAGTGGGGTACAGAATATCCATTTCTATCTGAATAACAATAATTTGTCAACAGAAATCATTGTCCGTCGTCAAAGGGGGTATAGAGGGATTTTTCATTTTCAAAATTACTTCAAAAATCTAATATGACTTGGCACGCATCATGGTGGGGTGCAAAGTATCCATGTCCATCTGAATAACAATAATTCCTCAACAGAAATCATTGTCGGGTCGTCAGAGGGGGTATAGAGGGATTTTTCATAATCAAAATGATTTCAAAAATCAAATATGACAAGGCACGCATCATGTCGGGGTGCAGAATATCCATTTCCATCTCAATAACAATAATTCGTCAACAGAAATCATTGTCGGGTCGTCAGAGGGGGTATAGAGGGATTTTTCATTTTCAAAATGACTTCAAAAATCAAATATGACTTGGCACGCATCATGGTGGGGTACAGAATATCCATTTCCATCTCAATAACAATAATTTGTCAACAGAAATCATTGTCGTGTCGTCAGAGGGGGTATAGAGGGATTTTTCATTTTCAAAATTACCTCAAAATAAAATATGACTTGGCACGCAACATGGTGGGGTGCAGAATATATATTTTAATCTGAATAACAATAATTCGTCAACAGAAATCATTGTCAGGTCGTTAGAGGGGGTATAGAGGGATTTTTCATTTTCAAAATTACTTCAAAAATCAAATATGACTTGGCACGTATCATGGTGGACTGCATAATATCCATTTTCATCTAAATTACAATAATTCGTCAACAGAAATCATTGTCGGGTCGTCAGAGGGGGTATAGAGGGATTTTTCATTTTCAAAATGACTTCAAAAATCAAATATGACTTGGCACGCATCATGGTGGGGTACAGAATATCCATTTCCATCTCAATAACAATAATTCGTCAACAGAAATCATTGTCGGGTCGTCAGAGGGGTTATAGAGGGATTTTTCATTTTCAAAATTACTTCAAAAATCTAATATGACTTGGCACGCATCATAGTAGGGTGCAGAATATATATTTCCATCTGAATAACAAGAATTCGTCAACAGAAATCATTGTCGGGTCGTCAGAGGGGGTATAGAGGGATTTTTCATTATCAAAATTACTTCAAAAATCTAATATGACTTGGCACGCATTATAGTAGGGTGCAGAATATATATTTCCATCTGAATAACAAGAATTCGTCAACAGAAATCATTGTCGGGTCGTCAGAGGGGGTATAGAGGGATTTTTCATTTTCAAAATTACTTCAAAAATCTAATATGACTTGGCACGCATCATAGTAGGGTGCATAATATATATTTCCATCTGAATAACAAGCATTCGTCAACAGAAATCATTGTCGGGTCGTTAGAGGGGGTATAGAGGGATTTTTCATTATCAAAATTACTTCAAAAATCTAATATGACTTGGCACGCATCATAGTAGGGTGCAGAATATATATTTCCATCTGAATAACAAGAATTCGTCAACAGAAATCATTGTTGGGTCGTTAGAGGGGGTATAGAGGGATTTTTCATTTTCAAAATTTCTTCAGAAAACTAATATGATTTGGCACGCATCATGGTGGGGTGCAGAATATCCCTTTCCATCTGAATAACAAAAATTTGTCAACAGAAATCATTGTCGGGTCGTTAGAGGGTGTATAGAGGGATTTTTCATTTTCAATATATCTTCAAAAATCTAATATGACTTGGCACGCATCATGGTGGGAAGCAAAGTATCCATGTCCATCTGAATAAAAATAATTCGTCAACAGAAATCATTGTCGGGTCGTCAGAGGGGGTATAGAGGGAGTTTTCATAATCAAAATGATTTCAAAAATCAAATATGACAAGGCACGCATCATGTCGGGGTGCAGAATATCCATTTCTATCTGACTAACATCAATTTGTCAACATAAATCATTGTCGTGTAGTCAGAGGGGGTATGGAGGGATTTTTCATTTTCAAAATTACTTCAAAAATCTAATATGACTTGGCACGCATCATGGTGGGATGCAAAGTATCCATGTCCATCTGAATAACAATAATTCGTCAATTTAAATAATTGTCGTGTCGTCAGAGGGGGTATAGAGCTATTTCTCATTTTCAAAATTACTTCAAAAATCTAATATGACTTGGCACGCATCATAGTGGTGTGCAAAGTATCCATATATATCTAAATAACAATAATTCGTCAACAGAAATCATTGTCGGGTCGTTAGAGGGGGTATAGAGGGATTTTCCATCTTCAATATTTCTTCAAAAAACTAATATCACTTGGCACGCATCATGGTGGGGTGCAGAATATCCATATCTATCTGAGTTACAATAATTCCTTAACAGAAATCATTGTCGTGTCGTCAGAGGGGGTATGGGTGGATTTTTCATTTTCAAAATTACCTCAAAATCAAATATGACTTGGCACGCATCATGGTGGGGTGCAAAGTATTCATGTATATCTAACTAACAATGATTCGTTAACAGAAATCATTGTCGTGTCGTCAAAGGCGGTATAGAGGAATTTTTCATTTTCAAAATTACCTCAAAATCAAATATGACTTGGCACGCAACATAGTGGGGTGCGGAATATCCATTTCCATCTGAATAACATTAATTCGTCAGCAGAAATCATTGTCGAGTCGTTAGAGGGGGTATAGAGGGATTTTTCATTTTCAATATTACTTCAAAAATCTAATATGACTTGGCACGCATCATGGTGGGGTGCAAAGTATCCATGTCTATCTGAATTACAATAATTCGTCAACATAATTCATTGTCGTGTCGTCAGAGAGGGTATAGAGGGATTTTTCATTTTCAATAATACTTCAAAAATCTAATATGACTTGGCAGGCATCATGGTGGGGTGCAAAGTATCCATGTCCATCTGAATTACAATACTTCGTCAACAAAAATCATTGTCGGGTCGTCAGAGGGGGTATAGAGGGATTTTTCATTATCAAAATGACTTCAAAAATTAAATATGACTTGGCACGCATCATGGTGGGGTGCAAAGTATCCATGTCCATCTGAATAACAATAATTCCTCAACAGAAATCATTGTCGGGTCGTCAGAGGGGGTATAGAGGGATTTTTCATAATCAAAATGATTTCAAAAATCAAATATGACAAGGCACGCATCATGTCGGGGTGCAGAATATCCATTTCCATCTCAATAACAATAATTCGTCAACAGAAATCATTGTCGGGTCGTCAGAGGGGGTATAGAGGGATTTTTCATTTTCAAAATGACTTCAAAAATCAAATATGACTTGGCACGCATCATAGTGGGGTACAGAATATCCATTTCTATCTGAATAACAATAATTTGTCAACAGAAATCATTGTCCGTCGTCAAAGGGGGTATAGAGGGATTTTTCATTTTCAAAATTACTTCAAAAATCTAATATGACTTGGCACGCATCATGGTGGGGTGCAAAGTATCCATGTCCATCTGAATAACAATAATTCCTCAACAGAAATCATTGTCGGGTCGTCAGAGGGGGTATAGAGGGATTTTTCATAATCAAAATGATTTCAAAAATCAAATATGACAAGGCACGCATCATGTCGGGGTGCAGAATATCCATTTCCATCTCAATAACAATAATTCGTCAACAGAAATCATTGTCGGGTCGTCAGAGGGGGTATAGAGGGATTTTTCATTTTCAAAATGACTTCAAAAATCAAATATGACTTGGCACGCATCATGGTGGGGTACAGAATATCCATTTCCATCTCAATAACAATAATTTGTCAACAGAAATCATTGTCGTGTCGTCAGAGGGGGTATAGAGGGATTTTTCATTTTCAAAATTACCTCAAAATAAAATATGACTTGGCACGCAACATGGTGGGGTGCAGAATATATATTTTAATCTGAATAACAATAATTCGTCAACAGAAATCATTGTCAGGTCGTTAGAGGGGGTATAGAGGGATTTTTCATTTTCAAAATTACTTCAAAAATCAAATATGACTTGGCACGTATCATGGTGGACTGCATAATATCCATTTTCATCTAAATTACAATAATTCGTCAACAGAAATCATTGTCGGGTCGTCAGAGGGGGTATAGAGGGATTTTTCATTTTCAAAATGACTTCAAAAATCAAATATGACTTGGCACGCATCATGGTGGGGTACAGAATATCCATTACCATCTCAATAACAATAATTCGTCAACAGAAATCATTGTCGTGTCGTCAGAGGGGGTATAGAGGGATTTTTCATTTTCAAAATTACCTCAAAATAAAATATGACTTGGCACGCAACATGGTGGGGTGCAGAATATATATTTTAATCTGAATAACAATAATTCGTCAACAGAAATCATTGTCAGGTCGTTAGAGGGGGTATAGAGGGATTTTTCATTTTCAAAATTACTTCAAAAATCAAATATGACTTGGCACGTATCATGGTGGAGTGCATAATATCCATTTTCATCTTAATTACAATAATTCGTCAACAGAAATCATTGTCGGGTCGTCAGAGGGGGTATAGAGGGATTTTTCATTTTCAATATTACTTCAAAAATCTAATATGACTTGGCAAGCATCATGGTGGGTTGCAAAGTATCCATGTCCATCTGAATTACAATAATTCGTCAACATAATTCATTGTCGTGTCGTCAGAGGGGGTATAGAGGGATTTTTCATTATCAAAATTACTTCAAAAATCAAATATGACTTGGCACGCATCATAGTAGGGTGCAGAATATATATTTCCATCTGAATAACAAGAATTCGTTAACAGAAATCATTGTCGGGTCGTTAGAGGGGGTATAGAGGGATTTTTCATTTTCAAAATTACTTCAAAATCAAATATGACTTGGCACGCAACATGGTGGGGTGCAGAATATTCATTTCCATCTGAATAACAATAATTCGTCAACAGAAACCATTGTCGGGTCGTTAGAGGGGGTATAGAGGGATTTTTCATTTTCAATATTTCTTCAAAAACCAATATGACTTGGCACGCATCATGGTGGGGTGCAGAATATCCATTTCTATCTGAATAACAATAATTTGTCAACAGAAATCATTGTCCGTCGTCAAAGGGGGTATAGAGGGATTTTTCATTTTCAAAATTACTTCAAAAATCTAATATGACTTGGCACGCATCATGGTAGGGTGCAAAGTATCCATGTCCATCTGAATAACAATAATTCGTCAACATAATTCATTGTCGTGTCGTCAGAGGGGGTATAGAGGGACTTTTCATTTTCAAAATTACCTCAAAATCAAATATGACTTGGCACGCAACATGATGGGGTGCAGAATATTCATTTCCATCTGAATAACAATAATTCGTCAACAGAAATCATTGTCGGGTCGTTAGAGGGGGTATAGAGGAATTTTTCATTTTCAATATTTCTTCAAAAATCCAATATGACTTGGCACGCATCATGGTGGGGTGCAAAGTATCCATGTCCATCTGAATAACAATAATTCTTCAATCTTAATAATTGTCGTGTCGTCAGAGGGGGTATAGAGGTATTTTTCATTTTCAAAATTACTTCAAAAATCTAATATGACTTGGCACGCATCATACTGGGGTGCAAAGTATCCATATATATCTAAATAACAATAATTCGTCAACAGAATCATTGTCGGGTCGTCAGAAGAGGTATAGAGGGATTTTTCATTTTCAATATTTCTTCAAAAATCTAATATTACTTGGCACGCATCATGGTGGGGTGCAGAATATCCATATCTATCTGAATAGCAATAATTCCTTAACAGAAATTTTTGTTGTGTCGTCAGAGGGGGTATAGAGGGATTTTTCAATTTCAAAATTACCTCAAAATTTAATATGACTTGGCACGCAACATGGTGGGGGCAGAATATTCATTTTCATCTGAATAACAATAATTCGTCAACAGAAATCATTGTCGGGTCGTTAGAGGGGGTAAAGAGGGATTTTTCATTTTCAATATTTCTTCAAAAATCTAATATTACTTGGCACGCATCATGGTGGGATGCAAAGTATCCATGTCCATCTGAATAACAATAATTCGTCAAATTAATTCATTGTCGTGTCGTCAGAGGGGGTATGGAGGGATTTTTCATTTTCAAAATTACTTCAAAAATCAAATATGACTTGGCACGCATCATAGTAGGGTGCACAATATTCATTTCCATCTGAATAACGAGAATTCGTCAACAGAAATCATTGTCGGGTCGTTAGAGGGGGTATAGAGGGATTTTTCATTTTCAATATTTCTTCAAAAACCTAATACGACTTGTCACGCATCATGGTGTGGTGCAGAATATCTATTTCTATCTGAATAACAATAATTCGTCGACAGAAATTATTGTCGGGTCGTTAGAGGGGGTATAGAGGGATTTTTCATTTTCAATATTTCTTCAAAAATCCAATATGACTTGGCACGCATAATGGTGGGGTGCAGAATATCAATTTCCATCTGAATAACAATAATTCGCCAACAGAAATCATTGTCGGGTCGTCAGAGGGGGTATAGAGGGATTTTTCATTTTCAAAATGACTTCAAAAATCAAATATGACTTGGCACGCATCATGGTGGGGTACAGAATATCCATTTCCATCTGAATAACAATAATTCGTCAACAGAAATCATTGACGGGTCGTCAGAGGGGGTATAGAGGGATTTTTCATTTTCAAAATGACTTCAAAAATCAAATATGACTTGGCACGCATCATAGTGGGGTACAGAATATCCATTTCCATCTCAATAACATTATATTATCAACAGAAATCATTATCGGGTCGTCAGAGGGGGTATAGAGGAATTTTTCATTTTCAATATATCTTCAAAAATCGAATATAACTCGGCACGCATCATAGTAGGGTGCAAAATATTCATTTCCATCTGAATAACAATAATTCGTCAACAGAAATCATTGTCGGGTCGTCAGAGGGGGTACATAGGTATTTTTCATTATCAAAATGACTTCAAAAATCAAATATGACTTGGCACGCATCATAGTAGGGTGCAGAATATTCATATCCATCTGAATAACAAGATTTCGTCAACAGAAATCATTGTCGGGTCGTTAGAGGGGGTATAGAGGGATTTCTCATTTTCAAAATGACCTAAAAAATCAAATATGACTTGGCACGCATCATGGTGGGGTGCAGAATATCCATTTTCATCTGAATAACAATAATTCGTCTACATAAATCATTGTCGTGTCGTCAGAGGGGGTATGGAGGGATTTTTCAACTTCAAAATTACCTCAAAATCAAATATGACTTGGCACGCATCATGGTGGGGTGCAAAGTATTCATGTCCATCTGAATCACAATAATTCGTTAACAGAAATCATTGTCGTGTCGTCAGAGGGGGTATGGAGGGATTTTTCATTTTCAAAATTACTTCAAAAATCGAATATAACTCGGCACGCATCATAGTAGGGTGCAAAATATTCATTTCCATCTGAATAACAATAATTCGTCAACAGAAATCATTGTCGGGTCGTCAGAGGGGGTATATAGGTATTTTTCATTATCAAAATGACTTCAAAAATCAAATATGACTTGGCACGCATCATAGTAGGGTGCAGAATATTCATATCCATCTGAATAACAAGATTTTGTCAACAGAAATCATTGTCGTGTCGTCAGAGGGGTTATGGAGGGATTTTTCATTTTCAAAATTACTTCAAAAATCGAATATAACTCGGCACGCATCATAGTAGGGTGCAAAATATCCAATTCCATCTGAATTACAATAATTCGTCAACAGAAATCATTGTCGGGTCGTCAGAGGGGGTATAGTGGGATTTTTCATTATCAAAATGACTTCAAAAATCAAATATGACTTAGCACGCATCATGTTGGGGTGCAGAATATCCATTTCCATCTGAGTATCAATAATTCGTCAACAGAAATCATTGACGGGTCGTTGGAGGGGGTATAGAGGGATTTTTCTTTTTCAAAATTACTTAAAAAATCAAATATGACTTGGCACGCATCATGGTGGGGTGCAGAATATTCATTTCCATCTGAATAACAATAAGTCGTCAACAGAACTCATTGTCGGGTCGTCAGAGGGGGTAGAGAGGGATTTTTAATTTTCAAAATGACTTCAAATATCAAATATGACTTGGCACGCATCATGGTGGGGTACAGAATATTCATTTCCATCTCAATAACAATAATTCTCCAACAGAAATCATTGTCGGGTCGTCAGAGGGGGTACAGAGGAATTTTTCATTTTCAAAATTACCTCAAAATCAAATATGACTTGGCACGCATCATGGTGGGGTGCAGAATATCCATTTCCATCTGGATAACGATAATTCGTCAACAGAAATCATTGACGGGTGGTTGGAGGGGGTATAGAGGAATTTTTCATTTTCAAAATTTCTTCAGAAAACTAATATGACTTGGCACGCATCATGGTGGGTTGCAGAATATCCTTTTCCTTCTGATTAACAATAATTTGTCAACAGAAATCATTGTCGGGTCGTCAGAGGGGGTATAGAGGGATTTTTCATAATCAAAATGATTTCAAAAATCAAATATGACAAGGCACGCATCATGTCGGGGTGCAGAATATCCATTTCTATCTGACTAACATCAATTCGTCAACATAAATCATTGTCGTGTAGTCAGAGGGGTTATGGAGTGATTTTTCATTTTCAAAATTACTTCAAAAATCTAATATGACTTGGCACGCATCATTGTGGGGTGCAAAATATCCATTTCCATCTGAATATCAATAATTCGTCAACAGAAATCATTGACGGGTCGTCAGAGGGGGTAAAGAGGCATTTATCTTTTTCAAAATGACTTAAAAAATCAAATATGACTTGGCACGCATCATGGTGGGGTGCAGAATATTCATTTCCATCTGAATAACAATGAGTCGTCAACAGAACTCATTGTCGGGTCGTCAGAGGGGGTATAGAGGGATTTTTCATTATCAAAATGACTTCAAAAATCAAATATGACTTGGCACGCATCATAGTAGGGTGCAGAATATATATTTCCATCTGAATAACAAGAATTCGTTAACAGAAATCATTGTCGGGTCGTTAGAGGGGGTATAGAGGGATTTTTCATTTTCAAAATTACTTCAAAATCAAATATGACTTGGCACGCAACATGGTGGGGTGCAGAATATTCATTTCCATCTGAATAACAATAATTCGTCAACAGAAACCATTGTCGGGTCGTTAGAGGGATTATAGAGGGATTTTTCATTTTCAATATTTCTTCAAAAACCAATATGACTTGGCACGCATCATGGTGGGGTGCAGAATATCCATTTCTATCTGAATAACAATAATTTGTCAACAGAAATCATTGTCCGTCGTCAAAGGGGGTATAGAGGGATTTTTCATTTTCAAAATTACTTCAAAAATCTAATATGACTTGGCACGCATCATGGTAGGGTGCAAAGTATCCATGTCCATCTGAATAACAATAATTCGTCAACATAATTCATTGTCGTGTCGTCAGAGGGGGTATAGAGGGACTTTTCATTTTCAAAATTACCTCAAAATCAAATATGACTTGGCACGCAACATGATGGGGTGCAGAATATTCATTTCCATCTGAATAACAATAATTCGTCAACAGAAATCATTGTCGGGTCGTTAGAGGGGGTATAGAGGAATTTTTCATTTTCAATATTTCTTCAAAAATCCAATATGACTTGGCACGCATCATGGTGGGGTGCAAAGTATCCATGTCCATCTGAATAACAATAATTCTTCAATCTTAATAATTGTCGTGTCGTCAGAGGGGGTATAGAGGTATTTTTCATTTTCAAAATTACTTCAAAAATCTAATATGACTTGGCACGCATCATACTGGGGTGCAAAGTATCCATATATATCTAAATAACAATAATTCGTCAACAGAATCATTGTCGGGTCGTCAGAAGAGGTATAGAGGGATTTTTCATTTTCAATATTTCTTCAAAAATCTAATATTACTTGGCACGCATCATGGTGGGGTGCAGAATATCCATATCTATCTGAATAGCAATAATTCCTTAACAGAAATTTTTGTTGTGTCGTCAGAGGGGGTATAGAGGGATTTTTCAATTTCAAAATTACCTCAAAATTTAATATGACTTGGCACGCAACATGGTGGGGGCAGAATATTCATTTTCATCTGAATAACAATAATTCGTCAACAGAAATCATTGTCGGGTCGTTAGAGGGGGTAAAGAGGGATTTTTCATTTTCAATATTTCTTCAAAAATCTAATATTACTTGGCACGCATCATGGTGGGATGCAAAGTATCCATGTCCATCTGAATAACAATAATTCGTCAAATTAATTCATTGTCGTGTCGTCAGAGGGGGTATGGAGGGATTTTTCATTTTCAAAATTACTTCAAAAATCAAATATGACTTGGCACGCATCATAGTAGGGTGCACAATATTCATTTCCATCTGAAAAACGAGAATTCGTCAACAGAAATCATTGTCGGGTCGTTAGAGGGGGTATAGAGGGATTTTTCATTTTCAATATTTCTTCAAAAACCTAATACGACTTGTCACGCATCATGGTGTGGTGCAGAATATCTATTTCTATCTGAATAACAATAATTCGTCGACAGAAATTATTGTCGGGTCGTTAGAGGGGGTATAGAGGGATTTTTCATTTTCAATATTTCTTCAAAAATCCAATATGACTTGGCACGCATAATGGTGGGGTGCAGAATATCCATTTCCATCTGAATAACAATAATTCGCCAACAGAAATCATTGTCGGGTCGTCAGAGGGGGTATAGAGGGATTTTTCATTTTCAAAATGACTTCAAAAATCAAATATGACTTGGCACGCATCATGGTGGGGTACAGAATATCCATTTCCATCTCAATAACATTATATTATCAACAGAAATCATTATCGGGTCGTCAGAGGGGGTATAGAGGAATTTTTCATTTTCAATATATCTTCAAAAATCGAATATAACTCGGCACGCATCATAGTAGGGTGCAAAATATTCATTTCCATCTGAATAACAATAATTCGTCAACAGAAATCATTGTCGGGTCGTCAGAGGGGGTACATAGGTATTTTTCATTATCAAAATGACTTCAAAAATCAAATATGACTTGGCACGCATCATAGTAGGGTGCAGAATATTCATATCCATCTGAATAACAAGATTTCGTCAACAGAAATCATTGTCGGGTCGTTAGAGGGGGTATAGAGGGATTTCTCATTTTCAAAATGACCTAAAAAATCAAATATGACTTGGCACGCATCATGGTGGGGTGCAGAATATCCATTTTCATCTGAATAACAATAATTCGTCTACATAAATCATTGTCGTGTCGTCAGAGGGGGTATGGAGGGATTTTTCAACTTCAAAATTACCTCAAAATCAAATATGACTTGGCACGCATCATGGTGGGGTGCAAAGTATTCATGTCCATCTGAATCACAATAATTCGTTAACAGAAATCATTGTCGTGTCGTCAGAGGGGGTATGGAGGGATTTTTCATTTTCAAAATTACTTCAAAAATCGAATATAACTCGGCACGCATCATAGTAGGGTGCAAAATATTCATTTCCATCTGAATAACAATAATTCGTCAACAGAAATCATTGTCGGGTCGTCAGAGGGGGTATATAGGTATTTTTCATTATCAAAATGACTTCAAAAATCAAATATGACTTGGCACGCATCATAGTAGGGTGCAGAATATTCATATCCATCTGAATAACAAGATTTTGTCAACAGAAATCATTGTCGTGTCGTCAGAGGGGTTATGGAGGGATTTTTCATTTTCAAAATTACTTCAAAAATCGAATATAACTCGGCACGCATCATAGTAGGGTGCAAAATATCCAATTCCATCTGAATTACAATAATTCGTCAACAAAAATCATTGTCGGGTCGTCAGAGGGGGTATAGTGGGATTTTTCATTATCAAAATGACTTCAAAAATCAAATATGACTTAGCACGCATCATGTTGGGGTGCAGAATATCCATTTCCATCTGAGTATCAATAATTCGTCAACAGAAATCATTGACGGGTCGTTGGAGGGGGTATAGAGGGATTTTTCTTTTTCAAAATTACTTAAAAAATCAAATATGACTTGGCACGCATCATGGTGGGGTGCAGAATATTCATTTCCATCTGAATAACAATAAGTCGTCAACAGAACTCATTGTCGGGTCGTCAGAGGGGGTAGAGAGGGATTTTTAATTTTCAAAATGACTTCAAATATCAAATATGACTTGGCACGCATCATGGTGGGGTACAGAATATTCATTTTCATCTCAATAACAATAATTCTCCAACAGAAATCATTGTCGGGTCGTCAGAGGGGGTACAGAGGGATTTTTCATTTTCAAAATTACCTCAAAATCAAATATGACTTGGCACGCATCATGGTGGGGTGCAGAATATCCATTTCCATCTGGATAACGATAATTCGTCAACAGAAATCATTGACGGGTGGTTGGAGGGGGTATAGAGGAATTTTTCATTTTCAAAATTTCTTCAGAAAACTAATATGACTTGGCACGCATCATGGTGGGTTGCAGAATATCCTTTTCCTTCTGATTAACAATAATTTGTCAACAGAAATCATTGTCGGGTCGTCAGAGGGGGTATAGAGGGATTTTTCATAATCAAAATGATTTCAAAAATCAAATATGACAAGGCACGCATCATGTCGGGGTGCAGAATATCCATTTCTAGCTGACTAACATCAATTCGTCAACATAAATCATTGTCGTGTAGTCAGAGGGGTTATGGAGTGATTTTTCATTTTCAAAATTACTTCAAAAATCTAATATGACTTGGCACGCATCATTGTGGGGTGCAAAATATCCATTTCCATCTGAATATCAATAATTCGTCAACAGAAATCATTGACGGGTCGTCAGAGGGGGTAAAGAGGCATTTATCTTTTTCAAAATGACTTAAAAAATCAAATATGACTTGGCACGCATCATGGTGGGGTGCAGAATATTCATTTCCATCTGAATAACAATGAGTCGTCAACAGAACTCATTGTCGGGTCGTCAGAGGGGGTATAGAGGGATTTTTAATTTTCAAAATGACTTCAAAAATCAAATATGACTTGGCACGCATCATGGTGGGGTACAGAATATTTATTTCCATCTCAATAACAATAATTCTCCAACAGAAATCATTGTCGGGTCGTCAGAGGGGGTATAGAGGGATTTTTCATATTCAAAATGACTTCAAAAATCAAATATGACTTGGCACGCATCATGGTGGGGTGCAGAATATCCATTTCCATCAGAATAACAATAATTTGCCAACAGAAATCATTGTCGGGTCGTCAGAGGGGGTATAGAGGGATTTTTCATTTTCAAAATGACTTCAAAAATCAAATATGACTTGGAACGCATCATGGTGGGGTACAGAATATCCATTTCCATCTCAATAACAATATATTGTCAACGGAAAACATTGTCGGGTCGTCAGATGGGGTATAGAGGGATTTTTCATTTTCAAAATTACCTCAAAATCAAATATGATTTGGCATGCATCATGGTGGGATGCAGAATATCCATTTCCATCTGAATAACAATAATTCGTCAACAGAAATCATTGACGGGTCGTCAGAGGGGGTATAGAGGGATTTATCATTTTCAATATATCTTCAAAAATCTAAATGACTTGGCACGCATCATGGTGGGGTGCAAAGTATCCATGTCCATCTGAATAACAATAATTCGTCAACAGAAATCATTGTCGAGTCGTCAGAGGGGGTATAGAGGGATTTTTCATTTTCAAAATTACCTCAAAATCAAATATGACTTGGCACGCATCATAGTTGGGTGCAGAATATTCATTTCCATCTGAATAACAATAATTCGTCAACAGAAATCATTGTCGGGTCCTCAGAGGGGGTATATAGGTATTTTTCATTATCAAAATGACTTCAAAAATCAAATATGACTTGGCACGCATCATAGTAGGGTGCAGAATATTCATATCCATCTGAATAACAAGATTTCGTCAACAGAAATCATTGTCGGGTCGTTAGAGGGGGTATAGAGGGATTTTTCATTTTCAAAATGACTTAAAAAATCAAATATGACTTGGCACGCATCATGGTGGGATGCAGAATATCCACTTCCATCTGAATAACAATAATTCGTCTACATAAATCATTGTCGTGTCGTCAGAGGGGGTATAGAGGGATTTTTCAATTTCAAAATTACCTCAAAATCAAATATGACTTGGCACGCATCATGGTGGGGTGCAAAGTATTCATGTCCATCTGAATCACAATAATTCGTTAACAGAAATCATTGTCGTGTCGTCAGAGGGGGTATGGAGGGATTTTTCATTTTCAAAATTACTTCAAGAATCGAATATAACTCGGCACGCATCATAGTAGGGTGCAAAATATTCATTTCCATCTGAATAACAATAATTCGTCAACAGAAATCATTGTCGGGTCGTCAGAGGGGCTATATAGGTATTTTTCATTATCAAAATGACTTCAAAAATCAAATATGACAAGGCACGCATCATGTCGGGGTGCAGAATATCCATTTCTATCTGACTAACATCAATTCGTCAACATAAATAATTGTCGTGTAGTCAGAGGGGGTATGGAGGGATTTTTCATTTTAAAAATTACATCAAAAATCTAATATGACTTGGCACGCATCATAGTGGTGTGCAAAGTATCCATATATATCTAAATAACAATAATTCGTCAACAGAAATCATTGTCGGGTCGTTAGAGGGGGTATAGAGGGATTTTCCATTTTCAATATTTCTTCAAAAAACTAATATCACTTGGCACGCATCATGGTGGGGTGCAGAATATCCATATCTATCTGAGTAACAATAATTACTTAACAGAAATTATTGTCGTGTCGTCAGAGGGGGTATAGAGGGATTTTTCATTTTCAAAATGACTTCAAAAATCAAATATGACTTGGCACGCATCATGGTGGGGTACAGAATATCCATTTCCATCTGAATAACAATAATTCGTCAACAGAAATCATTGACGGGTCGTCAGAGGGGGTATAGAGGGATTTTTCATTTCCAAATGACTTCAAAAATCAAATATGACTTAGCACGCATCATGGTTGGGTACAGAATATCCATTTCCATCTCAATAACATTATATTATCAACAGAAATCATTATCGGGTCGTCAGAGGGGGTATAGAGGAATTTTTCATTTTCAATATATCTTCAAAAATCGAATATAACTCGGCACGCATCATAGTAGGGTGCAAAATATTCATTTCCATCTGAATAACAATAATTCGTCAACAGAAATCATTGTCGGGTCGTCAGAGGGGGTATATAGGTATTTTTCATTATCAAAATGACTTCAAAAATCAAATATGACTTGGCACGCATCATAGTAGGGTGCAGAATATTCATATCCATCTGAATAACAAGATTTCGTCAACAGAAATCATTGTCGGGTCGTTAGAGGGGGTATAGAGGGATTTCTCATTTTCAAAATGACCTAAAAAATCAAATATGACTTGGCACGCATCATGGTGGGGTGCAGAATATCCATTTTCATCTGAATAACAATAATTCGTCTACATAAATCATTGTCGTGTCGTCAGAAGGGGTATAGAGGGATTTTTCAACTTCAAAATTACCTCAAAATCAAATATGACTTGGCACGCATCATGGTGGGGTGCAAAGTATTCATGTCCATCTGAATCACAATAATTCGTTAACAGAAATCATTGTCGTGTCGTCAGAGGGGGTATGGAGGGATTTTTCATTTTCAAAATTACTTCAAAAATCGAATATAACTCGGCACGCATCATAGTAGGGTGCAAAATATTCATTCCCATCTGAATAACAATAATTCGTCAACAGAAATCATTGTCGGGTCGTCAGAGGGGGTATATAGGTATTTTTCATTATCAAAATGACTTCAAAAATCAAATATGACTTGGCACGCATCATAGTAGGGTGCAGAATATTCATATCCATCTGAATAACAAGATTTCGTCAACAGAAATCATTGTCGGGTCGTTAGAGGGGGTATAGAGGGATTTTTCATTTTCAAAATGACCTAAAAAATCAAATATGACTTGGCACGCATCATGGTGGGGTGCAAAGTATTCATGTCCATCTGAATCACAATAATTCGTTAATAGAAATCATTGTCGTGTCGTCAGAGGGGTTATGGAGGGATTTTTCATTTTCAAAATTACTTCAAAAATCGAATATAACTCGGCACGCATCAAAGTAGGGTGCAAAATATCCAATTCCATCTGAATTACAATAATTCGTCAACAGAAATCATTGTCGGGTCGTCAGAGGGGGTATAGTGGGATTTTTCATTATCAAAATGACTTCAAAAATCAGATATGACTTAGCACGCATCATGGTGGGGTGCAGAATATCCATTTCCATCTGAATATCAATAATTCGTCAACAGAAATCATTGCCGGGTCGTTGGAGGGGGTATAGAGGGATTTTTCTTTTTCAAAATTACTTAAAAAATCAAATATGACTTGGCACGCATCATGGTGGGGTGCAGAATATTCATTTCCATCTGAATAACAATAAGTCGTCAATAGAACTCATTGTCGGGTCGTCAGAGGGGGTAGAGAGGGATTTTTAATTTTCAAAATGACTTCAAATATCAAATATGACTTGGCACGCATCATGGTGGGGTACAGAATATTCATTTCCATCTCAATAACAATAATTCTCCAACAGAAATCAATGTCGGGTCGTCAGAGGGGGTACAGAGGGATTTTTCATTTTCAAAATTACCTCAAAATCAAATATGACTTGGCACGCATCATGGTGGGGTGCAGAATATCCATTTCCATCTGGATAACAATAATTCGTCAACAGAAATCATTGACGGGTGGTTGGAGGGGGTATAGAGGAATTTTTCATTTTCAAAATTTCTTCAGAAAACTAATATGACTTGGCACGCATCATGGTGGGATGCAGAATATCCTTTTCCTTCTGATTAACAATAATTTGTCAACAGAAATCATTGTCGGGTCGTCAGAGGGGGTATAGAGGGATTTTTCATAATCAAAATGATTTCAAAAATCAAATATGACAAGGCACGCATCATGTCGGGGTGCAGAATATCCATTTCTATCTGACTAACATCAATTCGTCAACATAAATCATTGTCGTGTAGTCAGAGGGGTTATGGAGTGATTTTTCATTTTCAAAATTACTTCAAAAATCTAATATGACTTGGCACGCATCATTGTGGGGTGCAAAATATCCATTTCCATCTGAATATCAATAATTCGTCAACAGAAATCATTGACGGGTCGTCAGAGGGGGTAAAGAGGGATTTATCTTTTTCAAAATGACTTAAAAAATCAAATATGACTTGGCACGCATCATGGTGGGGTGCAGAATATTCATTTCCATCTGAATAACAATGACTCGTCAACAGAACTCATTGTCGGGTCGTCAGAGGGGGTATAGAGGGATTTTTAATTTTCAAAATGAATTCAAAAATCAAATATGACTTGGCACGCATCATGGTGGGGTACAGAATATTTATTTCCATCTCAATAACAATAATTCTCCAACAGAAATCATTGTCGGGTCGTCAGAGGGGGTATAGAGGGATTTTTCATTTTCAAAATGACTTCAAAAATCAAATATGACTTGGCACGCATCATGGTGGGGTGCAGAATATCCATTTCCATCTAAATAACAATAATTTGCCAACAGAAATCATTGTCGGGTCGTCAGAGGGGGTATAGAGGGATTTTTCATTTTCAAAATGACTTCAAAAATCAAATATGACTTGGAACGCATCATGGTGGGGTACAGAATATCCATTTCCATCTCAATAACAATATATTGTCAACGGAAAACATTGTCGGGTCGTCAGATGGGGTATAGAGGGATTTTTCATTTTCAAAATTACCTCAAAATCAAATATGATTTGGCATGCATCATGGTGGGATGCAGAATATCCATTTCCATCTGAATAACAATAATTCGTCAACAGAAATCATTGACGGGTCGTCAGAGGGGGTATAGAGGGATTTATCATTTTCAATATATCTTCAAAAATCTAAATGACTTGGCACGCATCATGGTGGGGTGCAAAGTATCCATGTCCATCTGAATAACAATAATTCGTCAACAGAAATCATTGTCGGGTCGTCAGAGGGGGTATAGAGGGATTTTTCATTTTCAAAATTACCTCTAAATCAAATATGACTTGGCACGCATCATAGTAGGGTGCAAAATATTCATTTCCATCTGAATAACAATAATTCGTCAACAGAAATCATTGTCGGGTCCTCAGAGGGGGTATATAGGTATTTTTCATTATCAAAATGACTTCAAAAATCAAATATGACTTGGCACGCATCATAGTAGGGTGCAGAATATTCATATCAATCTGAATAACAAGATTTCGTCAACAGAAATCATTGTCGGGTCGTTAGAGGGGGTATAGAGGGATTTTTCATTTTCAAAATGACTTAAAAAATCAAATATGACTTGGCACGCATCATGGTGGGATGCAGAATATCCACTTCCATCTGAATAACAATAATTCGTCTACATAAATCATTGTCGTGTCGTCAGAGGGGGTATAGAGGGATTTTTCAATTTCAAAATTACCTCAAAATCAAATATGACTTGGCACGCATCATGGTGGGGTGCAAAGTATTCATGTCCATCTGAATCACAATAATTCGTTAACAGAAATCATTGTCGTGTCGTCAGAGGGGGTATGGAGGGATTTTTCATTTTCAAAATTACTTCAAGAATCGAATATAACTCGGCACGCATCATAGTAGGGTGCAAAATATTCATTTCCATCTGAATAACAATAATTCGTCAACAGAAATCATTGTCGGGTCGTCAGAGGGGCTATATAGGTATTTTTCATTATCAAAATGACTTCAAAAATCAAATATGACTTGGCACGCATCATAGTAGGGTGCGGAATATTCATATCCATCTGAATAACAAGATTTCGTCAACAGAAATCATTGTCGGGTCGTTAGAGGGGGTATAGAGGGATTTTTCATTTTCAAAATGACTTAAAAAATCAAATATGACTTGGCACGCATCATGGTGGGATGCAGAATATCCACTTCCATCTGAATAACAATAATTCGTCTACATAAATCATTGTCGTGTCGTCAGAGGGGGTATAGAGGGATTTTTCAATTTCAAAATTACCTCAAAATCAAATATGACTTGGCACGCATCATAGTGGGGTGCAAAGTATTCATGTCCATCTGAATCACAATAATTCGTTAACAGAAATCATTGTCGTGTCGTCGGAGGGGGTATGGAGGGATTTTTCATTTTCAAAATTACTTCAAAAATCGAATATAACTCGGCACGCATCATAGTAGGGTGCAAAATATCCATTTCCATCTGAATTACAATAATTCGTCAACAGAAATCATTGTCGGGTCGTCAGAGGGGGTATAGTGGGATTTTTCATTATCAAAATGACTTCAAAAATCAAATATGACTTGGCACGCATCATGGTGGTGTACAGAATATTCATTTCCATCTCAATAACAATAATTCTTCAACTGAAATCATTGTCGGATCGTCAGAGGGGGTACAGAGGGATTTTTCATTTTCAAAATTACCTCAAAATCAAATATGACTTGGCACGCATCATGGTGGGGTGCAGAATATCCATTTCCATCTGAATAACAATAATTCGTCAACAGAAATCATTGACGTGTCGTTGGAGGGGGTATAGAGGGATTTTTCATTTTCAAAATTTCTTCAGAAAACTAATATGACTTGGCACGCATCATGGTGGGGTGCAGAATATCCCTTTCCTTCTGAATAACAATAATTTGTCAACAGAAATCATTGTCGGGTCCTTAGAGGGTGTATAGAGGGATTTTTCATTTTCAATATATCTTCAAAAATCTAATATGAATTGGCACGCATCATGGTGGGGTGCAAAGTATCCATATCCATCTGAATAAAAATAATTCGTCAACAGAAGTCATTGTCGGGTCGTCAGAGGGGGTAAAGAGGGATTTTTCATAATCAAAATGATTTCAAAAATCAAATATGACAAGGCACGCATCATGTCGGGGTGCAGAATATCCATTTCTATCTGACTAACATCAATTCGTCAACATAAATAATTGTCGTGTAGTCAGAGGGGGTATGGAGGGATTTTTCATTTTAAAAATTACATCAAAAATCTAATATGACTTGGCACGCATCATAGTGGTGTGCAAAGTATCCATATATATCTAAATAACAATAATTCGTCAACAGAAATCATTGTCGGGTCGTTAGAGGGGGTATAGAGGGATTTTCCATTTTCAATATTTCTTCAAAAAACTAATATCACTTGGCACGCATCATGGTGGGGTGCAGAATATCCATATCTATCTGAGTAACAATAATTCCTTAACAGAAATTATTGTCGTGTCGTCAGAGGGGGTATAGAGGGATTTTTCTTTTTCAAAATGACTTCAAAAATCAAATATGACTTGGCACGCATCATGGTGGGGTACAGAATATCCATTTCCATCTGAATAACAATAATTCGTCAACAGAAATCATTGACGGGTCGTCAGAGGGGGTATAGAGGGATTTTTCATTTTCAAAATGACTTCAAAAATCAAATATGACTTGGCACGCATCATGGTGGGGTACAGAATATCCATTTCCATCTCAATAACATTATATTATCAACAGAAATCATTATCGGGTCGTCAGAGGGGGTATAGAGGAATTTTTCATTTTCAATATATCTTCAAAAATCGAATATAACTCGGCACGCATCATAGTAGGGTGCAAAATATTCATTTCCATCTGAATAACAATAATTCGTCAACAGAAATCATTGTCGGGTCGTCAGAGGGGGTATATAGGTATTTTTCATTATCAAAATGACTTCAAAAATCAAATATGACTTGGCACGCATCATAGTAGGGTGCAGAATATTCATATCCATCTCAATAACAAGATTTCGTCAACAGAAATCATTGTCGGGTCGTTAGAGGGGGTATAGAGGGATTTCTCATTTTCAAAATGACCTAAAAAATCAAATATGACTTGGCACGCATCATGGTGGGGTGCAGAATATCCATTTTCATCTGAATAACAATAATTCGTCTACATAAATCATTGTCGTGTCGTCAGAGGGGGTATAGAGGGATTTTTCAACTTCAAAATTACCTCAAAATCAAATATGACTTGGCACGCATCATTGTGGGGTGCAAAGTATTCATGTCCATCTGAATCACAATAATTCGTTAACAGAAATCATTGTCGTGTCGTCAGAGGGGGTATGGAGGGATTTTTCATTTTCAAAATTACTTCAAAAATCGAATATAACTCGGCACGCATCATAGTAGGGTGCAAAATATTCATTTCCATCTGAATAACAATAATTCGTCAACAGAAATCATTGTCGGGTCGTCAGAGGGGGTATATAGGTATTTTTCATTATCAAAATGACTTCAAAAATCAAATATGACTTGGCACGCATCATAGTAGGGTGCAGAATATTCATATCCATCTGAATAACAAGATTTCGTCAACAGAAATTATTGTCGGGTCGTTAGAGGGGGTATAGAGGGATTTTTCATTTTCAAAATGACCTAAAAAATCAAATATGACTTGGCACGCATCATGGTGGGGTGCAAAGTATTCATGTCCATCTGAATCACAATAATTCGTTAATAGAAATCATTGTCGTGTCGTCAGAGGGGTTATGGAGGGATTTTTCATTTTCAAAATTACTTCAAAAATCGAATATAACTCGGCACGCATCATAGTAGGGTGCAAAATATCCAATTCCATCTGAATTACAATAATTCGTCAACAGAAATCATTGTCGGGTCGTCAGAGGGGGTATAGTGGGATTTTTCATTATCAAAATGACTTCAAAAATCAAATATGACTTAGCACGCATCATGGTGGGGTGCAGAATATCCATTTCCATCTGAATATCAATAATTCGTCAACAGAAATCATTGACTGGTCGTTGGAGGGGGTATAGAGGGATTTTTCTTTTTCAAAATTACTTAAAAAATCAAATATGACTTGGCACGCATCATGGTGGGGTGCAGAATATTCATTTCCATCTGAATAACAATAAGTCGTCAACAGAACTCATTGTCGGGTCGTCAGAGGGGGTAGAGAGGGATTTTTAATTTTCAAAATGACTTCAAATATCAAATATGACTTGGCACGCATCATGGTGGGGTACAGAATATTCATTTCCATCTCAATAACAATAATTCTCCAACAGAAATCATTGTCGGGTCGTCAGAGGGGGTACAGAGGGATTTTTCATTTTCAAAATTACCTCAAAATCAAATATGACTTGGCACGCATCATGGTGGGGTGCAGAATATCCATTTCCATCTGGATAACAATAATTCGTCAACAGAAATCATTGACGGGTGGTTGGAGGGGGTATAGAGGAATTTTTCATTTTCAAAATTTCTTCAGAAAACTAATATGACTTGGCACGCATCATGGTGGGTTGCAGAATATCCTTTTCCTTCTGATTAACAATAATTTGTCAACAGAAATCATTGTCGGGTCGTCAGAGGGGGTATAGAGGGATTTTTCATAATCAAAATGATTTCAAAAATCAAATATGACAAGGCACGCATCATGTCGGGGTGCAGAATATCCATTTCTATCTGACTAACATCAATTCGTCATCATAAATCATTGTCGTGTAGTCAGAGGGGTTATGGAGTGATTTTTCATTTTCAAAATTACTTCAAAAATCTAATATGACTTGGCACGCATCATTGTGGGGTGCAAAATATCCATTTCCATCTGAATATCAATAATTCGTCAACAGAAATCATTGACGGGTCGTCAGAGGGGGTAAAGAGGGATTTATCTTTTTCAAAATGACTTAAAAAATCAAATATGACTTGGCACGCATCATGGTGGGGTGCAGAATATTCATTTCCATCTGAATAACAATGAGTCGTCAACAGAACTCATTGTCGGGTCGTCAGAGGGGGTATAGAGGGATTTTTAATTTTCAAAATGACTTCAAAAATCAAATATGACTTGGCACGCATCATGGTGGGGTACAGAATATTTATTTCCATCTCAATAACAATAATTCTCCAACAGAAATCATTGTCGGGTCGTCAGAGGGGGTATAGAGGGATTTTTCATTTTCAAAATGACTTCAAAAATCAAATATGACTTGGCACGCATCATGGTGGGGTGCAGAATATCCATTTCCATCTGAATAACAATAATTTGCCAACAGAAATCATTGTCGGGTCGTCAGAGGGGGTATAGAGGGATTTTTCATTTTCAAAATGACTTCAAAAATCAAATATGACTTGGAACGCATCATGGTGGGGTACAGAATATCCATTTCCATCTCAATAACAATATATTGTCAACGGAAAACATTGTCGGGTCGTCAGATGGGGTATAGAGGGATTTTTCATTTTCAAAATTACCTCAAAATCAAATATGATTTGGCATGCATCATGGTGGGATGCAGAATATCCATTTCCATCTGAATAACAATAATTCGTCAACAGAAATCATTGACGGGTCGTCAGAGGGGGTATAGAGGGATTTATCATTTTCAATATATCTTCAAAAATCTAAATGACTTGGCACGCATCATGGTGGGGTGCAAAGTATCCATGTCCATCTGAATAACAATAATTCGTCAACAGAAATCATTGTCGAGTCGTCAGAGGGGGTATAGAGGGATTTTTCATTTTCAAAATTACCTCAAAATCAAATATGACTTGGCACGCATCATAGTTGGGTGCAAAATATTCATTTCCATCTGAATAACAATAATTCGTCAACAGAAATCATTGTCGGGTCCTCAGAGGGGGTATATAGGTATTTTTCATTATCAAAATGACTTCAAAAATCAAATATGACTTGGCACGCATCATAGTAGGGTGCAGAATATTCATATCCATCTGAATAACAATAATTCGTCTACATAAATCATTGTCGTGTCGTCAGAGGGGGTATAGAGGGATTTTTCAATTTCAAAATTACCTCAAAATCAAATATGACTTGGCACGCATCATGGTGGGGTGCAAAGTATTCATGTCCATCTGAATCACAATAATTCGTTAACAGAAATCATTGTCGTGTCGTCAGAGGGGGTATGGAGGGATTTTTCATTTTCAAAATTACTTCAAGAATCGAATATAACTCGGCACGCATCATAGTAGGGTGTAAAATATTCATTTCCATCTGAATAACAATAATTCGTCAACAGAAATCATTGTCGGGTCGTCAGAGGGGCTATATAGGTATTTTTCATTATCAAAATGACTTCAAAAATCAAATATGACTTGGCACGCATCATAGTAGGGTGCAGAATATTCATATCCATCTGAATAACAAGATTTCGTCAACAGAAATCATTGTAGGGTCGTTAGAGGGGGTATAGAGGGATTTTTCATTTTCAAAATGACTTAAAAAATCAAATATGACTTGGCACGCATCATTGTGGGATGCAGAATATCCACTTCCATCTGAATAACAATAATTCGTCTACATAAATCATTGTCGTGTCGTCAGAGGGGGTATAGAGGGATTTTTCAATTTCAAAATTACCTCAAAATCAAATATGACTTGGCACGCATCATAGTGGGGTGCAAAGTATTCATGTCCATCTGAATCACAATAATTCGTTAACAGAAATCATTGTCGTGTCGTCGGAGGGGGTATGGAGGGATTTTTCATTTTCAAAATTACTTCAAAAATCGAATATAACTCGGCACGCATCATAGTAGGGTGCAAAATATCCATTTCCATCTGAATTACAATAATTCGTCAACAGAAATCATTGTCGGGTCGTCAGAGGGGGTATAGTGGGATTTTTCATTATCAAAATGACTTCAAAAATCAAATATGACTTGGCACGCATCATGGTGGGGTACAGAATATTCATTTCCATCTCAATAACAATAATTCTTCAACTGAAATCATTGTCGGATCGTCAGAGGGGGTACAGAGGGATTTTTCATTTTCAAAATTACCTCAAAATCAAATATGACTTGGCACGCATCATGGTGGGGTGCAGAATATCCATTTCCATCTGAATAACAATAATTCGTCAACAGAAATCATTGACGTGTCGTTGGAGGGGGTATAGAGGGATTTTCAATTTTCAAAATGACTTCAAAAATCAAATATGACTTGGCACGCATCATGGTGGGGTACAGAATATTCATTTCCATCTCAATAACAATAATTCTTCAACTGAAATCATTGTCGGATCGTCAGAGGGGGTACAGAGGGATTTTTCATTTTCAAAATTACCTCAAAATCAAATATGACTTGGCACGCATCATGGTGGGGTGCAGAATATCCATTTCCATCTGAATAACAATAATTCGTCAACAGAAATCATTGACGTGTCGTTGGAGGGGGTATAGAGGGATTTTTCTTTTTCAAAATGACTTAAAAAATCAAATATGGCTTGGCACGCATCATGGTGGGGTACAGAATATTCATTTCCATCTGAATAACAATAAGTCGTCAACAGAACTCATTGTCGGGTCGTCAGAGGGGGTATAGAGGGATTTTTAATTTTCAAAATGACTTCAAAAATCAAATATGACTTGGCACGCATCATGGTGGGGTACAGAATATTCATTTCCATCTCAATAACAATAATTCTTCAACAGAAATCATTGTCGGGTCGTCAGAGGGGGTACAGAGGGATTTTTCATTTTCAAAATTACCTCAAAATCAAATATGACTTGGCACGCATCATGGTGGGGTGCAGAATATCCATTTCCATCTGAATAACAATAATTCGTCAACAGAAATCATTGACGTGTCGTTGGAGGGGGTATAGAGGGATTTTTCATTTTCAAAATTTCTTCAGAAAACTAATATGACTTGGCACGCATCATGGTGGGGTGCAGAATATCCCTTTCCTTCTGAATAACAATAATTTGTCAAAAGAAATCATTGTCGGGTCCTTAGAGGGTGTATAGAGGGATTTTTCATTTTCAATATATCTTCAAAAATCTAATATGAATTGGCACGCATCATGGTGGGGTGCAAAGTATCCATATCCATCTGAATAAAAATAATTCGTCAACAGAAGTCATTGTCGGGTCGTCAGAGGGGGTAAAGAGGGATTTTTCATAATCAAAATGATTTCAAAAATCAAATATGACAAGGCACGCATCATGTCGGGGTGCAGAATATCCATTTCTATCTGACTAACATCAATTCGTCAACATAAATAATTGTCGTGTAGTCAGAGGGGGTATGGAGGGATTTTTCATTTTAAAAATTACATCAAAAATCTAATATGACTTGGCACGCATCATAGTGGTGTGCAAAGTATCCATATATATCTAAATAACAATAATTCGTCAACAGAAATCATTGTCGGGTCGTTAGAGGGGGTATAGAGGGATTTTCCATTTTCAATATTTCTTCAAAAAACTAATATCACTTGGCACGCATCATGGTGGGGTGCAGAATATCCATATCTATCTGAGTAACAATAACTCCTTATCAGAAATTATTGTCGTGTCGTCAGAGGGGGTATAGAGGGATTTTTCATTTTCAAAATTACCTCAAAATCAAATATGACTTGGTACGCATCATGGTGGGGTGCAAAGTATTCATGTATATCTAACTAACAATGACTCGTTAACAGAAATCATTGTCGTGTCGTCAAAGGCGGTATATAGGGATTTTTCATTTTCAAAATTACCTCAAAATCAAATATGACTTGGCACGCAACATGGTGGGGTGCGGAATATCCATTTCCATCTGAATAACAATAATTCGTCAGCAGAAATCATTGTCGGGTCGTTAGAGGGGATATAGAGGAATTTTTCATTTTCAATATTTCTTCAAAAATCTAATATGACTTGGCACTCATCATGGTGGGGTGCAGAATATCCATTTCCATCTGAATAACAATAATTCGTCAACAGAAATCATTGTCGGGTCATCAGAGGGGGTATAGAGTGATTTTTCATTTTCAAAATTACTTAAAAAATCTAATATGACTTGGCACGCATCATGGTGGGGTACAGAATATTCATTTCCATCTCAATAACAATAATTTGTCAACAGATATCATTGTCGGGTCGTCAGAGGGGGTGTAGAGGGATTTTTCATTTACAAAATTACCTCAAAATCAAATATGACTTGGCACGCATCATGGTGGGGTACAGAATATCCATTCCCATCTCAATAACAATAATTTGTCAACAGAAATCATTGTCGTGTCGTCAGAGGGGGTATAGAGGGATTTTTCATTTTCAAAATTACCTCAAAATAAAATATGACTTGGCACGCAACATGGTGGGGTGCAGAATATATATTTTAATCTGAATAACAATAATTCGTCAACAGAAATCATTGTCGGGTCGTCAGAGGGGGTATAGAGGAATTTTTCATTTTCAATATTACTTAAAAAATCTAATATGACTTGGCACGCATCATGGTGGGGTGCAAAGTATCCATGTCCATCTGAAATACAATAATTCGTCAACATAATTCATTGTCGTGTCGTCAGAGGGGGTATAGAGGGATTTTTCATTATCAAAATTACTTCAAAAATCAAATATGACTTGGCACGTATCATGGTGGAGTGCATAATATCCATTTTCATCTAAATTACAATAATTTGTCAACAGAAATCATTGTCGGGTCGTCAGAGGGGGTATAGAGGGATTTTTCATTATCAAAATGACTTCAAAAATCAAATAAGACTTGGCACGCATCATAGTAGGGTGCAGAATATATATTTCCATCTGAATAACAAGAATTCGTTAACAGAAATCATTGTCGGGTCGTTAGAGGGGGTATAGAGGGATTTTTCATTTTCAAAATTACTTCAAAATCAAATATGACTTGGCACGCAACATGGTGGGGTGCAGAATATTCATTTCCATCTGAATAACAATAATTCGTCAACAGAAACCATTGTCGGGTCGTTAGAGGGGGTATAGAGGGATTTTTCATTTTCAATATTTCTTCAAAAATCCAATATGACTTGGCACGCATCATGGTGGGGTGCAGAATATCCATTTCTATCTGAATAACAATAATTTGTCAACAGAAATCATTGTCCGTCGTCAAAGGGGGTATAGAGGGATTTTTCATTTTCAAAATTACTTCAAAAATCTAATATGACTTGGCACGCATCATGGTGGGGTGCAAAGTATCCATGTCCATCTGAATAACAATAATTCGTCAACATAAATCATTGTCGTGTCGTCAGAGGGGGTATAGAGGGACTTTTCATTTTCAAAATTACCTCAAAATCAAATATGACTTGGCACGCAACATGATGGGGTGCAGAATATTCATTTCCATCTGAATAACAATAATTCGTCAACAGAAATCATTGTCGGGTCGTTAGAGGGGGTATAGAGGAATTTTTCATTTTCAATATTTCTTCAAAAATCCAATATGACTTGGCACGCATCATGGTGGGGTGCAAAGTATCCATGTCCATCTGAATAACAATAATTCTTCAATCTAAATCATTGTCGTGTCGTCAGAGGGGGTATAGAGGTATTTTTCATTTTCAAAATTACTTCAAAAATCTAATATGACTTGGCACGCATCATACTGGGGTGCAAAGTATCCATATATATAGTCTAAGAGCCAGCTTAAATCTGACAACACATATTTTACGGTACCTGAAATTTCGTTCAGTGAGACAGCTATACCCAGTAAACAAGCAATGGGTACTAGCTAAGCCCGGCCGCGGTAGGTTTGGGGTCCCTCAGGTGAGCCAGGTATGAAAATTAAGTAAATTTTTAAAGTATTTTACGACATCTGCCATTTTAATATGTTATAATATACCTTTAGAACAATTGAAAAATAACTATGGCTGCCGATTTTAAAGGTTGCAACATCACGGCAGCCAATTTTCAAAATTCGAAAAAAAAATTTTTTTTAAAGTATTTTACGGCGTCTGCCATTTTAATATATTATTTATTGAACTATTTTAAGCTAATATTGAAAATAGCTGCCATTTTTTCCGGTTGTAACTATCCGGTTTACAGCGAAACCTTACCTGCAGTTCGTGCATACTTGTATCCATAGTTGTGATTTTTACATTCGTATAATTAATATAACATTGATATTACATTAGTAAATGTAAAAAATCTTATAAATATACAAATAAACAAACACATCTACTACTCTAAATGTGCATAATAAGGAAAAAAGATCCATTATTAGACTGTAGCAAATATGAAATTATTATAAAGATGAAAAAAAAAAAAATTCAAACGTTAATTGAAAATATTTATTCATTCATATAGAATATATTTAGTTTTGGAAATAATTGATTACAGATATAATAAATGTTAAAATTGTCAGTTATTGATTGGTTTTATAATAAATTTTCATCTTCGGAATCGTCTCCAGCAAGTGACAAGTCATCTTCATCCACTAAATCAGATTCTGTAAAAATAAAATACAAATTTTTGAGTGAGCTTATGAGAATTAAAATAAATTTTACTATGCTGTTATTACCTTTCGAATTTTGAATTAAGTCGCTGACAAAGCAAGGAAGTTGGTCTCCTTCGAACCACTTAAACACGTAACAGTTTTCCATCTCCATCCAGCCATATTCCAGGGGGCTCAGTGATGTGGGCTCTTTCGCATGAGCATTTTTCCAAATGCTGGCAATATAATGCGTCCTTAAAACCTGTTGATAAAGTTCAGGTTTACACGGAGGGATCAAGCTTGCATCAAAGGTCCGGAGTTTTTTATTAAAATTTTCGTTCATATCAACAGCCTTGTAGGAATTAACAAATAGCTGAAACCTCCCATCATCAACATCGATGGATTTTTTAGCATTGTACATAAGGCAAGTGTACTTCTGGATAACATTGAATAGGTCACGTAAGGTATCCTCAGTCAGGCTAATGTCACCGAAAGCAGCGAACGCTTGTTGAAATTCAACGTTATTTTTCAGTAACGTGAAATTTTGCCTCGATTAAAAAAAGCTGGATTGAAATCACAACCACTGAAAGCGTGGAAGCCAATTAAGCTTTTAGCTAGAAGTGGACCAAGTTGTATGTATATTTTACTGATATCAATAAACCGTTCGTTGTTACCTGTCCCGGTTAGCATCCAAATGTGAGAGGAAAGATTTTTCAAGTTAACCATATTGCCCAGCATGATTACTAAAATGTCAGTATCTGAACATCTAATAACAATATTAGACTGATCAGAAATGCTACAAGCATGGAAAATAATTCTACTGTCTGCTTCTTCATGAGATTTACAACACAAATCTTCTACGATACTTGACTCAACTATACCGTTATTGGACCTATATGAATAACAATCTTTGAAACTTAAATGGATCAGTTTATTTCCAACAAACGGCGCAACATCATCCATTGCCCAATGTACAATAAAAAAATTAATAAGGGCTTCCTTGAATTTGGTATTTCGCATTTCTTTAGTAAAATCACTTGGTCTGATTTGATCAGGTCCGGAAATCGAGTAAACAATTAGTGGTGCTTCATGTCGAAGACTCCGCTCGTTGTCTTTGATGGAAGGGTACCAATATTGATCGAAGATAACATCTACTCTGGATGCTGAAAATTTAGTAATCATTTGCAAAAATTTCTTTGAAATATTACCAAATGTCCTGGATACTTCTTTCATAGCATGTAGAATAAAGAAACCGTCGATCAAATATACATCAGTGTGACTTGGTGGATCATGGTCAATTTTTGCCTCAAGACATTTGGCAAGTGCTGACTTATCGGTTTTATGAATTCCTCCGTCCAAATGGCATAGAGAAAGAGGCACAGGAGTTATCGGATAAGATAAAATTTTGAGGACATCGATCTTATAGTCCATCGATAGCCCCAACATGCGTCCGAATAAATCCCGCTGTATTTTGATTTCTTGATTTTTTCCTCCAACTTTGACGTTTTTTTTTTTCTGTCAGACTTGAAAAATTGTGAATTGGTATTTTCTTGATTGCTTTATCAAACCGGTTAATATCTGATGAACATTCAGAAATGAATGCATTGCGTAGATCATCACCAATCTTTTCAACGTTCAGAAGAAAGTTGTCTACTTGAGCTGAAGCAGCTTTACCAGATGCAATGTTAAATAATTGATTCGGAGGTAACTGGGCACTAAAAGGATTGATATATTGATCAAAAGATTTTACAAACTTTTCCAGTTGCTCGGAACTTTTTTTGATGTTCGATGGCTGTAACTCTGCTGAAATATCTTGTTTTTTATGAATGCCTATCTCTTCCAAAACGTGGGTGATAATAGTTGATCGAATATCATGACTACGAGCCCAACGTTGACGAGCTCCGATGGAATCTGTCAAATGAGTGATTCCAGTTAGTCGCCTAGCAGCATCCGCATTGATCGTTTGCTCTAGAGTTAAGTCAATTGGCTGCCTCGAAAATGGTTTTCCCGTACGTTTAATTCCAAAGAACCCTTTTTTAAAATCTTCTTCTAGCCCTGGATGAGTTTCAGCAACTTTCATAAGGTTGTAATGATACGTAACCGTCCACCTCGCATAATTTTGATGGTTAAATGCAAAAAATAAGTTAGTAATTTTAGGTAAAATATTTCTGAATAACTCAAAATCTCCCAAACGAATACTCCTGCTAAGAGTTAGATAATAATGTACAAGCTTTACGTACACCATATAAAACTGAGCAGTCTTACCAAAATCACCATGGACAGTTTGTTCTTCAAATTTAGCATAGTTTGCACACAATTCTTTGAGTTTTTCGTCGTGAATAAAAAATATCGGTGTTTGGCAAGATTGCAATCTTTTCAATTCTTGCAATACATCATCAGTTATTTCAATTTTTTCTTGTTCCAAGAAAGATCGGAAATGAAGAATTTGCAATCCTAAGGCCATCATAGGATGTAACCTCTTACACCGGTTAAAATGTTTGCCATCTATAAAACTTGCTACAGACCCACTCGTAAGCAACTCACTCTCAACCATAATTGTTGACAATCCACAACCATTAATAAATTTCCCAATAGCTTTAAAATAAGATAGCATGATGTGAAAAGAGCCCATATGTATAAATAATTTAGAAAATTTTGGACTTGTCTCAGTGGCTTTAATTTGAAAAGCGATTTTTGCTATAGCCAAGTCGTATGTTACTTGCATATAAGGTTGGTTAACTTCTTCCAAAATTTTCATACATTGCTCCATTGTTTCCAAAACTACTGGGTGAGCTGTTGGAGATGCATTGATAGGAGTGAGATAAGAAATTAATTGCTGAGGACTGTCATCTTTTGTGACAGCACTATTAAAACCTGCCCACATTGGGATATCGGGTAAACGTACAGCATGGCTAAGCATCCAAACAGTATCGATACGATTGTACAGATCTTGATGCATGATGATATTTTCGTCTTCTTTTTCAGAAATTTCGGGTTGAAAACCACTGCTCATTTTACTTTTTTTATGAAATAACGGTAATTCTGGATCAATTGCTTCGAAAGATCGTCTTCGGCGTCTTTTAGTATAGGTTTCAGGCAAATCGTCAACATCTTCAATATTTTCTAGTGCAGGATCGATGTTTTGATATATTATCCCTACCGTATCATGAAGAGTATCTTTGCCGGTTTTCGTGTCAACAAATCTATCAAAATTATCGTACGCAGTACCCACCGACAAATTATCAATTCTGTTGATGACTTCTGGACACAGTCCAGCTCGAGAAGTCGATGTATATGTAGCTTCAGTCTCAAGTTCTTCAATTGCATTGTAGCTAATGCAATGTCCGTAGCGGTTGATGATATCAATTACCTTACGGCTGCTAGTGAGACTTTTTAAAGTCATACCTAAACATATATGTTTGGAAGTTTTAAGATTTCCATTATGAGTCATATAAATTAAATCTTGACATACAGAATTGACGTGGCGTTTGAAACTGTCACTTTGTTGTCGTTTGCGAAAGTAACTTCCAATAACTGAAGCTACAAAATCCGATAGGTTTGATGGGACTGAACATTCACCTTGAATCAATTTTTGACTATTTAAATTATCTGGGAGTTTTGATTTTTCAATGTTCATTATTTCTTTGTGTAAAATCGAGGCTGCTGCTTGTAAAATGTTTTTTTCTTTTAAATGAGCAAATAAGGATTCATCTATAGAAGTAATGCCTTTCGGTGCAAGAACTTTTTTATGACCTGATTGTAGTATTTGAATATTCCCAGCAAATTTAACACGAATTTTTTCTTCTAAATGTGGCGCTGAAAGTACTGAACTTAAAGTATGTCCCATATCATTACTTAACTCGCTGAAGTAATCAACATATTGTCTATGCAGAAATGAAAGAAAATAACAGCGTCCTTTTTTAATGACATTTTCTTCGACCAGAGTACATATTTCCTGAAAAACAGTTTGGTGATATTCACGGGAAATATGCCACGGTGTTTTAATAGGACTTTTTTGTAATTTTTTTTTATTTCTGACGTCTGTTCGACACTTTTCGTGGTAATATATTTTATTACTTGTAATATTTTGCAACTTACTCAGCATTTCATTGTAGTAGTCTGTATTTTCTTTTAGATTCTTCATAATACTTTCTTGAAACTGTTCTTCATTGCAATTACGTAACCTTTCTATTTTACCATGAAATTTTTTATTTTTTTTCTCACAAAAAAAACAAATAGTACCTTTTACTATTGGAATTTCACTTTCTGCAGTTAAAATATCCTCTTGTGAATTTAATAAGTCAGAATCTTCAACGAATCCTGCTTCCAACGATATATCCAGTTGAGAATTATTACTCTCTATTACAATTTCGTCTAATGCCGATGAATCTACAGATAAATTCACATCTTGAGTCACAGTTTCAGCAATCATTGAATTGTATGTTGATGTTGACGGCTGCTGAGCAGATAGTGATTCCGTTGATAACGTATGAGATTGAGACGCTGATGACGCAACATCTTTTATTTTTGTATCTTTCTTTTCATAAAACTTCGACTTTAAAGCTGTGAAAACCCTATAACAACTGCGGTGATATCCACAGTCATAAAGATCTGAAGGTAAAATTACATCTTTGTATTTTAGGTTATGATGCTTTCGTAAGTCTAGAATACGCCGACACTTTTTTAAAGTTTCTTCAGAAAATAAAAGCACTTTCTCCTCCCGTTCCAAGGCACAAATCACACACTTTGAATTATCAGCCATACTGATAAAGTAATGGGAAAGAAATTAATAATCAATAAATGAAATGAAAACTTCTATTCACAGTATTATATCTCAATACTTTCAACATGCAACTCTGCAGAAGATTAGAAAAGAACTAAAAAATATTTGGCTGTGAACCGTTGGGCCAGATGTTCCTTTGTGTTAGTAAAACGAACTAAATCCCCACCACTCAGTCCTAACATAAAGAAGAGAATATTTGACTAAAATGAGTACGAAAATACTATATTAAAATCACAAGAGAGAGAGAGAGAGAGAGACAGATAAGAAACTACTACTCTTACTATACTACATGTTTTCTAAGCACGAACTGCAGGTAAGGTTTCGCTGTAAACCGGATAGTTACAACCGGAAAAAATGGCAGCTATTTTCAATATTAGCTTAAAATAGTTCAATAAATAATATATTAAAATGGCAGACGCCGTAAAATACTTTAAAAAAATTTTTTTTTTCGAATTTTGAAAAGTGGCTGCCGTGATGTTGCAACCTTTAAAATCGGCAGCCATAGTTATTTTTCAATTGTTCTAAAGGTATATTATAACATATTAAAATGGCAGATGTCGTAAAATACTTTAAAAATTTACTTAATTTTCATACCTGGCTCACCTGAGGGACCCCAAACCTACCGCGGCCGGGCTTAGCTAGTACCCATTGCTTGTTTACTGGGTATAGCTGTCTCACTGAACGAAATTTCAGGTACCGTAAAATATGTGTTGTCAGATATAAGCTGGCTCTTAGACTAATATCTAAATAACAATAATTCGTCAACAGAAATCATTGTCGGGTCGTCAGAGGGGGTATAGAGGGATTTTTCATTTTCAAAATGACTTCAAAAATCAAATATGACTTGGAACGCATCATGGTGGGGTACAGAATATCCATTTCCATCTGAATTACAATAATTCGTCAACAGAAATCATTGACGGGTCGTCAGAGGGGGTATAGAGGGATTTTTCATTTTCAAAATGACTTCAAAAATCAAATATGACTTGGCACGCATCATGATGGGGTACAGAATATCCATTTCCATCTCAATAACATTATATCATCAACAGAAATCATTATCGGGTCGTCAGAGGGGGTATAGAGGAATTTTTCATTTTCAATATATCTTCAAAAATCGAATATAACTCGGCACGCATCATAGTAGGGTGCAAAATATTCATTTCCATCTGAATAACAATAATTCGTCAACAGAAATCATTGTCGGGTCGTCAGAGGGGGTATATAGGTATTTTTCATTATCAAAATGACTTCAAAAATCAAATATGACTTGGCACGCATCATAGTAGGGTGCAGAATATTCATATCCATCTGAATAACAAGATGTCGTCAACAGAAATCATTGACGGGTCGTCAGAGGGGGTATAGAGGGATTTTTCATTTTCAAAATGACTTCAAAAATCAAATATGACTTGGCACGCATCATGATGGGGTACAGAATATCCATTTCCATCTCAATAACATTATATCATCAACAGAAATCATTATCGGGTCGTCAGAGGGGGTATAGAGGAATTTTTCATTTTCAATATATCTTCAAAAATCGAATATAACTCGGCACGCATCATAGTAGGGTGCAAAATATTCATTTCCATCTGAATAACAATAATTCGTCAACAGAAATCATTGTCGGGTCGTCAGAGGGGGTATATAGGTATTTTTCATTATCAAAATGACTTCAAAAATCAAATATGACTTGGCACGCATCATAGTAGGGTGCAGAATATTCATATCCATCTGAATAACAAGATGTCGTCAACAGAAATCATTGTCGGGTCGTTAGAGGGGGTATAGAGGGATTTTTCATTTTCAAAATGACCTAAAAAATCAAATATGACTTGGCACGCATCATGGTGGGGTGCAGAATATCCATTTTCATCTGAATAACAATAATTCGTCTACATAAATCATTGTCGTGTCGTCAGAGGGGGTATAGAGGGATTTTTCAACTTCAAAATTACCTCAAAATCAAATATGACTTGGCACGCATCATGGTGGGGTGCAAAGTATTCATGTCCATCTGAATCACAATAATTCGTTAACAGAAATCATTGTCGTGTCGTCAGAGGGGGTATGGAGGGATTTTTCATTTTCAAAATTACTTCAAAAATCGAATATAACTCGGCACGCATCATAGTATGGTGCAAAATATTCATTTCCATCTGAATAACAATAATTCGTCAACAGAAATCATTGTCGGGTCGTCAGAGGGGGTATAGAGGGATTTTTCATTTTCAAAATTACTTCAAAAATCGAATATAACTCGGCACGCATCATAGTATGGTGCAAAATATTCATTTCCATCTGAATAACAATAATTCGTCAACAGAAATCATTGACGGGTCGTCAGAGGGGGTATAGAGGGATTTTTCATTATCAAAATGACTTCAAAAATCAAATATGACTTGGCACGCATCATAGTAGGGTGCAGAATATTCATATCCATCTGAATAACAAGATTTCGTCAACAGAAATCATTGTCGGGTCGTTAGAGGGGGTATAGAGGGATTTTTCAACTTCAAAATTACCTCAAAATCAAATATGACTTGGCACGCATCATGGTGGGGTGCAAAGTATTCATGTCCATCTGAATCACAATAATTCGTTAATAGAAATCATTGTCGTGTCGTCAGAGGGGTTATGGAGGGATTTTTCATTTTCAAAATTACTTCAAAAATCGAATATAACTCGGCACGCATCATAGTAGGGTGCAAAATATCCAATTCCATCTGAATTACAATAATTCGTCAACAGAAATCATTGTCGGGTCGTCAGAGGGGGTATAGAGGGATTTTTCATTTTCGAAATGACTTCAAAAATCAAATATGACTTGGAACGCATCATGGTGGGGTACAGAATATCCATTTCCATCTGAATAACAATAATTCGTCAACAGAAATCATTGACGGGTCGTCAGAGGGGGTATAGAGGGATTTTTCATTTTCAAAATGACTTCAAAAATCAAATATGACTTGGCACGCATCATGGTGGGGTACAGAATATCCATTTCCATCTCAATAACATTATATTATCAACAGAAATCATTATCGGGTCGTCAGAGGGGGTATAGAGGGATTTTTCATTTTCAATATTTCTTCAAAAATCCAATATGACTTGGCACGCATCATGGTGGGGTGCAAAGTATCCATGTCCATCTGAATAACAATAATTCTTCAATCTTAATCATTGTCGTGTCGTCAGAAGAGGTATAGAGGGATTTTTCATTTTCAATATTTCTTCAAAAATCTAATATTACTTGGCACGCATCATGGTGGGGTGCAGAATATCCATTTCCATCTGAATAACAATAATTCGCCAACAGAAATCATTGTCGGGTCGTCAGAGGGGGTATAGAGGGATTTTTCATTTTCAAAATGACTTCAAAAATCAAATATGACTTGGAACGCATCATGGTGGGGTACAGAATATCCATTTCCATCTGAATAACAATAATTCGTCAACAGAAATCATTGACGGGTCGTCAGAGGGGGTATAGAGAGATTTTTCATTTTCAAAATGACTTCAAAAATCAAATATGACTTGGCACGCATCATGGTGGGGTACAGAATATCCATTTCCATCTCAATAACATTATATTATCAACAGAAATCATTATCGGGTCGTCAGAGGGGGTATAGAGGAAATTTTCATTTTCAATATATCTTCAAAAATCGAATATAACTCGGCACGCATCATAGTAGGGTGCAAAATATTCATTTCCATCTGAATAACAATAATTCGTCAACAGAAATCATTGTCGGGTCGTCAGAGGGGGTATATAGGTATTTTTCATTATCAAAATGACTTCAAAAATCAAATATGACTTGGCACGCATCATAGTAGGGTGCAGAATATTCATATCCATCTGAATAACAAGATTTCGTCAACAGAAATCATTGTCGGGTCGTTAGAGGGGGTATAGAGGGATTTTTCATTTTCAAAATGACCTAAAAAATCAAATATGACTTGGCACGCATCATGGTGGGGTGCAGAATATCCATTTTCATCTGAATAACAATAATTCGTCTACATAAATCATTGTCGTGTCGTCAGAGGGGGTATAGAGGGATTTTTCAACTTCAAAATTACCTCAAAATCAAATATGACTTGGCACGCATCATGGTGGGGTGCAAAGTATTCATGTCCATCTGAATCACAATAATTCGTTAACAGAAATCATTGTCGTGTCGTCAGAGGGGGTATGGAGGGATTTTTCATTTTCAAAATTACTTCAAAAATCGAATATAACTCGGCACGCATCATAGTAGGGTGCAAAATATTCATTTCCATCTGAATAACAATAATTCGTCAACAGAAATCATTGTCGGGTCGTCAGAGGGGGTATATAGGTATTTTTCATTATCAAAATGACTTCAAAACTCAAATATGACTTGGCACGCATCATAGTAGGGTGCAGAATATTCATATCCATCTGAATAACAAGATTTCGTCAACAGAAATCATTGTCGGGTCGTCAGAGGGGGTATAGTGGGATTTTTACTTATCAAAATGACTTCAAAAATCAAATATGACTTAGCACGCATCATGGTGGGGTGCAGAATATCCATTTCCATCTGAATATCAATAATTCGTCAACAGAAATCATTGACGGGTCGTTGGAGGGGGTATAGAGGGATTTTTCTTTTTCAAAATTACTTAATAAATCAAATATGACTTGGCACGCATCATGGTGGGGTGCAGAATATTCATTTCCATCTGAAAAACAATAAGTCGTCAACAGAACTCATTGTCGGGTCGTCAGAGGGGGTATAGAGGGATTTTTAATTTTCAAAATGACTTCATATATCAAATATGACTTGGCACGCATCATGGTGGGGTACAGAATATTCATTTCCATCTCAATAACAATAGTTCTTCAACAAAAATCATTGTCGGGTCGTCAGAGGGGGTATAGAGGGATTTTTCATTTTCAAAATTACCTCAAAATCAAATATGACTTGGCATGCATCATGGTGGGGTGCAGAATATCCATTTCCATCTGGATAACAATAATTCGTCAACAGAAATCATTGACGGGTCGTTGGAGGGGGTATAGAGGGATTTTTCATTTTCAAAATTTCTTCAGAAAACTAATATGACTTGGCACGCATCATGGTGGGTTGCAGAATATCCTTTTCCTTCTGAATAACAATAATTTGTCAACAGAAATCATTGTCGGGTCGTTAGAGGGTGTATAGAGGGATTTTTCATTTTCAATATATCTTCAAAAATCTAATATGACTTGGCACGCATCATGGTGGGGTGCAAAGTATCCATGTCCATCTGAATAAAAATAATTCGTCAACAGAAATCATTGTCGGGTCGTCAGAGGGGGTATAGAGGGATTTTTCATAATCAAAATGATTTCAAAAATCAAATATGACAAGGCACGCATCATGTCGGGGTGCAGAATATCCATTTCTATCTGACTAACATCAATTCGTCAACATAAATCATTGTCGTGTAGTCAGAGGGGGTATGGAGTGATTTTTCATTTTCAAAATTACTTCAAAAATCTAATATGACTTGGCACGCATCATGGTGGGGTGCAAAATATCCATTTCCATCTGAATATCAATAATTCGTCAACAGAAATCATTGACGGGTCGTCAGAGGGGGTATAGAGGGATTTATCTTTTTCTAAATGACTTAAAAAATCAAATATGACTTGGCACTTATCATGGTGGGGTGCAGAATATTCATTTCCATCTGAATAACAATGAGTCGTCAACAGAACTCATTGTCGGGTCGTCAGAGGGGGTATAGAGGGATTTTTAATTTTCAAAATGACTTCAAAAATCAAATATGACTTGGAACGCATCATGGTGGGGTACAGAATATTCATTTCCATCTCAATAACAATAATTCTTCAACAGAAATCATTGTCGGGTCGTCAGAGGGGGTATAGAGGGATTTTTCATTTTCAAAATGACTTCAAAAATCAAATATGACTTGGCACGCATCATGGTGGGGTGCAGAATATCCATTTCCATCTGAATAACAATAATTTGCCAACAGAAATCATTGTCGGGTCGTCAGAGGGGGTATAGAGGGATTTTTCATTTTCAAAATGACTTCAAAAATCAAATATGACTTGGAACGCATCATGGTGGGGTACAGAAAATCTATTTCCATCTCAATAACAATATATTGTCAACGGAAAACATTGTCGGGTCGTCAGAGGGGGTATAGAGGGATTTTTCATTTTCAAAATTACCTCAAAATCAAATATGATTTGGCATGCATCATGGTGGGATGCAGAATATCCATTTCCATCTGAATAACAATAATTCGTCAACAGAAATCATTGACGGGTCGTCAGAGGGGGTATAGAGGGATTTATCATTTTCAATATATCTTCAAAAATCTAAATGACTTGGCACGCATCATGGTGGGGTGCAAAGTATCCATGTCCATCTGAATAACAATAATTCGTCAACAGAAATCATTGTCGGGTCGTCAGAGGGGGTATAGAGGGATTTTTCATTTTCAAAATTACCTCAAAATCAAATATGACTTGGCACGCATCATAGTAGGGTGCAAAATATTCATTTCCATCTGAATAACAATAATTCGTCAACAGAAATCATTGTCGGGTCGTCAGAGGGGGTATAGTGGGATTTTTCATTATCAAAATGACTTCAAAAATCAAATATGACTTGGCACGCATCATGGTGGGATGCAGAATATCCATTTCCATCTGAATATCAATAAATCGTCAACAGAAATCATTGCCGGGTCGTCAGAGGGGGTATAGAGGGATTTTTAATTTTCAAAATGACTTCAAAAATCAAATATGACTTGGCACGCATCGTGGTGGGGTACAGAATATTCATTTCCATCTCAATAACAATAATTCTTCAACAGAAATCATTGTCGGGTCGTCAGAGGGGGTACAGAGGGATTTTTCATTTTCAAAATTACCTCAAAATCAAATATGACTTGGCACGCATCATGGTGGGGTGCAGAATATCCATTTCCAACTGAATAACAATAATTCGTCAACAGAAATCATTGACGTGTCGTTGGAGGGGGTATAGAGGGATTTTTCTTTTTCAAAATTTCTTCAGAAAACTAATATGATTTGGCACGCATCATGGTGGGGTGCAGAATATCCCTTCCCTTCTGAATAACCATAATTTGTCAACGGAAATCATTGTCGGGTCGTTAGAGGGTGTATAGAGGGATTTTTCATTTTCAATATATCTTCAAAAATCTAATATGACTTGGCACGCATCATGGTGGGGTGCAAAGTATCCATGTCCATCTGAATAAAAATAATTCGTCAACGGAAGTCATTGTCGGGTCGTCAGAGGGGGTATAGAGGGATTTTTCATAATCAAAATGATTTCAAAAATCAAATATGACAAGGCACGCATCATGTCGGGGTGCAGAATATCCATTTCTATCTGACTAACATCAATTCGTCAACATAAATCATTGTCGTGTAGTCAGAGGTGGTATGGAGGGATTTTTCATTTTCAAAATTACTTCAAAAATCTAATATGACTTGGCACGCATCATAGTGGTGTGCAAAGTATCCATATATATCTAAATAACAATAATTCGTCAAAAGAAATCATTGTCGGGTCGTTAGAGGGGGTATAGAGGGATTTTCCATTTTCAATATTTCTTCAAAAAACTAATATCACTTGGCACGCATCATGGTGGGGTGCAGAATATCCATATCTATCTGAGTAACAATAATTCCTTAACAGAAATTATTGTCGTGTCGTCAGAGGGGGTATAGAGGGATTTTTCATTTTCAAAATTACCTCAAAATCAAATATGACTTGGCACGCATCATGGTGGGGTGCAAAGTATTCATGTATATCTAACTAACAATGATTCGTTAACAGAAATCATTGTCGTGACGTCAAAGGCGGTATAGAGGGATTTTTCATTTTCAAAATGACTTAAAAAATCAAATATGACTTGGCACGCATCATGGTGGGATGCAGAATATCCACTTCCATCTGAATAACAATAATTCGTCTACATAAATCATTGTCGTGTCGTCAGATGGGGTATAGAGGGATTTTTCAATTTCAAAATTACCTCAAAATCAAATATGACTTGACACGCATCATGGTGGGGTGCAAAGTATTCATGTCCACCTGAATCACAATAATTCGTTAACAGAAATCATTGTCGTGTCGTCAGAGGGGGTATGGAGGGATTTTTCATTTTCAAAATCACTTCAAAAATCGAATATAACTCGGCACGCATCATAGTAGGGTGCAAAATATCCATTTCCATCTGAATTACAATAATTCGTCAACAGAAATCATTGTCGGGTCGTCAGAGGGGGTAGAGTGGGATTTTTCATTATCAAAATGACTTCAAAAATCAAATATGACTTGGCACGCATCATGGTGGGATGCAGAATATCCATTTCCATCTGAATATCAATAATTCGTCAACAGAAATCATTGACGGGTCGTTGGAGGGGGTATAGAGGGATTTTTCTTTTTCAAAATGACTTAAAAAATCAAATATGACTTGGCACGCATCATGGTGGGGTACAGAATATTCATTTCCATCTGAAAAACAATAAGTCGTCAACAGAACTTATTGTCGGGTCGTCAGAGGGGGTATAGAGGGATTTTTAATTTTCAAAATGACTTCAAATATCAAATATGACTTGGCACGCATCATGGTGGGGTACAGAATATTCATTTCCATCTCAATAACAATAATTCTTCAACAGAAATCATTGTCGGGTCGTCAGAGGGGGTACAGAGGGATTTTTCATTTTCAAAATTACCTCAAAATCAAATATGACTTGGCACGCATCATGGTGGGGTGCAGAATATCCATTTCCATCTGAATAACAATAATTCGTCAACAGAAATCATTGACGTGTCGTTGGAGGGGGTATAGAGGGATTTTTCATTTTCAAAATTTCTTCAGAAAACTAATATGATTTGGCACGCATCATGGTGGGGTGCAGAATATCCCTTCCCTTCTGAATAACCATAATTTGTCAACGGAAATCATTGTCGGGTCGTTAGAGGGTGTATAGAGGGATTTTTCATTTTCAATATATCTTCAAAAATCTAATATGACTTGGCACGCATCATGGTGGGGTGCAAAGTATCCATGTCCATCTGAATAAAAATAATTCGTCAACGGAAGTCATTGTCGGGTCGTCAGAGGGGGTATAGAGGGATTTTTCATAATCAAAATGATTTCAAAAATCAAATATGACAAGGCACGCATCATGTCGGGGTGCAGAATATCCATTTCTATCTGACTAACATCAATTCGTCAACATAAATCATTGTCGTGTAGTCAGAGGGGGTATGGAGGGATTTTTCATTTTCAAAATTACTTCAAAAATCTAATATGACTTGGCACGCATCATAGTGGTGTGCAAAGTATCCATATATATCTAAATAACAATAATTCGTCAAAAGAAATCATTGTCGGGTCGTTAGAGGGGGTATAGAGGGATTTTCCATTTTCAATATTTCTTCAAAAAACTAATATCACTTGGCACGCATCATGGTGGGGTGCAGAATATCCATATCTATCTGAGTAACAATAATTCCTTAACAGAAATTATTGTCGTGTCGTCAGAGGGGGTATAGAGGGATTTTTCATTTTCAAAATTACCTCAAAATCAAATATGACTTGGCACGCATCATGGTGGGGTGCAAAGTATTCATGTATATCTAACTAACAATGATTCGTTAACAGAAATCATTGTCGTGACGTCAAAGGCGGTATAGAGGGATTTTTCATTTTCAAAATGACTTAAATCAAATATGACTTGGCACGCATCATGGTGGGATGCAGAATATCCACTTCCATCTGAATAACAATAATTCGTCTACATAAATCATTGTCGTGTCGTCAGATGGGGTATAGAGGGATTTTTCAATTTCAAAATTACCTCAAAATCAAATATGACTTGACACGCATCATGGTGGGGTGCAAAGTATTCATGTCCACCTGAATCACAATAATTCGTTAACAGAAATCATTGTCGTGTCGTCAGAGGGGGTATAGAGGGATTTTTCTTTTTCAAAATGACTTAAAAAATCAAATATGACTTGGCACGCATCATGGTGGGGTACAGAATATTCATTTCCATCTGAAAAACAATAAGTCGTCAACAGAACTTATTGTCGGGTCGTCAGAGGGGGTATAGAGGGATTTTTAATTTTCAAAATGACTTCAAATATCAAATATGACTTGGCACGCATCATGGTGGGGTACAGAATATTCATTTCCATCTCAATAACAATAATTCTTCAACAGAAATCATTGTCGGGTCGTCAGAGGGGGTACAGAGGGATTTTTCATTTTCAAAATTACCTCAAAATCAAATATGACTTGGCACGCATCATGGTGAGGTGCAGAATATCCATTTCCATCTGAATAACAATAATTCGTCAACAGAAATCATTGACGTGTCGTTGGAGGGGGTATAGAGGGATTTTTCATTTTCAAAATTTCTTCAGAAAACTAATATGACTTGGCACGCATCATGGTGGGGTGCAGAATATCCTTTTCCTTCTGAATAACAATAATTTGTCAACAGAAATCATTGTCGGGTCCTTAGAGGGTGTATAGAGGGATTTTTCATTTTCAATATATCTTCAAAAATCTAATATGAATTGGCACGCATCATGGTGGGGTGCAAAGTATCCATATCCATCTGAATAAAAATAATTCGTCAACAGAAGTCATTGTCGGGTCGTCAGAGGGGGTAAAGAGGGATTTTTCATAATCAAAATGATTTCAAAAATCAAATATGACAAGGCACGCATCATGTCGGGGTGCAGAATATCCATTTCTATCTGACTAACATCAATTCGTCAACATAAATAATTGTCGTGTAGTCAGAGGGGGTATGGAGGGATTTTTCATTTTCAAAATTACATCAAAAATCTAATATGACTTGGCACGCATCATAGTGGTGTGCAAAGTATCCATATATATCTAAATAACAATAATTCGTCAACAGAAATCATTGTCGGGTCGTTAGAGGGGGTATAGAGGGATTTTCCATTTTCAATATTTCTTCAAAAAACTAATATCACTTGGCACGCATCATGGTGGGGTGCAGAATATCCATATCTATCTGAGTAACAATAATTCCTTAACAGAAATTATTGTCGTGTCGTCAGAGGGGGTATAGAGGGATTTTTCATTTTCAAAATTACCTCAAAATCAAATATGACTTGGCACGCATCATGGTGGGGTGCAAAGTATTCATGTATATCTAACTAACAATGACTCGTTAACAGAAATCATTGTCGTGTCGTCAAAGGCGGTATAGAGGGATTTTTCATTTTCAAAATTACCTCAAAATCAAATATGACTTGGCACGCAACATGGTGGGGTGCGGAATATCCATTTCCATCTGAATAACAATAATTCGTCAGCAGAAATCATTGTCGGGTCGTTAGAGGGGATATAGAGGAATTTTTCATTTTCAATATTTCTTCAAAAATCTAATATGACTTGGCACTCATCATGGTGGGGTGCAGAATATCCATTTCCATCTGAATAACAATAATTCGTCAACAGAAATCATTGTCGGGTCATCAGAGGGGGTATAGAGGGATTTTTCATTTTCAAAATTACTTAAAAAATCTAATATGACTTGGCACGCATCATGGTGGGGTACAGAATATTCATTTCCATCTCAATAACAATAATTTGTCAACAGATATCATTGTCGGGTCGTCAGAGGGGGTGTAGAGTGATTTTTCATTTACAAAATTACCTCAAAATCAAATATGACTTGGCACGCATCATGGTGGGGTGCAGAATATCCATTTCCATCTGAATAAAAATGATTCGTCAACAGAAATCATTGACGGGTCGTTATAGGGGGTATAGAGGGATTTTTCATTTTCAAAATTTCTTCAAAAATCTAATATGACTTATCACGCATCATGGTGGGCTGCAGAATATCCATTTCGATCTGAATAACAATAATTCGTCAACAGAACTCATTGTCGGGTCGTCAGAGGGGGTATAGAGGGATTTTTCATTTTCAAAATGACTTCAAAAATCAAATATGACTTGGCACGCATCATGGTGGGGTACAGAATATCCACTTCCATCTGAATAACAATAATTCGTCTACATAAATCATTGTCGTGTCGTCAGAGGGGGTATAGAGGGATTTTTCAATTTCAAAATTACCTCAAAATCAAATATGACTTGGCACGCATCATGGTCGGGTACAGAATATCCATTTCCATCTCAATAACAATAATTTGTCAACAGAAATCATTGTCGTGTCGTCAGAGGGGGTATAGAGGGATTTTTCATTTTCAAAATTACCTCAAAATCAAGTATGACTTGGCACGCAACATGGTGGGGTGCAGAATATATATTTTAATCTGAATAACAATAATTCGTCAACAGAAATCATTGTCGGGTCGTTAGAGGGGGTATAGAGGGATTTTTCATTTTCAAAATTACTTCAAAAATCAAATATGACTTGGCACGTATCATGGTGGAGTGCATAATATCCATTTTCATCTAAATTACAATAATTCGTCAACAGAAATCATTGTCGGGTCGTCAGAGGGGGTATAGAGAGATTTTTCATTTTCAATATTACTTCAAAAATCTAATATGACCTGGCACGCATCATGGTGGGGTGCAAAGTATCCATGTCCATCTGAATTACAATAATTCGTCAACATAATTCATTGTCGTGTCGTCAGAGGGGGTATAGAGGGATTTTTCATTTTCAAAATTACTTCAAAAATCAAATATGACTTGGCACGTATCATGGTGTAGTGCATAATATCAATTTTCATCTAAATTACAACAATTTGTCAACAGAAATCATTGTCGGGTCGTCAGAGGGGGTATAGAGGGATTTTTCATTATCAAAATGACTTCAAAAATCAAATATGACTTGGCACGCATCATAGTAGGGTGCAGAATATATATTTCCATCTGAATAACAAAAATTCGTTAACAGAAATCATTGTCGGGTCGTTAGAGGGGGTATAGAGGGATTTTTCATTTTCAAAATTACCTCAAAATCAAATATGACTTGGCACGCAACATGGTGGGGTGCAGAATATTCACTCCCATCTGAATAACAATAATTCGTAAACAGAAATCATTGTCGGGTCGTTAGAGGGGGTATAGAGGGATTTTTCATTTTCAATATTTCTTTAAAAATCCAATATGACTTGGCGCGCATCATGGTGGGGTGCAGAATATCCATTTCTATCTGAATAACAATAATTTGTCAACAGAAATCATTGTCCGTCGTCAATGGGGGTATAGAGGGATTTTTCATTTTCAAAATTACTTCAAAAATCTAATATGACTTGGCACGCATCATGGTGGGGTGCAAAGTATTCATGTCCATCTGAATCACAATAATTCGTTAACAGAAATCATTGTCGTGTCGTCAGAGGGGGTATGGAGGGATTTTTCATTTTCAAAATCACTTCAAAAATCGAATATAACTCGGCACGCATCATAGTAGGGTGCAAAATATCCATTTCCATCTGAATTACAATAATTCGTCAACAGAAATCATTGTCGTGTCGTCAGAGGGGGTATGGAGGGATTTTTCATTTTCAAAAATTACTTCAAAAATCGAATATAACTCGGCACGCATCATAGTAGGGTGCAAAATATTCATTTCCATCTGAATAACAATAATTCGTCAACAGAAATCGTTGTCGGGTCGTCAGAGGGGGTATATAGTTATTTTTCATTATCAAAATGACTTCAAAAATCAAATATGACTTGGCACGCATCATAGTAGGGTGCAGAATATTCATATCCATCTGAATAACAAGATTTTGTCAACAGAAATCATTGTCGGGTCGTTAGAGGGGGTATAGAGGGATTTTTCATTTTCAAAATGACTTAAAAAATCAAATATGACTTGGCACGCATCATGGTGGGATGCAGAATATCCACTTCCATCTGAATAACAATAATTCGTCTACATAAATCATTGTCGTGTCGTCAGAGGGGGTATAGAGGGATTTTTCAATTTCAAAATTACCTCAAAATCAAATATGACTTGGCACGCATCATGGTGGGGTGCCAAGTATTCATGTCCATCTGAATCACAATAATTCGTTAACAGAAATCATTGTCGTGTCGTCAGAGGGGGTATGGAGGGATTTTTCATTTTCAAAATCACTTCAAAAATCGAATATAACTCGGCACGCATCATAGTAGGGTGCAAAATATCCATTTCCATCTGAATTACAATAATTCGTCAACAGAAATCATTGTCGGGTCGTCAGAGGGGGTATAGTGGGATTTTTCATTATCAAAATGACTTCAAAAATCTAATATGACTTGGCACGCATCATGGTGGGATGCAGAATATCCATTTCCATCTGAATATCAATAATTCGTCAACAGAAATCATTGACGGGTCGTTGGAGGGGGTATAGAGGGATTTTTCTTATTCAAAATGACTTAAAAAATCAAATATGACTTGGCACGCATCATGGTGGGGTACAGAATATTCATTTCCATCTGAATAACAATAAGTCGTCAACAGAACTCATTGTCGGGTCGTCAGAGGGGGTATAGAGGGATTTTTAATTTTCAAAATGACTTCAAAAATCAAATATGACTTGGCACGCATCATGGTGGGGTACAGAATATTCATTTCCATCTCAATAACAATAATTCTTCAACAGAAATCATTGTCGGGTCGTCAGAGGGTATATAGAGGGATTTTTCATTTTCAATATATCTTCAAAAATCTAATATGACTTGGCACGCATCATGGTGGGGTGCAAAGTATCCATGTCCATCTGAATAAAAATAATTCGTCAACGGAAGTCATTGTCGGGTCGTCAGAGGGGGTATAGAGGGATTTTTCATAATCAAAATGATTTCAAAAATCAAATATGACAAGGCACGCATCATGTCGGGGTGCAGAATATCCATTTCTATCTGACTAACATCAATTCGTCAACATAAATCATTGTCGTGTAGTCAGAGGGGGTATGGAGGGATTTTTCATTTTCAAAATTACTTCAAAAATCTAATATGACTTGGCACGCATCATAGTGGTGTGCAAAGTATCCATATATATCTAAATAACAATAATTCGTCAACAGAAATCATTGTCGGGTCGTTAGAGGGGGTATAGAGGGATTTTCCATTTTCAATATTTCTTCAAAAAACTAATATCACTTGGCACGCATCATGGTGGGGTGCAGAATATCCATATCTATCTGAGTAACAATAATTCCTTAACAGAAATTATTGTCGTGTCGTCAGAGGGGGTATAGAGGGATTTTTCATTTTCAAAATTACCTCAAAATCAAATATGACTTGGCACGCATCATGGTGGGGTGCAAAGTATTCATGTATATCTAACTAACAATGATTCGTTAACAGAAATCATTGTCGTGTCGTCAAAGGCGGTATAGAGGGATTTTTCATTTTCAAAATGACTTAAAAAATCAAATATGACTTGGCACGCATCATGGTGGGATGCAGAATATCCACTTCCATCTGAATAACAATAATTCGTCTACATAAATCATTGTCGTGTCGTCAGAAGGGGTATAGAGGGATTTTTCAATTTCAAAATTACCTCAAAATCAAATATGACTTGGCACGCATCATGGTGGGGTGCAAAGTATTCATGTCCACCTGAATCACAATAATTCGTTAACAGAAATCATTGTCGTGTCGTCAGAGGGGGTATGGAGGGATTTTTCATTTTCAAAATCACTTCAAAAATCGAATATAACTCGGCACGCATCATAGTAGGGTGCAAAATATCCATTTCCATCTGAATTACAATAATTCGTCAACAGAAATCATTGTCGGGTCGTCAGAGGGGGTAGAGTGGGATTTTTCATTATCAAAATGACTTCAAAAATCAAATATGACTTGGCACGCATCATGGTGGGATGCAGAATATCCTTTTCCATCTGAATATCAATAATTCGTCAACAGAAATCATTGACGGGTCGTTGGAGGGGGTATAGAGGGATTTTTCTTTTTCAAAATGACTTAAAAAATCAAATATGACTTGGCACGCATCATGGTGGGGTACAGAATATTCATTTCCATCTGAAAAACAATAAGTCGTCAACAGAACTTATTGTCGGGTCGTCAGAGGGGGTATAGAGGGATTTTTAATTTTCAAAATGACTTCAAAAATCAAATATGACTTGGCACGCATCATGGTGGGGTACAGAATATTCATTTCCATCTCAATAACAATTATTCTTCAACAGAAATCATTGTCGGGTCGTCAGAGGGGGTACAGAGGGATTTTTCATTTTCAAAATTACCTCAAAATCAAATATGACTTGGCACGCATCATGGTGGGGTGCAAAGTATCCATGTCCATCTGAATTACAATAATTCGTCAACATAATTCATTGTCGTGTCGTCAGAGGGGGTATAGAGGGATTTTTCATTTTCAAAATTACTTCAAAAATCAAATATGACTTGGCACGTATCATGGTGTAGTGCATAATATCAATTTTCATCTAAATTACAACAATTTGTCAACAGAAATCATTGTCGGGTCGTCAGAGGGGGTATAGAGGGATTTTTCATTATCAAAATGACTTCAAAAATCAAATATGACTTGGCACGCATCATAGTAGGGTGCAGAATATATATTTCCATCTGAATAACAAAAATTCGTTAACAGAAATCATTGTCGGGTCGTTAGAGGGGGTATAGAGGGATTTTTCATTTTCAAAATTACCTCAAAATCAAATATGACTTGGCACGCAACATGGTGGGGTGCAGAATATTCACTCCCATCTGAATAACAATAATTCGTAAACAGAAATCATTGTCGGGTCGTTAGAGGGGGTATAGAGGGATTTTTCATTTTCAATATTTCTTTAAAAATCCAATATGACTTGGCGCGCATCATGGTGGGGTGCAGAATATCCATTTCTATCTGAATAACAATAATTTGTCAACAGAAATCATTGTCCGTCGTCAATGGGGGTATAGAGGGATTTTTCATTTTCAAAATTACTTCAAAAATCTAATATGACTTGGCACGCATCATGGTGGGGTGCAAAGTATTCATGTCCATCTGAATCACAATAATTCGTTAACAGAAATCATTGTCGTGTCGTCAGAGGGGGTATGGAGGGATTTTTCATTTTCAAAATCACTTCAAAAATCGAATATAACTCGGCACGCATCATAGTAGGGTGCAAAATATCCATTTCCATCTGAATTACAATAATTCGTCAACAGAAATCATTGTCGTGTCGTCAGAGGGGGTATGGAGGGATTTTTCATTTTCAAAAATTACTTCAAAAATCGAATATAACTCGGCACGCATCATAGTAGGGTGCAAAATATTCATTTCCATCTGAATAACAATAATTCGTCAACAGAAATCGTTGTCGGGTCGTCAGAGGGGGTATATAGTTATTTTTCATTATCAAAATGACTTCAAAAATCAAATATGACTTGGCACGCATCATAGTAGGGTGCAGAATATTCATATCCATCTGAATAACAAGATTTTGTCAACAGAAATCATTGTCGGGTCGTTAGAGGGGGTATAGAGGGATTTTTCATTTTCAAAATGACTTAAAAAATCAAATATGACTTGGCACGCATCATGGTGGGATGCAGAATATCCACTTCCATCTGAATAACAATAATTCGTCTACATAAATCATTGTCGTGTCGTCAGAGGGGGTATAGAGGGATTTTTCAATTTCAAAATTACCTCAAAATCAAATATGACTTGGCACGCATCATGGTGGGGTGCCAAGTATTCATGTCCATCTGAATCACAATAATTCGTTAACAGAAATCATTGTCGTGTCGTCAGAGGGGGTATGGAGGGATTTTTCATTTTCAAAATCACTTCAAAAATCGAATATAACTCGGCACGCATCATAGTAGGGTGCAAAATATCCATTTCCATCTGAATTACAATAATTCGTCAACAGAAATCATTGTCGGGTCGTCAGAGGGGGTATAGTGGGATTTTTCATTATCAAAATGACTTCAAAAATCTAATATGACTTGGCACGCATCATGGTGGGATGCAGAATATCCATTTCCATCTGAATATCAATAATTCGTCAACAGAAATCATTGACGGGTCGTTGGAGGGGGTATAGAGGGATTTTTCTTATTCAAAATGACTTAAAAAATCAAATATGACTTGGCACGCATCATGGTGGGGTACAGAATATTCATTTCCATCTGAATAACAATAAGTCGTCAACAGAACTCATTGTCGGGTCGTCAGAGGGGGTATAGAGGGATTTTTAATTTTCAAAATGACTTCAAAAATCAAATATGACTTGGCACGCATCATGGTGGGGTACAGAATATTCATTTCCATCTCAATAACAATAATTCTTCAACAGAAATCATTGTCGGGTCGTCAGAGGGTATATAGAGGGATTTTTCATTTTCAATATATCTTCAAAAATCTAATATGACTTGGCACGCATCATGGTGGGGTGCAAAGTATCCATGTCCATCTGAATAAAAATAATTCGTCAACGGAAGTCATTGTCGGGTCGTCAGAGGGGGTATAGAGGGATTTTTCATAATCAAAATGATTTCAAAAATCAAATATGACAAGGCACGCATCATGTCGGGGTGCAGAATATCCATTTCTATCTGACTAACATCAATTCGTCAACATAAATCATTGTCGTGTAGTCAGAGGGGGTATGGAGGGATTTTTCATTTTCAAAATTACTTCAAAAATCTAATATGACTTGGCACGCATCATAGTGGTGTGCAAAGTATCCATATATATCTAAATAACAATAATTCGTCAACAGAAATCATTGTCGGGTCGTTAGAGGGGGTATAGAGGGATTTTCCATTTTCAATATTTCTTCAAAAAACTAATATCACTTGGCACGCATCATGGTGGGGTGCAGAATATCCATATCTATCTGAGTAACAATAATTCCTTAACAGAAATTATTGTCGTGTCGTCAGAGGGGGTATAGAGGGATTTTTCATTTTCAAAATTACCTCAAAATCAAATATGACTTGGCACGCATCATGGTGGGGTGCAAAGTATTCATGTATATCTAACTAACAATGATTCGTTAACAGAAATCATTGTCGTGTCGTCAAAGGCGGTATAGAGGGATTTTTCATTTTCAAAATGACTTAAAAAATCAAATATGACTTGGCACGCATCATGGTGGGATGCAGAATATCCACTTCCATCTGAATAACAATAATTCGTCTACATAAATCATTGTCGTGTCGTCAGAAGGGGTATAGAGGGATTTTTCAATTTCAAAATTACCTCAAAATCAAATATGACTTGGCACGCATCATGGTGGGGTGCAAAGTATTCATGTCCACCTGAATCACAATAATTCGTTAACAGAAATCATTGTCGTGTCGTCAGAGGGGGTATGGAGGGATTTTTCATTTTCAAAATCACTTCAAAAATCGAATATAACTCGGCACGCATCATAGTAGGGTGCAAAATATCCATTTCCATCTGAATTACAATAATTCGTCAACAGAAATCATTGTCGGGTCGTCAGAGGGGGTAGAGTGGGATTTTTCATTATCAAAATGACTTCAAAAATCAAATATGACTTGGCACGCATCATGGTGGGATGCAGAATATCCTTTTCCATCTGAATATCAATAATTCGTCAACAGAAATCATTGACGGGTCGTTGGAGGGGGTATAGAGGGATTTTTCTTTTTCAAAATGACTTAAAAAATCAAATATGACTTGGCACGCATCATGGTGGGGTACAGAATATTCATTTCCATCTGAAAAACAATAAGTCGTCAACAGAACTTATTGTCGGGTCGTCAGAGGGGGTATAGAGGGATTTTTAATTTTCAAAATGACTTCAAAAATCAAATATGACTTGGCACGCATCATGGTGGGGTACAGAATATTCATTTCCATCTCAATAACAATTATTCTTCAACAGAAATCATTGTCGGGTCGTCAGAGGGGGTACAGAGGGATTTTTCATTTTCAAAATTACCTCAAAATCAAATATGACTTGGCACGCATCATGGTGGGGTGCAGAATATCCATTTCCATCTGAATAACAATAATTCGTCAACAGAAATCATTGACGTGTCGTTGGAGGGGGTATAGAGGGATTTTTCATTTTCAAAATTTCTTCAGAAAACTAATATGACTTGGCACGCATCATGGTGGGGTGCAGAATATCCCTTCCCTTCTGAATAATCATAATTTGTCAACAGAAATCATTGTCGGGTCGTTAGAGGGTGTATAGAGGGATTTTTCATTTTCAATATATCTTCAAAAATCTAATATGACTTGGCACGCATCATGGTGGGGTGCAAAGTATCCATGTCCATCTGAATAAAAATAATTCGTCAACGGAAGTCATTGTCGGGTCGTCAGAGGGGGTATAGAGGGATTTTTCATAATCAAAATGATTTCAAAAATCAAATATGACAAGGCACGCATCATGTCGGGGTGCAGAATATCCATTTCTATCTGACTAACATCAATTCGTCAACATAAATCATTGTCGTGTAGTCAGAGGGGGTATGGAGGGATTTTTCATTTTCAAAATTACTTCAAAAATCTAATATGACTTGGCACGCATCATAGTGGTGTGCAAAGTATCCATATATATCTAAATAACAATAATTCGTCAACAGAAATCATTGTCGGGTCGTTAGAGGGGGTATAGAGGGATTTTCCATTTTCAATATTTCTTCAAAAAACTAATATCACTTGGCACGCATCATGGTGGGGTGCAAAATATCCATATCTATCTGAGTAACAATAATTCCTTAACAGAAATTATTGTCGTGTCGTCAGAGGGGGTATAGAGGGATTTTTCATTTTCAAAATTACCTCAAAATCAAATATGACTTGGCACGCATCATGGTGGGGTGCAAAGTATTCATGTATATCTAACTAACAATGATTCGTTAACAGAAATCATTGTCGTGTCGTCAAAGGCGGTATAGAGGGATTTTTCATTTTCAAAATTACCTCAAAATCAAATATGACTTGGCACGCAACATGGTGGGGTGCGGAATATCCATTTCCATCTGAATAACAATAATTCGTCAGCAGAAATCATTGTCGGGTCGTTAGAGGGGATATAGAGGAATTTTTCATTTTCAATATTTCTTCAAAAATCTAATATGACTTGGCACTCATCATGGTGGGGTGCAGAATATCAATTTCCATCTGAATAACAATAATTCGTCAACAGAAATCATTGTCGGGTCATCAGAGGGGGTATAGAGGGATTTTTCATTTTCAAAATTACTTAAAAAATCTAATATGACTTGGCACGCATCATGGTGGGGTACAGAATAATCATTTCCATCTCAATAACAATAATTTGTCAACAGATATCATTGTCGGGTCGTCAGAGGGGGTGTAGAGGGATTTTTCATTTACAAAATTACCTCAAAATCAAATAAGACTTGGCACGCTTCATGGTGGGGTGCAGAATATTCATTTCCATCTGAATAAAAATAATTCGTCAACAGATATCATTGACGGGACGTTATAGGGGGTATAGAGGGATTTTTCATTTTCAAAATTTCTTCAAAAATCTAATATGACTTGGCACGCATCATAGTGGTGTGCAAAGTATCCATATATATCTAAATAACAATAATTCGTCAACAGAAATCATTGTCGGGTCGTTAGAGGGGGTATAGAGGGATTTTCCATTTTCAATATTTCTTCAAAAAACTAATATCACTTGGCACGCATCATGGTGGGGTGCAGAATATCCATATCTATCTGAGTAACAATAATTCCTTAACAGAAATTATTGTCGTGTCGTCAGAGGGGGTATAGAGGGATTTTTCATTTTCAAAATTACCTCAAAATCAAATATGACTTGGCACGCATCATGGTGGGGTGCAAAGTATTCATGTATATCTAACTAACAATGACTCGTTAACAGAAATCATTGTCGTGTCGTCAAAGGCGGTATAGAGGGATTTTTCATTTTCAACATTACCTCAAAATCAAATATGACTTGGCACGCAACATGGTGGGGTGCGGAATATCCATTTCCATCTGAATAACAATAATTCGTCAGCAGAAATCATTGTCGGGTCGTTAGAGGGGATATAGAGGAATTTTTCATTTTCAATATTTCTTCAAAAATCTAATATGACTTGGCACTCATCATGGTGGGGTGCAGAATATCCATTTCCATCTGAATAACAATAATTCGTCAACAGAAATCATTGTCGGGTCATCAGAGGGGGTATAGAGGGATTTTTCATTTTCAAAATTACTTAAAAAATCTAATATGACTTGGCACGCATCATGGTGGGGTACAGAATATTCATTTCCATCTCAATAACAATAATTTGTCAACAGATATCATTGTCGGGTCGTCAGAGGGGGTGTAGAGTGATTTTTCATTTACAAAATTACCTCAAAATCAAATATGACTTGGCACGCATCATGGTGGGGTGCAGAATATCCATTTCCATCTGAATAAAAATGATTCGTCAACAGAAATCATTGACGGGTCGTTATAGGGGGTATAGAGGGATTTTTCATTTTCAAAATTTCTTCAAAAATCTAATATGACTTATCACGCATCATGGTGGGCTGCAGAATATCCATTTCGATCTGAATAACAATAATTCGTCAACAGAACTCATTGTCGGGTCGTCAGAGGGGGTATAGAGGGATTTTTCATTTTCAAAATGACTTCAAAAATCAAATATGACTTGGCACGCATCATGGTGGGGTACAGAATATCCACTTCCATCTGAATAACAATAATTCGTCTACATAAATCATTGTCGTGTCGTCAGAGGGGATATAGAGGGATTTTTCAATTTCAAAATTACCTCAAAATCAAATATGACTTGGCACGCATCATGGTCGGGTACAGAATATCCATTTCCATCTCAATAACAATAATTTGTCAACAGAAATCATTGTCGTGTCGTCAGAGGGGGTATAGAGGGATTTTTCATTTTCAAAATTACCTCAAAATCAAGTATGACTTGGCACGCAACATGGTGGGGTGCAGAATATATATTTTAATCTGAATAACAATAATTCGTCAACAGAAATCATTGTCGGGTCGTTAAAGGGGGTATAGAGGGATTTTTCATTTTCAAAATTACTTCAAAAATCAAATATGACTTGGCACGTATCATGGTGGAGTGCATAATATCCATTTTCATCTAAATTACAATAATTCGTCAACAGAAATCATTGTCGGGTCGTCAGAGGGGGTATAGAGAGATTTTTCATTTTCAATATTACTTCAAAAATCTAATATGACCTGGCACGCATCATGGTGGGGTGCAAAGTATCCATGTCCATCTGAATTACAATAATTCGTCAACATAATTCATTGTCGTGTCGTCAGAGGGGGTATAGAGGGATTTTTCATTTTCAAAATTACTTCAAAAATCAAATATGACTTGGCACGTATCATGGTGTAGTGCATAATATCAATTTTCATCTAAATTACAACAATTTGTCAACAGAAATCATTGTCGGGTCGTCAGAGGGGGTATAGAGGGATTTTTCATTATCAAAATGACTTCAAAAATCAAATATGACTTGGCACGCATCATAGTAGGGTGCAGAATATATATTTCCATCTGAATAACAAAAATTCGTTAACAGAAATCATTGTCGGGTCGTTAGAGGGGGTATAGAGGGATTTTTCATTTTCAAAATTACCTCAAAATCAAATATGACTTGGCACGCAACATGGTGGGGTGCAGAATATTCACTCCCATCTGAATAACAATAATTCGTAAACAGAAATCATTGTCGGGTCGTTAGAGGGGGTATAGAGGGATTTTTCATTTTCAATATTTCTTTAAAAATCCAATATGACTTGGCGCGCATCATGGTGGGGTGCAGAATATCCATTTCTATCTGAATAACAATAATTTGTCAACAGAAATCATTGTCCGTCGTCAATGGGGGTATAGAGGGATTTTTCATTTTCAAAATTACTTCAAAAATCTAATATGACTTGGCACGCATCATGGTGGGGTGCAAAGTATTCATGTCCATCTGAATCACAATAATTCGTTAACAGAAATCATTGTCGTGTCGTCAGAGGGGGTATGGAGGGATTTTTCATTTTCAAAATCACTTCAAAAATCGAATATAACTCGGCACGCATCATAGTAGGGTGCAAAATATCCATTTCCATCTGAATTACAATAATTCGTCAACAGAAATCATTGTCGTGTCGTCAGAGGGGGTATGGAGGGATTTTTCATTTTCAAAAATTACTTCAAAAATCGAATATAACTCGGCACGCATCATAGTAGGGTGCAAAATATTCATTTCCATCTGAATAACAATAATTCGTCAACAGAAATCGTTGTCGGGTCGTCAGAGGGGGTATATAGGTATTTTTCATTATCAAAATGACTTCAAAAATCAAATATGACTTGGCACGCATCATAGTAGGGTGCAGAATATTCATATCCATCTGAATAACAAGATTTTGTCAACAGAAATCATTGTCGGGTCGTTAGAGGGGGTATAGAGGGATTTTTCATTTTCAAAATGACTTAAAAAATCAAATATGACTTGGCACGCATCATGGTGGGATGCAGAATATCCACTTCCATCTGAATAACAATAATTCGTCTACATAAATCATTGTCGTGTCGTCAGAGGGGGTATAGAGGGATTTTTCAATTTCAAAATTACCTCAAAATCAAATATGACTTGGCACGCATCATGGTGGGGTGCCAAGTATTCATGTCCATCTGAATCACAATAATTCGTTAACAGAAATCATTGTCGTGTCGTCAGAGGGGGTATGGAGGGATTTTTCATTTTCAAAATCACTTCAAAAATCGAATATAACTCGGCACGCATCATAGTAGGGTGCAAAATATCCATTTCCATCTGAATTACAATAATTCGTCAACAGAAATCATTGTCGGGTCGTCAGAGGGGGTATAGTGGGATTTTTCATTATCAAAATGACTTCAAAAATCTAATATGACTTGGCACGCATCATGGTGGGATGCAGAATATCCATTTCCATCTGAATATCAATAATTCGTCAACAGAAATCATTGACGGGTCGTTGGAGGGGGTATAGAGGGATTTTTCTTTTTCAAAATGACTTAAAAAATCAAATATGACTTGGCACGCATCATGGTGGGGTACAGAATATTCATTTCCATCTGAATAACAATAAGTCGTCAACAGAACTCATTGTCGGGTCGTCAGAGGGGGTATAGAGGGATTTTTAATTTTCAAAATGACTTCAAAAATCAAATATGACTTGGCACGCATCATGGTGGGGTACAGAATATTCATTTCCATCTCAATAACAATAATTCTTCAACAGAAATCATTGTCGGGTCGTCAGAGGGTGTATAGAGGGATTTTTCATTTTCAATATATCTTCAAAAATCTAATATGACTTGGCACGCATCATGGTGGGGTGCAAAGTATCCATGTCCATCTACATAAAAATAATTCGTCAACGGAAGTCATTGTCGGGTCGTCAGAGGGGGTATAGAGGGATTTTTCATAATCAAAATGATTTCAAAAATCAAATATGACAAGGCACGCATCATGTCGGGGTGCAGAATATCCATTTCTATCTGACTAACATCAATTCGTCAACATAAATCATTGTCGTGTAGTCAGAGGGGGTATGGAGGGATTTTTCATTTTCAAAATTACTTCAAAAATCTAATATGACTTGGCACGCATCATAGTGGTGTGCAAAGTATCCATATATATCTAAATAACAATAATTCGTCAACAGAAATCATTGTCGGGTCGTTAGAGGGGGTATAGAGGGATTTTCCATTTTCAATATTTCTTCAAAAAACTAATATCACTTGGCACGCATCATGGTGGGGTGCAGAATATCCATATCTATCTGAGTAACAATAATTCCTTAACAGAAATTATTGTCGTGTCGTCAGAGGGGGTATAGAGGGATTTTTCATTTTCAAAATTACCTCAAAATCAAATATGACTTGGCACGCATCATGGTGGGGTGCAAAGTATTCATGTATATCTAACTAACAATGATTCGTTAACAGAAATCATTGTCGTGTCGTCAAAGGCGGTATAGAGGGATTTTTCATTTTCAAAATGACTTAAAAAATCAAATATGACTTGGCACGCATCATGGTGGGATGCAGAATATCCACTTCCATCTGAATAACAATAATTCGTCTACATAAATCATTGTCGTGTCGTCAGAAGGGGTATAGAGGGATTTTTCAATTTCAAAATTACCTCAAAATCAAATATGACTTTTCACGCATCATGGTGGGGTGCAAAGTATTCATGTCCACCTGAATCACAATAATTCGTTAACAGAAATCATTGTCGTGTCGTCAGAGGGGGTATGGAGGGATTTTTCATTTTCAAAATCACTTCAAAAATCGAATATAACTCGGCACGCATCATAGTAGGGTGCAAAATATCCATTTCCATCTGAATTACAATAATTCGTCAACAGAAATCATTGTCGGGTCGTCAGAGGGGGTAGAGTGGGATTTTTCATTATCAAAATGACTTCAAAAATCAAATATGACTTGGCACGCATCATGGTGGGATGCAGAATATCCTTTTCCATCTGAATATCAATAATTCGTCAACAGAAATCATTGACGGGTCGTTGGAGGGGGTATAGAGGGATTTTTCTTTTTCAAAATGACTTAAAAAATCAAATATGACTTGGCACGCATCATGGTGGGGTACAGAATATTCATTTCCATCTGAAAAACAATAAGTCGTCAACAGAACTTATTGTCGGGTCGTCAGAGGGGGTATAGAGGTATTTTTAATTTTCAAAATGACTTCAAAAATCAAATATGACTTGGCACGCATCATGGTGGGGTACAGAATATTCATTTCCATCTCAATAACAATTATTCTTCAACAGAAATCATTGTCGGGTCGTCAGAGGGGGTACAGAGGGATTTTTCATTTTCAAAATTACCTCAAAATCAAATATGACTTGGCACGCATCATGGTGGGGTGCAGAATATCCATTTCCATCTGAATAACAATAATTCGTCAACAGAAATCATTGACGTGTCGTTGGAGGGGGTATAGAGGGATTTTTCATTTTCAAAATTTCTTCAGAAAACTAATATGACTTGGCACGCATCATGGTGGGGTGCAGAATATCCCTTCCCTTCTGAATAATCATAATTTGTCAACTGAAATCATTGTCGGGTCGTTAGAGGGTGTAAAGAGGGATTTTTCATTTTCAATATATCTTCAAAAATCTAATATGACTTGGCACGCATCATGGTGGGATGCAAAGTATCCATGTCCATCTGAATAAAAATAATTCGTCAACGGAAGTCATTGTCGGGTCGTCAGAGGGGGTATAGAGGGATTTTTCATAATCAAAATGATTTCAAAAATCAAATATGACAAGGCACGCATCATGTCGGGGTGCAGAATATCCATTTCTATCTGACTAACATCAATTCGTCAACATAAATCATTGTCGTGTAGTCAGAGGGGGTATGGAGGGATTTTTCATTTTCAAAATTACTTCAAAAATCTAATATGACTTGGCACGCATCATAGTGGTGTGCAAAGTATCCATATATATCTAAATAACAATAATTCGTCAACAGAAATCATTGTCGGGTCGTTAGAGGGGGTATAGAGGGATTTTCCATTTTCAATATTTCTTCAAAAAACTAATATCACTTGGCACGCATCATGGTGGGGTGCAAAATATCCATATCTATCTGAGTAACAATAATTCCTTAACAGAAATTATTGTCGTGTCGTCAGAGGGGGTATAGAGGGATTTTTCATTCTCAAAATTACCTCAAAATCAAATATGACTTGGCACGCATCATGGTGGGGTGCAAAGTATTCATGTATATCTAACTAACAATGATTCGTTAACAGAAATCATTGTCGTGTCGTCAAAGGCGGTATAGAGGGATTTTTCATTTTCAAAATTACCTCAAAATCAAATATGACTTGGCACGCAACATGGTGGGGTGCGGAATATCCATTTCCATCTGAATAACAATAATTCGTCAGCAGAAATCATTGTCGGGTCGTTAGAGGGGATATAGAGGAATTTTTCATTTTCAATATTTCTTCAAAAATCTAATATGACTTGGCACTCATCATGGTGGGGTGCAGAATATCAATTTCCATCTGAATAACAATAATTCGTCAACAGAAATCATTGTCGGGTCATCAGAGGGGGTATAGAGGGATTTTTCATTTTCAAAATTACCTAAAAAATCTAATATGACTTGGCACGCATCATGGTGGGGTACAGAATAATCATTTCCATCTCAATAACAATAATTTGTCAACAGATATCATTGTCGGGTCGTCAGAGGGGGTGTAGAGGGATTTTTCATTTACAAAATTACCTCAAAATCAAATAAGACTTGGCACGCTTCATGGTGGGGTGCAGAATATTCATTTCCATCTGAATAAAAATAATTCGTCAACAGATATCATTGACGGGACGTTATAGGGGGTATAGAGGGATTTTTCATTTTCAAAATTTCTTCAAAAATCTAATATGACTTGGCACGCATCATAGTGGTGTGCAAAGTATCCATATATATCTAAATAACAATAATTCGTCAACAGAAATCATTGTCGGGTCGTTAGAGGGGGTATAGAGGGATTTTCCATTTTCAATATTTCTTCAAAAAACTAATATCACTTGGCACGCCTCATGGTGGGGTGCAGAATATCCATATCTATCTGAGTAACAATAATTCCTTAACAGAAATTATTGTCGTGTCGTCAGAGGGGGTATAGAGGGATTTTTCATTTTCAAAATTACCTCAAAATCAAATATGACTTGGCACGCATCATGGTGGGGTGCAAAGTATTCATGTATATCTAACTAACAATGATTCGTTAACAGAAATCATTGTCGTGTCGTCAAAGGCGGTATAGAGGGATTTTTCATTTTCAAAATTACCTCAAAATCAAATATGACTTGGCACGCAACATGGTGGGGTGCGGAATATCCATTTCCATCTGAATAACAATTATTCGTCAGCAGAAATCATTGTCGGGTCGTTAGAGGGGATATAGAGGAATTTTTCATTTTCAAAATTACCTCAAAATCAAATAAGACTTGGCACGCTTCATGGTGGGGTGCAGAATATCCAATTCCATCTGAATAAAAATAATTCGTCAACAGATATCATTGACGGGTCGTTATAGGGGGTATAGAGGGACTTTTCATTTTCAAAATTTCTTCAAAAATCTAATATGACTTATCACGCATCATGGTGGGCTGCAGAATATCCATTTCGATCTGAATAACAATAATTCGTCAACAGAACTCATTGTCGGGTCGTTAGAGGGGGTATAGAGGGATTTTTCATTTTCAAAATTACCTCAAAATCAAATATGACTTGGCACGTATCATGGTGGAGTGCATAATATCCATTTTCATCTAAATAACAATAATTCGTCAACAGAAATCATTGTCGGGTCGTTAGAGGGGGTATAGAGGGATTTTTCATTTTCAAAATTACCTCAAAATCAAATATGACTTGGCACGTATCATGGTGGAGTGCATAATATCCATTTTCATCTAAATAACAATAATTCGTCAACAGAAATCATTGTCGGGTCGTCAGAGGGGGTATAGAGGGATTTTTCATTTTCAATATTACTTCAAAAATCTAATATGACTTCGCACGCATCATGGTGGGGTGCATAGTATCCATGTCCATCTGAATTACAATAATTCGTCAACACAATTCATTGTCGTGTCGTCAGAGAGGGTATAGAGGGATTTTTCATTTTCAAAATTACTTCAAAAATCAAATATGACTTAGCACGTATCATGGTGGAGTGCATAATATCCATTTTCATCTCAATTACAATATTTTGTCAACAGAAATCATTGTCGAGTCGTCAGAGGGGGTATAGAGGGATTTTTCATTTTCAAAATTACCTCAAAATCAAATATGACTTGGCACGCAACATGGTGGGGTGCAGAATATATATTTTAATCTGAATAACAATAATTCGTCAACAGAAATCATTGTCGGGTCGTTAGAGGGGGTATAGAGGGATTTTTCATTTTCAAAATTACCTCAAAATCAAATATGACTTGGCACGCAACATGGTGGGGTGCAGAATATTCATTTCCATCTGAATAACAATAATTCGTCAACAGAAATCATTGTCGGGTCGTTAGAGGGGGTATAGAGGGATTTTTCATTTTCAATATTTCTTCAAAAATCCAATATGACTTGGCACGCATCATGGTGGGGTGCAGAATATCCATTTCTATCTGAATAAAAATAATTTGTCAACAGAAATCATTGTCTGTCGTCAAAGGGGGTATAGAGGGATTTTTCATTTTCAAAATTACTTCAAAAATCTAATATGACTTGGCACGCATCATGGTGGGGTGCAAAGTATCCATGTCCAACTGAATAACAATAATTCGTCAACAGAAATCATTGTCGGGTCGTCAGAGGAAGTATAGAAGGATTTTTCATAATCAAAATGATTTCAAAAATCAAATATGACAAGGCACGCATCATGTCGGGGTGCAGAATATCCATCTCCATCTCAATAACAATAATTCGTCAACAGAAATCATTGTCGGGTCGTCAGAGGGGGTATAGAGGGATTTTTCATTTTCAAAATGACTTCAAAAATCAAATATGACTTGGCACGCATCATGGTGGGGTACAGAATATCCATTTCCATCTCAATAACAATAATTTGTCAACAGAAATCATTGTCGTGTCGTCAGAGGGGGTATAGAGGGATTTTTCATTTTCAAAATTACCTCAAAATCAAGTATGACTTGGCACGCAACATGGTGGGGTGCAGAATATATATTTTAATCTGAATAACAATAATTCGTCAACAGAAATCATTGTCGGGTCGTTAGAGGGGGTATAGAGTGATTTTTCATTTTCAAAATTACTTCAAAAATCAAATATGACTTGGCACGTATCATGGTGGAGTGCATAATATCCATTTTCATCTAAATTACAATAATTCGTCAACAGAAATCATTGTCGGGTCGTCAGAGGGGGTATAGAGAGATTTTTCATTTTCAATATTACTTCAAAAATCTAATATGACCTGGCACGCATCATGGTGTAGTGCATAATATCAATTTTCATCTAAATTACAACATTTTGTCAACAGAAATCATTGTCGGGTCGTCAGAGGGGGTATAGAGGGATTTTTCATTTTCAAAATTACTTCAAAAATCAAATATGATTTGGCACGCATCATAGTAGGGTGCAAAATATTCATTTCCATCTGATTAACAATAATTTGTCAACAGAAATCATTGTCGGGTCGTCAGAGGGGGTATAGAGGGGTTTTTCATTTTCAAAATTACCTCAAAATCAAATATGACTTGGCACGCATCGTGGTGGGGTACAGAATATCCATTTTCATCTGAATAAAAATATTTCGTCATCAGACATCATTGTCGGGTCATTAGAGGGGGGTATAGAGGGATTTTTCATTTTCAAAATTACTTCTAAAATGAAATATGACTTGGCACGCATCATAGTAGGGTGCAAAATATTCATTTCCATCTGAATAACAATAATTTGTCAACACAAATCATTGTCGGGTCGTCAGAGGGGGTATAGAGGGAATTTTCATTTTCAAAATTACCTCAAAATCAAATATGACTTGGCACGCATCAGGGTGGGGTGCAGAATATCCAATTCCATCTGAATAACAATAATTCGTCAACAGAAATCATTGACGGGTCGTTAGAGGGGGTATAGAGGAATTTTTCATTTTCAAAATTTCTTCAAGAATCTAATATGACTTGTCACTTATCATGGTGGGGCGCGAAATATCTATGTCTATCTAAATAACAATAATTCGTTAACAGAAATCATTGTCGGGTCGTCAGAAGGGGTATAGAGGGATTTTTCATTTTCAAAATTACCTCAAAATCATATATGACTTGGAACTTGGCACGCATCATAGTAGGGTGCCAAATATCCATGTCCATCTGAAAATCAATAATTCGTTGACAGAAATCATTGTAGTGTGGTCAGAGGGGGTTAAAGGGAATTTTCATTTTCAAAATTACTTCAAAAATCGAATATAACTTGGCACGCATCATAGTAGGGTGCAAAATCTTCATTTCCATCTGAATAACAATAATTCGTCAACAGAAATCATTGTCGGGTCGTCAGAGGCGGTATAGAGGGATTTTTCATTATCAAAATGACTTCAAAAATCAAATATGACTTGGCACGCATCATGGTGGGGTACAGAATATCCATTTCCATCTCAATAACAATGATTTGTCAACAGAAATCATTGTCGGGTCGTCAGAGGGGGTATAGAGGGATTTTTCATTTTCAAAATTACCTCAAAATCAAATATGACTTGGCACGCATCATGGTGGGGTGCAGAATATCCATTTCCATCTGAATAACATTAGTTCGTCAACAGATATCATTGTCGGGTCGTTAGAGGGGGTATAGAGGGATTTTTCATATTCAATATATCTTCAAAAATCTAATATGACTTGGCACGCATCATGGTTGGGTGCAAAGCATCCATGTCCATCTGAATAACAATAGTTCTTCAATTTAAATCATTGTCGTGTCGTCAGAGGGGGTATAGAGGGATTTTTCATTTTCAAAATTACCTCAAAATCAAATATGACTTGGCACGCATCATGGTGGGGTGCAGAATATCCATTTCTATCTGAATAACAATAATTGGTCGATAGCAATCATTTTCGGGTCGTTAGAGGGGGTATAGAGGGATTTTTCATTTTCAAAATTACTTCAAAAATCTAATATGACTTGGCACGCATCATGGTGGGGTGCAAAGTATCCATGTCCATCTGAATAACAATAATTCGTCAACATAAATCATTGTCGTGTCGTCAGAGGAGGTATAGAGGGATTTTTCATTTTCAAAATAACTTCAAAAATCAAATATGACTTGGCACGTATCATGGTGGAGTGCATAATATACATTTTCATCTAAATTACAATAATTCGTTAACAGAAATTATTGTCGGGTCGTCAGAGGGGGTTAAAGGGAATTTTCATTTTCAAAATTACTTCAAAAATCGAATATAACTTGGCACGCATCATAGTAGGGTGCAAAATCTTCATTTCCATCTGAATAACAATAATTCGTCAACAGAACTCATTGTCGGGTCGTCAGAGGGGGTAAAGAGGGATTTTTCATTATCAAATTGACTTCAAAAATCAAATATGACTTGGCACGCATCATGGTGGGTTACAGAATATCCATTTTCATCTCAATAACAATTATTTGTCAACAGAAATCATTGTCGGGTCGTCAGAGGGGGTATAGAGGGATTTTTCATTTTCAAAATCACCTCAAAATCAAATATGACTTGGCACGCATCATGGTTGGGTGCAGAATATTCATTTCCATCTGAATAACAACAAGTCGTCAACAGAAATCATTGACGGGTCGTTGGAGGGGGTAAAGAGGGATTTTTCATTTTCAATATATCTTCAAAAATCTAATATGACTTGGCACGCATCATGGTGGGGTGCAGAATATCCAATTCTATCTGAATAACAATAATTTGTCAACAGAAATAATTGTCGGGTCGTTAGAGGAGGTATAGAGGGATTTTTCATTTTCAATATATCTTCAAAAATCTAATATGACTTGGCATGCATCATGGTTGGGTGCAAAGCATCCATGTCCATCTGAATAACAATAATTCGCCAACAGAAATAATTGTCGGGTCGTCAGAGGGGGTATAGAGGGATTTTTCATTATCAAAATGACTTCAATAATCAAATATGACTTGGCACGCATTATAGTAGGGTGCAGAATGTCCATTTCCATCTGAATACCAAGAATTCGTCAACGGAAATCAATGTCAGGTCGTTAGAGGTGGTATAGAGGGATTTCTCATTTTAAATATTTCTTCAAAAATCTAATATGACTTAGCACGCATATCGGTGGGGTGCAGAATATCCATTTCCATCTGAATAACAAAAATTCGTCAACAGAAATCATTGACGTGTCGTTGGAGGGGGTATAGAGGAATTTTCATTTTCAAAATTTCTTCAAAAATCTAATATGACTTGGCACGCATCATGGTGTGGTGCAGAATATCCATATCCATCTGAATAACAATAATTCGTCAACAGAAATCATTGACGGGTCGTTAGAGGGGGTATAGAGGGATTTTTCATTATCAAAATGGTTTCAAAAATCAAATATGACTTGGCAAGCATCATGGTGGGTTGCAGAATATCCATTTCCATCTGAATAACAATAATTCGTCGACATAAATCGATGTCGTGTCGTCAGAGGGGGTATAGAGGGATTTTTCAATTTCAAAATTACAACAAAATCAAATATGACTTGGCACGCATCATGGTGGGGTGCAAAGTATTCATGTCCATCTGAATCACAATAATTCGTTAACAGAAATCATTGTCGTGTGGTCAGAGGGGTTATGGAGGGATTTTTCATTTTCAAAATTACCTCAAAATCAAATATGACTTGGCCCGCAACATGGTGTGGTGCAAAGTATCCATCTCCATCTGAATAACAATAATTTGTTAACAGAAATCATTGTCGGGTCGTCAGAGGGGGTATAGAGGGATTTTTCATTATCAAAATGGTTTCAAAAATCAAATATGACTTGGCAAGCATCATGGTGGGTTGCAGTTTATCCATTTCCATCTGAATAACAATAATTCGTCGACATAAATCATTGTCGTGTCGTCAGAGGAGGTATAGAGGTATTTTTCATTTTCAAAATTACTTCAAATATCTAATATAACTTGGCACGCATCATGGTGGGGTGCAAAGTATCCATGTCCATCTAAATGATGATAATTCGTCAACATAAATCATTGTCGTGTCGTCAGAGGGGGTATAGAGGAATTTTTCATTTTCAAAATTACCTCAAAATCAAATATGACTTGGCACGCATCATGGTGGGGTGCAGAATATTCATTTCCATCTGAATAACAATAATTCGTCAACAGAAATCATTGACGGGTCGTTGGAGGGGGTAAAGAGAGATTTTTCATTTTCAAAATTACCTCAAAATCAAAAATGACTTGGCACGCATCATAGTAGGGTGCCAAATATCCATGTCCATCTAAATAACAATAATTCGTTAACAGAAATCATTGTCGGGTCGTCAGAGGTGGTATAGAGGGATTTCTCATTTTCAAAATTACTTCAAAAATCAAATATGAGTTGGCACGCATCATGGTGGGGTGCAAAGTATCCATGTCCATCTGAATAACAATAATCCGTCAACAAAAATCATTGTCGTGTCGTCAGAGGGTGTATAGAGAAATTTTTCATTTTCAAAATTACCTCAAAATCAAATATGACTTGGCACGCATCTTGGTGGGGTGCAATGTTTTCATGGCCATCTGAATAACAATAAATCGTCAGCAGAAATCATTGTCGGGTCGTCAGAGGGGGTATAGAGGGATTTTTCATTATCAAAATGATTTCAAAAATCAAATATGACTTGGCAAGCATCATGGTGGGGTGCAGAATATCCAAATCTATCTGAATAACAATAATTCTTTAACACGCATCATGGTGGGATGCAAAGTATCCATGTCCATCTGAATAACGATAATTCGTCAACAAAAATCATTGTCGTGTCGTCAGAGGGTGTATAGAGGGATTTTTCATTTTCAAAATTACCTCAAAATCAAATATGACTTGGCACGCATCTTGGTGGGGTGCATTGTATTCATGTCCATTTGAATAACAATAATTCATTAACAGAAATCATTGTCGGGTCGTCAGAGGGGCTATAGAGGGATTTTTCGTTATCAAAATGACTTCAAAAATTAATCATGACATGGCACGCAACATGGTGGGGTGCAGACTATTCATTTCCATCTGAATAACAATAATCCGTCAACAGGAATCATTGTCGGGTCGTCAGAGGAAGTATAGAGGGATATTTCATTATCAAAATGAATTCAAAAATTAAATATGACTTGGCACGCAACATGGTGGGGTGCAGACTATTCATTTCCATCTGAATAACAATAATTCGTCAACAGATATCATTGTCGTGTCGTCAGAGGGGGGGTATAGAGGAATTTTTCATTTTCAAAATTACCTCAAAATCATAAATGACTTGGGACTTGGCACGCATCATAGTAGGGTGCCAAATATCCATGTCCATCTGAAAATCAATAATTCGTTGACAGAAATCATTGTAGTGTGGTCAGAGGGGGTTAAAGGGAATTTTCATTTTCAAAATTACTTCAAAAATCGAATATAACTTGGCACGCATCATAGTAGGGTGCAAAATCTTCATTTCTATCTGAATAACAATAATTCGTCAACAGAAATCATTGTCGGGTCGTCAGAGGGGGTATAGAGGGATTTTTCATTATAAAATGACTTCAAAAATCAAATATGACTTGGCACGCATCATGGTGGGGTACAGAAAATCCATTTCCATCACAATAACAATAATTTGTTAACAGAAATCATTGTCGGGTCGTCAGAGGGGGTATAGAGGGATTTTTCATTTTCAAAATTACCTCAAAATCAAATATGACTTGGCACGCATCATGGTGGGGTGCAGAATGTCCATGCCCATCTGAATAACAATAATTCGTCAACAGAAATCATTGACGGGTCGTTGGAGGGGGTAAAGAGGGATTTTTCATTTTCAAAATTTCTTCAAAAATCTAATATGACTTGGAACGCATCATGGTGGGGTGCAGAATATCCATTTTTATCTGAATAACAATAATTTGTCAACAGAAATCATTGTCGGGTCGTTAGAGGGGGTATACAGGGATTTTTCAATTTCAATATATCTTCAAAAATCTAATATGACTTGGCACGCATCATGGTTGGGTGCAAAGCATCCATGTCCATCTGAATAACAATAATTCGTCAACAGAAATAATTGTCGGGTCGTCAGAGAGGGTATAGAGGGATTTTTCATTATCAAAATGACTTCAATAATCAAATATGACTTGGCACGCATTATAGTAGGGTGCAGAATATCAATTTCCATGTGAATACCAAGAATTCGTCAACGGAAATCAATGTCAGGTCGTTAGAGGTGGTATAGAGGGATTTCTCATTTTCAATATTTCTTCAAAAATCTAATATGACTTGGCACGCATATTGGTGGGGTGCAGAATATCCATTTCCATCTGAATAACAATAATTCGTCAACAGAAATCATTGACGGGTCGTTGGAGGGGGTATAGAGGAAATTTTCATTTTCAAAATTTCTTCAAAAATCTAATATGACTTGGCACGCATCATGGTGGGTTGCAGAATATCCATTTCTATCTGAATAACAATAATTTGTCGACAGCAATCATTTTCGGGTCGTTAGAGGGGGTATAGAGGGATTTTTCATTTTCAAAATTACTTCAAAAATTTAATATGACTTGGCACGCATCATACTGGGGTGCAAAGAATACATATATATAAATAACAATAATTCGTCAACAGAAATCATTGTCGGGTCGTCAGAGGGGGTATAGAGGGATTTTTCATTTTCAAAATGACTTCAAAAATCTAATATGACTTGGCATGCATCATGGTTGGGTGCAAAGCATCCATGTCCATCTGAATAACAATAATTCGCCAACAGAAATAATTGTCGGGTCGTCAGAGGGGGTATAGAGGGATTTTTCTTTATCAAAATGACTTCAATAATCAAATATGACTTGGCACGCATTATAGTAGGGTGCAGAATGTCCATTTCCATCTGAATACCAAGAATTCGTCAACGGAAATCAATGTCAGGTCGTTAGAGGTGGTATAGAGGGATTTCTCATTTTAAATATTTCTTCAAAAATCTAATATGACTTAGCACGCATATCGGTGGGGTGCAGAATATCCATTTCCATCTGAATAACAATAATTCGTCAACAGAAATCATTGACGTGTCGTTGGAGGGGGTATAGAGGAATTTTCATTTTCAAAATTTCTTCAAAAATCTAATATGACTTGGCACGCATCATGGTGTGGTGCAGAATATCCATATCCATCTGAATAACAATAATTCGTCAACAGAAATCATTGACGGGTCGTTAGAGGGGGTATAGAGGGATTTTTCATTATCAAAATGGTTTCAAAAATCAAATATGACTTGGCAAGCATCATGGTGGGTTGCAGAATATCCATTTCCATCTGAATAACAATAATTCGTCGACATAAATCAATGTCGTGTCGTCAGAGGGGGTATAGAGGGATTTTTCAATTTCAAAATTACTACAAAATCAAATATGACTTGGCACGCATCATGGTGGGGTGCAAAGTATTCATGTCCATCTGAATCACAACAATTCGTTAACAGAAATCATTGTCGTGTGGTCAGAGGGGTTATGGAGGGATTTTTCATTTTCAAAATTACCTCAAAATCAAATATGACTTGGCCCGCAACATGGTGTGGTGCAAAGTATCCATCTCCATCTGAATAACAATAATTTGTTAACAGAAATCATTGTCGGGTCGTCAGAGGGGGTATAGAGGGATTTTTCATTATCAAAATGGTTTCAAAAATCAAATATGACTTGGCAAGCATCATGGTGGGTTGCAGTTTATCCATTTCCATCTGAATAACAATAATTCGTCGACATAAATCATTGTCGTGTCGTCAGAGGAGGTATAGAGGTATTTTTCATTTTCAAAATTACTTCAAATATCTAATATAACTTGGCACGCATCATGGTGGGGTGCAAAGTATCCATGTCCATCTAAATGATGATAATTCGTCAACATAAATCATTGTCGTGTCGTCAGAGGGGGTATAGAGGAATTTTTCATTTTCAAAATTACCTCAAAATCAAATATGACTTGGCACGCATCATGGTGGGGTGCAGAATATTCATTTCCATCTGAATAACAATAATTCGTCAACAGAAATCATTGACGGGTCGTTGGAGGGGGTAAAGAGGGATTTTTCATTTTCAAAATTACCTCAAAATCAAATATGACTTGGCACGCATCATAGTAGGGTGCCAAATATCCATGTCCATCTAAATAACAATAATTCGTTAACAGAAATCATTTTCGGGTCGTCAGAGGTGGTATAGAGGGATTTCTCATTTTCAAAATTACTTCAAAAATCAAATATGAGTTGGCACGCATCATGGTGGGGTGCAAAGTATCCATGTCCATCTGAATAACAATAATCCGTCAACAAAAATCATTGTCGTGTCGTCAGAGGGTGTATAGAGGAATTTTTCATTTTCAAAATTACCTCAAAATCAAATATGACTTGGCACGCATCTTGGTGGGGTGCAATGTTTTCATGGCCATCTGAATAACAATAAATCGTCAACAGAAATCATTGTCGGGTCGTCAGAGGGGGTATAGAGGGATTTTTCATTATCAAAATGATTTCAAAAATCAAATATGACTTGGCAAGCATCATGGTGGGGTGCAGAATATCCAAATCTATCTGAATAACAATAATTCTTTAACACGCATCATGGTGGGATGCAAAGTATCCATGTCCATCTGAATAACGATAATTCGTCAACAAAAATCATTGTCGTGTCGTCAGAGGGTGTATAGAGGGATTTTTCATTTTCAAAATTACCTCAAAATCAAATATGACTTGGCACGCATCTTGGTGGGGTGCATTGTATTCATGTCCATTTGAATAACAATAATTCATTAACAGAAATCATTGTCGGGTCGTCAGAGGGGCTATAGAGGGATTTTTCATTATCAAAATGACTTCAAAAATTAATCATGACATGGCACGCAACATGGTGGGGTGCAGACTATTCATTTCCATCTGAATAACAATAATCCGTCAACAGGAATCATTGTCGGGTCGTCAGAGGGGGGGTATAGAGGAATATTTCATTTTCAAAATTACCTCAAAATCATATATGACTTGGGACTTGGCACGCATCATAGTAGGGTGCCAAATATCCATGTCCATCTGAAAATCAATAATTCGTTGACAGAAATCATTGTAGTGTGGTCAGAGGGGGTTAAAGGGAATTTTCATTTTCAAAATTACTTCAAAAATCGAATATAACTTGGCACGCATCATAGTAGGGTGCAAAATCTTCATTTCCATCTGAATAACAATAATTCGTCAACAGAAATCATTGTCGGGTCGTCAGAGGGGGTATAGAGGGATTTTTCATTATAAAATGACTTCAAAAATCAAATATGACTTGGCACGCATCATGGTGGGGTACAGAAAATCCATTTCCATCACAATAACAATAATTTGTTAACAGAAATCATTGTCGGGTCGTCAGAGGGGGTATAGAGGGATTTTTCATTTTCAAAATTACCTCAAAATCAAATATGACTTGGCACGCATCATGGTGGGGTGCAGAATGTCCATGCCCATCTGAATAACAATAATTCGTCAACAGAAATCATTGACGGGTCGTTGGAGGGGGTAAAGAGGGATTTTTCATTTTCAAAATTTCTTCAAAAATCTAATATGACTTGGAACGCATCATGGTGGGGTGCAGAATATCCATTTTTATCTGAATAACAATAATTTGTCAACAGAAATCATTGTCGGGTCGTTAGAGGGGGTATACAGGGATTTTTCAATTTCAATATATCTTCAAAAATCTAATATGACTTGGCACGCATCATGGTTGGGTGCAAAGCATCCATGTCCATCTGAATAACAATAATTCGTCAACAGAAATAATTGTCGGGTCGTCAGAGAGGGTATAGAGGGATTTTTCTTTATCAAAATGACTTCAATAATCAAATATGACTTGGCACGCATTATAGTAGGGTGCAGAATATCAATTTCCATGTGAATACCAAGAATTCGTCAAAGGAAATCAATGTCAGGTCGTTAGAGGTGGTATAGAGGGATTTCTCATTTTCAATATTTCTTCAAAAATCTAATATGACTTGGCACGCATATTGGTGGGGTGCAGAATATCCATTTCCATCTGAATAACAATAATTCGTCAACAGAAATCATTGACGGGTCGTTGGAGGGGGTATAGAGGAAATTTTCATTTTCAAAATTTCTTCAAAAATCTAATATGACTTGGCACGCATCATGGTGGGTTGCAGAATATCCATTTCTATCTGAATAACAATAATTTGTCGACAGCAATCATTTTCGGGTCGTTAGAGGGGGTATAGAGGGATTTTTCATTTTCAAAATTACTTCAAAAATTTAATATGACTTGGCACGCATCATACTGGGGTGCAAAGAATACATATATATAAATAACAATAATTCGTCAACAGAAGTCATTGTCGGGTCGTTAGAGGGGGTATAGAGGGATTTTTCATTATCAAAATGACTTCAAAAATCAAATATGACTTGGCACGCATCATGGAGGGGTACAGAATATCCATTTTCATCTCAATAACAATAATTTGTCAACAGAAATCATTGTCGGGTCGTCAGAGGGGGTATAGAGGGATTTTTCATTTTCAAAATGACTTCAAAAATTAATCATGACATGGCACGCAACATGGTGGGGTGCAGACTATTCATTTCCATCTGAATAACAATAATCCGTCAACAGGAATCATTGTCGGGTCGTCAGAGGAAGTATAGAGGGATATTTCATTATCAAAATGAATTCAAAAATTAAATATGACTTGGCACGCAACATGGTGGGGTGCAGACTATTCATTTCCATCTGAATAACAATAATTCGTCAACAGATATCATTGTCGTGTCGTCAGAGGGGGGGTATAGAGGAATTTTTCATTTTCAAAATTACCTCAAAATCATATATGACTTGGGACTTGGCACGCATCATAGTAGGGTGCCAAATATCCATGTCCATCTGAAAATCAATAATTCGTTGACAGAAATCATTGTAGTGTGGTCAGAGGGGGTTAAAGGGAATTTTCATTTTCAAAATTACTTCAAAAATCGAATATAACTTGGCACGCATCATAGTAGGGTGCAAAATCTTCATTTCCATCTGAATAACAATAATTCGTCAACAGAAATCATTGTCGGGTCGTCAGAGGGGGTATAGAGGGATTTTTCATTATAAAATGACTTCAAAAATCAAATATGACTTGGCACGCATCATGGTGGGGTACAGAAAATCCATTTCCATCACAATAACAATAATTTGTTAACAGAAATCATTGTCGGGTCGTCAGAGGGGGTATAGAGGGATTTTTCATTTTCAAAATTACCTCAAAATCAAATATGACTTGGCACGCATCATGGTGGGGTGCAGAATGTCCATGCCCATCTGAATAACAATAATTCGTCAACAGAAATCATTGACGGGTCGTTGGAGGGGGTAAAGAGGGATTTTTCATTTTCAAAATTTCTTCAAAAATCTAATATGACTTGGAACGCATCATGGTGGGGTGCAGAATATCCATTTTTATCTGAATAACAATAATTTGTCAACAGAAATCATTGTCGGGTCGTTAGAGGGGGTATACAGGGATTTTTCAATTTCAATATATCTTCAAAAATCTAATATGACTTGGCACGCATCATGGTTGGGTGCAAAGCATCCATGTCCATCTGAATAACAATAATTCGTCAACAGAAATAATTGTCGGGTCGTCAGAGAGGGTATAGAGGGATTTTTCTTTATCAAAATGACTTCAATAATCAAATATGACTTGGCACGCATTATAGTAGGGTGCAGAATATCAATATCCATGTGAATACCAAGAATTCGTCAACGGAAATCAATGTCAGGTCGTTAGAGGTGGTATAGAGGGATTTCTCATTTTCAATATTTCTTCAAAAATCTAATATGACTTGGCACGCATATTGGTGGGGTGCAGAATATCCATTTCCATCTGAATAACAATAATTTGTCGACAGCAATCATTTTCGGGTCGTTAGAGGGGGTATAGAGGGATTTTTCATTTTCAAAATTACTTCAAAAATTTAATATGACTTGGCACGCATCATACTGGGGTGCAAAGAATACATATATATAAATAACAATAATTCGTCAACAGAAGTCATTGTCGGGTCGTTAGAGGGGGTATAGAGGGATTTTTCATTATCAAAATGACTTCAAAAATCAAATATGACTTGGCACGCATCATAAAGGGGTACAGAATATCCATTATCATCTCAATAACAATAATTTGTCAACAGAAATCATTGTCGGGTCGTCAGAGGGGGTATAGAGGGATTTTTCATTTTCAAAATGACTTCAAAAATTAATCATGACATGGCACGCAACATGGTGGGGTGCAGACTATTCATTTCCATCTGAATAACAATAATCCGTCAACAGGAATCATTGTCGGGTCGTCAGAGGAAGTATAGAGGGATATTTCATTATCAAAATGAATTCAAAAATTAAATATGACTTGGCACGCAACATGGTGGGGTGCAGACTATTCATTTCCATCTGAATAACAATAATTCGTCAACAGATATCATTGTCGTGTCGTCAGAGAGGGGGTATAGAGGAATTTTTCATTTTCAAAATTACCTCAAAATCATATATGACTTGGGACTTGGCACGCATCATAGTAGGGTGCCAAATATCCATGTCCATCTGAAAATCAATAATTCGTTGACAGAAATCATTGTAGTGTGGTCAGAGGGGGTTAAAGGGAATTTTCATTTTCAAAATTACTTCAAAAATCGAATATAACTTGGCACGCATCATAGTAGGGTGCAAAATCTTCATTTCCATCTGAATAACAATAATTCGTCAACAGAAATCATTGTCGGGTCGTCAGAGGCGGTATAGAGGGATTTTTCATTATCAAAATGACTTCAAAAATCAAATATGACTTGGCACGCATCATGGTGGGGTACAGAATATCCATTTCCATCTCAATAACAATGATTTGTCAACAGAAATCATTGTCGGGTCGTCAGAGGGGGTATAGAGGGATTTTTCATTTTCAAAATTACCTCAAAATCAAATATGACTTGGCACGCATCATGGTGGGGTGCAGAATATCCATTTCCATCTCAATAACAATGATTTGTCAACAGAAATCATTGTCGGGTCGTCAGAGGTGGTATAGAGGGATTTCTCATTTTCAAAATTACTTCAAAAATCAAATATGAGTTGGCACGCATCATGGTGGGGTACAGAATATCCATTTCCATCTCAATAACAATGATTTGTCAACAGAAATCATTGTCGGGTCGTCAGAGGTGGTATAGAGGGATTTCTCATTTTCAAAATTACTTCAAAAATCAAATATGAGTTGGCACGCATCATGGTGGGGTGCAAAGTATCCATGTCCATCTGAATAACAATAATCCGTCAACAAAAATCATTGTCGTGTCGTCAGAGGGTGTATAGAGAAATTTTTCATTTTCAAAATTACCTCAAAATCAAATATGACTTGGCACGCATCTTGGTGGGGTGCAATGTTTTCATGGCCATCTGAATAACAATAAATCGTCAACAGAAATCATTGTCGGGTCGTCAGAGGGGGTATAGAGGGATTTTTCATTATCAAAATGATTTCAAAAATCAAATATGACTTGGCAAGCATCATGGTGGGGTGCAGAATATCCAAATCTATCTGAATAACAATAATTCTTTAACACGCATCATGGTGGGATGCAAAGTATCCATGTCCATCTGAATAACGATAATTCGTCAACAAAAATCATTGTCGTGTCGTCAGAGGGTGTATAGAGGGATTTTTCATTTTCAAAATTACCTCAAAATCAAATATGACTTGGCACGCATCTTGGTGGGGTGCATTGTATTCATGTCCATTTGAATAACAATAATTCATTAACAGAAATCATTGTCGGGTCGTCAGAGGGGCTATAGAGGGATTTTTCATTATCAAAATGACTTCAAAAATTAATCATGACATGGCACGCAACATGGTGGGGTGCAGACTATTCATTTCCATCTGAATAACAATAATCCGTCAACAGGAATCATTGTCGGGTCGTCAGAGGAAGTATAGAGGGATATTTCATTATCAAAATGAATTCAAAAATTAAATATGACTTGGCACGCAACATGGTGGGGTGCAGACTATTCATTTCCATCTGAATAACAATAATTCGTCAACAGATATCATTGTCGTGTCGTCAGAGGGGGGGTATAGAGGAATTTTTCATTTTCAAAATTACCTCAAAATCATATATGACTTGGGACTTGGCACGCATCATAGTAGGGTGCCAAAAATCCATGTCCATCTGAAAATCAATAATTCGTTGACAGAAATCATTGTAGTGTGGTCAGAGGGGGTTAAAGGGAATTTTCATTTTCAAAATTACTTCAAAAATCGAATATAACTTGGCACGCATCATAGTAGGGTGCAAAATCTTCATTTCTATCTGAATAACAATAATTCGTCAACAGAAATCATTGTCGGGTCGTCAGAGGGGGTATAGAGGGATTTTTCATTATAAAATGACTTCAAAAATCAAATATGACTTGGCACGCATCATGGTGGGGTACAGAAAATCCATTTCCATCACAATAACAATAATTTGTTAACAGAAATCATTGTCGGGTCGTCAGAGGGGGTATAGAGGGATTTTTCATTTTCAAAATTACCTCAAAATCAAATATGACTTGGCACGCATCATGGTGGGGTGCAGAATGTCCATGCCCATCTGAATAACAATAATTCGTCAACAGAAATCATTGACGGGTCGTTGGAGGGGGTAAAGAGGGATTTTTCATTTTCAAAATTTCTTCAAAAATCTAATATGACTTGGAACGCATCATGGTGGGGTGCAGAATATCCATTTTTATCTGAATAACAATAATTTGTCAACAGAAATCATTGTCGGGTCGTTAGAGGGGGTATACAGGGATTTTTCAATTTCAATATATCTTCAAAAATCTAATATGACTTGGCACGCATCATGGTTGGGTGCAAAGCATCCATGTCCATCTGAATAACAATAATTCGTCAACAGAAATAATTGTCGGGTCGTCAGAGAGGGTATAGAGGGATTTTTCATTATCAAAATGACTTCAATAATCAAATATGACTTGGCACGCATTATAGTAGGGTGCAGAATATCAATTTCCATGTGAATACCAAGAATTCGTCAACGGAAATCAATGTCAGGTCGTTAGAGGTGGTATAGAGGGATTTCTCATTTTCAATATTTCTTCAAAAATCTAATATGACTTGGCACGCATATTGGTGGGGTGCAGAATATCCATTTCCATCTGAATAACAATAATTCGTCAACAGAAATCATTGACGGGTCGTTGGAGGGGGTATAGAGGAAATTTTCATTTTCAAAATTTCTTCAAAAATCTAATATGACTTGGCACGCATCATGGTGGGTTGCAGAATATCCATTTCTATCTGAATAACAATAATTTGTCGACAGCAATCATTTTCGGGTCGTTAGAGGGGGTATAGAGGGATTTTTCATTTTCAAAATTACTTCAAAAATTTAATATGACTTGGCACGCATCATACTGGGGTGCAAAGAATACATATATATAAATAACAATAATTCGTCAACAGAAATCATTGTCGGGTCGTCAGAGGGGGTATAGAGGGATTTTTCATTTTCAAAATGACTTCAAAAATCTAATATGACTTGGCATGCATCATGGTTGGGTGCAAAGCATCCATGTCCATCTGAATAACAATAATTCGCCAACAGAAATAATTGTCGGGTCGTCAGAGGGGGTATAGAGGGATTTTTCTTTATCAAAATGACTTCAATAATCAAATATGACTTGGCACGCATTATAGTAGGGTGCAGAATGTCCATTTCCATCTGAATACCAAGAATTCGTCAACGGAAATCAATGTCAGGTCGTTAGAGGTGGTATAGAGGGATTTCTCATTTTAAATATTTCTTCAAAAATCTAATATGACTTAGCACGCATATCGGTGGGGTGCAGAATATCCATTTCCATCTGAATAACAATAATTCGTCAACAGAAATCATTGACGTGTCGTTGGAGGGGGTATAGAGGAATTTTCATTTTCAAAATTTCTTCAAAAATCTAATATGACTTGGCACGCATCATGGTGTGGTGCAGAATATCCATATCCATCTGAATAACAATAATTCGTCAACAGAAATCATTGACGGGTCGTTAGAGGGGGTATAGAGGGATTTTTCATTATCAAAATGGTTTCAAAAATCAAATATGACTTGGCAAGCATCATGGTGGGTTGCAGAATATCCATTTCCATCTGAATAACAATAATTCGTCGACATAAATCAATGTCGTGTCGTCAGAGGGGGTATAGAGGGATTTTTCAATTTCAAAATTACTACAAAATCAAATATGACTTGGCACGCATCATGGTGGGGTGCAAAGTATTCATGTCCATCTGAATCACAATAATTCGTTAACAGAAATCATTGTCGTGTGGTCAGAGGGGTTATGGAGGGATTTTTCATTTTCAAAATTACCTCAAAATCAAATATGACTTGGCCCGCAACATGGTGTGGTGCAAAGTATCCATCTCCATCTGAATAACAATAATTTGTTAACAGAAATCATTGTCGGGTCGTCAGAGGGGGTATAGAGGGATTTTTCATTATCAAAATGGTTTCAAAAATCAAATATGACTTGGCAAGCATCATGGTGGGTTGCAGTTTATCCATTTCCATCTGAATAACAATAATTCGTCGACATAAATCATTGTCGTGTCGTCAGAGGAGGTATAGAGGTATTTTTCATTTTCAAAATTACTTCAAATATCTAATATAACTTGGCACGCATCATAGTAGGGTGCAAAATCTTCATTTCTATCTGAATAACAATAATTCGTCAACAGAAATCATTGTCGGGTCGTCAGAGGGGGTATAGAGGGATTTTTCATTATAAAATGACTTCAAAAATCAAATATGACTTGGCACGCATCATGGTGGGGTACAGAAAATCCATTTCCATCACAATAACAATAATTTGTTAACAGAAATCATTGTCGGGTCGTCAGAGGGGGTATAGAGGGATTTTTCATTTTCAAAATTACCTCAAAATCAAATATGACTTGGCACGCATCATGGTGGGGTGCAGAATGTCCATGCCCATCTGAATAACAATAATTCGTCAACAGAAATCATTGACGGGTCGTTGGAGGGGGTAAAGAGGGATTTTTCATTTTCAAAATTTCTTCAAAAATCTAATATGACTTGGAACGCATCATGGTGGGGTGCAGAATATCCATTTTTATCTGAATAACAATAATTTGTCAACAGAAATCATTGTCGGGTCGTTAGAGGGGGTATACAGGGATTTTTCAATTTCAATATATCTTCAAAAATCTAATATGACTTGGCACGCATCATGGTTGGGTGCAAAGCATCCATGTCCATCTGAATAACAATAATTCGTCAACAGAAATAATTGTCGGGTCGTCAGAGAGGGTATAGAGGGATTTTTCATTATCAAAATGACTTCAATAATCAAATATGACTTGGCACGCATTATAGTAGGGTGCAGAATATCAATTTCCATGTGAATACCAAGAATTCGTCAACGGAAATCAATGTCAGGTCGTTAGAGGTGGTATAGAGGGATTTCTCATTTTCAATATTTCTTCAAAAATCTAATATGACTTGGCACGCATATTGGTGGGGTGCAGAATATCCATTTCCATCTGAATAACAATAATTCGTCAACAGAAATCATTGACGGGTCGTTGGAGGGGGTATAGAGGAAATTTTCATTTTCAAAATTTCTTCAAAAATCTAATATGACTTGGCACGCATCATGGTGGGTTGCAGAATATCCATTTCTATCTGAATAACAATAATTTGTCGACAGCAATCATTTTCGGGTCGTTAGAGGGGGTATAGAGGGATTTTTCATTTTCAAAATTACTTCAAAAATTTAATATGACTTGGCACGCATCATACTGGGGTGCAAAGAATACATATATATAAATAACAATAATTCGTCAACAGAAATCATTGTCGGGTCGTCAGAGGGGGTATAGAGGGATTTTTCATTTTCAAAATGACTTCAAAAATCTAATATGACTTGGCATGCATCATGGTTGGGTGCAAAGCATCCATGTCCATCTGAATAACAATAATTCGCCAACAGAAATAATTGTCGGGTCGTCAGAGGGGGTATAGAGGGATTTTTCTTTATCAAAATGACTTCAATAATCAAATATGACTTGGCACGCATTATAGTAGGGTGCAGAATGTCCATTTCCATCTGAATACCAAGAATTCGTCAACGGAAATCAATGTCAGGTCGTTAGAGGTGGTATAGAGGGATTTCTCATTTTAAATATTTCTTCAAAAATCTAATATGACTTAGCACGCATATCGGTGGGGTGCAGAATATCCATTTCCATCTGAATAACAATAATTCGTCAACAGAAATCATTGACGTGTCGTTGGAGGGGGTATAGAGGAATTTTCATTTTCAAAATTTCTTCAAAAATCTAATATGACTTGGCACGCATCATGGTGTGGTGCAGAATATCCATATCCATCTGAATAACAATAATTCGTCAACAGAAATCATTGACGGGTCGTTAGAGGGGGTATAGAGGGATTTTTCATTATCAAAATGGTTTCAAAAATCAAATATGACTTGGCAAGCATCATGGTGGGTTGCAGAATATCCATTTCCATCTGAATAACAATAATTCGTCGACATAAATCAATGTCGTGTCGTCAGAGGGGGTATAGAGGGATTTTTCAATTTCAAAATTACTACAAAATCAAATATGACTTGGCACGCATCATGGTGGGGTGCAAAGTATTCATGTCCATCTGAATCACAATAATTCGTTAACAGAAATCATTGTCGTGTGGTCAGAGGGGTTATGGAGGGATTTTTCATTTTCAAAATTACCTCAAAATCAAATATGACTTGGCCCGCAACATGGTGTGGTGCAAAGTATCCATCTCCATCTGAATAACAATAATTTGTTAACAGAAATCATTGTCGGGTCGTCAGAGGGGGTATAGAGGGATTTTTCATTATCAAAATGGTTTCAAAAATCAAATATGACTTGGCAAGCATCATGGTGGGTTGCAGTTTATCCATTTCCATCTGAATAACAATAATTCGTCGACATAAATCATTGTCGTGTCGTCAGAGGAGGTATAGAGGTATTTTTCATTTTCAAAATTACTTCAAATATCTAATATAACTTGGCACGCATCATGGTGGGGTGCAAAGTATCCATGTCCATCTAAATGATGATAATTCGTCAACATAAATCATTGTCGTGTCGTCAGAGGGGGTATAGAGGAATTTTTCATTTTCAAAATTACCTCAAAATCAAATATGACTTGGCACGCATCATGGTGGGGTGCAGAATATTCATTTCCATCTGAATAACAATAATTCGTCAACAGAAATCATTGACGGGTCGTTGGAGGGGGTAAAGAGGGATTTTTCATTTTCAAAATTACCTCAAAATCAAATATGACTTGGCACGCATCATAGTAGGGTGCCAAATATCCATGTCCATCTAAATAACAATAATTCGTTAACAGAAATCATTGTCGGGTCGTCAGAGGTGGTATAGAGGGATTTCTCATTTTCAAAATTACTTCAAAAATCAAATATGAGTTGGCACGCATCATGGTGGGGTGCAAAGTATCCATGTCCATCTGAATAACAATAATCCGTCAACAAAAATCATTGTCGTGTCGTCAGAGGGTGTATAGAGGAATTTTTCATTTTCAAAATTACCTCAAAATCAAATATGACTTGGCACGCATCTTGGTGGGGTGCAATGTTTTCATGGCCATCTGAATAACAATAAATCGTCAACAGAAATCATTGTCGGGTCGTCAGAGGGGGTATAGAGGGATTTTTCATTATCAAAATGATTTCAAAAATCAAATATGACTTGGCAAGCATCATGGTGGGGTGCAGAATATCCAAATCTATCTGAATAACAATAATTCTTTAACACGCATCATGGTGGGATGCAAAGTATCCATGTCCATCTGAATAACGATAATTCGTCAACAAAAATCATTGTCGTGTCGTCAGAGGGTGTATAGAGGGATTTTTCATTTTCAAAATTACCTCAAAATCAAATATGACTTGGCACGCATCTTGGTGGGGTGCATTGTATTCATGTCCATTTGAATAACAATAATTCATTAACAGAAATCATTGTCGGGTCGTCAGAGGGGCTATAGAGGGATTTTTCATTATCAAAATGACTTCAAAAATTAATCATGACATGGCACGCAACATGGTGGGGTGCAGACTATTCATTTCCATCTGAATAACAATAATCCGTCAACAGGAATCATTGTCGGGTCGTCAGAGGAAGTATAGAGGGATATTTCATTATCAAAATGAATTCAAAAATTAAATATGACTTGGCACGCAACATGGTGGGGTGCAGACTATTCATTTCCATCTGAATAACAATAATTCGTCAACAGATATCATTGTCGTGTCGTCAGAGGGGGGGTATAGAGGAATTTTTCATTTTCAAAATTACCTCAAAATCATATATGACTTGGGACTTGGCACGCATCATAGTAGGGTGCCAAATATCCATGTCCATCTGAAAATCAATAATTCGTTGACAGAAATCATTGTAGTGTGGTCAGAGGGGGTTAAAGGGAATTTTCATTTTCAAAATTACTTCAAAAATCGAATATAACTTGGCACGCATCATAGTAGGGTGCAAAATCTTCATTTCCATCTGAATAACAATAATTCGTCAACAGAAATCATTGTCGGGTCGTCAGAGGGGGTATAGAGGGATTTTTCATTATAAAATGACTTCAAAAATCAAATATGACTTGGCACGCATCATGGTGGGGTACAGAAAATCCATTTCCATCACAATAACAATAATTTGTTAACAGAAATCATTGTCGGGTCGTCAGAGGGGGTATAGAGGGATTTTTCATTTTCAAAATTACCTCAAAATCAAATATGACTTGGCACGCATCATGGTGGGGTGCAGAATGTCCATGCCCATCTGAATAACAATAATTCGTCAACAGAAATCATTGACGGGTCGTTGGAGGGGGTAAAGAGGGATTTTTCATTTTCAAAATTTCTTCAAAAATCTAATATGACTTGGAACGCATCATGGTGGGGTGCAGAATATCCATTTTTATCTGAATAACAATAATTTGTCAACAGAAATCATTGTCGGGTCGTTAGAGGGGGTATACAGGGATTTTTCAATTTCAATATATTTTCAAAAATCTAATATGACTTGGCACGCATCATGGTTGGGTGCAAAGCATCCATGTCCATCTGAATAACAATAATTCGTCAACAGAAATAATTGTCGGGTCGTCAGAGAGGGTACAGAGGGATTTTTCTTTATCAAAATGACTTCAATAATCAAATATGACTTGGCACGCATTATAGTAGGGTGCAGAATATCAATTTCCATGTGAATACCAAGAATTCGTCAACGGAAATCAATGTCAGGTCGTTAGAGGTGGTATAGAGGGATTTCTCATTTTCAATATTTCTTCAAAAATCTAATATGACTTGGCACGCATATTGGTGGGGTGCAGAATATCCATTTCCATCTGAATAACAATAATTCGTCAACAGAAATCATTGACGGGTCGTTGGAGGGGGTATAGAGGAAATTTTCATTTTCAAAATTTCTTCAAAAATCTAATATGACTTGGCACGCATCATGGTGGGTTGCAGAATATCCATTTCTATCTGAATAACAATAATTTGTCGACAGCAATCATTTTCGGGTCGTTAGAGGGGGTATAGAGGGATTTTTCATTTTCAAAATTACTTCAAAAATTTAATATGACTTGGCACGCATCATACTGGGGAGCAAAGAATACATATATATAAATAACAATAATTCGTCAACAGAAGTCATTGTCGGGTCGTTAGAGGGGGTATAGAGGGATTTTTCATTATCAAAATGACTTCAAAAATCAAATATGACTTGGCACGCATCATGGAGGGGTACAGAATATCCATTTTCATCTCAATAACAATAATTTGTCAACAGAAATCATTGTCGGGTCGTCAGAGGGGGTATAGAGGGATTTTTCATTTTCAAAATGACTTCAAAAATTAATCATGACATGGCACGCAACATGGTGGGGTGCAGACTATTCATTTCCATCTGAATAACAATAATCCGTCAACAGGAATCATTGTCGGGTCGTCAGAGGAAGTATAGAGGGATATTTCATTATCAAAATGAATTCAAAAATTAAATATGACTTGGCACGCAACATGGTGGGGTGCAGACTATTCATTTCCATCTGAATAACAATAATTCGTCAACAGATATCATTGTCGTGTCGTCAGAGGGGGGGTATAGAGGAATTTTTCATTTTCAAAATTACCTCAAAATCATAAATGACTTGGGACTTGGCACGCATCATAGTAGGGTGCCAAATATCCATGTCCATCTGAAAATCAATAATTCGTTGACAGAAATCATTGTAGTGTGGTCAGAGGGGGTTAAAGGGAATTTTCATTTTCAAAATTACTTCAAAAATCGAATATAACTTGGCACGCATCATAGTAGGGTGCAAAATCTTCATTTCCATCTGAATAACAATAATTCGTCAACAGAAATCATTGTCGGGTCGTCAGAGGCGGTATAGAGGGATTTTTCATTATCAAAATGACTTCAAAAATCAAATATGACTTGGCACGCATCATGGTGGGGTACAGAATATCCATTTCCATCTCAATAACAATGATTTGTCAACAGAAATCACTGTCGGGTCGTCAGAGGGGGTATAGAGGGATTTTTCATTTTCAAAATTACCTCAAAATCAAATATGACTTGGCACGCATCATGGTGGGGTGCAGAATATCCATTTCCATCTGAATAACAATAGTTCGTCAACAGATATCATTGTCGGGTCGTTAGAGGGGGTATAGAGGGATTTTTCATATTCAATATATCTTCAAAAATCTAATATGACTTGGCACGCATCATGGTTGGGTGCAAAGCATCCATGTCCATCTGAATAACAATAATTCTTCAATTTAAATCATTGTCGTGTCGTCAGAGGGGGTATAGAGGGATTTTTCATTTTCAAAATTACCTCAAAATCAAATATGACTTGGCACGCATCTTGGTGGGGTGCATTGTATTCATGTCCATTTGAATAACAATAATTCATTAACAGAAATCATTGTCGGGTCGTCAGAGGGGCTATAGAGGGATTTTTCATTATCAAAATGACTTCAAAAATTATTCATGACATGGCACGCAACATGGTGGGGTGCAGACTATTCATTTCCATCTGAATAACAATAATCCGTCAACAGGAATCATTGTCGGGTCGTCAGAGGAAGTATAGAGGGATATTTCATTATCAAAATGAATTCAAAAATTAAATATGACTTGGCACGCAACATGGTGGGGTGCAGACTATTCATTTCCATCTGAATAACAATAATTCGTCATCAGATATCATTGTCGTGTCGTCAGAGGGGGGGTATAGAGGAATTTTTCATTTTCAAAATTACCTCAAAATCATATATGACTTGGGACTTGGCACGCATCATAGTAGGGTGCCAAATATCCATGTCCATCTGAAAATCAATAATTCGTTGACAGAAATCATTGTAGTGTGGTCAGAGGGGGTTAAAGGGAATTTTCATTTTCAAAATTACTTCAAAAATCGAATATAACTTGGCACGCATCATAGTAGGGTGCAAAATCTTCATTTCCATCTGAATAACAATAATTCGTCAACAGAAATCATTGTCGGGTCGTCAGAGGCGGTATAGAGGGATTTTTCATTATCAAAATGACTTCAAAAATCAAATATGACTTGGCACGCATCATGGTGGGGTACAGAATATCCATTTCCATCTCAATAACAATGATTTGTCAACAGAAATCATTGTCGGGTCGTCAGAGGGGGTATAGAGGGATTTTTCATTTTCAAAATTACCTCAAAATCAAATATGACTTGGCACGCATCATGGTGGGGTGCAGAATATCCATTTCCATCTGAATAATAATAGTTCGTCAACAGATATCATTGTCGGGTCGTTAGAGGGGGTATAGAGGGATTTTTCATATTCAATATATCTTCAAAAATCTAATATGACTTGGCACGCATCATGGTTGGGTGCAAAGCATCCATGTCCATCTGAATAACAATAATTCTTCAATTTAAATCATTGTCGTGTCGTCAGAGGGGGTATAGAGGGATTTTTCATTTTCAAAATTACCTCAAAATCAAATATGACTTGGCACGCATCATGGTGGGGTGCAGAATATCCATTTCTATCTGAATAACAATAATTGGTCGATAGCAATCATTTTCGGGTCGTTAGAGGGGGTATAGAGGGATTTTTCATTTTCAAAATTACTTCAAAAATCTAATATGACTTGGCACGCATCATGGTGGGGTGCAAAGTATCCATGTCCATCTGAATAACAATAATTCGTCAACATAAATCATTGTCGTGTCGTCAGAGGAGGTATAGAGGGATTTTTCATTTTCAAAATTACTTCAAAAATCAAATATGACTTGGCACGTATCATGGTGGAGTGCATAATATACATTTTCATCTAAATTACAATAATTCGTTAACAGAAATTATTGTCGGGTCGTCAGAGGGGGTTAAAGGGAATTTTCATTTCCAAAATTACTTCAAAAATCGAATATAACTTGGCACGCATCATAGTAGGGTGCAAAATCTTCATTTCCATCTGAATAACAATAATTCGTCAACAGAACTCATTGTCGGGTCGTCAGAGGGGGTAAAGAGGGATTTTTCATTATCAAATTGACTTCAAAAATTAAATATGACTTGGCACGCAACATGGTGGGGTGCAGACTATTCATTTCCATCTGAATAACAATAATTCGTCAACAGATATCATTGTCGTGTCGTCAGAGGGGGGGTATAGAGGAATTTTTCATTTTCAAAATTACCTCAAAATCATATATGACTTGGGACTTGGCACGCATCATAGTAGGGTGCCAAATATCCATGTCCATCTGAAAATCAATAATTCGTTGACAGAAATCATTGTAGTGTGGTCAGAGGGGGTTAAAGGGAATTTTCATTTTCAAAATTACTTCAAAAATCGAATATAACTTGGCACGCATCATAGTAGGGTGCAAAATCTTCATTTCCATCTGAATAACAATAATTCGTCAACAGAAATCATTGTCGGGTCGTCAGAGGCGGTATAGAGGGATTTTTCATTATCAAAATGACTTCAAAAATCAAATATGACTTGGCACGCATCATGGTGGGGTAAAGAATATCCATTTCCATCTCAATAACAATGATTTGTCAACAGAAATCATTGTCGGGTCGTCAGAGGGGGTATAGAGGGATTTTTCATTTTCAAAATTACCTCAAAATCAAATATGACTTGGCACGCATCATGGTGGGGTGCAGAATATCCATTTCCATCTGAATAACAATAGTTCGTCAACAGATATCATTGTCGGGTCGTTAGAGGGGGTATAGAGGGATTTTTCATATTCAATATATCTTCAAAAATCTAATATGACTTGGCACGCATCATGGTTGGGTGCAAAGCATCCATGTCCATCTGAATAACAATAATTCTTCAATTTAAATCATTGTCGTGTCGTCAGAGGGGGTATAGAGGGATTTTTCATTTTCAAAATTACCTCAAAATCAAATATGACTTGGCACGCATCTTGGTGGGGTGCATTGTATTCATGTCCATTTGAATAACAATAATTCATTAACAGAAATCATTGTCGGGTCGTCAGAGGGGCTATAGAGGGATTTTTCATTATCAAAATGACTTCAAAAATTATTCATGACATGGCACGCAACATGGTGGGGTGCAGACTATTCATTTCCATCTGAATAACAATAATCCGTCAACAGGAATCATTGTCGGGTCGTCAGAGGAAGTATAGAGGGATATTTCATTATCAAAATGAATTCAAAAATTAAATATGACTTGGCACGCAACATGGTGGGGTGCAGACTATTCATTTCCATCTGAATAACAATAATTCGTCATCAGATATCATTGTCGTGTCGTCAGAGGGGGGGTATAGAGGAATTTTTCATTTTCAAAATTACCTCAAAATCATATATGACTTGGGACTTGGCACGCATCATAGTGGGGTGCCAAATATCCATGTCCATCTGAAAATCAATAATTCGTTGACAGAAATCATTGTAGTGTGGTCAGAGGGGGTTAAAGGGAATTTTCATTTTCAAAATTACTTCAAAAATCGAATATAACTTGGCACGCATCATAGTAGGGTGCAAAATCTTCATTTCCATCTGAATAACAATAATTCGTCAACAGAAATCATTGTCGGGTCGTCAGAGGCGGTATAGAGGGATTTTTCATTATCAAAATGACTTCAAAAATCAAATATGACTTGGCACGCATCATGGTGGGGTACAGAATATCCATTTCCATCTCAATAACAATGATTTGTCAACAGAAATCATTGTCGGGTCGTCAGAGGGGGTATAGAGGGATTTTTCATTTTCAAAATTACCTCAAAATCAAATATGACTTGGCACGCATCATGGTGGGGTGCAGAATATCCATTTCCATCTGAATAATAATAGTTCGTCAACAGATATCATTGTCGGGTCGTTAGAGGGGGTATAGAGGGATTTTTCATATTCAATATATCTTCAAAAATCTAATATGACTTGGCACGCATCATGGTTGGGTGCAAAGCATCCATGTCCATCTGAATAACAATAATTCTTCAATTTAAATCATTGTCGTGTCGTCAGAGGGGGTATAGAGGGATTTTTCATTTTCAAAATTACCTCAAAATCAAATATGACTTGGCACGCATCATGGTGGGGTGCAGAATATCCATTTCTATCTGAATAACAATAATTGGTCGATAGCAATCATTTTCGGGTCGTTAGAGGGGGTATAGAGGGATTTTTCATTTTCAAAATTACTTCAAAAATCTAATATGACTTGGCACGCATCATGGTGGGGTGCAAAGTATCCATGTCCATCTGAATAACAATAATTCGTCAACATAAATCATTGTCGTGTCGTCAGAGGAGGTATAGAGGGATTTTTCATTTTCAAAATTACTTCAAAAATCAAATATGACTTGGCACGTATCATGGTGGAGTGCATAATATACATTTTCATCTAAATTACAATAATTCGTTAACAGAAATTATTGTCGGGTCGTCAGAGGGGGTTAAAGGGAATTTTCATTTTCAAAATTACTTCAAAAATCGAATATAACTTGGCACGCATCATAGTAGGGTGCAAAATCTTCATTTCCATCTGAATAACAATAATTCGTCAACAGAACTCATTGTCGGGTCGTCAGAGGGGGTAAAGAGGGATTTTTCATTATCAAATTGACTTCAAAAATCAAATATGACTTGGCACGCATCATGGTGGGTTACAGAATATCCATTTTCATCTCAATAACAATTATTTGTCAACAGAAATCATTGTCGGGTCGTCAGAGGGGGTATAGAGGGATTTTTCATTTTCAAAATCACCTCAAAATCAAATATGACTTGGCACGCATCATGGTTGGGTGCAGAATATTCATTTCCATCTGAATAACAACAAGTCGTCAACAGAAATCATTGACGGGTCGTTGGAGGGGGTAAAGAGGGATTTTTCATTTTCAATATATCTTCAAAAATCTAATATGACTTGGCACGCATCATGGTGGGGTGCAGAATATCCATTTCTATCTGAATAACAATAATTTGTCAACAGAAATAATTGTCGGGTCGTTAGAGGAGGTATAGAGGGATTTTTCATTTTCAATATATCTTCAAAAATCTAATATGACTTGGCATGCATCATGGTTGGGTGCAAAGCATCCATGTCCATCTGAATATCAATAATTCGCCAACAGAAATAATTGTCGGGTCGTCAGAGGGGGTATAGAGGGATTTTTCATTATCAAAATGACTTCAATAATCAAATATGACTTGGCACGCATTATAGTAGGGTGCAGAATGTCCATTTCCATCTGAATACCAAGAATTCGTCAACGGAAATCAATGTCAGGTCGTTAGAGGTGGTATAGAGGGATTTCTCATTTTAAATATTTCTTCAAAAATCTAATATGACTTAGCACGCATATCGGTGGGGTGCAGAATATCCATTTCCATCTGAATAACAAAAATTCGTCAACAGAAATCATTGACGGGTCGTTAGAGGGGGTATAGAGGGATTTTTCATTATCAAAATGGTTTCAAAAATCAAATATGACTTGGCAAGCATCATGGTGGGTTGCAGAATATCCATTTCCATCTGAATAACAATAATTCGTCGACATAAATCAATGTCGTGTCGTCAGAGGGGGTATAGAGGGATTTTTCAATTTCAAAATTACAACAAAATCAAATATGACTTGGCACGCATCATGGTGGGGTGCAAAGTATCCATGTCCATCTAAATGATGATAATTCGTCAACATAAATCATTGTCGTGTCGTCAGAGGGGGTATAGAGGAATTTTTCATTTTCAAAATTACCTCAAAATCAAATATGACTTGGCACGCATCATGGTGGGGTGCAGAATATTCATTTCCATCTGAATAACAATAATTCGTCAACAGAAATCATTGACGGGTCGTTGGAGGGGGTAAAGAGAGATTTTTCATTTTCAAAATTACCTCAAAATCAAATATGACTTGGCACGCATCATAGTAGGGTGCCAAATATCCATGTCCATCTAAATAACAATAATTCGTTAACAGAAATCATTGTCGGGTCGTCAGAGGTGGTATAGAGGGATTTCTCATTTTCAAAATTACTTCAAAAATCAAATATGAGTTGGCACGCATCATGGTGGGGTGCAAAGTATCCATGTCCATCTGAATAACAATAATCCGTCAACAAAAATCATTGTCGTGTCGTCAGAGGGTGTATAGAGAAATTTTTCATTTTCAAAATTACCTCAAAATCAAATATGACTTGGCACGCATCTTGGTGGGGTGCAATGTTTTCATGGCCATCTGAATAACAATAAATCGTCAACAGAAATCATTGTCGGGTCGTCAGAGGGGGTATAGAGGGATTTTTCATTATCAAAATGATTTCAAAAATCAAATATGACTTGGCAAGCATCATGGTGGGGTGCAGAATATCCAAATCTATCTGAATAACAATAATTCTTTAACACGCATCATGGTGGGATGCAAAGTATCCATGTCCATCTGAATAACGATAATTCGTCAACAAAAATCATTGTCGTGTCGTCAGAGGGTGTATAGAGGGATTTTTCATTTTCAAAATTACCTCAAAATCAAATATGACTTGGCACGCATCTTGGTGGGGTGCATTGTATTCATGTCCATTTGAATAACAATAATTCATTAACAGAAATCATTGTCGGGTCGTCAGAGGGGCTATAGAGGGATTTTTCATTATCAAAATGACTTCAAAAATTAATCATGACATGGCACGCAACATGGTGGGGTGCAGACTAATCATTTCCATCTGAATAACAATAATCCGTCAACAGGAATCATTGTCGGGTCGTCAGAGGAAGTATAGAGGGATATTTCATTATCAAAATGAATTCAAAAATTAAATATGACTTGGCACGCAACATGGTGGGGTGCAGACTATTCATTTCCATCTGAATAACAATAATTCGTCAACAGATATCATTGTCGTGTCGTCAGAGGGGGGGTATAGAGGAATTTTTCATTTTCAAAATTACCTCAAAATCATATATGACTTGGGACTTGGCACGCATCATAGTAGGGTGCCAAATATCCATGTCCATCTGAAAATCAATAATTCGTTGACAGAAATCATTGTAGTGTGGTCAGAGGGGGTTAAAGGGAATTTTCATTTTCAAAATTACTTCAAAAATCGAATATAACTTGGCACGCATCATAGTAGGGTGCAAAATCTTCATTTCTATCTGAATAACAATAATTCGTCAACAGAAATCATTGTCGGGTCGTCAGAGGGGGTATAGAGGGATTTTTCATTATAAAATGACTTCAAAAATCAAATATGACTTGGCACGCATCATGGTGGGGTACAGAAAATCCATTTCCATCACAATAACAATAATTTGTTAACAGAAATCATTGTCGGGTCGTCAGAGGGGGTATAGAGGGATTTTTCATTTTCAAAATTACCTCAAAATCAAATATGACTTGGCACGCATCATGGTGGGGTGCAGAATGTCCATGCCCATCTGAATAACAATAATTCGTCAACAGAAATCATTGACGGGTCGTTGGAGGGGGTAAAGAGGGATTTTTCATTTTCAAAATTTCTTCAAAAATCTAGTATGACTTGGAACGCATCATGGTGGGGTGCAGAATATCCATTTTTATCTGAATAACAATAATTTGTCAACAGAAATCATTGTCGGGTCGTTAGAGGGGGTATACAGGGATTTTTCAATTTCAATATATCTTCAAAAATCTAATATGACTTGGCACGCATCATGGTTGGGTGCAAAGCATCCATGTCCATCTGAATAACAATAATTCGTCAACAGAAATAATTGTCGGGTCGTCAGAGAGGGTATAGAGGGATTTTTCATTATCAAAATGACTTCAATAATCAAATATGACTTGGCACGCATTATAGTAGGGTGCAGAATATCAATTTCCATGTGAATACCAAGAATTCGTCAACGGAAATCAATGTCAGGTCGTTAGAGGTGGTATAGAGGGATTTCTCATTTTCAATATTTCTTCAAAAATCTAATATGACTTGGCACGCATATTGGTGGGGTGCAGAATATCCATTTCCATCTGAATAACAATAATTCGTCAACAGAAATCATTGACGGGTCGTTGGAGGGGGTATAGAGGAAATTTTCATTTTCAAAATTTCTTCAAAAATCTAATATGACTTGGCACGCATCATGGTGGGTTGCAGAATATCCATTTCTATCTGAATAACAATAATTTGTCGACAGCAATCATTTTCGGGTCGTTAGAGGGGGTATAGAGGGATTTTTCATTTTCAAAATTACTTCAAAAATTTAATATGACTTGGCACGCATCATACTGGGGTGCAAAGAATACATATATATATAAATAACAATAATTCGTCAACAGAAGTCATTGTCGGGTCGTTAGAGGGGGTATAGAGGGATTTTTCATTATCAAAATGACTTCAAAAATCAAATATGACTTGGCACGCATCATGGAGGGGTACAGAATATCCATTTTCATCTCAATAACAATAATTTGTCAACAGAAATCATTGTCGGGTCGTCAGAGGGGGTATAGAGGGATTTTTCATTTTCAAAATGACTTCAAAAATCTAATATGACTTGGCACGCATCATGGTGGGGTGCAGAATATCCATTTCCATCCGAATAACAATAATTCATCAACAGAAATCATTGTCTAGTCGTAAGAGGGGGTATAGAGGGATATTTCATTTTCAAAATTACTTCAAAAATCAAATATGACTTGGCACGTATCATGGTGGAGTGCATAATATACATTTTCATCTAAATTACTATAATTCGTTAACAGAAATTATTGTCAGGTCGTCAGAGGGGGTTAAAGGGAATTTTCATTTTCAAAATTACTTCAAAAATCGAATATAACTTTTCACGCATCATAGTAGGGTGCAAAATCTTCATTTCCATCTGAATAACAATAATTCGTCAACAGAACTCATTGTCGGGTCGTCAGAGGGGGTATAGAGGGATTTTTCATTATCAAATTGACTTCTAAAATCAAATATGACTTGGCACGCATCATGGTGGGGTACAGAATATCCATTTCCATCACAATAACAATAATTTAACAACAGAAATCATTGTCGGGTCGTCAGAGGGGGTATAGAGGGATTTTTCATTTTCAAAATCACCTCAAAATCAAATATGAATTGGCACGCATCATGGTGGGATGCAGAATATCCATTTCCATCTGAATAACAATAATTCGTCAACAGAAATCATTGACGGGTCGTTGGAGGGGGTAAAGAGAGATTTTTCATTTTCAAAATTTCTTCAAAAATCTAATATGACTTGGTACGCATCATGGTGGGGTGCAGAATATCAATTTCTATCTGAATAACAATAATTTGTCAACAGAAATCATTGTCGGGTCGTTAGAGGGGGTATAGAGCGATTTTTCATTTTCAATATATCTTCAAAAATCTAATATGACTTGGCATGCATCATGGTTGGGTGCAAAGCATCCATGTCCATCTGAATAACAATAATTCGTCAACAGAAATAATTGTCGGATCGTCAGAGGGGGTATAGAGGGATTTTTCATTATCAAAATGACTTCAATAATCAAATATGACTTGGCACGCATTATAGTAGGGTGCAGAATATCCATTTCCATCTGAATACCAAGAATTCGTCAACGGAAATCAATGTCAGGTCGTTAGAGGTGGTATAGAGGGATTTCTCATTTTCAATATTTCTTCAAAAATCTAATATGACTTAGCACGCATATCGGTGGGGTGCAGAATATCCATTTCCATCTGAATAACAATAATTCGTCAACAGAAATCATTGACGTGTCGTTGGAGGGGGTATAGAGGAATTTTCATTTTCAAAATTTCTTCAAAAATCTAATATGACTTGGCACGCATCATGGTGTGGTGCAGAATATCCATATCCATCTGAATAACAATAATTCGTCAACAGAAATCATTGACGGGTCGTTAGAGGGGGTATAGAGGGATTTTTCATTATCAAAATGGTTTCAAAAATCAAATATGACTTGGCAAGCATCATGGTGGGTTGCAGAATATCCATTTCCATCTAAATAACAGTAATTCGTCGACATAAATCAATGTTGTGTCGTCAGAGGGGGTATAGAGGGATTTTTCAATTTCAAAATTACTACAAAATCAAATATGACTTGGCACGCATCATGGTGGGGTGCAAAGTATTCATGTCCATCTGAATCACAATAATTCGTTAACAGAAATCATTGTCGTGTGGTCAGAGGGGTTATGGAGGGATTTTTCATTTTCAAAATTACCTCAAAATCAAATATGACTTGGCCCGCAACATGGTGTGGTGCAAAGTATCCATCTCCATCTGAATAACAATAATTTGTTAACAGAAATCATTGTCGGGTAGTCAGAGGGGGTATAGAGGGATTTTTCATTATCAAAATGGTTTCAAAAATCAAATATGACTTGGCAAGCATCATGGTGGGTTGCAGTTTATCCATTTCCATCTGAATAACAATAATTCGTCGACATAAATCATTGTCGTGTCGTCAGAGGAGGTATAGAGGTATTTTTCATTTTCAAAATTACTTCAAATATCTAATATAACTTGGCACGCATCATGGTGGGGTGCAAAGTATCCATGTCCATCTAAATGATGATAATTCGTCAACATAAATCATTGTCGTGTCGTCAGAGGGGGTATAGAGGAATTTTTCATTTTCAAAATTACCTCAAAATCAAATATGACTTGGCACGCATCATGGTGGGGTGCAGAATATTCATTTCCATCTGAATAACAATAATTCGTCAACAGAAATCATTGACGGGTCGTTGGAGGGGGTAAAGAGAGATTTTTCATTTTCAAAATTACCTCAAAATCAAATATGACTTGGCACGCATCATAGTAGGGTGCCAAATATCCATGTCCATCTAAATAACAATAATTCGTTAACAGAAATCATTGTCGGGTCGTCAGAGGTGGTATAGAGGGATTTCTCATTTTCAAAATTACTTCAAAAATCAAATATGAGTTGGCACGCATCATGGTGGGGTGCAAAGTATCCATGTCCATCTGAATAACAATAATCCGTCAACAAAAATCATTGTCGTGTCGTCAGAGGGTGTATAGAGAAATTTTTCATTTTCAAAATTACCTCAAAATCAAATATGACTTGGCACGCATCTTGGTGGGGTGCAATGTTTTCATGGCCATCTGAATAACAATAAATCGTCAACAGAAATCATTGTCGGGTCGTCAGAGGGGGTATAGAGGGATTTTTCATTATCAAAATGATTTCAAAAATCAAATATGACTTGGCAAGCGTCATGGTGGGGTGCAGAATATCCAAATCTATCTGAATAACAATAATTCTTTAACACGCATCATGGTGGGATGCAAAGTATCCATGTCCATCTGAATAACGATAATTCGTCAACAAAAATCATTGTCGTGTCGTCAGAGGGTGTATAGAGGGATTTTTCATTTTCAAAATTACCTCAAAATCAAATATGACTTGGCACGCATCTTGGTGGGGTGCATTATATTCATGTCCATTTGAATAACAATAATTCATTAACAGAAATCATTGTCGGGTCGTCAGAGGGGCTATAGAGGGATTTTTCATTATCAAAATGACTTCAAAAATTAATCATGACATGGCACGCAACATGGTGGGGTGCAGACTATTCATTTCCATCTGAATAACAATAATCCGTCAACAGGAATCATTGTCGGGTCGTCAGAGGAAGTATAGAGGGATATTTCATTATCAAAATGAATTCAAAAATTAAATATGACTTGGCACGCAACATGGTGGGGTGCAGACTATTCATTTCCATCTGAATAACAATAATTCGTCAACAGATATCATTGTCGTGTCGTCAGAGGAGGGGTATAGAGGAATTTTTCATTTTCAAAATTACCTCAAAATCATATATGACTTGGGACTTGGCACGCATCATAGTAGGGTGCCAAATATCCATGTCCATCTGAAAATCAATAATTCGTTGACAGAAATCATTGTAGTGTGGTCAGAGGGGGTTAAAGGGAATTTTCATTTTCAAAATTACTTCAAAAATCGAATATAACTTGGCACGCATCATAGTAGGGTGCAAAATCTTCATTTCAATCTGAATAACAATAATTCGTCAACAGAAATCATTGTCGGGTCGTCAGAGGGGGTATAGAGGGATTTTTCATTATAAAATGACTTCAAAAATCAAATATGACTTGGCACGCATCATGGTGGGGTACAGAAAATCCATTTCCATCACAATAACAATAATTTGTTAACAGAAATCATTGTCGGGTCGTCAGAGGGGGTATAGAGGGATTTTTCATTTTCAAAATTACCTCAAAATCAAATATGACTTGGCACGCATCATGGTGGGGTGCAGAATGTCCATGCCCATCTGAATAACAATAATTCGTCAACAGAAATCATTGACGGGTCGTTGGAGGGGGTAAAGAGGGATTTTTCATTTTCAAAATTTCTTCAAAAATCTAATATGACTTGGAACGCATCATGGTGGGGTGCAGAATATCCATTTTTATCTGAATAACAATAATTTGTCAACAGAAATCATTGTCGGGTCGTTAGAGGGGGTATACAGGGATTTTTCAATTTCAATATATCTTCAAAAATCTAATATGACTTGGCACGCATCATGGTTGGGTGCAAAGCATCCATGTCCATCTGAATAACAATAATTCGTCAACAGAAATAATTGTCGGGTCGTCAGAGAGGGTATAGAGGGATTTTTCATTATCAAAATGACTTCAATAATCAAATATGACTTGGCACGCATTATAGTAGGGTGCAGAATATCAATTTCCATGTGAATACCAAGAATTCGTCAACGGAAATCAATGTCAGGTCGTTAGAGGTGGTATAGAGGGATTTCTCATTTTCAATATTTCTTCAAAAATCTAATATGACTTGGCACGCATATTGGTGGGGTGCAGAATATCCATTTCCATCTGAATAACAATAATTCGTCAACAGAAATCATTGACGGGTCGTTGGAGGGGGTATAGAGGAAATTTTCATTTTCAAAATTTCTTCAAAAATCTAATATGACTTGGCACGCATCATGGTGGGTTGCAGAATATCCATTTCTATCTGAATAACAATAATTTGTCGACAGCAATCATTTTCGGGTCGTTAGAGGGGGTATAGAGGGATTTTTCATTTTCAAAATTACTTCAAAAATTTAATATGACTTGGCACGCATCATACTGGGGTGCAAAGAATACATATATATAAATAACAATAATTCGTCAACAGAAGTCATTGTCGGGTCGTTAGAGGGGGTATAGAGGGATTTTTCATTATCAAAATGACTTCAAAAATCAAATATGACTTGGCACGCATCATGGAGGGGTACAGAATATCCATTTTCATCTCAATAACAATAATTTGTCAACAGAAATCATTGTCGGGTCGTCAGAGGGGGTATAGAGGGATTTTTCATTTTCAAAATGACTTCAAAAATCTAATATGACTTGGCACGCATCATGGTGGGGTGCAGAATATCCATTTCCATCCGAATAACAATAATTCATCAACAGAAATCATTGTCTAGTCGTAAGAGGGGGTATAGAGGGATATTTCATTTTCAAAATTACTTCAAAAATCAAATATGACTTGGCACGTATCATGGTGGAGTGCATAATATACATTTTCATCTAAATTACAATAATTCGTTAACAGAAATTATTGTCAGGTCGTCAGAGGGGGTTAAAGGGAATTTTCATTTTCAAAATTACTTCAAAAATCGAATATAACTTTTCACGCATCATAGTGGGGTGCAAAATCTTCATTTCCATCTGAATAACAATAATTCGTCAACAGAACTCATTGTCGGGTCGTCAGAGGGGGTATAGAGGGATTTTTCATTATCAAATTGACTTCTAAAATCAAATATGACTTGGCACGCATCATGGTGGGGTACAGAATATCCATTTCCATCACAATAACAATAATTTAACAACAGAAATCATTGTCGGGTCGTCAGAGGGGGTATAGAGGGATTTTTCATTTTCAAAATCACCTCAAAATCAAATATGAATTGGCACGCATCATGGTGGGATGCAGAATATCCATTTCCATCTGAATAACAATAATTCGTCAACAGAAATCATTGACGGGTCGTTGGAGGGGGTAAAGAGAGATTTTTCATTTTCAAAATTTCTTCAAAAATCTAATATGACTTGGTACGCATCATGGTGGGGTGCAGAATATCAATTTCTATCTGAATAACAATAATTTGTCAACAGAAATCATTGTCGGGTCGTTAGAGGGGGTATAGAGCGATTTTTCATTTTCAATATATCTTCAAAAATCTAATATGACTTGGCATGCATCATGGTTGGGTGCAAAGCATCCATGTCCATCTGAATAACAATAATTCGTCAACAGAAATAATTGTCGGATCGTCAGAGGGGGTATAGAGGGATTTTTCATTATCAAAATGACTTCAATAATCAAATATGACTTGGCACGCATTATAGTAGGGTGCAGAATATCCATTTCCATCTGAATACCAAGAATTCGTCAACGGAAATCAATGTCAGGTCGTTAGAGGTGGTATAGAGGGATTTCTCATTTTCAATATTTCTTCAAAAATCTAATATGACTTAGCACGCATATCGGTGGGGTGCAGAATATCCATTTCCATCTGAATAACAATAATTCGTCAACAGAAATCATTGACGTGTCGTTGGAGGGGGTATAGAGGAATTTTCATTTTCAAAATTTCTTCAAAAATCTAATATGACTTGGCACGCATCATGGTGTGGTGCAGAATATCCATATCCATCTGAATAACAATAATTCGTCAACAGAAATCATTGACGGATCGTTAGAGGGGGTATAGAGGGATTTTTCATTATCAAAATGGTTTCAAAAATCAAATATGACTTGGCAAGCATCATGGTGGGTTGCAGAATATCCATTTCCATCTAAATAACAGTAATTCGTCGACATAAATCAATGTTGTGTCGTCAGAGGGGGTATAGAGGGATTTTTCAATTTCAAAATTACTACAAAATCAAATATGACTTGGCACGCATCATGGTGGGGTGCAAAGTATTCATGTCCATCTGAATCACAATAATTCGTTAACAGAAATCATTGTCGTGTGGTCAGAGGGGTTATGGAGGGATTTTTCATTTTCAAAATTACCTCAAAATCAAATATGACTTGGCCCGCAACATGGTGTGGTGCAAAGTATCCATCTCCATCTGAATAACAATAATTTGTTAACAGAAATCATTGTCGGGTCGTCAGAGGGGGTATAGAGGGATTTTTCATTATCAAAATGGTTTCAAAAATCAAATATGACTTGGCAAGCATCATGGTGGGTTGCAGTTTATCCATTTCCATCTGAATAACAATAATTCTTCGACATAAATCATTGTCGTGTCGTCAGAGGAGGTATAGAGGTATTTTTCATTTTCAAAATTACTTCAAATATCTAATATAACTTGGCACGCATCATGGTGGGGTGCAAAGTATCCATGTCCATCTAAATGATGATAATTCGTCAACATAAATCATTGTCGTGTCGTCAGAGGGGGTATAGAGGAATTTTTCATTTTCAAAATTACCTCAAAATCAAATATGACTTGGCACGCATCATGGTGGGGTGCAGAATATTCATTTCCATCTGAATAACAATAATTCGTCAACAGAAATCATTGACGGGTCGTTGGAGGGGGTAAAGAGGGATTTTTCATTTTCAAAATTACCTCAAAATCAAATATGACTTGGCACGCATCATAGTAGGGTGCCAAATATCCATGTCCATCTAAATAACAATAATTCGTTAACAGAAATCATTGTCGGGTCGTCAGAGGTGGTATAGAGGGATTTCTCATTTTCAAAATTACTTCAAAAATCAAATATGAGTTGGCACGCATCATGGTGGGGTGCAAAGTATCCATGTCCATCTGAATAACAATAATCCGTCAACAAAAATCATTGTCGTGTCGTCAGAGGGTGTATAGAGGAATTTTTCATTTTCAAAATTACCTCAAAATCAAATATGACTTGGCACGCATCTTGGTGGGGTGCAATGTTTTCATGGCCATCTGAATAACAATAAATCGTCAACAGAAATCATTGTCGGGTCGTCAGAGGGGGTATAGAGGGATTTTTCATTATCAAAATGATTTCAAAAATCAAATATGACTTGGCAAGCATCATGGTGGGGTGCAGAATATCCAAATCTATCTGAATAACAATAATTCTTTAACACGCATCATGGTGGGATGCAAAGTATCCATGTCCATCTGAATAACGATAATTCGTCAACAAAAATCATTGTCGTGTCGTCAGAGGGTGTATAGAGGGATTTTTCATTTTCAAAATTACCTCAAAATCAAATATGACTTGGCACGCATCTTGGTGGGGTGCATTGTATTCATGTCCATTTGAATAACAATAATTCATTAACAGAAATCATTGTCGGGTCGTCAGAGGGGCTATAGAGGGATTTTTCATTATCAAAATGACTTCAAAAATTAATCATGACATGGCACGCAACATGGTGGGGTGCAGACTATTCATTTCCATCTGAATAACAATAATCCGTCAACAGGAATCATTGTCGGGTCGTCAGAGGAAGTATAGAGGGATATTTCATTATCAAAATGAATTCAAAAATTAAATATGACTTGGCACGCAACATGGTGGGGTGCAGACTATTCATTTCCATCTGAATAACAATAATTCGTCAACAGATATCATTGTCGTGTCGTCAGAGGGGGGGTATAGAGGAATTTTTCATTTTCAAAATTACCTCAAAATCATATATGACTTGGGACTTGGCACGCATCATAGTAGGGTGCCAAATATCCATGTCCATCTGAAAATCAATAATTCGTTGACAGAAATCATTGTAGTGTGGTCAGAGGTGGTTAAAGGGAATTTTCATTTTCAAAATTACTTCAAAAATCGAATATAACTTGGCACGCATCATAGTAGGGTGCAAAATCTTCATTTCTATCTGAATAACAATAATTCGTCAACAGAAATCATTGTCGGGTCGTCAGAGGGGGTATAGAGGGATTTTTCATTATAAAATGACTTCAAAAATCAAATATGACTTGGCACGCATCATGGTGGGGTACAGAAAATCCATTTCCATCACAATAACAATAATTTGTTAACAGAAATCATTGTCGGGTCGTCAGAGGGGGTATAGAGGGATTTTTCATTTTCAAAATTACCTCAAAATCAAATATGACTTGGCACGCATCATGGTGGGGTGCAGAATGTCCATGCCCATCTGAATAACTATAATTCGTCAACAGAAATCATTGACGGGTCGTTGGAGGGGGTAAAGAGGGATTTTTCATTTTCAAAATTTCTTCAAAAATCTAATATGACTTGGAACGCATCATGGTGGGGTGCAGAATATCCATTTTTATCTGAATAACAATAATTTGTCAACAGAAATCATTGTCGGGTCGTTAGAGGGGGTATACAGGGATTTTTCAATTTCAATATATCTTCAAAAATCTAATATGACTTGGCACGCATCATGGTTGGGTGCAAAGCATCCATGTCCATCTGAATAACAATAATTCGTCAACAGAAATAATTGTCGGGTCGTCAGAGAGGGTATAGAGGGATTTTTCATTATCAAAATGACTTCAATAATCAAATATGACTTGGCACGCATTATAGTAGGGTGCAGAATATCAATTTCCATGTGAATACCAAGAATTCGTCAACGGAAATCAATGTCAGGTCGTTAGAGGTGGTATAGAGGGATTTCTCATTTTCAATATTTCTTCAAAAATCTAATATGACTTGGCACGCATATTGGTGGGGTGCAGAATATCCATTTCCATCTGAATAACAATAATTCGTCAACAGAAATCATTGACGGGTCGTTGGAGGGGGTAAAGAGGAAATTTTCATTTTCAAAATTTCTTCAAAAATCTAATATGACTTGGCACGCATCATGGTGGGTTGCAGAATATCCATTTCTATCTGAATAACAATAATTTGTCGACAGCAATCATTTTCGGGTCGTTAGAGGGGGTATAGAGAGATTTTTCATTTTCAAAATTACTTCAAAAATTTAATATGACTTGGCACGCATCATACTGGGGTGCAAAGAATACATATATATAAATAACAATAATTCGTCAACAGAAGTCATTGTCGGGTCGTTAGAGGGGGTATAGAGGGATTTTTCATTATCAAAATGACTTCAAAAATCAAATATGACTTGGCACGCATCATGGAGGGGTACAGAATATCCATTTTCATCTCAATAACAATAATTTGTCAACAGAAATCATTGTCGGGTCGTCAGAGGGGGTATAGAGGGATTTTTCATTTTCAAAATGACTTCAAAAATCTAATATGACTTGGCACGCATCATGGTGGGGTGCAGAATATCCATTTCCATCCGAATAACAATAATTCATCAACAGAAATCATTGTCTAGTCGTTAGAGGGGGTATAGAGGGATATTTCATTTTCAAAATTACTTCAAAAATCAAATATGACTTGGCACGTATCATGGTGGAGTGCATAATATACATTTTCATCTAAATTACAATAATTCGTTAACAGAAATTATTGTCAGGTCGTCAGAGGGGGTTAAAGGGAATTTTCATTTTCAAAATTACTTCAAATATCGAATATAACTTTTCACGCATCATAGTAGGGTGCAAAATCTTCATTTCCATCTGAATAACAATAATTCGTCAACAGAACTCATTGTCGGGTCGTCAGAGGGGGTATAGAGGGATTTTTCATTATCAAATTGACTTCTAAAATCAAATATGACTTGGCACGCATCATGGTGGGGTACAGAATATCCATTTCCATCACAATAACAATAATTTAACAACAGAAATCATTGTCGGGTCGTCAGAGGGGGTATAGAGGGATTTTTCATTTTCAAAATCACCTCAAAATCAAATATGAATTGGCACGCATCATGGTGGGATGCAGAATATCCATTTCCATCTGAATAACAATAATTCGTCAACAGAAATCATTGACGGGTCGTTGGAGGGGGTAAAGAGAGATTTTTCATTTTCAAAATTTCTTCAAAAATCTAATATGACTTGGCACGCATCATGGTGGGGTGCAGAATATCAATTTCTATCTGAATAACAATAATTTGTCAACAGAAATCATTGTCGGGTCGTTAGAGGGGGTATAGAGCGATTTTTCATTTTCAATATATCTTCAAAAATCTAATATGACTTGGCATGCATCATGGTTGGGTGCAAAGCATCCATGTCCATCTGAATAACAATAATTCGTCAACAGAAATAATTGTCGGATCGTCAGAGGGGGTATAGAGGGATTTTTCATTATCAAAATGACTTCAATAATCAAATATGACTTGGCACGCATTATAGTAGGGTGCAGAATATCCATTTCCATCTGAATACCAAGAATTCGTCAACGGAAATCAATGTCAGGTCGTTAGAGGTGGTATAGAGGGATTTCTCATTTTCAATATTTCTTCAAAAATCTAATATAACTTAGCACGCATATTGGTGGGGTGCAGAATATCCATTTCCATCTGAATAACAATAATTCGTCAACAGAAATCATTGACGGGTCGTTGGAGGGGGTATAGAGGGAATTTTCATTTTCAAAATTTCTTCAAAAATCTAATATGACTTGGCACGCATCATGGTGTGGTGCAGAATATCCATATCCATCTGAATAACAATAATTCGTCAACAGAAATCATTGACGGGTCGTTAGAGGGGGTATAGAGGGATTTTTCATTATCAAAATGACTTCAATAATCAATTATGACATGCCTCGCATCATGGTGTGGTGCAGAATATCCATATCCATGTGAATAACAATAATTCGTCAACAGAAATCATTGACGGGTCGTTAGAGGGGGTATAGAGGAATTTTTCATTTTCAAAATTACTTCAAACATGAATATGAGTTGGCACGCATCATGGTGGGGTGCAAAGTATCCATTTCCATCCGAATAACAATAATCCGTCAACAAAAATCATTGTCGTGTCGTCAGAGGGTGTATAGAGAAATTTTTCATTTTCAAAATTACCTCAAAATCAAATATGACTTGGCACGCTTCTTGGTGGGGTGCAATATTTTCATGGCCATCTGAATAACAATAATTCGTTAACAGAAATCATTGTCGGGTCGTCAGAGGGGGTATAGAGGGATTTTTCATTATCAAAATGATTTCAAAAATCAAATATGACTTGGCAAGCATCATGATGGGGTGCAGAATATCCATATCTATCTGAATAACAATAATTCTTCAACAGAAATCATTGTCGTGTCGTCAGAGGGGGTATAGAGGGATGTTTCATTTTCAAAATTACCTCAAAATCAAATATGACTTGGGACTTGGCACGCATCATAGTAGGGTGCCAAATATCCATGTCCATCTGAATAACAATAATTTGATGACAGAAATCATTGTTGGGTCGTCAGAGGGGGTATGGAGGGATTTATCATTTTCAAAATTACTTCAAAAATCAAATATGACTTGGCCCGCAACATGGAGGGGTGCAAAGTATCTATGTCCATCTGAATAACAATAATTCGTGAACAAAAATCATTGTCGTGTCGTCAGAGGGTGTATAGAGTGATTTTTCATTTTCAAAATTACCTCAAAATCAAATATGACTTGGCACGCATCATGGTGGGGTGCAAAGTATCCATGTCCATCTGAATAACAATAATTCGTTAACAGAAATCATTGTCGTGTGGTCAGAGGGGGTTAAAGGGAATTTTTATTTTCAAAATTACTTCAAAAATCGAATATAACTTGGCACGCATCAAAGTAGGGTGCAAAATCTTCATTTTCATCTGAATAACAATAATTCGTCAACAGAAATCATTGTCGGGTCGTCAGAGGGGGTATAGAGGGATTTTTCATTATAAAATGACTTCAAAAATCAAATATGACTTGGCACGCATCATGGTGGGGTACAGAACATCCATTTCCATCACAATAACAATAATTTGTCAACAGAAATAAGTGTCGGGTCGTCAGAGGGGGTATAGAGGGATTTTTCATTTTCAATAATTCTTCAAAAATCTAATATGACTTGGCACGCATCATGGTGGAGTGCAGAATATCCATGTCCATCTGAATAACAATAATTCTTCAATTTTAATCATTGTCGTGTCGTCAGAGGGGGTAAGGAGGTATTTTTCATTTTCAAAATTATTTCAAAAATCTAATATGACTTGGCACGCATCATGGTGGGGTGCAGAATATCCATTGCCATCTGAATAACAATAATTCGTCAACAGAAATCATTGACGGGTCGTTGGAGGGGGTAAAGAGGGATTTTTCTTTTTCAAAATTTCTTCAAAAATCTAATATGACTTGGCACGCATCATGGTGGGGTGCAGAATATCCATTGCCATCTGAATAACAATAATTCGTCAACAGAAATCATTGACGGGTCGTTGGAGGGGGTAAAGAGGGATTTTTCTTTTTCAAAATTTCTTCAAAAATCTAATATGACTTGGCACGCATCATGGTGGGGTGCAAAGTATCCATGTCCATCTGAATAACAATAATTCGTCAACATAAATCATTGTCGTGTCGTCAGAGGAGGTATAGAATGATTTTTCATTTTCAAAATTACTTCAAAAATCAAATATGACTTGGCACGTATCATGGTGGAGTGCATAATATACATTTTCATCTAAATTACAATAATTCGTTAACAGAAATTATTGTCGGGTCGTCAGAGGGGGTTAAAAGGAATTTTCATTTTCAAAATTACTTCAAAAATCGAATATAACTTGGCACGCATCATAGTAGGGTGCAAAATCTTCATTTCCATCTGAATAACAATAATTCGTCAACAGAACTCATTGTCGGGTCGTCAGAGGGGGTATAGAGAGATTTTTCATTTTCAAAATCACCTCCAAATCAAATATGACATGGCACGCATCATGGTGGGATGCAGAATATCCATTTCCATCTTAATAACAATAATTCGTCAACAGAAATCATTGACAGGTCGTTGGAGGGGGTAAAGAGGGAATTTTCATTTTCAAAATTTCTTCAAAAATCTAATATGACTTGGCACGCATCATGGTGTGGTGCAGAATATCCATATCCATCTGAATAACAATAATTCGTCAACAGAAATCATTGACGGGTCGTTAGAGGGGGTATAGAGGGATTTTTCATTCTCAAAATTACTTCAAAATCAAATATGACTTGGCACGTATCATGGTGGAGTGCATAATATCCACTTTCATCTAAATAACAATAATTCGTCTACAGAAATTATTGTCGGGTCGTCAGAGGGGAATAGAGGGATTTTTCATTATCAAACTGACTTCAAAAATCAAATATGACTTATCATGCATCATGGTGGGGTACAGAATATCCATTTCCATCTCAATAACAATAATTTGTCAACAGAAATCATTGTCGGGTCGTCAGAGGGGGTATAGAGTGATTTTTCATTTTCAAAATGACTTCAAAAATCAAATATGACTTGGCACGCATCATGGTGGGGTGCAGAATATCTATTTCCATCTGAATAACAATAATTCGTCAACAGAAATCATTGTCGGGTCGTCAGAGGGGGTATAGAGGGATTTTTCATTATCAAAATGACTTCAAAAATCAAATATGACTTGGCACGCATCATGGTGGGGTACAGAATATCCATTTCCATCTCAATAACAATAATTTGTCAACAGAAATCATTGTCGGGTCGTCAGAGCGGGTATAGAGGGATTTTTCATTTTCAAAATGACTTCAAAAATCAAATATGACTTGGCACGCATCATGGTGGCGTGGAAAGTATCCATGTCAATCTGAATAACAATAATTCGTCAACAGAAATCATTGTCGGGTCGTCAGAGGGGGTATAGAGGGATTTTTCATTATAAAAATGACTTCAAAAATCGAATATGACTTGGCACGCATCATAGTAGGGTGCAGAATATCCATTTCCATCTGAATAACAAGAATTCGTCAACAGAAATCAATGTCGGGTCGTTAGAGGGGGTATAGAGGAATTTTTCATTTTCAAAATTATCTCAAAATCAAATATGACTTAGCACCCATCATGGTGGGGTACAGAATATCCATTTCCATGTTAATAACAATAATTTGTCTACAGAAATCATTGTCGGGTCGTTAGAGGGGGTATAGAGGGATTTTTCATTTTCAATATTTCTTCAAAAATCTAATATGACTTGGCACGCATCATGGTGGGATGCAGAATATCCATTTCCATCTCAATAACAATAATTTGTCAACAGAAAACATTGTCGGGTCGTCAGAGGGGGTATGGAGGGATTTTTCATTTTCAAAATTACTTTAAAAATCTAATATGACTTGGCACGCATCATGGTGGGGTGCAATGTATCCATGTCCATCTGAATAACAATAATTCGTCAATTTAAATCATTGTCGTGTCGTCAGAGGGGGTATAGAGGTAATTTTCATTTTCAAAATTACTTCAAAAATCAAAAAGGAGTTGGCACGCATCATATTGGGGTGCAGAATATCCATGTCTATCTGAATAACAGTAATTCCTTAACAGAAATTATTGTCGTGTCGTCAGAGGGGGTTTAGAGGGATTTTTCATTTTCAAAATTACCTCAAAATCAAATATGACTTTGCACGCATCATGGTGGGGTGCAAAGTATTCATGTTTATCTAACTAACAATGATTCGTTAACAGAAATCATTGTCGTGTCGCCAGAGGGGGTATAGAGGGATTTATCATTTTAAAAATTACCTCAAAATCCAATATAACTTGGCACGCATCATGGTGGGGTGCAAAGTATTTATGTATATCTAACTAACAATAATTCGTTAACAGACATCATTGTCGTGTCGTCAGAGGTGGTGTAGAGGGATTTTTCATTTTCAAAATTACCTCAAAATCAAATATGACTTGGCACGCAACATAGTGGGGTGCAGAATATTAATTTCCATCTGAATAACAATAATTCGTCAATAGAAATCATTGTCGGGTCGTTATAGGGGGTATAGAGTGATTTTTCATTTTCAATATTTCTTCAAAATTCCAATATGACTTGGCACGCATCATGGTGAGATGCAGAATATCCATTTCCATCTGAATAATAATAATTCGTCAACAGAAATCATTGTCGGGTCGTTAGAGGGGATATAGAGGGATTTTTCATTTTCAATATTTCTTCAAAAATCTAATATGACTTGGCACGCATCATGGTGGGGTGCAGAATATTTATTTTCATCTGAATAACAATAATTCGACGACAGAATTCATTGTCGGGTTGTTAGAGGGGGTATAGAGGGATTTTTCATTTTCAAAATTACCTCAAAATCAAATATGACTTGGCACGCAACAAGGTGGGGTGCAGAATATTAATTTCCATCTGAATAACAATAATTCGTCAACAGAAATCATTGTCGGGTCGTTATAGGGGGTATAGAGTGATTTTTTATTTTCAATATTTCTTCAAAAATCCAATATGACTTGGCACGCATCATGATGAGGTGCAGAATATCCATTTTCATCTGAATAACAATAATTCGTCAACAGAAATCATTGTCGTGTCGTCAGAGGGGGTATAGAGGGATTTTTCATTATCAAAATGACTTCAAGAATCAAATATGACTTGGCACGCATCATGGTGGGGTACAGAATATCCAATTCCATCTCAATAACAATAATTTGTCAAAACATAAATCATTGACGGGTCGTCAGAGGGGGTATAGAGGGATTTTTCATTATCAAAATGACTTCAAAAATCAAATATGACTTGGCACGCATCATAGTATGGTGCAGAATAGCCATTTCCATCTGAATAACAGGAATTCGTCAACAAAAATCAATGTCGGGTCGTTAGAGGGGGTATAGAGGAATTTTTCATTTTCAATATTTCTTCAAAAATCTAATATTACTTGGCACGCATCATAGTACGGTGCAAAATCTCCATTTCCATCTGAATAACAATAATTCGTCAACAGAAATCATTGTCGGGTCGTCAGAGGGGGTATAGAGGGATTTTTCATTTTCAAAATGACTTCAAAAATCAAATATGACTTGGCACGTATTATGGTGGAGTGCATAATATCCATTTTCATCTGAATAACAATAATTCGTCAACAGAAATTATTGTCCGGTCGTCAGAGGGGGTTAAAGGGAATTTTCATTTTCAAAATAACTTCAAAGTTCGAATATAACTTGGCACGCATCATAGTAGGGTGCAAAATCTCCATTTCCATCTGAATAACAATAATTCGTCAACAGAAATCATTGTCGTGTCGTCAGAGGGGGTATAGAGGGATTTTTCATTATCAAAATGACTTCAAGAATCAAATATGACTTGGCACGCATCATGGTGGGGTACAGAATATCCATTTCCATCTCAATAACAATAATTTTTCAACAGAAATCATTGTCGGGTCGTCAGAGGGGGTATAGAGGGATTTTTCATTTTCAACATTACCTCAAAATCAAATATGACTTGGCTAGCATCATAGGGGGGAGCAGAATATCCATTTCCATCTAAATAACAATAATTTGTCAACAGAAATCATTATCGGGTTGTCAGAGGGGGTATAGATGGATTTTTCATTTTCAAAATGACTTCAAAAATCAAATATTGACTTGGCACGCATCATAGTATGGTGCAGAATATCCATTTCCATCTGAATAACAGAAATTCGTCAACAGAAATCTATGTCGGGTCGTTAGAGGGGGTAAAGAGGGATTTTTCATTTTCAATATTTCTTCAAAAATCTAATATGACTTGGCACGCATCATGGTGGGATGCAGAATATCCATTTCCATCTCAATAACAATAATTTGTCAACAGAAATCATTGTCGGGTCGTCAGAGGGGGTATGGAGGGATTTTTCATTTTCAAAATTACTTTAAAAATCTAATATGACTTGGCACGCCATCATGGTGGGGTGCAATGTATCCATGTCCATCTGAATAACAATAATTCGTCTATTTAAATCATTGTCGTGTCGTCAGAGGGGGTATAGAGGGATTTTTCATTTTCAAAATTACTTCAAAAATCAAATATGACTTGGCACGTATCATGGTGGAGTGCATAATATCCATTTTCATCTGAATAACAATAATTCGTCAACAGAAATTATTGTCGGGTCGTCAGAGGGGGTTAAAGGGAATTTTCATTTTCAAAATTACTTCAAAGTTCGAATATAACTTGGCACGCATCATAGTAGGGTGCAAAATCTCCATTTCCATCTGAATAACAATATTTCGTCAACAGAAATCATTGTCGGGTCGTCAGAGGGGGTATAGAGGGATTTCTCATTATCAAAATGACTTCAAAAATCAAATATGACTTGGCACGCTTCATAAGAGGGTGCAGAATATCCATTTCCATCTCAATAACAATATTTTGTCAATAGAAATCTTTGTCGTATCGTCAGAGGGGGTATAGAGGGATTTTTCATTTTCAAAATTACCTCAAAATCAAATATGACTTGGCACGCAACATGGTGGGGTGCAGAATATATATTTCCATCTGAATAACAATAATTCGTCTACAGAAATCATTGTCGGGTCGTTAGAGGGGGTATAGAGGGATTTTTCATTTTCCATATTTCTTCAAAAATCTAATATGACTTGGCACGCATCATGGTGGGGTGCAGAATATCCATTTCCATCTGAATAACAATAATTCGTCAACAGAAATCATTGTCGGGTCGTCAGAGGGGGTATAGAGGGATTTTTCATTTTCAAATTTTCTTCAAAAATCTAATATGACTTGGCACTTATCATGGTGGGGTGCAAAGTATCCATGTCCATTTGAATAACAATAATTCTTCAATTTAAATCATTGTCGTGTCGTCAGAGGGGGTATAGAGGTATTTTTCATTTTCAAAATTACTTCAAAAATCTAATATGACTTGGCACGCATCATGGTGGGGTACAGAATATCCATTTCCATCTCAATAACAATAATTTGTCAACAGAAATCATTGTCGGGTCGTCAGAGGGGGTATAGAGGGATTTTTCATTTTCAAAATGACTTCAAAAATCAAATATGACTTGGCACGCATCATGGTGGGGTGCAGAATATCTATTTCCATCTGAATAACAATAATTCGTCAACAGAAATCATTGTCGGGTCGTCAGAGGGGGTATAGAGGGATTTTTCATTATCAAAATGACTTCAAAAATCAAATATGACTTGGCACGCATCATGGTGGGGTACAGAATATCCATTTCCATCTCAATAACAATAATTTGTCAACAGAAATCATTGTCGGGTCGTCAGAGCGGGTATAGAGGGATTTTTCATTTTCAAAATGACTTCAAAAATCAAATATGACTTGGCACGCATCATGGTGGCGTGGAAAGTATCCATGTCAATCTGAATAACAATAATTCGTCAACAGAAATCATTGTCGGGTCGTCAGAGGGGGTATAGAGGGATTTTTCATTATAAAAATGACTTCAAAAATCGAATATGACTTGGCACGCATCATAGTAGGGTGCAGAATATCCATTTCCATCTGAATAACAAGAATTCGTCAACAGAAATCGAAGTCGGGTCGTTAGAGGGGGTATAGAGGAATTTTTCATTTTCAAAATTATCTCAAAATCAAATATGACTTAGCACCCATCATGGTGGGGTACAGAATATCCATTTCCATCTTAATAACTATAATTTGTGAACAGAAATCATTGTCGGGTCGTTAGAGGGGGTATAGAGGGATTTTTCATTTTCAATATTTCTTCAAAAATCTAATATGACTTGGCACGCATCATGGTGGGATGCAGAATATCCATTTCCATCTCAATAACAATAATTTGTCAACAGAAAACATTGTCGGGTCGTCAGAGGGGGTATGGAGGGATTTTTCATTTTCAAAATTACTTTAAAAATCTAATATGACTTGGCACGCATCATGGTGGGGTGCAATGTATCCATGTCCATCTGAATAACAATAATTCGTCAATTTAAATCATTGTCGTGTCGTCAGAGGGGGTATAGAGGTAATTTTCATTTTCAAAATTACTTCAAAAATCAAAAAGGAGTTGGCACGCATCATATTGGGGTGCAGAATATCCATGTCTATCTGAATAACAGTAATTCCTTAACAGAAATTATTGTCGTGTCGTCAGAGGGGGTATAGAGGGATTTTTCATTTTCAAAATTACTTCAAAATCAAATATGACTTTGCACGCATCATGGTGGGGTGCAAAGTATTCATGTTTATCTAACTAACAATGATTCGTTAACAGAAATCATTGTCGTGTCGCCAGAGGGGGTATAGAGGGATTTTTCATTTTAAAAATTACCTCAAAATCCAATATAACTTGGCACGCATCATGGTGGGGTGCAAAGTATTTATGTATATCTAACTAACAATAATTCGTTAACAGACATCATTGTCGTGTCGTCAGAGGTGGTGTAGAGGGATTTTTCATTTTCAAAATTACCTCAAAATCAAATATGACTTGGCACGCAACATAGTGGGGTGCAGAATATTAATTTCCATCTGAATAACAATAATTCGTCAATAGAAATCATTGTCGGGTCGTTATAGGGGGTATAGAGTGATTTTTCATTTTCAATATTTCTTCAAAATTCCAATATGACTTGGCACGCATCATGGTGAGATGCAGAATATCCATTTCCATCTGAATAATAATAATTCGTCAACAGAAATCATTGTCGGGTCGTTAGAGGGGATATAGAGGGATTTTTCATTTTCAATATTTCTTCAAAAATCTAATATGACTTGGCACGCATCATGGTGGGGTGCAGAATATTCATTTTCATCTGAATAACAATAATTCGTCGACAGAATTCATTGTCGGGTTGTTAGAGGGGGTATAGAGGGATTTTTCATTTTCAAAATTACCTCAAAATCAAATATGACTTGGCACGCAACAAGGTGGGGTGCAGAATATTAATTTCCATCTGAATAACAATAATTCGTCAACAGAAATCATTGTCGGGTCGTTATAGGGGGTATAGAGTGATTTTTTATTTTCAATATTTCTTCAAAAATCCAATATGACTTGGCACGCATCATGATGAGGTGCAGAATATCCATTTTCATCTGAATAACAATAATTCGTCAACAGAAATCATTGTCGTGTCGTCAGAGGGGGTATAGAGGGATTTTTCATTATCAAAATGACTTCAAGAATCAAATATGACTTGGCACGCATCATGGTGGGGTACAGAATATCCAATTCCATCTCAATAACAATAATTTGTCAAAACATAAATCATTGTCGGGTCGTCAGAGGGGGTACAGAGGGATTTTTCATTTTCAATATTTCTTCAAAAATCTAATATGACTTGGCACGCATCATGGTGGCGTACAAAATATCCATGTCAATCTGAATAACAATAATTCGTCAACAGAAATCAATGTCGGGTCGTTAGAGGGGGTATAGAGGAATTTTTCATTTTCAATATTTCTTCAAAAATCTAATATTACTTGGCACGCATCATAGTACGGTGCAAAATCTCCATTTCCATCTGAATAACAATAATTCGTCAACAGAAATCATTGTCGGGTCGTCAGAGGGGGTATAGAGGGATTTTTCATTTTCAAAATGACTTCAAAAATCAAATATGACTTGGCACGCATCATGGTGGGGTGCAAAGTATCCATGTCCATCTGAATAACAATAATTCGTCAACATAAATCATTGTCGTGTCGTCAGAGGGGGTATAGAGGGATATTTCATTTTCAAAATTACTTCAAAAATCATATATGACTTGGCACGTTTCATGGTGGAGTGCATAATATCCATTTTCATCTGAATAACAATAATTCGTCAACAGAAATTATTGTCCGGTCGTCAGAGGGGGTTAAAGGGAAATTTCATTTTCAAAATAACTTCAAAGTTCGAATATAACTTGGCACGCATCATAGTAGGGTGAAAAATCTCCATTTCCATCTGAATAACAATAATTCGTCAACAGAAATCATTGTCGTGTCGTCAGAGGGGGTATAGAGGGATTTTTCATTATCAAAATGACTTCAAGAATCAAATATGACTTGGCACGCATCATGGTGGGGTACAGAATATCCAATTCCATCTCAATAACAATAATTTTTCAACAGAAATCATTGTCGGGTCGTCAGAGGGGGTATAGAGGGATTTTTCATTTTCAACATTACCTCAAAATCAAATATGACTTGGCTAGCATCATAGGGGGGAGCAGAATATCCATTTCCATCTAAATAACAATAATTTGTCAACAGAAATCATTATCGGGTTGTCAGAGGGGGTATAGATGGATTTTTCATTTTCAAAATGACTTCAAAAATCAAATATTGACTTGGCACGCATCATAGTATGGTGCAGAATATCCATTTCCATCTGAATAACAGGAATTCGTCAACAGAAATCTATGTCGGGTCGTTAGAGGGGGTAAAGAGGGATTTTTCATTTTCAATATTTCTTCAAAAATCTAATATGACTTGGCACGCATCATGATGGGTAGCAGAATATCCATTTCCATCTAAATAACAATAATTCGTCAATAGAAATCATTGTCGGGTCGTCAGAGGGGGTATAGAGGGATTTTTCATTTTCAAAATTACTTCAAAAATCAAATATGACTTGGCACGTATCATGGTGGAGTGCATAATATCCATTTTCATCTGAATAACAATAATTCGTCAACAGAAATTATTGTCGGGTCGTCAGAGGGGGTTAAAGGGAATTTTCATTTTCAAAATTACTTCAAAGTTCGAATATAACTTGGCACGCATCATAGTAGGGTGCAAAATCTCCATTTCCATCTGAATAACAATAATTCGTCAACAGAAATCATTGTCGGGTCGTCAGAGGGGGTATAGAGGGATTTCTCATTATCAAAATGACTTAAAAAATCAAATATGACTTGGCACGCATCATATTAGGGTGCAGAATATCCATTTCCATCTCAATAACAATACTTTGTCAACAGAAATCATTGACGTGTCGTTGGAGGTGGTATAGAGGGATTTTTCATTTTCAAAATTTTTTCAAAAATCTAATATGACTTAGCACGCATCATGGTGGGGTACAGAATATCCATTTCCATCTTAATAACAATAATTCGTCAACAGAAATCATTGTCGGGTCGTTAGAGGAGGTATAGAGGGAATTTTCATTTTCAATATTTCTTCAAAAATCTAATATGACTTGGCACGCATCATGGTGGGGTGCAGAATATCCATTTCCATCTGAATAACAATAATTAGTCAACAGAAATCATTGTCGGTTCGTCAGAGGGGGTATAGAGGGATATTTCATTTTCAAAATCACCTCAAAATCAAATATGACTTGGCACGCATCATGGTGGGGTGCAGAATATCCATTTCCATCTGAATAACAATAATTCGTCAACAGAAATCATTGTCGGGTCGTTAGAGGAGGTATAGAGGGAATTTTCATTTTCAATATTTCTCCAAAAATCTAATATGACTTGGCACGCATCATGGTGGGGTGCAGAATATCCATTTCCATCTGAATAACAATAATTAGTCAACAGAAATCATTGTCGGTTCGTCAGAGGGGGTATAGAGAGATTTTTCATTATCAAAATGACTTCAAAAATCAAATATGACTTTGCTCGCATCATGGTGGGGTACAGAATATCCATTTCCATCTCAATAACAATAATTTGTCAACAGAAATCATTCTCGGGTCGTCAGAGGGGGTATAGAGGGATTTTTCATTTTCAAAATGACTTCAAAAATCAAATATGACTTGGCACACATCATGGTGGGGTGCAGAATATCCATTTCCATCTGAATAACAATAATTCGTCAGCAGAAATTATTGACGGGTCGTTAGAGGGGGTATAGAGGGATTTTTCATATTCAATATATCTTCAAAAATTTAATATGACTTGGCACGCATCATCGTAGGGTGCAAAGTATCCATGTCCATCTGAATAACAATAATTCACCAACAGGAATCATTGTCGGGTCGTCAGAGGTGGTATAGAGTGATTTTTCCTTTTCAAAATTACCTCAAAATCAAATATGACTTGGCACGCAACATGGTAGGTTGCAGAATATCCATTTCCATCTGAATAACAATAATTCGTCAGCAGAAATCATTGTCGTGTCGTCAGAGGGGGTATAGAGGGATTTTTCATTTTCAAAATTACTTCAAAAATCAAATATGAGTTGGCACGCATCATGGTGGGGTGCAGACTCTTCATTTATATCTGAATAACAATAACTCGTCAACAGAAATCATTGACGGGTCGTTGGAGGGGGTATGGAGGGATTTTTCATTTTCAAAATTTCTTCAAAAATCTAATATGACTTGGCACGCATCATGGTGGGGTGCAGAATATCCATTTCCATCTGTATAATTATAATTCGTCAACAGAAATCATTGTCCTGTCGTCAGAGAGGGTATAGAGGGATTTCTCATTTTCAATATTTCTTCAAAAATCTATTATTACTTGGCACGCATCATGGTGGGGTGCAGAATATCCATATCGATCTGAATAACATTAATTCCACAACAGAAATTTGTGTCGTGTCGTCAGAGGGGGTATAGAGGGATTTTTCATTTTCAAAATTACCTCAAAATCTAATATTACTTTGCACGCATCATGGTGGGGTGCAAAATATCCATATCTATCTGAATAACATTAATTCCTTAACAGAAATTTTTGTCGTGTCGTCAGAGGGGGTATAGAGGGATTTTTCATTTTCAAAATTACCTCAAAATCAAATATGACTTGGCACGCAACACGGTGGGGTGCAGAATATATATTTCCATCTGAATAACAATAATTCGTCTACAGAAATCATTGTCGGGTCGTTAGAGGGGGTATAGAGGCATTTTTCATTTTCAATATTACTTCAAAAATCTAATATGACTTGGCACGCAACACGGTGGGGTGCAGAATATATATTTCCATCTGAATAACAATAATTCGTCAACATAAATCATTGTCGTGTCGTCAGAGGGGGTATAGAGGGATTTTTCATTATCAAAATGACTTCAAAAATCAAATATGACTTGGCACGCATGATAGTAGAGTGCAGAATATATATTTCCATCTGAATAACAAGAATTCGTTAACAGAAATCATTGTCGGGTCGTTAGAGGGGGTATAGAGGGATTTTTCATTTTCAATATTTCTTCAAAAATCTAATATGACTTGGCACGCATCATGGAATGGTACAGTATATCCATTTTCATCACAATAACAATAATTTGTCAACAGAAATCATTGTCGGGTCCTCAGAGGGGGTATAGAGGGATGTTTCATTTTCAAAATGACTTCAAAAATCTAATATGACTTGGCACGCATCATGGTGGGGTGCAGAATATCCATTTCCATCCGAATAACAATAATTCATCAACAGAAATCATTGTCTAGTCGTTAGAGGGGGAATAGAGGGATTTTTCATTTTCAATATATCTTCAAAAATCTAATATGACTTGGCACGTATCATGGTGGGGTGCAGAATATCCATATCTATCTGAATAATAATAATTCCTTAACAGAAATTATTGTTGTGTCGTCAGAGAGGGTATAGAGGGATTTTTCATTTTCAAAATTACCTCAAAATCAAATATGACTTGGCACGCAAGATGGTGGGGTGCAGAATATTCATTTTCATCTGAATAACAATAATTCGTCAACAAAATTCATTCTCGGGTCGTTAGAGGGGGTATAGAGGGATTTTTCATTTTCAATATTTCTTCAAAAATCTAATATTACTTGGCACGCATCATGGTGGGGTGCAGAATATCCATTTCCATCTAAATAACAATAATTCGTCAATAGAAATCATTGTCAGGTCGTCAGAGGGGGTATAGAGGGATTTTTCATTTTCAAAATTACTTCAAAAATCAAATATGACTTGGCACGTATCATGGTGGAGTGCATAATATCCATTTTCATCTGAATAACAATAATTCGTCAACAGAATTTATTGTCGGGTCGTCAGAGGAGGTTAAAGGGAATTTTCATTTTCAAAATTACTTCAAAGTTCGAATATAACTTGGCACGCATCATAGTAGGGTGCAAAATCTCCATTTCCATCTGAATAACAATAATTCGTCAACAGAAATCATTGTCGGGTCGTCAGAGGGGGTATAGAGGGATTTCTCATTATCAAAATGACTTCAAAAATCAAATATGACTTGGCACGCATCATAAGAGGGTGCAGAATATCCATTTCCATCTCAATGACAATAATTTGTCAACAGAAATCTTTGTCGTATCGTCAGAGGGGGTATAGAGGGATTTTTCATTTTCAAAATTACCTCAAAATCAAATATGACTGGCACGCATCATGGTGGGGTGCAGAATATCCATTTCCATCTGAATAACAATATTTTGTCAACAGAAATCATTGACGTGTCGTTGGAGGTGGTATAGAGGGATTTATCATTTTCAAAATTTCTTCAAAAATCTAATATAACTTGGCACGCATCATGGTGGGGTGCAGAATATTCATTTCCATCTCAATAACAATAATTCGTCAACTGAAATCATTGTCGGGTCGTTAGAACGGGTATAGAGGGATTTCTCATTTTCAATATATCTTCATATATCTTGAATGACTTGGCACGCATCATGGTGGGGTGCAGAATATCCATTTCCATCTGAATAACAATAATTTATTAACAGAAATCATTGTCTAGTCGTTAGAGGGGGAATAGAGGGATTTTTCATTTTCAATATATCTTCAAAAATCTAATATGACTTGGCACGCATCATAGTAGGGTGCAAAGCATCCATATATATCTAAATAACAATAATTCGCCAACAGAAAACATTGTCGGGTCGTTAGAGGGGGTATAGAGGGATTTTTCATTTTCAATATTTCTTCAAAAATCCAATATGACTTGGCGCGCATCATGGTGGGGTGCAGAATATCCATTTCCATCTAAATAACAATAATTCGTCAATAGAAATCATTGTCAGGTCGTCAGAGGGGGTATAGAGGGATTTTTCATTTTCAAAATTACTTCAAAAATCAAATATGACTTGGCACGTATCATGGTGGAGTGCATAATATCCATTTTCATCTGAATAACAATAATTCGTCAACAGAATTTATTGTCGGGTCGTCAGAGGAGGTTAAAGGGAATTTTCATTTTCAAAATTACTTCAAAGTTCGAATATAACTTGGCACGCATCATAGTAGGGTGCAAAATCTCCATTTCCATCTGAATAACAATAATTCGTCAACAGAAATCATTGTCGGGTCGTCAGAGGGGGTATAGAGGGATTTCTCATTATCAAAATGACTTCAAAAATCAAATATGACTTGGCACGCATCATAAGAGGGTGCAGAATATCCATTTCCATCTCAATGACAATAATTTGTCAACAGAAATCTTTGTCGTATCGTCAGAGGGGGTATAGAGGGATTTTTCATTTTCAAAATTACCTCAAAATCAAATATGACTGGCACGCATCATGGTGGGGTGCAGAATATCCATTTCCATCTGAATAACAATATTTTGTCAACAGAAATCATTGACGTGTCGTTGGAGGTGGTATAGAGGGATTTATCATTTTCAAAATTTCTTCAAAAATCTAATATAACTTGGCACGCATCATGGTGGGGTGCAGAATATTCATTTCCATCTCAATAACAATAATTCGTCAACTGAAATCATTGTCGGGTCGTTAGAACGGGTATAGAGGGATTTCTCATTTTCAATATATCTTCATATATCTTGAATGACTTGGCACGCATCATGGTGGGGTGCAGAATATCCATTTCCATCTGAATAACAATAATTTATTAACAGAAATCATTGTCTAGTCGTTAGAGGGGGAATAGAGGGATTTTTCATTTTCAATATATCTTCAAAAATCTAATATGACTTGGCACGCATCATGGTGGGGTGCAGAATATCCATATCTATCTGAATAACAATAATTCCTTAACAGAAATTATTGTTGTGTCGTCAGAGAGGGTATAGAGGGATTTTTCATTTTCAAAATTACCTCAAAATCATATATGACTTGGCACGCAACATGGTGGGGTGCAGAATATTCATTTCCATCTGAATAACAATCATTCGTCAACAGAATTCATTGTCGGGTCGTTAGAGGGGGTATAGAGGGATTTTTCATTTTCGATATTTCTTCAAAAATCTAATATTACTTGGCACGCATCATGGTGGGGTGCAAAGTATCCATGTCCATCTGAATAACAATAATTCTTCAACATAAATCATTGTCGTGTCGTCAGAGGGTGTATAGAGGGATTTTTCATTTTCAAAATTACTTCAAAAATCAAATATGACTTGGCACGTATCATGGTGGAGTGCATAATATCAATTTTCATCTGAATAACAATAATTCGTCAAGAGAAATCATTGTCGGGTCGTCAGAGGGGGTATAGAGGGATTTCTCATTATCAAAATGACTTAAAAAATCAAATATGACTTGGCACGCATCATAGTAGGGTCTAGAATATCCATTTCCATCTCAATAGCAATACTTTGTCAACAGAAATCATTGACGTGTCGTTGGAGGTGGTATAGAGGGATTTCTCATTATCAAAATGACTTAAAAAATCAAATATGACTTGGCACGCATCATGGCGGGGTGCACAATATCCATTTCTATCTGACTAACATTAATTCGTCAACATAAATCATTGTCCTGTCGTCAGAGGGGGTATGGAGGGATTTTTCATTTTCAAGATTATCTCAAAATCAAATATGACTTAGCACGCATCATGGTGGGGTACAGAATATCCATTTCCATCTTAATAACAATAATTTGTAAACAGAAGTCATTGTCGGGTCCACAGAGGGGGTATAGAGGGATTTTTCATTTTCAAAATTACCTCAAAATCAAATATGTCTTGGCAGGCATCATGGTGGGGTGCAGAATATCCATTTCTATCTGAATAACAATAATTCGTCAACAGAAATCATTGTCCGTCGTCAGAGGGGGTATAGAGGGATTTTTCATTTTCAAAATTACTTCAAAAATCTAATATGACTTGGCACGCAACATGGTGGGGTGCAGAATATTCATTTCCATCTGAATAACAATAATTCGTCAACAGAAATCATTGTCGGGTCGTTAGAGGGGGTATAGAGGGATTTTTCATTTTCAATATTACTTCAAAAATTTAATATGACTTGGCACGCATCATACTGGGGTGCAAAGAATACATATATTTAAATAACAATAATTCGTCAACAGAAATCATTGTCGGGTCGTTAGAGGGGGTATAGAGGGATTTTTCATTATCAAAATGACTTCAAAAATCAAATATGACTTGGCACGCATCATGGAGGGGTACAGAATATCCATTTTCATCTCAATAACAATAATTTGTCAACAGAAATCATTGTCGGGTCGTCAGAGGGGGTATAAAGGGATTTTTCATTTTCAAAATGACTTCAAAAATCTAATATGACTTGGCACGCATCATGGTGGGGTGCAGAATATCCATTTCCATCCGAATAACAATAATTCATCAACAGAAATCATTGTCTAGTCGTTAGAGGGGGAATAGAGGGATATCTCATTTTCAAAATTCCTTCAAAAATCTAATATGACTTGGCACGCATCATTGTGGGGTGCAGAATATCCATTTCCATCTGAATAATTATAATTCGTCAACAGAAATCATTGTCCTGTCGTCAGAGGGGGTATAGAGGGATTTTTCATTTTCAAAATGACTTCAAAAATCAAATATGACTTGCCACGCATCATAGAGGGGTGCAGAATATCCATTTCCATCTGAATAACAATATTTCGTCATCAGAAATCATTGTCGGGTCGTTAGAGGGGGTATAGAGGGATTTCTCATTTTCAAAATTACTTCAAAAATCAAATATGACTTGGCCCGCATCATAGTAGGGTGCAAAATATTCATTTCCATCTGAATAACAATAATTTGTCAACAGAATTCATTGTTGGGTCATCAGAGGGGGTATAGAGGTATTTTTCATTTTCAAAATTACTTCAAAAATCTGATATGACTTGGCACACATCTTGTGGGGTGCAAAGTATCCATATATATCTAAATAACAATAATTCGTCAACAGAAATCATTGTCGGGTCGTTAGAGGGGGTATAGAGGAATTTTTCATTTTCAAAATTACCTCAAAATCAAATATGACTTGGCACGCATCATGGTGGGGTGCAAAGTATTCATGTATATCTAACTAACACTAATTCGTTAACAGAAATCATTGTCGTGTCGTCAGAGGGGGTATAGAGGGATTTTTCATTATCAAAATGATTCCAAAAATCAAATATGACATGGCACGCATCATGGCGGGGTGCAGAATATCCATTTCTATTTGACTAACATTAATTCGTCAACATAATTCATTGTCCTGTCGTCAGAGGTGGTATGGAGGGATTTTTCATTTTCAGAAATAACGTCAAAAATCTAATATGACTTGGCACGCATCCTGGTGGGGTGCAAAGTATCCATGTCCATCTGAATAACAATAATTCGTCAATTTAAATCATTGTCGTGTCGTCAGAGGTGGTATAAAGGTATTTTTCATTTTAAAAATTACTTCAAAAATCTAATATGACTTGGCACGCATCATAGTAGGGTGCAAAGCATCCATATATATCTAAATAACAATAATTCGCCAACAGAAAACATTGTCGGGTCGTTAGAGGGGGTATAGAGGGATTTTTCATTTTCAATATTTCTTCAAAAATCTAATATTACTTGGCACGCATCATGGTGGGGTGCAGAATATCCATATCAATCTGAATAACAATAAATCCTTGACAGAAATTATTGTCGTGTCGTCAGAGGGAGTATAGAGAATTTTTCATTTTCAAAATTACCTCAAAATCAAATATGACTTGGCACGCATCATGGTGGGGTGAAAAGTATTTATGTATATCTAACTAACAATAATTCGTTAACAGAAATCATTGCCGTGTCGTCAGAGGTGATATAGAGGGATTTTTCATTTTCAAAATTACCTCAAAATCAAATATGACTTGGCACGCAACATGGTGGGGTGCAGAATATCCATTTCCATCCGAATATCATTAATTCGTCAACAGAAATCATTGTCGGGTCGTTAGAGGGGGTATAGAGGGATTTTTCATTTTCAAAATTACCTCAAAATCAAATATGACTTGGCACGCAACATGGTGGGGTGCAGAATATTAATTTCCATCTGAATAACAATAATTCGTCAATAGAAATCATTTTCGGGTCGTTATAGGGGGTATAGAGTGATTTTTCATTTTCAATATTTCTTCAAAAATCCAATATGACTTGGCACGCATCATGGTGAGGTGCAGAATATCCATTTCCATCTGAATAACAATAATTCGTCAACAGAAATCATTGTCGGGTCGTTAGAGGGGGTATAGAGGGATTTTTCATTTTCAAAATTACTTCAAAAATCTAATATGACTTGGCACGCATCATAGTGGGGTGCAAAGTATCCATGTCCATCTGAATAAAAATAATTCGTCAACATAAATCATTGTCGTGTCGTCAGAGGGGGTATAGAGGGATTTTTCATTTTCAAAATTACCTCGAAATCAAATATGACTTGGCACGCAACATGGTGGGGTGCAGAATATTCATTTCGATATGAATAACAACAATTCGTCAATAGATATCATTGTCGGGTCGTTAGAGGGGGTATAGAGGGATTTCTCATTTACAATATTTCTTCAAAAATCCAATATGACTTGGCACGCATCATGGTGGGGTGCAGAATATCCATTTCCATCTGAATAACAATAATTCGTCAACAGAAATCATTGTCGGGTCGTTAGAGGATGTATAGAGGGATTTTTCATTTTCAATATTTCTTCAAAAATCTAATATGACTTGGCACGCATCATGATGGGTAGCAGAATATCCATTTTCATCTCAATGACAATAATTTGTCAACAGAAATCTTTGTCGTATCGTCAGAGGGGGTATAGAGGGATTTTTCATTTTCAAAATTACCTCAAAATCAAATATGACTTGGCACGCATCATGGTGGGGTGCAGAATATCCATTTCCATCTGAATAACAATACTTAGTCAACAGAAATCATTGACGTGTCGTTGGAGGTGGTATAGAGGGATTTATCATTTTCAAAATTTCTTCAAAAATCTAATATAACTTGGCACGCATCATGGTGGGGTGCAGAATATTCATTTCCATCTCAATAACAATAATTCGTCAACTGAAATCATTGTCGGGTCGTTAGAACGGGTATAGAGGGATTTCTCATTTTCAATATATCTTCATATATCTTGTATGACTTGGCACGCATCATGGTGGGGTGCAAAGTATCCATGTCTATCTGAATAACAATAATTCGTCAACAGAAATCATTGTCGGGTCGTCAGAGGGGGTATAGAGGGATTTCTCATTATCAAAATGACTTAAAAAATCAAATATGACTTGGCACGCATCATAGTAGGGTCTAGAATATCCATTTCCATCTCAATAGCAATACTTTGTCAACAGAAATCATTGACGTGTCGTTGGAGGTGGTATAGAGGGATTTCTCATTATCAAAATGACTTAAAAAATCAAATATGACTTGGCACGCATCATAGTAGGGTCTAGAATATCCATTTCCATCTCAATAGCAATACTTTGTCAACAGAAATCATTGACGTGTCGTTGGAGGTGGTATAGAGGGATTTCTCATTATCAAAATGACTTAAAAAATCAAATATGACTTGGCACGCATCATGGTGGGGTACAGAATATCCATTTCCATCTTAATAACAATAATTTGTAAACAGAAGTCATTGTCGGGTCCACAGAGGGGGTATAGAGGGATTTTTCATTTTCAAAATTACCTCAAAATCAAATATGACTTGGCACGCATCATGGTGGGGTGCAGAATATCCATTTCTATCTGAATAACAATAATTCGTCAACAGAAATCATTGTCCGTCGTCAGAGGGGGTATAGAGGGTTTTTTTCATTTTCAAAATTACTTCAAAAATCTAATATGACTTGGCACGCAACATGGTGGGGTGCAGAATATTCATTTCCATCTGAATAACAATAATTCGTCAACAGAAATCATTGTCGGGTCGTTAGAGGGGGTATAGAGGGATTTTTCATTTTCAAAATTACCTCAAAATCAAATATGACTTGGCACGCAACATGGTGGGGTGCAGAATATTAATTTCCATCTGAATAACAATAATTCGTCAATAGAAATCATTGTCGGGTCGTTATAGGGGGTATAGAGTGATTTTTCATTTTCAATATTTCTTCAAAAATCCAATATGACTTGGCACGCATCATGGTGAGGTGCAGAATATCCATTTCCATCTGAATAACAATAATTCGTCAACAGAAATCATTGTCGGGTCGTTAGAGGGGGTATAGAGGGATTTTTCATTTTCAAAATTACTTCAAAAATCTAATATGACTTGGCACGCATCATAGTGGGGTGCAAAGTATCCATGTCCATCTGAATGAAAATAATTCGTCAACATAAATCATTGTCGTGTCGTCAGAGGGGGTATAGAGGGATTTTTCATTTTCAAAATTACCTCGAAATCAAATATGACTTGGCACGCAACATGGTGGGGTGCAGAATATTCATTTCCATCTGAATAACAACAATTCGTCAACAGATATCATTGTCGGGTCGTTAGAGGGGGTATAGAGGGATTTCTCATTTACAATATTTCTTCAAAAATCCAATATGACTTGGCACGCATCATGGTGGGGTGCAGAATATCCATTTCCATCTGAATAACAATAATTCGTCAAAAGAAATCATTGTCGGGTCGTTAGAGGGGGTATAGAGGGATTTTTCATTTTCAATATTTCTTCAAAAATCTAATATGACTTGGCACGCATCATGATGGGTAGCAGAATATCCATTTCCATCTAAATAACAATAATTCGTCAATAGAAATCATTGCCGGGTCGTCAGAGGGGGTATAGAGGGATTTTTCATTTTCAAAATTACTTCAAAAATCAAATATGACTTGGCACGTATCATGGTGGGGTGCAGAATATCCATTTCCATCTGAATAACAATACTTTGTCAACAGAAATCATTGACGTGTCGTTGGAGGTGGTATAGAGGGATTTATCATTTTCAAAATTTCTTCAAAAATCTAATATAACTTGGCACGCATCATGGTGGGGTGCAGAATATTCATAATAACAATAATTCGTCAACAGAAATCATTGTCGGGTCGTTAGAGGGGGTATAGGAGGGATTTTTCATTTTCAATATTACTTCAAAAATTTAATATGACTTGGCACGCATCATACTGGGGTGCAAAGAATACATATATATAAATAACAATAATTCGTCAACAGAAATCATTGTCGGGTCGTTATAGGGGGTATAGAGTGATTTTTCATTTTCAATATTTCTTCAAAAATCCAATATGACTTGGCACGCATCATGGTGAGGTGCAGAATATCCATTACCATCTGAATAACAATAATTCGTCAACAGAAATCATTGTCGGGTCGTTAGAGGGGGTATAGAGGGATTTTTCATTTTCAAAATTACTTCAAAAATCTAATATGACTTGGCACGCATCATAGTGGGGTGCAAAGTATCCATGTCCATCTGAATAAAAATAATTCGTCAACATAAATCATTGTCGTGTCGTCAGAGGGGGTATAGAGGGATTTTTCATTTTCAAAATTACCTCGAAATCAAATATGACTTGGCACGCAACATGGTGGGGTGCAGAATATTCATTTCCATCTGAATAACAACAATTCGTCAACAGATATCATTGTCGGGTCGTTAGAGGGGGTATAGAGGGACTTCTCATTTACAATATTTCTTCAAAAATCCAATATGACTTGGCACGCATCATGGTGGGGTGCAGAATATCCATTTCCATCTGAATAACAATAATTCGTCAAAAGAAATCATTGTCGGGTCGTTAGAGGGGGTATAGAGGGATTTTTCATTTTCAATATTTCTTCAAAAATCTAATATGACTTGGCACGCATCATGATGAGTAGCAGAATATCCATTTCCATCTAAATAACAATAATTCGTCAATAGAAATCATTGTCGGGTCGACAGAGGGGGTATAGAGGGATTTTTCATTTTGAAAATTACTTCAAAAATCTAATATGACTTGGCACGCATCATAGTGGGGTGCAAAGTATCCATGTCCATCTAAATAAAAATAATTCGTCAACACAAATCATTGTCGTGTCGTCAGAGGGGGTATAGAGGGATTTTTCATTTTCAAAATTACCTCGAAATCAAATATGACTTGGCACGCAACATGGTGGGGTGCAGAATATTCATTTCCATCTGAATAACAACAATTCGTCAACAGATATCATTGTCGGGTCGTTAGAGGGGGTATAGAGGGATATTTCATTTTCAATATTTCTTCAAAAATCTAATATGACTTGGCACGCATCATGATGGGTAGCAGAATATCCATTTCCATCTAAATAACAATAATTCGTCAATAGAAATCATTGTCGGGTCGTCAGAGGGGGTATAGAGGGATTTTTCATTTTCAAAATTACTTCAAAAATCAAATATGACTTGGCACGTATCATGGTGGAGTGCATAATATCCATTTTCATCTGAATAACAATAATTCGTCAACAGATATTATTGTCGGGTCGTCAGAGGGGGTTAAAGGGAATTTTCATTTTCAAAATTACTTCAAAGTTCGAATATAACTTGGCACGCATCATAGTAGGGTGCAAAATCTCCATTTCCATCTGAATAACAATAATTCGTCAACAGAAATCATTGTCGGGTCGTCAGAGGGGGTATAGAGGGATTTCTCATTATCAAAATGACTTAAAAAATCAAATATGACTTGGCACGCATCATAGTAGGGTGCAGAATATCCATTTCCATCTCAATAACAATACTTTGTCGACAGAAATCATTGACGTGTCGTTGGAGGTGGTATAGAGCGATTTTTCATTTTCAAAATTTTTTCAAAAATCTAATATGACTTGGCACGCATCATGGCGGGGTGCAGAATATCCATTTCTATCTGACTAACATTAATTCTTCAACATAAATCATTGTCCTGTCGTCAGAGGGGGTATGGAGGGATTTTTTATTTTCAAAATTATCTCAAATTCAAATATGACTTAGCACGCATCATGGTGGGGTACAGAATATCCATTTCCATCTTAATAACAATAATTTGTAAACAGAAGTCATTGTCGGGTCCTCAGAGGGGGTATAGAGGGATTTTTCATTTTTAAAATCACCTCAAAATCAAATATGACTTGGCACGCATCAAGGTGGGGTGCAGAATATCCATTTCCATCTGAATAACAATAATTCGTCAACAGAAATCATTGACGGGTCGTCAGAGGGGGTATAGATGGATTTTTCATTATCAAAATGACTTCAAAAATCAAATATGACTTGGCACGTATCATGGTGGAGTGCATAATATCCATTTTCATCTGAATAACAATAATTCGTCAACAGAAATCATTGTCGGGTCGTCAGAGGGGGTATAGAGGGATTTCTCATTATCAAAATGACTTCAAAAATCAAATATGACTTGGCACGCATCATAAGAGGGTGCAGAATATCCATTTCCATCTCAATAACAATAATTTGTCAACAGAAATCTTTGTCGTATCGTCAGAGGGGGTATAGAGGGATTTTTCATTTTCAAAATTACCTAAAAATCAAATATGACTTGGCACGCATCATGGTGGGGTGCAGAATATCCATTTCCATCTTAATAACAATAATTTGTAAACAGAAATCATTGTCGGGTCCTCAGAGGGGGTATAGAGGGATTTTTCATTTTCAAAATTACCTCAAAATCAAATATGACTTGGCACGCATCATAGTATGGTGCAGAATATCCATTTCCATCTGAATAACAGGAATTCGTCAACAGAAATCTATGTCGGGTCGTTAGAGGGGGTATAGAGGGATTTTTCATTTTCAATATTTCTTCAAAAATCTAATATGACTTGGCACGCATCATGGTGGGATGCAGAATATCCATTTCCATCTCAATAACAATAATTTGTCAACAGAAATCATTGTCGGGTCGTCAGAGGGGGTATGGAGGGATTTTTCATTTTCAAAATTACTTTAAAAATCTAATATGACTTGGCACGCATCATTATGGGGTGCAATGTATCCATGTCCATCTGAATAACAATAATTCGTCAATTTAAATCATAGTCGTGTCGTCAGAGGTGGTATAGAGGGATTTTTCATTTTCAAAATTACTTCAAAAATCAAATATGACTTGGCACGTATCATGGTGGAGTGCATAATATCCATTTTCATCTGAATAACAATAATTCGTCAACAGAAATTATTGTCGGGTCGTCAGAGGGGGTTAAAGGGAATTTTCATTTTCAAAATTACTTCAAAGTTCGAATATAACTTGGCACGCATCATAGTAGGGTACAAAATCTCCATTTCCATCTGAATAACAATAATTCGTCAACAGAAATCATTGTCGGGTCGTCAGAGGGGGTATAGAGGGATTTCTCATTATCAAAATGACTTCATAAATCAAATATGACTTGGCACGCATCATAAGAGGGTGCAGAATATCCATTTCCATCTCAATAACAATAATTTGTCAACAGAAATCATTGTCGGGTCGTCAGAGGAAGTATGGAGGGATGTTTCATTTTCAAAATTACTTTAAAAATCTAATATGACTTGGCACGCATCATGGTGGGGTGCAATGTATCCATGTCCATCTGAATAACAATAATTCGTCAATTTAAATCATTGTCGTGTCGTCAGAGGTGGTATAGAGGGATTTTTCATTTTCAAAATTACTTCAAAAATCAAATATGACTTGGCACGTATCATGGTGGAGTGCATAATATCCATTTTCATCTGAATAACAATAATTCGTCAACAGAAATTATTGTCGGGTCGTCAGAGGGGGTTAAAGGGAATTTTCATTTTCAAAATTACTTCAAAGTTCGAATATAACTTGGCACGCATCATAGTAGGGTACAAAATCTCCATTTCCATCTGAATAACAATAATTCGTCAACAGAAATCATTGTCGGGTCGTCAGAGGGGGTATAGAGGGATTTCTCATTATCAAAATGACTTCATAAATCAAATATGACTTGGCACGCATCATAAGAGGGTGCAGAATATCCATTTCCATCTCAATAACAATAATTTGTCAACAGAAATCTTTGTCGTATCGTCAGAGGGGGTATAGAGGGATTTTTCATTTTCAAAATTACCTCAAAATCAAATATGACTTGGCACGCAGCATGGTGGGGTGCAGAATATCCATTTCCATCTTAATAACAATAATTTGTAAACAGAAATCATTGTCGGGTCCTCAGAGGGGGTATAGAGGGATTTTTCATTTTCAAAATTACCTCAAAATCAAATATGACTTGGCACGCATCATGGTGGGGTGCAGAATATCCATTTCCATCTGAATAACAATAATTCGTCAACAGAAATCTACGTCGGGTCGTTAGAGGGGGTATAGAGGGATTTTTCATTTTCAATATTTCTTCAAAAATCTAATATGACTTGGCACGCATCATGGTGGGATGCAGAATATCCATTTCCATCTCAATAACAATAATTTGTCAACAGAAATCATTGTCGGGTCGTCAGAGGGGGTATGGAGGGATTTTTCATTTTCAAAATTACTTTAAAAATCTAATATGACTTGGCACGCATCATTATGGGGTGCAATGTATCCATGTCCATCTGAATAACAATAATTCGTCAATTTAAATCATAGTCGTGTCGTCAGAGGGGGTATAGAGGTATTTTTCATTATCAAAATGACTTCAAAAATCAAATATCACATGGCACGCATCATGGTGGGGTACAGAATATCCATTTCCATCTCATTAACAATAATTTTTCAACAGAAATCATTTTCGGGTCGTCAGAGGGGGTATAGAGGGATTTTTCATTTTCAACATTACCTCAAAATCAAATATGACTTGGCTAGCATCATAGGGGGGAGCAGAATATCCATTTCCATCTAAATAACAATAATTCATCAACAGAAATCATTGTCGGGTTGTCAGAGGGGGTATAGATGGATTTTTCATTATCAAAATGACTTCAAAAATCAAATATTGACTTGGCACGCATCATAGTATGGTGCAGAATATCCATTTCCATCTGAATAACAGGAATTCGTCAACAGAAATCTATGTCGGGTCGTTAGAGGGGGTATAGAGGGATTTTTCATTTTCAATATTTCTTCAAAAATCTAATATGACTTGGCACGCATCATGGTGGGATGCAGAATATCCATTTCCATCTCAATAACAATAATTTGTCAACAGAAATCATTGTCGGGTCGTCAGAGGGGGTATGGAGGGATTTTTCATTTTCAAAATCACTTTAAAAATCTAATATGACTTGGCACGCATCATTGTGGGGTGCAATGTATCCATGTCCATCTGAATAACAATAATTCGTCAATTTAAATCATAGTCGTGTCGTCAGAGGGGGTATAGAGGTATTTTTCATTTTCAAAATTACTTCAAAAATCAAAAAGGAGTTGGCACGCATCATATTGGGGTGCAGAATATCCATATCTATCTGAATAACAATAATTCCTTAACAGAAAATTATTGTCGTGTCGTCAGAGGGGGTATAGAGGGATTTTTCATTTTCAAAATTACCTCAAAATCAAATATGACTTTGCACGCATCATGGTGGGGTGCAAAGTATTCATGTTTATCTAACTAACAATGATTCGTTAACAGAAATCATTGTCGTGTCGTCAGAGGGGGTATAGAGGGATTTTTCATTTTCAAAATTACCTCAAAATCCAATATGACTTGGCACGCATCATGGAGGGGTGCAAAATATCCATTTCTATCTGAATAGCAATAATTCGTCAGGAGAAATCATTGTCGAGTCGTCAGAAGGAGTATAGAGGGATATTTCATTTTTAAATGACTTCAAAAATCATTTATGAGTTGGCACGTAACATGGTGGGGTGCAAAGTATCCATGTTCATCTGAGTAACATTAACTCATCAACAGAAATCATTGTCGGAACGTCAGAGGGGGTATAGAGGGATTTTTCATTATCAAAATGACTTCAAAAATCAAATATCACATGGCACGCATCATGGTGGGGTACAGAATATTCATTTCCATCTCAATAACAATAATTTTTCAACAGAAATCATTTTCGGGTCGTCAGAGGGGGTATAGAGGGATTTTTCATTTTCAACATTACCTCAAAATCAAATATGACTTGGCTAGCATCATAGGGGGGAGCAGAATATCCATTTCCATCTAAATAACAATAATTCATCAACAGAAATCATTGTCGGGTTGTCAGAGGGGGTATAGATGGATTTTTCATTTTCAAAATGACTTAGAAAATCATATATGATTTGGCACGCATCATGGAGGGGTGCAGAATATCCATTTCTATCTAAATAACAATAATTCTTTAACAGATATCGTTGTCGTGTCGTCAGAGGGGGTATAGAGGGATTTTTCATTATCAAAATGACTTCAAAAATCAAATATTGTTTTGGCACGCATCATAGTATGGTGCAGAATATCCATTTCCATCTGAATAACAGGAATTCGTCAACAGAAATCTATGTCGGGTCGTTAGAGGGGGTATAGAGGGATTTTTCATTTTCAATATTTCTTCAAAAATCTAATATGACTTGGCACGCATCATGGTGGGATGCAGAATATCCATTTCCATCTCAATAACAATAATTTGTCAACAGAAATCATTGTCGGGTCGTCAGAGGGGGTATGGAGGGATTTTTCATTTTCAAAATTACTTTAAAAATCTAATATGACTTGGCACGCATCATTGTGGGGTGCAATGTATCCATGTCCATCTGAATAACAATAATTCGTCAATTTAAATCATAGTCGTGTCGTCAGAGGGGGTATAGAGGTATTTTTCATTTTCAAAATTACTTCAAAAATCAAAAAGGAGTTGGCACGCATCATATTGGGGTGCAGAATATCCATATCTATCTGAATAATAATAATTCCTTAACAGAAAATTATTGTCGTGTCGTCAGAGGGGGTATAGAGGGATTTTTCATTTTCAAAATTACCTCAAAATCAAATATGACTTTGCACGCATCATGGTGGGTTGCAAAGTATTCATGTTTATCTAACTAACAATGATTTGTTAACAGAAATCATTGTCGTGTCGTCAGAGGGGGTATAGAGGGATTTTTCATTTTCAAAATTACCTCAAAATCCAATATGACTTGGCACGCATCATGGTGGGGTGCAAAATATCCATTTCTATCTGAATAGCAATAATTCGTCAGGAGAAATCATTGTCGAGTCGTCAGAAGGAGTATAGAGGGATATTTCATTTTTAAAATGACTTCAAAAATAATTTATGAGTTGGCACGTAACATGGTGGGGTGCAAAGTATCCATGTTCATCTGAGTAACATTAACTCATCAACAGAAATCATTGTCGGAACGTCAGAGGGGGTATAGAGGGATTTTTCATTATCAAAATGACTTCAAAAATCAAATATCACATGGCACGCATCATGGTGGGGTACAGAATATTCATTTCCATCTCAATAACAATAATTTTTCAACAGAAATCATTTTCGGGTCGTCAGAGGGGGTATAGAGGGATTTTTCATTTTCAACATTACCTCAAAATCAAATATGACTTGGCTAGCATCATAGGGGGGAGCAGAATATCCATTTCCATCTAAATAACAATAATTCATCAACAGAAATCATTGTCGGGTTGTCAGAGGGGGTATAGATGGATTTTTCATTTTCAAAATGACTTAGAAAATCATATATGATTTGGCACGCATCATGGAGGGGTGCAGAATATCCATTTCTATCTAAATAACAATAATTCTTTAACAGATATCATTGTCGTGTCGTCAGAGGGGGTATAGAGGGATTTTTCATTATCAAAATGACTTCAAAAATCAAATATTGTTTTGGCACGCATCATAGTATGGTGCAAAATATCCATTTCCATCTGAATAACAGGAATTCGTCAACAGAAATCTATGTCGGGTCGTTAGAGGGGGTATAGAGGGATTTTTCATTTTCAATATTTCTTCAAAAATCTAATATGACTTGGCACGCATCATGGTGGGATGCAGAATATCCATTTCCATCTCAATAACAATAATTTGTCAACAGAAATCATTGTCGGGTCGTCAGAGGGGGTATGGAGGGATTTTTCATTTTCAAAATTACTTTAAAAATCTAATATGACTTGGCACGCATCATTGAGGGGTGCAATGTATCCATGTCCATCTGAATAACAATAATTCGTCAATTTAAATCATAGTCGTGTCGTCAGAGGGGGTATAGAGGTATTTTTCATTTTCAAAATTACTTCAAAAATCAAAAAGGAGTTGGCACGCATCATATTGGGGTGCAGAATATCCATATCTATCTGAATAATAATAATTCCTTAACAGAAAATTATTGTCGTGTCGTCAGAGGGGGTATAGAGGGATTTTTCATTTTCAAAATTACCTCAAAATCAAATATGACTTTGCACGCATCATGGTGGGTTGCAAAGTATTCATGTTTATCTAACTAACAATGATTTGTTAACAGAAATCATTGTCGTGTCGTCAGAGGGGGTATAGAGGGATTTTTCATTTTCAAAATTACCTCAAAATCCAATATGACTTGGCACGCATCATGGTGGGGTGCAAAATATCCATTTCTATCTGAATAGCAATAATTCGTCAGGAGAAATCATTGTCGAGTCGTCAGAAGGAGTATAGAGGGATATTTCATTTTTAAAATGACTTCAAAAATAATTTATGAGTTGGCACGTAACATGGTGGGGTGCAAAGTATCCATGTTCATCTGAGTAACATTAACTCATCAACAGAAATCATTGTCGGAACGTCAGAGGGGGTATAGAGGGATTTTTCATTATCAAAATGACTTCAAAAATCAAATATCACATGGCACGCATCATGGTTGGGTACAGAATATCCATTTCCATCTCAATAACAATAATTTTTCAACAGAAATCATTTTCGGGTCGTCAGAGGGGGTATAGAGGGATTTTTCATTTTCAACATTACCTCAAAATCAAATATGACTTGGCTAGCATCATAGGGGGGAGCAGAATATCCATTTCCATCTAAATAACAATAATTCATCAACAGAAATCATTGTCGGGTTGTCAGAGGGGGTATAGATGGATTTTTCATTTTCAAAATAACTTAAAAAATCATATATGATTTGGCACGCATCATGGAGGGGTGCAGAATATCCATTTCTATCTAAATAACAATAATTCTTTAACAGAAATCATTGTCGTGTCGTCAGAGGGGGTATAGAGGGATTTTTCATTTTCAAAATTACTTCAAAAATCAAATATGACTTGGCACGTATCATGGTGGAGTGCATAATATCCATTTTCATCTAAATAACAATAATTCGTCAACAGAAATTATTGTCGGGTCGTCAGAGGGGGTTAAAGGGAATTTTCATTTTCAAAACTACTTCAAAAAACGAATATAACTTGGCACGCATCATAGTAGGGTGCAAAATCTTCATTTTCATCTGAATAACAATAATTCGTCAACAGAAATCATTATCGGGTCGTCAGATGGGGTATAGAGGGATTTTTCATTTTCAAAATTACCTCAAAATCAAATATGACTTGGCACGCAACATGGTGGGGTGCAGAATATTCATTTTCATCTGAATAGCAATAATTCGTCAACAGAAATCATTGTCGGGTCGTTAGAGGGGGTATACAGGGATTTTTCATTTTCAATATTTCTTCAAAAATCTAATATTACTTGGCACGCATCATGGTGGGGTGCAAAATATCCATTTCCATCTGAATAACAATAATTCGTCAACAGAAATCATTGTCGGTTCGTCAGAGGGGGTATAGAAGGATTTTTCATTATCAAATTGACTTCAAAAATCAAATATGACTTTGCACGCATCATGGTAGGGTACAGAATATCCATTTCCATCTAAATAACAATAATTCGTCAGCAGAAATCATTGTCGGGTCGTTAGAGGGGGTACAGAGGGATTTTTCATTTTCAATATTTCTTCAAAAATCTAATATGACTTGGCACGCATCATGGTGGCGTGCAAAATATCCATGTCAATCTGAATAACAATAATTCGTCAACAGATATCATTGACGGGTCGTCAGAGGGGGTATAGAGGGATTTTTCATTTTCAAAATTACTTCAAAAATCAAATATGAGTTGGCACGCATCATGGCGGGGTGCAAAGTATCCATGTCCATCTGAATAACAATAATTCGTCAACATAAATCATTGTCGTGTCGTCAGAGGGGGTATAGAGGAATTTTTCATTTTCAAAATTACTTCAAAAATCAAATATGAGTTGGCACGCATCATGGTGGGGTGCAGATTCTTCATTTATATCTGAATAACAATAATTCGTCAACAGAAATCATTGACGGGTCGTTGTAGGGGGTATGGAGGGATATTTCGTTTACAAAATTTCTTCAAAAATCTAATATGACTTGGCACGCATCATGGTGGGGTGCAGAATATCCATTTCCATCTGAATAATTATAATTCGTCAACAGAAATCATTGTCTTGTCGTCAGAAGGGTTATAAAGGGATATTTCATTTTCAATATATCTTCAAAAATCTAATTTGACTTGGCACGCATCATGATGGGTTGCAAAGTATCTATGTCTGTCTGAATAACAATAATTCGTCAACAGAAATCATTATCGGGTCGTCAGAGGGGGTATAGAGGGATTTTTCATTATCAAAATGATTTCAAAAATCAAATATGACATGGCACGCATCATGGCGGGGTGCAGAATATCCATTTCTATTTGACTAACATTAATTCGTCAACATAAATCATTGTCCTGTCGTCAGTGGGGGTATGGAGGGATTTTTCATTTTCAAAATTACTTCAAAAATCTAATATGACTTGGCACGCATCCTGGTGGGGTGCAAAGTATCCATGTCCATCTGAATAACAATAATTCGTCAATTTAAATCATTGTCGTGTCGTCAGAGGTGGTATAAAGTTATTTTTCATTTTCAAAATTACTTCAAAAATCTAATATGACTTGGCACGCATCATAGTGGGGTGCAAAGCATACATATATATCTAAATAACAATAATTCGTCAACAGAAAACATTGTCGGGTCGTTAGAGGGGGTATAGAGGGATTTTTCATTTTCAATATTTCTTCAAAAATCTAATATTACTTGGCACGCATCATGGTGGGGTGCAGAATATCCATATCAATCTGAATAACAATAATTCCTTTACAGAAATTATTGTCGTGTCGTCAGAGGTAGTATAGAGAATTTTTCATTTTCAAAATTACCTCAAAATCACATATAACTTGGAACGCATCATGGTGGGGTGCAAAGTATTTATGTATATCTAACTAACAATAATTCGTTAACAGACATCATTGTCGTGTCGTCAGAGGTGGTATAGAGGGATTTTTCATTTTCAAAATTACCTCAAAATCAAATATGACTTGGCACGCAACATGGTGGGGTGCAGAATATTAATTTCCATCTGAATAACAATAATTCGTTAATAGAAATCATTGTCGGGTCGTTATAGGGGGTATAGAGTGATTTTTCATTTTCAATATTTCTTCAAAATTCCAATATGACTTGGCACGCATCATGGTGAGGTGCAGAATATCCATTTCCATCTGAATAATAATAATTCGTCAACAGAAATCATTGTCGGGTCGTTAGAGGGGATATAGAGGGATTTTTCATTTTCAATATTTCTTCAAAAATCTAATATGACTTGGCACGCATCATGGTGGGGTGCAGAATATTTATTTCCATCTGAATAACAGTAATTCGTCGACAGAATTCATTGTCGGGTTGTTAGAGGGGGTATAGAGGGATTTTTCATTTTCAAAATTACCTCAAAATCAAATATGACTTGGCACGCAACATGGTGGGGTGCAGAATATTAATTTCCATCTGAATAACAATAATTCGTCAACAGAAATCATTGTCGGGTCGTTATAGGGGGTATAGAGTGATTTTTCATTTTCAATATTTCTTCAAAAATCCAATATGACTTGGCACGCATCATGATGAGGTGCAGAATATCCATTTCCATCTGAATAACAATAATTCGTCAACAGAAATCATTGTCGTGTCGTCAGAGGGGGTATAGAGGGATTTTTCATTATCAAAATGACTTCAAGAATCAAATATGACTTGGCACGCATCATGGTGGGGTACAGAATATCCACATCCATCTCAATAACAATAATTTGTCAAAACATAAATCATTGTCGGGTCGTCAGAGGGGGTACAGAGGGATTTTTCATTTTCAATATTTCTTCAAAAATCTAATATGACTTGGCACGCATCATGGTGGCGTGCAAAATATCCATGTCAATCTGAATAACAATAATTCGTCAACAGATATCATTGACGGGTCGTCAGAGGGGGTATAGAGGGATTTTTCATTATCAAAATGACTTCAAAAATCAAATATGACTTGGCACGCATCATAGTATGGTGCAGAATATCCATTTCCATCTGAATAACAGGAATTCGTCAACATAAATCAATGTCGGGTCGTTAGAGGGGGTATAGAGGGATTTTTCATTTTCAATATTTCTTCAAAAATCTAATATGACTTGGCACGCATCATAGTACGGTGCAAAATCTCTATTTCCATCTGAATAACAATAATTCGTCAACAGAAATCATTGTCGGGTCGTCAGAGGGGGTATAGAGGGTTATTTCATTTTCAAAATTACTTCAAAAATCAAATATGACTTGGCACGTATCATGGTGGAGTGCATAATATCCATTTTCATCTGAATAACAATAATTCGTCAACAGAAATTATTGTCGGGTCGTCAGAGGGGGTTAAAGGGAATTTTCATTTTCAAAATTACTTCAAAGTTCGAATATAACTTGGCACGCATCATAGTAGGGTGCAAAATCTCCATTTCCATCTGAATAACAATAATTCGTCAACAGAAATCATTGTCGTGTCGTCAGAGGGGGTATAGAGGGATTTTTCATTATCAAAATGACTTCAAGAATCAAATATGACTTGGCACGCATCATGGTGGGGTACAGAATATCCATTTCCATCTGAATAACAGGAATTCGTCAACAGAAATCTATGTCGGGTCGTTAGAGGGGGTATAGAGGGATTTTTCATTTTCAATATTTCTTCAAAAATCTAATATGACTTGGCACGCATCATGGTGGGATGCAGAATATCCATTTCCATCTCAATAACAATAATTTTTCGACAGAAATCATTGTCGGGTCGTCAGAGGGGGTATAGAGGGATTTTTCATTTTCAACATTACCTCAAAATCAAATATGACTTGGCTAGCATCATAGGAGGGAGCAGAATATCCATTTCCATCTAAATAACAATAATTCGTCAACAGAAATCATTGTCGGGTTGTCAGAGGGGGTTTAGATGGATTTTTCATTTTCAAAATGACTTCATAAATCAAATATTGACTTGGCACGCATCATAGTATGGTGCAGAATATCCATTTCCATCTGAATAACAGGAATTCGTCAACAGAAATCTTTGTCGGGTCGTTAGAGGGGGTATAGAGGGATTTTTCATTTTCAATATTTCTTCAAAAATCTAATATGACTTGGCACGCATCATGGTGGGATGCAGAATATCCAATTCCATCTCAATAACAATAATTTGTCAACAGAAATCATTGTCGGGTCGTCAGAGGGGGTATGGAGGGATTTTTCATTTTCAAAATTACTTCAAAAATCAAAAATGACTTGGCACGTATCATGGTGGAGTGCATAATATCCATTTTCATCTGAATAACAATAATTCGTCAACAGAAATTATTGTCGGGTCGTCAGAGGGGGTATAGAGGGATTTTTCATTATCAAAATGACTTCAAGAATCAAATATGACTTGGCACGCATCATGGTGGGGTACAGAATATCCATTTCCATCTGAATAACAGGAATTCGTCAACAGAAATCTATGTCGGGTCGTTAGAGGGGGTATAGAGGGATTTTTCATTTTCAATATTTCTTCAAAAATCTAATATGACTTGGCACGCATCATGGTGGGATGCAGAATATCCATTTCCATCTCAATAACAATAATTTTTCGACAGAAATCATTGTCGGGTCGTCAGAGGGGGTATAGAGGGATTTTTCATTTTCAACATTACCTCAAAATCAAATATGACTTGGCTAGCATCATAGGAGGGAGCAGAATATCCATTTCCATCTAAATAACAATAATTCGTCAACAGAAATCATTGTCGGGTTGTCAGAGGGGGTTTAGATGGATTTTTCATTTTCAAAATGACTTCATAAATCAAATATTGACTTGGCACGCATCATAGTATGGTGCAGAATATCCATTTCCATCTGAATAACAGGAATTCGTCAACAGAAATCTTTGTCGGGTCGTTAGAGGGGGTATAGAGGGATTTTTCATTTTCAATATTTCTTCAAAAATCTAATATGACTTGGCACGCATCATGGTGGGATGCAGAATATCCATTTCCATCTCAATAACAATAATTTTTCGACAGAAATCATTGTCGGGTCGTCAGAGGGGGTATAGAGGGATTTTTCATTTTCAACATTACCTCAAAATCAAATATGACTTGGCTAGCATCATAGGAGGGAGCAGAATATCCATTTCCATCTAAATAACAATAATTCGTCAACAGAAATCATTGTCGGGTTGTCAGAGGGGGTTTAGATGGATTTTTCATTTTCAAAATGACTTCATAAATCAAATATTGACTTGGCACGCATCATAGTATGGTGCAGAATATCCATTTCCATCTGAATAACAGGAATTCGTCAACAGAAATCTTTGTCGGGTCGTTAGAGGGGGTATAGAGGGATTTTTCATTTTCAATATTTCTTCAAAAATCTAATATGACTTGGCACGCATCATGGTGGGATGCAGAATATCCAATTCCATCTCAATAACAATAATTTGTCAACAGAAATCATTGTCGTGTCGTCAGAGGGGGTATAGAGGGATTTTTCATTTTCAAAATTACTTCAAAAATCAAAAATGACTTGGCACGTATCATGGTGGAGTGCATAATATCCATTTTCATCTGAATAACAATAATTCGTCAACAGAAATTATTGTCGGGTCGTCAGAGGGGGTTAAAGGGAATTTTCATTTTCAAAATTACTTCAAAGTTCGAATATAACTTAGCACGCATCATAGTAGGGTGCAAAATCTCCATTTCCATCTGAATAACAATATTTCGTCAACAGAAATCATTGTCGGGTCGTCAGAGGGGGTATAGAGGGATTTCTCATTATCAAAATGACTTCAAAAATCAAATATGACTTGGCACGCATCATAAGAGGGTGCAGAATATCCATTTCCATCTCAATAACAATATTTTGTCAACAGAAATCTTTGTCGTATCGTCAGAGGGGGTATAGAGGGATTTTTCATTTTCAAAATTACCTCAAAATCAAATATGATTTGGCACGCATCATGGTGGGGTGCAGAATATCCATTTCCAACTTAATAACAATAATTTGTAAACGGAAATCATTGTCGGGTCCTCAGAGGGGGTATAGAGGGATTTTTCATTTTCAAAATTACCTCAAAATCAAATATGACTTGGCACGCATCATGGTGGGGTGCAGAATATCCATTTCCATCTGAATAACAATAATTCGTCAACAAAAATCATTGACGGGTCGTCAGAGGGGGTATAGAGGGATTTTTCATTATCAAAATGACTTCAAAAATCAAATATTGACTTGGCACGCATCATAGTATGGTGCAGAATATCCATTTCCATCTGAATAACAATAATTCGTCAACAGAAATCATTGTCGGGTCGTCAGAGGGGGTATAGAGGGATTTTTCATTTTCAAAATGACTTCAAAAATCAAATATGACTTGGAACGCATCATGGTGGGGTGCAAAGTATCCATGTCCATCTGAATAACAATAATTCGTCAACATAAATCATTGTCGTGTCGTCAGAGGGGGTATAGAGGGATATTTCATTTTCAAAATTACTTCAAAAATCAAATATGACTTGGCACGTATCATGGTGGAGTGCATAATATCCATTTTAATCTGAATAACAATAATTCGTCAACAGAAATTATTGTCGGGTCGTCAGAGGGGGTCAAAGGGAATTTTCATTTTCAAAATTACTTCAAAGTTCGAATATAACTTGGCACGCATCATAGTAGGGTGCAAAATCTCCATTTCCATCTGAATAACAATAATTCGTCAACAGAAATCATTGTCGTGTCGTCAGAGGGGGTATAGAGGGATTTTTTATTATCAAAATAACTTCAAGAATCAAATATGACTTGGCACGCATCATGGTGGGGTACAGAATATCCATTTCCATCTGAATAACAGGAATTCGTCAACAGAAATGTATGTCGGGTCGTTAGAGGGGGTATAGAGGGTATTTCATTTTCAATATTTCTTCAAAAATCTAATATGACTTGGCACGCATCATGGTGGGATGCAGATTATCCATTTCCATCTCAATAACAATAATTTTTCAACAGAAATCATTGTCGGGTCGTCAGAGGGGGTATAGAGGGATTTTTCATTTTCAACATTACCTCAAAATCAAATATGACTTGGCTAGCATCATAGGGGGGAGCAGAATATCCATTTCCATCTAAATAACAATAATTCGTCAACAGAAATCATTGTCGGGTTGTCAGAGGGGGTAAAGATGGATTTTTCATTTTCAAAATGACTTCATAAATCAAATATTGACTTGGCACGCATCATAGTATGGTGCAGAATATCCATTTCCATCTGAATAACAGGAATTCGTCAACAGAAATCTATGTCGGGTCGTTAGAGGGGGTATAGAGGGATTTTTCATTTTCAAAATTACTTTGAAAATCTAATATGACTTGGCACGCATCATGGTAGGGTGCAATGTATCCATGTTCATCTGAATAACAATAATTCGTCTATTTAAATCATTGTCGTGTCGTCAGAGGGGGTATAGAGGGATTTTTCATTTTCAAAATTACTTCAAAAATCAAATATGACTTGGCACGTATCATGGTGGAGTGCATAATATCCATTTTCATCTGAATAACAATAATTCGTCAACAGAAATTATTGTCGGGTCGTCAGAGGGGGTTAAAGGGAATTTTCATTTTCAAAATTACTTCAAAGTTCGAATATAACTTGGCACGCATCATAGTAGGGTGCAAAATCTCCATTTCCATCTGAATAACAATATTTCGTCAACAGAAATCATTGTCGGGTCGTCAGAGGGGGTATAGAGGGATTTCTCATTATAAAAATGACTTCAAAAATCAAATATGACTTGGCACGCATCATAAGAGGGTGCAGAATATCCATTTCCATCTCAATAACAATATTTTGTCAACAGAAATCTTTGTCGTATCGTCAGAGGGGGTATAGAGGGATTTTTCATTTTCAAAATTACCTCAAAATCAAATATGACTTGGCACGCATCATGGTGGGGTGCAGAATATCCATCTTAATAACAATAATTTGTAAACAGAAATCATTGTCGGGTCCTCAGAGGGGGTTTAGAGGGATTTTTCATTTTCAAAATTACCTCAAAATCAAATATGACTTGGCACGCATCATGGTGGGGTGCAGAATATCCATTTCCATCTGAATAACAATAATTCGTCAACAGAAATCATTGACGGGTCGTCAGAGGGGGTATAGAGGGATTTTTCATTATCAAAATGACTTCAAAAATCAAATATTGACTTGGCACGCATCATAGTATGGTGCAGAATATCCATTTCCATCTGAATAACAGGAATTCGTCAACAGATATCTATGTCGGGTCGTTAGAGGGGGTATAGAGGGATTTTTCATTTTCAATATTTCTTCAAAAATCTAATATGACTTGGCACGCATCATGGTGGGATGCAGAATATCCATTTCCATTTCAATAACAATAATTTGTCAACAGAAATCATTGTCGGGTCGTCAGAGGGGGTATGGAGGGATTTTTCATTTTCAAAATTACTTTAAAAATCTAATATGACTTGGCACGCATCATGGTGGGGTGCAGAATATCCCTTTCCATCTGAATAACAATAATTCGTCAATTTAAATCATTGTCGTGTCGTCAGAGGGGGTTTAGAGGTATTTTTCATTTTCAAAATTACTTCAAAAATCAAAAAGGAGTTGGCACGCATCATATTGGGGTGCAGAATATCCATATCTATCTGAATAACAATAATTCCTCAACAGAAAATTATTGTCGTGTCGTCAGAGGGGGTATAGAGGGATTTTTCATTTTCAAAATTACCTCAAAATCAAATATGACTTTGCACGCATCATGGTGGGGTGCAAAGTATTCATGTTTATCTAACTAACAATGATTCGTTAACAGAAATCATTGTCGTGTCGTCAGAGGGGGTATAGAGGGATTTTTCATTTTCAAAATTACCTCAAAATCCAATATGACTTGGCACGCATCATGGTGGGGTGCACAATATCCATTTCTATCTGAATAGCAATAATTCGTCAGGAGAAATCATTGTCGAGTCGTCAGAAGGAGTATAGAGGGATATTTCATTTTTAAAATGACTTCAAAAATCATTTATGAGTTGGCACGTAACATGATGGGGTGCAAAGTATCCATGTTCATCTGAGTAACATTAATTCATCAACAGAAATCATTGTCGGAACGTCAGAGGGGGTATAGAGGGATTTTTCATTATCAAAATGACTTCAAAAATCAAATATCACTTGGCACGCATCATGGTGGGGTACAGAATATCCATTTCCATCTCAATAACAATAATTTTTCAACAGAAATCATTGTCGGGTCGTCAGAGGGGGTATAGAGGGATTTTTCAACATTACCTCAAAATCAAATATGACTTGGCTCGCATCATAGGGGGGAGCAGAATATCCATTTCCATCTAAATAACAATAATTCGTCAACAGAAATCATTGTCGTGTCGTCAGAGGAGGTATAGAGGGATTTTTCATTTTCAAAATTACTTCAAAAATCATATATGATTTGGCACGCATCATGGAGGGGTGCAGAATATCCATTTTCATCTAAATAACAATAATTCGTCAACAGAAATTATTGTCGGGTCGTCAGAGGGGGTAAAAGGGAATTTTCATTTTCAAAACTACTTCAAAAAACGAATATAACTTGGCACGCATCATAGTAGGGTGCAAAATCTTCATTTTCATCTGAATAACAATAATTCGTCAACAGAAATCATTATCGGGTCGTCAGATGGGGTATAGAGGGATTTTTCATTTTCAAAATGACTTCAAAAATCTAATATGACTTAGCACGCATAATGGTGGGGTGCAGAATATCCCTTTCCATCTGAATAACAATAATTTATCAACAGAAATCATTGTCGGGACGTTAGAGAGGGAATAAAGGGATTTTTCTTTTTCGATATATTTTCAAAAATCTAATATGACTTGGCACGCATCATGGTGGGGTGCAGAATATCCATATCTATCTGAATAAAAATAATTCCTCAACAGAAATTATTGTTGTGTCGTCAGAGGGGGTATAGAGGGATTTTTCATTTTCAAAATTACCTCAAAATCAAATATGACTTGGCACGCAACATGGTGGGGTGCAGAATATTCATTTCCATCTGAATAACAATAATTCGTCAACAGAAATCATTGTCGGGTCGTTAGAGGGGGTATACAGGGATTTTTCATTTTCAATATTTCTTCAAAAATCTAATATTACTTGGCACGCATCATGGTGGGGTGCAAAATATCCATTTCCATCTGAATAACAATAATTCGTCAACAGAAATCATTGTCGGTTCGTCAGAGGGGGTATAGAAGGATTTTTCATTATCAAATTGACTTCAAAAATCAAATATGACTTTGCACGCATCATGGTAGGGTACAGAATATCCATTTCCATCTGAATAACAATAATTCGTCAGCAGAAATCATTGTCGGGTCGTTAGAGGGGGTATAGTTGGATTTTTTATTTTCAATATTTCTTCAAAAATCTAATTTGACTTGGCACGCATCATGATGGGTTGCAAAGTATCCATGTCTATCTGAATAACAATAATTCGTCAACAGATATCATTGTCGGGTCGTCAGAGGGGGTATAGAGGGATTTTTCATTATCAAAATGATTTCAAAAATCAAATATGACATGGCACGCATCATGGCGGGGTGCAGAATATCCATTTCTATTTGACTAACATTAATTCGTCAACATAAATCATTGTCCTGTCGTCAGAGGGGGTATGGAGGGATTTCTCATTTTCAAAATTACTTCATAAATCTAATATGACTTGGCACGCATCCTGGTGGGGTGCAAAGTATCCATGTCCATCACAATAACAATAATTCGTCAATTTAAATCATTGTCGTGTCGTCAGAGGTGGTATAAAGGTATTTTTCAATTTCAAAATTACTTCAAAAATCTAATATGACTTGGCACGCATCATAGTGGGGTGCAAAGCATCAATATATATCTAAATAACAATAATTCGTAAACAGAAAACATTGTCGGGTCGTTAGAGGGGGTATAGAGGGATTTTTCATTTTCAATATTTCTTCAAAAATCTAATATTACTTGGCACGCATCATGGTGGGGTGCAGAATATCCATATCAATCTGAATAACAATAATTCCTTTACAGAAATTATTGTCGTGTCGTCAGAGGGAGTATAGAGAATTTTTCATTTTCAAAATTACCTCAAAATCACATATAACTTGGCACGCATCATGGTGGGGTGCAAAGTATTTATGTATATCTAACTAACAATAATTCGTTAACAGACATCATTGTCGTGTCGTCAGAGGTGGTATAGAGGGATTTTTCATTTTCAATATTTCTTCAAAAATCTAATATGACTTGGCACGCATCATGGTGGGGTGCAGAATATTTATTTCCATCTGAATAACAATAATTCGTCGACAGAATTCATTGTCGGGTTGTTAGAGGGGGTATAGAGGGATTTTTCATTTTCAAAATTACCTCAAAATCAAATATGACTTGGCACGCAACATGGTGGGGTGCAGAATATTAATTTCCATCTGAATAACAATAATTCGTCAACAGAAATCATTGTCGGGTCGTTATAGGGGGTATAGAGTGATTTTTCATTTTCAATATTTCTTCAAAAATCCAATATGACTTGGCACGCATCATGATGAGGTGCAGAATATCCATTTCCATCTGAATAACAATAATTCGTCAACAGAAATCATTGTCGTGTCGTCAGAGGGGGTATAGAGGGAGTTTTCATTATCAAAATGACTTCAAGAATCAAATATGACTTGGCACGCATCATGGTGGGGTACAGAATATCCAATTCCGTCCCAATAACAATAATTTGTCAAAACATAAATCATTGTCGGGTCGTCAGAGGGGGTACAGAGGGATTTTTCATTTTCAATATTTCTTCAAAAATCTAATATGACTTGGCACGCATCATGGTGGCGTGCAAAATATCCATGTCAATCTGAATAAAAATAATTCGTCAACAGAAATCATTGACGGGTCGTCAGAGGGGGTATAGAGGGAGTTTTCATTATCAAAATGACTTCAAAAATCAAATATGACTTGGCACGCATCATAGTATGGTGCAGAATATCCATTTCCATCTGAATAACAGGAATTCGTCAACAGAAATCAATGTCGGGTCGTTAGAGGGGGTATAGAGGGATTTTTCATTTTCAATATTTCTTCAAAAATCTAATATGACTTGGCACGCATCATAGTACGGTGCAAAATCTCCATTTCCATCTGAATAACAATAATTCGTTAACAGAAATCATTGTCGGGTCGTCAGAGGGGGTATAGAGGGATTTTTCATTTTCAAAATGACTTAAAAAATCAAATATGACTTGGCACGCATTATGGTGGGGTGCAAAGTATCCATGTCCATCTGAATAACAATAATTCGTCAACATAAATCATTGTCGTGTCGTCAGAGGGGGTATAGAGGGATTTTTCATTATCAAAATGACTTCAAGAATCAAATATGACTTGGCACGCATCATGGTGGGGTACAGAATATCCAATTCCATCTCAATAACAATAATTTGTCAAAACATAAATCATTGTCGGGTCGTCAGAGGGGGTACAGAGGGATTTTTCATTTTCAATATTTCTTCAAAAATCTAATATGACTTGGCACGCATCATGGTGGCGTGTAAAACATCCATGACAATCTGAATAACAATAATTCGTCAACAGAAATCATTAACGGGTCGTCAGAGGGGGTATAGAGGGATTTTTCATTATCAAAATGACTTCAAAAATCAAATATGACTTGGCACGCAACATAGTATGGTGCAGAATATCCATTTCCATCTGAATAACAGGAATTCGTCAACAGAAATCAATGTCGGGTCGTTAGAGGGGGTATAGAGGGATTTTTCATTTTCAATATTTCTTCAAAAATCTAATATGACTTGGCTCGCATCATGGTGGGGTGCAAAGTATCCATGTCCATCTGAATAACAATAATTCGTCAACATAAATCATTGTCGTGTCGTCAGAGGGGGTATAGAGGCATATTTCATTTTCAAAATTACTTCAAAAATCAAATATGACTTGGCACGTATCATGGTGGAGTGCATAATATCCATTTTCATCTGAATAACAATAATTCGTCAACAGAAATTATTGTCGGGTCGTCAGAGGGGGTTAAAGGGAATTTTCATTTTCATAATTACTTCAAAGTTCGAATATAATTTGGCACGCATAGTAGGGTGCAAAATCTCCATTTCCATCTGAATAACAATAATTCGTCAGAAATCATTGTCGGGTCGTCAGAGGGGGTATAGCGGGATTTTTCATTATCAGAATGACTTCAAGAATCAAATATGACTTGGCACGCATCATGGTGGGGTACAGAATATCCATTTCCATCTCAATAACAATAATTTGTCAACATAAATCATTGTCGGGTCGTCAGAGGGGGTACAGAGGAATTTTTCATTTGCAATATTTCTTCAAAAATCTAATATGACTTGGCACGCATCATGGAGGCGTGCAAAGTATCCATGTCAATCTGAAGAACAATAATTCGTCAAGAGAAATCATTGTCGGGTCGTCAGAGGGGGTATAGAGGGATTTTTCATTATAAAAATGACTTCAAAAATCGAATATGACTTGGCACGCATCATAGTAGGGTGCAGAATATCCATTTCCATCTGAATAACAAGAATTCGTCAACAGAAATCAATGTCGGGTCGTTAGAGGGGGTATAGAGCAATTTTTCATTTTCAAAATTATCTCAAAATCAAATATGACTTAGCACGCATCATGGTGGGGTACAGAATATCCATTTCCGTCTTAATAACAATAATTTGTCAACAGAAATCATTGTCGGGTCCTCAGAGGGGGTATAGAGGGACTTTTCATTTTCAAAATTACCTCAAAATAAAATATGACTTGGCACGCATCATGGTGGGGTGCAGAATATCCATTTCCATCTGAATAACAATAATTCGTCAACAGAAATCATTGACGGGTCGTCAGAGGGGGTATAGAGGGATTTTTCATTATCAAAATGACTTCAAAAATCAAATATTGACTTGGCACGCATCTTAGTATGGTGCAGAATATCCATTTCCATCTGAATAACAGGAATTCGTCAACAGAAATCAATGTCGGGTCGTTAGAGGGGGTATAGAGGGATTTTTCATTTTCAATATATCTTCAAAAATCTAATTTGACTTGGCACGCATCATGGTGGGGTGCAAAGTATCCATGTCTATCTGAATAACAATAATTCGTCAACAGAAATCATTGCCGGGTCGTCAGAGAGGGTATAGAGGGATTTTTCATTTTCAATATTTCTTCAAAAATCTATTATTACTTGGCACGCATCATGGTGGGGTGCAGAATATCCATATCTATCTGAATAACATTAATTTCTCAACAGAACTTTTTGTCGTGTCGTCAGAGGGGGTATAGAGGGATTTTTCATTTTCAAAATTACCTCAAAATCCAATATTACTTGGCACGCATCATGGTGGGGTGTAAAATATCCATATCTATCTGAATAACATTAATTCCTTAACATAAATTTTTGTCGTGTCGTCAGAGGGGGTATAGAGGGATTTTTCATTTTCAAAATTACCTCAAAATCAAATATGACTTGGCACGCAACATGGTGGGGTGCAGAATATATATTTCCATCTAAATAACAATAATTCGTCTACAGAAATCATTGTCGGGTCGTTAGAGGGTGTATAGAGGGATTTTTCATTTTCAATATTTCTTCAAAAATCTAATATGACTTGGCACGCATCATGGTGGGGTGCAGAATATCCATTTCCATCTGAATAACAATAATTCGTCAACAGAAATCATTGTCGGGTCGTCAGAGGGGGTATAGAGGGATTTTTCATTTTCAAATTTTCTTCAAAAATCTAATATTACTTGGCACTTATCATGGTGGGGTGCAAAGTATCCATGTCCATTTGAATAACAATAATTCTTCAATTTAAATCATTGTCGTGTCGTCAGAGGGGGTATAGAGGTATTTTTCATTTTCAAAATTACTTCAAAAATCTAATATGACTTGGCACGCATCATGGTGGGGTGCAAAGTATCCATGTCCTTCTGAATAACAATAATTCGTCAACCGAAATCATTGTCGGGTCGTTGGAGGGCTTATGGAGGGATTTTTCATTTTCAAAATTTCTTCAAAAATCTAATATGACTTTGCACGCATCATGGTGGGGTGCAGAATATCCATTTCCATCTGTATAATTATAATTCGTCAACAGAAATCATTGTCCTGTCGTCAGAGGGGGTATAGAGGGATATTTCATTTTCAATATATCTTCAAAAATCTAATTTGACTTGGCACGCATCATGGTGGGGTGCAAAGTATCCATGTCTATCTGAATAACAATAATTCGTCAACAGAAATCATTGCCGGGTCGTCAGAGAGGGTATAGAGGGATTTTTCATTTTCAATATTTCTTCAAAAATCTATTATTACTTGGCACGCATCATGGTGGGGTGCAGAATATCCATATCTATCTGAATAACATTAATTCCTCAACAGAACTTTTTGTCGTGTCGTCAGAGGGGGTATAGAGGGATTTTTCATTTTCAAAATTACCTCAAAATCTAATATTACTTGGCACGCATCATGGTGGGGTGCAAAATATCCATATCTATCTGAATAACATTAATTCCTTAACAGAAATTTTTGTCGTGTCGTCAGAGGGGGTATAGAGGGATTTTTCATTTTCAAAATTACCTCAAAATCAAATATGACTTGGCACGCAACATGGTGGGGTGCAGAATATATATTTCCATCTGAATAACAATAATTCGTCTACAGAAATCATTGTCGGGTCGTTAGAGGGGGTATAGAGGGATTTTTCATTTTCAATATTTCTTCAAAAATCTAATATGACTTGGCACGCATCATGGTGGGGTGCAGAATATCCATTTCCATCTGAATAACAATAATTCGTCAACAGAAATCATTGTCGGGTCGTCAGAGGGGGTATAGAGGGATTTTTCATTTTCAAATTTTCTTCAAAAATCTAATATGACTTGGCACTTATCATGGTGGGGTGCAAAGTATCCATGTCCATTTGAATAACAATAATTCTTCAATTTAAATCATTTTCGTGTCGTCAGAGGGGGTATAGAGGTATTTTTCATTTTCAAAATTACTTCAAAAATCTAATATGACTTGGCACGCATCATGGTGGGGTGCAAAGTATCCATGTCCTTCTGAATAACAATAATTCGTCAACAGAAATCATTGTCGGGTCGTTAAAGGGGGTATAGAGGGATTTCTCATTTTCAATATTTCTTCAAAAATCTAATATGACTTGGCACGCATCATGGTGGGGTGCAGAATATCCATTTCCATCTGAATAACAATAATTCGTCAACAGAAATCAATGTCGGGTCGTCAGAGGGGGTATAGAGGGATTTTTCATTTTCAAAATTACTTCAAGAATCTTATATGACTTGACACGCATCATGATGGGGTGCAAAGTATCCATGTCCATCTGAATAACAATAATTCGTCAACATAATTCATTGTCGTGTCGTCAGAGGGGGTATAGAGGGATTTTTCATTTTCAAAATTACTTCAAAAATCAAATATGACTTGGCACGTATCATGGTGGAGTGCATAATATCCACTTTCATCTAAATAACAATAATTCGTCTACAGAAATTATTGTCGGGTCGTCAGAGGGGAATAGAGGGATTTTTCATTATCAAACTGACTTCAAAAATCAAATATGACTTATCATGCATCATGGTGGGGTACAGAATATCCATTTCCATCTCAATAACAATAATTTGTCAACAGAAATCATTGTCGGGTCGTCAGAGGGGGTATAGAGTGATTTTTCATTTTCAAAATGACTTCAAAAATCAAATATGACTTGGCACGCATCATGGTGGGGTGCAGAATATCTATTTCCATCTGAATAACAATAATTCGTCAACAGAAATCATTGTCGGGTCGTCAGAGGGGGTATAGAGGGATTTTTCATTATCAAAATGACTTCAAAAATCAAATATGACTTGGCACGCATCATGGTGGGGTACAGAATATCCATTTCCATCTCAATAACAATAAATTGTCAACAGAAATCATTGTCGGGTCGTCAGAGCGGGTATAGAGGGATTTTTCATTTTCAAAATGACTTCAAAAATCAAATATGACTTGGCACGCATCATGGTGGCGTGGAAAGTATCCATGTCAATCTGAATAACAATAATTCGTCAACAGAAATCATTGTCGGGTCGTCAGAGGGGGTATAGAGGGATTTTTCATTATAAAAATGACTTCAAAAATCGAATATGACTTGGCACGCATCATAGTAGGGTGCAGAATATCCATTTCCATCTGAATAACAAGAATTCGTCAACAGAAATCAATGTCGGGTCGTTAGAGGGGGTATAGAGGAATTTTTCATTTTCAAAATTATCTCAAAATCAAATATGACTTAGCACCCATCATGGTGGGGTACAGAATATCCATTTCCATGTTAATAACAATAATTTGTCTACAGAAATCATTGTCGGGTCGTTAGAGGGGGTATAGAGGGATTTTTCATTTTCAATATTTCTTCAAAAATCTAATATGACTTGGCACGCATCATGGTGGGATGCAGAATATCCATTTCCATCTCAATAACAATAATTTGTCAACAGAAAACATTGTCGGGTCGTCAGAGGGGGTATGGAGGGATTTTTCATTTTCAAAATTACTTTAAAAATCTAATATGACTTGGCACGCATCATGGTGGGGTGCAATGTATCCATGTCCATCTGAATAACAATAATTCGTCAATTTAAATCATTGTCGTGTCGTCAGAGGGGGTATAGAGGTAATTTTCATTTTCAAAATTACTTCAAAAATCAAAAAGGAGTTGGCACGCATCATATTGGGGTGCAGAATATCCATGTCTATCTGAATAACAGTAATTCCTTAACAGAAATTATTGTCGTGTCGTCAGAGGGGGTTTAGAGGGATTTTTCATTTTCAAAATTACCTCAAAATCAAATATGACTTTGCACGCATCATGGTGGGGTGCAAAGTATTCATGTTTATCTAACTAACAATGATTCGTTAACAGAAATCATTGTCGTGTCGCCAGAGGGGGTATAGAGGGATTTATCATTTTAAAAATTACCTCAAAATCCAATATAACTTGGCACGCATCATGGTGGGGTGCAAAGTATTTATGTATATCTAACTAACAATAATTCGTTAACAGACATCATTGTCGTGTCGTCAGAGGTGGTGTAGAGGGATTTTTCATTTTCAAAATTACCTCAAAATCAAATATGACTTGGCACGCAACATAGTGGGGTGCAGAATATTAATTTCCATCTGAATAACAATAATTCGTCAATAGAAATCATTGTCGGGTCGTTATAGGGGGTATAGAGTGATTTTTCATTTTCAATATTTCTTCAAAATTCCAATATGACTTGGCACGCATCATGGTGAGATGCAGAATATCCATTTCCATCTGAATAATAATAATTCGTCAACAGAAATCATTGTCGGGTCGTTAGAGGGGATATAGAGGGATTTTTCATTTTCAATATTTCTTCAAAAATCTAATATGACTTGGCACGCATCATGGTGGGGTGCAGAATATTTATTTTCATCTGAATAACAATAATTCGACGACAGAATTCATTGTCGGGTTGTTAGAGGGGGTATAGAGGGATTTTTCATTTTCAAAATTACCTCAAAATCAAATATGACTTGGCACGCAACAAGGTGGGGTGCAGAATATTAATTTCCATCTGAATAACAATAATTCGTCAACAGAAATCATTGTCGGGTCGTTATAGGGGGTATAGAGTGATTTTTTATTTTCAATATTTCTTCAAAAATCCAATATGACTTGGCACGCATCATGATGAGGTGCAGAATATCCATTTTCATCTGAATAACAATAATTCGTCAACAGAAATCATTGTCGTGTCGTCAGAGGGGGTATAGAGGGATTTTTCATTATCAAAATGACTTCAAGAATCAAATATGACTTGGCACGCATCATGGTGGGGTACAGAATATCCAATTCCATCTCAATAACAATAATTTGTCAAAACATAAATCATTGACGGGTCGTCAGAGGGGGTATAGAGGGATTTTTCATTATCAAAATGACTTCAAAAATCAAATATGACTTGGCACGCATCATAGTATGGTGCAGAATAGCCATTTCCATCTGAATAACAGGAATTCGTCAACAAAAATCAATGTCGGGTCGTTAGAGGGGGTATAGAGGAATTTTTCATTTTCAATATTTCTTCAAAAATCTAATATTACTTGGCACGCATCATAGTACGGTGCAAAATCTCCATTTCCATCTGAATAACAATAATTCGTCAACAGAAATCATTGTCGGGTCGTCAGAGGGGGTATAGAGGGATTTTTCATTTTCAAAATGACTTCAAAAATCAAATATGACTTGGCACGTATTATGGTGGAGTGCATAATATCCATTTTCATCTGAATAACAATAATTCGTCAACAGAAATTATTGTCCGGTCGTCAGAGGGGGTTAAAGGGAATTTTCATTTTCAAAATAACTTCAAAGTTCGAATATAACTTGGCACGCATCATAGTAGGGTGCAAAATCTCCATTTCCATCTGAATAACAATAATTCGTCAACAGAAATCATTGTCGTGTCGTCAGAGGGGGTATAGAGGGATTTTTCATTATCAAAATGACTTCAAGAATCAAATATGACTTGGCACGCATCATGGTGGGGTACAGAATATCCATTTCCATCTCAATAACAATAATTTTTCAACAGAAATCATTGTCGGGTCGTCAGAGGGGGTATAGAGGGATTTTTCATTTTCAACATTACCTCAAAATCAAATATGACTTGGCTAGCATCATAGGGGGGAGCAGAATATCCATTTCCATCTAAATAACAATAATTTGTCAACAGAAATCATTATCGGGTTGTCAGAGGGGGTATAGATGGATTTTTCATTTTCAAAATGACTTCAAAAATCAAATATTGACTTGGCACGCATCATAGTATGGTGCAGAATATCCATTTCCATCTGAATAACAGAAATTCGTCAACAGAAATCTATGTCGGGTCGTTAGAGGGGGTAAAGAGGGATTTTTCATTTTCAATATTTCTTCAAAAATCTAATATGACTTGGCACGCATCATGGTGGGATGCAGAATATCCATTTCCATCTCAATAACAATAATTTGTCAACAGAAATCATTGTCGGGTCGTCAGAGGGGGTATGGAGGGATTTTTCATTTTCAAAATTACTTTAAAAATCTAATATGACTTGGCACGCCATCATGGTGGGGTGCAATGTATCCATGTCCATCTGAATAACAATAATTCGTCTATTTAAATCATTGTCGTGTCGTCAGAGGGGGTATAGAGGGATTTTTCATTTTCAAAATTACTTCAAAAATCAAATATGACTTGGCACGTATCATGGTGGAGTGCATAATATCCATTTTCATCTGAATAACAATAATTCGTCAACAGAAATTATTGTCGGGTCGTCAGAGGGGGTTAAAGGGAATTTTCATTTTCAAAATTACTTCAAAGTTCGAATATAACTTGGCACGCATCATAGTAGGGTGCAAAATCTCCATTTCCATCTGAATAACAATATTTCGTCAACAGAAATCATTGTCGGGTCGTCAGAGGGGGTATAGAGGGATTTCTCATTATCAAAATGACTTCAAAAATCAAATATGACTTGGCACGCTTCATAAGAGGGTGCAGAATATCCATTTCCATCTCAATAACAATATTTTGTCAATAGAAATCTTTGTCGTATCGTCAGAGGGGGTATAGAGGGATTTTTCATTTTCAAAATTACCTCAAAATCAAATATGACTTGGCACGCAACATGGTGGGGTGCAGAATATATATTTCCATCTGAATAACAATAATTCGTCTACAGAAATCATTGTCGGGTCGTTAGAGGGGGTATAGAGGGATTTTTCATTTTCCATATTTCTTCAAAAATCTAATATGACTTGGCACGCATCATGGTGGGGTGCAGAATATCCATTTCCATCTGAATAACAATAATTCGTCAACAGAAATCATTGTCGGGTCGTCAGAGGGGGTATAGAGGGATTTTTCATTTTCAAATTTTCTTCAAAAATCTAATATGACTTGGCACTTATCATGGTGGGGTGCAAAGTATCCATGTCCATTTGAATAACAATAATTCTTCAATTTAAATCATTGTCGTGTCGTCAGAGGGGGTATAGAGGTATTTTTCATTTTCAAAATTACTTCAAAAATCTAATATGACTTGGCACGCATCATGGTGGGGTACAGAATATCCATTTCCATCTCAATAACAATAATTTGTCAACAGAAATCATTGTCGGGTCGTCAGAGGGGGTATAGAGGGATTTTTCATTTTCAAAATGACTTCAAAAATCAAATATGACTTGGCACGCATCATGGTGGGGTGCAGAATATCTATTTCCATCTGAATAACAATAATTCGTCAACAGAAATCATTGTCGGGTCGTCAGAGGGGGTATAGAGGGATTTTTCATTATCAAAATGACTTCAAAAATCAAATATGACTTGGCACGCATCATGGTGGGGTACAGAATATCCATTTCCATCTCAATAACAATAATTTGTCAACAGAAATCATTGTCGGGTCGTCAGAGCGGGTATAGAGGGATTTTTCATTTTCAAAATGACTTCAAAAATCAAATATGACTTGGCACGCATCATGGTGGCGTGGAAAGTATCCATGTCAATCTGAATAACAATAATTCGTCAACAGAAATCATTGTCGGGTCGTCAGAGGGGGTATAGAGGGATTTTTCATTATAAAAATGACTTCAAAAATCGAATATGACTTGGCACGCATCATAGTAGGGTGCAGAATATCCATTTCCATCTGAATAACAAGAATTCGTCAACAGAAATCGAAGTCGGGTCGTTAGAGGGGGTATAGAGGAATTTTTCATTTTCAAAATTATCTCAAAATCAAATATGACTTAGCACCCATCATGGTGGGGTACAGAATATCCATTTCCATCTTAATAACTATAATTTGTGAACAGAAATCATTGTCGGGTCGTTAGAGGGGGTATAGAGGGATTTTTCATTTTCAATATTTCTTCAAAAATCTAATATGACTTGGCACGCATCATGGTGGGATGCAGAATATCCATTTCCATCTCAATAACAATAATTTGTCAACAGAAAACATTGTCGGGTCGTCAGAGGGGGTATGGAGGGATTTTTCATTTTCAAAATTACTTTAAAAATCTAATATGACTTGGCACGCATCATGGTGGGGTGCAATGTATCCATGTCCATCTGAATAACAATAATTCGTCAATTTAAATCATTGTCGTGTCGTCAGAGGGGGTATAGAGGTAATTTTCATTTTCAAAATTACTTCAAAAATCAAAAAGGAGTTGGCACGCATCATATTGGGGTGCAGAATATCCATGTCTATCTGAATAACAGTAATTCCTTAACAGAAATTATTGTCGTGTCGTCAGAGGGGGTATAGAGGGATTTTTCATTTTCAAAATTACTTCAAAATCAAATATGACTTTGCACGCATCATGGTGGGGTGCAAAGTATTCATGTTTATCTAACTAACAATGATTCGTTAACAGAAATCATTGTCGTGTCGCCAGAGGGGGTATAGAGGGATTTTTCATTTTAAAAATTACCTCAAAATCCAATATAACTTGGCACGCATCATGGTGGGGTGCAAAGTATTTATGTATATCTAACTAACAATAATTCGTTAACAGACATCATTGTCGTGTCGTCAGAGGTGGTGTAGAGGGATTTTTCATTTTCAAAATTACCTCAAAATCAAATATGACTTGGCACGCAACATAGTGGGGTGCAGAATATTAATTTCCATCTGAATAACAATAATTCGTCAATAGAAATCATTGTCGGGTCGTTATAGGGGGTATAGAGTGATTTTTCATTTTCAATATTTCTTCAAAATTCCAATATGACTTGGCACGCATCATGGTGAGATGCAGAATATCCATTTCCATCTGAGTAATAATAATTCGTCAACAGAAATCATTGTCGGGTCGTTAGAGGGGATATAGAGGGATTTTTCATTTTCAATATTTCTTCAAAAATCTAATATGACTTGGCACGCATCATGGTGGGGTGCAGAATATTCATTTTCATCTGAATAACAATAATTCGTCGACAGAATTCATTGTCGGGTTGTTAGAGGGGGTATAGAGGGATTTTTCATTTTCAAAATTACCTCAAAATCAAATATGACTTGGCACGCAACAAGGTGGGGTGCAGAATATTAATTTCCATCTGAATAACAATAATTCGTCAACAGAAATCATTGTCGGGTCGTTATAGGGGGTATAGAGTGATTTTTTATTTTCAATATTTCTTCAAAAATCCAATATGACTTGGCACGCATCATGATGAGGTGCAGAATATCCATTTTCATCTGAATAACAATAATTCGTCAACAGAAATCATTGTCGTGTCGTCAGAGGGGGTATAGAGGGATTTTTCATTATCAAAATGACTTCAAGAATCAAATATGACTTGGCACGCATCATGGTGGGGTACAGAATATCCAATTCCATCTCAATAACAATAATTTGTCAAAACATAAATCATTGTCGGGTCGTCAGAGGGGGTACAGAGGGATTTTTCATTTTCAATATTTCTTCAAAAATCTAATATGACTTGGCACGCATCATGGTGGCGTACAAAATATCCATGTCAATCTGAATAACAATAATTCGTCAACAGAAATCAATGTCGGGTCGTTAGAGGGGGTATAGAGGAATTTTTCATTTTCAATATTTCTTCAAAAATCTAATATTACTTGGCACGCATCATAGTACGGTGCAAAATCTCCATTTCCATCTGAATAACAATAATTCGTCAACAGAAATCATTGTCGGGTCGTCAGAGGGGGTATAGAGGGATTTTTCATTTTCAAAATGACTTCAAAAATCAAATATGACTTGGCACGCATCATGGTGGGGTGCAAAGTATCCATGTCCATCTGAATAACAATAATTCGTCAACATAAATCATTGTCGTGTCGTCAGAGGGGGTATAGAGGGATATTTCATTTTCAAAATTACTTCAAAAATCATATATGACTTGGCACGTTTCATGGTGGAGTGCATAATATCCATTTTCATCTGAATAACAATAATTCGTCAACAGAAATTATTGTCCGGTCGTCAGAGGGGGTTAAAGGGAAATTTCATTTTCAAAATAACTTCAAAGTTCGAATATAACTTGGCACGCATCATAGTAGGGTGAAAAATCTCCATTTCCATCTGAATAACAATAATTCGTCAACAGAAATCATTGTCGTGTCGTCAGAGGGGGTATAGAGGGATTTTTCATTATCAAAATGACTTCAAGAATCAAATATGACTTGGCACGCATCATGGTGGGGTACAGAATATCCAATTCCATCTCAATAACAATAATTTTTCAACAGAAATCATTGTCGGGTCGTCAGAGGGGGTATAGAGGGATTTTTCATTTTCAACATTACCTCAAAATCAAATATGACTTGGCTAGCATCATAGGGGGGAGCAGAATATCCATTTCCATCTAAATAACAATAATTTGTCAACAGAAATCATTATCGGGTTGTCAGAGGGGGTATAGATGGATTTTTCATTTTCAAAATGACTTCAAAAATCAAATATTGACTTGGCACGCATCATAGTATGGTGCAGAATATCCATTTCCATCTGAATAACAGGAATTCGTCAACAGAAATCTATGTCGGGTCGTTAGAGGGGGTAAAGAGGGATTTTTCATTTTCAATATTTCTTCAAAAATCTAATATGACTTGGCACGCATCATGATGGGTAGCAGAATATCCATTTCCATCTAAATAACAATAATTCGTCAATAGAAATCATTGTCGGGTCGTCAGAGGGGGTATAGAGGGATTTTTCATTTTCAAAATTACTTCAAAAATCAAATATGACTTGGCACGTATCATGGTGGAGTGCATAATATCCATTTTCATCTGAATAACAATAATTCGTCAACAGAAATTATTGTCGGGTCGTCAGAGGGGGTTAAAGGGAATTTTCATTTTCAAAATTACTTCAAAGTTCGAATATAACTTGGCACGCATCATAGTAGGGTGCAAAATCTCCATTTCCATCTGAATAACAATAATTCGTCAACAGAAATCATTGTCGGGTCGTCAGAGGGGGTATAGAGGGATTTCTCATTATCAAAATGACTTAAAAAATCAAATATGACTTGGCACGCATCATATTAGGGTGCAGAATATCCATTTCCATCTCAATAACAATACTTTGTCAACAGAAATCATTGACGTGTCGTTGGAGGTGGTATAGAGGGATTTTTCATTTTCAAAATTTTTTCAAAAATCTAATATGACTTAGCACGCATCATGGTGGGGTACAGAATATCCATTTCCATCTTAATAACAATAATTCGTCAACAGAAATCATTGTCGGGTCGTTAGAGGAGGTATAGAGGGAATTTTCATTTTCAATATTTCTTCAAAAATCTAATATGACTTGGCACGCATCATGGTGGGGTGCAGAATATCCATTTCCATCTGAATAACAATAATTAGTCAACAGAAATCATTGTCGGTTCGTCAGAGGGGGTATAGAGGGATATTTCATTTTCAAAATCACCTCAAAATCAAATATGACTTGGCACGCATCATGGTGGGGTGCAGAATATCCATTTCCATCTGAATAACAATAATTCGTCAACAGAAATCATTGTCGGGTCGTTAGAGGAGGTATAGAGGGAATTTTCATTTTCAATATTTCTCCAAAAATCTAATATGACTTGGCACGCATCATGGTGGGGTGCAGAATATCCATTTCCATCTGAATAACAATAATTAGTCAACAGAAATCATTGTCGGTTCGTCAGAGGGGGTATAGAGAGATTTTTCATTATCAAAATGACTTCAAAAATCAAATATGACTTTGCTCGCATCATGGTGGGGTACAGAATATCCATTTCCATCTCAATAACAATAATTTGTCAACAGAAATCATTCTCGGGTCGTCAGAGGGGGTATAGAGGGATTTTTCATTTTCAAAATGACTTCAAAAATCAAATATGACTTGGCACACATCATGGTGGGGTGCAGAATATCCATTTCCATCTGAATAACAATAATTCGTCAGCAGAAATTATTGACGGGTCGTTAGAGGGGGTATAGAGGGATTTTTCATATTCAATATATCTTCAAAAATTTAATATGACTTGGCACGCATCATCGTAGGGTGCAAAGTATCCATGTCCATCTGAATAACAATAATTCACCAACAGGAATCATTGTCGGGTCGTCAGAGGTGGTATAGAGTGATTTTTCCTTTTCAAAATTACCTCAAAATCAAATATGACTTGGCACGCAACATGGTAGGTTGCAGAATATCCATTTCCATCTGAATAACAATAATTCGTCAGCAGAAATCATTGTCGTGTCGTCAGAGGGGGTATAGAGGGATTTTTCATTTTCAAAATTACTTCAAAAATCAAATATGAGTTGGCACGCATCATGGTGGGGTGCAGACTCTTCATTTATATCTGAATAACAATAACTCGTCAACAGAAATCATTGACGGGTCGTTGGAGGGGGTATGGAGGGATTTTTCATTTTCAAAATTTCTTCAAAAATCTAATATGACTTGGCACGCATCATGGTGGGGTGCAGAATATCCATTTCCATCTGTATAATTATAATTCGTCAACAGAAATCATTGTCCTGTCGTCAGAGAGGGTATAGAGGGATTTCTCATTTTCAATATTTCTTCAAAAATCTATTATTACTTGGCACGCATCATGGTGGGGTGCAGAATATCCATATCGATCTGAATAACATTAATTCCACAACAGAAATTTGTGTCGTGTCGTCAGAGGGGGTATAGAGGGATTTTTCATTTTCAAAATTACCTCAAAATCTAATATTACTTTGCACGCATCATGGTGGGGTGCAAAATATCCATATCTATCTGAATAACATTAATTCCTTAACAGAAATTTTTGTCGTGTCGTCAGAGGGGGTATAGAGGGATTTTTCATTTTCAAAATTACCTCAAAATCAAATATGACTTGGCACGCAACACGGTGGGGTGCAGAATATATATTTCCATCTGAATAACAATAATTCGTCTACAGAAATCATTGTCGGGTCGTTAGAGGGGGTATAGAGGCATTTTTCATTTTCAATATTACTTCAAAAATCTAATATGACTTGGCACGCAACACGGTGGGGTGCAGAATATATATTTCCATCTGAATAACAATAATTCGTCAACATAAATCATTGTCGTGTCGTCAGAGGGGGTATAGAGGGATTTTTCATTATCAAAATGACTTCAAAAATCAAATATGACTTGGCACGCATGATAGTAGAGTGCAGAATATATATTTCCATCTGAATAACAAGAATTCGTTAACAGAAATCATTGTCGGGTCGTTAGAGGGGGTATAGAGGGATTTTTCATTTTCAATATTTCTTCAAAAATCTAATATGACTTGGCACGCATCATGGAATGGTACAGTATATCCATTTTCATCACAATAACAATAATTTGTCAACAGAAATCATTGTCGGGTCCTCAGAGGGGGTATAGAGGGATGTTTCATTTTCAAAATGACTTCAAAAATCTAATATGACTTGGCACGCATCATGGTGGGGTGCAGAATATCCATTTCCATCCGAATAACAATAATTCATCAACAGAAATCATTGTCTAGTCGTTAGAGGGGGAATAGAGGGATTTTTCATTTTCAATATATCTTCAAAAATCTAATATGACTTGGCACGTATCATGGTGGGGTGCAGAATATCCATATCTATCTGAATAATAATAATTCCTTAACAGAAATTATTGTTGTGTCGTCAGAGAGGGTATAGAGGGATTTTTCATTTTCAAAATTACCTCAAAATCAAATATGACTTGGCACGCAAGATGGTGGGGTGCAGAATATTCATTTTCATCTGAATAACAATAATTCGTCAACAAAATTCATTCTCGGGTCGTTAGAGGGGGTATAGAGGGATTTTTCATTTTCAATATTTCTTCAAAAATCTAATATTACTTGGCACGCATCATGGTGGGGTGCAGAATATCCATTTCCATTTGAATAACAATAATTCGTCAACAGAAATCATTGTCGGTTCGTCAGAGGGGGTATAGAGGGATATTTCATTATCAAAATGACTTCAAAAATCAAATATGACTTTGCACGCATCATGGTGGGGTACAGAGTATCCATTTCCATCTGAATAACAATAATTCGTCAGCAGAAATCATTGTCGGGTCGTTAGAGGGATTTTTTATTTTCAATATTTCTTCAAAAATCTAATATGACTTAGCACGCATCATGGCGGGGTGCAAAGTATCCATGTCCATCTGAATAACAATAATTCGTCGACATTAATCATTGTCGTGTCGTCAGAGGGGGTATAGAGGGATTTTTCATTTTCAAAATCACTTCAAAAATCAAATATGAGTTGGCAAGCATCATGGTGGAGTGCAGACTCTTCATTTATATCTGAATAATAATAATTCGTCAACAGAAATCATTGACGGGTCGTTGGAGGGGGTATGGAGGGATTTTTCATTTTCAAAATTTCTTCAAAAATCTAATATGACTTGGCACGCATCATGGTGGGGTGCAGAATATCAATTTTCATCTGAATAATTACAATTCGTCAACAGAAATCATTGTCCTGTCGTCAGAGGGGGTATAGAGGGATATTTCATTTTCAATATATCTTCAAAAATCTAATTTGACTTGGCACGCATCATGGTGGGGTGCAAAGTATCCATGTCTATCTGAATAACATTAATTCGTCAACAGAAATCATTGTCGGGTCGTCAGAGGGGGTATAGAGGGATTTTTCATTTTCAAAATGACTTCAAAAATCAAATATGACTTGCCACGCATCATGGAGGGGTGCAGAATATCCATTTCCATCTGAATAACAATATTTCGTCATCAGAAATCATTGTCCGGTCATTAGAGGGGGTATAGAGGTATTTTTCATTTTCAAAATTACTTCAAAAATCTGATATGACTTGGCACGCATCTTGTGGGGTGCAAAGTATCCATATATATCTAAATAACAATAATTCGTCAACAGAAATCATTGTCGGGTCGTTAGAGGGGGTATAGAGGGATTTTTCAATTTTCAATATTTCTTCATAAATCTAATATTACTTGGCACGCATCATGGTGGGGTGCAGAATATCCATATCCATCTGAATAACAATAATTCCTTAACAGAAATTATTGTCGTGTCGTCAGAGGGGGTATAGAGGAATTTTTCATTTTCAAAATTACCTCAAAATCAAATATGACTTGGCACGCATCATGGTGGGGTGCAAAGTATTCATGTATATCTAACTAACACTAATTCGTTAACAGAAATCATTGTCGTGTCGTCAGAGGGGGTATAGAGGGATTTTTCATTATCAAAATGATTTCAAAAATCAAATATGACATGGCACGCATCATGGCGGGGTGCAGAATATCCATTTCTATTTGACTAACATTAATTCGTCAACATAAATCATTGTCCTGTCGTCAGAGGTGGTATGGAGGGATTTTTCATTTTCAAAATTACGTCAAAAATCTAATATGACTTGGCACGCATCCTGGTGGGGTGTAAAGTATCCATGTCCATCTGAATAACAATAATTCGTCAATTTAAATCATTGTCGTGTCGTCAGAGGTGGTATAAAGGTATTTTTCATTTTCAAAATTACCTCAAAATCAAATATGACTTGGCACGCAACATGGTGGGGTGCAGAATATCTATTTTCATCTGAATAACAATAATTCGTCAACAGAAATCATTGTCGGGTCGTTAGAGGGGGTATAGAGGGATTTTTCATTTTCAATATTTCTTCAAAAATCTAATATGACTTGGCAGGCATCATGGTGGGGTGCAGAATATTTATTTCCATCTGAATAACAATAATTCGTCGACTGAAGTCATTGTCGGGTCGTTAGAGGGGGTATAGAGGGATTTTTCATTTTCAAAATTACTTCAAAAATCAAATATGACTTGGCACGTATCATGGTGGAGTGCATAATATCCATTTTCATCTGAATAACAATAATTCGTCAACAGAAATCTTTGTCGTATCGTCAGAGGGGGTATAGAAGGATTTTTCATTTTCAAAATTACCTCAAAATCAAATATGACTTGGCACGCATCATGGTGGGGTGCAGAATATCCATTTCCATCTGAATAACAATACTTTGTCAACAGATATCATTGACGTGTCGTTGGAGGTGGTATAGAGGGATTTTTCTTTTTCAAAATTTCTTCAAAAATCTAATATAACTTGGCACGCATCATGGTGGGGTGCAGAATATTCATTTCCATCTCAATAACAATAATTCGTCAACTGAAATCATTGTCGGGTCGTTAGAAGGGGTATAGAGGGATTTCTCATTTTCAATATATCTTCATATATCTTGTATGACTTGACACGCATCATGGTGGGGTGCAAAGTATCCATGTCTATCTGAATAACAATAATTCGTCAACAGAAATCATTGTCGGGTCGTCAGAGGGGGTATAGAGTGATTTATCATTATCAAAATGACTTAAAAAATCAAATATGACTTGGCACGCATCATGGCGGGGTGCACAATATCCATTTCTATCTGACTAACATTAATTCGTCAACATAAATCATTGTCCTGTCGTCAGAGGGGGTATGGAGGGATTTTTCATTTTCAAAATTATCTCAAACTCAAATATGACTTAGCACGCATCATGGTGGGGTATAGAATATCCATTTCCATCTTAATAACAATAATTTGTAAACAGAAGTCATTGTCGGATCCACAGAGGGGGTATAGAGGGATTTTTCATTTTCAAAATTACCTCAAAATCAAATATGACTTGGCACGCATCATGGTGGGGTGCAGAATATCCATTTCTATCTGAATAACAATAATTCGTCAACAGAAATCATTGTCCGTCGTCAGAGGGGGTATAGAGGGATTTTTCATTTTCAAAATTACTTCAAAAATCTAATATGACTTGGCACGCAACATGGTGGGGTGCAGAATATTCATTTCCATCTGAATAACAATAATTCGTCAACAGAAATCATTGTCGGGTCGTTAGAGGGGGTATAGAGGGATTTTTCATTTTCAAAATTACCTCAAAATCAAATATGACTTGGCACGCAACATGGTGGGGTGCAGAATATTAATTTCCATCTGAATAACAATAATTCGTCAACAGAAATCATTGTCGGGTCGTTAGAGGGGGTATAGAGGGATTTTTCATTTTCAAAATTACCTCGAAATCAAATATGACTTGGCACGCAACATGGTGGGGTGCAGAATATTCATTTCCATCTGAATAACAACAATTCGTCAACAGATATCATTGTCGGGTCGTTAGAGGGTGTATAGAGGGATTTCTCATTTACAATATTTCTTCAAAAATCCAATATGACTTGGCACGCATCATGGTGGGGTGCAAAGTATCCATGTCCATCTGAATAAAAATAATTCTACAACATAAATCATTGTCGTTTCGTCAGAGGGGGTATAGAGGGATTTTTCATTTTCAAAATTACCTCGAAATCAAATATGACTTGGCACGCAACATGGTGGGGTGCAGAATATTCATTTCCATCTGAATAACAACAATTCGTCAACAGATATCATTGTCGGGTCGTTAGAGGGGGTATAGAGGGATTTCTCATTTACAATATTTCTTCAAAAATCCAATATGACTTGGCACGCATCATGGTGGGGTGCAGAATATCCATTTCCATCTGAATAACAATAATTCGTCAAAAGAAATCATTGTCGGGTCGTTAGAGGGGGTATAGAGGGATTTTTCATTTTCAATATTTCTTCAAAAATCTAATATGACTTGGCACGCATCATGATGGGTAGCAGAATATCCATTTCCATCTAAATAACAATAATTCGTCAATAGAAATCATTGTCGGGTCGTCAGAGGGGGAATAGAGGGATTTTTCATTTTCAAAATTACTTCAAAAATCAAATATGACTTGGCACGTATCATGGTGGAGTGCATAATATCCATTTTCATCTGAATAACAATAATTCGTCAACAGAAATTATTGTCGGGTCGTCAGAGGAGGTTAAAGGGAATTTTCATTTTCAAAATTACTTCAAAGTTCGAATATAACTTGGCACGCATCATAGTAGGGTGCAAAATCTCCATTTCCATCTGAATAACAATAATTCGTCAACAGAAATCATTGTCGGGTCGTCAGAGGGGGTATAGAGGGATTTCTCATTATCAAAATGACTTCAAAAATCAAATATGACTTGGCACGCATCATAAGAGGGTGCAGAATATCCATTTCCATTTCAATGACAATAATTTGTCAACAGAAATCGTTGTCGTATCGTCAGAGGGGGTATAGAGGGATTTTTCATTTTCAAAATTACCTCAAAATCAAATATGACTTGGCACGCATCATGGTGGGGTGCAGAATATCCATTTCCATCTGAATAACAATACTTTGTCAACAGAAATCATTGACGTGTCGTTGGAGGCGGTATAGAGGGATTTATCATTTTCAAAATTTCTTCAAAAATCTAATATAACTTGGCACGCATCATGGTGGGGTGCAGAATATTCATTTCCATCTCAATAACAATAATTCGTCAACTGAAATCATTGTCGGGTCGTTAGAACGGGTATAGAGGGATTTCTCATTTTCAATATATCTTCATATATCTTGTATGACTTGGCACGCATCATGGTGGGGTGCAAAGTATCCATGTCTATCTGTATAACAATAATTCGTCAACAGAAATCATTGTCGGGTCGTCAGAGGGGGTATAGAGGGATTTCTCATTATCAAAATGACTTAAAAAATCAAATATGACTTGGCACGCATCATAGTAGGGTCTAGAATATCCATTTCCATCTCAATAGCAATACTTTGTCAACAGAAATCATTGACGTGTCGTTGGAGGGGGTATAGAGGGATTTCTCATTATCAAAATGACTTCAAAAATCTAATATGACTTGGCACGCATCATGGTGGGGTGCAGAATATCCATTTCCATCCGAATAACAATAATTCATCAACAGAAATCATTGTCTAGTCGTTAGAGGGGGAATAGAGGGATATCTCATTTTCAACATTTCTTCAAAAATCTAATATGACTTGGCACGCATCATGGTGGGGTGCAGAATATCCATTTCCATCTGATTAATTATAATTCGTCAACAGAAATCATTGTCCTGTCGTCAGAGGGGGTATAGAGGGATTTTTCATTTTCAAAATGACTTCAAAAATCAAATATGACTTGCCACGCATCATAGAGGGGTGCAGAATATTCATTTCCATCTGAATAACAATATTTCGTCATCAGAAATCATTGTCGGGTCGTTAGAGGGGGTATAGAGGGATTTCTCATTTTCAAAATTACTTCAAAAATCAAATATGACTTGGCCCGCATCATAGTAGGGTGCAAAATATTCATTTCCATCTGAATAACAATAATTTGTCAACAGAAATCATTGTCGGGTCATCAGAGGGGGTATAGAGGTGTTTTTCATTTTCAAAATTACTTCAAAAATCTGATATGACTTGGCACACATCTTGTGGGGTGCAAAGTATCCATATATATCTAAATAACAATAATTCGTCAACAGAAATCATTGTCGGGTCGTTAGAGGGGGTATAGAGTAATTTTTCATTTTCAAAATTACCTCAAAATCAAATATGACTTGGCACGTATCATGGTGGGGTGCAAAGTATTCATGTATATCTAACTAACACTAATTCGTTAACAGAAATCATTGTCGTGTCGTCAGAGGGGGTATAGAGGGATTTTTCATTATCAAAATGATTCCAAAAATCAAATATGACATGGCACGCATCATGGCGGTGTGCAGAATATCCATTTCTATTTGACTAACATTAATTCGTCAACATATATCATTGTCCTGTCGTCAGAGGTGGTATGGAGGGATTTTTCATTTTCAAAATTACGTCAAAAATCTAATATGACTTGGCACGCATCCTGGTGGGGTGCAAAGTATCCATGTCCATCTGAATAACAATAATTCGTCAATTTAAATCATTGTCGTGTCGTCAGAGGTGGTATAAAGGTATTTTTCATTTTAAAAATTACTTCAAAAATCTAATATGACTTGGCACGCATCATAGTAGGGTGCAAAGCATCCATATATATCTAAATAACAATAATTCGCCAACAGAAAACATTGTCGGGTCGTTAGAGGGGGTATAGAGGGATTTTTCATTTTCAATATTTCTTCAAAAATCTAATATTACTTGGCACGCATCATGGTGGGGTGCAGAATATCCATATCAATCTGAATAACAATAAATCCTTGACAGAAATTATTGTCGTGTCGTCAGAGGGAGTATAGAGAATTTTTCATTTTCAAAATTACCTCAAAATCAAATATGACTTGGCACGCATCATGGTGGGGTGAAAAGTATTTATGTATATCTAACTAACAATAATTCGTTAACAGAAATCATTGCCGTGTCGTCAGAGGTGATATAGAGGGATTTTTCATTTTCAAAATTACCTCAAAATCAAATGACTTGGCACGCAACATGGTGGGGTGCCGAATATCCATTTCCATCTGAATATCAATAATTCGTCAACAGAAATCATTGTCGGGTCGTTAGAGGGGGTATAGAGGGATTTTTCATTTTCAAAATTACCTTAAAATCAAATATGACTTGGCACGCAACATGGTGGGGTGCAGAATATTAATTTCCATCTGAATAACAATAATTCGTCAATAGAAATCATTTTCGGGTCGTTATAGGGGGTATAGAGTGATTTTTCATTTTCTATATTTCTTCAAAAATCCAATATGACTTGGCACGCATCATGGTGAGGTGCAGAATATCCATTTCCATCTGAATAACAATAATTCGTCAACAGAAATCATTGTCGGGTCGTTAGAGGGGGTATAGAGGGATTTTTCATTTTCAAAATTACTTCAAAAATCTAATATGACTTGGCACGCATCATAGTGGGGTGCAAAGTATCCATGTCCATCTGAATAAAAATAATTCGTCAACATAAATCATTGTCGTGTCGTCAGAGGGGGTATAGAGGGATTTTTCATTTTCAAAATTACCTCGAAATCAAATATGACTTGGCACGCAACATGGTGGGGTGCAGAATATTCATTTCGATATGAATAACAACAATTCGTCAACAGATATCATTGTCGGGTCGTTAGAGGGGGTATAGAGGGATTTCTCATTTACAATATTTCTTCAAAAATCCAATATGACTTGGCTCGCATCATGGTGGGGTGCAGAATATCCATTTCCATCTGAATAACAATAATTCGTCAACAGAAATCATTGTCGGGTCGTTAGAGGAGGTATAGAGGGATTTTTCATTTTCAATATTTCTTCAAAAATCTAATAAGACTTGGCACGCATCATGGTGAGGTGCAGAATATCCATTTCCATCTGAATAACAATAATTCGTCAACAGAAATCATTGTCGGGTCGTTAGAGGGGGTATAGAGGGATTTTTCATTTTCAAAATTACTTCAAAAATCTAATATGACTTGGCACGCATCATAGTGGGGTGCAAAGTATCCATGTCCATCTGAATAAAAATAATTCGTCAACATAAATCATTGTCGTGTCGTCAGAGGGGGTATAGAGGGATTTTTCATTTTCAATATTTCTTCAAAAATCCAATATGACTTGGCACGCATCATGGTGAGGTGCAGAATATCCATTTCCATCTGAATAACAATAATTCGTCAACAGAAATCATTGTCGGGTCGTTAGAGGGGGTATAGAGGGATTTTTCATTTTCAAAATTACTTCAAAAATCTAATATGACTTGACACGCATCATAGTGGGGTGCAAAGTATCCATGTCCATCTGAATAAAAATAATTCGTCAACATAAATCATTGTCGTGTCGTCAGAGGGGGTATAGAGGGATTTTTCATTTTCAAAATTACCTCGAAATCAAATATGACTTGGCACGCAACATGGTGGGGTGCAGAATATTCATTTCGATATGAATAACAACAATTCGTCAACAGATATCATTGTCGGGTCGTTAGAGGGGGTATAGAGGGATTTCTCATTTACAATATTTCTTCAAAAATCCAATATGACTTGGCACGCATCATGGTGGGGTGCAGAATATCCATTTCCATCTGAATAACAATATTTCGTCAACAGCAATCATTGTCGGGTCGTTAGAGGAGGTATAGAGGGATTTTTCATTTTCAATATTTCTTCAAAAATCTAATATGACTTGGCACGCATCATGATGGGTAGCAGAATATCCATTTCCATCTAAATAACAATAATTCGTCAATAGATATCATTGTCGGGTCGTCAGAGGGGGTATAGAGGGATTTTTCATTTTCAAAATTACTTCAAAAATCAAATATGACTTGGCACGTATCATGGTGGAGTGCATAATATCCATTTTCATCTGAATAACAATAATTCGTCAACAGAAATTATTGTCGGGTCGTCAGAGGAGGTTAAAGGGAATTTTCATTTTCAAAATTACTTCAAAGTTCGAATATAACTTGGCACGCATCATAGTAGGGTGCAAAATCTCCATTTCCATCTGAATAACAATAATTCGTCAACAGAAATCATTGTCGGGTCGTCAGAGGGGGTATAGAGGGATTTCTCATTATCAAAATGACTTCAAATATCAAATATGACTTGGCACGCATCATAAGAGGGTGCAGAATATCCATTTTCATCTCAATGACAATAATTTGTCAACAGAAATCTTTGTCGTATCGTCAGAGGGGGTATAGAGGGATTTTTCATTTTCAAAATTACCTCGAAATCAAATATGACTTGGCACGCAACATGGTGGGGTGCAGAATATTCATTTCGATATGAATAACAACAATTCGTCAACAGATATCATTGTCGGGTCGTTAGAGGGGGTATAGAGGGATTTCTCATTTACAATATTTCTTCAAAAATCCAATATGACTTGGCACGCATCATGGTGGGGTGCAGAATATCCATTTCCATCTGAATAACAATAATTCGTCAACAGAAATTATTGTCGGGTCGTCAGAGGAGGTTAAAGGGAATTTTCATTTTCAAAATTACTTCAAAGTTCGAATATAACTTGGCACGCATCATAAGAGGGTGCAGAATATCCATTTCCATCTCAATGACAATAATTTGTCAACAGAAATCTTTGTCGTATCGTCACAGGGGGTATAGAGGGATTTTTCATTTTCAAAATTACCTCAAAATCAAATATGACTTGGCACGCATCATGGTGGGGTGCAGAATATCCATTTCCATCTGAATAACAATACTTTGTCAACAGAAATCATTGACGTGTCGTTGGAGGTGGTATAGAGGGATTTATCATTTTCAAAATTTCTTCAAAAATCTAATATAACTTGGCACGCATCATGGTGGGGTGCAGAATATTCATTTCCATCTCAATAACAATAATTCGTCAACTGAAATCATTGTCGTGTCGTTAGAACGGGTATAGAGGGATTTCTCATTTTCAATATATCTTCATATATCTTGTATGACTTGGCACGCATCATGGTGGGGTGCAAAGTATCCATGTCTATCTGAATAACAATAATTCGTCAACAGAAATCATTGTCGGGTCGTCAGAGGGGGTATAGAGGGATTTCTCATTATCAAAATGACTTAAAAAATCAAATATGACTTGGCACGCATCATAGTAGGGTCTAGAATATCCATTTCCATCTCAATAGCAATACTTTGTCAACAGAAATCATTGACGTGTCGTTGGAGGTGGTATAGAGGGATTTCTCATTATCAAAATGACTTAAAAAATCAAATATGACTTGGCACGCATCATGGCGGGGTGCACAATATCCATTTCTATCTGACTAACATTAATTCGTCAACATAAATCATTGTCCTGTCGTCAGAGGGGGTATGGAGGGATTTTTCATTTTCAAAATTATCTCAAAATCAAATATGACTTAGCACGCATCATGGTGGGGTACAGAATATCCATTTCCATCTTAATAACAATAATTTGTAAACAGAAGTCATTGTCGGGTCCACAGAGGGGGTATAGAGGGATTTTTCATTTTCAAAATTACCTCAAAATCAAATATGACTTGGCAGGCATCATGGTGGGGTGCAGAATTTCCATTTCTATCTGAATAACAATAATTCGTCAACAGAAATCATTGTCCGTCGTCAGAGGGGGTATAGAGGGATTTTTCATTTTCAAAATTACTTCAAAAATCTAATATGACTTGGCACGCAACATGGTGGGGTGCAGAATATTCATTTCCATCTGAATAACAATATTTCGTCAACAGAAATCATTGTCGGGTCGTTAGAGGGGGTATAGAGGGATTTTTCATTTTCAATATTACTTCAAAAATTTAATATGACTTGGCACGCATCATACTGGGGTGCAAAGAATACATATATATAAATAACAATAATTCGTCAACAGAAATCATTGTCGGGTCGTAAGAGGGGGTATAGAGGGATTTTTCATTATCAAAATGACTTCAAAAATCAAATATGACTTGGCACGCATCATGGAGGGGTACAGAATATCCATTTTCATCTCAATAACAATAATTTGTCAACAGAAATCATTGTCGGGTCGTCAGAGGGGGTATAAAGGGATTTTTCATTTTCAAAATGACTTCAAAAATCTAATATGACTTGGCACGCATCATGATGGGGTGCAGAATATCCATTTCCATCCGAATAACAATAATTCATCAACAGAAATCATTGTCTAGTCGTTAGAGGGGGAATAGAGGGATATCTCATTTTCAAAATTTCTTCAAAAATCTAATATGACTTGGCACGCATCATGGTGGGGTGCAGAATATCCATTTCCATCTGAATAATTATAATTCGTCAACAGAAATCATTGTCCTGTCGTCAGAGGGGGTATAGAGGGATTTTTCATTTTCAAAATGACTTCAAAAATCAAATATGACTTGCCACGCATCATAGAGGGGTGCAGAATATCCATTTCCATCTGAATAACAATATTTCGTCATCAGAAATCATTGTCGGGTCGTTAGAGGGGGTATAGAGGTATTTTTCATTTTCAAAATTACTTCAAAAATCTGATATGACTTGGCACACATCTTGTGGGGTGCAAAGTATCCATATATATCTAAATAACAATAATTCGTCAACAGAAATCATTGTCGGGTCGTTAGAGGGGGTATAGAGGAATTTTTCATTTTCAAAATTACCTCAAAATCAAATATGACTTGGCACGCATCATGGTGGGGTGCAAAGTATTCATGTATATCTAACTAACACTAATTCGTTAACAGAAATCATTGTCGTGTCGTCAGAGGGGGTATAGAGGGATTTTTCATTATCAAAATGATTCCAAAAATCAAATATGACATGGCACGCATCATGGCGGGGTGCAGAATATCCATTTCTATTTGACTAACATTAATTCGTCAACATAAGTCATTGTCCTGTCGTCAGAGGTGGTATGGAGGGATTTTTCATTTTCAAAATTACGTCAAAAATCTAATATGACTTGGCACGCATCCTGGTGGGGTGCAAAGTATCCATGTCCATCTGAATAACAATAATTCGTCAATTTAAATCATTGTCGTGTCGTCAGAGGTGGTATAAAGGTATTTTTCATTTTAAAAATTACTTCAAAAATCTAATATGACTTGGCACGCATCATAGTAGGGTGCAAAGCATCCATATATATCTAAATAACAATAATTCGCCAACAGAAAACATTGTCGGGTCGTTAGAGGGGGTATAGAGGGATTTTTCATTTTCAATATTTCTTCAAAAATCTAATATTACTTGGCACGCATCATGGTGGGGTGCAGAATATCCATATCAATCTGAATAACAATAAATCCTTGACAGAAATTATTGTCGTGTCGTCAGAGGGAGTATAGAGAATTTTTCATTTTCAAAATTACCTCAAAATCAAATATGACTTGGCACGCATCATGGTGGGGTGAAAAGTATTTATGTATATCTAACTAACAATAATTCGTTAACAGAAATCATTGCCGTGTCGTCAGAGGTGATATAGAGGGATTTTTCATTTTCAAAATTACCTCAAAATCAAATATGACTTGGCACGCAACATGGTGGGGTGCAGAATATCCATTTCCATCTGAATATCAATAATTCGTCAACAGAAATCATTGTCGGGTCGTTAGAGGGGGTATAGAGGGATTTTTCATTTTCAAAATTACCTCAAAATCAAATATGACTTGGCACGCAACATGGTGGGGTGCAGAATATTAATTTCCATCTGAATAACAATAATTCGTCAATAGAAATCATTTTCGGGTCGTTATAGGGGGTATAGAGTGATTTTTCATTTTCAATATTTCTTCAAAAATCCAATATGACTTGGCACGCATCATGGTGAGGTGCAGAATATCCATTTCCATCTGAATAACAATAATTCGTCAACAGAAATCATTGTCGGGTCGTTAGAGGGGGTATAGAGGGATTTTTCATTTTCAAAATTACTTCAAAAATCTAATATGACTTGGCACGCATCATAGTGGGGTGCAAAGTATCCATGTCCATCTGAATAAAAATAATTTGTCAACATAAATCATTGTCGTGTCGTCAGAGGGGGTATAGAGGGATTTTTCATTTTCAAAATTACCTCGAAATCAAATATGACTTGGCACGCAACATGGTGGGGTGCAGAATATTCATTTCGATATGAATAACAACAATTCGTCAACAGATATCATTGTCGGGTCGTTAGAGGGGGTATAGAGGGATTTCTCATTTACAATATTTCTTCAAAAATCCAATATGACTTGGCACGCATCATGGTGGGGTGCAGAATATCCATTTCCATCTGAATAACAATAATTCGTCAACAGAAATCATTGTCGGGTCGATAGAGGAGGTATAGAGGGATTTTTCATTTTCAATATTTCTTCAAAAATCTAATATGACTTGGCACGCATCATGATGGGTAGCAGAATATCCATTTCCATCTAAATAACAATAATTCGTCAAAAGAAATCATTGTCGGGTCGTCAGAGGGGGTATAGAGGGATTTTTCATTTTCAAAATTACTTCAAAAATCAAATATGACTTGGCACGTATCATGGTGGAGTGCATAATATCCATTTTCATCTGAATAACAATAATTCGTCAACAGAAATTATTGTCGGGTCGTCAGAGGAGGTTAAAGGGAATTTTCATTTTCAAAATTACTTCAAAGTTCGAATATAACTTGGCACGCATCATAGTAGGGTGCAAAATCTCCATTTCCATCTGAATAACTATAATTCGTCAACAGAAATCATTGTCGGGTCGTCAGAGGGGGTATAGAGGGATTTCTCATTATCAAAATGACTTCAAATATCAAATATGACTTGGCACGCATCATAAGAGGGTGCAGAATATCCATTTTCATCTCAATGACAATAATTTGTCAACAGAAATCTTTGTCGTATCGTCAGAGGGGGTATAGAGGGATTTTTCATTTTCAAAATTACCTCAAAATCAAATATGACTTGGCACGCATCATGGTGGGGTGCAGAATATCCATTTCCATCTGAATAACAATACTTTGTCAACAGAAATCATTGACGTGTCGTTGGAGGTGGTATAGAGGGATTTATCATTTTCAAAATTTCTTCAAAAATCTAATATAACTTGGCACGCATCATGGTGGGGTGCAGAATATTCATTTCCATCTCAATAACAATAATTCGTCAACTGAAATCATTGTCGGGTCGTTAGAAGGGGTATAGAGGGATTTCTCATTTTCAATATATCTTCATATATCTTGTATGACTTGGCACGCATCATGGTGGGGTGCAAAGTATCCATGTCTATCTGATTAACAATAAGTCGTCAACAGAAATCATTGTCGGGTCGTCAGAGGGGGTATAGAGGGATTTCTCATTATCAAAATGACTTAAAAAATCAAATATGACTTGGCACGCATCATAGTAGGGTGCAGAATATCCAGTTCCATCTCAATAACAATACTTTGTCAACAGAAATCATTGACGTGTCGTTGGAGGTGGTATAGAGGGATTTTTCATTTTCAAAATTTTTTCAAAAATCTAATATGACTTGGCACGCATCATGGCAGGGTGCAGAATATCCATTTCTATCTGACTAACATTAATTCGTCAACATAAATCATTGTCCTGTCGTCAGAGGGGGTATGGAGGGATTTTTCATTTTCAAAATTATCTCAAATTCAAATATGACTTAGCACGCATCATGGTGGGGTACAGAATATCCATTTCCATCTTAATAACAATAATTTGTAAACAGAAATCATTGTCGGTTCCTCAGAGGGGGTATAGAGGGATATTTCATTTTCAAAATCACCTCAAAATCAAATATGACTTGGCACGCATCATGGTGGGGTGCAGAATATCCATTTCCATCTGAATAACAATAATTCGTCAACAGATATCATTGACGGGTCGTCAGAGGGGGTATAGAGGGATTTTTCATTATCAAAATGACTTCAAAAATCAAATATTGACTTGGCACGCATCATAGTATGGTGCAGAATATCCATTTCCATCTGAATAACAGGAATTCGTCAACAGAAATCTATGTCGGGTCGTTAGAGGGGGTATAGAGTGATTTTTCATTTTCAATATTTCTTCAAAAATCCAATATGACTTGGCACGCATCATGGTGAGGTGCAGAATATCCATTTCCATCTGAATAACAATAATTCGTCAACAGAAATCATTGTCGGGTCGTTAGAGGGGGTATAGAGGGATTTTTCATTTTCAAAATTACTTCAAAAATCTAATATGACTTGGCACGCATCATAGTGGGGTGCAAAGTATCCATGTCCATCTAAATAAAAATAATTCGTCAACATAAATCATTGTCGTGTCGTCAGAGGGGGTATAGAGGGATTTTTCATTTTCAAAATTACCTCGAAATCAAATATGACTTGGCACGCAACATGGTGGGGTGCAGAATATTCATTTCCATCTGAATAACAACAATTCGTCAACAGATATCATTGTCGGGTCGTTAGAGGGGGTATAGAGGGATATTTCATTTTCAATATTTCTTCAAAAATCTAATATGACTTGGCACGCATCATGATGGGTAGCAGAATATCCATTTCCATCTAAATAACAATAATTCGTCAAAAGAAATCATTGTCGGGTCGTCAGAGGGGGTATAGAGGGATTTTTCATTTTCAAAATTACTTCAAAAATCAAATATGACTTGGCACGTATCATGGTGGAGTGCATAATATCCATTTTCATCTGAATAACAATAATTCGTCAACAGATATTATTGTCGGGTCGTCAGAGGGGGTTAAAGGGAATTTTAATTTTCAAAATTACTTCAAAGTTCGAATATAACTTGGCACGCATCATAGTAGGGTGCAAAATCTCCATTTCCATCTGAATAACAATAATTCGTCAACAGAAATCATTGTCGGGTCGTCAGAGGGGGTATAGAGGGATTTCTCATTATCAAAATGACTTAAAAAATCAAATATGACTTGGCACGCATCATAGTAGGGTGCAGAATATCCATTTCCATCTCAATAACAATACTTTGTCGACAGAAATCATTGACGTGTCGTTGGAGGTGGTATAGAGCGATTTTTCATTTTCAAAATTTTTTCAAAAATCTAATATGACTTGGCACGCATCATGGCGGGGTGCAGAATATCCATTTCTATCTGACTAACATTAATTCTTAAACATAAATCATTGTCCTGTCGTCAGAGGGGGTATGGAGGGATTTTTCATTTTCAAAATTATCTCAAATTCAAATATGACTTAGCACGCATCATGGTGGGGTACAGAATATCCATTTCCATCTCAATAACAATAATTTGTAAACAGAAGTCATTGTCGGGTCCTCAGAGGGGGTATAGAGGGATTTTTCATTTTTAAAATCACCTCAAAATCAAATATGACTTGGCACGCATCAAGGTGGGGTGCAGATTATCCATTTCCATCTGAATAACAATAATTCGTCAACAGAAATCATTGACGGGTCGTCAGAGGGGGTATAGATGGATTTTTCATTTTCAAAATTACTTCAAAAATCAAAAATGAGTTGAGTTGGCACGCATCATATTGGGGTGCAGAATATCCATATCTATCTGAATAACAATAATTCCCTAACAGAAATTATTGTCGTGTCGTCAGAGGGGGTATAGAGGGATTTTTCATTTTCAAAATTACCTCAAAATCAAATATGACTTTGCACGCATCATGGTGGGGTGCAAAGTATTCATGTTTATCTAACTGTCAATGATTCGTTAACAGAAATCATTGTCGTGTTGTCAGAGGGGGTATAGAGGGATTTTTCATTTTCAAAATTACCTTAAAATCCAATATGACTTGGCACGCATCATGGTGGGGTGCAAAATATCCATTTCTATCTGAATAACAATAATTCGTCAGGAGAAATCATTGTCGGGTCGTCAGAAGGAGTATAGAGGGATATTTCATTTTTAAAATGACTTCAAAAATCATTTATGAGTTGGCACGTAACATGGTGGGGTGCAAAGTATCCATGTTCATCTGAGTAACATTAATTCATCAACAGAAATCATTGTCGGAACGTCACAGGGGGTATAGAGGGATTTTTCATTATCAAAATGACTTCAAAAATCAAATATCACTTGGCACGCATCATGGTGGGGTACAGAATATCCATTTCCATCTCAATAACAATAATTTTTCAACAGAAATCTTTGTCGGGTCGTCAGAGGGGGTATAGACGGATTTTTCATTTTCAAAATGACTTCAAAAATCATATATGATTTGGCACGCATCATGGAGGGGTGCAGAATATCCATTTTCATCTAAATAACAATAATTCGTCAACAGAAATTATTGTCGGTTCGTCAGAGGGGGTTGAAGGGAATTTTCATTTTCAAAACTACTTCAAAAAAACTTGGCACGCATCATAGTAGGGTGCAAAATCTTCATTTTCATCTGAATAACAATAATTCGTCAACAGAAATCATTATCGGGTCGTCACATGGGGTATAGAGGGATTTTTCATTTTCAAAATGACTTCAAAAATCTAATATGACTTGGCACGCATCATGGTGGGGTGCAGAATATCCCTTTCCATCTGAATAACAATAATTTATCAACAGAAATCATTGTCGGGACGTTAGAGGGGGAATAGAGGGATTTTTCATTTTCAATATATCTTCAAAAATCTAATATGACTTGGAACGCATCATGGTGGGGTGCAGAATATCCATATCTATCTGAATAACAATAATTCCTTAACAGAAATTATTGTTGTGTCGTCAGAGGGGGTATAGAGGGATTTTTCATATTCAATATATCTTCAAAAATTTAATATGACTTGGCACGCATCATCGTAGGGTGCAAAGTATCCATGTCCATCTGAATAACAATAATTCACCAACAGAAATCATTGTCGGGTCGTCAGAGGTGGTATAGAGTGATTTTTCATTTTCAAAATTACCTCAAAATCAAATATGACTTGGCACGCAACATGGTAGGGTGCAGAATATCCATTTCCATCTGAATAACAATAATTCGTCAGCAGAAATCATTGTCGTGTCGTCAGATGGGGTATAGAGGGATTTTTCATTTTTAAAATTACTTCAAAAATCAAATATGAGTTGGCACGCATCATGGTGGGGTGCAGACTCTTCATTTATATCTGAATAACAATAATTCGTCAACAGAAATCATTGACGGGTCGTTGGAGGGGGTATGGAGGGATTTTTCATTTTCAAAATTTCTTCAAAAATCTAATATGATTTGGCACGCATCATGGTGGGGTGCAGAATATCCATTTCCATCTGTATAATTATAATTCGTCAACAGAAATCATTGTTCTGTCGTCAGAGGGGGTATAGAGGGATATTTCATTTTCAATATATCTTCAAAAATCTAATTTGACTTGGCACGCATCATGGTGGGGTGCAAAGTATCCATGTCTATCTGAATAACAATAATTCGTCAACAGAAATCATTGCCGGGTCGTCAGAGAGGGTATAGAGGGATTTTTCATTTTCAATATTTCTTCAAAAATCTATTATTACTTGGCACGCATCATGGTGGGGTGCAGAATATCCATATCTATCTGAATAACATTAATTCCTCAACAGAACTTTTTGTCGTGTCGTCAGAGGGGGTATAGAGGGATTTTTCATTTTCAAAATTACCTCAAAATCTAATATTACTTGGCACGCATCATGGTGGGGTGCAAAATATCCATATCTATCTGAATAACATTAATTCCCTAACAGAAATTTTTGTCGTGTCGTCAGAGGGGGTATAGAGGGATTTTTCATTTTCAAAATTACCTCAAAATCAAATATGACTTGGCACGCAACATGGTGGGGTGCAGAATATATATTTCCATCTGAATAACAATAATTCGTCTACAGAAATCATTGTCGGGTCGTTAGATGGGGTATAGAGGGATTTTTCATTTTCAATATTTCTTCAAAAATCTAATATGACTTGGCACGCATCATGGTGGGGTGCAGAATATCCATTTCCATCTGAATAACAATAATTCGTCAACAGAAATCATTGTCGGGTCGTCAGAGGGGGTATAGAGGGATTTTTCATTTTCAATATTACTTCAAAAATCTAATATGACTTGGCACGCATCATGGTGGGGTGGAGAATGTTTATTTCCATCTGAATAACAATAATTCATCGACGGAATTCATTGTCGGGTCGTTAGAGGGGGTATAGAGGGATTTTTCATTTTCAAAATTACTTCAAAATCAAATATGACTTGGCACGCAACATGGTGGGGTGCAGAATATTCATTTTCATCTGAATAACAATAATTCGTCAACAGAAATCATTGTCGGGTCGTTAGAGGGGGTATAGAGGGATTTTTCATTTTCAATATTTCTTCAAAAACCCAATACGACTTGGCACGCATCATGGTGGGGTGCAGAATATCCATTTCTATCTGAATAACAATAATTCGTCAGGAGAAATCATTGTCGGGTCGTCAGAAGGAGTATAGAGGGATATTTCATTTTTAAAATGACTTCAAAAATCATTTATGAGTTGGCACGTAACATGGTGGGGTGCAAAGTATCCATGTTCATCTGAGTAACATTAATTCATCAACAGAAATCATTGTCGGAACGTCACAGGGGGTATAGAGGGATTTTTCATTATCAAAATGACTTCAAAATCAAATATGACTTGGCACGCAACATGGTGGGGTGCAGAATATTCATTTTCATCTGAATAACAATAATTCGTCAACAGAAATCATTGTCGGGTCGTTAGAGGGGGTATAGAGGGATTTTTCATTTTCAATATTTCTTCAAAAACCCAATACGACTTGGCACGCATCATGGTGGGGTGCAGAATATCCATTTCTATCTGAATAACAATAATTCGTCAGGAGAAATCATTGTCGGGTCGTCAGAAGGAGTATAGAGGGATATTTCATTTTTAAAATGACTTCAAAAATCATTTATGAGTTGGCACGTAACATGGTGGGGTGCAAAGTATCCATGTTCATCTGAGTAACATTAATTCATCAACAGAAATCATTGTCGGAACGTCACAGGGGGTATAGAGGGATTTTTCATTATCAAAATGACTTCAAAAATCAAATATCACTTGGCACGCATCATGGTGGGGTACAGAATATCCATTTCCATCTCAATAACATTAATTTTTCAACAGAAATCTTTGTCGGGTCGTCAGAGGGGGTATAGAGGGATTTTTCATTTTCAACATTACATCAAAATCAAATATGACTTGGCTCGCATCATAGGGGGGAGCAGAATATCCATTTCCATCTCAATAACAATAATTTGTCAACAGAAATCATTGTCGTGTCGTCAGAGGGGACATAGATGGATTTTTCATTTTCAAAATGACTTCAAAAATCATATATGATTTGGCACGCATCATGGAGGGGTGCAGAATATCCATTTCTATCTAAATAACAATAATTCTTTAACAGAAATCATTGTCGTGTCGTCAGAGGGGGTATAGAGGGATTTTTCATTTTCAAAATTACTTCAAAAATCAAATATGACTTGGCACGTATCATGGTGGAGTGCATAATATCCATTTTCATCTAAATAACAATAATTCGTCAACAGAAATTATTGTCGGGTCGTCAGAGGGGGTTGAAGGGAATTTTCATTTTCAAAACTACTTCAAAAAACGAATATAACTTGGCACGCATCATAGTAGGGTGCAAAATCTTCATTTTCATCTGAATAACAATAATTCGTCAACAGAAATCATTATCGGGTCGTCACAAGGGGTAAAGAGGGATTTTTCATTTTCAAAATGACTTCAAAAATCTAATATGACTTGGCACGCATCATGGTGGGGTGCAGAATATCCCTTTCTATCTGAATAACAATAATTCGTAAACAGAAATCATTGTCCGTCGTCAGAGGGGGTAAAGAGGGATTTTTCATTTTCAATATTTCTTCAAAAATCTAATATGACTTGGCACGCATCATGGTGGGTAGGAGAATGTTTATTTCCATCTGAAAAACAATAATTCATCGACGGAATTCATTGTAGGGTCGTTAGAGGGGGTATAGAGGGATTTTTCATTTTCAATATTTCTTCAAAAACCCAATATGACTTGGCACGCATCATGGTGGGGTGCAGAATATCCATTTCTATCTGAATAACAATAATTCGTAAACAGAAATCATTGTCCGTCGTCAGAGGGGGTATAGAGGGATTTTTCATTTTCAAAATTACTTCAAAAATCTAATATGACTTGGCACGCATCATGGTGGGGTGCAAAGTATCCATGTCCATCTGAATAACAATAATTCGTCAACATAAATCATTGTCGTGTCGTCAGAGGGGGTATAGAAGGACTTTTCATTTTCAAAATTACCTCAAAATCAAATATGACTTGGCACGCAACATGGTGGGGTGCAGAATATTCCTTTCCATCTGAATAACAATAATTCAACAGAAATCATTGTCGGGTCGTTAGAGGGGGTATAGAGGGATTTTTCATTTTCAATATTTCTTCAAAAATCCAATTTGACTTGGACGCATCATGGTGGGGTGCAAAGTATCCATGTCCTTCTGAATAACAATTATTCTTCAATTTAAATCATTTTCGTGTCGTCAGAGAGGGTATAGAGGTATTTTTCATTTTCAAAATTACTTCAAAAATTTAATATGACTTGGCACGCAACATACTGGGGTGCAAAGTATACATATATATAAATAACAATAATTCGTCAACAGAAATCATTGTCGGGTCGTTAGAGGGGGTATAGAGGGATTTTTCTTTATCAAAATGATTTCAAAAATCAAATATGACATGGCACGCAACATGGCGGGGTGCAGACTATTTATTTTCATCTGAATTACAATAATTCGTCAACAGAAATCATTGTCGTGTCGTCAGAGGGGGTATAGAGGGATTTTTCATTTTTAAAATTACCCCAAAATCAAATATGACTTGGCACGCAACATGGTGGGGTGCAGAATATATATTTCCATCTGAATAACAATAATTCGTCTACAGAAATCATTGTCGGGTCGTTAGATGGGGTATAGAGGGATTTTTCATTTTCAATATTTCTTCAAAAATCTAATATGACTTGGCACGCATCATGGTGGGGTGCAGAATATCCATTTCCATCTGAATAACAATAATTCGTCAACAGAAATCATTGTCGGGTCGTCAGAGGGGGTATAGAGGGATTTTTCATTTTCAATATTACTTCAAATATCTAATATGACTTGGCACGCATCATGGTGGGGTGCAGAATATCCATTTCTATCTGAATAACAGTAATTCGTAAACAGAAATCATTGTCCGTCGTCAGAGGGGGTATAGAGGGATTTTTCATTTTCAAAATTACTTCAAAAATCTAATATGACTTGGCACGCATCATGGTGGGGTGCAAAGTATCCATGTCCATCTGAATAACAATAATTCGTCAACATAAATCATTGTCGTGTCGTCAGAGGGGGTATAGAAGGACTTTTCATTTTCAAAATTACCTAAAAATCAAATATGACTTGGCACGCAACATGGTGGGTGCAGAATATTCATTTCCATCTGAATAACAATAATTCGTCAACAGAAATCATTGTCGGGTCGTTAGAGGGGGTATAGAGGGATTTTTCATTTTCAATATTTCTTCAAAAATCCAATTTGACTTGGACGCATCATGGTGGGGTGCAAAGTATCCATGTCCATCTGAATAACAATAATTCTTCAATTTAAATCATTTTCGTGTCGTCAGAGGGGGTATAGAGGTATTTTTCATTTTCAAAATTACTTCAAAAATTTAATATGACTTGGCACGCATCATACTAGGGTGCAAAGTATACATATATATATATAAATAACAATAATTCGTCAACAGAAACCATTGTCGGGTCGTTAGAGGGGGTATAGAGGGATTTCTCATTATCAAAATGACTTCAAAAATCAAATATGACTTGGCACGCATCATGGAGTGGTACAGAATATCCATTTTCTTCTCAATAACAATAATTTATCAACAGAAATCATTGTCTAGTCGTTAGAGGGGGAATAGAGGGATTTTTCATTTTCAATATATCTTCAAAAATCAAAAAGGAGTTGGCACGCATCATATTGGGGTGCAGAATATCCATATCTATCTGAATAACAATAATTCCTTAACAGAAATTATTGTCGTGTCGTCAGAGGGGGTATAGAGGAATTTCTCATTTTCAAAATTACCTCAAAATCAAATATGAATTGGCACGCATCATGGTGGGGTGCAAAGTATTCATGTATATCTAACTAACAATAATTCGTTAACAGAAATCATTGTCGTGTCGTCAGAGGGGGTATAGAGGGATTTTTCATTATCAAAATGATTTCAAAAATCTAATATAACTTGGCACGCATCATGGTGGGGTGCAAAATATCCATTTCTATCTGAATAACAATAATTCGTCAGGAGAAATCATTGTCGGGTCGTCAGAAGGAGTATAGAGGGTTATTTCATTTTTAAAATGTCTTCAAAAATCATTTATGAGTTGGCACGTAACATGGTGGGGTGCAAAGTATCCATGTTCATCTGAGTAACATTAATTAATCAACAGAAATCATTGTCGGAACGTCAGAGGGGGTATAGAGGGATTTTTCATTATCAAAATGACTTCAAAAATCAAATATCACTTGGCACGCATCATGGTGGGGTACAGAATATCCATTTCCATCTCAATAACAATAATTTTTCAACAGAAATCATTGTCGGGTCGTCAGAGGGGGTATAGAGGGATTTTTCATTTTCAACATTACCTCAAAATCAAATATGACTTGGCTCGCATCATAGGGGGGAGCAGAATATCCATTTCCATCTAAATAACAATAATTCGTCAACAGAAATCATTGTCGGGTTGTCAGAGGGGGAATAGATGGATTTTTCATTTTCAAAATGACTTCAAAAATCAAATATGAGTTAGCACGCATCATGGTGGGGTGCAGACTCTTCATTTCCATCTGAATAACAATAATTCGTCAACAGAAATCATTGTCGGTTCGTCAGAGGGGGTATAGAAGGATTTTTCATTATCAAATTGACTTCAAAAATCAAATATGACTTTGCACGCATCATGGTAGGGTACAGAATATCCATTTCTATCTGAATAACAATAATTTGTCAGCAGAAATCATTGTCGGGTCGTTAGAGGGGGAATAGAGGGATTTTTCATTTTCAATATATCTTCAAAAATCTAATATGACTTGGCACGAATCATGGTGGGGTGCAGAATATCCATATCTATCTGAATAACAATAATTCCTCAACAGAAATTATTGTTGTGTCGTCAGAGAGGGTATAGAGTTATTTTTCATTTTCAAAATTACCTCAAGATCAAATATGACTTGGCACGCATCATGGTGGGGTGCAGAATATTCATTTCCATCTGAATAACAATCATTCGTCAACAAAATTCATTGTCGGGTCGTTAGAGGGGGTATAGAGGGATTTTTCATTTTCAATATTTCTTCAAAAATCTAATATTACTTGGCACGCATCATGGTGGGGTGCAAAGTATCCATGTCCATCTGAATAACAATAATTCGTCAACATAAATCATTGTCGTTTCGTCAGAGGGGGTATAGAGGGATTTTTCATTTTCAATATTACTTCAAAAATCAAATATGACTTGGCACGTATCATGGTGGAGTGCATAATATCCATTTTCATCTGAATAACAATAATTCGTCAGCAGAAATCATTGTCGGGTCGTTAGAGGGGGTATAGAGGGATTTTTCATTTTCAATATTTCTTCAAAAATCCAATTTGACTTGGACGCATCATGGTGGGGTGCAAAGTATCCATGTCCATCTGAATAACAATAATTCTTCAATTTAAATCATTTTCGTGTCGTCAGAGGGGGTATAGAGGTATTTTTCATTTTCAAAATTACTTCAAAAATTTAATATGACTTGGCACGCATCATACTGGGGTGCAAAGTATACATATATATAAATAACAATAATTCGTCAACAGAAATCATTGTCGGGTCGTTAGAGGGGGTATAGAGGGATTTTTCATTTTCAATATTTCTTCAAAAATCTAATATGACTTGGCACGCATCATGGTGGGGTGCAGAATATCCATTTCTATCTGAATAACAATAATTCGTCAACAGAAATCATTGTCGGGTCGTCAGAGGGGGTATAGAGGGATTTTTCATTTTCAATATTACTTCAAAAATCTAATATGACTTGGCACGCATCATGGTGGGGTGCAGAATATCCATTTCTATCTGAATAACAATAATTCGTAAACAGAAATCATTGTCCGTCGTCAGAGGGGGTATAGAGGGATTTTTCATTTTCAAAATTACTTCAAAAATCTAATATGACTTGGCACGCATCATGGTGGGGTGCAAAGTATCCATGTCCATCTGAATAACAATAATTCTTCAATTTAAATCATTTTCGTGTCGTCAGAGGGGGTATAGAGGTATTTTTCATTTTCAAAATTACTTCAAAAATTTAATATGACTTGGCACGCATCATACTAGGGTGCAAAGTATACATATATATAAATAACAATAATTCGTCAACAGAAATCATTGTCGGGTCGTTAGAGGGGGTATAGAGGGATTTTTCATTATCAAAATGACTTCTAAAATCAAATATGACTTGGCACGCATCATGGAGTGGTACAGAATATCCATTTTCATATCAATAACAATAATTTGTCAACAGAAATCATTGTCGGGTCGTCAGAGGGGGTATAGAAGGACTTTTCATTTTCAAAATTACCTAAAAATCAAATATGACTTGGCACGCAACATGGTGGGTGCAGAATATTCATTTCCATCTGAATAACAATAATTCGTCAACAGAAATCATTGTCGGGTCGTTAGAGGGGGTATAGAGGGATTTTTCATTTTCAATATTTCTTCAAAAATCCAATTTGACTTGGACGCATCATGGTGGGGTGCAAAGTATCCATGTCCATCTGAATAACAATAATTCTTCAATTTAAATCATTTTCGTGTCGTCAGAGGGGGTATAGAGGTATTTTTCATTTTCAAAATTACTTCAAAAATTTAATATGACTTGGCACGCATCATACTAGGGTGCAAAGTATACATATATATATATAAATAACAATAATTCGTCAACAGAAACCATTGTCGGGTCGTTAGAGGGGGTATAGAGGGATTTCTCATTATCAAAATGACTTCAAAAATCAAATATGACTTGGCACGCATCATGGAGTGGTACAGAATATCCATTTTCTTCTCAATAACAATAATTTATCAACAGAAATCATTGTCTAGTCGTTAGAGGGGGAATAGAGGGATTTTTCATTTTCAATATATCTTCAAAAATCAAAAAGGAGTTGGCACGCATCATATTGGGGTGCAGAATATCCATATCTATCTGAATAACAATAATTCCTTAACAGAAATTATTGTCGTGTCGTCAGAGGGGGTATAGAGGAATTTCTCATTTTCAAAATTACCTCAAAATCAAATATGAATTGGCACGCATCATGGTGGGGTGCAAAGTATTCATGTATATCTAACTAACAATAATTCGTTAACAGAAATCATTGTCGTGTCGTCAGAGGGGGTATAGAGGGATTTTTCATTATCAAAATGATTTCAAAAATCTAATATAACTTGGCACGCATCATGGTGGGGTGCAAAATATCCATTTCTATCTGAATAACAATAATTCGTCAGGAGAAATCATTGTCGGGTCGTCAGAAGGAGTATAGAGGGTTATTTCATTTTTAAAATGTCTTCAAAAATCATTTATGAGTTGGCACGTAACATGGTGGGGTGCAAAGTATCCATGTTCATCTGAGTAACATTAATTAATCAACAGAAATCATTGTCGGAACGTCAGAGGGGGTATAGAGGGATTTTTCATTATCAAAATGACTTCAAAAATCAAATATCACTTGGCACGCATCATGGTGGGGTACAGAATATCCATTTCCATCTCAATAACAATAATTTTTCAACAGAAATCATTGTCGGGTCGTCAGAGGGGGTATAGAGGGATTTTTCATTTTCAACATTACCTCAAAATCAAATATGACTTGGCTCGCATCATAGGGGGGAGCAGAATATCCATTTCCATCTAAATAACAATAATTCGTCAACAGAAATCATTGTCGGGTTGTCAGAGGGGGAATAGATGGATTTTTCATTTTCAAAATGACTTCAAAAATCAAATATGAGTTAGCACGCATCATGGTGGGGTGCAGACTCTTCATTTCCATCTGAATAACAATAATTCGTCAACAGAAATCATTGTCGGTTCGTCAGAGGGGGTATAGAAGGATTTTTCATTATCAAATTGACTTCAAAAATCAAATATGACTTTGCACGCATCATGGTAGGGTACAGAATATCCATTTCTATCTGAATAACAATAATTTGTCAGCAGAAATCATTGTCGGGTCGTTAGAGGGGGAATAGAGGGATTTTTCATTTTCAATATATCTTCAAAAATCTAATATGACTTGGCACGAATCATGGTGGGGTGCAGAATATCCATATCTATCTGAATAACAATAATTCCTCAACAGAAATTATTGTTGTGTCGTCAGAGAGGGTATAGAGTTATTTTTCATTTTCAAAATTACCTCAAGATCAAATATGACTTGGCACGCATCATGGTGGGGTGCAGAATATTCATTTCCATCTGAATAACAATCATTCGTCAACAAAATTCATTGTCGGGTCGTTAGAGGGGGTATAGAGGGATTTTTCATTTTCAATATTTCTTCAAAAATCTAATATTACTTGGCACGCATCATGGTGGGGTGCAAAGTATCCATGTCCATCTGAATAACAATAATTCGTCAACATAAATCATTGTCGTTTCGTCAGAGGGGGTATAGAGGGATTTTTCATTTTCAATATTACTTCAAAAATCAAATATGACTTGGCACGTATCATGGTGGAGTGCATAATATCCATTTTCATCTGAATAACAATAATTCGTCAGCAGAAATCATTGTCGGGTCGTTAGAGGGGGTATAGAGGGATTTTTCATTTTCAATATTTCTTCAAAAATCCAATTTGACTTGGACGCATCATGGTGGGGTGCAAAGTATCCATGTCCATCTGAATAACAATAATTCTTCAATTTAAATCATTTTCGTGTCGTCAGAGGGGGTATAGAGGTATTTTTCATTTTCAAAATTACTTCAAAAATTTAATATGACTTGGCACGCATCATACTGGGGTGCAAAGTATACATATATATAAATAACAATAATTCGTCAACAGAAATCATTGTCGGGTCGTTAGAGGGGGTATAGAGGGATTTTTCATTTTCAATATTTCTTCAAAAATCTAATATGACTTGGCACGCATCATGGTGGGGTGCAGAATATCCATTTCTATCTGAATAACAATAATTCGTCAACAGAAATCATTGTCGGGTCGTCAGAGGGGGTATAGAGGGATTTTTCATTTTCAATATTACTTCAAAAATCTAATATGACTTGGCACGCATCATGGTGGGGTGCAGAATATCCATTTCTATCTGAATAACAATAATTCGTAAACAGAAATCATTGTCCGTCGTCAGAGGGGGTATAGAGGGATTTTTCATTTTCAAAATTACTTCAAAAATCTAATATGACTTGGCACGCATCATGGTGGGGTGCAAAGTATCCATGTCCATCTGAATAACAATAATTCTTCAATTTAAATCATTTTCGTGTCGTCAGAGGGGGTATAGAGGTATTTTTCATTTTCAAAATTACTTCAAAAATTTAATATGACTTGGCACGCATCATACTAGGGTGCAAAGTATACATATATATAAATAACAATAATTCGTCAACAGAAATCATTGTCGGGTCGTTAGAGGGGGTATAGAGGGATTTTTCATTATCAAAATGACTTCTAAAATCAAATATGACTTGGCACGCATCATGGAGTGGTACAGAATATCCATTTTCATATCAATAACAATAATTTGTCAACAGAAATCATTGTCGGGTCGTCAGAGGGGGTATAGAAGGACTTTTCATTTTCAAAATTACCTAAAAATCAAATATGACTTGGCACGCAACATGGTGGGTGCAGAATATTCATTTCCATCTGAATAACAATAATTCGTCAACAGAAATCATTGTCGGGTCGTTAGAGGGGGTATAGAGGGATTTTTCATTTTCAATATTTCTTCAAAAATCCAATTTGACTTGGACGCATCATGGTGGGGTGCAAAGTATCCATGTCCATCTGAATAACAATAATTCTTCAATTTAAATCATTTTCGTGTCGTCAGAGGGGGTATAGAGGTATTTTTCATTTTCAAAATTACTTCAAAAATTTAATATGACTTGGCACGCATCATACTAGGGTGCAAAGTATACATATATATAAATAACAATAATTCGTCAACAGAAATCATTGTCGGGTCGTTAGAGGGGGTATAGAGGGATTTTTCATTATCAAAATGACTTCTAAAATCAAATATGACTTGGCACGCATCATGGAGTGGTACAGAATATCCATTTTCATATCAATAACAATAATTTGTCAACAGAAATCATTGTCGGGTCGTCAGAGGGGGTATAGAGGGATTTTTCATTTTCAAATTGACTTCAAAAATCTAATATGACTTGGCACGCATCATGGTGGGGTGCAGAATATCCATTTCCATCTGAATAACAATAATTCATCAACAGAAATCATTGTCTAGTCGTTAGAGGGGGAATAGAGGGATTTTTCATTTTCAATATATCTTCAAAAATCAAAAAGGAGTTGGCACGCATCATATTGGGGTGCAGAATATCCATATCTATCTGAATAACAATAATTCCTTAACAGAAATTATTGTCGTGTCGTCAGAGGGGGTATAGAGGAATTTTTCATTTTCAAAATTACCTCAAAATCAAATATGAATTGGCACGCATCATGGTGGGGTGCAAAGTATTCATGTATATCTAACTAACAATAATTCGTTAACAGAAATCATTGTCGTGTCGTCAGAGGGGGTATAGAGGGATTTTTCATTATCAAAATGATTTCAAAAATCTAATATAACTTGGCACGCATCATGGTGGGGTGCAAAATATCCATTTCTATCTGAATAACAATAATTCGTCAGGAGAAATCATTGTCGGGTGGTCAGAAGGAGTATAGAGGGTTATTTCATTTTTAAAATGACTTCAAAAATCATTTATGAGTTGGCACGTAACATGGTGGGGTGCAAAGTATCCATGTTCATCTGAGTAACATTAATTCATCAACAGAAATCATTGTCGGAACGTCAGAGGGGGTATAGAGGGATTTTTCATTATCAAAATGACATCAAAAATCAAATATGACTTGGCACGCATCATGGTGGGGTGCAGAATATCCATATCTATCTGAATAACAATAATTCCTTTACAGAAATTATTGTTGTGTCGTCAGAGGGGGTATAGAGGGATTTTTCAATTTCAAAATTACCTCAAAATCAAATATGACTTGGCACGCAACATGGTGGGGTGCAAAGTATCCATGTCCATCTGAATAACAATAATTCGTCAACATAAATCATTGTCGTGTCGTCAGAGGGGGTATAGAAGGATTTTTCATTTTCAAAATTACTTCAAAAATCAAATATGAGTTAGCACGCATCATGGTGGGGTGCAGACTCTTCATTTCCATCTGAATAACAATAATTCGTCAACAGAAATCATTGTCGGTTCGTCAGAGGGGGTATAGAAGGATTTTTCATTATCAAATTGACTTCAAAAATCAAATATGACTTTGCACGCATCATGGTAGGGTACAGAATATCCATTTCCATCTGAATAATAATAATTTGTCAGCAGAAATCATTGTCGGGTCGTTAGAGGGGGTATAGATGGATTTTTTATTTTCAATATTTCTTCAAAAATCTAATATGACTTGGCACGCATCATGGCGGGGTGCAAAGTATCCATGTCCATCTGAATAACAATAATTCGTCAACATAAATCATTGTCGTGTCGTCAGAGGGGGTATAGAAGGATTTTTCATTTTCAAAATTACTTCTAAAATCAAATATGAGTTAGCACGCATCATGGTGGGGTGCAGACTCTTCATTTATATCTGAATAACGATTATTCGTCAACAGAAATCATTGACGGGTCGTTGGAGGGGGTATGGAGGGATTTTTCGTTTACAAAATTTCTTCAAAAATCTAATATGACTTGGCACGCATCATGGTGGGTTGCAGAATATCCATTTCCATCTGAATAATTATAATTCGTCAACAGAAATCATTGTCCTGTCGTCAGAGGGGGTATAGAGGGATATTTCATTTTCAATATATCTTCAAAAATCTAATTTGACTTGGCACGCATCATGGTGGGTGCAAAGTATCCATGTCTATCTGAATAACAATAATTCGTCCACAGAAATCATTGTCGGGTCGTCAGAGGGGGTATAGAGGGATTTTTCATTTTCAAAATGACTTCAAAAATCAAATATGACTTGCCACGCATCATGGAGGGGTGCAGAATATTCATTTTCATCTGAATAACAATATTTCGTCATCAGAAATCATTGTCGGGTCATTAGAGGGGGGTATAGAGGGATTTCTCATTTTCTAAATTACTTCAAAAATCAAATATGACTTGGCCCGCATCATAGTAGGGTGCAAAATATTCATTTCCATCTGAATAACAATAATTTGTCAACAGAAATCATTGTCGGGTCATTAGAGGGGGTATAGAGGTATTTTTCATTTTCAAAATTACTTCAAAAATCTGATATGACTTGGCACGCATCATAGTGGGGTGCAAAGTATCCATATATATCTGAATAACAATAATTCGTCATCAGAAATCATTGTCGGGTCGTTAGAGGGGGTATAGAGGGATTTTTCAATTTTCAATATTTCTTCAAAAATCTTATATTACTTGGCACGCATCATGGTGGGGTGCAGAATATCCATATATATCTGAATAACAATAATTCCTTAACAGAAATTATCGTCGTGTCGTCAGAGGGGGTATAGAGAAATTTTTCATTTTCAAAATTACCTCAAAATCAAATATGACTTGGCACGCATCATGGTGGGGTGCAAAGTATTCATGTATATCTAACTAACAATAATTCGTTAACAGAAATCATTGTCGTGTCGTCAGAAGGGGTATAGAGGGATTTTTCATTTTCAATATTACTTCAAAAATCTAATATGACTTGGCACGCATCATGGTGGGGTGGAGAATGTTTATTTCCATCTGAATAACAATAATTCATCGACGGAATTCATTGTCGGGTCGTTAGAGGGGGTATAGAGGGATTTTTCATTTTCAAAATTACCTCAAAATCAAATATGACTTGGTACGCATCATGGTGGGGTGCAGAATATCCATTTCCATCTGAATAACAATAATTCGTCAACAGAAATCATTGACGGGTCGTTAGAGGGGGTATAGAGGGATTTTCCATTTTCAAAATTTCTTTCAAAATCTAATATGACTTGGCACTTATCATGGTGGGGTGCGAAATATCTATGTCCATCTGAAAAACAATAATTTTTTAACAGAAATCATTGTCGAGTCGTCAGAGGGGGTATAGAGGGATTTTTCATTATCAAAATGATTTCAAAAATCAAATATGACTTGACCCGCATCATAGTAGGATGCAAATTATTCATTTCCATCTGAATATCAATAATTTGTCAACAGAAATCATTGTCGGGTCATTAGAGGGGGTATAGAGGTATTTTTCATTTTCAATATTTCTTCAAAAATCTAATATGACTTGGCACGCATCATGATGGGTAGCAGAATATCCATTTCCATCTGAATAACATTAATTCGTCAATAGAAATCATTGTCGGGTCGTCAGAGGGGGTATAGAGGGATTTTTCATTTTCAAAATTACTTCAAAAATCAAATATGACTTGGCACGTATCATGTTGGGTGCATAATATCCATTTTCATTTGAAAAACAATAATTCGTCAACAGAAATTATTGTCGGGTCGTCAGAGGGGGTTAAAGGGAATTTTCATTTTCAAAATTACTTCAAAGTTCGAATATAACTTGGCACGCATCATAGTAGGGTGCAAAGTCTCCATTTCCATCTGAATAACAATAATTCGTCAACAGAAATCATTTTCGGGTCGTCAGAGGGGGTATAGAGGGATTTCTCATTATCAAAATGACTTCAAAAATCAAATATGACTTGGCACGTATCATAGTAGGGTGCAGAATATCAATTTCCATCTCAATAACAATAATTTGTCAACAGAAATCATTGTCGTGTCGTCAGAGGGGACATAGAGGGATTTTTCATTTTCAAAATTACCTCAAAATCAAATATGACTTGGCACGCATCATGGTGGGGTGCAGAATATCCATTTCCATCTGAATAACAATACTTTGTCAACAGAAATCATTGACGTGTCGTTGGAGGTGGTATAGAGGGATTTTTCATTTTCAAAATTTCTTCAAAAATCTAATATGACTTGGCACGCATCATGGTGGGGTGCAGAATATCTATTTTCATCTGAATGACAATAATTCGTCAACAGAAATCATTGACGGGTCGTTAGAGGGGGTATAGAGGGATTCTTCATTATCAAAATTTCTTCAAATATCTAATATGACTTGGCACTTATCATGGTGGGGTGCGAAATATCTATGTCTATCTGAATAACAATAATCCGTTAACATAAATCATTGTCGGGTCGTCAGAGGGGGTATAGAGGGATTTTTCATTATCAAAATGATTTCAAAAATCAAATATGACTTGGCACACATCATGGCGGTGTGCAGAAAGTCCATTTCTAACTGATTAACATTAATTCGTCAACATAAATCATTGTCGTGTCGTTAGAGGGGGTATGGAGGGATTTTTCATTTTCAACATTACCTCAAAATCAAATATGACTTGGCTCGCATCATAGGGGGGAGCAGAATATCCATTTCCATCTAAATAACAATAATTCGTCAACAGAAATCATTGTCGGGTTGTCAGAGGGGGAATAGATGGATTTTTCATTTTCAAAATGACTTCAAAAATCAAATATGAGTTAGCACGCATCATGGTGGGGTGCAGACTCTTCATTTCCATCTGAATAACAATAATTCGTCAACAGAAATCATTGTCGGTTCGTCAGAGGGGGTATAGAAGGATTTTTCATTATCAAATTGACTTCAAAAATCAAATATGACTTTGCACGCATCATGGTAGGGTACAGAATATCCATTTCTATCTGAATAACAATAATTTGTCAGCAGAAATCATTGTCGGGTCGTTAGAGGGGGAATAGAGGGATTTTTCATTTTCAATATATCTTCAAAAATCTAATATGACTTGGCACGAATCATGGTGGGGTGCAGAATATCCATATCTATCTGAATAACAATAATTCCTCAACAGAAATTATTGTTGTGTCGTCAGAGAGGGTATAGAGTTATTTTTCATTTTCAAAATTACCTCAAGATCAAATATGACTTGGCACGCATCATGGTGGGGTGCAGAATATTCATTTCCATCTGAATAACAATCATTCGTCAACAAAATTCATTGTCGGGTCGTTAGAGGGGGTATAGAGGGATTTTTCATTTTCAATATTTCTTCAAAAATCTAATATTACTTGGCACGCATCATGGTGGGGTGCAAAGTATCCATGTCCATCTGAATAACAATAATTCGTCAACATAAATCATTGTCGTTTCGTCAGAGGGGGTATAGAGGGATTTTTCATTTTCAATATTACTTCAAAAATCAAATATGACTTGGCACGTATCATGGTGGAGTGCATAATATCCATTTTCATCTGAATAACAATAATTCGTCAGCAGAAATCATTGTCGGGTCGTTAGAGGGGGTATAGAGGGATTTTTCATTTTCAATATTTCTTCAAAAATCCAATTTGACTTGGACGCATCATGGTGGGGTGCAAAGTATCCATGTCCATCTGAATAACAATAATTCTTCAATTTAAATCATTTTCGTGTCGTCAGAGGGGGTATAGAGGTATTTTTCATTTTCAAAATTACTTCAAAAATTTAATATGACTTGGCACGCATCATACTGGGGTGCAAAGTATACATATATATAAATAACAATAATTCGTCAACAGAAATCATTGTCGGGTCGTTAGAGGGGGTATAGAGGGATTTTTCATTTTCAATATTTCTTCAAAAATCTAATATGACTTGGCACGCATCATGGTGGGGTGCAGAATATCCATTTCTATCTGAATAACAATAATTCGTCAACAGAAATCATTGTCGGGTCGTCAGAGGGGGTATAGAGGGATTTTTCATTTTCAATATTACTTCAAAAATCTAATATGACTTGGCACGCATCATGGTGGGGTGCAGAATATCCATTTCTATCTGAATAACAATAATTCGTAAACAGAAATCATTGTCCGTCGTCAGAGGGGGTATAGAGGGATTTTTCATTTTCAAAATTACTTCAAAAATCTAATATGACTTGGCACGCATCATGGTGGGGTGCAAAGTATCCATGTCCATCTGAATAACAATAATTCTTCAATTTAAATCATTTTCGTGTCGTCAGAGGGGGTATAGAGGTATTTTTCATTTTCAAAATTACTTCAAAAATTTAATATGACTTGGCACGCATCATACTAGGGTGCAAAGTATACATATATATAAATAACAATAATTCGTCAACAGAAATCATTGTCGGGTCGTTAGAGGGGGTATAGAGGGATTTTTCATTATCAAAATGACTTCTAAAATCAAATATGACTTGGCACGCATCATGGAGTGGTACAGAATATCCATTTTCATATCAATAACAATAATTTGTCAACAGAAATCATTGTCGGGTCGTCAGAGGGGGTATAGAAGGACTTTTCATTTTCAAAATTACCTAAAAATCAAATATGACTTGGCACGCAACATGGTGGGTGCAGAATATTCATTTCCATCTGAATAACAATAATTCGTCAACAGAAATCATTGTCGGGTCGTTAGAGGGGGTATAGAGGGATTTTTCATTTTCAATATTTCTTCAAAAATCCAATTTGACTTGGACGCATCATGGTGGGGTGCAAAGTATCCATGTCCATCTGAATAACAATAATTCTTCAATTTAAATCATTTTCGTGTCGTCAGAGGGGGTATAGAGGTATTTTTCATTTTCAAAATTACTTCAAAAATTTAATATGACTTGGCACGCATCATACTAGGGTGCAAAGTATACATATATATATATAAATAACAATAATTCGTCAACAGAAACCATTGTCGGGTCGTTAGAGGGGGTATAGAGGGATTTCTCATTATCAAAATGACTTCAAAAATCAAATATGACTTGGCACGCATCATGGAGTGGTACAGAATATCCATTTTCTTCTCAATAACAATAATTTATCAACAGAAATCATTGTCTAGTCGTTAGAGGGGGAATAGAGGGATTTTTCATTTTCAATATATCTTCAAAAATCAAAAAGGAGTTGGCACGCATCATATTGGGGTGCAGAATATCCATATCTATCTGAATAACAATAATTCCTTAACAGAAATTATTGTCGTGTCGTCAGAGGGGGTATAGAGGAATTTCTCATTTTCAAAATTACCTCAAAATCAAATATGAATTGGCACGCATCATGGTGGGGTGCAAAGTATTCATGTATATCTAACTAACAATAATTCGTTAACAGAAATCATTGTCGTGTCGTCAGAGGGGGTATAGAGGGATTTTTCATTATCAAAATGATTTCAAAAATCTAATATAACTTGGCACGCATCATGGTGGGGTGCAAAATATCCATTTCTATCTGAATAACAATAATTCGTCAGGAGAAATCATTGTCGGGTCGTCAGAAGGAGTATAGAGGGTTATTTCATTTTTAAAATGTCTTCAAAAATCATTTATGAGTTGGCACGTAACATGGTGGGGTGCAAAGTATCCATGTTCATCTGAGTAACATTAATTAATCAACAGAAATCATTGTCGGAACGTCAGAGGGGGTATAGAGGGATTTTTCATTATCAAAATGACTTCAAAAATCAAATATCACTTGGCACGCATCATGGTGGGGTACAGAATATCCATTTCCATCTCAATAACAATAATTTTTCAACAGAAATCATTGTCGGGTCGTCAGAGGGGGTATAGAGGGATTTTTCATTTTCAACATTACCTCAAAATCAAATATGACTTGGCTCGCATCATAGGGGGGAGCAGAATATCCATTTCCATCTAAATAACAATAATTCGTCAACAGAAATCATTGTCGGGTTGTCAGAGGGGGAATAGATGGATTTTTCATTTTCAAAATGACTTCAAAAATCAAATATGAGTTAGCACGCATCATGGTGGGGTGCAGACTCTTCATTTCCATCTGAATAACAATAATTCGTCAACAGAAATCATTGTCGGTTCGTCAGAGGGGGTATAGAAGGATTTTTCATTATCAAATTGACTTCAAAAATCAAATATGACTTTGCACGCATCATGGTAGGGTACAGAATATCCATTTCTATCTGAATAACAATAATTTGTCAGCAGAAATCATTGTCGGGTCGTTAGAGGGGGAATAGAGGGATTTTTCATTTTCAATATATCTTCAAAAATCTAATATGACTTGGCACGAATCATGGTGGGGTGCAGAATATCCATATCTATCTGAATAACAATAATTCCTCAACAGAAATTATTGTTGTGTCGTCAGAGAGGGTATAGAGTTATTTTTCATTTTCAAAATTACCTCAAGATCAAATATGACTTGGCACGCATCATGGTGGGGTGCAGAATATTCATTTCCATCTGAATAACAATCATTCGTCAACAAAATTCATTGTCGGGTCGTTAGAGGGGGTATAGAGGGATTTTTCATTTTCAATATTTCTTCAAAAATCTAATATTACTTGGCACGCATCATGGTGGGGTGCAAAGTATCCATGTCCATCTGAATAACAATAATTCGTCAACATAAATCATTGTCGTTTCGTCAGAGGGGGTATAGAGGGATTTTTCATTTTCAATATTACTTCAAAAATCAAATATGACTTGGCACGTATCATGGTGGAGTGCATAATATCCATTTTCATCTGAATAACAATAATTCGTCAGCAGAAATCATTGTCGGGTCGTTAGAGGGGGTATAGAGGGATTTTTCATTTTCAATATTTCTTCAAAAATCCAATTTGACTTGGACGCATCATGGTGGGGTGCAAAGTATCCATGTCCATCTGAATAACAATAATTCTTCAATTTAAATCATTTTCGTGTCGTCAGAGGGGGTATAGAGGTATTTTTCATTTTCAAAATTACTTCAAAAATTTAATATGACTTGGCACGCATCATACTGGGGTGCAAAGTATACATATATATAAATAACAATAATTCGTCAACAGAAATCATTGTCGGGTCGTTAGAGGGGGTATAGAGGGATTTTTCATTTTCAATATTTCTTCAAAAATCTAATATGACTTGGCACGCATCATGGTGGGGTGCAGAATATCCATTTCTATCTGAATAACAATAATTCGTCAACAGAAATCATTGTCGGGTCGTCAGAGGGGGTATAGAGGGATTTTTCATTTTCAATATTACTTCAAAAATCTAATATGACTTGGCACGCATCATGGTGGGGTGCAGAATATCCATTTCTATCTGAATAACAATAATTCGTAAACAGAAATCATTGTCCGTCGTCAGAGGGGGTATAGAGGGATTTTTCATTTTCAAAATTACTTCAAAAATCTAATATGACTTGGCACGCATCATGGTGGGGTGCAAAGTATCCATGTCCATCTGAATAACAATAATTCTTCAATTTAAATCATTTTCGTGTCGTCAGAGGGGGTATAGAGGTATTTTTCATTTTCAAAATTACTTCAAAAATTTAATATGACTTGGCACGCATCATACTAGGGTGCAAAGTATACATATATATAAATAACAATAATTCGTCTACAGAAATCATTGTCGGGTCGTTAGAGGGGGTATAGAGGGATTTTTCATTATCAAAATGACTTCTAAAATCAAATATGACTTGGCACGCATCATGGAGTGGTACAGAATATCCATTTTCATATCAATAACAATAATTTGTCAACAGAAATCATTGTCGGGTCGTCAGAGGGGGTATAGAAGGACTTTTCATTTTCAAAATTACCTAAAAATCAAATATGACTTGGCACGCAACATGGTGGGTGCAGAATATTCATTTCCATCTGAATAACAATAATTCGTCAACAGAAATCATTGTCGGGTCGTTAGAGGGGGTATAGAGGGATTTTTCATTTTCAATATTTCTTCAAAAATCCAATTTGACTTGGACGCATCATGGTGGGGTGCAAAGTATCCATGTCCATCTGAATAACAATAATTCTTCAATTTAAATCATTTTCGTGTCGTCAGAGGGGGTATAGAGGTATTTTTCATTTTCAAAATTACTTCAAAAATTTAATATGACTTGGCACGCATCATACTAGGGTGCAAAGTATACATATATATAAATAACAATAATTCGTCAACAGAAATCATTGTCGGGTCGTTAGAGGGGGTATAGAGGGATTTTTCATTATCAAAATGACTTCTAAAATCAAATATGACTTGGCACGCATCATGGAGTGGTACAGAATATCCATTTTCATATCAATAACAATAATTTGTCAACTGAAATCATTGTCGGGTCGTCAGAGGGGGTATAGAGGGATTTTTCATTTTCAAATTGACTTCAAAAATCTAATATGACTTGGCACGCATCATGGTGGGGTGCAGAATATCCATTTCCATCTGAATAACAATAATTCATCAACAGAAATCATTGTCTAGTCGTTAGAGGGGGAATAGAGGGATTTTTCATTTTCAATATATCTTCAAAAATCAAAAAGGAGTTGGCACGCATCATATTGGGGTGCAGAATATCCATATCTATCTGAATAACAATAATTCCTTAACAGAAATTATTGTCGTGTCGTCAGAGGGGGTATAGAGGAATTTTTCATTTTCAAAATTACCTCAAAATCAAATATGAATTGGCACGCATCATGGTGGGGTGCAAAGTATTCATGTATATCTAACTAACAATAATTCGTTAACAGAAATCATTGTCGTGTCGTCAGAGGGGGTATAGAGGGATTTTTCATTATCAAAATGATTTCAAAAATCTAATATAACTTGGCACGCATCATGGTGGGGTGCAAAATATCCATTTCTATCTGAATAACAATAATTCGTCAGGAGAAATCATTGTCGGGTGGTCAGAAGGAGTATAGAGGGTTATTTCATTTTTAAAATGACTTCAAAAATCATTTATGAGTTGGCACGTAACATGGTGGGGTGCAAAGTATCCATGTTCATCTGAGTAACATTAATTCATCAACAGAAATCATTGTCGGAACGTCAGAGGGGGTATAGAGGGATTTTTCATTATCAAAATGACATCAAAAATCAAATATGACTTGGCACGCATCATGGTGGGGTGCAGAATATCCATATCTATCTGAATAACAATAATTCCTTTACAGAAATTATTGTTGTGTCGTCAGAGGGGGTATAGAGGGATTTTTCAATTTCAAAATTACCTCAAAATCAAATATGACTTGGCACGCAACATGGTGGGGTGCAAAGTATCCATGTCCATCTGAATAACAATAATTCGTCAACATAAATCATTGTCGTGTCGTCAGAGGGGGTATAGAAGGATTTTTCATTTTCAAAATTACTTCAAAAATCAAATATGAGTTAGCACGCATCATGGTGGGGTGCAGACTCTTCATTTCCATCTGAATAACAATAATTCGTCAACAGAAATCATTGTCGGTTCGTCAGAGGGGGTATAGAAGGATTTTTCATTATCAAATTGACTTCAAAAATCAAATATGACTTTGCACGCATCATGGTAGGGTACAGAATATCCATTTCCATCTGAATAATAATAATTTGTCAGCAGAAATCATTGTCGGGTCGTTAGAGGGGGTATAGATGGATTTTTTATTTTCAATATTTCTTCAAAAATCTAATATGACTTGGCACGCATCATGGCGGGGTGCAAAGTATCCATGTCCATCTGAATAACAATAATTCGTCAACATAAATCATTGTCGTGTCGTCAGAGGGGGTATAGAAGGATTTTTCATTTTCAAAATTACTTCTAAAATCAAATATGAGTTAGCACGCATCATGGTGGGGTGCAGACTCTTCATTTATATCTGAATAACGATTATTCGTCAACAGAAATCATTGACGGGTCGTTGGAGGGGGTATGGAGGGATTTTTCGTTTACAAAATTTCTTCAAAAATCTAATATGACTTGGCACGCATCATGGTGGGTTGCAGAATATCCATTTCCATCTGAATAATTATAATTCGTCAACAGAAATCATTGTCCTGTCGTCAGAGGGGGTATAGAGGGATATTTCATTTTCAATATATCTTCAAAAATCTAATTTGACTTGGCACGCATCATGGTGGGTGCAAAGTATCCATGTCTATCTGAATAACAATAATTCGTCCACAGAAATCATTGTCGGGTCGTCAGAGGGGGTATAGAGGGATTTTTCATTTTCAAAATGACTTCAAAAATCAAATATGACTTGCCACGCATCATGGAGGGGTGCAGAATATTCATTTTCATCTGAATAACAATATTTCGTCATCAGAAATCATTGTCGGGTCATTAGAGGGGGGTATAGAGGGATTTCTCATTTTCTAAATTACTTCAAAAATCAAATATGACTTGGCCCGCATCATAGTAGGGTGCAAAATATTCATTTCCATCTGAATAACAATAATTTGTCAACAGAAATCATTGTCGGGTCATTAGAGGGGGTATAGAGGTATTTTTCATTTTCAAAATTACTTCAAAAATCTGATATGACTTGGCACGCATCATAGTGGGGTGCAAAGTATCCATATATATCTGAATAACAATAATTCGTCATCAGAAATCATTGTCGGGTCGTTAGAGGGGGTATAGAGGGATTTTTCAATTTTCAATATTTCTTCAAAAATCTTATATTACTTGGCACGCATCATGGTGGGGTGCAGAATATCCATATATATCTGAATAACAATAATTCCTTAACAGAAATTATCGTCGTGTCGTCAGAGGGGGTATAGAGAAATTTTTCATTTTCAAAATTACCTCAAAATCAAATATGACTTGGCACGCATCATGGTGGGGTGCAAAGTATTCATGTATATCTAACTAACAATAATTCGTTAACAGAAATCATTGTCGTGTCGTCAGAAGGGGTATAGAGGGATTTTTCATTTTCAATATTACTTCAAAAATCTAATATGACTTGGCACGCATCATGGTGGGGTGGAGAATGTTTATTTCCATCTGAATAACAATAATTCATCGACGGAATTCATTGTCGGGTCGTTAGAGGGGGTATAGAGGGATTTTTCATTTTCAAAATTACCTCAAAATCAAATATGACTTGGTACGCATCATGGTGGGGTGCAGAATATCCATTTCCATCTGAATAACAATAATTCGTCAACAGAAATCATTGACGGGTCGTTAGAGGGGGTATAGAGGGATTTTCCATTTTCAAAATTTCTTTCAAAATCTAATATGACTTGGCACTTATCATGGTGGGGTGCGAAATATCTATGTCCATCTGAAAAACAATAATTTTTTAACAGAAATCATTGTCGAGTCGTCAGAGGGGGTATAGAGGGATTTTTCATTATCAAAATGATTTCAAAAATCAAATATGACTTGACCCGCATCATAGTAGGATGCAAATTATTCATTTCCATCTGAATATCAATAATTTGTCAACAGAAATCATTGTCGGGTCATTAGAGGGGGTATAGAGGTATTTTTCATTTTCAATATTTCTTCAAAAATCTAATATGACTTGGCACGCATCATGATGGGTAGCAGAATATCCATTTCCATCTGAATAACATTAATTCGTCAATAGAAATCATTGTCGGGTCGTCAGAGGGGGTATAGAGGGATTTTTCATTTTCAAAATTACTTCAAAAATCAAATATGACTTGGCACGTATCATGTTGGGTGCATAATATCCATTTTCATTTGAAAAACAATAATTCGTCAACAGAAATTATTGTCGGGTCGTCAGAGGGGGTTAAAGGGAATTTTCATTTTCAAAATTACTTCAAAGTTCGAATATAACTTGGCACGCATCATAGTAGGGTGCAAAGTCTCCATTTCCATCTGAATAACAATAATTCGTCAACAGAAATCATTTTCGGGTCGTCAGAGGGGGTATAGAGGGATTTCTCATTATCAAAATGACTTCAAAAATCAAATATGACTTGGCACGTATCATAGTAGGGTGCAGAATATCAATTTCCATCTCAATAACAATAATTTGTCAACAGAAATCATTGTCGTGTCGTCAGAGGGGACATAGAGGGATTTTTCATTTTCAAAATTACCTCAAAATCAAATATGACTTGGCACGCATCATGGTGGGGTGCAGAATATCCATTTCCATCTGAATAACAATACTTTGTCAACAGAAATCATTGACGTGTCGTTGGAGGTGGTATAGAGGGATTTTTCATTTTCAAAATTTCTTCAAAAATCTAATATGACTTGGCACGCATCATGGTGGGGTGCAGAATATCTATTTTCATCTGAATGACAATAATTCGTCAACAGAAATCATTGACGGGTCGTTAGAGGGGGTATAGAGGGATTCTTCATTATCAAAATTTCTTCAAATATCTAATATGACTTGGCACTTATCATGGTGGGGTGCGAAATATCTATGTCTATCTGAATAACAATAATCCGTTAACATAAATCATTGTCGGGTCGTCAGAGGGGGTATAGAGGGATTTTTCATTATCAAAATGATTTCAAAAATCAAATATGACTTGGCACACATCATGGCGGTGTGCAGAAAGTCCATTTCTAACTGATTAACATTAATTCGTCAACATAAATCATTGTCGTGTCGTTAGAGGGGGTATGGAGGGATTTTTCATTTTCAAAATTACTTCAAAAATCTAATATGACTTGGCACGCATCATCATGGTGTGCAAAGTATCCATGTCCATCTGAATAACAATAATTCGTCATTTTAAATCATTGTCGTGTCGTCAGAGGGGGTTTAGAGGTATTTTTCATTTTCAAAATTACTTCAAAAATCAAAAATTACTTATCACGCATCATAGTGGGGTGCAAAGTATCCATATATATCTAAATAACAATAATTCGTCAACAGTAATCATTGTCGTGTCGTTAGAGGGGGTATAGAGAGATTTTTCATTTTCAATATTTCTTCAAAAATCTAATATTACTTGGCACGCATCATGTTGGGGTGCAGAATATTTATATCTAACTGAATAACAATAATTCCTTAACAGAAATTATTGTCGTGTCGTCAGAGGGGGTATAGAGGGATTTTTCATTTTGAAAATTACTTCAAATATCTAATATTACTTGGCACGTATCATAGTGGAGTGCATAATATCCATTTTCAACGAATAACAACAATTCGTCAATAGAAATTATTGTCGGGTCGTCAGAGGGGGTTAAAGGGAATTTTCATTTTCAAAATTACTTCAAAGTTCGAATATAACTTGGCACGCATCATAGTAGGGTGCAAAATCTCCATTTCCATCTGAATAACAATAATCCGTCAACAGAAATCATTGTCGGGTCGTCAGAGGGGGTATAGAGGGATTTCTCATTATCAAAATGAATTCAAAAATCAAATATGACTTGGCACGCATCATAGTAGGGTGCAGAATATTCATTTTCATTTCAATAACAATAATTTGTCAACAGAAATCATTGTCGTGTCGTCAGAGGGGGTATAGAGGGGTTTTTCATTCTCAAAATTACCTCAAAATCAAATATGACTTGGCACGCATCATGGTGGGGTGCAGAATATCCATTTCCATCTGAATAACAATACTTTGTCAACAGAAATCATTGACGTGTCGTTGGAGGTGGTATAGAGGGATTTCTCATTATCAAAATGACTTCAAAAATCAAATATGACTTGGCACGCATCATAGTACGGTGCAGAATATCCATTTCCATCTCAATAACAATAATTTGTCATCAGAAATCATTGTCGGGTCGTCAGAGGGGGTTTAGAGGGATTTTTCATTTTCAAAATTACCTCAAAATCAAATATGACTTGGCACGCATCATGGTGGGGTGTAGAATATCCATTTCCATCTGAATAACAATAATTCGTCAATTTGAGTCATTGTCGTGTCGTCAGAGGGGGTATAGAGGTATTTTTCATTTTCAAAATTACTTCAAAAATCTAATATGACTTGGCACGCATCATAGTGGGGTGCAAAGTATCCATATCTATCTGAATAACAATAATTCCTCAACAGAAATTATTGTCGTGTCGTCAGAGGGGGTATAGAGGGATTTTTCATTTTCAAAATTACCTCAAAATCAAATATGACTTTGCACGCATCATGGTGGGGTGAAAAGTATTCATGTATATCTAACTAACAATAATTCGTTAACAGAAATCATTGTCGTGTCGTTAGAAGGGGTATAGAGGGATTTTTCTTTTTCAAAATTACTTCAAAAATCAAATATGACTTGGCACGCATCATGGGGGGGTGCAAAGTATCCATGTCCATCTGAATAACAATAATTCGTCAACATAAATCATTGTCGTGTCGTCAGAGGGGGTATAGAGGGATTTTTCATTTTAAAAATTACTTCAAATATCAAATATGACTTGGCACGTATCATGGTGGAGTGCATAATATCCATTTTCAACGAATAACAACAATTCGTCAACAGAAATTATTGTCGGGTCGTCAGAGGGGGTATAGAGGGATTTTTCATTTTCAAAATTACCTCAAAATCAAATATGACTTTGCACGCATCTTGGAGGGGTGCAAAGTATTCATGTATATCTAACTAACAATAATTCGTTAACAGAAATCATTGACGTGTCGTTAGAAGGGGTATAGAGGGATTTTTCTTTTTCAAAATTACTTCAAAAATCTAATATGACTTGGCACGCATCATCGTGGTGTGCAAAGTATCCATGTCCATCTGAATAACAATAATTCGTCAATTTAAATCATTGTCGTGTCGTCAGAGGGGGTATAGAGGTATTTTTCATTTTCAAAATTACTTCAAAAATCAAAAATTACTTGGCACGCATCATAGTTGGGTGCCAAGTATCCATATATATCTAAATAACAATAATTCGTCAACAGTAATCATTGTCGGGTCGTTAGATGGGGTATAGAGAGATTTTTCATTTTCAATATTTCTTCAAAAATCTAATATTACTTGGCACGCATCATGTTGGGGTGCAGAATATTTATATCTAACTGAATAACAATAATTCTTTAACAGAAATTATTGTCGTGTCGTCAGAAGGGGTATAGAGGAATTTTTCATTTTAAAAATGACTTCAAAAATCTAATATGACTTGGCACGCATCATGTTGGGGTACAGAATATCCATTTCCATCTCAATAACAATAATTCGTCAACAGAAATCATTGTCGTGTCGTCAGAGGGGGTATAGAGGGATTTTTCATTTTCAAAATTACCTCAAAATCAAATATGACTTGGCACGCATCATGGTGGGGTGCAGAATATCCATTTCCATCTGAATAACAATAATTCGTCAACAGAAATCATTGACGGGTCGTTAGAGGTGGTATAGAGGGATTTTCCATTTTCAAAATTTCTTTCAAAATCTAATATGACTTGGCACTTATCATGGTGGGGTGCGAAATATCTATGTCCATCTGAAAAACAATAACTCTTTAACAGAAATCATTGTCGAGTCGTCAGAGGGGGTATAGAGGGATTTTTCATTATCAAAATGATTTCAAAAATCAAATATGACTTGACCCGCATCATAGTAGGGTGCAAAATATTCATTTCCATCTGAATAACAATAATTTGTCAACAGAAATCATTGTCGGGTCATTAGAGGGGGTATAGAGGTATTTTTCATTTTCAATATTTCTTCAAAAATCTAATATGACTTAACACGCATCATGATGGGTAGCAGAATATCCATTACCATCTGAATAACAATAATTCGTCAATAGAAATCATTGTCGGGTCGTCAGAGGGGGTATAGAGGGATTTTTCAATTTCAAAATTACTTCAAAAATCAAATATGACTTGGCACGTATCATGTTGGGTGCATAATATCCATTTTCATCTGAATAACAATAATTCGTCAACAGAAATTATTGTCGGGTCGTCAGAGGGGGTATAGAGGGATTTTTCATTTTCAAAATTACCTCAAAATCAAATATGACTTTGCACGCATCATGGTGGGGTGCAAAGTATTCATGTTTATCTAACTAACAATGATTCGTTAACAGAAATCATTTTCGTGTCGTCAGAGGGGGTATAGAGGGATTTTTCATTTTCAAAATTACCTCAAAATCCAATATAACTTGGCACGCATCATGGTGGGGTGCAAAATATCCATTTCTATCTGAATAACAATAATTCGTCAGGAGAAATCATTGTCGGGTCGTCAGAAGGAGTATAGAGGGATATTTCATTTTTAAAATGACTTCAAAAATCATTTATGAGTTGGCACGTAACATGGTGGGGTGCAAAGTATCCATGTTCATCTGAGTAACATTAATTCATCAACAGAAATCATTGTCGGAACGTCAGAGGGGGTATAGAGGGATTTTTCATTATCAAAATGACTTCAAAAATCAAATATGACTTGGCACGCATCATGGTGGGGTGCAGAATATCTATTTCCATCTGAATAACAATAATTCGTCAACAGAAATCATTGTCGGGTCGTCAGAGGGGGTATAGAGGGATTTTTCATTTTCAAAATTACCTCAAAATCAAATATGACTTGGTACGCATCATGGTGGGGTGCAGAATATCCATTTCCATCTGACTAACAATAATTCGTCAACAGAAATCATTGACGGGTCGTTAGAGGGGGTATAGAGGGATTTTCCATTTTCAAAATTTCTTTCAAAATCTAATATGACTTGGCACTTATCATGGTGGGGTGCGAAATATCTATGTCCATCTGAAAAACAATAATTTTTTAACAGAAATCATTGTCGGGTCGTCAGAGGGGGTATAGAGGGATTTTTCATTTTCAAAATTACTTCAAAAATCAAATATGACTTGGCACGTATCATGTTGGGTGCATAATATCCATTTTCATTTGAAAAACAATAATTCGTCAACAGAAATTATTGTCGGGTCGTCAGAGGGGGTTAAAGGGAATTTTCATTTTCAAAATTACTTCAAAGTTCGAATATAACTTGGCACGCATCATAGTAGGGTGCAAAGTCTCCATTTCCATCTGAATAACAATAATTCGTCAACAGAAATCATTTTCGGGTCGTCAGAGGGGGTATAGAGGGATTTCTCATTATCAAAATGACTTCAAAAATCAAATATGACTTGGCACGTATCATAGTAGGGTGCAGAATATCAATTTCCATCTCAATAACCATAATTTGTCAACAGAAATCATTGTCGTGTCGTCAGAGGGGACATAGAGGGATTTTTCATTTTCAAAATTACCTCAAAATCAAATATGACTTGGCACGCATCATGGTGGGGTGCAGAATATCCATTTCCATCTGAATAACAATACTTTGTCAACAGAAATCATTGACGTGTCGTTGGAGGTGGTATAGAGGGATTTTTCATTTTCAAAATTTCTTCAAAAATCTAATATGACTTGGCACGCATCATGGTGGGGTGCAGAATATCTATTTTCATCTGAATGACAATAATTCGTCAACAGAAATCATTGACGGGTCGTTAGAGGGGGTATAGAGGAATTCTTCATTATCAAAATTTCTTCAAATATCTAATATGACTTGGCACTTATCATGGTGGGGTGCGAAATATCTATGTCTATCTGAATAACAATAATCCGTTAACATAAATCATTGTCGGGTCGTCAGAGGGGGTATAGAGGGATTTTTCATTATCAAAATGATTTCAAAAATCAAATATGACTTGGCACACATCATGGCGGTGTGCAGAAAGTCCATTTCTAACTGATTAACATTAATTCGTCAACATAAATCATTGTCGTGTCGTTAGAGGGGGTATGGAGGGATTTTTCATTTTCAAAATTACTTCAAAAATCTAATATGACTTGGCACGCATCATCGTGGTGTGCAAAGTATCCATGTCCATCTGAATAACAATAATTCGTCATTTTAAATCATTGTCGTGTCGTCAGAGGGGGTTTAGAGGTATTTTTCATTTTCAAAATTACTTCAAAAATCAAAAATTACTTATCACGCATCATAGTGGGGTGCAAAGTATCCATATATATCTAAATAACAATAATTCGTCAACAGTAATCATTGTCGGGTCGTTAGAGGGGGTATAGAGAGATTTTTCATTTTCAATATTTCTTCAAAAATCTAATATTACTTGGCACGCATCATGTTGGGGTGCAGAATATTTATATCTAACTGAATAACAATAATTCCTTAACAGAAATTATTGTCGTGTCGTCAGAGGGGGTATAGAGGGATTTTTCATTTTGAAAATTACTTCAAATATCTAATATCACTTGGCACGTATCATAGTGGAGTGCATAATATCCATTTTCAACGAATAACAACAATTCGTCAACAGAAATTATTGTCGGGTCGTCAGAGGGGGTTAAAGGGAATTTTCATTTTCAAAATTACTTCAAAGTTCGAATATAACTTGGCACGCATCATAGTAGGGTGCAAAATCTCCATTTCCATCTGAATAACAATAATCCGTCAACAGAAATCATTGTCGGGTCGTCAGAGGGGGTATAGAGGGATTTCTCATTATCAAAATGAATTCAAAAATCAAATATGACTTGGCACGCATCATAGTAGGGTGCAGAATATTCATTTTCATTTCAATAACAATAATTTGTCAACAGAAATCATTGTCGTGTCGTCAGAGGGGGTATAGAGGGGTTTTTCATTCTCAAAATTACCTCAAAATCAAATATGACTTGGCACGCATCATGGTGGGGTGCAGAATATCCATTTCCATCTGAATAACAATACTTTGTCAACAGAAATCATTGACGTGTCGTTGGAGGTGGTATTGAGGGATTTCTCATTATCAAAATGACTTCAAAAATCAAATATGACTTGGCACGCATCATAGTACGGTGCAGAATATCCATTTCCATCTCAATAACAATAATTTGTCATCAGAAATCATTGTCGGGTCGTCAGAGGGGGTATAGAGGGATTTTTCATTTTCAAAATTACCTCAAAATCAAATATGACTTGGCACGCATCATGGTGGGGTGTAGAATATCCATTTCCATCTGAATAACAATAATTCGTCAATTTGAGTCATTGTCGTGTCGTCAGAGGGGGTATAGAGGTATTTTTCATTTTCAAAATTACTTCAAAAATCTAATATGACTTGGCACGCATCATAGTGGGGTGCAAAGTATCCATATCTATCTGAATAACAATAATTCCTCAACAGAAATTATTGTCGTGTCGTCAGAGGGGGTATAGAGGGATTTTTCATTTTCAAAATTACCTCAAAATCAAATATGACTTTGCACGCATCATGGTGGGGTGAAAAGTATTCATGTATATCTAACTAACAATAATTCGTTAACAGAAATCATTGTCGTGTCGTTAGAAGGGGTATAGAGGGATTTTTCTTTTTCAAAATTACTTCAAAAATCAAATATGACTTGGCACGCATCATGGGGGGGTGCAAAGTATCCATGTCCATCTGAATAACAATAATTCGTCAATTTAAATCATTGTCGTGTCGTCAGAGGGGGTATAGAGGTATTTTTCATTTTCAAAATTACTTCAAAAATCAAAAATTACTTGGCACGCATCATAGTTGGGTGCCAAGTATCCATATATATCTAAATAACAATAATTCGTCAACAGTAATCATTGTCGGGTCGTTAGAGGGGGTATAGAGAGATTTTTCATTTTCAATATTTCTTCAAAAATCTAATATTACTTGGCACGCATCATGTTGGGGTGCAGAATATTTATATCTAACTGAATAACAATAATTCTTTAACAGAAATTATTGTCGTGTCGTCAGAAGGGGTATAGAGGAATTTTTCATTTTAAAAATGACTTCAAAAATCTAATATGACTTGGCACGCATCATGTTGGGGTACAGAATATCCATTTCCATCTCAATAACAATAATTCGTCAACAGACATCATTGTCGTGTCGTCAGAGGGGGTATAGAGGGATTTTTCATTTTCAAAATTACCTCAAAATCAAATATGACTTGGCACGCATCATGGTGAGGTGCAGAATATCCATTTCCATCTGAATAACAATAATTCGTCAACAGAAATCATTGACGGGTCGTTAGAGGTGGTATAGAGGGATTTTCCATTTTCAAAATTTCTTTCAAAATCTAATATGACTTGGCACTTATCATGGTGGGGTGCGAAATATCTATGTCCATCTGAAAAACAATAACTCTTTAACAGAAATCATTGTCGAGTCGTCAGAGGGGGTATAGAGGGATTTTTCATTATCAAAATGATTTCAAAAATCAAATATGACTTGACCCGCATCATAGTAGGGTGCAAAATATTCATTTCCATCTGAATAACAATAATTTGTCAACAGAAATCATTGTCGGGTCATTAGAGGGGGTATAGAGGTATTTTTCATTTTCAATATTTCTTCAAAAATCTAATATGACTTAACACGCATCATGATGGGTAGCAGAATATCCATTTCCATCTGAATAACAATAATTCGTCAATAGAAATCATTGTCGGGTCGTCAGAGGGGGTATAGAGGGATTTTTCAATTTCAAAATTACTTCAAAAATCAAATATGACTTGGCACGTATCATGTTGGGTGCATAATATCCATTTTCATCTGAATAACAATAATTCGTCAACAGAAATTATTGTCGGGTCGTCAGAGGGGGTATAGAGGGATTTTTCATTTTCAAAATTACCTCAAAATCAAATATGACTTTGCACGCATCATGGTGGGGTGCAAAGTATTCATGTTTATCTAACTAACAATGATTCGTTAACAGAAATCATTTTCGTGTCGTCAGAGGGGGTATAGAGGGATTTTTCATTTTCAAAATTACCTCAAAATCCAATATAACTTGGCACGCATCATGGTGGGGTGCAAAATATCCATTTCTATCTGAATAACAATAATTCGTCAGGAGAAATCATTGTCGGGTCGTCAGAAGGAGTATAGAGGGATATTTCATTTTTAAAATGACTTCAAAAATCATTTATGAGTTGGCACGTAACATGGTGGGGTGCAAAGTATCCATGTTCATCTGAGTAACATTAATTCATCAACAGAAATCATTGTCGGAACGTCAGAGGGGGTATAGAGGGATTTTTCATTATCAAAATGACTTCAAAAATCAAATATGACTTGGCACGCATCATGGTGGGGTGCAGAATATCTATTTCCATCTGAATAACAATAATTCGTCAACATAAATCATTGTCGGGTCGTCAGAGGGGGTATAGAGGGATTTTTCATTTTCAAAATTACCTCAAAATCAAATATGACTTGGTACGCATCATGGTGGGGTGCAGAATATCCATTTCCATCTGAATAACAATAATTCGTCAACAGAAATCATTGACGGGTCGTTAGAGGGGGTATAGAGGGATTTTCCATTTTCAAAATTTCTTTCAAAATCTAATATGACTTGGCACTTATCATGGTGGGGTGCGAAATATCTATGTCCATCTGAAAAACAATAATTTTTTAACAGAAATCATTGTCGAGTCGTCAGAGGGGGTATAGAGGGATTTTTCATTATCAAAATGATTTCAAAAATCAAATATGACTTGACCCGCATCATAGTAGGGTGCAAATTATTCATTGCCATCTGAATAACAATAATTTGTCAACAGAAATCATTGTCGGGTCGTCAGAGGGGGTATAGAGGGATTTTTCATTTTCAAAATTACTTCAAAAATCAAATATGACTTGGCACGTATCATGTTGGGTGCATAATATCCATTTTCATTTGAAAAACAATAATTCGTCAACAGAAATTATTGTCGGGTCGTCAGAGGGGGTTAAAGGGAATTTTCATTTTCAATATTACTTCAAAGTTCGAATATAACTTGGCACGCATCATAGTAGGGTGCAAAGTCTCCATTTCCATCTGAATAACAATAATTCGTCAACAGAAATCATTTTCGGGTCGTCAGAGGGGGTATAGAGGGATTTCTCATTATCAAAATGACTTCAAAAATCAAATATGACTTGGCACGTATCATAGTAGGGTGCAGAATATCAATTTCCATCTCAATAACCATAATTTGTCAACAGAAATCATTGTCGTGTCGTCAGAGGGGACAAAGAGGGATTTTTCATTTTCAAAATTACCTCAAAATCAAATATGACTTGGCACGCATCATGGTGGGGTGCAGAATATCCATTTCCATCTGAATAACAATACTTTGTCAACAGAAATCATTGACGTGTCGTTGGAGGTGGTATAGAGGGATTTTTCATTTTCAAAATTTCTTCAAAAATCTATTATGACTTGGCACGCATCATGGTGGGGTGCAGAATATCTATTTTCATCTGAATGACAATAATTCGTCAACAGAAATCATTGACGGGTCGTTAGAGGGGGTATAGAGGGATTCTTCATTATCAAAATTTCTTCAAATATCTAATATGACTTGGCACTTATCATGGTGGGGTGCGAAATATCTATGTCTATCTGAATAACAATAATCCGTTAACATAAATCATTGTCGGGTCGTCAGAGGGGGTATAGAGGGATTTTTCATTATCAAAATGATTTCAAAAATCAAATATGACTTGGCACACATCATGGCGGTGTGCAGAAAGTCCATTTCTAACTGATTAACATTAATTCGTCAACATAAATCATTGTCGTGTCGTTAGAGGGGGTATGGAGGGATTTTTCATTTTCAAAATTACTTCAAAAATCTAATATGACTTGGCACGCATCATCGTGGTGTGCAAAGTATCCATGTCCATCTGAATAACAATAATTCGTCATTTTAAATCATTGTCGTGTCGTCAGAGGGGGTTTAGAGGTATTTTTCATTTTCAAAATTACTTCAAAAATCAAAAATTACTTATCACGCATCATAGTGGGGTGCAAAGTATCCATATATATCTAAATAACAATAATTCGTCAACAGTAATCATTGTCGGGTCGTTAGAGGGGGTATAGAGAGATTTTTCATTTTCAATATTTCTTCAAAAATCTAATATTACTTGGCACGCATCATGTTGGGGTGCAGAATATTTATATCTAACTGAATAACAATAATTCCTTAACAGAAATTATTGTCGTGTCGTCAGAGGGGGTATAGAGGGATTTTTCATTTTGAAAATTACTTCAAATATCTAATATTACTTGGCACGTATCATAGTGGAGTGCATAATATCCATTTTCAACGAATAACAACAATTCGTCAACAGAAATTATTGTCGGGTCGTCAGAGGGGGTTAAAGGGAATTTTCATTTTCAAAATTACTTCAAAGTTCGAATATAACTTGGCACGCATCATAGTAGGGTGCAAAATCTCCATTTCCATCTGAATAACAATAATCCGTCAACAGAAATCATTGTCGGGTCGTCAGAGGGGGTATAGAGGGATTTCTCATTATCAAAATGAATTCAAAAATCAAATATGACTTGGCACGCATCATAGTAGGGTGCAGAATATTCATTTTCATTTCAATAACAATAATTTGTCAACAGAAATCATTGTCGTGTCGTCAGAGGGGGTATAGAGGGGTTTTTCATTCTCAAAATTACCTCAAAATCAAATATGACTTGGCACGCATCATGGTGGGGTGCAGAATATCCATTTCCATCTGAATAACAATACTTTGTCAACAGAAATCATTGACGTGTCGTTGGAGGTGGTATAGAGGGATTTCTCATTATCAAAATGACGTCAAAAATCAAATATGACTTGGCACGCATCATAGTACGGTGCAGAATATCCATTTCCATCTCAATAACAATAATTTGTCATCAGAAATCATTGTCGGGTCGTCAGAGGGGGTATAGAGGGATTTTTCATTTTCAAAATTACCTCAAAATCAAATATGACTTGGCACGCATCATGGTGGGGTGTAGAATATCCATTTCCATCTGAATAACAATAATTCGTCAATTTGAGTCATTGTCGTGTCGTCAGAGGGGGTATAGAGGTATTTTTCATTTTCAAAATTACTTCAAAAATCTAATATGACTTGGCACGCATCATAGTGGGGTGCAAAGTATCCATATCTATCTGAATAACAATAATTCCTCAACAGAAATTATTGTCGTGTCGTCAGAGGGGGTATAGAGGGATTTTTCATTTTCAAAATTACCTCAAAATCAAATATGACTTTGCACGCATCATGGTGGGGTGAAAAGTATTCATGTATATCTAACTAACAATAATTCGTTAACAGAAATCATTGTCGTGTCGTTAGAAGGGGTATAGAGGGATTTTTCTTTTTCAAAATTACTTCAAAAATCAAATATGACTTGGCACGCATCATGGGGGGGTGCAAAGTATCCATGTCCATCTGAATAACAATAATTCGTCAACATAAATCATTGTCGTGTCGTCAGAGGGGGTATAGAGGGATTTTTCATTTTAAAAATTACTTCAAATATCAAATATGACTTGGCACGTATCATGGTGGAGTGCATAATATCCATTTTCAACGAATAACAACAATTCGTCAACAGAAATTATTGTCGGGTCGTCAGAGGGGGTATAGAGGGATTTTTCATTTTCAAAATTACCTCAAAATCAAATATGATTTTGCACGCATCATGGAGGGGTGCAAAGTATTCATGTATATCTAACCAACAATAATTCGTTAACAGAAATCATTGACGTGTCGTTAGAAGGGGTATAGAGGGATTTCTCTTTTTCAAAATTACTTCAAAAATCTAATATGACTTGGCACGCATCATCGTGGTGTGCAAAGTATCCATGTCCATCTGAATAACAATAATTCGTCAATTTAAATCATTGTCGTGTCGTCAGAGGGGGTATAGAGGTATTTTTCATTTTCAAAATTACTTCAAAAATCAAAAATTACTTGGCACGCATCATAGTTGGGTGCCAAGTATCCATATATATCTAAATAACAATAATTCGTCAACAGTAATCATTGTCGGGTCGTTAGAGGGGGTATAGAGAGATTTTTCATTTTCAATATTTCTTCAAAAATCTAATATTACTTGGCACGCATCATGTTGGGGTGCAGAATATTTATATCTAACTGAATAACAATAATTCTTTAACAGAAATTATTGTCGTGTCGTCAGAAGGGGTATAGAGGAATTTTTCATTTTAAAAATGACTTCAAAAATCTAATATGACTTGGCACGCATCATGTTGGGGAACAGAATATCCATTTCCATCTCAATAACAATAATTCGTCAACAGAAATCATTGTCGTGTCGTCAGAGGGGGTATAGAGGGATTTTTCATTTTCAAAATTACCTCAAAATCAAATATGACTTGGCACGCATCATGGTGGGGTGCAGAATATCCATTTCCATCTGAATAACAATAATTCGTCAACAGAAATCATTGACGGGTCGTTAGAGGTGGTATAGAGGGATTTTCCATTTTCAAAATTTCTTTCAAAATCTAATATGACTTGGCACTTATCATGGTGGGGTGCGAAATATCTATGTCCATCTGAAAAACAATAACTCTTTAACAGAAATCATTGTCGAGTCGTCAGAGGGGGTATAGAGGGATTTTTCATTATCAAAATGATTTCAAAAATCAAATATGACTTGACCCGCATCATAGTAGGGTGCAAAATATTCATTTCCATCTGAATAACAATAATTTGTCAACAGAAATCATTGTCGGGTCATTAGAGGGGGTATAGAGGTATTTTTCATTTTCAATATTTCTTCAAAAATCTAATATGACTTAACACGCATCATGATGGGTAGCAGAATATCCATTTCCATCTGAATAACAATAATTCGTCAATAGAAATCATTGTCGGGTCGTCAGAGGGGGTATAGAGGGATTTTTCAATTTCAAAATTACTTCAAAAATCAAATATGACTTGGCACGTATCATGTTGGGTGCATAATATCCATTTTCATCTGAATAACAATAATTCGTCAACAGAAATTATTGTCGGGTCGTCAGAGGGGGTATAGAGGGATTTTTCATTTTCAAAATTACCTCAAAATCAAATATGACTTTGCACGCATCATGGTGGGGTGCAAAGTATTCATGTTTATCTAACTAACAATGATTCGTTAACAGAAATCATTTTCGTGTCGTCAGAGGGGGTATAGAGGGATTTTTCATTTTCAAAATTACCTCAAAATCCAATATAACTTGGCACGCATCATGGTGGGGTGCAAAATATCCATTTCTATCTGAATAACAATAATTCGTCAGGAGAAATCATTGTCGGGTCGTCAGAAGGAGTATAGAGGGATATTTCATTTTTAAAATGACTTTAAAAATCATTTATGAGTTGGCACGTAACATGGTGGGGTGCAAAGTATCCATGTTCATCTGAGTAACATTAATTCATCAACAGAAATCATTGTCGGAACGTCAGAGGGGGTATAGAGGGATTTTTCATTATCAAAATGACTTCAAAAATCAAATATGACTTGGCACGCATCATGGTGGGGTGCAGAATATCTATTTCCATCTGAATAACAATAATTCGTCAACAGAAATCATTGTCGGGTCGTCAGAGGGGGTATAGAGGGATTTTTCATTATCAAAATGACTTCAAAAATCAAATATGACTTGGCACGCATCATGGTGGGGTACAGAATATTCATTTCCATCTCAATAACAATAATTTGTCAACAGAAATCATTGTCGGGTCGTCAGAGGGGGTACAGAGGGATTTTTCATTTTCAATATTTCTTCAAAAATCAAATATGACTTGGCACGTATCATGGTGGAGTGCATAATATCCATTTTCATCTAAATTACAATAATTCGTCAACAGAAATCATTGACGGGTCGTTGGAGGGGGTATAGAGGGAGTTTTCATTTTCAAATTTTCTTCAAAAATCTAATATGACTTGGCACTTATCATGGTTGGGTGCAAAGTATCCATGTCCATTTGAATAACAATAATTCTTCAATTTAAATCATTGTCGTGTCGTCAGAGGGGGTATAGAGGTATTTTTCATTTTCAAAATTACTTCAAAACTCTAATATGACTTGGCACGCATCATGGTGGGGTGCAAAGTATCCATGTCCTTCTGAATAACAATAATTCGTCAACAGAAATCATTGTCGGGTCGTTAAAGGGGGTATGGAGGGATTTTTCATTTTCAATATTTCTTCAAAAATCTAATATGACTTGGCACGCATCATGGTGGGGTGCAGAATATCCATTTCCATCTGAATAACAATAATTCGTCAACAGAAATCAATATCGGGTCGTCAGAGGGGGTATAGAGGGATTTTTCATTTTCAATATTACTTCAAAAATCTAATATGACTTGGCACGCATCATGGTGGGGTGCAAAGTATCCATGTCCATCTGAATAACAATAATTCGTCAACATAAATCATTGTCGTGTCGTCAGAGGGGGTAGAGAGGGATTTCTCATTATCAAAATGACTTCAAAAATCAAATATGACTTGGCACGCATCATAGTAGAGTGCAGAATATATATTTCCATCTGAATAACAAGAATTCGTTAACAGAAATCATTGTCGGGTCGTTAGAGGGGGTATAGAGGGATTTTTCATTTTCAATATTTCTTCAAAAATCTAATATGACTTGGCACGCATCATGGTGGGGTGGAGTATATTTATTTCCATCTGAATAACAATAATTCGTAAACAGAAATCATTGTCCGTCGTCAGAGGGGGTATAGAGGGATTTTTCATTTTCAAAATTACTTCAAAAATCTAATATGACTTGGCACGCATCATGGTGGGGTGCAAAGTATCCATGTCCATCTGAATAACAATAATTCGTCAACATAAATCATTGTCGTGTCGTCAGAGGGGGTATAGAAGGACTTTTCATTTTCAAAATTACCTCAAAATCAAATATGACTTGGCACGCAACATGGTGGGGTGCAGAATATTCATTTCCATCTGAATAACAATAATTCGTCAACAGAAATCATTGTCGGGTCGTTAGAGGGGGTATAGAGGGATTTTTCATTTTCAATATTTCTTCAAAAATCCAATTTGACTTGGACGCATCATGGTTGGGTGCAAAGTATCCATGTCCATCTGAATAACAATAATTCTTCAATTTAAATCATTTTCGTGTCGTCAGAGGGGGTATAGATGTATTTTTCATTTTCAAAATTACTTCAAAAATTTAATATGACTTGGCACGCATCATACTGGGGTGCAAAGTATACATATATATAAATAACAATAATTCGTCAACAGAAATCATTGTCGGGTCGTTAGAGGGGGTATAGAGGGATTTTTCATTATCAAAATGACTTCAAAAATCAAATATGACTTGGCACGCATCATGGAGGGGTACAGAATATCCATTTTCATCTCAATAACAATAATTTGTCAACAGAAATCATTGTCGGGTCGTCAGAGGGGGTATAGAGGGTTTTTTCATTTTCAAAATGACTTCAAAAATCTAATATGACTTGGCACGCATCATGGTGGGGTGCAAAATATCCATTTCCATCTGAATAACAATAATTTATCAACAGAAATCATTGTCTAGTCGTTAGAGGGGGAATAGAGGAATTTTTCATTTTCAATATATCTTCAAAAATCTAATATGACTTGGCACGAATCATGGTGGGGTGCAGAATATCCATATCTATCTGAATAACAATAATTCCTTAACAGAAATTATTGTTGTGTCGTCAGAGAGGGTATAGAGTGATTTTTAATTTTCAAAATTACCTCAAAATCAAATATGACTTGGCACGCATCATGGTGGGGTGCAGAATATTCATTTCCATCTGAATAACAATCATTCGTCAACAAACTTCATTGTCGGGTCGTTAGAGGGGGTATAGAGGGATTTTTCATTTTCAATATTTCTTCAAAAATCTAATAATACTTGGCACGCATCATGGTGGGGTGCAAAGTATCCATGTCCATCTGAATAACAATAATACGTCAACATAAATCATTGTCGTGTCGTCAGAGGGGGTATAGAGGGATTTTTCATTTTCAAAATTACTTCAAAAATCAAATATGACTTGGCACGTATCATGGTGGAGTGCATAATATCCATTTTCATCTGAATAACAATAATTCGTCAACAGAAATCATTGTCGGGTCGTTAGAGGGGGTATAGAGGGATTTTTCATTTTCAATATTTCTTCAAAAATCCAATTTGACTTGGACGCATCATGGTGGGGTGCAAAGTATCCATGTCCATCTGAATAACAATAATTCTTCAATTTGAATCATTTTCGTGTCGTCAGAGGGGGTATAGAGGTATTTTTCATTTTCAAAATTACTTCAAAAATTTAATATGACTTGGCACGCATCATACTGGGGTGCAAAGTATACATATATATAAATAACAATAATTCGTCAACAGAAATCATTGTCGGGTCGTCAGAGGGGGTATAGAGGGATTTTTCATTTTCAAAATTACCTCAAAATCAAATATGACTTGGTACGCATCATGGTGGGGTGCAGAATATCCATTTCCATCTGAATAACAATAATTCGTCAACAGAAATCATTGACGGGTCGTTAGAGGGGGTATAGAGGGATTTTTCATTATCAAAATGACTTCAAAAATCAAATATGACTTGGCACGCATCATGATGGGGTGCAGAATATCCATTTTCATCTGAATAACAATAATTCATCAACAGAAATCATTGTTTAGTCGTTAGAGGGGGAATAGAGGGATTTTTCATTTTCAATATATCTTCAAAAATCTAATATGACTTGGCACGCATCATGGTGGGGTGCAGAATATCCATATCTATCTGAATAACAATAATTCCTTAACAAAAATTATTGTTGTGTCGTCAGAGAGGGTATAGAGGGATTTTTCATTTTCAAAATTACCTCAAAATCAAATATGACTTGGCACGCAACATGGTGGGGTGCAGAATATTCATTTCCATCTGAATAACAATCATTCGTCAACAGAATTCTTTGTCGGGTCGTTAGAGGGGGTATAGAGGGATTTTTCATTTTCAATATTTCTTCAAAAATCTAATATGACTTGGCACGCATCATGGTGGGGTGGAGTATATTTATTTCCATCTGAATAACAATAATTCATCGACGGAATTCATTGTCGGGTCGTTAGAGGGGGTATAGAGGGATTTTTCATTTTCAAAATGACTTCAAATATCTAATATGACTTGGCACGCATCATGATGGGGTGCAGAATATCCATTTCCATCTGAATAACAATAATTCATCAACAGAAATCATTGTCTAGTCGTTAGAGGGGGAATAGAGGGATTTTTCATTTTCAATATATCTTCAAAAATCTAATATGACTTGGCACGCATCATGGTGGGGTGCAGAATATCCATATCTATCTGAATAACAATAATTCCTTAACAGAAATTATTGTTGTGTCGTCAGAGAGGGTATAGAGGGATTTTTCATTTTCAAAATTACCTCAAAATCAAATATGACTTGGCACGCAACATGGTGGGGTGCAGAATATTCATTTCCATCTGAATAACAATCATTCGTCAACAGAATTCATTGTCGGGTCGTTAGAGGGGGTATAGAGGGATTTTTCATTTTCAATATTTCTTAAAAAATCTAATATGACTTGGCACGCATCATGGTGGGGTGGAGTATATTTATTTCCATCTGAATAACAATAATTCATCGACGGAATTCATTGTCGGGTCGTTAGAGGGGGTATAGAGGGATTTCTCATTTTCAAAATTACCTCAAAATCAAATATGACTTGGCACGCAACATGGTGGGGTGCAGAATATTCATTTTCATCTGAATAACAATAATTCGTAAACAGAAATCATTGTCCGTCGTCAGAGGGGGTATAGAGGGATTTTTCATTTTCAAAATTACTTCAATAATCTAATATGACTTGGCACGCATCATGGTGGGGTGCAAAGTATCCATGTCCATCTGAATAACAATAATTCGTCAACATAAATCATTGTCGTGTCGTCAGAGGGGGTATAGAAGGACTTTTCATTTTCAAAATTACCTCAAAATCAAATATGACTTGGCACGCAACATGGTGGGGTGCAGAATATTCATTTCTATCTGAATAACAATAATTCGTCAACAGAAATCATTGTCGGGTCGTTAGAGGGGGTATAGAGGGATTTTTCATTTTCAATATTTCTTCAAAATTCCAATTTGACTTGGACGCATCATGGTGGGGTGCAAAGTATCAATGTCCATCTGAATAACAATAATTCTTCAATTTAAATCATTTTCGTGTCGTCAGAGGGGGTATAGAGGTATTTTTCATTTTCAAAATTACTTCAAAAATTTAATATGACTTGGCACGCATCATACTGGGGTGCAAAGTATACATATATATAAATAACAATAATTCGTCAACAGAAATCATTGTCGGGTCGTCAGAGGGGGTATAGAGGGATTTTTCATTATCAAAATGACTTCAAAAATCAAATATGACTTATCACGCATCATGGAGGGATACAGAATATCCATTTTCATCTCAATAACAATAAATTGTCAACAGAAATCATTGTCGGGTCGTCAGAGGGGGTATAGAGGGTTTTTTCATTTTCAAAATGACTTCAAAAATCTAATATGACTTGGCACGCATCATGGTGAGGTGCAGAATATCCATTTCCATCTGAATAACAATAATTTATCAACAGAAATCATTGTCTAGTCGTTAGAGGGGGAATAGAGGGATTTTTCATTTTCAATATATCTTCAAAAATCTAATATGACTTGGCACGAATCATGGTGGGGTGCAGAATATCCATATCTATCTGAATAACAATAATTCCTTAACAGAAATTATTGTTGTGTCGTCAGAGAGGGTATAGAGTTATTTTTCATTTTCAAAATTACCTCAAGATCAAATATGACTTGGCACGCATCATGGTGGGGTGCAGAATATTCATTTCCATCTGAATAACAATCATTCGTCAACAAAATTCATTGTCGGGTCGTTAGAGGGGGTATAGAGGGATTTTTCATTTTCAATATTTCTTCAAAAATCTAATATTACTTGGCACGCATCATGGTGGGGTGCAAAGTATCCATGTCCATCTGAATAACAATAATTCGTCAACATAAATCATTGTCGTTTCGTCAGAGGGGGTATAGAGGGATTTTTCATTTTCAAAATTACTTCAAAAATCAAATATGACTTGGCACGTATCATGGTGGAGTGCATAATATCCATTTTCATCTGAATAACAATAATTCGTCAACAGAAATCATTGTCGGGTCGTTAGAGGGGGTATAGAGGGATTTTTCATTTTCAATATTTCTTCAAAAATCCAATTTGACTTGGACGCATCATGGTGGGGTGCAAAGTATCCATGTCCATCTGAATAACAATAATTCTTCAATTTAAATAATTTTCGTGTCGTCAGAGGGGGTATAGAGGTATTTTTCATTTTCAAAATTACTTCAAAAATTTAATATGACTTGGAACGCATCATGTTGGGGTGCAGAATATATATATCTAACTGAATAACAATAATTCCTTAACAAAAATTATTGTCGTGTCGTCAGAAGGGGTATAGAGGAATTTTTCAATTTTAAAAATGACTTCAAAAATCTAATATGACTTGGCACGCATCATGTTGGGGTACAGAATATCCATTTCCATCTCAATAACAATAATTCGTCAACAGAAATCATTGTCGTGTCGTCAGAGGGGGTATAGAGGGATTTTTCATTTTCAAAATTACCTCAAAATCAAATATGACTTGGTACGCATCATGGTGGGGTGCAGAATATCCATTTCCATCTGAATAACAATAATTCGTCAACAGAAATCATTGACGGGTCGTTAGAGGGGGTATAGAGGGATTTTCCATTTTCAAAATTTCTTTCAAAATCTAATATGACTTGGCACTTATCATGGTGGGGTGCGAAATATCTATGTCCATCTGAAAAACAATAATTCTTTAACAGAAATCATTGTCGAGTCGTCAGAGGGGGTATAGAGGGATTTTTCATTATCAAAATGATTTCAAAAATCAAATATGACTTGACCCGCATCATAGTAGGGTGCAAAATATTCATTTCCATCTGAATAACAATAATTTGTCAACAGAAATCATTGTCGGGTCATTAGAGGGGGTATAGAGGGATTTTTCATTTTCAAAATTTCTTCAAAAATCTAATATGACTTGGCACGCATCATGGTGGGGTGCAGAATATCTATTTTCATCTGAATGACAATAATTCGTCAACAGAAATCATTGACGGGTCGTTAGAAGGGGTATAGAGGGATTCTTCATTATCAATATTTCTTCAAAAATCTAAAATTACTTGGCACGCATCATGTTGGGGTGCAGAATATATATATCTAACTGAATAACAATAATTCCTTAACAAAAATTATTGTCGTGTCGTCAGAAGGGGTATAGAGGAATTTTTCAATTTTAAAAATGACTTCAAAAATCTAATATGACTTGGCACGCATCATGTTGGGGTACAGAATATCCATTTCCATCTCAATAACAATAATTCGTCAACAGAAATCATTGTCGTGTCGTCAGAGGGGGTATAGAGGGATTTTTCATTTTCAAAATTACCTCAAAATCAAATATGACTTGGTACGCATCATGGTGGGGTGCAGAATATCCATTTCCATCTGAATAACAATAATTCGTCAACAGAAATCATTGTCGGGTCATTAGAGGGGGTATAGAGGTATTTTTCATTTTCAATATTTCTTCAAAAATCTAATATGACTTGGCACGCATCATGATGGGTAGCAGAATATCCATTTCCATCTGAATAACATTAATTCGTCAATAGAAATCATTGTCGGGTCGTCAGAGGGGGTATAGAGGGATTTTTCATTATCAAAATGATTTCAAAAATCAAATATGACTTGACCCGCATCATAGTAGGGTGCAAAATATTCATTTCCATCTGAATAACAATAATTTGTCAACAGAAATCATTGTCGGGTCATTAGAGGAGGTATAGAGGTATTTTTCATTTTCAATATTTCTTCAAAAATCTAATATGACTTGGCACGCATCATGATGGGTAGCAGAATATCCATTTCCATCTGAATAACATTAATTCGTCAATAGAAATCATTGTCGGGTCGTCAGAGGGGGTATAGAGGGATTTTTCATTTTCAAAATTACTTCAAAAATCAAATATGACTTGGCACGTATCATGTTGGGTGCATAATATCCATTTTCATCTGAAAAACAATAATTCGTCAACAGAAATTATTGTCGGGTCGTCAGAGGGGGTTAAAGGGAATTTTCATTTTCAAAATTACTTCAAAGTTCGAATATAACTTGGCACGCATCATAGTAGGGTGCAAAGTCTCCATTTCCATCTGAATAACAATAATTCGTCAACAGAAATCATTTTCGGGTCGTCAGAGGGGGTATAGAGGGATTTCTCATTATCAAAATGACTTCAAAAATCAAATATGACTTGGCACGCATCATAGTAGGGTGCAGAATATCAATTTTCATCTCAATAACAATAATTTGTCAACAGAAATCATTGTCGTGTCGTCAGAGGGGACATAGAGGGATTTTTCATTTTCAAAATTACCTCAGAATCAAATATGACTTGGCACGCATCTTGGTGGGGTGCAGAATATCCATTTCCATCTGAATAACAATACTTTGTCAACTGAAATCATTGACGTGTCGTTGGAGGTGGTATAGAGGGATTTTTCATTTTCAAAATTTCTTCAAAAATCTAATATGACTTGGCACGCATCATGGTGGGGTGCAGAATATCTATTTTCATCTGAATGACAATAATTCGTCAACAGAAATCATTGACGGGTCGTTAGAGGGGGTATAGAGGGATTCTTCATTATCAAAATTTCTTCAAATATCTAATATGACTTGGCACTTATCATGGTGGGGTGCGAAATATCTATGTCTATCTGTATAACAATAATCCGTTAACATAAATCATTGTCGGGTCGTCAGAGGGCGTATAGAGGGATTTTTCATTATCAAAATGATTTCAAAAATCAAATATGACTTGGCACACATCATGGCGGTGTGCAGAAAGTCCATTTCTAACTGACTAACATTAATTCGTCAACATAAATCATTGTCGTGTCGTTAGAGGGGGTATGGAGGGATTTTTCATTTTCAAAATTACTTCAAAAATCTAATATGACTTGGCACGCATCATCGTGGTGTGCAAAGTATCCATGTCCATCTGAATAACAATAATTCGTCATTTTAAATCATTTTCGTGTCGTCAGAGGGGGTATAGAGGTATTTTTCAATTTCAAAATTACTTCAAAAATCAAAAATTACTTGGCACGCATCATAGTGGGGTGCAAAGTATCCATATATATCTAAATAACAATAATTCGTCAACAGTAATCATTGTCGGGTCGTTAGAGGGGGTATAGAGAGATTTTTCATTTTCAATATTTCTTCAAAAATCTAATATTACTTGGCACGCATCATGTTGGGGTGCAGAATATTTATATCTAACTGAATAACAATAATTCCTTAACAGAAATAATTGTCGTGTCATCAGAGGGGGTATAGAGGGATTTTTCATTTTGAAAATTACTTCAAATATCTAATATTACTTGGCACGTATCATAGTGGAGTGCATAATATCCATTTTCAACGAATAACAACAATTCGTCAACAGAAATTATTGTCGGGTCGTCAGAGGGGGTTAAAGGGAATTTTCATTTTCAAAATTACTTCAAAGTTCGAATATAACTTGGCACGCATCATAGTAGGGTGCAAAATCTCCATTTCCATCTGAATAACAATAATTCGTCAACAGAAATCATTGTCGGGTCGTCAGAGGGGGTATAGAGGGATTTCTCATTATCAAAATGAATTCAAAAATCAAATATGACTTGGCACGCATCATAGTAGGGTGCAGAATATTCATTTTCATTTCAATAACAATAATTTGTCAACAGAAATCATTGTCGTGTCGTCAGAGGGGGTATAGAGGGATTTTTCATTCTCAAAATTACCTCAAAATCAAATATGACTTGGCACGCATCATGGTGGGGTGCAGAATATCCATTTCCATCTGAATAACAATACTTTGTCAACAGAAATCATTGACGTGTCGTTGGAGGTGGTATAGAGGGATTTTTCATTTTCAAAATTTCTTCAAAAATCCAATATAACTTGGCACGCATCATGGTGGGGTGCAGAATATTCATTTCCATCTCAATAACAATAATTCGTCAACTGAAATCATTTTCGGGTCGTTAGAATGGGTATAGAGGGATTTCTCATTTTCAATATATCTTCAAAAATCTAGTATGACTTGGCAAGCATCATGGTGGGGTGCAAAGTATCCATGTCTATCTGAATAAAAATAATTCGTCAACAGAAATCACTGTCGGGTCGTCAGAGGGGGTATAGAGGGATTTCTCATTATCAAAATGACTTCAAAAATCAAATATGACTTGGCACGCATCATAGTAGGGTGCAGAATATCCATTTTCATCTCAATAACAATAATTTGTCATCAGAAATCATTGTCGGGTCGTCAGAGGGGGTATAGAGGGATTTTTCATTTTCAAAATTACCTCAAAATCAAATATGACTTGGCACGCATCATAGTAGGGTGCAGAATATTCATTTTCATTTCAATAACAATAATTTGTCAACAGAAATCATTGTCGTGTCGTCAGAGGGGGTATAGAGGGATTTTTCATTCTCAAAATTACCTCAAAATCAAATATGACTTGGCACGCATCATGGTGGGGTGCAGAATATCCATTTCCATCTGAATAACAATACTTTGTCAACAGAAATCATTGACGTGTCGTTGGAGGTGGTATAGAGGGATTTTTCATTTTAAAAATTTCTTCAAAAATCCAATATAACTTGGCACGCATCATGGTGGGGTGCAGAATATTCATTTCCATCTCAATAACAATAATTCGTCAACTGAAATCATTGTCGGGTCGTTAGAATGGGTATAGAGGGATTTCTCATTTTCAATATATCTTCAAAAATCTAGTATGACTTGGCACGCATCATGGTGGGGTGCAAAGTATCCATGTCTATCTGAATAAAAATAATTCGTCAACAGAAATCACTGTCGGGTCGTCAGAGGGGGTATAGAGGGATTTCTCATTATCAAAATGACTTAAAATATCAAATATGACTTGGCACGCATCATAGTAGGGTGCAGAATATCCATTTCCATCTCAATAACAATAATTTGTCATCAGAAATCATTGTCGGGTCGTCAGAGGGGGTATAGAGGTATTTTTCATTTTCAAAATTACTTCTAAAATCTAATATGACTTGGCACGCATCATAGTGGGGTGCAAAGTATCCATATCTATCTGAATAACAATAATTCCTTAACAGAAATTATTGTCGTGTCGTCAGAGGGGGTATAGAGGGATTTTTCATTTTCAAAATTACCTCAAAATCAAATATGACTTTGCACGCATCATGGTGGGGTGCAAAGTATTCATGTATATCTAACTAACAATAATTCGTTAACAGAAATCATTGTCGTGTCGTTAGAAGGGGTATAGAGGGATTTTTCTTTTTCAAAATTACTTCAAAAATCAAATATGACTTGGCACGCATCATGGGGGGTGCAAAGTATCCATGTCCATCTGAATAACAATAATTCGTCAACATAAATCATTGTCGTGTCGTCAGAGGGGGTATAGAGGGATTTTTCATTTTAAAAATTACTTCAAATATCAAATATGACTTGGCACGTATCATGGTGGAGTGCATAATATCCATTTTCAACGAATAACAACAATTCGTCAACAGAAATTATTGTCGGGTCGTCAGAGGGGGTATAGAGGGATTTTTCATTTTCAAAATTACCTCAAAATCAAATATGACTTTGCACGCATCATGGTGGGGTGCAAAGTATTCATGTATATCTAACTAACAATAATTCGTTAACAGAAATCATTGACGTGTCGTTAGAAGGGGTATAGAGGGATTTTTCTTTTTCAAAATTACTTCAAAAATCTAATATGACTTGGCACGCATCATCGTGGTGTGCAAAGTATCCATGTCCATCTGAATAACAATAATTCGTCAATTTAAATCATTGTCGTGTCGTCAGAGGGGGTATAGAGGTATTTTTCATTTTCAAAATTACTTCAAAAATCAAAAATTACTAGGCACGCATCATAGTGGGGTGCCAAGTATCCATATATATCTAAATAACAATAATTCGTCAACAGTAATCATTGTCGGGTCGTTAGATGGGGTATAGAGAGATTTTTCATTTTCAATATTTCTTCAAAAATCTAATATTACTTGGCACGCATCATGTTGGGGTGCAGAATATTTATATCTAACTGAATAACAATAATTCTTTAACAGAAATTATTGTCGTGTCGTCAGAAGGGGTATAGAGGAATTTTTATTTTAAAAATGACTTCAAAAATCTAATATGACTTGGCACGCATCATGTTGGGGTACAGAATATCCATTTCCATCTCAATAACAATAATTCGTCAACAGAAATCATTGTCGTGTCGTCAGAAGGGGTATAGAGGGATTTTTCATTTTCAAAATTACCTCAAAATCAAATATGACTTGGTACGCATCATGGTGGGGTGCAGAATATCCATTTCCATCTGAATAACAATAATTCGTCAACAGAAATCATTGACGGGTCGTTAGAGGGGGTATAGAGGGATTTTCCATTTTCAAAATTTCTTTCAAAATCTAATATGACTTGGCACTTATCATGGTGGGGTGCGAAATATCTATGTCCATCTGAAAAACAATAATTCTTCAACAGAAATCATTGTCGAGTCGTCAGAGGGGGTATAGAGGGATTTTTCATTATCAAAATGATTTCAAAAATCAAATATGACTTGACCCGCATCATAGTAGGGTGCAAAATATTCATTTCCATCTGAATAACAATAATTTGTCAACAGAAATCATTGTCGGGTCATTAGAGGGGGTATAGAGGTATTTTTCATTTTCAATATTTCTTCAAAAATCTAATATGACTTGGCACGCATCATGATGGGTAGCAGAATATCCATTTCCATCTGAATAACATTATTTCGTCAATAGAAATCATTGTCGGGTCGTCAGAGATGGTATAGAGGGATTTTTCATTTTCAAAATTACTTCAAAAATCAAATATGACTTGGCACGTATCATGTTGGGTGCATAATATCCATTTTCATCTGAAAAACAATAATTCGTCAACAGAAATTATTGTCGGGTCGTCAGAGGGGGTTAAAGGGAATTTTCATTTTCAAAATTACTTCAAAGTTCGAATATAACTTGGCACGCATCATAGTAGGGTGCAAAGTCTCCATTTCCATCTGAATAACAATAATTCGTCAACAGAAATCATTTTCGGGTCGTCAGAGGGGGTATAGAGGGATTTCTCATTATCAAAATGACTTCAAAAATCAAATATGACTTGGCACGCATCATAGTAGGGTGCAGAATATCAATTTCCATCTCAATAACAATAATTTGTCAACAGAAATCATTGTCGTGTCGTCAGAGGGGACATAGAGGGATTTTTCATTTTCAAAATTACCTCAAAATCAAATATGACTTGGCACGCATCTTGGTAGGGTGCAGAATATCCATTTCCATCTGAATAACAATACTTTGTCAACAGAAATCATTGACGTGTCGTTGGAGGTGGTATAGAGGGATTTTTCATTTTAAAAATGACTTCAAAAATCTAATATGACTTGGCACGCATCATGTTGGGGTACAGAATATCCATTTCCATCTCAATAACAATAATTCGTCAACAGAAATCATTGTCGTGTCGTCAGAGGGGGTATAGAGGGATTTTTCATTTTCAAAATTACCTCAAAATCAAATATGACTTGGTACGCATCATGGTGGGGTGCAGAATATCCATTTCCATCTCAATAACAATAATTTGTCAACAGAAATCATTGTCGTGTCGTCAGAGGGGACATAGAGGGATTTTTCATTTTCAAAATTACCTCAAAATCAAATATGACTTGGCACGCATCATGGTGGGGTGCAGAATATCCATTTCCATCTGAATAACAATACTTTGTCAACAGAAATCATTGACGTGTCGTTGGAGGTGGTATAGAGGGATTTTTCATTTTCAAAATTTCTTCAAAAATCTAATATGACTTAGCACGCATCATGTTGGGGTACAGAATATCCATTTCCATCTCAATAACAATAATTCGTCAACAGAAATCATTTTCGGGTCGTCAGAGGGGGTATAGAGGGATTTCTCATTATCAAAATGACTTCAAAAACCAAATATGACTTGGCACGCATCATAGTAGGGTGCAGAATATCAATTTCCATCTCAATAACAATAATTTGTCAACAGAAATCATTGTCGTGTCGTCAGAGGGGACATAGAGGGATTTTTCATTTTCAAAATTACCTCAAAATCAAATATGACGTGGCACGCATCATGGTGGGGTGCAGAATATCCATTTCCATCTGAATAACAATACTTTGTCAACAGAAATCATTGACGTGTCGTTGGAGGTGGTATAGAGGGATTTTTCATTTTCAAAATTTCTTCAAAAATCTAATATGACTTGGCACGCATCATAGTGGGGTGCAGAATATCTATTTTCATCTGAATGACAATAATTCGTCAACAGAAATCATTGACGGGTCGTTAGAGGGGGTATAGAGGGATTCTCCATTATCAAAATTTCTTCAAATATGTAATATGACTTGGCACTTATCATGGTGGGGTGCGAAATATCTATGTCTATCTGAATAACAATAATCCGTTAACATAAATCATTGTCGGGTCGTCAGAGGGGGTATAGAGGGATTTTTCATTATCAAAATGATTTCAAAAATCAAATATGACTTGGCACACATCATGGCGGTGTGCAGAAAGTCCATTTCTAACTGACTAACATTAATTCGTCAACATAAATCATTGTCGTGTCGTTAGAGGGGGTATGGAGGGATTTTTCATTTTCAAAATTACTTCAAAAATCTAATATGACTTGGCACGCATCATCGTGGTGTGCAAAGTATCCATGTCCATCTGAATAACAATAATTCGTCATTTTAAATCATTGTCGTGTCGTCAGAGGGGGTTTAGAGGTATTTTTCATTTTCAAAATTACTTCAAAAATCAAAAATTACTTATCACGCATCATAGTGGGGTGCAAAGTATCCATATATATCTAAATAACAATAATTCGTCAACAGTAATCATTGTCGGGTCGTTAGAGGGGGTATAGAGAGATTTTTCATTTTCAATATTTCTTCAAAAATCTAATATTACTTGGCACGCATCATGTTGGGGTGCAGAATATTTATATCTAACTGAATAACAATAATTCCTTAACAGAAATTATTGTCGTGTCGTCAGAGGGGGTATAGAGGGATTTTTCATTTTGAAAATTACTTCAAATATCTAATATTACTTGGCACGTATCATAGTGGAGTGCATAATATCCATTTTCAACGAATAACAACAATTCGTCAACAGAAATCATTGTCGGGTCGTCAGAGGGGGTATAGAGGGATTTCTCATTATCAAAATGAATTCAAAAATCAAATATGACTTGGCACGCATCATAGTAGGGTGCAGAATATTCATTTTCATTTCAATAACAATAATTTGTCAACAGAAATCATTGTCGTGTCGTCAGAGGGGGTATAGAGGGGTTTTTCATTCTCAAAATTACCTCAAAATCAAATATGACTTGGCACGCATCATGGTGGGGTGCAGAATATCCATTTCCATCTGAATAAGAATACTTTGTCAACAGAAATCATTGACGTGTCGTTGGAGGTGGTATAGAGGGATTTCTCATTATCAAAATGACTTCAAAAATCAAATATGACTTGGCACGCATCATAGTAGGGTGCAGAATATCCATTTCCATCTCAATAACAATAATTTGTCATCAGAAATCATTGTCGGGTCGTCAGAGGGGGTATAGAGGGATTTTTCATTTTCAAAATTACCTCAAAATCAAATATGACTTTGCACGCATCATGGTGGGGTGCAAAGTATTCATGTATATCTAACTAACAATAATTCGTTAACAGAAATCATTGTCGTGTCGTTAGAAGGGGTATAGAGGGATTTTTCTTTTTCAAAATTACTTCAAAAATCAAATATGACTTGGCACGCATCATGGTGGGGTGCAAAGGATCCATGTCCATCTGAATAACAATAATTCGTCAACATAAATCATTGTCGTGTCGTCAGAGGGGGTATAGAGGGATTTTTCATTTTAAAAATTACTTCAAATATCAAATATGACTTGGCACGTTTCATGGTGGAGTGCATAATATCCATTTTCAACGAATAACAACAATTCGTCAACAGAAATTATTGTCGGGTCGTCAGAGGGGGTATAGAGGGATTTTTCATTTTCAAAATTACCTCAAAATCAAATATGACTTTGCACGCATCATGGAGGGGTGCAAAGTATTCATGTATATCTAACTAACAATAATTCGTTAACAGAAATCATTGACGTGTCGTTAGAAGGGGTATAGAGGGATTTTTCTTTTTCAAAATTACTTCAAAAATCTAATATGACTTGGCACGCATCATCGTGGTGTGCAAAGTATCCATGTCCATCTGAATAACAATAATTCGTCAATTTAAATCATTGTCGTGTCGTCAGAGGGGGTATAGAGGTATTTTTCATTTTCAAAGTTACTTCAAAAATCAAAAATTACTTGGCACGCATCATAGTGGGGTGCCAAGTATCCATATATATCTAAATAACAATAATTCGTCAACAGTAATCATTGTCGGGTCGTTAGAGGGGGTATAGAGAGATTTTTCATTTTCAATATTTCTTCAAAAATCTAATATTACTTGGCACGCATCATGTTGGGGTGCAGAATATTTATATCTAACTGAATAACAATAATTCTTTAACAGAAATTATTGTCGTGTCGTCAGAAGGGGTATAGAGGAATTTTTCATTTTAAAAATGACTTCAAAAATCTAATATGACTTGGCACGCATCATGTTGGGGTACAGAATATCCATTTCCATCTCAATAACAATAATTCGTCAACAGAAATCATTGTCGTGTCGTCAGAGGGGGTATAGAGGGATTTTTCATTTTCAAAATTACCTCAAAATCAAATATGACTTGGCACGCATCATGGTGGGGTGCAGAATATCCATTTCCATCTGAATAACAATAATTCGTCAACAGAAATCATTGACGGGTCGTTAGAGGTGGTATAGAGGGATTTTCCAATTTCAAAATTTCTTTCAAAATCTAATATGACTTGGCACTTATCATGGTGGGGTGCGAAATATCTATGTCCATCTGAATAACAATAATTCGTCAATAGAAATCATTGTCGGGTCGTCAGAGGGGGTATAGAGGGATTTTTCAATTTCAAAATTACTTCAAAAATCAAATATGACTTGGCACGTATCATGTTGGGTGCATAATATCCATTTTCATCTGAATAACAATAATTCGTCAGGAGAAATCATTGTCGGGTCGTCAGAAGGAGTATAGAGGGATATTTCATTTTTAAAATGACTTCAAAAATCATTTATGAGTTGGCACGTAACATGGTGGGGTGCAAAGTATCCATGTTCATCTGAGTAACATTAATTCATCAACAGAAATCATTGTCGGAACGTCAGAGGGGGTATAGAGGGATTTTTCATTATCAAAATGACTTCAAAAATCAAATATGACTTGGCACGCATCATGGTGGGGTGCAGAATATCTATTTCCATCTGAATAACAATAATTCGTCAACAGAAATCATTGTCGGGTCGTCAGAGGGGGTATAGAGGGATTTTTCATTATCAAAATGACTTCAAAAATCAAATATGACTTGGCACGCATCAAGGTGTGGTACAGAATATCCATTTCCATCTCAATAACAATAATTTGTCAACAGAAATCATTGTCGGGTCGTCAGAGGGGGTACAGAGGGATTTTTCATTTTCAATATTTCTTCAAAAATCAAATATGACTTGGCACGTATCATGGTGGAGTGCATAATATCCATTTTCATCTAAATTACAATAATTCGTCAACAGAAATCATTGACGGGTCGTTGGAGGGGGTATAGAGGGATTTTTCATTTTCAAATTTTCTTCAAAAATCTAATATGACTTGGCACTTATCATGGTTGGGTGCAAAGTATCCATGTCCATTTGAATAACAATAATTCTTCAATTTAAATCATTGTCGTGTCGTCAGAGGGGGTATAGAGGTATTTTTCATTTTCAAAATTACTTCAAAAATCTAATATGACTTGGCACGCATCATGGTGGGGTGCAAAGTATCCATGTCCTTCTGAATAACAATAATTCGTCAACAGAAATCATTGTCGGGTCGTCAGAGGGGGTATAGAGGGATTTTTCATTTTCAATATTACTTCAAAAATCTAATATGACTTGGCACGCATCATGGTGGGGTGCAAAGTATCCATGTCCATCTGAATAACAATAATTCGTCAACATAAATCATTGTCGTGTCGTCAGAGGGGGTATAGAGGGATTTCTCATTATCAAAATGACTTCAAAAATCAAATATGACTTGGCACGCATCATAGTAGAGTGCAGAATATATATTTCCATCTGAATAACAAGAATTCGTTAACAGAAATCATTGTCGGGTCGTTAGAGGGGGTATAGAGGGATTTTTCATTTTCAATATTTCTTCAAAAATCTAATATGACTTGGCACGCATCATGGTGGGGTGGAGTATATTTATTTCCATCTGAATAACAATAATTCGTAAACAGAAATCATTGTCCGTCGTCAGAGGGGGTATAGAGGGATTTTTCATTTTAAAAATAACTTCAAAAATCTAATATGACTTGGCACGCAACATGGTGGGGTGCAAAGTATCCATGTCCATCTGAATAACAATAATTCGTCAACATAAATCATTGTCGAGTCGTCAGAGGGGGTATAGAAGGACTTTTCATTTTCAAAATTACCTCAAAATCAAATATGACTTGGCACGCAACATGGTGGGGTGCAGAATATTCATTTCCATCTGAATAACAATAATTCGTCAACAGAAATCATTGTCGGGTCGTTAGAGGGGGTATAGAGGGATTTTTCATTTTCAATATTTCTTCAAAAATCCAATTTGACTTGGACGCATCATGGTGAGGTGCAAAGTATCCATGTCCATCTGAATAACAATAATTCTTCAATTTAAATCATTTTCGTGTCGTCAGAGGGGGTATAGAGGTATTTTTCATTTTCAAAATTACTTCATAAATTTAATATGACTTGGCACGCATCATACTGGGGTGCAAAGTATACATATATATAAATAACAATAATTCGTCAACAGAAATCATTGTCGGGTCGTTAGAGGGGGTATAGAGGGATTTTTCATTATCAAAATGACTTCAAAAATCAAATATGACTTGGCACGCATCATGGAGGGGTACAGAATATCCATTTTCATCTCAATAACAATAATTTGTCAACAGAAATCATTGTCGGGTCGTCAGAGGGGGTATAGAGAGTTTTTTCATTTTCAAAATGACTTCAAAAATCTAATATGACTTGGCACGCATCATGGTGGGGTGCAGAATATCCATTTCCATCTGAATAACAATAATTTATCAACAGAAATCATTGTCTAGTCGTTAGAGGGGGAATAGAGGAATTTTTCATTTTCAATATATCTTCAAAAATCTAATATGACTTGGCACGAATCATGGTGGGGTGCAGAATATCCATATCTATCTGAATAACAATAATTCCTTAACAGAAATTATTGTTGTGTCGTCAGAGAGGGTATAGAGTGATTTTTAATTTTCAAAATTACCTCAAAATCAAATATGACTTGGCACGCATCATGGTGGGGTGCAGAATATTCATTTCCATCTGAATAACAATCATTCGTCAACAAACTTCATTGTCGGGTCGTTAGAGGGGGTATAGAGGGATTTTTCATTTTCAATATTTCTTCAAAAATCTAATATTACTTGGCACGCATCATGGTGGGGTGCAAAGTATCCATGTCCATCTGAATAACAATAATACGTCAACATATATCATTGTCGTGTCGTCAGAGGGGGTATAGAGGGATTTTTCATTTTCAAAATTACTTCAAAAATCAAATATGACTTGGCACGTGTCATGGTGGAGTGCATAATATCCATTTTCATCTGAATAACAATAATTCGTCAACAGAAATCATTGTCGGGTCGTTAGAGGGGGTATAGAGGGATTTTTCATTTTCAATATTTCTTCAAAAATCCAATTTGACTTGGACGCATCATGGTGGGGTGCAAAGTATCCATGTCCATCTGAATAACAATAATTCTTCAATTTAAATCATTTTCGTGTCGTCAGAGGGGGTATAGAGGTATTTTTCATTTTCAAAATTACTTCAAAAATTTAATATGACTTGGCACGCATCATACTGGGGTGCAAAGTATACATATATATAAATAACAATAATTCGTCAACAGAAATCATTGTCGGGTCGTTAGAGGGGGTATAGAGGGATTTTTCATTTTCAATATATCTTCAAAAATCTAATATGACTTGGCACGCATCATGGTGGGGTGCAGTATATCCATATCTATCTGAATAACAATAATTCCTTAACAAAAATTATTGTTGTGTCGTCAGAGAGGGTATAGAGGGATTTTTCATTTTCAAAATTACCTCAAAATCAAATATGACTTGGCACGCAACATGGTGGGGTGCAGAATATTCATTTCCATCTGAATAACAATCATTCGTCAACAGAATTCTTTGTCGGGTCGTTAGAGGGGGTATAGAGGGATTTTTCATTTTCAATATTTCTTCAAAAATCTAATATGACTTGGCACGCATCATGGTGGGGTGGAGTATATTTATTTCCATCTGAATAACAATAATTCATCGATGGAATTCATTGTCGGGTCGTTAGAGGGGGTATAGAGGGATTTTTCATTTTCAAAATGACTTCAAAAATCTAATATGACTTGGCACGCATCATGATGGGGTGCAGAATATCCATTTCCATCTGAATAACAATAATTCATCAACAGAAATCATTGTCTAGTCGTTAGAGGGGGAATAGAGGGATTTTTCATTTTCAATATATCTTCAAATATCTAATATGACTTGGCACGCATCGTGGTGGGGTGCAGAATATCCATATCTATCTGAATAACAATAATTCCATAACAGAAATTATTGTTGTGTCGTCAGAGAGGGTATAGAGGGATTTTTCATTTTCAAAATTACCTCAAAATCAAATATGACTTGGTACGCATCATGGTGGGGTGCAGAATATCCATTTCCATCTGAATAACAATAATTCGTCAACAGAAATCATTGACGGGTCGTTAGAGGGGGTATAGAGGGATTTTCCATTTTCAAAATTTCTTTCAAAATCTAATATAACTTGGCACTTATCATGGTGGGGTGCGAAATATCTATGTCCATCTGAAAAACAATAATTTTTTAACAGAAATCATTGTCGAGTCGTTAGAGGGGGTATAGAGGGATTTTTCATTATCAAAATAATTTCAAAAATCAAATATGACTTGACCCGCATCATAGTAGGGTGCAAATTATTCATTTCCATCTGAATAACAATAATTTGTCAACAGAAATCATTGTCGGGTCATTAGAGGGGGTATAGAGGTATTTTTCATTTTCAATATTTCTTCAAAAATCTAATATGACTTGGCACGCATCATGATGGGTAGCAGAATATCCATTTCCATCTGAATAACATTAATTCGTCAATAGAAATCATTGTCGGGTCGTCAGAGGGGGTTAAAGGGAATTTTCATTTTCAAAATTACTTCAAAGTTCGAATATAACTTGGCACGCATCATAGTAGGGTGCAAAGTCTCCATTTCCATCTGAATAACAATAATTCGTCAACAGAAATCATTTTCGGGTCGTCAGAGGGGGTATAGAGGGATTTCTCATTATCAAAATGACTTCAAAAATCAAATATGACTTGGCACGTATCATAGTAGGGTGCAGAATATCAATTTCCATCTCAATAACCATAATTTGTCAACAGAAATCATTGTCGTGTCGTCAGAGGGGACATAGAGGGATTTTTCATTTTCAAAATTACCTCAAAATCAAATATGACTTGGCACGCATCATGGTGGGGTGCAGAATATCCATTTCCATCTGAATAACAATACTTTGTCAACAGAAATCATTGACGTGTCGTTGGAGGTGGTATAGAGGGATTTTTCATTTTCAAAATTTCTTCAAAAATCTAATATGACTTGGCACGCATCATGGTGGGGTGCAGAATATCTATTTTCATCTGAATGACAATAATTCGTCAACAGAAATCATTGACGGGTCGTTAGAGGGGGTATAGAGGGATTCTTCATTATCAAAATTTCTTCAAATATCTAATATGACTTGGCACTTATCATGGTGGGGTGCGAAATATCTATGTCTATCTGAATAACAATAATCCGTTAACATAAATCATTGTCGGGTCGTCAGAGGGGGTATAGAGGGATTTTTCATTATCAAAATGATTTCAAAAATCAAATATGACTTGGCACACATCATGGCGGTGTGCAGAAAGTCCATTTCTAACTGATTAACATTAATTCGTCAACATAAATCATTGTCGTGTCGTTAGAGGGGGTATGGAGGGATTTTTCATTTTCAAAATTACTTCAAAAATCTAATATGACTTGGCACGCATCATCGTGGTGTGCAAAGTATCCATGTCCATCTGAATAACAATAATTCGTCATTTTAAATCATTGTCGTGTCGTCAGAGGGGGTTTAGAGGTATTTTTCATTTTCAAAATTACTTCAAAAATCAAAAATTACTTATCACGCATCATAGTGGGGTGCAAAGTATCCATATATATCTAAACAACAATAATTCGTCAACAGTAATCATTGTCGGGTCGTTAGAGGGGGTATAGAGAGATTTTTCATTTTCAATATTTCTTCAAAAATCTAATATTACTTGGCACGCATCATGTTGGGGTGCAGAATATTTATATCTAACTGAATAACAATAATTCCTTAACAGAAATTATTGTCGAGTCGTCAGAGGGGGTATAGAGGGATTTTTCATTTTGAAAATTACTTCAAATATCTAATATTACTTGGCACGTATCATAGTGGATTGCATAATATCCATTTTCAACGAATAACAACAATTCGTCAACAGAAATTATTGTCGGGTCGTCAGAGGGGGTTAAAGGGAATTTTCATTTTCAAAATTACTTCAAAGTTCGAATATAACTTGACACGCATCATAGTAGGGTGCAAAATCTCCATTTCCATCTGAATAACAATAATCCGTCAACAGAAATCATTGTCGGGTCGTCAGAGGGGGTATAGAGGGATTCCTCATTATCAAAATGAATTCAAAAATCAAATATGACTTGGCACGCATCATAGTAGGGTGCAGAATATTCATTTTCATTTCAATAACAATAATTTGTCAACAGAAATCATTGTCGTGTCGTCAGAGGGGGTATAGAGGGGTTTTTCATTCTCAAAATTACCTCAAAATCAAATATGACTTGGCACGCATCATGGTGGGGTGCAGAATATCCATTTCCATCTGAATAACAATACTTTGTCAACAGAAATCATTGACGTGTCGTTGGAGGTGGTATAGAGGGATTTCTCATTATCAAAATGACTTCAAAAATCAAATATGACTTGGCACGCATCATAGTACGGTGCAGAATATCCATTTCCATCTCAATAACAATAATTTGTCATCAGAAATCATTGTCGGGTCGTCAGAGGGGGTATAGAGGGATTTTTCATTTTCAAAATTACCTCAAAATCAAATATGACTTGGCACGCATCATGGTGGGGTGTAGAATATCCATTTCCATCTGAATAACAATAATTCGTCGAATTGAGTCATTGTCGTGTCGTCAGAGGGGGTATAGAGGTATTTTTCATTTTCAAAATTACTTCAAAAATCTAATATGACTTGGCACGCATCATAGTGGGGTGCAAAGTATCCATATCTATCTGAATAACAATAATTCCTCAACAGAAATTATTGTCGTGTCGTCAGAGGGGGTATAGAGGGATTTTTCATTTTCAAAATTACCTCAAAATCAAATATGACTTTGCACGCATCATGGTGGGGTGAAAAGTATTCATGTATATCTAACTAACAATAATTCGTTAACAGAAATCATTGTCGTATCGTTAGAAGGGGTATAGAGGGATTTTTCTTTTTCAAAATTACTTCAAAAATCAAATATGACTTGGCACGCATCATGGGGGGGTGCAAAGTATCCATGTCCATCTGAATAACAATAATTCGTCAACATAAATCATTGTCGTGTCGTCAGAGGGGGTATAGAGGGATTTTTCATTTTAAAAATTACTTCAAATATCAAATATGACTTGGCACGTATCATGGTGGAGTGCATAATATCCATTTTCAACGAATAACAACAATTCGTCAACAGAAATTATTGTCGGGTCGTCAGAGGGGGTATAGAGGGATTTTTCATTTTCAAAATTACCTCAAAATCAAATATGACTTTGCACGCATCATGGAGGGGTGCAAAGTATTCATGTATATCTAACTAACAATAATTCGTTAACAGAAATCATTGACGTGTCGTTAGAAGGGGTATAGAGGGATTTTTCTTTTTCAAAATTACTTCAAAAATCTAATATGACTTGGCACGCATCATCGTGGTGTGCAAAGTATCCATGTCCATCTGAATAACAATAATTCGTCAATTTAAATCATTGTCGTGTCGTCAGAGGGGGTATAGAGGTATTTTTCATTTTCAAAATTACTTCAAAAATCAAAAATTACTTGGCACGCATCATAGTTGGGTGCCAAGTATCCATATATATCTAAATAACAATAATTCGTCAACAGTAATCATTGTCGGGTCGTTAGAGGGGGTATAGAGAGATTTTTCATTTTCAATATTTCTTCAAAAATCTAATATTACTTGGCACGCATCATGTTGGGGTGCAGAATATTTATATCTAACTGAATAACAATAATTCTTTAACAGAAATTATTGTCGTGTCGTCAGAAGGGGTATAGAGGAATTTTTCATTTTAAAAATGACTTCAAAAATCTAATATGACTTGGCACGCATCATGTTGGGGTACAGAATATCCATTTCCATCTCAATAACAATAATTCGTCAACAGAAATCATTGTCGTGTCGTCAGAGGGGGTATAGAGGGATTTTTCATTATCAAAATGATTTCAAAAATCAAATATGACTTGACCCGCATCATAGTAGGGTGCAAAATATTCATTTCCATCTGAATAACAATAATTTGTCAACAGAAATCATTGTCGGGTCATTAGAGGGGGTATAGAGGTATTTTTCATTTTCAATATTTCTTCAAAAATCTAATATGACTTGGCACGCATCATGATGGGTAGCAGAATATCCATTTCCATCTGAATAACATTATTTCGTCAATAGAAATCATTGTCGGGTCGTCAGAGATGGTATAGAGGGATTTTTCATTTTCAAAATTACTTCAAAAATCAAATATGACTTGGCACGTATCATGTTGGGTGCATAATATCCATTTTCATCTGAAAAACAATAATTCGTCAACAGAAATTATTGTCGGGTCGTCAGAGGGGGTTAAAGGGAATTTTCATTTTCAAAATTACTTCAAAGTTCGAATATAACTTGGCACGCATCATAGTAGGGTGCAAAGTCTCCATTTCCATCTGAATAACAATAACTCGTCAACAGAAATCATTTTCGGGTCGTCAGAGGGGGTATAGAGGGATTTCTCATTATCAAAATGACTTCAAAAATCAAATATGACTTGGCACGCATCATAGTAGGGTGCAGAATATCAATTTCCATCTCAATAACAATAATTTGTCAACAGAAATCATTGTCGTGTCGTCAGAGGGGACATAGAGGGATTTTTCATTTTCAAAATTACCTCAAAATCAAATATGACTTGGCACGCATCTTGGTAGGGTGCAGAATATCCATTTCCATCTGAATAACAATACTTTGTCAACAGAAATCATTGACGTGTCGTTGGAGGTGGTATAGAGGGATTTTTCATTTTAAAAATGACTTCAAAAATCTAATATGACTTGGCACGCATCATGTTGGGGTACAGAATATCCATTTCCATCTCAATAACAATAATTCGTCAACAGAAATCATTGTCGTGTCGTCAGAGGGGGTATAGAGGGATTTTTCATTTTCAAAATTACCTCAAAATCAAATATGACTTGGTACGCATCATGGTGGGGTGCAGAATATCCATTTCCATCTCAATAACAATAATTTGTCAACAGAAATCATTGTCGTGTCGTCAGAGGGGACATAGAGGGATTTTTCATTTTCAAAATTACCTCAAAATCAAATATGACTTGGCACGCATCATGGTGGGGTGCAGAATATCCATTTCCATCTGAATAACAATACTTTGTCAACAGAAATCATTGACGTGTCGTTGGAGGTGGTATAGAGGGATTTTTCATTTTCAAAATTTCTTCAAAAATCTAATATGACTTAGCACGCATCATGTTGGGGTACAGAATATCCATTTCCATCTCAATAACAATAATTCTTCAACAGAAATCATTTTCGGGTCGTCAGAGGGGGTATAGAGGGATTTCTCATTATCAAAATGACTTCAAAAATCAAATATGACTTGGCACGCATCATAGTAGGGTGCAGAATATCAATTTCCATCTCAATAACAATAATTTGTCAACAGAAATCATTGTCGTGTCGTCAGAGGGGACATAGAGGGATTTTTCATTTTCAAAATTACCTCAAAATCAAATATGACGTGGCACGCATCATGGTGGGGTGCAGAATATCCATTTCCATCTGAATAACAATACTTTGTCAACAGAAATCATTGACGTGTCGTTGGAGGTGGTATAGAGGGATTTTTCATTTTCAAAATTTCTTCAAAAATCTAATATGACTTGGCACGCATCATAGTGGGGTGCAGAATATCTATTTTCATCTGAATGACAATAATTCGTCAACAGAAATCATTGACGGGTCGTTAGAGGGGGTATAGAGGGATTCTTCATTATCAAAATTTCTTCAAATATGTAATATGACTTGGCACTTATCATGGTGGGGTGCGAAATATCTATGTCTATCTGAATAACAATAATCCGTTAACATAAATCATTGTCGGGTCGTCAGAGGGGGTATAGAGGGATTTTTCATTATCAAAATGATTTCAAAAATCAAATATGACTTGGCACACATCATGGCGGTGTGCAGAAAGTCCATTTCTAACTGACTAACATTAATTCGTCAACATAAATCATTGTCGTGTCGTTAGAGGGGGTATGGAGGGATTTTTCATTTTCAAAATTACTTCAAAAATCTAATATGACTTGGCACGCATCATCGTGGTGTGCAAAGTATCCATGTCCATCTGAATAACAATAATTCGTCATTTTAAATCATTGTCGTGTCGTCAGAGGGGGTTTAGAGGTATTTTTCATTTTCAAAATTACTTCAAAAATCAAAAATTACTTATCACGCATCATAGTGGGGTGCAAAGTATCCATATATATCTAAATAACAATAATTCGTCAACAGTAATCATTGTCGGGTCGTTAGAGGGGGTATAGAGAGATTTTTCATTTTCAATATTTCTTCAAAAATCTAATATTACTTGGCACGCATCATGTTGGGGTGCAGAATATTTATATCTAACTGAATAACAATAATTCCTTAACAGAAATTATTGTCGTGTCGTCAGAGGGGGTATAGAGGGATTTTTCATTTTGAAAATTACTTCAAATATCTAATATTACTTGGCACGTATCATAGTGGAGTGCATAATATCCATTTTCAACGAATAACAACAATTCGTCAACAGAAATCATTGTCGGGTCGTCTGAGGGGGTATAGAGGGATTTCTCATTATCAAAATGAATTCAAAAATCAAATATGACTTGGCACGCATCATAGTAGGGTGCAGAATATTCATTTTCATTTCAATAACAATAATTTGTCAACAGAAATCATTGTCGTGTCGTCAGAGGGGGTATAGAGGGGTTTTTCATTCTCAAAATTACCTCAAAATCAAATATGACTTGGCACGCATCATGGTGGGGTGCAGAATATCCATTTCCATCTGAATAAGAATACTTTGTCAACAGAAATCATTGACGTGTCGTTGGAGGTGGTATAGAGGGATTTCTCATTATCAAAATGACTTCAAAAATCAAATATGACTTGGCACGCATCATAGTAGGGTGCAGAATATCCATTTCCATCTCAATAACAATAATTTGTCATCAGAAATCATTGTCGGGTCGTCAGAGGGGGTATAGAGGGATTTTTCATTTTCAAAATCACCTCAAAATCAAATATGACTTGGCACGCATCATGGTGGGGTGTAGAATATCCATTCCCATCTGAATAACAATAATTCGTCAATTTGAATCATTGTCGTGTCGTCAGAGGGGGTATAGAGGTATTTTTCATTTTCAAAATTACTTCAAAAATCAAAAATTACTTGGCACGCATCATAGTGGGGTGCCAAGTATCCATATATATCTAAATAACAATAATTCGTCAACAGTAATCATTGTCGGCTCGTTAGAGGGGGTATAGAGAGATTTTTCATTTTCAATATTTCTTCAAAAATCTAATATTACTTGGCACGCATCATGTTGGGGTGCAGAATATTTATATCTAACTGAATAACAATAATTCTTTAACAGAAATTATTGTCGTGTCGTCAGAAGGGGTATAGAGGAATTTTTCATTTTAAAAATGACTTCAAAAATCTAATATGACTTGGCACGCATCATGTTGGGGTACAGAATATCCATTTCCATCTCAATAACAATAATTCGTCAACAGAAATCATTGTCGTGTCGTCAGAGGGGGTATAGAGGGATTTTTCATTTTCAAAATTACCTCAAAATCAAATATGACTTGGCACGCATCAAGGTGGGGTGCAGAATATCCATTTCCATCTGAATAACAATAATTCGTCAACAGAAATCATTGACGGGTCGTTAGAGGTGGTATAGAGGGATTTTCCATTTTCAAAATTTCTTTCAAAATCTAATATGACTTGGCACTTATCATGGTGGGGTGCGAAATATCTATGTCCATCTGAAAAACAATAATTCTTTAACAGAAATCATTGTCGAGTCGTCAGAGGGGGTATAGAGGGATTTTTCATTATCAAAATGATTTCAAAAATCAAATATGACTTGACCCGCATCATAGTAGGGTGCAAAATATTCATTTCCATCTGAATAACAATAATTTGTCAACAGAAATCATTGTCGGGTCATTAGAGGGGGTATAGAGGTATTTTTCATTTTCAAAATTTCTTCAAAAATCTAATATGACTTGGCACGCATCATAGTGGGGTGCAGAATATCTATTTTCATCTGAATGACAATAATTCGTCAACAGAAATCATTGACGGGTCGTTAGAGGGGGTATAGAGGGATTCTTCATTATCAAAATTTCTTCAAATATGTAATATGACTTGGCACTTATCATGGTGGGGTGCGAAATATCTATGTCTATCTGAATAACAATAATCCGTTAACATAAATCATTGTCGGGTCGTCAGAGGGGGTATAGAAGGATTTTTCATTATCAAAATGATTTCAAAAATCAAATATGACTTGGCACACATCATGGCGGTGTGCAGAAAGTCCATTTCTAACTGACTAACATTAATTCGTCAACATAAATCATTGTCGTGTCGTTAGAGGGGGTATGGAGGGATTTTTCATTTTCAAAATTACTTCAAAAATCTAATATGACTTGGCACGCATCATCGTGGTGTGCAAAGTATCCATGTCCATCTGAATAACAATAATTCGTCATTTTAAATCATTGTCGTGTCGTCAGAGGGGGTTTAGAGGTATTTTTCATTTTCAAAATTACTTCAAAAATCAAAAATTACTTATCACGCATCATAGTGGGGTGCAAAGTATCCATATATATCTAAATAACAATAATTCGTCAACAGTAATCATTGTCGGGTCGTTAGAGGGGGTATAGAGAGATTTTTCATTTTCAATATTTCTTCAAAAATCTAATATTACTTGGCACGCATCATGTTGGGGTGCAGAATATTTATATCTAACTGAATAACAATAATTCCTTAACAGAAATTATTGTCGTGTCGTCAGAGGGGGTATAGAGGGATTTTTCATTTTGAAAATTACTTCAAATATCTAATATTACTTGGCACGTATCATAGTGGAGTGCATAATATCCATTTTCAACGAATAACAACAATTCGTCAACAGAAATCATTGTCGGGTCGTCAGAGGGGGTATAGAGGGATTTCTCATTATCAAAATGAATTCAAAAATCAAATATGACTTGGCACGCATCATAGTAGGGTGCAGAATATTCATTTTCATTTCAATAACAATAATTTGTCAACAGAAATCATTGTCGTGTCGTCAGAGGGGGTATAGAGGGGTTTTTCATTCTCAAAATTACCTCAAAATCAAATATGACTTGGCACGCATCATGGTGGGGTGCAGAATATCCATTTCCATCTGAATAAGAATACTTTGTCAACAGAAATCATTGACGTGTCGTTGGAGGTGGTATAGAGGGATTTCTCATTATCAAAATGACTTCAAAAATCAAATATGACTTGGCACGCATCATAGTAGGGTGCAGAATATCCATTTCCATCTCAATAACAATAATTTGTCATCAGAAATCATTGTCGGGTCGTCAGAGGGGGTATAGAGGGATTTTTCATTTTCAAAATCACCTCAAAATCAAATATGACTTGGCACGCATCATGGTGGGGTGTAGAATATCCATTCCCATCTGAATAACAATAATTCGTCAATTTGAATCATTGTCGTGTCGTCAGAGGGGGTATAGAGGTATTTTTCATTTTCAAAATTACTTCAAAAATCAAAAATTACTTGGCACGCATCATAGTGGGGTGCCAAGTATCCATATATATCTAAATAACAATAATTCGTCAACAGTAATCATTGTCGGGTCGTCAGAGGGGGTATAGAGAGATTTTTCATTTTCAATATTTCTTCAAAAATCTAATATTACTTGGCACGCATCATGTTGGGGTGCAGAATATTTATATCTAACTGAATAACAATAATTCTTTAACAGAAATTATTGTCGTGTCGTCAGAAGGGGTATAGAGGAATTTTTCATTTTAAAAATGACTTCAAAAATCTAATATGACTTGGCACGCATCATGTTGGGGTACAGAATATCCATTTCCATCTCAATAACAATAATTCGTCAACAGAAATCATTGTCGTGTCGTCAGAGGGGGTATAGAGGGATTTTTCATTTTCAAAATTACCTCAAAATCAAATATGACTTGGCACGCATCATGGTGGGGTGCAGAATATCCATTTCCATCTGAATAACAATAATTCGTCAACAGAAATCATTGACGGGTCGTTAGAGGTGGTATAGAGGGATTTTCCATTTTCAAAATTTCTTTCAAAATCTAATATGACTTGGCACTTATCATGGTGGGGTGCGAAATATCTATGTCCATCTGAAAAACAATAATTCTTTAACAGAAATCATTGTCGAGTCGTCAGAGGGGGTATAGAGGGATTTTTCATTATCAAAATGATTTCAAAAATCAAATATGACTTGACCCGCATCATAGTAGGGTGCAAAATATTCATTTCCATCTGAATAACAATAATTTGTCAACAGAAATCATTGTCGGGTCATTAGAGGGGGTATAGAGGTATTTTTCATTTTCAATATTTCTTCAAAAATCTAATATGACTTAACACGCATCATGATGGGTAGCAGAATATCCATTTCCATCTGAATAACAATAATTCGTCAATAGAAATCATTGTCGGGTCGTCAGAGGGGGTATAGAGGGATTTTTCAATTTCAAAATTACTTCAAAAATCAAATATGACTTGGCACGTATCATGTTGGGTGCATAATATCCATTTTCATCTGAATAACAATAATTCGTCAGGAGAAATCATTGTCGGGTCGTCAGAAGGAGTATAGAGGGATATTTCATTTTTAAAATGACTTCAAAAATCATTTATGAGTTGGCACGTATCACGTTGGGTGCATAATATCCATTTTCATCTGAAAAACAATAATTCGTCAACAGAAATTATTGTCGGATCGTCAGAGGGGGTTAAAGGGAATTTTCATTTTCAAAATTACTTCAAAGTTCGAATATAACTTGGCACGCATCATAGTAGGGTGCAAAGTCTCCATTTCCATCTGAATAACAATAATTCGTCAACAGAAATCATTTTCGGGTCGTCAGAGGGGGTATAGAGGGATTTCTCATTATCAAAATGACTTCAAAAATCAAATATGACTTGGCACGCTTCATAGTAGGGTGCAGAATATCAATTTCCATCTCAATAACAATAATTTGTCAACAGAAATCATTGTCGTGTCGTCAGAGGGGACATAGAGGGATTTTTCATTTTCAAAATTACCTCAAAATCAAATATGACTTGGCACGCATCTTGGTTGGGTGCAGAATATCCATTTCCATCTGAATAACTATACTTTGTCAACAGAAATCATTGACGTGTCGTTGGAGGTGCTATAGAGGGATTTTTCATTTTCAAAATTTCTTCAAAAATCTAATATGACTTGGCACGCATCATGGTGGGGTGCAGAATATCTATTTTCATCTGAATGACAATAATTGGTCAACAGAAATCATTGACGGGTCGTTAGAGGGGGTATAGAGGGATTCTTCATTATCAAAATTTCTTCAAATATCTATTATGACTTGGCACTTATCATGGTGGGGTGCGAAATATCTATGTCTATCTGAATAACAATAATCCGTTAACATAAATCATTGTCGGGTCGTCAGAGGGCGTATAGAGGGATTTTTCATTATCAAAATGATTTCAAAAATCAAATAAGACTTGGCACACATCATGGCGGTGTGCAGAAAGTCCATTTCTAACTGACTAACATTAATTCGTCAACATAAATCATTGTCGTGTCGTTAGAGGGGGTATGGAGGGATTTTTCATTTTCAAAATTACTTCAAAAATCTAATATGACTTGGCACCTATCATCGTGGTGTGCAAAGTATCCATGTCCATCTGAATAACAATAATTCGTCATTTTAAATCATTGTCGTGTCGTCAGAGGGGGTATAGAGGTATTTTTCATTTTCAAAATTACTTCAAAAATCAAAAATTACTTGGCACGCATCATAGTGGGGTGCAAAGTATCCATATATATCTAAATAACAATAATTCGTCAACAGTAATCATTGTCGGGTCGTTAGAGGGGGTATAGAGAGATTTTTCATTTTCAATATTTCTTCAAAAATCTAATATTACTTGGCACGCATCATGTTGGGGTGCAGAATATTTATATCTAACTGAATAACAATAATTCCTTAACAGAAATTATTGTCGTGTCGTCAGAGGGGGTATAGAGGGATTTTTCATTTTGAAAATTACTTCAAATATCTAATATTACTTGGCACGTATCATAGTGGAGTGCATAATATCCATTTTCAACGAATAACAACAATTCGTCAACAGAAATTATTGTCGGGTCGTCAGAGGGGGTTAAAGGGAATTTTCATTTTCAAAATTACTTCAAAGTTCGAATATAACTTGGCACGCATCATAGTAGGGTGCAAAATCTCCATTTCCATCTGAATAACAATAATTCGTCAACAGAAATCATTGTCGGGTCGTCAGAGGGGGTATAGAGGGATTTCTCATTATCAAAATGAATTCAAAAATCAAATATGACTTGGCACGCATCATAGTAGGGTGCAGAATATTCATTTTCATTTCAATAACAATAATTTGTCAACAGAAATCATTGTCGTGTCGTCAGAGGGGGTATAGAGGGATTTTTCATTCTCAAAATTACCTCAAAATCAAATATGACTTGGCACGCATCATGGTGGGGTGCAGAATATCCATTTCCATCTGAATAACAATACTTTGTCAACAGAAATCATTGACGTGTCGTTGGAGGTGGTATAGAGGGATTTTTCATTTTCAAAATTTCTTCAAAAATCCAATATAACTTGGCACGCATCATGGTGGGGTGCAGAATATTCATTTCCATCTCAATAACAATAATTCGTCAACTGAAATCATTGTCGGGTCGTTAGAATGGGTATAGAGGGATTTCTCATTTTCAATATATCTTCAAAAATCTAGTATGACTTGGCACGCATCATGGTGGGGTGCAAAGTATCCATGTCTATCTGAATAAAAATAATTCGTCAACAGAAATCACTGTCGGGTCGTCAGAGGGGGTATAGAGGGATTTCTCATTATCAAAATGACTTCAAAAATCAAATATGACTTGGCACGCATCATAGTAGGGTGCAGAATATCCATTTCCATCTCAATAACAATAATTTGTCATCAGAAATCATTGTCGGGTCGTCAGAGGGGGTATAGAGGGATTTTTCATTTTCAAAATTACCTCAAAATCAAATATGACTTGGCACGCATCATGGTGGGGTGCAGAATATCCATTTCCATCTGAATAACAATAATTCGTCAATTTGAATCATTGTCGTGTCGTCAGAGGGGGTATAGAGGTATTTTTCATTTTCAAAATTACTTCAAAAATCTAATATGACTTGGCACGCATCATAGTGGGGTGCAAAGTATCCATATCTATCTGAATAACAATAATTCCTTAACAGAAATTATTGTCGTGTCGTCAGAGGGGGTATAGAGGGATTTTTCATTTTCAAAATTACCTCAAAATCAAATATGACTTTGCACGCATCATGGTGGGGTGCAAAGTATTCATGTATATCTAACTAACAATAATTCGTTAACAGAAATCATTGTCGTGTCGTTAGAAGGGGTATAGAGGGATTTTTCTTTTTCAAAATTACTTCAAAAATCAAATATGACTTGGCACGCATCATGGGGGGGTGCAAAGTATCCATGTCCATCTGAATAACAATAATTCGTCAACATAAATCATTGTCGTGTCGTCAGAGGGGGTATAGAGGGATTTTTCATTTTAAAAATTACTTCAAATATCAAATATGACTTGGCACGTATCATGGTGGAGTGCATAATATCCATTTTCAACGAATAACAACAATTCGTCAACAGAAATTATTGTCGGGTCGTCAGAGGGGGTATAGAGGGATTTTTCATTTTCAAAATTACCTCAAAATCAAATATGACTTTGCACGCATCATGGTGGGGTGCAAAGTATTCATGTATATCTAACTAACAATAATTCGTTAACAGAAATCATTGACGTGTCGTTAGAAGGGGTATAGAGGGATTTTTCTTTTTCAAAATTACTTCAAAAATCTAATATGACTTGGCACGCATCATCGTGGTGTGCAAAGTATCCATGTCCATCTGAATAACAATACTTTGTCAACAGAAATCATTGACGTGTCGTTGGAGGTGGTATAGAGGGATATTTCATTTTCAAAATTTCTTCAAAAATCTAATATGACTTGGCACGCATCATAGTGGGGTGCAGAATATCTATTTTCATCTGAATGACAATAATTCGTCAACAGAAATCATTGACGGGTCGTTAGAGGGGGTATAGAGGGATTCTTCATTATCAATATTTCTTCAAATATGTAATATGACTTGGCACTTATCATGGTGGGGTGCGAAATATCTATGTCTATCTGAATAACAATAATCCGTTAACATAAATCATTGTCGGGTCGTCAGAGGGGGTATAGAGGGATTTTTCATTATCAAAATGATTTCAAAAATCAAATATGACTTGGCACACATCATGGCGGTGTGCAGAAAGTCCATTTCTAACTGACTAACATTAATTCGTCAACATAAATCATTGTCGTGTCGTTAGAGGGGGTATGGAGGGATTTTTCATTTTCAAAATTACTTCAAAAATCTAATATGACTTGGCACGCATCATCGTGGTGTGCAAAGTATCCATGTCCATCTGAATAACAATAATTCGTCATTTTAAATCATTGTCGTGTCGTCAGAGGGGGTTTAGAGGTATTTTTCATTTTCAAAATTACTTCAAAAATCAAAAATTACTTATCACGCATCATAGTGGGGTGCAAAGTATCCATATATATCTAAATAACAATAATTCGTCAACAGTAATCATTGTCGGGTCGTTAGAGGGGGTATAGAGAGATTTTTCATTTTCAATATTTCTTCAAAAATCTAATATTACTTGGCACGCATCATGTTGGGGTGCAGAATATTTATATCTAACTGAATAACAATAATTCCTTAACAGAAATTATTGTCGTGTCGTCAGAGGGGGTATAGAGGGATTTTTCATTTTCAAAATTACCTCAAAATCAAATATGACTTGGCACGCATCAAGGTGGGGTGCAGAATATCCATTTCCATCTGAATAACAATAATTCGTCAACAGAAATCATTGACGGGTCGTTAGAGGTGGTATAGAGGGATTTTCCATTTTCAAAATTTCTTTCAAAATCTAATATGACTTGGCACTTATCATGGTGGGGTGCGAAATATCTATGTCCATCTGAAAAACAATAATTCTTTAACAGAAATCATTGTCGAGTCGTCAGAGGGGGTATAGAGGGATTTTTCATTATCAAAATGATTTCAAAAATCAAATATGACTTGACCCGCATAATAGTAGGGTGCAAAATATTCATTTCCATCTGAATAACAATAATTTGTCAACAGAAATCATTGTCGGGTCATTAGAGGGGGTATAGAGGTATTTTTCATTTTCAAAATTTCTTCAAAAATCTAATATGACTTGGCACGCATCATAGTGGGGTGCAGAATATCTATTTTCATCTGAATGACAATAATTCGTCAACAGAAATCATTGACGGGTCGTTAGAGGGGGTATAGAGGGATTCTTCATTATCAAAATTTCTTCAAATATGTAATATGACATGGCACTTATCATGGTGGGGTGCGAAATATCTATGTCTATCTGAATAACAATAATCCGTTAACATAAATCATTGTCGGGTCGTCAGAGGGGGTATAGAGGGATTTTTCATTATCAAAATGATTTCAAAAATCAAATATGACTTGGCACACATCATGGCGGTGTGCAGAAAGTCCATTTCTAACTGACTAACATTAATTCGTCAACATAAATCATTGTCGTGTCGTTAGAGGGGGTATGGAGGGATTTTTCATTTTCAAAATTACTTCAAAAATCTAATATGACTTGGCACGCATCATCGTGGTGTGCAAAGTATCCATGTCCATCTGAATAACAATAATTCGTCATTTTAAATCATTGTCGTGTCGTCAGAGGGGGTTTAGAGGTATTTTTCATTTTCAAAATTACTTCAAAAATCAAAAATTACTTATCACGCATCATAGTGGGGTGCAAAGTATCCATATATATCTAAATAACAATAATTCGTCAACAGTAATCATTGTCGGGTCGTTAGAGGGGGTATAGAGAGATTTTTCATTTTCAATATTTCTTCAAAAATCTAATATTACTTGGCACGCATCATGTTGGGGTGCAGAATATTTATATCTAACTGAATAACAATAATTCCTTAACAGAAATTATTGTCGTGTCGTCAGAGGGGGTATAGAGGGATTTTTCATTTTGAAAATTACTTCAAATATCTAATATTACTTGGCACGTATCATAGTGGAGTGCATAATATCCATTTTCAACGAATAACAACAATTCGTCAACAGAAATCATTGTCGGGTCGTCAGAGGGGGTATAGAGGGATTTCTCATTATCAAAATGAATTCAAAAATCAAATATGACTTGGCACGCATCATAGTAGGGTGCAGAATATTCATTTTCATTTCAATAACAATAATTTGTCAACAGAAATCATTGTCGTGTCGTCAGAGGGGGTATAGAGGGGTTTTTCATTCTCAAAATTACCTCAAAATCAAATATGACTTGGCACGCATCATGGTGGGGTGCAGAATATCCATTTCCATCTGAATAAGAATACTTTGTCAACAGAAATCATTGACGTGTCGTTGGAGGTGGTATAGAGGGATTTCTCATTATCAAAATGACTTCAAAAATCAAATATGACTTGGCACGCATCATAGTAGGGTGCAGAATATCCATTTCCATCTCAATAACAATAATTTGTCATCAGAAATCATTGTCGGGTCGTCAGAGGGGGTATAGAGGGATTTTTCATTTTCAAAATCACCTCAAAATCAAATATGACTTGGCACGCATCATGGTGGGGTGTAGAATATCCATTCCCATCTGAATAACAATAATTCGTCAATTTGAATCATTGTCGTGTCGTCAGAGGGGGTATAGAGGTATTTTTCATTTTCAAAATTACTTCAAAAATCAAAAATTACTTGGCACGCATCATAGTGGGGTGCCAAGTATCCATATATATCTAAATAACAATAATTCGTCAACAGTAATCATTGTCGGGTCGTTAGAGGGGGTATAGAGAGATTTTTCATTTTCAATATTTCTTCAAAAATCTAATATTACTTGGCACGCATCATGTTGGGGTGCAGAATATTTATATCTAACTGAATAACAATAATTCTTTAACAGAAATTATTGTCGTGTCGTCAGAAGGGGTATAGAGGAATTTTTCATTTTAAAAATGACTTCAAAAATCTAATATGACTTGGCACGCATCATGTTGGGGTACAGAATATCCATTTCCATCTCAATAACAATAATTCGTCAACAGAAATCATTGTCGTGTCGTCAGAGGGGGTATAGAGGGATTTTTCATTTTCAAAATTACCTCAAAATCAAATATGACTTGGCACGCATCATGGTGGGGTGCAGAATATCCATTTCCATCTGAAAAACAATAATTCGTCAACAGAAATCATTGACGGGTCGTTAGAGGTGGTATAGAGGGATTTTCCATTTTCAAAATTTCTTTCAAAATCTAATATGACTTGGCACTTATCATGGTGGGGTGCGAAATATCTATGTCCATCTGAAAAACAATAATTCTTTAACAGAAATCATTGTCGAGTCGTCAGAGGGGGTATAGAGGGATTTTTCATTATCAAAATGATTTCAAAAATCAAATATGACTTGACCCGCATCATAGTAGGGTGCAAAATATTCATTTCCATCTGAATAACAATAATTTGTCAACAGAAATCATTGTCGGGTCATTAGAGGGGGTATAGAGGTATTTTTCATTTTCAATATTTCTTCAAAAATCTAATATGACTTAACACGCATCATGATGGGTAGCAGAATATCCATTTCCATCTGAATAACAATAATTCGTCAATAGAAATCATTGTCGGGTCGTCAGAGGGGGTATAGAGGGATTTTTCAATTTCAAAATTACTTCAAAAATCAAATATGACTTGGCACGTATCATGTTGGGTGCATAATATCCATTTTCATCTGAATAACAATAATTCGTCAGGAGAAATCATTGTCGGGTCGTCAGAAGGAGTATAGAGGGATATTTCATTTTTAAAATGACTTCAAAAATCATTTATGAGTTGGCACGTATCATGTTGGGTGCATAATATCCATTTTCATCTGAAAAACAATAATTCGTCAACAGAAATTATTGTCGGATCGTCAGAGGGGGTTAAAGGGAATTTTCATTTTCAAAATTACTTCAAAGTTCGAATATAACTTGGCACGCATCATAGTAGGGTGCAAAGTCTCCATTTCCATCTGAATAACAATAATTCGTCAACAGAAATCATTTTCGGGTCGTCAGAGGGGGAATAGAGGGATTTCTCATTATCAAAATGACTTCAAAAATCAAATATGACTTGGCACGCTTCATAGTAGGGTGCAGAATATCAATTTCCATCTCAATAACAATAATTTGTCAACAGAAATCATTGTCGTGTCGTCAGAGGGGACATAGAGGGATTTTTCATTTTCAAAATTACCTCAAAATCAAATATGACTTGGCACGCATCTTGGTAAGGTGCAGAATATCCATTTCCATCTGAATAACAATACTTTGTCAACAGAAATCATTGACGTGTCGTTGGAGGTGGTATAGAGGGATTTTTCATTTTCAAAATTTCTTCAAAAATCTAATATGACTTGGCACGCATCATGGTGGGGTGCAGAATATCTATTTTCATCTGAATGACAATAATTGGTCAACAGAAATCATTGACGGGTCGTTAGAGGGGGTATAGAGGGATTCTTCATTATCAAAATTTCTTCAAATATCTAATATGACTTGGCACTTATCATGGTGGGGTGCGAAATATCTATGTCTATCTGAATAACAATAATCCGTTAACATAAATCATTGTCGGGTCGTCAGAGGGCGTATAGAGGGATTTTTCATTATCAAAATGATTTCAAAAATCAAATAAGACTTGGCACACATCATGGCGGTGTGCAGAAAGTCCATTTCTAACTGACTAACATTAATTCGTCAACATAAATCATTGTCGTGTCGTTAGAGGGGGTATGGAGGGATTTTTCATTTTCAAAATTACTTCAAAAATCTAATATGACTTGGCACGCATCATCGTGGTGTGCAAAGTATCCATGTCCATCTGAATAACAATAATTCGTCATTTTAAATCATTGTCGTTTCGTCAGAGGGGGTATAGAGGTATTTTTCATTTTCAAAATTACTTCAAAAATCAAAAATTACTTGGCACGCATCATAGTGGGGTGCAAAGTATCCATATATATCTAAATAACAATAATTCGTCAACAGTAATCATTGTCGGGTCGTTAGAGGGGGTATAGAGAGATTTTTCATTTTCAATATTTCTTCAAAAATCTAATATTACTTGGCACGCATCATGTTGGGGTGCAGAATATTTATATCTAACTGAATAACAATAATTCCTTAACAGAAATTATTGTCGTGTCGTCAGAGGGGGTATAGAGGGATTTTTCATTTTGAAAATTACTTCAAATATCTAATATTACTTGGCACGTATCATAGTGGAGTGCATAATATCCATTTTCAACGAATAACAACAATTCGTCAACAGAAATTATTGTCGGGTCGTCAGAGGGGGTTAAAGGGAATTTTCATTTTCAAAATTACTTCAAAGTTCGAATATAACTTGGCACGCATCATAGTAGGGTGCAAAATCTCCATTTCCATCTGAATAACAATAATTCGTCAACAGAAATCATTGTCGGGTCGTCAGAGGGGGTATAGAGGGATTTCTCATTATCAAAATGAATTCAAAAATCAAATATGACTTGGCACGCATCATAGTAGGGTGCAGAATATTCATTTTCATTTCAATAACAATAATTTGTCAACAGAAATCATTGTCGTGTCGTCAGAGGGGGTATAGAGGGATTTTTCATTCTCAAAATTACCTCAAAATCAAATATGACTTGGCACGCATCATGGTGGGGTGCAGAATATCCATTTCCATCTGAATAACAATACTTTGTCAACAGAAATCATTGACGTGTCGTTGGAGGTGGTATAGAGGGATTTTTCATTTTCAAAATTTCTTCAAAAATCCAATATAACTTGGCACGCATCATGGTGGGGTGCAGAATATTCATTTCCATCTCAATAACAATAATTCGTCAACTGAAATCATTGTCGGGTCGTTAGAATGGGTATAGAGGGATTTCTCATTTTCAATATATCTTCAAAAATCTAGTATGACTTGGCACGCATCATGGTGGGGTGCAAAGTATCCATGTCTATCTGAATAAAAATAATTCGTCAACAGAAATCACTGTCGGGTCGTCAGAGGGGGTATAGAGGGATTTCTCATTATCAAAATGACTTCAAAAATCAAATATGACTTGGCACGCATCATAGTAGGGTGCAGAATATCCATTTCCATCTCAATAACAATAATTTGTCATCAGAAATCATTGTCGGGTCGTCAGAGGGGGTATAGAGGGATTTTTCATTTTCAAAATTACTTCAAAAATCTAATATGACTTGGCACGCATCATAGTGGGGTGCAAAGTATCCATATCTATCTGAATAACAATAATTCCTTAACAGAAATTATTGTCGTGTCGTCAGAGGGGGTATAGAGGGATTTTTCATTTTCAAAATTACCTCAAAATCAAATATGACTTTGCACGCATCATGGTGGGGTGCAAAGTATTCATGTATATCTAACTAACAATAATTCGTTAACAGAAATCATTGTCGTGTCGTTAGAAGGGGTATAGAGGGATTTTTCTTTTTCAAAATTACTTCAAAAATCAAATATGACTTGGCACGCATCATGGGGGGGTGCAAAGTATCCATGTCCATCTGAATAACAATAATTCGTCAACATAAATCATTGTCGTGTCGTCAGAGGGGGTATAGAGGGATTTTTCATTTTAAAAATTACTTCAAATATCAAATATGACTTGGCACGTATCATGGTGGAGTGCATAATATCCATTTTCAACGAATAACAACAATTCGTCAACAGAAATTATTGTCGGGTCGTCAGAGGGGGTATAGAGGGATTTTTCATTTTCAAAATTACCTCAAAATCAAATATGACTTTGCACGCATCATGGTGGGGTGCAAAGTATTCATGTATATCTAACTAACAATAATTCGTTAACAGAAATCATTGACGTGTCGTTAGAAGGGGTATAGAGGGATTTTTCTTTTTCAAAATTACTTCAAAAATCTAATATGACTTGGCACGCATCATCGTGGTGTGCAAAGTATCCATGTCCATCTGAATAACAATAATTCGTCAATTTAAATCATTGTCGTGTCGTCAGAGGGGGTATAGAGGTATTTTTCATTTTCAAAATTACTTCAAAAATCAAAAATTACTCGGCACGCATCATAGTGGGGTGCCAAGTATCCATATATATCTAAATAACAATAATTCGTCAACAGTAATCATTGTCGGGTCGTTAGATGGGGTATAGAGAGATTTTTCATTTTCAATATTTCTTCAAAAATCTAATATTACTTGGCACGCATCATGTTAGGGTGCAGAATATTTATATCTAACTGAATAACAATAATTCTTTAACAGAAATTATTGTCGTGTCGTCAGAAGGGGTATAGAGGAATTTTTCATTTTTAAAATGACTTCAAAAATCTAATATGACTTGGCACGCATCATGTTGGGGTACAGAATATCCATTTCCATCTCAATAACAATAATTCGTCAACAGAAATCATTGTCGTGTCGTCAGAGGGGGTATAGAGGGATTTTTCATTTTCAAAATTACCTCAAAATCAAATATGACTTGGCACGCATCATGTTGGGGTACAGAATATCCATTTCCATCTGAATAACAATAATTCGTCAACAGAAATCATTGACGGGTCGTTAGAGGGGGTATAGAGGGATTTTCCATTTTCAAAATTTCTTTCAAAATCTAATATGACTTGGCACTTATCATGGTGGGGTGCGAAATATCAATGTCCATCTGAAAAACAATAATTCTTTAACAGAAATCATTGTCGAGTCGTCAGAGGGGGTATAGAGGGATTTTTCATTATCAAAATGATTTCAAAAATCAAATATGACTTGACCCGCATCATAGTAGGGTGCAAAATATTCATTTCCATCTGAATAACAATAATTTGTCAACAGAAATCATTGTCGGGTCATTAGAGGGGGTATAGAGGTATTTTTCATTTTCAATATTTCTTCAAAAATCTATTATGACTTAACACGCATCATGATGGGTAGCAGAATATCCATTTCCATCTAAATAACAATAATTCGTCAATAGAAATCATTGTCGGGTCGTCAGAGGGGGTATAGAGGGATTTTTCAATTTCAAAATTACTTCAAAAATCAAATATGACTTGGCACGTATCATGTTGGGTGCATAATATCCATTTTCATCTGAATAACAATAATTCGTCAACAGAAATTATTGTCGGGTCGTCAGAGGGGGTATAGAGGGATTTTTCATTTTCAAAATTACCTCAAAATCAAATATGACTTTGCACGCATCATGGTGGGGTGCAAAGTATTCATGTTTATCTAACTAACAATGATTCGTTAACAGAAATCATTGTCGTGTCGTCAGAGGGGGTATAGAGGGATATTTCATTTTCAAAATTACCTCAAAATCCAATATAACTTGGCACGCATCATGGTGGGGTGCAAAATATCCATTTCCATCTGAATAACAATAATTCGTCAGGAGAAATCATTGTCGGGTCGTCAGAAGGAGTATAGAGGGATATTTCATTTTTAAAATGACTTCAAAAATCATTTATGAGTTGGCACGTAACATGGTGGGGTGCAAAGTATCCATGTTCATCTGAGTAACATTAATTCATCAACAGAAATCATTGTCGGAACGTCAGAGGGGGTATAGAGGGATTTTTCATTTTCAAAATTACTTCAAAAATCAAATATGACTTGGCACGTATCATGTTGGGTGCATAATATCCATTTTCATCTGAATAACAATAATTCGTCAACAGAAATTATTGTCGGGTCGTCAGAGGGGGTATAGAGGGATTTTTCATTTTCAAAATTACCTCAAAATCAAATATGACTTGGCACGCATCATGGTGGGGTGCAGAATATCCATTTCCATCTGAATAACAATAATTCGTCAATTTGAATCATTGTCGTGTCGTCAGAGGGGGTATAGAGGTATTTTTCATTTTCAAAATTACTTCAAAAATCTAATATGACTTGGCACGCATCATAGTGGGGTGCAAAGTATCCATATCTATCTGAATAACAATAATTCCTTAACAGAAATTATTGTCGTGTCGTCAGAGGGGGTATAGAGGGATTTTTCATTTTCAAAATTACCTCAAAATCAAATATGACTTTGCACGCATCATGGTGGGGTGCAAAGTATTCATGTATATCTAACTAACAATAATTCGTTAACAGAAATCATTGTCGTGTCGTTAGAAGGGGTATAGAGGGATTTTTCTTTTTCAAAATTACTTCAAAAATCAAATATGACTTGGCACGCATCATGGGGGGGTGCAAAGTATCCATGTCCATCTGAATAACAATAATTCGTCAACATAAATCATTGTCGTGTCGTCAGAGGGGGTATAGAGGGATTTTTCATTTTAAAAATTACTTCAAATATCAAATATGACTTGGCACGTATCATGGTGGAGTGCATAATATCCATTTTCAACGAATAACAACAATTCGTCAACAGAAATTATTGTCGGGTCGTCAGAGGGGGTATAGAGGGATTTTTCATTTTCAAAATTACCTCAAAATCAAATATGACTTTGCACGCATCATGGTGGGGTGCAAAGTATTCATGTATATCTAACTAACAATAATTCGTTAACAGAAATCATTGACGTGTCGTTAGAAGGGGTATAGAGGGATTTTTCTTTTTCAAAATTACTTCAAAAATCTAATATGACTTGGCACGCATCATCGTGGTGTGCAAAGTATCCATGTCCATCTGAATAACAATAATTCGTCAATTTAAATCATTGTCGTGTCGTCAGAGGGGGTATAGAGGTATTTTTCATTTTCAAAATTACTTCAAAAATCAAAAATTACTCGGCACGCATCATAGTGGGGTGCCAAGTATCCATATATATCTAAATAACAATAATTCGTCAACAGTAATCATTGTCGGGTCGTTAGATGGGGTATAGAGAGATTTTTCATTTTCAATATTTCTTCAAAAATCTAATATTACTTGGCACGCATCATGTTGGGGTGCAGAATATTTATATCTAACTAAATAACAATAATTCTTTAACAGAAATTATTGTCGTGTCGTCAGAAGGGGTATAGAGGAATTTTTCATTTTTAAAATGACTTCAAAAATCTAATATGACTTGGCACGCATCATGTTGGGGTACAGAATATCCATTTCCATCTCAATAACAATAATTCGTCAACAGAAATCATTGTCGTGTCGTCAGAGGGGGTATAGAGGGATTTTTCATTTTCAAAATTACCTCAAAATCAAATATGACTTGGCACGCATCATGTTGGGGTACAGAATATCCATTTCCATCTGAATAACAATAATTCGTCAACAGAAATCATTGACGGGTCGTTAGAGGGGGTATAGAGGGATTTTCCATTTTCAAAATTTCTTTCAAAATCTAATATGACTTGGCACTTATCATGGTGGGGTGCGAAAAATCAATGTCCATCTGAAAAACAATAATTCTTTAACAGAAATCATTGTCGAGTCGTCAGAGGGGGTATAGAGGGATTTTTCATTATCAAAATGATTTCAAAAATCAAATATGACTTGACCCGCATCATAGTAGGGTGCAAAATATTCATTTCCATCTGAATAACAATAATTTGTCAACAGAAATCATTGTCGGGTCATTAGAGGGGGTATAGAGGTATTTTTCATTTTCAATATTTCTTCAAAAATCTATTATGACTTAACACGCATCATGATGGGTAGCAGAATATCCATTTCCATCTAAATAACAATAATTCGTCAATAGAAATCATTGTCGGGTCGTCAGAGGGGGTATAGAGGGATTTTTCAATTTCAAAATTACTTCAAAAATCAAATATGACTTGGCACGTATCATGTTGGGTGCATAATATCCATTTTCATCTGAATAACAATAATTCGTCAACAGAAATTATTGTCGGGTCGTCAGAGGGGGTATAGAGGGATTTTTCATTTTCAAAATTACCTCAAAATCAAATATGACTTTGCACGCATCATGGTGGGGTGCAAAGTATTCATGTTTATCTAACTAACAATGATTTGTTAACAGAAATCATTGTCGTGTCGTCAGAGGGGGTATAGAGGGATATTTCATTTTCAAAATTACCTCAAAATCCAATATAACTTGGCACGCATCATGGTGGGGTGCAAAATATCCATTTCCATCTGAATAACAATAATTCGTCAGGAGAAATCATTGTCGGGTCGTCAGAAGGAGTATAGAGGGATATTTCATTTTTAAAATGACTTCAAAAATCATTAATGAGTTGGCACGTAACATGGTGGGGTGCAAAGTATCCATGTTCATCTGAGTAACAATAATTCGTCAACAGAAATTATTGTCGGGTCGTCAGAGGGGGTTAAAGGGAATTTTCATTTTCAAAATTACTTCAAAGTTCGAATATAACTTGGCACGCATCATAGTAGCGTGCAAAGTCTCCATTTCCATCTGAATAACAATAATTCGTCAACAGAAATCATTTTCGGGTCGTCAGAGGGGGTATAGAGGGATTTCTCATTATCAAAATGACTTCAAAAATCAAATATGACTTGGCACGCATCATAGTAGGGTGCAGAATATCAATTTCCATCTCAATAACAATAATTTGTCAATAGAAATCATTGTCGTGTCGTCAGAGGGGACATAGAGGGATTTTTCATTTTCAAAATTACCTCAAAATCAAATATGACTTGGCACGCATCTTGGTGGGGTGCAGAATATCCATTTCCATCTGAATAACAATACTTTGTCAACAGAAATCATTGACGTGTCGTTGGAGGTGGTATAGAGGGATTTTTCATTTTCAAAATTTCTTCAAAAATCTAATATGACTTGGCACGCATCATGGTGGGGTGCAGAATATCTATTTTCATCTGAATGACAATAATTCGTCAACAGAAATCATTGTCGGGTCGTTAGAGGGGGTATAGTGAGATTTTTCATTTTCAATATTTCTTCAAAAATCTAATATTACTTGGCACGCATCATGTTGGGGTGCAGAATATTTATATCTAACTGAGTAACAATAATTCCTTAACAGAAATTATTGTCGTGTCGTCAGAGGGGGTATAGAGGGATTTTTCATTTTGAAAATTACTTCAAATATCTAATATTACTTGGCACGTATCATAGTGGAGTGCATAATATCCATTTTCAACGAATAACAACAATTCGTCAACAGAAATTATTGTCGGGTCGTCAGAGGGGGTTAAAGGGAATTTTCATTTTCAAAATTACTTCAAAGTTCGAATATAACTTGGCACGCATCATAGTAGGGTGCAAAATCTCCATTTCCATCTGAATAACAATAATTCGTCAACAGAAATCATTGTCGGGTCGTCAAAGGGGGTATAGAGGGATTTCTCATTATCAAAATGAATTCAAAAATCAAATATGACTTGGCACGCATCATAGTAGGGTGCAGAATATTCATTTTCATTTCAATAACAATAATTTGTCAACAGAAATCATTGTCGTATCGTCAGAGGGGGTATAGAGGGATTTTTCATTCTCAAAATTACCTCAAAATCAAATATGACTTGGCACGCATCATGGTGGGGTGCAGAATATCCATTTCCATCTGAATAGCAATACTTTGTCAACAGAAATCATTGACGTGTCGTTGGAGGTGGTATAGAGGGATTCTTCATTTTCAAAATTTCTTCAAAAATCCAATATAACTTGGCACGCATCATGGTGGGGTGCAAAATATTCATTTCCATCTCAATAACAATAATTCGTCAACTGAAATCATTGTCGGGTCGTTAGAATGGGTATAGAGGGATTTCTCATTTTCAATATATCTTCAAAAATCTAGTATGACTTGGCACGCATCATGGTGGGGTGCAAAGTATCCATGTCTATCTGAATAAAAATAATTCGTCAACAGAAATCACTGTCGGGTCGTCAGAGGAGGTATAGAGGGATTTCTCATTATCAAAATGACTTCAAAAATCAAATATGACTTGGCACGCATCATAGTAGGGTGCAGAATATCCATTTCCATCTCAATAACAATAATTTGTCATCAGAAATCATTGTCGGGTCGTCAGAGGGGGTATAGAGGGATTTTTCATTTTCAAAATTACCTCAAAATCAAATATGACTTGGCACGCATCATGGTGAGGTGCAGAATATCCATTTCCATCTGAATAACAATAATTCGTCAATTTGAATCATTGTCGTGTCGTCAGAGGGGGTATAGAGGTATTTTTCATTTTCAAAATTACTTCAAAAATCTAATATGACTTGGCACGCATCATAGTGGGGTGCAAAGTATCCATATCTATCTGAATAACAATAATTCCTTAACAGAAATTATTGTCGTGTCGTCAGAGGGGGTATAGAGGGATTTTTCATTTTCAAAATTACCTCAAAATCAAATATGACTTTGCACGCATCATGGTGGGGTGCAAAGTATTCATGTATATCTAACTAACAATAATTCGTTAACAGAAATCATTGTCGTGTCGTTAGAAGGGGTATAGAGGGATTTTTCTTTTTCAAAATTAATTCAAAAATCAAATATGACTTGGCACGCATCATGGGTGGGTGCAAAGTATCCATGTCCATCTGAATAACAATAATTCGTCAACATAAATCATTGTCGTGTCGTCAGAGGGGGTATAGAGGGATTTTTCATTTTAAAAATTACTTCAAATATCAAATATGACTTGGCACGTATCATGGTGGAGTGCATAATATCCATTTTCAACGAATAACAACAATTCGTCAACAGAAATTATTGTCGGGTCGTCAGAGGGGGTATAGAGGGATTTTTCATTTTCAAAATTACCTCAAAATCAAATATGACATTGCACGCATCATGGTTGGGTGCAAAGTATTCATGTATATCTAACTAACAATAATTCGTTAACAGAAATCATTGTCGTGTCGTTAGAAGGGGTATAGAGGGATTTTTCTTTTTCAAAATTACTTCAAAAATCAAATATGACTTGGCACGCATCATGGGGGGGTGCAAAGTATCCATGTCCATCTGAATAACAATAATTCGTCAACATAAATCATTGTCGTGTCGTCAGAGGGGGTATAGAGGGATTTTTCATTTTAAAAATTACTTCAAATATCAAATATGACTTGGCACGTATCATGGTGGAGTGCATAATATCCATTTTCAACGAATAACAACAATTCGTCAACAGAAATTATTGTCGGGTCGTCAGAGGGGGTATAGAGGGATTTTTCTTTTTCAAAATTACTTCAAAAATCTAATATGACTTGGCACGCATCATCGAGGTGTGCAAAGTATCCACGTCCATCTGAATAACAATAATTCGTCAATTTAAATCATTGTCGTGTCGTCAGAGGGGGTATAGAGGTATTTTTCATTTTCAAATTACTTCAAAAATCAAAAATTACTTGGCACGCATCATAGTGGGGTGCCAAGTATCCATATATATCTAAATAACAATAATTCGTCAACAGTAATCATTGTCGGGTCGTTAGAGGGGGTATAGAGAGATTTTTCATTTTCAATATTTCTTCAAAAATCTAATATTACTTGGCACGCATTATGTTGGGGTGCAGAATATTTATATCTAACTGAATAACAATAATTCTTTAACAGAAATTATTGTCGTGTCGTCAGAAGGGGTATAGAGGAATTTTTCATTTTAAAAATGACTTCAAAAATCTAATATGACTTGGCACGCATCATGTTGGGGTACAGAATATCCATTTCCATCTCAATAACAATAATTCGTCAACAGAAATCATTGTCGTGTCGTCAGAGGGGGTATAGAGGGATTTTTCATTTTCAAAATTACCTCAAAATCAAATATGACTTGGCACGCATCATGGTGGGGTGCAGAATATCCATTTCCATCTGAATAACAATAATTCGTCAACAGAAATCATTGACGGGTCGTTAGAGGGGGTATAGAGGGATTTTCCATTTTCAAAATTTCTTTCAAAATCTAATATGACTTGGCACTTATCATGGTGGGGTGCGAAATGTCTATGTCCATCTGAAAAACAATAATTCTTTAACAGAAATCATTGTCGAGTCGTCAGAGGGGGTATAGAGGGATTTTTCATTATCAAAATGATTTCAAAAATCAAATATGACTTGACCCGCATCATAGTAGGGTGCAAAATATTCATTTCCATCTGAATAACAATAATTTGTCAACAGAAATCATTGTCGGGTCATTAGAGGGGGTATAGAGGTATTTTTCATTTTCAATATTTCTTCAAAAATCTAATATGACTTAACACGCATCATGATGGGTAGCAGAATATCCATTTCCATCTAAATAACAATAATTCGTCAATAGAAATCATTGTCGGGTCGTCAGAGGGGGTATAGAGGGATTTTTCAATTTCAAAATTACTTCAAAAATCAAATATGACTTGGCACGTATCATGTTGGGTGCATAATATCCATTTTCATCTGAATAACAATAATTCGTCAACAGAAATTATTGTCGGGTCGTCAGAGGGGGTATAGAGGGATTTTTCATTTTCAAAATTACCTCAAAATCAAATATGACTTTGCACGCATCATGGTGGGGTGCAAAGTATTCATGTTTATCTAACTAACAATGATTTGTTAACAGAAATCATTGTCGTGTCGTCAGAGGGGGTATAGAGGGATATTTCATTTTCAAAATTACCTCAAAATCCAATATAACTTGGCACGCATCATGGTGGGGTGCAAAATATCCATTTCCATCTGAATAACAATAATTCGTCAGGAGAAATCATTGTCGGGTCGTCAGAAGGAGTATAGAGGGATATTTCATTTTTAAAATGACTTCAAAAATCATTAATGAGTTGGCACGTAACATGGTGGGGTGCAAAGTATCCATGTTCATCTGAGTAACAATAATTCGTCAACAGAAATTATTGTCGGGTCGTCAGAGGGGGTTAAAGGGAATTTTCATTTTCAAAATTACTTCAAAGTTCGAATATAACTTGGCACGCATCATAGTAGCGTGCAAAGTCTCCATTTCCATCTGAATAACAATAATTCGTCAACAGAAATCATTTTCGGGTCGTCAGAGGGGGTATAGAGGGATTTCTCATTATCAAAATGACTTCAAAAATCAAATATGACTTGGCACGCATCATAGTAGGGTGCAGAATATCAATTTCCATCTCAATAACAATAATTTGTCAATAGAAATCATTGTCGTGTCGTCAGAGGGGACATAGAGGGATTTTTCATTTTCAAAATTACCTCAAAATCAAATATGACTTGGCACGCATCTTGGTGGGGTGCAGAATATCCATTTCCATCTGAATAACAATACTTTGTCAACAGAAATCATTGACGTGTCGTTGGAGGTGGTATAGAGGGATTTTTCATTTTCAAAATTTCTTCAAAAATCTAATATGACTTGGCACGCATCATGGTGGGGTGCAGAATATCTATTTTCATCTGAATGACAATAATTCGTCAACAGAAATCATTGTCGGGTCGTTAGAGGGGGTATAGTGAGATTTTTCATTTTCAATATTTCTTCAAAAATCTAATATTACTTGGCACGCATCATGTTGGGGTGCAGAATATTTATATCTAACTGAGTAACAATAATTCCTTAACAGAAATTATTGTCGTGTCGTCAGAGGGGGTATAGAGGGATTTTTCATTTTGAAAATTACTTCAAATATCTAATATTACTTGGCACGTATCATAGTGGAGTGCATAATATCCATTTTCAACGAATAACAACAATTCGTCAACAGAAATTATTGTCGGGTCGTCAGAGGGGGTTAAAGGGAATTTTCATTTTCAAAATTACTTCAAAGTTCGAATATAACTTGGCACGCATCATAGTAGGGTGCAAAATCTCCATTTCCATCTGAATAACAATAATTCGTCAACAGAAATCATTGTCGGGTCGTCAAAGGGGGTATAGAGGGATTTCTCATTATCAAAATGAATTCAAAAATCAAATATGACTTGGCACGCATCATAGTAGGGTGCAGAATATTCATTTTCATTTCAATAACAATAATTTGTCAACAGAAATCATTGTCGTATCGTCAGAGGGGGTATAGAGGGATTTTTCATTCTCAAAATTACCTCAAAATCAAATATGACTTGGCACGCATCATGGTGGGGTGCAGAATATCCATTTCCATCTGAATAGCAATACTTTGTCAACAGAAATCATTGACGTGTCGTTGGAGGTGGTATAGAGGGATTCTTCATTTTCAAAATTTCTTCAAAAATCCAATATAACTTGGCACGCATCATGGTGGGGTGCAAAATATTCATTTCCATCTCAATAACAATAATTCGTCAACTGAAATCATTGTCGGGTCGTTAGAATGGGTATAGAGGGATTTCTCATTTTCAATATATCTTCAAAAATCTAGTATGACTTGGCACGCATCATGGTGGGGTGCAAAGTATCCATGTCTATCTGAATAAAAATAATTCGTCAACAGAAATCACTGTCGGGTCGTCAGAGGAGGTATAGAGGGATTTCTCATTATCAAAATGACTTCAAAAATCAAATATGACTTGGCACGCATCATAGTAGGGTGCAGAATATCCATTTCCATCTCAATAACAATAATTTGTCATCAGAAATCATTGTCGGGTCGTCAGAGGGGGTATAGAGGGATTTTTCATTTTCAAAATTACCTCAAAATCAAATATGACTTGGCACGCATCATGGTGAGGTGCAGAATATCCATTTCCATCTGAATAACAATAATTCGTCAATTTGAATCATTGTCGTGTCGTCAGAGGGGGTATAGAGGTATTTTTCATTTTCAAAATTACTTCAAAAATCTAATATGACTTGGCACGCATCATAGTGGGGTGCAAAGTATCCATATCTATCTGAATAACAATAATTCCTTAACAGAAATTATTGTCGTGTCGTCAGAGGGGGTATAGAGGGATTTTTCATTTTCAAAATTACCTCAAAATCAAATATGACTTTGCACGCATCATGGTGGGGTGCAAAGTATTCATGTATATCTAACTAACAATAATTCGTTAACAGAAATCATTGTCGTGTCGTTAGAAGGGGTATAGAGGGATTTTTCTTTTTCAAAATTAATTCAAAAATCAAATATGACTTGGCACGCATCATGGGTGGGTGCAAAGTATCCATGTCCATCTGAATAACAATAATTCGTCAACATAAATCATTGTCGTGTCGTCAGAGGGGGTATAGAGGGATTTTTCATTTTAAAAATTACTTCAAATATCAAATATGACTTGGCACGTATCATGGTGGAGTGCATAATATCCATTTTCAACGAATAACAACAATTCGTCAACAGAAATTATTGTCGGGTCGTCAGAGGGGGTATAGAGGGATTTTTCATTTTCAAAATTACCTCAAAATCAAATATGACATTGCACGCATCATGGTTGGGTGCAAAGTATTCATGTATATCTAACTAACAATAATTCGTTAACAGAAATCATTGTCGTGTCGTTAGAAGGGGTATAGAGGGATTTTTCTTTTTCAAAATTACTTCAAAAATCAAATATGACTTGGCACGCATCATGGGGGGGTGCAAAGTATCCATGTCCATCTGAATAACAATAATTCGTCAACATAAATCATTGTCGTGTCGTCAGAGGGGGTATAGAGGGATTTTTCATTTTAAAAATTACTTCAAATATCAAATATGACTTGGCACGTATCATGGTGGAGTGCATAATATCCATTTTCAACGAATAACAACAATTCGTCAACAGAAATTATTGTCGGGTCGTCAGAGGGGGTATAGAGGGATTTTTCTTTTTCAAAATTACTTCAAAAATCTAATATGACTTGGCACGCATCATCGAGGTGTGCAAAGTATCCACGTCCATCTGAATAACAATAATTCGTCAATTTAAATCATTGTCGTGTCGTCAGAGGGGGTATAGAGGTATTTTTCATTTTCAAAATTACTTCAAAAATCAAAAATTACTTGGCACGCATCATAGTGGGGTGCCAAGTATCCATATATATCTAAATAACAATAATTCGTCAACAGTAATCATTGTCGGGTCGTTAGAGGGGGTATAGAGAGATTTTTCATTTTCAATATTTCTTCAAAAATCTAATATTACTTGGCACGCATTATGTTGGGGTGCAGAATATTTATATCTAACTGAATAACAATAATTCTTTAACAGAAATTATTGTCGTGTCGTCAGAAGGGGTATAGAGGAATTTTTCATTTTAAAAATGACTTCAAAAATCTAATATGACTTGGCACGCATCATGTTGGGGTACAGAATATCCATTTCCATCTCAATAACAATAATTCGTCAACAGAAATCATTGTCGTGTCGTCAGAGGGGGTATAGAGGGATTTTTCATTTTCAAAATTACCTCAAAATCAAATATGACTTGGCACGCATCATGGTGGGGTGCAGAATATCCATTTCCATCTGAATAACAATAATTCGTCAACAGAAATCATTGACGGGTCGTTAGAGGGGGTATAGAGGGATTTTCCATTTTCAAAATTTCTTTCAAAATCTAATATGACTTGGCACTTATCATGGTGGGGTGCGAAATGTCTATGTCCATCTGAAAAACAATAATTCTTTAACAGAAATCATTGTCGAGTCGTCAGAGGGGGTATAGAGGGATTTTTCATTATCAAAATGATTTCAAAAATCAAATATGACTTGACCCGCATCATAGTAGGGTGCAAAATATTCATTTCCATCTGAATAACAATAATTTGTCAACAGAAATCATTGTCGGGTCATTAGAGGGGGTATAGAGGTATTTTTCATTTTCAATATTTCTTCAAAAATCTAATATGACTTAACACGCATCTTGATGGGTAGCAGAATATCCATTTCCATCTGAATAACAATAATTCGTCAATAGAAAACATTGTCGGGTCGTCAGAGGGGCTATAGAGGGATTTTTCAATTTCAAAATTACTTCAAAAATCAAATATGACTTGGCACGTATCATGTTGGGTGCATAATATCCATTTTCATCTGAATAACAATAATTCGTCAACAGAAATTATTGTCGGGTCGTCAGAGGGGGTATAGAGGGATTTTTCATTTTCAAAATTACCTCAAAATCAAATATGACTTTGCACGCATCATGGTGGGGTGCAAAGTATTCATGTTTATCTAACTAACAATGATTCGTTAACAGAAATCATTGTCGTGTCGTCAGAAGGGGTATAGAGGGATTTTTCATTTTCAAAATTACCTCAAAATCCAATATAACTTGGCACGCATCATGGTGGGGTGCAAAATATCCATTTCCATCTGAATAACAATAATTCGTCAGGAGAAATCATTGTCGGGTCGTCAGAAGGAGTATAGAGGGATATTTCATTTTTAAAATGACTTCAAAAATCATTTATGAGTTGGCACGTAACATGGTGGGGTGCAAAGTATCCATGTTCATCTGAGTAACATTAATTCATCAACAGAAATCATTGTCGGAAAGTCAGAGGGGGTATAGAGGGATTTTTCATTATCAAAATGACTTCAAAAATCAAATATGACTTGGCACGCATCATGGTGGGGTGCAGAATATCTATATCCATCTGAATAACAATAATTCGTCAACAGAAATCATTGTCGGGTCGTCAGAGGGGGTATAGAGGGATTTTTCATTATCAAAATGACTTCAAAAATCAAATATGACTTGGCACGCATCATGGTGGGGTACAGAATATCCATTTCCATCTCAATAACAATAATTTGTCAACAGAAATCATTGTCGGGTCGTCAGAGGGGGTACAGAGGGATTTTTCATTTTCAATATTTCTTCAAAAATCAAATATGACTTGGCACGTATCATGGTGGAGTGCATAATATCCATTTTCATCTAAATTACAATAATTCGTCAACAGAAATCATTGACGGGTCGTTGGAGGGGGTATAGAGGGATTTTTCATTTTCAAATTTTCTTCAAAAATCTAATATGACTTGGCACTTATCATGGTTGGGTGCAAAGTATCCATGTCCATTTGAATAACAATAATTCTTCAATTTAAATCATTGTCGTGTCGTCAGAGGGGGTATAGAGGTATTTTTCATTTTCAAAATTACTTCAAGAATCTAATATGACTTGGCACGCATCATGGTGGGGTGCAAAGTATCCATGTCCTTCTGAATAACAATAATTCGTCAACAGAAATCATTGTCGGGTCGTTAAAGGGGGTATGGAGGGATTTTTCATTTTCAATATTTCTTCAAAAATCTAATATGACTTGGCACGCATCATGGTGGGGTGCAGAATATCCATTTCCATCTGAATAACAATAATTCGTCAACAGAAATCAATATCGGGTCGTCAGAGGGGGTATAGAGGGATTTTTCATTTTCAATATTACTTCAAAAATCTAATATGACTTGGCACGCATCATGGTGGGGTGCAAAGTATCCATGTCCATCTGAATAACAATAATTCGTCAACATAAATCATTGTCGTGTCGTCAGAGGGGGTATAGAGGGATTTCTCATTATCAAAATGACTTTAAAAATCAAATATGACTTGGCACGCATCATAGTAGAGTGCAGAATATATATTTCCATCTGAAAAACAAGAATTCGTTAACAGAAATCATTGTCGGGTCGTTAGAGGGGGTATAGAGGGATTTTTCATTTTCAATATTTCTTCAAAAATCTAATATGACTTGGCACGCATCATGGTGGGGTGGAGTATATTTATTTCCATCTGAATAACAATAATTCATCGACGGAATTCATTGTCGGGTCGTTAGAGGGGGTATAGAGGGATTTCTCATTTTCAAAATTACCTCAAAATCAAATATGACTTGGCACGCAACATGGTGGGGTGCAGAATATTCATTTTCATCTGAATAACAATAATTCGTAAACAGAAATCATTGTCCGTCGTCAGAGGGGGTATAGAGGGATTTTTCAGTTTCAAAATTACTTCAAAAATCTAATATGACTTGGCACGCATCATGGTGGTGTGCAAAGTATCCATGTCCATCTGAATAACAATAATTCGTCAACATAAATCATTGTCGTGTCGTCAGAGGGGGTATAGAAGGACTTTTCATTTTCAAAATTACCTCAAAATCAAATATGACTTGGCACGCAACATGGTGGGGTGCAGAATATTCATTTCCATCTGAATAACAATAATTCGTCAACAGAAATCATTGTCGGGTCGTTAGAGGGGGTATAGAGGGATTTTTCATTTTCAATATTTCTTCAAAAATACAATTTGACTTGGACGCATCATGGTGGGGTGCAAAGTATCCATGTCCATCTGAATAACAATAATTCTTCAATTTAAATCATTTTCGTGTCGTCAGAGGGGGTATAGAGGTATTTTTCATTTTCAAAATTACTTCAAAAATTTAATATGACTTGGCACGCATCATACTGGGGTGCAAAGTATACATATATATAAATAACAATAATTCGTCAACAGAAATCATTGTCGGGTCGTTAGAGGGGGTATAGAGGGATTTTTCATTATCAAAATGACTTCAAAAATCAAATATGACTTGGCACGCATCATGGAGGGGTACAGAATATCCATTTTCATCTCAATAACAATAATTTGTCAACAGAAATCATTGTCGGGTCGTCAGAGGGGGTATAGAGGGTTTTTTCATTTTCAAAATGACTTCAAAAATCATTTATGAGTTGGCACGTAACATGGTGGGGTGCAAAGTATCCATGTTCATCTGAGTAACATTAATTCATCAACAGAAATCATTGTCGGAACGTCAGAGGGGGTATAGAGGGATTTTTCATTATCAAAATGACTTCAAAAATCAAATATGTCTTGGCACGCATCATGGTGGGGTGCAGAATATCTATTTCCATCTGAATAACAATAATTCGTCAACAGAAATCATTGTCGGGTCGTCAGAGGGGGTATAGAGGGATTTTTCATTATCAAAATGACTTCAAAAATCAAATATGACTTGGCACGCATCATGGTGGGGTACAGAATATCCATTTCCATCTCAATAACAATAATTTGTCAACAGAAATCATTGTCGTGTCGTCAGAGGGGACATAGAGGGATTTTTCATTTTCAAAATTACCTCAAAATCAAATATGACTTGGCACGCATCTTGGTGGGGTGCAGAATATCCATTTCCATCTGAATAACAATACTTTGTCAACAGAAATCATTGACGTGTCGTTGGAGGTGGTATAGAGGGATTTTTCATTTTCAAAATTTCTTCAAAAATCTAATATGACTTGGCACGCATCATGGTGGGGTGCAGAATATCTATTTTCATCTGAATGACAATAATTCGTCAACAGAAATCATTGTCGGGTCGTTAGAGGGGGTATAGTGAGATTTTTCATTTTCAATATTTCTTCAAAAATCTAATATTACTTGGCACGCATCATGTTGGGGTGCAGAATATTTATATCTAACTGAATAACAATAATTCCTTAACAGAAATTATTGTCGTGTCGTCAGAGGGGGTATAGAGGGATTTTTCATTTTGAAAATTACTTCAAATATCTAATATTACTTGGCACGTATCATAGTGGAGTGCATAATATCCATTTTCAACGAATAACAACAATTCGTCAACAGAAATTATTGTCGGGTCGTCAGAGGGGGTTAAAGGGAATTTTCATTTTCAAAATTACTTCATAGTTCGAATATAACTTGGCACGCATCATAGTAGGGTGCTAAATCTCCATTTCCATCTGAATAACAATAATTCGTCAACAGAAATCATTGTCGGGTTGTCAAAGGGGGTATAGAGGGATTTCTCATTATCAAAATGAATTCAAAAATCAAATATGACTTGGCACGCATCATAGTAGGGTGCAGAATATTCATTTTCATTTCAATAACAATAATTTGTCAACAGAAATCATTGTCGTATCGTCAGAGGGGGTATAGAGGGATTTTTCATTCTCAAAATTACCTCAAAATCAAATATGACTTGGCACGCATCATGGTGGGGTGCAGAATATCCATTTCCATCTGAATAGCAATACTTTGTCAACAGAAATCATTGACGTGTCGTTGGAGGTGGTATAGAGGGATTTTTCATTTTCAAAATTTCTTCAAAAATCCAATATAACTTGGCACGCATCATGGTGGGGTGCAGAATATTCATTTCCATCTCAATAACAATAATTCGTCAACTGAAATCATTGTCGGGTCGTTAGAATGGGTATAGAGGGATTTCTCATTTTCAATATATCTTCAAAAATCTAGTATGACTTGGCACGCATCATGGTGGGGTGCAAAGTATCCATGTCTATCTGAATAAAAATAATTCGTCAACAGAAATCACTGTCGGGTCGTCAGAGGAGGTATAGAGGGATTTCTCATTATCAAAATGACTTCAAAAATCAAATATGACTTGGCACGCATCATAGTAGGGTGCAGAATATCCATTTCCATCTCAATAACAATAATTTGTCTTCAGAAATCATTGTCGGGTCGTCAGAGGGGGTATAGAGGGATTTTTCATTTTCAAAATTACCTAAAAATCAAATATGACTTGGCACGCATCATGGTGGGGTGCAGAATATCCATTTCCATCTGAATAACAATAATTCGTCAATTTGAATCATTGTCGTGTCGTCAGAGGGGGTATAGAGGTATTTTTCATTTTCAAAATTACTTCAAAAATCTAATATGACTTGGCACGCATCATAGTGGGGTGCAAAGTATCCATATCTATCTGAATAACAATAATTCCTTAACAGAAATTATTGTCGTGTCGTCAGAGGGGGTATAGAGGGATTTTTCATTTTCAAAATTACCTCAAAATCAAATATGACTTTGCACGCATCATGGTGGGGTGCAAAGTATTCATGTTTATCTAACTAACAATAATTCGTTAACAGAAATCATTGTCGTGTCGTTAGAAGGGGTATAGAGGGATTTTTCTTTTTCAAAATTAATTCAAAAATCAAATATGACTTGGCACGCATCATGGGTGGGTGCAAAGTATCCATGTCCATCTGAATAACAATAATTCGTCAACATAAATCATTGTCGTGTCGTCAGAGGGGGTATAGAGGGATTTTTCATTTTAAAAATTACTTCAAATATCAAATATGACTTGGCACGTATCATGGTGGAGTGCATAATATCCATTTTCAACGAATAACAACAATTCGTCAACAGAAATTATTGTCGGGTCGTCAGAGGGGGTATAGAGGGATTTTTCATTTTCAAAATTACCTCAAAATCAAATATGACATTGCACGCATCATGGTTGGGTGCAAAGTATTCATGTATATCTAACTAACAATAATTCGTTAACAGAAATCATTGTCGTGTCGTTAGAAGGGGTATAGAGGGATTTTTCTTTTTCAAAATTACTTCAAAAATCAAATATGACTTGGCACGCATCATGGGGGGGTGCAAAGTATCCATGTCCATCTGAATAACAATAATTCGTCAACATAAATCATTGTCGTGTCGTCAGAGGGGGTATAGAGGGATTTTTCATTTTAAAAATTACTTCAAATATCAAATATGACTTGGCACGTATCATGGTGGAGTGCATAATATCCATTTTCAACGAATAACAACAATTCGTCAACAGAAATTATTGTCGGGTCGTCAGAGGGGGTATAGAGGGATTTTTCTTTTTCAAAATTACTTCAAAAATCTAATATGACTTGGCACGCATCATCGTGGTGTGCAAAGTATCCACGTCCATCTGAATAACAATAATTCGTCAATTTAAATCATTGTCGTGTCGTCAGAGGGGGTATAGAGGTATTTTTCATTTTCAAAATTACTTCAAAAATCAAAAATTACTTGGCACGCATCATAGTGGGGTGCCAAGTATCCATATATATCTAAATAACAATAATTCGTCAACAGTAATCATTGTCGGGTCGTTAGAGGGGGTATAGAGAGATTTTTCATTTTCAATATTTCTTCAAAAATCTAATATTACTTGGCACGCACCATGTTGGGGTGCAGAATATTTATATCTAACTGAATAACAATAATTCTTTAACAGAAATTATTGTCGTGTCGTCAGAAGGGGTATAGAGGAATTTTTCATTTTAAAAATGACTTCAAAAATCTAATATGACTTGGCACGCATCATGTTGGGGTACAGAATATCCATTTCCATCTCAATAACAATAATTCGTCAACAGAAATCATTGTCGTGTCGTCAGAGGGGGTATAGAGGGATTTTTCATTTTCAAAATTACCTCAAAATCAAATATGACTTGGCACGCATCATGGTGGGGTGCAGAATATCCATTTCCATCTGAATAACAATAATTCGTCAACAGAAATCATTGACGGGTCGTTAGAGGGGGTATAGAGGGATTTTCCATTTTCAAAATTTCTTTCAAAATCTAATATGACTTGGCACTTATCATGGTGGGGTGCGAAATGTCTATGTCCATCTGAAAAACAATAATTCTTTAACAGAAATCATTGTCGAGTCGTCAGAGGGGGTATAGAGGGATTTTTCATTATCAAAATGATTTCAAAAATCAAATATGACTTGACCCGCATCATAGTAGGGTGCAAAATATTCATTTCCATCTGAATAACAATAATTTGTCAACAGAAATCATTGTCGGGTCATTAGAGGGGGTATAGAGGTATTTTTCATTTTCAATATTTCTTCAAAAATCTAATATGACTTAACACGCATCATGATGGGTAGCAGAATATCCATTTCCATCTGAATAACAATAATTCGTCAATAGAAATCATTGTCGGGTCGTCAGAGGGGGTATAGAGGGATTTTTCAATTTCAAAATTACTTCAAAAATCAAATATGACTTGGCACGTATCATGTTGGGTGCATAATATCCATTTTCATCTGAATAACAATAATTCGTCAACAGAAATTATTGTCGGGTCGTCAGAGGGGGTATAGAGGGATTTTTCATTTTCAAAATTACCTCAAAATCAAATATGACTTTGCACGCATCATGGTGGGGTGCAAGGTATTCATGTTTATCTAACTAACAATGATTCGTTAACAGAAATCATTGTCGTGTCGTCAGAGGGGGTATAGAGGGATTTTTCATTTTCAAAATTACCTCAAAATCCAATATAACTTGGCACGCATCATGGTGGGGTGCAAAATATCCATTTCCATCTGAATAACAATAATTCGTCAGGAGAAATCATTGTCGGGTCGTCAGAAGGAGTATAGAGGGATATTTCATTTTTAAAATGACTTCAAAAATCATTTATGAGTTGGCACGTAACATGGTGGGGTGCAAAGTATCCATGTTCATCTGAGTAACATTAATTCATCAACAGAAATCATTGTCGGAAAGTCAGAGGGGGTATAGAGGGATTTTTCATTATCAAAATGACTTCAAAAATTAAATATGACTTGGCACGCATCATGGTGGGGTGCAGAATATCTATATCCATCTGAATAACAATAATTCGTCAACAGAAATCATTGTCGGGTCGTCAGAGGGGGTATAGAGGGATTTTTCATTATCAAAATGACTTCAAAAATCAAATATGACTTGGCACGCATCATGGTGGGGTACAGAATATCCATTTCCATCTCAATAACAATAATTTGTCAACAGAAATCATTGTCGGGTCGTCAGAGGGGGTACAGAGGGATTTTTCATTTTCAATATTTCTTCAAAAATCAAATATGACTTGGCACGTATCATGGTGGAGTGCATAATATCCATTTTCATCTAAATTACAATAATTCGTCAACAGAAATCATTGACGGGTCGTTGGAGGGGGTATAGAGGGATTTTTCATTTTCAAATTTTCTTCAAAAATCTAATATGACTTGGCACTTATCATGGTTGGGTGCAAAGTATCCATGTCCATTTGAATAACAATAATTCTTCAATTTAAATCATTGTCGTGTCGTCAGAGGGGGTATAGAGGTATTTTTCATTTTCAAAATTACTTCAAAAATCTAATATGACTTGGCACGCATCATGGTGGGGTGCAAAGTATCCATGTCCTTCTGAATAACAATAATTCGTCAACAGAAATCATTGTCGGGTCGTTAAAGGGGGTATGGAGGGATTTATCATTTTCAATATTTCTTCAAAAATCTAATATGACTTGGCACGCATCATGGTGGGGTGCAGAATATCCATTTCCATCTGAATAACAATAATTCGTCAACAGAAATCAATATCGGGTCGTCAGAGGGGGTATAGAGGGATTTTTCATTTTCAATATTACTTCAAAAATCTAATATGACTTGGCACGCATCATGGTGGGGTGCAAAGTATCCATGTCCATCTGAATAACAATAATTCGTCAACATAAATCATTGTCGTGTCGTCAGAGGGGGTATAGAGGGATTTCTCATTATCAAAATGACTTTAAAAATCAAATATGACTTGGCACGCATCATAGTAGAGTGCAGAATATATATTTCCATCTGAAAAACAAGAATTCGTTAACAGAAATCATTGTCGGGTCGTTAGAGGGGGTATAGAGGGATTTTTCATTTTCAATATTTCTTCAAAAATCTAATATGACTTGGCACGCATCATGGTGGGGTGGAGTATATTTATTTCCATCTGAATAACAATAATTCATCGACGGAATTCATTGTCGGGTCGTTAGAGGGGGTATAGAGGGATTTCTCATTTTCAAAATTACCTCAAAATCAAATATGACTTGGCACGCAACATGGTGGGGTGCAGAATATTCATTTTCATCTGAATAACAATAATTCGTAAACAGAAATCATTGTCCGTCGTCAGAGGGGGTATAGAGGGATTTTTCAGTTTCAAAATTACTTCAAAAATCTAATATGACTTGGCACGCATCATGGTGGTGTGCAAAGTATCCATGTCCATCTGAATAACAATAATTCGTCAACATAAATCATTGTCGTGTCGTCAGAGGGGGTATAGAAGGACTTTTCATTTTCAAAATTACCTCAAAATCAAATATGACTTGGCACGCATCATGGAGGGGTACAGAATATCCATTTTCATCTCAATAACAATAATTTGTCAACAGAAATCATTGTCGGGTCGTCAGAGGGGGTATAGAGGGTTTTTTCATTTTCAATATTTCTTCAAAAATCTAATATGACTTGGCACGCATCATGGTGGGGTGGAGTATATTTATTTCCATCTGAATAACAATAATTCATCGACGGAATTCATTGTCGGGTCGTTAGAGGGGGTATAGAGGGTTTTCTCATTTTCAAAATTACCTCAAAATCAAATATGACTTGGCACGCAACATGGTGGGGTGCAGAATATTCATTTTCATCTGAATAACAATAATTCGTGAACAGAAATCATTGTCCGTCGTCAGAAGGGGTATAGAGGGATTTTTCATTTTCAAAATTACTTCAAAAATCTAATATGACTTGGCACGCATCATGGTGGGGTGCAAAGTATCCATGTCCATCTGAATAACAATAATTCGTCAACATAAATCATTGTCGTGTCGTCAGAGGGGGTATAGAAGGACTTTTCATTTTCAAAATTACCTCAAAATCAAATATGACTTGGCACGCAACATGGTGGGGTGCAGAATATTCATTTCCATCTGAATAACAATAATTCGTCAACATAAATCATTGTCGGGTCGTTAGAGGGGGTATAGAGGAATTTTTCATTTTCAAGATTTCTTCAAAAATCCAATTTGACTTGGACGCATCATGGTGGGGTGCAAAGTATCCATGTCCATCTGAATAACAATAATTCTTCAATTTAAATCATTATCGTGTCGTCAGAGGGGGTATAGAGGTATTTGTCATTTTCAAAATTACTTCAAAAATTTAATATGACTTGGCACGCATCATACTGGGGTGCAAAGTATACATATATATAAATAACAATAATTCGTCATCAGAAATCATTGTCGGGTCGTTAGAGGGAGTATAGAGGGATTTTTCATTATCAAAATGACTTCAAAAATCAAATATGACTTGGCACGCATCATGGAGGGGTACAGAATATCCATTTTCATCTCAATAACAATAATTTGTCAACAGAAATCATTGTCGGGTCGTCAGAGGGGGTATAGAGGGTTTTTTCATTTTCAAAATGACTTCAAAAATCTAATATGACTTGGCACGAATCATGGTGGGGTGCAGAATATCCATTTCCATCTGAATAACAATAATTTATCAACAGAAATCATTGTCTAGTCGTTAGAGGGGGAATAGAGGGATATTTCATTTTCAATATATCTTCAAAAATCTAATATGACTTGGCACGAATCATGGTGGGGTGCAGAATATCCATATCTATCTGAATAACAATAATTCCTTAACAGAAATTATTGTTGTGTCGTCAGAGAGGGTATAGAGTGATTTTTCATTTTCAAAATTACCTCAAAATCAAATATGACTTGGCACGCATCATGGTGGGGTGCAGAATATTCATTTCCATCTGAATATCAATCATTCGTCAACAAAATTCATTGTCGGGTCGTTAGAGGGGGTATAGAGGGATTTTTCATTTTCAAAATTACTTCAAAAATCAAATATGACTTGGCACGTATCATGGTGAACTGCATAATATCCATTTTCATCTGAATAACAATAATTCGTCAACAGAAATCATTGTCGGGTCGTTTGAGGGGGTATAGAGGGATTTTTCATTTTCAATATTTCTTCAAAAATCCAATTTGACTTGGACGCATCATGGTGGGGTGCAAAGTATCCATGTCCATCTGAATAACTATAATTCTCCAATTTAAATCATTTTCGTGTCGTCAGAGGGGGTATAGAGGCATTTTTCATTTTCAAAATTACTTCAAAAATTCAATATGACTTGGCACGCATCATACTGGGGTGCAAAGTATACATATATATAAATAACAATAATTCGTCAACAGAAATCATTGTCGGGTCGTTAGAGGGGGTATAGAGGGATTTTTCATTATCAAAATGACTTCAAAAATCAAATATGACTTGGCACGCATCATGGAGGGGTACAGAATATCCATTTTCATCTCAATAACTATAATTTGTCAACAGAAATCATTGTCGTGTCGTCAGAGGGGGTATAGAGGTATTTTTCATTTTCAAAATTACTTCAAAAATTTAATATGACTTGGCACGCATCATACTGGGGTGCAAAGTATACATATATATAAATAACAATAATTCATCAACAGAAATCATTGTCGGGTCGTTAGAGGGGGTATAGAGGGATTTTTCATTATCAAAATGACTTCAAAAATCAAATATGACTTGGCACGCATCATGGAGGAGTACAGAATATCCATTTTCATCTCAATAACAATAATTTGTCAACAGAAATCATTGTCGGGTCGTCAGAGGGGGTATAGAGGGATTTTTCATTTTCAAAATGACTTCAAAAATCTAATATGACTTGGCACGCATCATGATGGGGTGCAGAATATCCATTTCCATCTGAATAACAATAATTTATCAACAGAAATCATTGTCTAGTCGTTAGAGGGGGAATAGAGGGATTTTTCAATTTCAATATATCTTCAAAAATCTAATATGAATTGGCACGCATCATGGTGGGGTGCAGAATATCCATATCTATCTGAATAACAATAATTCCTTAACAGAAATTATTGTTGTGTCGTCAGAGAGGGTATAGAGGGATTTTTCATTTTCAAAATTACCTCAAAATCAAATATGACTTGGCACGCAACATGGTGGGGTGCAGAATATTCATTTCCATCTGAATAACAATCATTCGTCAACAGAATTCATTGTCGGGGCGTTAGAGGGGGTATAGAGGGATTTTTCATTTTCAATATTTCTTCAAAAATCTAATATTACTTGGCACGCATCATGGTGGGGTGCAAAGTATCCATGTCCATCTGAATAACAATAATTCTTCAACATAAATCATTGTCGTGACGTCAGAGGGGGTATAGAGGGATTTTTCATTTTCAAAATTACTTCAAAAATCAAATATGACTTGGCACGTATCATGGTGGAGTGCATAATATCCATTTTCATCTGAATAACAATAATTCTTCAACATAAATCATTGTCGTGACGTCAGAGGGGGTATAGAGGGATTTTTCATTATCAAAATGACTTCAAGAATCAAATATGACTTGGCACGCATCATGGTGGGGTACAGAATATCCATTTCCATCTCAATAACAATAATTTGTCAACATAAAACATTGTCGGGTCGTCAGAGGGGGTACAGAGGGATTTTTCATTTTCAATATTTCTTCAAAAATCAAATATGACTTGGCACGTATCATGGTGGAGTGCATAATATCCATTTTCATCTAAATTACAATAATTCGTCAACAGAAATCATTGACGGGTCGTTGGAGGGGGTATAGAGGCATTTTTCATTTTCAAATTTTCTTCAAAAATCTAATATGACTTGGCACTTATCATGGTGGGGTGCAAAGTATCCATGTCCATTTGAATAACAATAATTCTTCAATTTAAATCATTGTCGTGTCGTCAGAGGGGGTATAGAGGTATTTTTCATTTTCAAAATTACTTCAAAAATCTAATATGACTTGGCACGCATCATGGTGGGGTGCAGAGTATCCATGTCCTTCTGAATAACAATAATTCGTCAACAGAAATCATTGTCGGGTCGTTAAAGGGGGTATGGAGGGATTTTTCATTTTCAATATTTCTTCAAAAATCTAATATGACTTGGCACGTATCATGGTGGGGTGCAGAATATCCATTTCCATCTGAATAACAATAATTCGTCAACAGAAATCAATATCGGGTGGTCAGAGGGGGTATAGAGGGATTTTTCATTTTCAATATTACTTCAAAAATCTAATATGACTTGGCACGCATCATGGTGGGGTGCAAAGTATCCATGTCCATCTGAATAACAATAATTCGTCAACATAAATCATTGTCGTGTCGTCAGAGGGGGTATAGAGGGATTTCTCATTATCAAAATGACTTCAAAAATCAAATATGACTTGGCACGCATCATAGTAGAGTGCAGAATATATATTTCCATCTGAATAACAAGAATTCGTTAACAGAAATTATTGTCGGGTCGTTAGAGGGGGTATAGAGGGATTTTTCATTTTCAATATTTCTTCAAAAATCCAATTTGACTTGGCACGCATCATGGTGGGGTGCAGAATATCCATTTCCATCTGAATAACAATAATTCGTCAACAGAAATCAATATCGGGTCGTCAGAGGGGGTATAGAGGGATTTTTCATTTTCAATATTACTTCAAAAATCTAATATGACTTGGCACGCATCATGGTGGGGTGCAAAGTATCCATGTCCATCTGAATAACAATAATTCGTCAACATAAATCATTGTCGTGTCGTCAGAGGGGGTATAGAGGGATTTTTCATTTTCAAAATTATCTCAAAATCAAATATGACTTAGCACGCATCATGGTGGGGTACAGAATATCCATTTCCATCTTAATAACAATAATTTGTAAACAGAAATCATTGTCGGGTCCTCAGAGGGGGTATAGAGGGATTTTTCATTTTCAAAATTACCTCAAAATCAAATATGACTTGGCACGCATCATGGTGGGGTGCAGAATATCCATTTCCATCTGAATAACAGAAATTCGTCAACAGAAATCTATGTCGGGTCGTTAGAGGGGGTATAGAGGGATTTTTCATATTCAATATTTCTTCAAAAATCTAATATGACTTGGCACGCATCATGGTGGGATGCAGAATATCCATTTCCATCTCAATAACAATAATTTGTCAACAGAAATCATTGTCGGGTCGTCAGAGGGGGTATAGAGGGATTTTTCATATTCAAAATTACTTTAAAAATCTAATATGACTTGGCACGCATCATGGTGGGGTGCAATGTATCCATGTCCATCTGAATAACAATAATTCGTCAATTTAAATCATTGTCGTGTCGTCAGAGGGGGTATAGAGGTAATTTTCATTTTCAAATTTACTTCAAAAATCAAAAAGGAGTTGGCACGCATCATATTGGGGTGCAGAATATCCATATCTATCTGAATAACAATAATTCCTTAACAGAAATTATTGTCGTGTCGTCAGAGGGGGTATAGAGGGATTTTTCATTTTCAAAATTACTTCAAAATCAAATATGACTTTGCACGCATCATGGTGGGGTGCAAAGTATTCATGTTTATCTAACTAACAATGATTCGTTAACAGAAATCATTGTCGTGTCGTCAGAGGGGGTATAGAGGGATTTTTCATTTTCAAAATTACCTCAAAATCCAATATAACTTGGCACGCATCATGGTGGGGTGCAAAATATCCATTTCTATCTGAATAACAATAATTCGTCAGGAGAAATCATTGTCGGGTCGTCAGAAGGAGTATAGAGGGATATTTCATTTTTAAAATGACTTCAAAAATCATTTATGAGTTGGCACGTAACATGGTGGGGTGCAAAGTATCCATGTTCATCTGAGTAACATTAATTCATCAACAGAAATCATTGTCGGAACGTCAGAGGGGGTATAGAGGGATTTTTCATTATCAAAATGACTTCAAATATCAAATATGACTTGGCACGCATCATGGTGGGGTGCAGAATTTCTATTTCCATCTGAATAACAATAATTCGTCAACAGAAATCATTGTCGGGTCGTCAGAGGGGGTATAGAGAGATTTTTCATTATCAAAATGACTTCAAAAATCAAATATGACTTGGCACGCATCATGGTAGGGTACAGAATATCCATTTCCATCTCAATAACAATAATTTGTCAACAGAAATCATTGTCGGGTCGTCAGAGGGGGTACAGAGGGATTTTTCATTTTCAATATTTCTTCAAAAATCAAATATGACTTGGCACGTATCATGGTGGAGTGCATAATATCCATTTTCATCTAAATTACAATAATTCGTCAACAGAAATCATTGACGGGTCGTTGGAGGGGGTATAGAGGGATTTTTCATTCTCAAATTTTCTTCAAAAATCTAATATGACTTGGCACTTATCATGGTGGGGTGCAAAGTATCCATGTCCATTTGAATAACAATAATTCTTCAATTTAAATCATTGTCGTGTCGTCAGAGGGGGTATAGAGGTATTTTTCATTTTCAAAATTACTTCAAAAGTCTAATATGACTTGGCACGCATCATGGTGGGGTGCAAAGTATCCATGTCCTTCTGAATAACAATAATTCGTCAACAGAAATCATTGTCGGGTCGTTAAAGGGGGTATAGAGGGATTTTTCATTTTCAATATTTCTTCAAAAATCTAATATGACTTGGCACGCATCATGGTGGGGTGCAGAATATCCATTTCCATCTGAATAACAATAATTCGTCAACAGAAATCAATATCGGGTTGTCAGAGGGGGTATAGAGGGATTTTTCATTTTCAAAATTACTTCAAAAATCTAATATGACTTGACACGCATCATGATGAGGTGCAAAGTATCCATGTCCATCTGAATAACAATAATTCGTCAACATAAATCATTGTCGTGTCGTCAGAGGGGGTATAGAGGGATTTTTCATTTTCAAAATTACTTCAAAAATCAAATATGACTTGGCACGTATCATGGTGGAGTGCATAATATCCACTTTCATCTAAATAACAATAATTCGTCTACAGAAACTATTGTCGGGTCGTCAGAGGGGGTATAGAGGGATTTTTCATTATCAAACTGACTTCAAAAATCAAATATGACTTATCACGCATCATGGTGGGGTACAGATTATTCATTTCCATCTCAATAACAATAATTTGTCAACAGAAATCATTGTCGGGTCGTCAGAGGGGGTATAGAGGGATTTTTCATTATCAAAATGACTTCAAAAATCAAATATGACTTGGCACGCATCATGGTGGGGTACAGAATATCCATTTCCATCTCAATAACAATAATTTGTCATCAGAAATCATTGTCGGGTCGTCAGAGCGGGTATAGAGAGATTTTTCATTTTCAAAATGACTTCTAAAATCAAATATGACTTGGCACGCATCATGGTGGCGTGGAAAGTATCCATGTCAATCTGAATAACAATAATTCGTCAACAGAAATCATTGTCGGGTCGTCAGAGGGGGTATAGAGGGATTTTTCATTATAAAAATGACTTCAAAAATCGAATATGACTTGGCACGCATCATAGTAGGGTGCAGAATATCCATTTCCATCTGAATAACAAGAATTCGTCAACAGAAATCAATGTCGGGTCGTTAGAGGGGGTATAGAGGAATTTTTCATTTTCAAAATTATCTCAAAATCAAATATGACTTAGCACGCATCATGGTGGGGTACAGAATATCCATTTCCATCTCAATAACAATAATTTTTAAACAGAAATCATTGTCGGGTCCTCAGAGGGGGTATAGAGGGATTTTTCATTTTCAAAATTACCTCAAAATCAAATATGACTTGGCACGCATCATGGTGGGGTGCAGAATATCCATTTCCATCTGAATAACAATACTTTGTCAACAGAAATCATTGACGTGTCGTTGGAGGTGGTATAGAGGGATTTTTCATTTTCAAAATTTCTTCAAAAATCTAATATGACTTGGCACGCATCATGGTGGGGTGCAGAATATCTATTTTCATCTGAATGACAATAATTCGTCAACAGAAATCATTGACGGGTCGTTAGAGGGGGTATAGAGGGATTCTTCATTTTCAAAATTTCTTCAAATATCTAATTTGTCTTGGCACTTATCATGGTGGGGTGCGAAATATCTATGTCTATCCGAATAACAATAATCCGTTAACTTAAATCATTGTCGGGTCGTCAGATGGGGTATAGAGGGATTTCTCATTATCAAAATGATTTCAAAAATCAAATATGACTTGGCACGCATCATGGCGGTGTGCAGAAAGTCCATTTCTAACTGACTAACATTAATTCGTCAACATAAATCATTGTCGTGTCGTTAGAGGGGGTATAGAGGGATTTTTCAATTTCAAAATTACTTCAAAAATCTAATATGACTTGGCACGCATCATCGTGGTGTGCAAAGTATCCATGTCCATCTGAATAACGATAATTCGTCATTTCAAATCATTGTCGTGTCGTCAGAGGGGGTATAGAGGTATTTTTCATTTTCAAAATTACTTCAAAAATCTAATATGACTTGGCACGCATCATAGTGTTGTGCAAAGTATCCATATCTATCTGAATAACAATAATTCCTTAACAGAAATTATTGTCGTGTCGTCAGAGGGGGTATAGAGGGATTTCTCATGATCAAAATGACTTCAAAAATCAAATATGACTTGGCACGCATCATAGTAGGGTGCAGAATATCAATTTCCATCTCAATAACAATAATTTGTCAACAGAAATCATTGTCGTGTCGTCAGAGGGGACATAGAGGGATTTTTCATTTTCAAAATTACCTCAAAATCAAATATGACTTGGCACGCATCATGGTGGGGTGCAGAATATCCATTTCCATCTGAATAACAATACTTTGTCAACAGAAATCATTGACGTGTCGTTGGAGGTGGTATGGAGGGATTTTTCATTTTCAAAATTTCTTCAAAAATCTAATATGACTTGGCACGCATCATGGTGGGGTGCAGAATATCTTTTTTCATCTGAATGACAATAATTCGTCAACAGAAATCATTGACGGGTCGTTAGAGGGGGTATAGAGGGATTCTTCATTTTCAAAATTTCTTCAAATATCTAATTTGTCTTGGCACTTATCATGGTGGGGTGCGAAATATCTATGTCTATCTGAATAACAATAATCCGTTAACTTAAATCATTGTCGGGTCGTCAGAGGGGGTATAGAGGGACTTCTCATTATCAAAATGATTTCAAAAATCAAATATGACTTGGCACGCATCATGGCGGTGTGCAGAAAGTCCATTTCTAACTGACTAACATGAATTCGTCAACATAAATCATTGTCGTGTCGATAGAGGGGGTATAGAGGGATTTTTCATTTTCAAAATTACTTCAAAAATCTAATATGACTTGGCACGCATCATCGTGGTGTGCAAAGTATCCATGTCCATCTGAATAACGATAATTCGTCATTTCAAATCATTGTCGTGTCGTCAGAGGGGGTATAGAGGTATTTTTCATTTTCAAAATTACTTCAAAAATCAAAAATTACTTGGCACGCATCATAGTGGGGTGCAAAGTATCCATATATATCTAAATAACAATAATTCGTCAACAGTAATCATTGTCGGGTCGTTAGAGGGGGTATAGAGAGATTTTTCATTTTCAATATTTCTTCAAAAATCTAATATTACTTGGCACGCATCATGTTGGGGTGCAGAATATTTATATCTAACTGAATAACAATAATTCCTTAACAGAAATTATTGTCGTGTCGTCAGAGGGGGTATAGAGGGATTTTTCATTTTGAAAATTACTTCAAATATCAAATATGACTTGGCACGTATCATGGTGGAGTGCATAATATCCATTTTCAACGAATAACAACAATTCGTCAACAGAAATTATTGTCGGGTCGTCAGAGGGGGTTAAAGGGAATTTTCATTTTCAAAATTATTTCAAAGTTCGAATATAACTTGGCACGCATCATAGTAGGGTGCAAAATCTCCATTTCCATCTGAATAACAATAATTCGTCAACAGAAATCATTGTCGGGTCGTCAGAGGGGGTATAGAGGGATTTCTCATTATCAAAATAAATTCAAAAATCAAATATGACTTGGCACGCATCATAGTAGGGTGCAGAATATTTATTTTCATTTCAATAACAATAATTTGTCAACAGAAATCATTGTCGTTTCGTCAGAGGGGGTATAGAGGGATTTTTCATTTTCAAAATTACCTCAAAATCAAATATGACTTGGCACGCATCATGGTGGGGTGCAGAATATTCATTTCCATCTGAATAACAATACTTTGTCAACAGAAATCATTGACGTGTCGTTGGAGGTGGTATAGAGGCATTTTTCATTTTCAAAATTTCTTCAAAAATCCAATATAACTTGGCACGCATCATGGTGGGGTGCAGAATATTCATTTCCATCTCAATAACAATAATTCGTCTACTGAAATCATTGTCGGGTCGTTAGAAGGGGTATAGAGGGATTTCTCATTTTCAATATATCTTTAAAAATCTAGTATGACTTGGCACGCATCATGGTGGGGTGCAAAGTATCCATGTCTATCTGAATAACAATAATTCGTCAACAGAAATCACTGTCGGGTCGTCAGAGGGGGTATAGAGGGATTTCCCATTATCAAAATGACTTCAAAAATCAAATATGACTTGGCACGCATCATAGTAGGGTGCAGAATATCCATTTCCATCTCAATAACAATAATTTGTCATCAGAAATCATTGTCGGGTCGTCAGAGGGGGTATAGAGGGATTTTTCATTATCAAAATTACCTCAAAATCAAATATGACTTGGCACGCATCATGGTGGGGTGCAGAATATCCATGTCCATCTGAATAACAATAATTCGTCAATTTAAATCATTGTCGTGTCGTCAGAGGGGGGTATAGAGGTATTTTTCATTTTCAAAATTACTTCAAAAATCTAATATGACTTGGCACGCATCATAGTGTTGTGCAAAGTATCCATATCTATCTGAATAACAATAATTCCTTAACAGAAATTATTGTCGTGTCGTCAGAGGGGGTATAGAGGGATTTTTCTTTTTCAAAATTACTTCAAAAATCAAATATGACTTGGCACGCATCATGGGGGGGTGCAAAGTATCCATGTCCATCTGAATAACAATAATTCGTCAACATAAATCATTGTCGTGTCGTCAGAGGGGGTATAGAGGTAATTTTCATTTTCAAAATTACTTCAAAAATCAAAAAGGAGTTGGCACGCATCATATTGGGGTGCAGAATATCCATATCTATCTGAATAACAATAATTCCTTAACAGAAATTATTGTCGTGTCGTCAGAGGGGGTATAGAGGGATTATTCATTTTCAAAATTACCTCAAAATCAAATATGACTTTGCACGCATCATGGTGGGGTGCAAAGTATTCATGTTTATCTAACTAACAATGATTCGTTAACAGAAATTATTGTCGTGTCGTCAGAGGGGGTATAGAGGGATTTTTCATTTTCAAAATTACCTCAAAATCCAATATAACTTGGCACGCATCATGGTGGGGTGCAAAATATCCATTTCTATCTGAATAACAATAATTCGTCAGGAGAAATCATTGTCGGGTCGTCAGAAGGAGTATAGAGGGATATTTCATTTTTAAAATGACTTCAAAAATCATTTATGAGTTGTCACGTAACATGGTGGGGTGCAAAGTATCCATGTTCATCTGAGTAACATTAATTCATAAACAGGAATCATTGTCGGAACGTCAGAGGGGGTATAGAGGGATTTTTCATTATCAAAATGACTTCAAAAATCAAATATCACTTGGCACGCATCATGGTGGGGTACAGAATATCCATTTCCATCTCAATAACAATAATTTTTCAACAGAAATCATTGTCGGGTCGTCAGAGGGGGTATAGAGGGATTTTTCATTTTCAACATTACCTCAAAATCAAATATGACTTGGCTCGCATCATAGGGGGGAGCAGAATATCCATTTCCATCTAAATAACAATAATTCGTCAACAGAAATCATTGTCGGGTTGTCAGAGGGGGTATATATGGATTTTTCATTTTCAAAATGACTTCAAAACTCATATATGATTTGGCACGCATCATGGAGGGGTGCAGAATATCCATTTCTATCTAAATAACAATTATTCTTTAACAGAAATCATTGTCGTGTCGTCAGAGGGGGTATAGAGGGATTTTTCATTTTCAAAATTACTTCAAATATGACTTGGCACGTATCATGGTGGAGTGCTTAATATCCATTTTCATCTAAATAACAATAATTCGTCAACAGAAATTATTGTCGGGTCGTCAGAGGGGGTTAAAGGGAATTTTCATTTTCAAAACTACTTCAAAAATCAAATATGAGTTGGCACGCATCATGGTGGGGTGCAGACTCTTCATTTATATCTGAATAACAATTATTCGTCAACAGAAATCATTATCGGGTCGTCAGATGGGGTATAGAGGGATTTTTCATTTTCAAATTGACTTCAAAAATCTAATATGACTTGGCACGCATCATGGTGGGGTGCAGAATATCTCTTTCCATCTGAATAACAATAATTTATCAACAGAAATCATTGTCGGGACGTTAGAAGGGGAATAGAGGGATTTTTCATTTTCAATATATCTTCAAAAATCTAATATGACTTGGCACGCATCATGGTGGGGTGCAGAATATCCATATCTCTCTGAATAACAATAATTCCTTAACAGAAAATATTATTGTGTCGTCAGAGGGGGTATAGAGGGATTTTTCATTTTCAAAATTACCTCAAAATCAAATATGACTTGGCACGCAACATGGTGGGGTGCAGAATATTGATTTCCATCTGAATAACAATAATTCGTCAACAGAAATCATTGTCGGGTCTTTAGAGGGGGTATACAGGGATTTTTCATTTTCAATATTTCTTCTAAAAATCTAATATTACTTGGCACGCATCATGGTGGGGTGCAAAATATCCATTTCCATCTGAATAACAATAATTCGTCAACAGAAATCATTGTCGGTTCGTCAGAGGGGGTTTAGAAGGATTTTTCATTATCAAATTGACTTCAAAAATCAAATATGACTTTGCACGCATCATGGTAGGGTACAGAATATCCATTTCCATCTGAATAACAATAATTCGTCAGCAGAAATCATTGTCGGGTCGTTAGAGGGGGTATAGATGGATTTTTTATTTTCAATATTTCTTCAAAAATCTAATATGACTTGGCACGCATCATGGCGGGGTGCAAAGTATCCATGTCCATCTGAATAACAATAATTCGTCAACATAAATCATTGTCCTGTCGTCAGAGGGGGTATAGAGGGATATTTCATTTTCAATATATCTTCAAAAATCTAATTTGACTTGGCACGCATCATGGTGGGTGCAAAGTATCCATGTCTATCTGAATAACAATAATTCGTCAACAGAAATCATTGTCGGGTCGTCAGAGGGGGTATAGAGGGATTTTTCATTTTCAAAATTACTTCAAAAATCAAATATGAGTTGGCACGCATCATGATGGGGTGCAGACTCTTCATTTATATCTGAATAACAATTATTCGTCAACAGAAATCATGGTCGGGTCGTCAGAGGGAGTATAGAGGGATTTCTCATTATTGAAATGACTTCAAAAATCAAATATGACTTGGCACGCATCATGGTGGGGTACAGAATATCCATTTCCATCTCAATAACAATAATTTTTCAACAGAAATCATTGTCGGGTCGTCAGAGGGGGTATAGAGGGATTTTTCATTTTCAACATTACCTCAAAATCAAATATGACTTGGCTCGCATCATAGGGGGGAGCAGAATATCCATTTCCATCTAAATAACAATAATTCGTCAACAGAAATCATTGTCGGGTTGTCAGAGGGGGTATATATGGATTTTTCATTTTCAAAATGACTTCAAATCTCATATATGATTTGGCACGCATCATGGAGGGGTGCAGAATATCCATTTCTATCTAAATAACAATAATTCTTCAACAGAAATCATTGTCGTGTCGTCAGAGGGGGTATAGAGGGATTTTTCATTTTCAAAATTACTTCAAATATGACTTGGCACGTATCATGGTGGAGTGCATAATATCCATTTTCATCTAAATAACAATAATTCGTCAACAGAAATTATTGTCGGGTCGTCAGAGGAGGTTAAAGGGAATTTTCATTTTCAAAACTACTTCAAAAATCAAAAATGAGTTGGCACGCATCATGGTGGGGTGCAGACTCTTCATTTATATCTGAATAACAATTATTCGTCAACAGAAATCATTATCGGGTCGTCAGATGGGGTATAGAGGGATTTTTCATTTTCAAATTGACTTCAAAAATCTAATATGACTTGGCACGCATCATGGTGGGGTGCAGAATATCTCTTTCCATCTGAATAACAATAATTTATCAACAGAAATCATTGTCGGGACGTTAGAGGGGGAATAGAGGGATTTTTCATTTTCAATATATCTTCAAAAATCTAATATGACTTGGCACGCATCATGGTGGGGTGCAGAATATCCATATCTATCTGAATAACAATAATTCCTTAACAGAAATTATTGTTGTGTCGTCAGAGGGGGTATAGAGGGATTTTTCATTTTCAAAATTACCTCAAAATCAAATATGACTTGGCACGCAACATGGTGGGGTGCAGAATATTGATTTCCATCTGAATAACAATAATTCGTCAACAGAAATCATTGTCATGTCGTAAGAGGGGGTATACAGGGATTTTTCATTTTCAATATTTCTTCTAAAAATCTAATATTACTTGGCACGCATCATGGTGGGGTGCAGAATATCCATTTCCATCTGAATAACAATAATTCGTCAACAGAAATCATTGTCGGTTCGTCAGAGGGGGTATAGAAGGATTTTTCATTATCAAATTGACTTCAAAAATCGAATATGACTTTGCACGCATCATAATAGGGTACAGAATATCCATTTCCATCTGAATAACAATAATTCGTCAGCAGAAATCATTGTCGGGTCGTTAGAGGGGGTATAGATGGATTTTTTATTTTCAATATTTCTTCAAAAATCTAATATGACTTGGCACGCATCATGGCGGGGTGCAAAGTATCCATGTCCATCTGAATAACAATAATTCGTCAACATAAATCATTGTCCTGTCGTCAGAGGGGGTATAGAGGGATATTTCATTTTCAATATATCTTCAAAAATCTAATTTGACTTGGCACGCATCATGGTGGGTGCAAAGTATCCATGTCTATCTGAATAACAATAATTCGTCAACAGAAATCATTGTCGGGTCGTCAGAGAGGGTATAGAGGGATTTTTCATTTTCAAAATTACTTCAAAAATCAAATATGAGTTGGCACGCATCATGGTGGGGTGTAGACTCTTCATTTATATCTGAATAACAATTATTCGTCAACAGAAATCATTGACGGGTCGTTGGAGGGGGTAAGGAGGGATTTTTCGTTTACAAAATTTCTTCAAAAATCTAATATGACTTGGCACGCATCATGGTGGGGTGCAGAATATCCATTTCCATCTGAATAATTATAATTCGTCAACAGAAATCATTGTCCTGTCGTCAGAGGGGGTATAGAGGGATATTTCATTTTCAATATATCTTCAAGAATCTAATTTGACTTGGCACGCATCATGGTGGGTGCAAAGTATCCATGTCTATCTGAATAACAATCATTCGTCAACAGAAATCATTGTCGGGTCGTCAGAGGGGGTATAGAGGGATTTTTCATTTTCAAAATGACTTCAAAAATCAAATATGACTTGCCACGCATCATGGAGGGGTGCAGAATATCCATTTCCATCTGAATAACAATATTTCGTCATCAGAAATCATTGTCGGGTCATTAGAGGGGGGTATAGAGGGATTTCTCATTTTCAAAATTACTTCAAAAATCAAATATGACTTGGCCCGCATCATAGTAGGGTGCAAAATATTCATTTCCATGTGAATAACAATAATTTGTCAACAGAAATCATTGTCGGGTCATTAGAGGGGGTATAGAGGTATTTTTCATTTTCAAAATTACTTCAAAAATCTGATATGACTTGGCACGCATCATAGTGGGGTGCAAAGTATCCATATATATCTGAATAACAATAATTCATCATCAGAAATCATTGTCGGGTCGTTAGAGGGGGTATAGAGGGATTTTTCAATTTTCAATATTTCTTCAAAAATCTTATATTACTTGGCACGCATCATGGTGGGGTGCAGAATATCCATATATATCTGAATAACAATAATTCTTTAACAGAAATTACTCTCGTGTCGTCAGAGGGGGTATAGAGAAATTTTTCATTTTCAAAATTACCTCAAAATCAAATATGACTTGGCACGCATCATGGTGGGGTGCAAAGTATTCATGTATATCTAACTAACAATAATTCGTTAACAGAAATCATTGTCGTGTCGTCAGAGGGGGTATAGAGGGATTTTTCATTATCAAAATGATTTCAAAAATCAAATATGTCATGGCACGCATCATGGCGGGGTGCAGAATATCCATTTCTATTTGACTAACATTAATTCGTCAACATAAATCATTGTCCTGTCGTCAGAGGGAGTATGGAGGGATTTTTCATTTTCAAAATTACTTCAAAAATCTAATATGACTTGGCACGCATCATAGCGGGGTGCAGAATATCCATTTCTATCTGACTAACATTAATTCGTCAACATAAATCATTGTCCTGTCGTTAGAAGGGGTATAGAGGGATTTCTCATTTTCAATATATCTTCAAAATTCTAGTATGACTTGGCACGCATCATGGTGGGGTGCAAAGTATCCATGTCTATCTGAATAACAATAATTCGGCAACAGAAATCATGGTCGGGTCGTCAGAGGGGGTATAGAGGGATTTCTCATTATTGAAATGACTTCAAAAATCAAATATGACTTGGCACGCATCATAGTAGGGTGCAGAATATCCATTTCCATCTCAATAACAATAATTCGTCAACATAAATCATTGTCCTGTCGTCAGAGGGGGTATGGAGGGATTTTTCATTTTCAAAATTACTTCAAAAATCTAATATGACTTGGCACGCATCATAGTGGGGTGCAAAGTATCCATATCTATCTGAATAACAATAATTCCTTAACAGAAATTATTGTCGTGTCGTCAGAGGGGGTATAGAGGGATTTTTCATTTTCAAAATTACCTCAAAATCAAATATGACTTTGCACGCATCATGGTACGGTGCAAAGTATTCATGTATATCTAACTAACAATAATTCGTTAACAGAAATCATTGTCGTGTCGTTAGAAGGGGTATAGAGGGATTTTTCTTTTTCAAAATTACTTCAAAAATCAAATATGACTTGGCACGCATCATGGGGGGGTGCAAAGTATCCATTTCCATCTGAATAATTATAATTCGTCAACAGAAATCATTGACGGGTCGTTGGAGGGGGTAAGGAGGGATTTTTCGTTTACAAAATTTCTTCAAAAATCTAATATGACTTGGCACGCATCATGGTGGGGTGCAGAATATCCATTTCCATCTGAATAATTATAATTCGTCAACAGAAATCATTGTCCTGTCGTCAGAGGGGGTATAGAGGGATATTTCATTTTCAATATATCTTCAAGAATCTAATTTGACTTGGCACGCATCATGGTGGGTGCAAAGTATCCATGTCTATCTGAATAACAATAATTCGTCAACAGAAATCATTGTCGGGTCGTCAGAGGGGGTATAGAGGGATTTTTCATTTTCAAAATGACTTCAAAAATCAAATATGACTTGCCACGCATCATGGAGGGGTGCAGAATATCCATTTCCATCTGAATAACAATATTTCGTCATCAGAAATCATTGTCGGGTCATTAGAGGGGGGTATAGAGGGATTTCTCATTTTCAAAATTACTTCAAAAATCAAATATGACTTGGCCCGCATCATAGTAGGGTGCAAAATATTCATTTCCATGTGAATAACAATAATTTGTCAACAGAAATCATTGTCGGGTCATTAGAGGGGGTATAGAGGTATTTTTCATTTTCAAAATTACTTCAAAAATCTGATATGACTTGGCACGCATCATAGTGGGGTGCAAAGTATCCATATATATCTGAATAACAATAATTCATCATCAGAAATCATTGTCGGGTCGTTAGAGGGGGTATAGAGGGATTTTTCAATTTTCAATATTTCTTCAAAAATCTTATATTACTTGGCACGCATCATGGTGGGGTGCAGAATATCCATATATATCTGAATAACAATAATTCTTTAACAGAAATTACTCTCGTGTCGTCAGAGGGGGTATAGAGAAATTTTTCATTTTCAAAATTACCTCAAAATCAAATATGACTTGGCACGCATCATGGTGGGGTGCAAAGTATTCATGTATATCTAACTAACAATAGTTCGTTAACAGAAATCATTGTCGTGTCGTCAGAGGGGGTATAGAGGGATTTTTCATTATCAAAATGATTTCAAAAATCAAATATGTCATGGCACGCATCATGGCGGGGTGCAGAATATCCATTTCTATTTGACTAACATTAATTCGTCAACATAAATCATTGTCCTGTCGTCAGAGGGAGTATGGAGGGATTTTTCATTTTCAAAATTACTTCAAAAATCTAATATGACTTGGCACGCATCATAGCGGGGTGCAGAATATCCATTTCTATCTGACTAACATTAATTCGTCAACATAAATCATTGTCCTGTCGTTAGAAGGGGTATAGAGGGATTTCTCATTTTCAATATATCTTCAAAATTCTAGTATGACTTGGCACGCATCATGGTGGGGTGCAAAGTATCCATGTCTATCTGAATAACAATAATTCGGCAACAGAAATCATGGTCGGGTCGTCAGAGGGGGTATAGAGTGATTTCTCATTATTGAAATGACTTCAAAAATCAAATATGACTTGGCACGCATCATAGTAGGGTGCAGAATATCCATTTCCATCTCAATAACAATAATTCGTCAACATAAATCATTGTCCTGTCGTCAGAGGGGGTATGGAGGGATTTTTCATTTTCAAAATTACTTCAAAAATCTAATATGACTTGGCACGCATCATAGTGGGGTGCAAACTATCCATATCTATCTGAATAACAATAATTCCTTAACAGAAATTATTGTCGTGTCGTCAGAGGGGGTATAGAGGGATTTTTCATTTTCAAAATTACCTCAAAATCAAATATGACTTTGCACGCATCATGGTGGGGTGCAAAGTATTCATGTATATCTAACTAACAATAATTCGTTAACAGAAATCATTGTCGTGTCGTTAGAAGGGGTATAGAGGGATTTTTCTTTTTCAAAATTACTTCAAAAATCAAATATGACTTGGCACGCATCATGGGGGGGTGCAAAGTATCCATGTCCATCTGAATAACAATAATTCGTCAACATAAATCATTGTCGTGTCGTCAGAGGGGGTATAGAGGGATTTTTCATTTTGAAAATTACTTCAAATATCAAATATGACTTGGCACGTATCATGGTGGAGTGCATAATATCCATTTTCAACGAATAACAACAATTCGTCAACAGAAATTATCGTCGGGTCGTCAGAGGGGGTATAGAGGGATTTTTCATTTTCAAAATTACCTCAAAATCAAATATGACTTTGCACGCATCATGGTGGGGTGCAAAGTATCCATGTCCATCTGAATAACAATAATTCGTCAATTTAAATCATTGTCGTGTCGTCAGTGGGGGTATAGAGGTATTTTTCATTTTCAAAATTACTTCAAAAATCAAAAATTACTTGGCACGCATCATAGTGGGGTGCCAAGTATCCATATATATCTAAATAACAATAATTCGTCAACAGTAATCATTGTCGGGTCGTTAGAGGGGGTATAGAGAGATTTTTCATTTTCAATATTTCTTCAAAAATCTAATATGACTTGGCACGCATCATGATGGGTAGCAGAATATCCATTTCCATCTGAATAACAATAATTCGTCAATAGAAATCATTGTCGGGTCGTCAGAGGGGGTATAGAGGGATTTTTCATTTTCAAAATTACTTCAAAAATCAAATATGACTTGGCACGTATCATGTTGGGTGCATAATATCCATTTTCATCTGAATAACAATAATTCGTCAACAGAAATTATTGTCGGGTCGTCAGAGGGGGTTAAAGGGAATTTTCATTTTCAAAATTACTTCTAAGTTCGAATATAACTTGGCACGCATCATAGTAGGGTGCAAAGTCTCCATTTCCATCTGAATAACAATAATTCGTCAACAGAAATCATTGTCGGGTCGTCAGAGGGGGTATAGAGGGATTTCTCATTATCAAAATGACTTCAAAAATCAAATATGACTTGGCACGCATCATAGTAGGGTGCAGAATATCAATTTCCATCTCAATAACAATAATTTGTCAACAGAAATCATTGTCGTGTCGTCAGAGGGGACATAGAGGGATTTTTCATTTTCAAAATTACCTCAAAATCAAATATGACTTGGCACGCATCATGGTGGGGTACGAAGTATTCATGTCCATCTGAACCACAATAATTCGTTAACAGAAATCATTGTCGTGTCGTCAGAGGGGTTAAAGAGGGATTTTTCATTTTCAAAATTACCTCAAAATCAAATATGACTTGGCACTCAACATGGTGGGGTGCAGAATATCCATGTCCATCTAAATAACAATAATTTGTCAACAGAAATCATTGTCGGGTCATTAGAGGGGACATAAAGGGATTTTTCATTTTCAAAATTACCTCAAAATCAAATATGATTTTGCACGCATCATGGTGGGGTGCAAAGTATTCATGTATATCTAACTAACAATAATTCGTTAACAGAAATCATTGTCGTGTCGTTAGAAGGGGTATAGAGGGATTTTTCTTTTTCAAAATTACTTCAAAAATCAAATATGACTTGGCACGCATCATGGGGGGGTGCAAAGTATCCATGTCCATCTGAATAACAATAATTCGTCAACATAAATCATTGTCGTGTCGTCAGAGGGGGTATAGAGGGATTTTTCATTTTAAAAATTACTTCAAATATCAAATATGACTTGGCACGTATCATGGTGGAGTGCATAATATCCATTTTCAACGAATAACAACAATTCGTCAACAGAAATTATTGTCGGGTCGTCAGAGGGGGTATAGAGGGATTTTTCATTTTCAAAATTACCTCAAAATCAAATATGACTTTGCACGCATCATGGTGGGGTGCAAAGTATTCATGTATATCTAACTAACAATAATTCGTTAACAGAAATCATTGTCGTGTCGTTAGAAGGGGTATAGAGGGATTTTTCTTTTTCAAAATTACTTCAAAAATCAAATATGACTTGGCACGCATCATGGGGGGGTGCAAAGTATCCATGTCCATCTGAATAACAATAATTCGTCAATTTAAATCATTGTCGTGTCGTCAGAGGGGGTATAGAGGTATTTTTCATTTTCAAAATTACTTCAAAAATCAAAAATTACTTGGCACGCATCATAGTGGGTTGCCAAGTATCCATATATATCTAAATAACAATAATTCGTCAACAGTAATCATTGTCGGGTCGTTAGAGGGGGTATAGAGAGATTTTTCATTTTCAATATTTCTTCAAAAATCTAATATTACTTGGCACGCATCATGTTGGGGTGCAGAATATTTATATCTAACTGAATAACAATAATTCTTTAACAGAAATTATTGTCGTGTCGTCAGAAGGGGTATAGAGGAATTTTTCATTTTAAAAATGACTTCAGAAATCTAATATGACTTGGCACGCATCATGTTGGGGTACAGAATATCCATTTCCATCTCAATAACAATAATTCGTCAACAGAAATCATTGTCGTGTCGTCAGAGGGGGTATAGAGGGATTTTTCATTTTCAAAATTACCTCAAAATCAAATATGACTTGGCACGCATCTTGGTGGGGTGCAGAATATCCATTTCCATCTGAATAACAATAATTCGTCAACAGAAATCATTGACGGGTCGTTAGAGGGGGTATAGAGGGATTTTCCATTTTCAAAATTTCTTTCAAAATCTAATATGACTTGGCACTTATCATGGTGGGGTGCAAAATATCTATGTCCATCTGAAAAACAATAATTCTTTAACAGAAATCATTGTCGAGTCGTCAGAGGGGGTATAGAGAGATTTTTCATTTTCAATATTTCTTCAAAAATCTAATATTACTTGGCACGCATCATGTTGGGGTGCAGAATATTTATATCTAACTGAATAACAATAATTCTTTAACAGAAATTATTGTCGTGTCGTCAGAAGGGGTATAGAGGAATTTTTAATTTTAAAAATGACTTCAGAAATCTAATATGACTTGGCACGCATCATGTTGGGGTACAGAATATCCATTTCCATCTCAATAACAATAATTCGTCAACAGAAATCATTGTCGTGTCGTCAGAGGGGGTATAGAGGGATTTTTCATTTTCAAAATTACCTCAAAATCAAATATGACTTGGCACGCATCTTGGTGGGGTGCAGAATATCCATTTCCATCTGAATAACAATAATTCGTCAACAGAAATCATTGACGGGTCGTTAGAGGGGGTATAGAGGGATTTTCCATTTTCAAAATTTCTTTCAAAATCTAATATGACTTGGCACTTATCATAGTAGGGTGCAAAATATTCATTTCCATCTGAATAACAATAATTTGTCAACAGAAATCATTGTCGGGTCATTAGAGGGGGTATAGAGGTATTTTTCATTTTCAATATTTCTTCAAAAATCTAATATGACTTGGCACGCATCATGATGGGTAGCAGAATATCCATTTCCATCTGAATAACAATAATTCGTCAATAGAAATCATTGTCGGGTCGTCAGAGGGGGTATAGAGGGATTTTTCAATTTCAAAATTACTTCAAAAATCAAATATGACTTGGCACGTATCATGTTGGGTGCATAATATCCATTTTCATCTGAATAACAATAATTCGTCAACAGAAATTATTGTCGGGTCGTCAGAGGGGGTATAGAGGGATTTTTCATTTTCAAAATTACCTCAAAATCAAATATGACTTTGCACGCATCATGGTGGGGTGCAAAGTATTCATGTTTATCTAACTAACAATGATTCGTTAACAGAAATCATTGTCGTGTCGTCAGAGGGGGTATAGAGGGATTTTTCATTTTCAAAATTACCTCAAAATCCAATATAACTTGGCACGCATCATGGTGGGGTGCAAAATATCCATTTCTATCTGAATAACAATAATTCGTCAGGAGAAATCATTGTCGGGTCGTCAAAAGGAGTATAGAGGAATATTTCATTTTTAAAATGACTTCAAAAATCATTTATGAGTTGGCACGTAAAATGGTGGGGTGCAAAGTATCCATGTTCATCTGAGTAACATTAATTCATCAACAGAAATCATTGTCGGAACGTCAGAGGGGGTATAGAGGGATTTTTCATTATCAAAATGACTTCAAAAATCAAATATGACTTGGCACGCATCATGGTGGGGTGCAGAATATCTATTTCCATCTGAATAACAATAATTCGTCAACAGAAATCATTGTCGGGTCATCAGAGGGGGTATAGAGGGATTTTTCATTATCAAAATGACTTCAAAAATCAAATATGACTTGGCACGCATCATGGTGGGGTACAGAATATCCATTTCCATCTCAATAACAATAATTTGTCAACAGAAATTATTGTCGGGTCGTCAGAGGGGGTACAGAGGGATTTTTCATTTTCAATATTTCTTCAAAAATCAAATATGACTTGGCACGTATCATGGTGGAGTGCATAATATCCATTTTCATATAAATTACAATAATTCGTCAACAGAAATCATTGACGGGTCGTTGGAGGGGGTATAGAGGGATTTTTCATGTTCAAATTTTCTTCAAAATTCTAATATGACTTGGCACTTATCATGGTGGGGTGCAAAGTATCCATGTCCATTTGAATAACAATAATTCTTCAATTTAAATCATTGTCGTGTCGTCAGAGGGGGTATAGAGGTATTTTTCATTTTCAAAATTACTTCAAAAATCTAATATGACTTGGCACGCATCATGGTGGGGTGCAAAGTATCCATGTCCTTCTGAATAACAATAATTCGTCAACAGAAATCATTGTCGGGTCGTTAAAGGGGGTATGGAGGGATTTTTCATTTTCAACATTTCTTCAAAAATCTAATATGACTTGGCACGCATCATGGTGGGGTGCAGAATATCCATTTCCATCTGAATAACAATAATTCGTCAACAGAAATCAATATCGGGTCGTCAGAGGGGGTATAGAGGGATTTTTCATTTTCAATATTACTTCAAAAATCTAATATGACTTGGCACGCATCATGGTGGGGTGCAAAGTATCCATGTCCATCTGAATAACAATAATTCGTCAACATAAATCATTGTCGTGTCGTCAGAGGGGGTATAGAGGGATTTCTCATTATCAAAATGACTTCAAAAATCAAATATGACTTGGCACGCATCATAGTAGAGTGCAGAATATATATTTCCATCTGAATAACAAGAATTCGTTAACAGAAATCATTGTCGGGTCGTTAGAGGGGGTATAGAGGGATTTTTCATTTTCAATATTTCTTCAAAAATCTAATATGACTTAGCACGCATCATGGTGGGGTGGAGTATATTTATTTCCATCTGAATAACAATAATTCATCGACGGAATTCATTGTCGGGTCGTTAGAGGGGGTATAGAGGGATTTCTCATTTTCAAAATTACCTCAAAATCAAATATGACTTGGCACGCAACATGGTGGGGTGCAGAATATTCATTTTCATCTGAATAACAATAATTCGTAAACAGAAATCATTGTCCGTCGTCAGAGGGGGTATAGAGGGATTTTTCATTTTCAAAATTACTTCAAAAATCTAATATGACTTGGCACGCATCATGGTGGGGTGCAAAGTATCCATGTCCATCTGAATAACAATAATTCGTCAACATAAATCATTGTCGTGTCGTCAGAGGGGGTATAGAAGGACTTTTCATTTTCAAAATTACCTCAAAATCAAATATGACTTGGCACGCAACATGGTGGGGTGCAGAATATTCATTTCCATCTGAATAACAATAATTCGTCAACAGAAATCATTGTCGGGTCGTTAGAGGGGGTATAGAGGGATTTTTCATTTTCAATATTTCTTCAAAAATCCAATTTGACTTGGCACGCATCATGGTGGGGTGCAGAATATCCATTTCCATCTGAATAACAATAATTCGTCAACAGAAATCAATATCGGGTCGTCAGAGGGGGTATAGAGGGATTTTTCATTTTCAATATTACTTCAAAAATCTAATATGACTTGGCACGCATCATGGTGGGGTGCAAAGTATCCATGTCCATCTGAATAACAATAATTCGTCAACATAAATCATTGTCGTGTCGTCAGAGGGGGTATAGAGGGATTTCTCATTATCAAAATGACTTCAAAAATCAAATATGACTTGGCACGCATCATAGTAGAGTGCAGAATATATATTTCCATCTGAATAGCAATCATTCGTCAACAGAATTCATTGTCGGGTCGTTAGAGGGGGTATAGAAGGATTTTTCATTTTCAATATTTCTTCAAAAATCCAATTTGACTTGGCACGCATCATGGTGGGGTGCAGAATATCCATTTCCATCTGAATAACAATAATTCGTCAACAGAAATCAATATCGGGTCGTCAGAGGGGGTATAGAGGGATTTTTCATTTTCAATATTACTTTAAAAATCTAATATGACTTGGCACGCATCATGGTGGGGTGCAAAGTATCCATGTCCATCTGAATAACAATAATTCGTCAACATAAATCATTGTCGTGTCGTCAGAGGGGGTATAGAGGTATTTTTCATTTTCAAAATTACTTCAAAAATCAAAAATTACTTGGCACGCATCATAGTGGGATGCAAAGTATCAATATATATCTAAATAACAATAATTCGTCAACAGTAATCATTGTCGGGTCGTTAGAGGGGGTATAGAGAGATTTTTCATTTTCAATATTTCTTCAAAAATCTAATATTACTTGGCACGCATCATGTTGGGGTGCAGAATATTTATATCTAACTGAATAACAATAATTCCTTAACAGAAATTATTGTCGTGTCGTCAGAGGGGGTATAGAGGGATTTTTCATTTTGAAAATTACTTCAAATATCAAATATGACTTGGCACGTATCATGGTGGAGTGCATAATATCCATTTTCAACGAATAACAACAATTCGTCAACAGAAATTATTGTCGGGTCGTCAGAGGGGGTTAAAGGGAATTTTCATTTTCAAAATTATTTCAAAGTTCGAATATAACTTGGCACGCATCATAGTAGGGTGCAAAATCTCCATTTCCATCTGAATAACAATAATTCGTCAACAGAAATCATTGTCGGGTCGTCAGAGGGGGTATAGAGGGATTTCTCTTTATCAAAATGAATTCAAAAATCAAATATGACTTCGCACGCATCATAGTAGGGTGCAGAATATTCATTTTCATTTCAATAACAAAAATTTGTCAACAGAAATCATTGTCGTTTCGTCAGAGGGGGTATAGAGGGATTTTTCATTTTCAAAATTACCTCAAAATCAAATATGACTTGGCACGCATCATGGTGGGGTGCAGAATATCCATTTCCATCTGAATAACAATACTTTGTCAACAGAAATCATTGACGTGTCGTTGGAGGTGGTATAGAGGGATTTTTCATTTTCAAAATTTCTTCAAAAATCCAATATAACTTGGCACGCATCATGGTGGGGTGCAGAATATTCATTTCCATCTCAATAACAATAATTCGTCTACTGAAATCATTGTCGGGTCGTTAGAAGGGGTATAGAGGGATTTCTCATTTTCAATATATCTTCAAAAATCTAGTATGACTTGGCACGCATCATGGTGGGGTGCAAAGTATCCATGTCTATCTGAATAACAATAATTCGTCAACAGAAATCACTGTCGGGTCGTCAGAGGGGGTATAGAGGGATTTCCCATTATCAAAATGACTTCAAAAATCAAATATGACTTGGCACGCATCATAGTAGGGTGCAGAATATCCATTTCCATCTCAATAACAATAATTTGTCATCAGAAATCATTGTCGGGTCGTCAGAGGGGGTATAGAGGGATTTTTCATTATCAAAATTACCTCAAAATCAAATATGACTTGGCACGCATCATGGTGGGGTGCAGAATATCCATGTCCATCTGAATAACAATAATTCGTCAATTTAAATCATTGTCGTGTCGTTAGAGGGGGTATAGAGGTATTTTTCATTTTCAAAATTACTTCAAAAATCTAATATGACTTGGCACGCATCATAGTGTTGTGCAAAGTATCCATATCTATCTGAATAACAATAATTCCTTAACAGAAATTATTGTCGTGTCGTCAGAGGGGGTATAGAGGGATTTTTCATTTTCAAAAAGACCTCAAAATCAAATATGACTTTGCACGCATCATGGTGGGGTGCAAAGTATTCATGTATATCTAACTAACAATAATTCATTAACAGAAATCATTGTCGTGTCGTTAGAAGGGGTATAGAGGGATTTTTCTTTTTCAAAATTACTTCAAAAATCAAATATGACTTGGCACGCATCATAGGGGGGTGCAAAGTATCCATGTCCATCTGAATAACAATAATTTGTCAACATAAATCATTGTCGTGTCGTCAGAGGGGGTATAGAGGGATTTTTCATTTTGAAAATTACTTCAAATATCAAATATGACTTGGCACGTATCATGGTGGAGTGCATAATATCCATTTTCAACGAATAACAACAATTCGTCAACAGAAATTATTGTCGGGTCGTCAGAGGGGGTATAGAGGGATTTTTCATTTTCAAAATTACCTCAAAATCAAATATGACTTTGCACGCATCATGGTGGGGTGCAAAGTATTCATGTATATCTAACTAACAATAATTCGTTAACAGAAATCATTGTCGTGTCGTTAGAAGGGGTATAGAGGGATTTTTCTTTTTCAAAATTACTTCAAAAATCTAATATGACTTGGCACGCATCATCGTGGTGTGCAAAGTATCCATATCCATCTGAATAACAATAATTCGTAAATTTAAATCATTGTCGTGTCGTCAGAGGGGGTATAGAGTTATTTTTCATTTTCAAAATTACTTCAAAAATCAAAAATTACTTGGCACGCATCATAGTGGGGTGCCAAGTATCCATATATATCTAAATAACAATAATTCGTCAACAGTAATCATTGTCGGGTCGTTAGAGGGGGTATAGAGAGATTTTTCATTTTCAATATTTCTTTAAAAATCTAATATTACTTGGCACGCATCATGTTGGGGTGCAGAATATTTATATCTAACTGAATAACAATAATTCCTTAACAGAAATTATTGTCGTGTCGTCAGAATGTGTATAGAGGAATTTTTCATTTTAAAAATGACTTCAAAAATCTAATATGACTTGGCACGCATCATGTTGGGGTACAGAATATCCATTTCCATCTCAATAACAATAATTCGTCAACAGAAATCATTGTCGTGTCGTCAGAGGGGGTATAGAGGGATTTCTCATTATCAAAATGACTTCAAAAATCAAATATGACTTGGCACGCATCATAGTAGGGTGCAAAATATCCATTTCCATCTCAATAACAATAATTTGTCATCAGAAATCATTGTCGGGTCGTCAGAAGGGGTATAGAGGGATTTTTCATTTTCAAAATTACCTCAAAATCAAATATGACTTGGCACGCATCATGGTGGGGTGCAGAATATCCATGTCCATCTGAATAACAATAATTCGTCAATTTAAATCATTGTCGTGTCGTCAGAGGGGGTATAGAGGTATTTTTCATTTTCAAACTTACTTCAAAAATCTAATATGACTTGGCAAGCATCATAGTGTTGTGCAAAGTATCCATATCTATCTGAATAACAATAATTCCTCAACAGAAATTATTGTCGTGTCGTCAGAGGGGGTATAGAGGGATTTTTCAATTTCAAAATTACCTCAAAATCAAATATGATTTTGCACGCATCATGGTGGGGTGCAAAGTATTCGTGTATATCTAACTAACAATAATTCGTTAACAGAAATCATTGTCGTGTCGTTAGAAGTGGTATAGAGTGATTTTTCTTTTTCAAAATTACTTCAAAAATCAAATATGACTTGGCACGCATCATGGGGGGGTGCAAAGTATCCATGTCCATCTGAATAACAATAATTCGTCAACATAAATCATTGTCGTGTCGTCAGAGGGGGTATAGAGGGATTTTTCATTTTGAAAATTACTTCAAATATCAAATATGACTTGGCACGTATCATGGTGGAGTGCATAATATCCATTTTCAACGAATAACAACAATTCGTCAACAGAAATTATTGTCGGGTCGTCAGAGGGGGTATAGAGGGATTTTTCATTTTCAAAATTACCTCAAAATCAAATATGACTTTGCACGCATCATGGTGGGGTGCAAAGTATTCATGTATATCTAACTAACAATAATTCGTTAACAGAAATCATTGTCGTGTCGTTAGAAGGGGTATAGAGGGATTTTTCTTTTTCAAAATTACTTCAAAAATCTAATATGACTTGGCACGCATCATCGTGGTGTGCAAAGTATCCATGTCCATCTGAATAACAATAATTCGTCAATTTAAATCATTGTCGTGTCGTCAGAGGGGGTATAGAGGTATTTTTCATTTTCAAAATTACTTCAAAAATCAAAAATTACTTGGCACGCATCATAGTGGGGTGCCAAGTATCCATATATATCTAAATAACAATAATTCGTCAACAGTAATCATTGTCGGGTCGTTAGAGGGGGTATAGAGAGATTTTTCATTTTCAATATTTCTTCAAAAATCTAATATTACTTGGCACGCATCATGTTGGGGTGCAGAATATTTATATCTAACTGAATAACAATAATTCCTTAACAGAAATTATTGTCGTGTCGTCAGAAGGGGTATAGAGGAATTTTTCCTTTTTAAAATGACTTCAAATATCTAATATGACTTGGCACGCATCTTGGTTGGGTGCAGAATATCCATTTCCATCTGAATAACAATAATTCGTCAACAGAAATCATTGACGGGTCGTTAGAGGGGGTATAGAGGGATTTTCCATTTTCAAAATTTCTTTCAAAATCTAATATGACTTGGCACTTATCATGGTGGGGTGCAAAATATCTATGTCCATCTGAAAAACAATAATTCTTTAACAGAAATCATTGTCGAGTCGTCAGAGGGGGTATAGAGGGATTTTTCATTTTCAAAATTACCTCAAAATCAAATATGACTTGGCACGCATCTTGGTGGGGTGCAGAATATCCATTTCCATCTGAATAACAATTATTCGTCAACAGAAATCATTGACGGGTCGTTAGAGGGGGTATAGAGGGATTTTCCATTTTCAAAATTTCTTTCAAAATCTAATATGACTTGGCACTTATCATGGTGGGGTGCAAAATATCTATGTCCATCTGAAAAACAATAATTCTTTAACAGAAATCATTGTCGAGTCGTCAGAGGGGGTGTAGAGGGATTTTTCATTATCAAAATGATTTCAAAAATCAAATATGACTTGACCCGCATCATAGTAGGGTGCAAAATATTCATTTCCATCTGAATAACAATAATTTGTCAACAGAAATCATTGTCGGGTCATTAGAGGGGAAATAGAGGTATTTTTCATTTTCAATATTTCTTCAAAAATCTAATATGACTTGGCACGCATCATGATGGGTAGCAGAATATCCATTTCCATCTGAATAACAATAATTCGTCAATAGAAATCATTGTCGGGTCGACAGAGGGGGTATAGAGGGATTTTTCAATTTCAAAATTACTTCAAAAATAAAATATGACTTGGCACGTATCATGTTGGGTGCATAATATCCATTTTCATCTGAATAACAATAATTCGTCAACAGAAATTATTGTCGGGTCGTCAGAGGGGGTATAGAGGGATTTTTCATTTTCAAAATTACCTCAAAATCAAATATGACTTTGCACGCATCATGGTGAGGTGCAAAGTATTCATGTTTATCTAACTAACAATGATTCGTTAACAGAAATCATTGTCGTGTCGTCAGAGGGGGTATAGAGGGATTTTTCATTTTCAAAATTACCTCAAAATCCAATATAACTTGGCACGCATCATGGTGGGGTGCAAAATATCCATTTCTATCTGAATAACAATAATTCGTCAGGAGAAATCATTGTCGGGTCGTCAAAAGGAGTATAGAGGAATATTTCATTTTTAAAATGACTTCAAAAATCATTTATGAGTTGGCACGTAAAATGGTGGGGTGCAAAGTATCCATGTTCATCTGAGTAACATTAATTCATCAACAGAAATCATTGTCGGAACGTCAGAGGGGGTATGGAGGGATTTTTCATTATCAAAATGACTTCAAAAATCAAATATGACTTGGCACGCATCATGGTGGGGTGCAGAATATCTATTTCCATCTGAATAACAATAATTCGTCAACAGAATCATTGTCGGGTCGTCAGAGGGGGTATAGAGGGATTTTTCATTATCAAAATGACTTCAAAAATCAAATATGACTTGGCACGCATCATGGTGGGGTACAGAATATCCATTTCCATCTCAATAACAATAATTTGTCAACAGAAATTATTGTCGGGTCGTCAGAGGGGGTACAGAGGGATTTTTCATTTTCAATATTTCTTCAAAAATCAAATATGACTTGGCACGTATCATGGTGGAGTGCATAATATCCATTTTCATCTAAATTACAATAATTCGTCAACAGAAATCATTGACGGGTCGTTGGAGGGGGTATAGAGGGATTTTTCATTTTCAAATTTTCTTCAAAATTCTAATATGACTTGGCACTTATCATGGTGGGGTGCAAAGTATCCATGTCCATTTGAATAACAATAATTCTTCAATTTAAATCATTGTCGTGTCGTCAGAGGGGGTATAGAGGTATTTTTCATTTTCAAAATTACTTCAAAAATCTAATATGACTTGGCACGCATCATGGTGGGGTGCAAAGTATCCATGTCCTTCTGAATAACAATAATTCGTCAACAGAAATCATTGTCGGGTCGTTAAAGGGGGTATGGAGGGATTTTTCATTTTCAATATTTCTTCAAAAATCTAATATGACTTGGCACGCATCATGGTGGGGTGCAGAATATCCATTTCCATCTGAATAACAATAATTCGTCAACAGAAATCAATATCGGGTCGTCAGAGGGGGTATAGAGGGATTTTTCATTTTCAATATTACTTCAAAAATCTAATATGACTTGGCACGCATCATGGTGGGGTGCAAAGTGTCCATGTCCATCTGAATAACAATAATTCGTCAACATAAATCATTGTCGTGTCGTCAGAGGGGGTATAGAGGGATTTCTCATTATCAAAATGACTTCAAAAATCAAATATGACTTGGCACGCATCATAGTAGAGTGCAGAATATATATTTCCATCTGAATAACAAGAATTCGTTAACAGAAATCATTGTCGGGTCGTTAGAGGGGGTATAGAGGGATTTTTCATTTTCAATATTTCTTCAAAAATCTAATATGACTTGGCACGCATCATGGTGGGGTGGAGTATATTTATTTCCATCTGAATAACAATAATTCATCGACGGAATTCATTGTCGGGTCGTTAGAGGGGGTATAGAGGGATTTCTCATTTTCAAAATTACCTCAAAATCAAATATGACTTGGCACGCAACATGGTGGGGTGCAGAATATTCATTTTCATCTGAATAACAATAATTCGTAAACAGAAATCATTGTCCGTCGTCAGAGGGGGTATAGAGGGATTTTTCATTTTCAAAATTACTTCAAAAATCTAATATGACTTGGCACGCATCATGGTGGGGTGCAAAGTATCCATGTCCATCTGAATAACAATAATTCGTCAACATAAATCATTGTCGTGTCGTCAGAGGGGGTATAGAAGGACTTTTCATTTTCAAAATTACCTCAAAATCAAATATGACTTGGCACGCAACATGGTGGGGTGCAGAATATTCATTTCCATCTGAATAACAATAATTCGTCAACAGAAATCATTGTCGGGTCGTTAGAGGGGGTATAGAGGGATATTTCATTTTCAATATTTCTTCAAAAATCCAATTTGACTTGGCACGCATCATGGTGGGGTGCAGAATATCCATTTCCATCTGAATAACAATAATTCGTCAACAGAAATCAATATCGGGTCGTCAGAGGGGGTATAGAGGGATTTTTCATTTTCAATATTACTTCAAAAATCTAATATGACTTGGCACGCATCATGGTGGGGTGCAAAGTATCCATGTCCATCTGAATAACAATAATTCGTCAACATAAATCATTGTCGTGTCGTCAGAGGGGGTATAGAGGGATTTCTCATTATCAAAATGACTTCAAAAATCAAATATGACTTGGCACGCATCATAGTAGAGTGCAGAATATATATTTCCATCTGAATAGCAATCATTCGTCAACAGAATTCATTGTCGGGTCGTTAGAGGGGGTATAGAAGGATTTTTCATTTTCAATATTTCTTCAAAAATCCAATTTGACTTGGCACGCATCATGGTGGGGTGCAGAATATCCATTTCCATCTGAATAACAATAATTCGTCAACAGAAATCAATATCGGGTCGTCAGAGGGGGTATAGAGGGATTTTTCATTTTCAATATCACTTCAAAAATCTAATATGACTTGGCACGCATCATGGTGGGGTGCAAAGTATCCATGTCCATCTGAATAACAATAATTCGTCAACATAAATCATTGTCGTGTCGTCAGAGGGGGTATAGAGGGATTTCTCATTATCAAAATGACTTCAAAAATCAAATATGACTTGGCACGCATCATAGTAGAGTGCAGAATATATATTTCCATCTGAATAACAAGAATTCGTTAACAGAAATCATTGTCGGGTCGTTAGAGGGGGTATAGAGGGATTTTTCATTTTCAATATTTCTTCAAAAATCCAATTTGACTTGGCACGCATCATGGTGGGGTGCAGAATATCCATTTCCATCTGAATAACAATAATTCGTCAACAGAAATCAATATCGGGTCGTCAGAGGGGGTATAGAGGGATTTTTCATTTTCAATATTACTTCAAAAATCTAATATGACTTGGCACGCATCATGGTGGGGTGCAAAGTATCCATGTCCATCTGAATAACAATAATTCGTCAACATAAATCATTGTCGTGTCGTCAGAGGGGGTATAGAGGGATTTCTCATTATCAAAATGACTTCAAAAATCATATATGACTTGGCACGCATCATAGTAGAGTGCAGAATATATATTTCCATCTGAATAGCAATCATTCGTCAACAGAATTCATTGTCGGGTCGTTAGAGGGGGTATAGAGGGATTTTTCATTTTCAATATTTCTTCAAAAATCTAATATGACTTGGCACGCATCATGGTGGGGTGGAGTATATTTATTTCCATCTGAATAACAATAATTTATCGACGGAATTCATTGTCGGGTCGTTAGAGGGGGTATAGAGGGATTTCTCATTTTCAAAATTACCTCAAAATCAAATATGACTTGGCACGCAACATGGTGGGGTGCAGAATATTCATTTTCTTCTGAATAACAATAATTCGTAAACAGAAATCATTGTCCGTCGTCAGAGGGGGTATAGAGGGATTTTTCATTTTCAAAATTACTTCAAAAATCTAATATGACTTGGCACGCATCATGGTGGGGTGCAAAGTATCCATGTCCATCTGAATAACAATAATTCGTCAACATAAATCATTGTCGTGTCGTCAGAGGGGGTATAGAAGGACTTTTCATTTTCAAAATTACCTCAAAATCAAATATGACTTGGCACGCATCATAGTATGGTGCAGAATATCCATTTCCATCTGAATAACAGGAATTCGTCAACATAAATCAATGTCGGGTCGTTAGAGGGGGTATAGAGGGATTTTTCATTTTCAATATTTCTTCAAAAATCCAATTTGACTTGGACGCATCATGGTGGGGTGCAAAGTATCAATGTCCATCTGAATAACAATAATTCTTCAATTTAAATCATTTTCGTGTCGTCAGAGGGGGTATAGAGGTATTTTTCATTTTCAAAATTACTTCAAAAATTTAATATGACTTGGCACGCATCATACTGGGGTGCAAAGTATACATATATATAAATAACAATAATTCGTCAACAGAAATCATTGTCGGGTCGTTAGAGGGGTATAGAGGGATTTTTCATTATCAAAATGACTTCAAAAATCAAATATGACTTGGCACGCATCATGGAGGGGTACAGAATATCCATTTTCATCTCAATAACAATAATTTGTCAACAGAAATCATTGTCGGGTCGTCAGAGGGGGTATAGAGGGTTTTTTCATTTTCAAAATGACTTCAAAAATCTAATATGACTTGGCACGCATCATGGTGAGGTGCAGAATATACATTTCCATCTGAATAACAATAATTTATCAACAGAAATCATAGTCTAGTCGTTAGAGGGGGAATAGAGGGATTTTTCATTTTCAATATATCTTCAAAAATCTAATATGACTTGGCACGAATCATGGTGGGGTGCAGAATATCCATATCTATCTGAATAACAATAATTCCTTAACAGAAATTATTGTTGTGTCGTCAGAGAGGGTATAGAGTGATTTTTCATTTTCAAAATTACCTCAAAATCAAATATGACTTGGCACGCATCATGGTGGGGTGCAGAATATTCATTTCCATCTGAATAACAATCATTCGTCAACAAAATTCATTGTCGGGTCGTTAGAGGGGGTATAGAGGGACTTTTCATTTTCAATATTTCTTCAAAAATCTAATATTACTTGGCACGCATCATGGCGGGGTGCAAAGTATCCATGTCTATCTGAATAACAATAATTCGTCAACATAAATCATAGTCGTGTCGTCAGAGGGGGTATAGAGGGATTTTTCATTTTCAAAATTACTTCAAAAATCAAATATGACTTGGCACGTATCATGGTGGAGTGCATAATATCCATTTTCATCTGAATAACAATAATTCGTCAACAGAAATCATTGTTGGGTCGTTAGAGGGGGTATAGAGGGATTTTTCATTTTCAATATTTCTTCAAAAATCCAATTTGACTTGGACGCATCATGGTGGGGTGCAAAGTATCCATGTCCATCTGAATAACAATAATTCTTCAATTTAAATCATTTTCGTGTCGTCAGAGGGGGTATAGAGGTAATTTTCATTTTCAAAATTACTTCAAAAATTTAATATGACTTGGCACGCATCATACTGGGGTGCAAAGTATACGTATATATAAATAACAATAATTCGTCAACAGAAATCATTGTCGGGTCGTTAGAGGGGGTATAGAGGGATTTTTCATTATCAAAATGACTTCAAAAATCAAATATGACTTGGCACGCATCATGGAGGGGTGCAGAATATCCATTTTCATCTCAATAACAATAATTTGTCAACAGAAATCATTGTCGGGTCGTCAGAGGGGGTATAGAGGGATTTTTCATTTTCAAAATGACTTCAAAAATCTAATATGACTTGGCACGCATCATGATGGGGTGCAGAATATCCATTTCCATCTGAATAACAATAATATATCAACAGAAATCATTGTCTAGTCGTTAGAGGGGGAATAGAGGGATTTTTCATTTTCAATATATCTTCAAAAATCTAATATGACTTGGCACGCATCATGGTGGGGTGCAGAATATCCATATCTATCTGAATAACAATAATTCCTTAACAGAAATTATTGTTGTGTCGTCAGAGAGGGTATAGAGGGAGTTTTCATTTTCGAAATTACCTCAAAATCAAATATGACTTGGCACGCAACATGGTGGGGTGCAGAATATTCATTTCCATCTGAATAACAATCATTCGTCAACAGAATTCATTGTCGGGTCGTTAGAGGGGGTATAGAGAGATTTTTCATTTTCAATATTTCTTCAAGAATCTAATATTACTTGGCACGCATCAAGGTGGGGTGCAAAGTATCCATGTCCATCTGAATAACAATAATTCTTCAACATAAATCATTGTCGTGACGTCAGAGGGGGTATAGAGGGATTTTTCAATTTTCAAAATTACTTCAAAAATCAAATATGACTTGGCACGTATCATGGTGGAGTGCATAATATCCATTTTCATCTGAATATCAATAATTCGTCAACAGAAATTATTGTCGGGTCGTCAGAGGGGGTTAAAGGGAATTTTCATTTTCAAAATTACTTCAAAGTTCGAATATAACTCGGCACGCATCATAGTAGGGTGCAAAATCTCCATTTCCATCTGAATAACAATAATTCGTCAAGAGAAATCATTGTCGGGTCGTCAGAGGGGGTATAGAGGGATTTTTCATTATCAAAATGACTTCAAGAATCAAATATGACTTGGCACTTATCATGGTGGGGTACAGAATATCCATTTCCATCTCAATAACAATAATTTGTCAACATAAAACATTGTCGGGTCGTCAGAGGGGGTACAGAGGGATTTTTCATTTTCAATATTTCTTCAAAAATCAAATATGACTTGGCACGTAACATGGTGGAGTGCATAATATCCATTTTCATCTAAATTACAATAATTCGTCAACAGAAATCATTGACGGGTCGTTGGAGGGGGTATAGAGGGATTTTTCATTTTCAAATTTTCTTCAAAAATCTAATATGACTTGGCACTTATCATGGTGGGGTGCAAAGTATCCATGTCCATTTGAATAACAAAAATTCTTCAATTTAAATCATAGTCGTGTCGTCAGAGGGGGTATAGAGGTATTTTTCATTTTCAAAATTACTTCAAAAATCTAATATGACTTGGCACGCATCATGGTGGGGTGCAAAGTATCCATGTCCTTCTGAATAACAATAATTCGTCAACAGAAATCATTGTCGGGTCGTTAAAGGGGGTATAGAGGGATTTTTCATTTTCAATATTTCTTCAAAAATCTAATATGACTTGGCACGCATCATGGTGGGGTGCAGAATATCCATTTCCATCTGAATAACAATAATTCGTCAACAGAAATCAATGTCGGGTCGTCAGAGGAGGTATAGATGGATTTTTCATTTTCAAAATTACTTCAAAAATCTAATATGACTTGACACGCATCATGATGGGGTGCAAAGTATCCATGTCCATCTGAATAACAATAATTCGTCAACATAAATCATTGTCGTGTCGTCAGAGGGGGTATAGAGGGATTTTTCATTTTCAAAATTACTTCAAAAATCAAATATGACTTGGCACGTATCATGGTGGAGTGCATAATATCCACTTTCATCTAAATAACAATAATTCGTCTACAGAAATTATTGTCGGGTCGTCAGAGGGGGTATAGAGGGATTTTTCTTTATCAAACTGACTTCAAAAATCAAATATGACTTATCACGCATCATGGTGGGGTACAGAATATCCATTTCCATCTCAATAACAATAATTTGTCAACAGAAATCATTGTCGGGTCGTCAGAGGGGGTATAGAGGGATTTTTCATTTTCAAAATGACTTCAAAAATCAAATATGACTTGGCACGCATCATGGTGGGGTGCAGAATATCTATTTCCATCTGAATAACAATAATTCGTCAACAGAAATCATTGTCGGGTCGTCAGAGGGGGTATAGAGGGATTTTTCATTATCAAAATGACTTCAAAAATCAAATATGACTTGGCACGCATCATGGTGGGGTACAGAATATCCATTTCCATCTCAATAACAATAATTTGTCAACAGAAATCATTGTCGGGTCGTCAGAGCGGGTATAGAGGGATTTTTCGTTTTCAAAATGACTTCAAAAATCAAATATGACTTGGCACGCATCATGGTGGCGTGGAAAGTATCCATGTCAATCTGAATAACAATAATTCGTCAACAGAAATCATTGTCGGGTCGTCAGAGGGGGTATAGAGGGATTTCTCATTATAAAAATGACTTCAAAAATCGAATATGACTTGGCACGCATCATAGTAGGGTGCAGAATATCCATTTCCATCTGAATAACAAGAATTCGTCAACAGAAATCAATGTCATGTCGTTAGAGGGGGTATAGAGGAATTTTTCATTTTCAAAATTATCTCAAAATCAAATGTGACTTAGCACGCATCATGGTGGGGTACAGAATATCCATTTCCATCTTAATAACAATAATTTGTAAACAGAAATCATTGTCGGGTCCTCAGAGGGGGTATAGAGGGATTTTTCATTTTCAAAATTACCTCAAAATCAAATATGACTTGGCACGCATCATGGTGGGGTGCAGAATATCCATTTCCATCTGAAAAACAGAAATTTGTCAACAGAAATCTATGTCGGGTCGTTAGAGGGGGTATAGAGGGATTTTTCATTTTCAATATTTCTTCAAAAATCTAATATGACTTGGCACGCATCATGGTGGGATGCAGAATATCCATTTCCATCTCAATAACAATAATTTGTCAACAGAAATCATTGTCGGGTCGTCAGAGGGGGTATGGAGGGATTTTTCATTTTCAAAATTACTTTAAAAATCTAATATGACTTGGCACGCATCATGGTGGGGTGCAATGTATCCATGTCCATCTGAATAACAATAATTCGTCAATTTAAATCATTGTCGTGTCGTCAGAGGGGGTATAGAGGTAATTTTCATTTTCAAATTTACTTCAAAAATCAAAAAGGAGTTGGCACGCATCATATTGGGGTGCAGAATATCCATATCTATCTGAATAACAATAATTCCTTAACAGAAATTATTGTCGTGTCGTCAGAGGGGGTATAGAGAGATTTTTCATTTTCAAAATTACTTCAAAATCAAATATGACTTTGCACGCATCATGGTGGGGTGCAAAGTATTCATGTTTATCTAACTAACAATGATTCGTTAACAGAAATCATTGTCGTGTCGTCAGAGGGGGTATAGAGGGATTTTTCATTTTCAAAATCACCTCAAAATCCAATATAACTTGGCACGCATCATGGTGGGGTGCAAAATATCCATTTCTATCTGAATAACAATAATTCGTCAGGAGAAATCATTGTCGGGTCGTCAGAAGGAGTATAGAGGGATATTTCATTTTTAAAATGACTTCCAAAAACATTTATGAGTTGGCACGTAACATGGTGGGGTGCAAAGTATCCATGTTCATCTGAGTAACATTAATTCATCAACAGAAATCATTGTCGGAACGTCAGAGGGGGTATAGAGGGATTTTTCATTATCAAAATGACTTCAAAAATCAAATATGACTTGGCACGCATCATGGTGGGGTGCAGAATATCTATTTCCATCTGAATAACAATAATTCGTCAACAGAAATCATTGTCGGGTCGTCAGAGGGGGTATAGAGGGATTTTTCATTATCAAAATGACTTCAAAAATGAAATATGACTTGGCACGCGTCATGGTGGGGTACAGAATATCCATTTCCATCTCAATAACAATAATTTGTCAACAGAAATCATTGTCGGGTCGTCAGAGGGGGTACAGAGGGATTTTTCATTTTCATTATTTCTTCAAAAATCAAATATGACTTGGCACGTATCATGGTGGAGTGCATAATATCCATTTTCATCTAAATTACAATAATTCGTCAACAGAAATCATTGACGGGTCGTTGGAGGGGGTATAGAGGGATTTTTCATTTTCAAATTTTCTTCAAAAATCTAATATGACTTGGCACTTATCATGGTGGGGTGCAAAGTATCCATGTCCATTTGAATAACAATAATTCTTCAATTTAAATCATTGTCGTGTCGTCAGAGGGGGTATAGAGGTATTTTTCATTTTCAAAATTACTTCAAAAGTCTAATATGACTTGGCACGCATCATGGTGGGGTGCAAAGTATCCATGTCCTTCTGAACAACAATAATTTGTCAACAGAAATCATTTTCGGGTCGTTAAAGGGGGTATAGAGGGATTTTTCATTTTCAATATTTCTTCAAAAATCTAATATGACTTGGCACGCATCATGGTGGGGTGCAGAATATTCATTTCCATCTGAATAACAATAATTCGTCAACAGAAATCAATGTCGGGTCGTCAGAGGGGGTATAGAGGGATTTTTCATTTTCAAAATTACTTCAAAAATCTAATATGACTTGACACGCATCATGATGAGGTGCAAAGTATCCATGTCCATCTGAATAACAATAATTCGTCAACATAAATCATTGTCGTGTCGTCAGAGGGGGTATAGAGGGATTTTTCATTTTCAAAATTACTTCAAAAATCAAATATGACTTGGCACGTATCGTGGTGGAGTGCATAATATCCACTTTCATCTAAATAACAATAATTCGTCTACAGAAATTATTGTTGGGTCGTCAGAGGGGGTATAGAGGGATTTTTCATTATCAAACTGACTTCAAAAATCAAATATGACTTGGCACGCATCATGGTGGGGTGCAGAATATCTATTTCCATCTGAATAACAATAATTCGTCAACAGAAATCATTGTCGGGTCGTCAGAGGGGGTATAGAGGGATTTTTCATTATCAAAATGACTTCAAAAATCATATATGACTTGGCACGCATCATGGTGGGGTGCAGAATATCTATTTCCATCTGAATAACAATAATTCGTCAACAGAAATCATTGTCGGGTCGTCAGAGGGGGTATAGAGGGATTTTTCATTATCAAAATGACTTCAAAAATCAAATATGACTTGGCACGCATCATGGTGGGGTACAGAATATCCATTTCCATCTCAATAACAATAATTTGTCAACAGAAATCATTGTCGGGTCGTCAGAGCGGGTATAGAGGGATTTTTCATTTTCAAAATGACTTCAAAAATCAAATATGTCTTGGCACGCATCATGGTGGCGTGGAAAGTATCCATGTCAATCTGAATAACAATAATTCGTCAACAGAAATCATTGTCGGGTCGTCAGAGGGGGTATAGAGGGATTTTTCATTATAAAAATGACTTCAAAAATCGAATATGACTTGGCACGCATCATAGTAGGGTGCAGAATATCCATTTCCATCTGAATAACAAGAATTCGTCAACAGAAATCAATGTCGGGTCGTTAGAGGGGGTATAGAGGAATTTTTCATTTTCAAAATTATCTCAAAATCAAATATGACTTAGCACGCATCATGGTGGGGTACAGAATATCCATTTCCATCTTAAAAACAATAATTTGTAAACAGAAATCATTGTCGGGTCCTCAGAGGGGGTATAGAGGGATTTCTCATTTTCAAAATTACCTCAAAATCAAATATGACTTGGCACGCATCATGGTGGGGTGCAGAATATCCATTTCCATCTGAATAACAGGAATTCGTCAACAGAAATCTATGTCGGGTCGTTAGAGGGGGTATAGAGGGATTTTTCATTTTCAATATTTCTTCAAAAATCTAATATGACTTGGCACGCATCATGGTGGGATGCAGAATATCCATTTCCATCTCAATAACAATAATTTGTCAACAGAAATCATTGTCGGGTCGTCAGAGGGGGTATGGAGGGATTTTTCATTTTCAAAATTACTTTAAAAATCTAATATGACTTGGCACGCATCATGGTGGGGTGCAATGTATCCATGTCCATCTGAATAACAATAATTCGTCAATTTAAATCATGGTCGTGTTGTCAGAGGGGGTATAGAGGTAATTTTCATTTTCAAAATTACTTCAAAAATCAGAAAGGAGTTGGCACGCATCATATTGGGGTGCAGAATATCCATATCTATCTGAATAACAATAATTCCTTAACAGAAATTATTGTCGTGTCGTCAGAGGGGGTATAGAGGGATTTTTCATTTTCAAAATTACCTCAAAATCAAATATGACTTTGCACGCATCATGGTGGGGTGCAAAGTATTCATGTTTATCTAACTAACAATGATTCGTTAACAGAAATTATTGTCGTGTCGTCAGAGGGAGTATAGAGGGATTTTTCATTTTCAAAATTACCTCAAAATCCAATATAACTTGGCACGCATCATGGTGGGGTGCAAAATATCCATTTCTATCTGAATAACAATAATTCGTCAGGAGAAATCATTGTCGGGTCGTCAGAAGGAGTAAAGAGGGATATTTCTTTTTTAAAATGACTTCAAAAATCATTTATGAGTTGGCACGTAACATGGTGGGGTGCAAAGTATCCATGTTCATCTGAGTAATATTAATTCATAAACAGAAATCATTGTCGGAACGTCAGAGGGGGTATAGAGGGATTTTTCATTATCAAAATGACTTCAAAAATCAAATATCACTTGGCACGCATCATGGTGGGGTACAGAATATCCATTTCCATCTCAATAACAATAATTTTTCAACAGAAATCATTGTCGGGTCGTCAGAGGGGGTATAGAGGGATTTTTCATTTTCAACATTACCTCAAAATCAAATATGACTTGGCTCGCATCATAGGGGGGAGCAGAATATCCATTTCCATCTAAATAACAATAATTCGTCAACAGAAATCATTGTCGTGTCGTCAGAGGGGGTATAGAGGGATTTTTCATTTTCAAAATTACTTCAAAACTCATATATGATTTGGCACGCATCATGGAGGGGTGCAGAATATCCATTTCTATCTAAATAACAATAATTCTTTAACAGAAATCATTGTCGTGTCGTCAGAGGGGGTATAGAGGGATTTTTCATTTTCAAAATTACTTCAAATATGACTTGGCACGTATCATGGTGGAGTGCATAATATCCATTTTCATCTAAATAACAATAATTCGTCAACAGAAATTATTGTCGGGTCGTCAGAGGGGGTTAAAGGGAATTTTCATTTTCAAAACTACTTCAGAAATCAAATATGAGTTGGCACGCATCATGGTAGGGTGCAGACTCTTCATTTATATCTGAATAACAATTATTCGTCAACAGAAATCATTATCGGGTCGTCAGATGGGGTATAGAGGGATTTTTCATTTTCAAATTGACTTCAAAAATCTAATATGACTTGGCACGCATCATGGTGGGGTGCAGAATATCTCTTTCCATCTGAATAACAATAATTTATCAACAGAAATCATTGTCGGGTCGTCAGATGGGGAATAGAGGGATTTTTCATTTTCAATATATCTTCAAAAGTCTAATATGACTTGGCACGCATCATGGTGGGGTGCAGAATATCCATATCTATCTGAATAACAATAATTCCTTAACAGAAAATATTATTGTGTCGTCAGAGGGGGTATAGAGGGATTTTTCATTTTCAAAATTACCTCAAAATCAAATATGACTTGGCACGCAACATGGTGGGGTGCAGAATATTGATTTCCATCTGAATAACAATAATTCGTCAACAGAAATCATTGTCGGGTCGTTAGAGGGGGTGTACAGGGATTTTTCATTTTCAATATTTCTTCTAAAAATCTAATATTACTTGGCACGCATCATGGTGGGGTGCAGAATATCCATTTCCATCTGAATAACAATAATTCGTCAACAGAAATCATTGTCGGTTCGTCAGAGGGGGTATAGAAGGATTTTTCATTATCAAATTGACTTCAAAAATCAAATATGACTTTGCACGCATCATGGTAGGGTACAGAATATCCATTTCCATCTGAATAACAATAATTCGTCAACAGAAATCAATATCGGGTCGTCAGAGGGGGTATAGAGGGATATTTCATTTTCAATATATCTTCAAAAATCTAATTTGACTTGGCACGCATCATGGTGGGTGCAAAGTATCCATGTCTATCTGAATAACAATAATTCGTCAACAGAAATCATTGTCGGGTCGTCAGAGGGGGTATAGAGGGATTTTTCATTTTCAAAATTACTTCAAAAATCTAATATGACTTGGCACTTATCATGGTGGGATGCGAAATATCTATGTCCATCTGAAAAACAATAATTTTTTAACAGAAATCATTGTCGAGTCGTTAGAGGGGGTATAGAGGGATTTTTCATTATCAAAATGATTTCAAAAATCAAATATGACTTGACCCGCATCATAGTAGGGTGCAAATTATTCATTTCCATCTGAATAACAATAATTTGTCAACAGAAATCATTGTCGGGTCATTAGAGGGGGTATAGAGGTATTTTTCATTTTCAATATTTCTTCAAAAATCTAATATGACTTGGCACGCATCATGATGGGTAGCAGAATATCCATTTCCATCTGAATAACATTAATTCGTCAATAGAAATCATTGTCGGGTCGTCAGAGGGGGTTAAAGGGAATTTTCATTTTCAAAATTACTTCAAAGTTCGAATATAACTTGGCACGCATCATAGTAGGGTGCAAAGTCTCCATTTCCATCTGAATAACAATAATTCGTCAACAGAAATCATTTTCGGGTCGTCAGAGGGGGTATAGAGGGATTTCTCGTTATCAAAATGACTTCAAAAATCAAATATGACTTGGCACGTATCATAGTAGGGTGCAGAATATCAATTTCCATCTCAATAACCATAATTTGTCAACAGAAATCATTGTCGTGTCGTCAGAGGGGACATAGAGGGATTTTTCATTTTCAAAATTACCTCAAAATCAAATATGACTTGGCACGCATCATGGTGGGGTGCAGAATATCCATTTCCATCTGAATAACAATACTTTGTCAACAGAAATCATTGACGTGTCGTTGGAGGTGGTATAGAGGGATTTTTCATTTTCAAAATTTCTTCAAAAATCTAATATGACTTGGCACGCATCATGGTGGGGTGCAGAATATCTATTTTCATCTGAATGACAATAATTCGTCAACAGAAATCATTGACGGGTCGTTAGAGGGGGTATAGAGGGATTCTTCATTATCAAAATTTCTTCAAATATCTAATATGACTTGGCACTTATCATGGTGGGGTGCGAAATATCTATGTCTATCTGAATAACAATAATCCGTTAACATAAATCATTGTCGGGTCGTCAGAGGGGGTATAGAGGGATTTTTCATTATCAAAATGATATCAAAAATCAAATATGACTTGGCACACATCATGGCGGTGTGCAGAAAGTCCATTTCTAACTGATTAACATTAATTCGTCAACATAAATCATTGTCGTGTCGTTAGAGGGGGTATGGAGGGATTTTTCATTTTCAAAATTACTTCAAAAATCTAATATGACTTGGCACGCATCATCGTGGTGTGCAAAGTATCCATGTCCATCTGAATAACAATAATTCGTCATTTTAAATCATTGTCGTGTCGTCAGAGGGGGTTTAGAGGTATTTTTCATTTTCAAAATTACTTCAAAAATCAAAAATTACTTATCACGCATCATAGTGGGGTGCAAAGTATCCATATATATCTAAACAACAATAATTCGTCAACAGTAATCATTGTCGGGTCGTTAGAGGGGGTATAGAGAGATTTTTCATTTTCAATATTTCTTCAAAAATCTAATATTACTTGGCACGCATCATGTTGGGGTGCAGAATATTTATATCTAACTGAATAACAATAATTCCTTAACAGAAATTATTGTCGTGTCGTCAGAGGGGGTATAGAGGGATTTTTCATTTTGAAAATTACTTCAAATATCTAATATTACTTGGCACGTATCATAGTGGAGTGCATAATATCCATTTTCAACGAATAACAACAATTCGTCAACAGAAATTATTGTCGGGTCGTCAGAGGGGGTTAAAGGGAATTTTCATTTTCAAAATTACTTCAAAGTTCGAATATAACTTGACACGCATCATAGTAGGGTGCAAAATCTCCATTTCCATCTGAATAACAATAATCCGTCAACAGAAATCATTGTCGGGTCGTCAGAGGGGGTATAGAGGGATTTCTCATTATCAAAATGAATTCAAAAATCAAATATGACTTGGCACGCATCATAGTAGGGTGCAGAATATTCATTTTCATTTCAATAACAATAATTTGTCAACAGAAATCATTGTCGTGTCGTCAGAGGGGGTATAGAGGGGTTTTTCATTCTCAAAATTACCTCAAAATCAAATATGACTTGGCACGCATCATGGTGGGGTGCAGAATATCCATTTCCATCTGAATAACAATACTTTGTCAATAGAAATCATTGACGTGTCGTTGGAGGTGGTATAGAGGGATTTCTCATTATCAAAATGACTTCAAAAATCAAATATGACTTGGCACGCATCATAGTACGGTGCAGAATATCCATTTCCATCTCAATAACAATAATTTGTCATCAGAAATCATTGTCGGGTCGTCAGAGGGGGTATAGAGGGATTTTTCATTTTCAAAATTACCTCAAAATCAAATATGACTTGGCACGCATCATGGTGGGGTGTGGAATATCCATTTCCATCTGAATAACAATAATTCGTCAATTTGAGTCATTGTCGTGTCGTCAGAGGGGGTATAGAGGTATTTTTCATTTTCAAAATTACTTCAAAAATCTAATATGACTTGGCACGCATCATAGTGGGGTGCAAAGTATCCATATCTATCTGAATAACAATAATTCCTCAACAGAAATTATTGTCGTGTCGTCAGAGGGGGTATAGAGGGATTTTTCATTTTCAAAATTACCTCAAAATCAAATATGACTTTGCACGCATCATGGTGGGGTGAAAAGTATTCATGTATATCTAACTAACAATAATTCGTTAACAGAAATCATTGTCGTATCGTTAGAAGGGGTATAGAGGGATTTTTCTTTTTCAAAATTACTTCAAAAATCAAATATGACTTGGCACGCATCATGGGGGGGTGCAAAGTATCCATGTCCATCTGAATAACAATAATTCGTCAACATAAATCATTGTCGTGTCGTCAGAGGGGGTATAGAGGGATTTTTCATTTTAAAAATTACTTCAAATATCAAATATGACTTGGCACGTATCATGGTGGAGTGCATAATATCCATTTTCAACGAATAACAACAATTCGTCAACAGAAATTATTGTCGGGTCGTCAGAGGGGGTATAGAGGGATTTTTCATTTTCAAAATTACCTCAAAATCAAATATGACTTTGCACGCATCATGGAGGGGTGCAAAGTATTCATGTATATCTAACTAACAATAATTCGTTAACAGAAATCATTGACGTGTCGTTAGAAGGGGTATAGAGGGATTTTTCTTTTTCAAAATTACTTCAAAAATCTAATATGACTTGGCACGCATCATCGTGGTGTGCAAAGTATCCATGTCCATCTGAATAACAATAATTCGTCAATTTAAATCATTGTCGTGTCGTCAGAGGGGGTATAGAGGTATTTTTCATTTTCAAAATTACTTCAAAAATCAAAAATTACTTGGCACGCATCATAGTTGGGTGCCAAGTATCCATATATATCTAAATAACAATAATTCGTCAACAGTAATCATTGTCGGGTCGTTAGAGGGGGTATAGAGAGATTTTTCATTTTCAATATTTCTTCAAAAATCTAATATTACTTGGCACGCATCATGTTGGGGTGCAGAATATTTATATCTAACTGAATAACAATAATTCTTTAACAGAAATTATTGTCGTGTCGTCAGAAGGGGTATAGAGGAATTTTTCATTTTCAAAATTACCTCAAAATCAAATATGACTTGGCACGCATCATGGTGGGGTGCAGAATATCCATTTCCATCTGAATAACAATAATTCGTCAACAGAAATCATTGACGGGTCGTTAGAGGTGGTATAGAGGGATTTTCCATTTTCAAAATTTCTTTCAAAATCTAATATGACTTGGCACTTATCATGGTGGGGTGCGAAATATCTATGTCCATCTGAAAAACAATAACTCTTTAACAGAAATCATTGTCGAGTCGTCAGAGGGGGTATAGAGGGATTTTTCATTATCAAAATGATTTCAAAAATCAAATATGACTTGACCCGCATCATAGTAGGGTGCAAAATATTCATTTCCATCTGAATAACAATAATTTGTCAACAGAAATCATTGTCGGGTCATTAGAGGGGGTATAGAGGTATTTTTCATTTTCAATATTTCTTCAAAAATCTAATATGACTTAACACGCATCATGATGGGTAGCAGAATATCCATTTCCATCTGAATAACAATAATTCGTCAATAGAAATCATTGTCGGGTCGTCAGAGGGGGTATAGAGGGATTTTTCAATTTCAAAATTACTTCAAAAATCAAATATGACTTGGCACGTATCATGTTGGGTGCATAATATCCATTTTCATCTGAATAACAATAATTCGTCAACAGAAATTATTGTCGGGTCGTCAGAGGGGGTATAGAGGGATTTTTCATTTTCAAAATTACCTCAAAATCAAATATGACCTTGCACGCATCATGGTGGGGTGCAAAGTATTCATGTTTATCTAACTAACAATGATTCGTTAACAGAAATCATTTTCGTGTCGTCAGAGGGGGTATAGAGGGATTTTTCATTTTCAAAATTACCTCAAAATCCAATATAACTTGGCACGCATCATGGTGGGGTGCAAAATATCCATTTTTATCTGAATAACAATAATTCGTCAGGAGAAATCATTGTCGGGTCGTCAGAAGGAGTATAGAGGGATATTTCATTTTTAAAATGACTTTAAAAATCATTTATGAGTTGGCACGTAACATGGTGGGGTGCAAAGTATCCATGTTCATCTGAGTAACATTAATTCATCAACAGAAATCATTGTCGGAACGTCAGAGGGGGTATAGAGGGATTTTTCATTATCAAAATGACTTCAAAAATCAAATATGACTTGGCACGCATCATGGTGGGGTGCAGAATATCTATTTCCATCTGAATAACAATAATTCGTCAACAGAAATCATTGTCGGGTCGTCAGAGGGGGTATAGAGGGATTTTTCATTATCAAAATGACTTCAAAAATCAAATATGACTTGGCACGCATCATGGTGGGGTACAGAATATTCATTTCCATCTCAATAACAATAATTTGTCAACAGAAATCATTGTCGGGTCGTCAGAGGGGGTACAGAGGGATTTTTCATTTTCAATATTTCTTCAAAAATCAAATATGACTTGGCACGTATCATGGTGGAGTGCATAATATCCATTTTCATCTAAATTACAATAATTCGTCAACAGAAATCATTGACGGGTCGTTGGAGGGGGTATAGAGGGAGTTTTCATTTTCAAATTTTCTTCAAAAATCTAATATGACTTGGCACTTATCATGGTTGGGTGCAAAGTATCCATGTCCATTTGAATAACAATAATTCTTCAATTTATATCATTGTCGTGTCGTCAGAGGGGGTATAGAGGTATTTTTCATTTTCAAAATTACTTCAAAAATCTAATATGACTTGGCACGCATCATGGTGGGGTGCAAAGTATCCATGTCCTTCTGAATAACAATAATTCGTCAACAGAAATCATTGTCGGGTCGTTAAAGGGGGTATGGAGGGATTTTTCATTTTCAATATTTCTTCAAAAATCTAATATGACTTGGCACGCATCATGGTGGGGTGCAGAATATCCATTTCCATCTGAATAACAATAATTCGTCAACAGAAATCAATATCGGGTCGTCAGAGGGGGTATAGAGGGATTTTTCATTTTCAATATTACTTCAAAAATCTAATATGACTTGGCACGCATCATGGTGGGGTGCAAAGTATCCATGTCCATCTGAATAACAATAATTCGTCAACATAAATTATTGTCGTGTCGTCAGAGGGGGTATAGAGGGATTTCTCATTATCAAAATGACTTCAAAAATCAAATATGACTTGGCACGCATCATAGTAGAGTGCAGAATATATATTTCCATCTGAATAACAAGAATTCGTTAACAGAAATCATTGTCGGGTCGTTAGAGGGGGTATAGAGGGATTTTTCATTTTCAATATTTCTTCAAAAATCTAATATGACTTGGCACGCATCATGGTGGGGTGGAGTATATTTATTTCTATCTGAATAACAATAATTCGTAAACAGAAATCATTGTCCGTCGTCAGAGGGGGTATAGAGGGATTTCATTTTCAAAATTACTTCAAAAATCTAATATGACTTGGCACGCATCATGGTGGGGTGCAAAGTATCCATGTCCATCTGAATAACAATAATTCGTCAACATAAATCATTGTCGTGTCGTCAGAGGGGGTATAGAAGGACTTTTCATTTTCAAAATTACCTCAAAATCAAATATGACTTGGCACGCAACATGGTGGGGTGCAGAATATTCATTTCCATCTGAATAACAATAATTCGTCAACAGAAATCATTGTCGGGTCGTTAGAGGGGGTATAGAGGGATTTTTCATTTTCAATATTTCTTCAAAAATCCAATTTGACTTGGACGCATCATGGTTGGGTGCAAAGTATCCATGTCCATCTGAATAACAATAATTCTTCAATTTAAATCATTTTCGTGTCGTCAGAGGGGGTATAGAGGTATTTTTCATTTTCAAAATTACTTCAAAAATTTAATATGACTTGGCACGCATCATACTGGGGTGCAAAGTATACATATATATAAATAACAATAATTCGTCAACAGAAATCATTGTCGGGTCGTTAGAGGGGGTATAGAGGGATTTTTCATTATCAAAATGACTTCAAAAATCAAATATGACTTGGCACGCATCATGGAGGGGTACAGAATATCCATTTTCATCTCAATAACAATAATTTGTCAACAGAAATCATTGTCGGGTCGTCAGAGGGGGTATAGAGGGTTTTTTCATTTTCAAAATGACTTCAAAAATCTAATATGACTTGGCACGCATCATGGTGGGGTGCAGAATATCCATTTTCATCTGAATAACAATAATTTATCAACAGAAATCATTGTCTAGTCGTTAGAGGGGGAATAGAGGAATTTTTCATTTTCAATATATCTTCAAAAATCTAATATGACTTGGCACGAATCATGGTGGGGTGCAGAATATCCATATCTATCTGAATAACAATAATTCCTTAACAGAAATTATTGTTGTGTCGTCAGAGAGGGTATAGAGTGATTTTTTATTTTCAAAATTACCTCAAAATCAAATATGACTTGGCACGCATCATGGTGGGGTGCAGAATATTCATTTCCATCTGAATAACAATCATTCGTCAACAAACTTCATTGTCGGGTCGTTAGAGGGGGTATAGAGGGATTTTTCATTTTCAATATTTCTTCAAAAATCTAATAATACTTGGCACGCATCATGGTGGGGTGCAAAGTATCCATGTCCATCTGAATAACAATAATACGTCAACATAAATCATTGTCGTGTCGTCAGAGGGGGTATAGAGGGATTTTTCATTTTCAAAATTACTTCAAAAATCAAATATGACTTGGCACGTATCATGGTGGAGTGCATAATATCCATTTTCATCTGAATAACAATAATTCGTCAACAGAAATCATTGTCGGGTCGTTAGAGGGGGTATAGAGGGATTTTTCATTTTCAATATTTCTTCAAAAATCCAATTTGACTTGGACGCATCATGGTGGGGTGCAAAGTATCCATGTCCATCTGAATAACAATAATTCTTCAATTTAAATCATTTTCGTGTCGTCAGAGGGGGTATAGAGGTATTTTTCATTTTCAAAATTACTTCAAAATTTAATATGACTTGGCACGCATCATACTGGGGTGCAAAGTATACATATATATAAATAACAATAATTCGTCAACAGAAATCATTGTCGGGTCGTCAGAGGGGGTATAGAGGGATTTTTCATTTTCAAAATTACCTCAAAATCAAATATGACTTGGTACGCATCATGGTGGGGTGCAGAATATCCATTTCCATCTGAATAACAATAATTCGTCAACAGAAATCATTGACGGGTCGTTAGAGGGGGTATAGAGGGATTTTTCATTATCAAAATGACTTCAAAAATCAAATATGACTTGGCACGCATCATGATGGGGTGCAGAATATCCATTTCCATCTGAATAACAATAATTCATCAACAGAAATCATTGTTTAGTCGTTAGAGGGGGAATAGAGGGATTTTTCATTTTCAATATATCTTCAAAAATCTAATATGACTTGGCACGCATCATGGTGGGGTGCAGAATATCCATATCTATCTGAATAACAATAATTCCTTAACAAAAATTATTGTTGTGTCGTCAGAGAGGGTATAGAGGGATTTTTCATTTTCAAAATTACCTCAAAATCAAATATGACTTGGCACGCAACATGGTGGGGTGCAGAATATTCATTTCCATCTGAATAACAATCATTCGTCAACAGAATTCTTTGTCGGGTCGTTAGAGGGGGTATAGAGGGATTTTTCATTTTCAATATTTCTTCAAAAATCTAATATGACTTGGCACGCATCATGGTGGGGTGGAGTATATTTATTTCCATCTGAATAACAATAATTCATCGACGGAATTCATTGTCGGGTCGTTAGAGGGGGTATAGAGGGATTTTTCATTTTCAAAATGACTTCAAAAATCTAATATGACTTGGCACGCATCATGATGGGGTGCAGAATATCCATTTCCATCTGAATAACAATAATTCATCAACAGAAATCATTGTCTAGTCGTTAGAGGGGGAATAGAGGGATTTTTCATTTTCAATATATCTTCAAAAATCTAATATGACTTGGCACGCAACATGGTGGGGTGCAGAATATTCATTTCCATCTGAATAACAATCATTCGTCAACAGAATTCATTGTCGGGTCGTTAGAGGGGGTATAGAGGGATTTTTCATTTTCAATATTTCTTCAAAAATCTAATATGACTTGGCACGCATCATGGTGGGGTGGAGTATATTTATTTCCATCTGAATAACAATAATTCATCGACGGAATTCATTGTCGGGTCGTTAGAGGGGGTATAGAGGGATTTCTCATTTTCAAAATTACCTCAAAATCAAATATGACTTGGCACGCAACATGGTGGGGTGCAGAATATTCATTTTCATCTGAATAACAATAATTCGTAAACAGAAATCATTGTCCGTCGTCAGAGGGGGTATAGAGGGATTTTTCATTTTCAAAATTACTTCAATAATCTAATATGACTTGGCACGCATCATGGTGGGGTGCAAAGTATCCATGTCCATCTGAATAACAATAATTCGTCAACATAAATCATTGTCGTGTCGTCAGAGGGGGTATAGAAGGACTTTTCATTTTCAAAATTACCTCAAAATCAAATATGACTTGGCACGCAACATGGTGGGGTGCAGAATATTCATTTCTATCTGAATAACAATAATTCGTCAACAGAAATCATTGTCGGGTCGTTAGAGGGGGTATAGAGGGATTTTTCATTTTCAATATTTCTTCAAAATTCCAATTTGACTTGGACGCATCATGGTGGGGTGCAAAGTATCAATGTCCATCTGAATAACAATAATTCTTCAATTTAAATCATTTTCGTGTCGTCAGAGGGGGTATAGAGGTATTTTTCATTTTCAAAATTACTTCAAAAATTTAATATGACTTGGCACGCATCATACTGGGGTGCAAAGTATACATATATATAAATAACAATAATTCGTCAACAGAAATCATTGTCGGGTCGTTAGAGGGGGTATAGAGGGATTTTTCATTATCAAAATGACTTCAAAAATCAAATATGACTTGGCACGCATCATGGAGGGATACAGAATATCCATTTTCATCTCAATAACAATAATTTGTCAACAGAAATCATTGTCGGGTCGTCAGAGGGGGTATAGAGGGTTTTTTCATTTTCAAAATGACTTCAAAAATCTAATATGACTTGGCACGCATCATGGTGAGGTGCAGAATATCCATTTCCATCTGAATAACAATAATTTATCAACAGAAATCATTGTCTAGTCGTTAGAGGGGGAATAGAGGGATTTTTCATTTTCAATATATCTTCAAAAATCTAATATGACTTGGCACGAATCATGGTGGGGTGCAGAATATCCATATCTATCTGAATAACAATAATTCCTTAACAGAAATTATTGTTGTGTCGTCAGAGAGGGTATAGAGTTATTTTTCATTTTCAAAATTACCTCAAGATCAAATATGACTTGGCACGCATCATGGTGGGGTGCAGAATATTCATTTCCATCTGAATAACAATCATTCGTCAACAAAATTCATTGTCGGGTCGTTAGAGGGGGTATAGAGGGATTTCTCATTTTCAATATTTCTTCAAAAATCTAATATTACTTGGCACGCATCATGGTGGGGTGCAAAGTATCCATGTCCATCTGAATAACAATAATTCGTCAACATAAATCATTGTCGTTTCGTCAGAGGGGGTATAGAGGGATTTTTCATTTTCAAAATTACTTCAAAAATCAAATATGACTTGGCACGTATCATGGTGGAGTGCATAATATCCATTTTCATCTGAATAACAATAATTCGTCAACAGAAATCATTGTCGGGTCGTTAGAGGGGGTATAGAGGGATTTTTCATTTTCAATATTTCTTCAAAAATCCAATTTGACTTGGACGCATCATGGTGGGGTGCAAAGTATCCATGTCCATCTGAATAACAATAATTCTTCAATTTAAATCATTTTCGTGTCGTCAGAGGGGGTATAGAGGTATTTTTCATTTTCAAAATTACTTCAAAAATTTAATATGACTTGGAACGCATCATGTTGGGGTGCAGAATATATATATCTAACTGAATAACAATAATTCCTTAACAAAAATTATTGTCGTGTCGTCAGAAGGGGTATAGAGGAATTTTTCAATTTTAAAAATGACTTCAAAAATCTAATATGACTTGGCACGCATCATGTTGGGGTACAGAATATCCATTTCCATCTCAATAACAATAATTCGTCAACAGAAATCATTGTCGTGTCGTCAGAGGGGGTATAGAGGGATTTTTCATTTTCAAAATTACCTCAAAATCAAATATGACTTGGTACGCATCATGGTGGGGTGCAGAATATCCATTTCCATCTGAATAACAATAATTCGTCAACAGAAATCATTGACGGGTCGTTAGAGGGGGTATAGAGGGATTTTCCATTTTCAAAATTTCTTTCAAAATCTAATATGACTTGGCACTTATCATGGTGGGGTGCGAAATATCTATGTCCATCTGAAAAACAATAATTCTTTAACAGAAATCATTGTCGAGTCGTCAGAGGGGGTATAGAGGGATTTTTCATTATCAAAATGATTTCAAAAATCAAATATGACTTGACCCGCATCATAGTAGGGTGCAAAATATTCATTTCCATCTGAATAACAATAATTTGTCAACAGAAATCATTGTCGGGTCATTAGAGGGGGTATAGAGGGATTTTTCATTTTCAAAATTTCTTCAAAAATCTAATATGACTTGGCACGCATCATGGTGGGGTGCAGAATATCTATTTTCATCTGAATGACAATAATTCGTCAACAGAAATCATTGACGGGTCGTTAGAGGGGGTATAGAGGGATTCTTCATTATCAATATTTCTTCAAAAATCTAAAATTACTTGGCACGCATCATGTTGGGGTGCAGGATATATATCTAACTGAATAACAATAATTCCTTAACAAAAATTATTGTCGTGTCGTCAGAAGGGGTATAGAGGAATTTTTCAATTTTAAAAATGACTTCAAAAATCTAATATGACTTGGCACGCATCATGTTGGGGTACAGAATATCCATTTCCATCTCAATAACAATAATTCGTCAACAGAAATCATTGTCGTGTCGTCAGAGGGGGTATAGAGGGATTTTTCATTTTCAAAATTACCTCAAAATCAAATATGACTTGGTACGCATCATGGTGGGGTGCAGAATATCCATTTCCATCTGAATAACAATAATTCGTCAACAGAAATCATTGTCGGGTCATTAGAGGGGGTATAGAGGTATTTTTCATTTTCAATATTTCTTCAAAAATCTAATATGACTTGGCACGCATCATGATGGGTAGCAGAATATCCATTTTCATCTGAATAACATTAATTCGTCAATAGAAATCATTGTCGGGTCGTCAGAGGGGGTATAGAGGGATTTTTCATTATCAAAATGATTTCAAAAATCAAATATGACTTGACCCGCATCATAGTAGGGTGCAAAATATTCATTTCCATCTGAATAACAATAATTTGTCTACAGAAATCATTGTCGGGTCATTAGAGGGGGTATAGAGGTATTTTTCATTTTCAATATTTCTTCAAAAATCTAATATGACTTGGCACGCATCATGATGGGTAGCAGAATATCCATTTCCATCTGAATAACATTAATTCGTCAATAGAAATCATTGTCGGGTCGTCAGAGGGGGTATAGAGGGATTTTTCATTTTCAAAATTACTTCAAAAATCAAATATGACTTGGCACGTATCATGTTGGGTGCATAATATCCATTTTCATCTGAAAAACAATAATTCGTCAACAGAAATTATTGTCGGGTCGTCAGAGGGGGTTAAAGGGAATTTTCATTTTCAAAATTACTTCAAAGTTCGAATATAACTTGGCACGCATCATAGTAGGGTGCAAAGTCTCCATTTCCATCTGAATAACAATAATTCGTCAACAGAAATCATTTTCGGGTCGTCAGAGGGGGTATAGAGGGATTTCTCATTATCAAAATGACTTCAAAAATCAAATATGACTTGGCACGCATCATAGTAGGGTGCAGAATATCAATTTTCATCTCAATAACAATAATTTGTCAACAGAAATCATTGTCGTGTCGTCAGAGGGGACATAGGGGGATTTTTCATTTTCAAAATTACCTCAGAATCAAATATGACTTGGCACGCATCTTGGTGGGGTGCAGAATATCCATTTCCATCTGAATAACAATACTTTGTCAACTGAAATCATTGACGTGTCGTTGGAGGTGGTATAGAGGGATTTTTCATTTTCAAAATTTCTTCAAAAATCTAATATGACTTGGCACGCATCATGGTGGGGTGCAGAATATCTATTTTCATCTGAATGACAATAATTCGTCAACAGAAATCATTGACGGGTCGTTAGAGGGGGTATAGAGGGATTCTTCATTATCAAAATTTCTTCAAATATCTAATATGACTTGGCACTTATCATGGTGGGGTGCGAAATATCTATGTCGATCTGAATAACAATAATCCGTTAACATAAATCATTGTCGGGTCGTCAGAGGGCGTATAGAGGGATTTTTCATTATCAAAATGATTTCAAAAATCAATTATGACTTGGCACACATCATGGCGGTGTGCAGAAAGTCCATTTCTAACTGACTAACATTAATTCGTCAACATAAATCATTGTCGTGTCGTTAGAGGGGGTATGGAGGGATTTTTCATTTTCAATATTACTTCAAAAATCTAATATGACTTGGCACGCATCATCGTGGTGTGCAAAGTATCCATGTCCATCTGAATAACAATAATTCGTCATTTTAAATCATTTTCGTGTCGTCAGAGGGGGTATAGAGGTATTTTTCAATTTCAAAATTACTTCAAAAATCAAAAATTACTTGGCACGCATCATAGTGGGGTGCAAAGTATCCATATATATCTAAATAACAATAATTCGTCAACAGTAATCATTGTCGGGTCGTTAGAGGGGGTATAGAGAGATTTTTCATTTTCAATATTTCTTCAAAAATCTAATATTACTTGGCACGCATCATGTTGGGGTGCAGAATATTTATATCTAACTGAATAACAATAATTCCTAAACAGAAATAATTGTCGTGTCGTCAGAGGGGGTATAGAGGTATTTTTCATTTTGAAAATTACTTCAAATATCTAATATTACTTGGCACGTATCATAGTGGAGTGCATAATATCCATTTTCAACGAATAACAACAATTCGTCAACAGAAATTATTGTCGGGTCGTCAGAGGGGGTTAAAGGGAATTTTCATTTTCAAAATTACTTCAAAGTTCGAATATAACTTGGCACGCATCATAGTAGGGTGCAAAATTTCCATTTCCATCTGAATAACAATAATTCGTCAACAGAAATCATTGTCGGGTCGTCAGAGGGGGTATAGAGGGATTTCTCATTATCAAAATGACTTCAAAAATCAAATATGACTTGGCACGCATCATAGTAGGGTGCAGAATATCCATTTCCATCTCAATAACAATAATTTGTCATCAGAAATCATTGTCGGGTCGTCAGAGGGGGTATAGAGGGATTTTTCATTTTCAAAATTACCTCCAAATCAAATATGACTTGGCACGCATCATAGTAGGGTGCAGAATATTCATTTTCATTTCAATAACAATAATTTGTCAACAGAAATCATTGTCGTGTCGTCAGAGGGGGTATAGAGGGATTTTTCATTCTCAAAATTACCTCAAAATCAAATATGACTTGGCACGCATCATGGTGGGGTGCAGAATATCCATTTCCATCTGAATAACAATACTTTGTCAACAGAAATCATTGACGTGTCGTTGGAGGTGGTATAGAGGGATTTTTCATTTTCAAAATTTCTTCAAAAATCCAATATAACTTGGCACGCATCATGGTGGGGTGCAGAATATTCATTTCCATCTCAATAACAATAATTCGTCAACTGAAATCATTGTCGGGTCGTTAGAATGGGTATAGAGGGATTTCTCATTTTCAATATATCTTCAAAAATCTAGTATGACTTGGCACGCATCATGGTGGGGTGCAAAGTATCCATGTCTATCTGAATAAAAATAATTCGTCAACAGAAATCACTGTCGGGTCGTCAGAGGGGGTATAGAGGGATTTCTCATTATCAAAATGACTTCAAAAATCAAATATGACTTGGCACGCATCATAGTAGGGTGCAGAATATCCATTTCCATCTCAATAACAATAATTTGTCATCAGAAATCATTGTCGGGTCGTCAGAGGGGGTATAGAGGGATTTTTCATTTTCAAAATTACCTCAAAATCAAATATGACTTGGCACGCATCATAGTAGGGTGCAGAATATTCATTTTCATTTCAATAACAATAATTTGTCAACAGAAATCATTGTCGTGTCGTCAGAGGGGGTATAGAGGGATTTTTCATTCTCAAAATTACCTCAAAATCAAATATGACTTGGCACGCATCATGGTGGGGTGCAGAATATCCATTTCCATCTGAATAACAATACTTTGTCAACAGAAATCATTGACGTGTCGTTGGAGGTGGTATAGAGGGATTTTTCATTTTCAAAATTTCTTCAAAAATCCAATATAACTTGGCACGCATCATGGTGGGGTGCAGAATATTCATTTCCATCTCAATAACAATAATTCGTCAACTGAAATCATTGTCGGGTCGTTAGAATGGGTATAGAGGGATTTCTCATTTTCAATATATCTTCAAAAATCTAGTATGACTTGGCACGCATCATGGTGGGGTGCAAAGTATCCATGTCTATCTGAATAAAAATAATTCGTCAACAGAAATCACTGTCGGGTCGTCAGAGGGGGTATAGAGGGATTTCTCATTATCAAAATGACTTCAAAAATCAAATATGACTTGGCACGCATCATAGTAGGGTGCAGAATATCCATTTCCATCTCAATAACAATAATTTGTCATCAGAAATCATTGTCGGGTCGTCAGAGGGGGTATAGAGGTATTTTTCATTTTCAAAATTACTTCTAAAATCTAATATGACTTGGCACGCATCATAGTGGGGTGCAAAGTATCCATATCTATCTGAATAACAATAATTCCTTAACAGAAATTATTGTCGTGTCGTCAGAGGGGGTATAGAGGGATTTTTCATTTTCAAAATTACTTCAAAAATCAAATATGACTTGGCACGCATCATCGTGGTGTGCAAAGTATCCATGTCCATCTGAATAACAATAATTCGTCAATTTAAATCATTGTCGTGTCGTCAGAGGGGGTATAGAGGTATTTTTCATTTTCAAAATTACTTCAAAAATCAAAAATTACTTGGCACGCATCATGTTGGGGTGCAGAATATTTATATCTAACTGAATAACAATAATTCCTTAACAGAAATTATTGTCGTGTCGTCAGAGGGGGTATAGAGGGATTTTTCATTTTCAAAATTACCTCAAAATCAAATATGACTTTGCACGCATCATGGTGGGGTGCAAAGTATTCATGTATATCTAACTAACAATAATTCGTTAACAGAAATCATTGTCGTGTCGTTAGAAGGGGTATAGAGGGATTTTTCTTTTTCAAAATTACTTCAAAAATCAAATATGACTTGGCACGCATCATGGTGGGGTGCAGAATATCCATTTCCATCTGAATAACAATACTTTGTCAACAGAAATCATTGACGTGTCGTTGGAGGTGGTATAGAGGGATTTTTCATTTTCAAAATTTCTTCAAAAATCTAATATGACTTAGCACGCATCATGTTGGGGTACAGAATATCCATTTCCATCTCAATAACAATAATTCGTCAACAGAAATCATTTTCGGGTCGTCAGAGGGGGTATAGAGGGATTTCTCATTATCAAAATGACTTCAAAAATCAAATATGACTTGGCACGCATCATAGTAGGGTGCAGAATATCAATTTCCATCTCAATAACAATAATTTGTCAACAGAAATCATTGTCGTGTCGTCAGAGGGGACATAGAGGGATTTTTCATTTTCAAAATTACCTCAAAATCAAATATGACGTGGCACGCATCATGGTGGGGTGCAGAATATCCATTTCCATCTGAATAACAATACTTTGTCAACAGAAATCATTGACGTGTCGTTGGAGGTGGTATAGAGGGATTTTTCATTTTCAAAATTTCTTCAAAAATCTAATATGACTTGGCACGCATCATAGTGGGGTGCAGAATATCTATTTTCATCTGAATGACAATAATTCGTCAACAGAAATCATTGACGGGTCGTTAGAGGGGGTATAGAGGGATTCTTCATTATCAAAATTTCTTCAAATATGTAATATGACTTGGCACTTATCATGGTGGGGTGCGAAATATCTATGTCTATCTGAATAACAATAATCCGTTAACATAAATCATTGTCGGGTCGTCAGAGGGGGTTTAGAGGGATTTTTCATTATCAAAATGATTTCAAAAATCAAATATGACTTGGCACACATCATGGCGGTGTGCAGAAAGTCCATTTCTAACTGACTAACATTAATTCGTCAACATAAATCATTGTCGTGTCGTTAGAGGGGGTATGGAGGGATTTTTCATTTTCAAAATTACTTCAAAAATCTAATATGACTTGGCACGCATCATCGTGGTGTGCAAAGTATCCATGTCCATCTGAATAACAATAATTCGTCATTTTAAATCATTGTCGTGTCGTCAGAGGGGGTTTAGAGGTATTTTTCATTTTCAAAATTACTTCAAAAATCAAAAATTACTTATCACGCATCATAGTGGGGTGCAAAGTATCCATATATATCTAAATAACAATAATTCGTCAACAGTAATCATTGTCGGGTCGTTAGAGGGGGTATAGAGAGATTTTTCATTTTCAATATTTCTTCAAAAATCTAATATTACTTGGCACGCATCATGTTGGGGTGCAGAATATTTATATCTAACTGAATAACAATAATTCCTTAACAGAAATTATTGTCGTGTCGTCAGAGGGGGTATAGAGGGATTTTTCATTTTGAAAATTACTTCAAATATCTAATATTACTTGGCACGTATCATAGTGGAGTGCATAATATCCATTTTCAACGAATAACAACAATTCGTCAACAGAAATCATTGTCGGGTCGTCAGAGGGGGTATAGAGGGATTTCTCATTATCAAAATGAATTCAAAAATCAAATATGACTTGGCACGCATCATAGTAGGGTGCAGAATATTCATTTTCATTTCAATAACAATAATTTGTCAACAGAAATCATTGTCGTGTCGTCAGAGGGGGTATAGAGGGGTTTTTCATTCTCAAAATTACCTCAAAATCAAATATGACTTGGCACGCATCATGGTGGGGTGCAGAATATCCATTTCCATCTGAATAAGAATACTTTGTCAACAGAAATCATTGACGTGTCGTTGGAGGTGGTATAGAGGGATTTCTCATTATCAAAATGACTTCAAAAATCAAATATGACTTGGCACGCATCATAGTAGGGTGCAGAATATCCATTTCCATCTCAATAACAATAATTTGTCATCAGAAATCATTGTCGGGTCGTCAGAGGGGGTATAGAGGGATTTTTCATTTTCAAAATCACCTCAAAATCAAATATGACTTGGCACGCATCATGGTGGGGTGTAGAATATCCATTCCCATCTGAATAACAATAATTCGTCAATTTGAATCATTGTCGTGTCGTCAGAGGGGGTATAGAGGTATTTTTCATACTCAAAATTACTTCAAAAATCTAATATGACTTGGCACGCATCATAGTGGGGTGCAAAGTATCCATATCTATCTGAATAACAATAATTCCTCAACAGAAATTATTGTCGTGTCGTCAGAGGGGGTATAGAGGGATTTTTCATTTTCAAAATTACCTCAAAATCAAATATGACTTTGCACGCATCATGGTGGGGTGCAAAGTATTCATGTATATCTAACTAACAATAATTCGTTAACAGAAATCATTGTCGTGTCGTTAGAAGGGGTATAGAGGGATTTTTCTTTTTCAAAATTACTTCAAAAATCAAATATGACTTGGCACGCATCATGGTGGGGTGCAAAGTATCCATGTCCATCTGAATAACAATAATTCGTCAACATAAATCATTGTCGTGTCGTCAGAGGGGGTATAGAGGGATTTTTCATTTTAAAAATTACTTCAAATATCAAATATGACTTGGCACGTTTCATGGTGGAGTGCATAATATCCATTTTCAACGAATAACAACAATTCGTCAACAGAAATTATTGTCGGGTCGTCAGAGGGGGTATAGAGGGATTTTTCATTTTCAAAATTACCTCAAAATCAAATATGACTTTGCACGCATCATGGAGGGGTGCAAAGTATTCATGTATATCTAACTAACAATAATTCGTTAACAGAAATCATTGACGTGTCGTTAGAAGGGGTATAGAGGGATTTTTCTTTTTCAAAATTACTTCAAAAATCTAATATGACTTGGCACGCATCATCGTGGTGTGCAAAGTATCCATGTCCATCTGAATAACAATAATTCGTCAATTTAAATCATTGTCGTGTCGTCAGAGGGGGTATAGAGGTATTTTTCATTTTCAAAATTACTTCAAAAATCAAAAATTACTTGGCACGCATCATAGTGGGGTGCCAAGTATCCATATATATCTAAATAACAATAATTCGTCAACAGTAATCATTGTCGGGTCGTTAGAGGGGGTATAGAGAGATTTTTCATTTTCAATATTTCTTCAAAAATCTAATATTACTTGGCACGCATCATGTTGGGGTGCAGAATATTTATATCTAACTGAATAACAATAATTCTTTAACAGAAATTATTGTCGTGTCGTCAGAAGGGGTATAGAGGAATTTTTCATTTTAAAAATGACTTCAAAAATCTAATATGACTTGGCACGCATCATGTTGGGGTACAGAATATCCATTTCCATCTCAATAACAATAATTCGTCAACAGAAAACATTGTCGTGTCGTCAGAGGGGGTATAGAGGGATTTTTCATTTTCAAAATTACCTCAAAATCAAATATGACTTGGCACGCATCATGGTGGGGTGCAGAATATCCATTTCCATCTGAATAACAATAATTCGTCAACAGAAATCATTGACGGGTCGTTAGAGGTGGTATAGAGGGATTTTCCATTTTCAAAATTTCTTTCAAAATCTAATATGACTTGGCACTTATCATGGTGGGGTGCGAAATATCTATGTCCATCTGAAAAACAATAATTCTTTAACAGAAATCATTGTCGAGTCGTCAGAGGGGGTATAGAGGGATTTTTCATTATCAAAATGATTTCAAAAATCAAATATGACTTGACCCGCATCATAGTAGGGTGCAAAATATTCATTTCCATCTGAATAACAATAATTTGTCAACAGAAATCATTGTCGGGTCATTAGAGGGGGTATAGAGGTATTTTTCATTTTCAATATTTTTTCAAAAATCTAATATGACTTAACACGCATCATGATGGGTAGCAGAATATCCATTTCCATCTGAATAACAATAATTCGTCAATAGAAATCATTGTCGGGTCGTCAGAGGGGGTATAGAGGGATTTTTCAATTTCAAAATTACTTCAAAAATCAAATATGACTTGGCACGCATCTTGGTGTGGTACAGAATATCCATTTCCATCTCAATAACAATAATTTGTCAACAGAAATCATTGTCGGGTCGTCAGAGGGGGTATAGAGGAATTTTTCATTTTAAAAATGACTTCAAAAATCTAATATGACTTGGCACGCATCATGTTGGGGTACAGAATATCCATTTCCATCTCAATAACAATAATTCGTCAACAGAAAACATTGTCGTGTCGTCAGAGGGGGTATAGAGGGATTTTTCATTTTCAAAATTACCTCAAAATCAAATATGACTTGGCACGCATCATGGTGGGGTGCAGAATATCCATTTCCATCTGAATAACAATAATTCGTCAACAGAAATCATTGACGGGTCGTTAGAGGTGGTATAGAGGGATTTTCCATTTTCAAAATTTCTTTCAAAATCTAATATGACTTGGCACTTATCATGGTGGGGTGCGAAATATCTATGTCCATCTGAAAAACAATAATTCTTTAACAGAAATCATTGTCGAGTCGTCAGAGGGGGTATAGAGGGATTTTTCATTATCAAAATGATTTCAAAAATCAAATATGACTTGACCCGCATCATAGTAGGGTGCAAAATATTCATTTCCATCTGAATAACAATAATTTGTCAACAGAAATCATTGTCGGGTCATTAGAGGGGGTATAGAGGTATTTTTCATTTTCAATATTTTTTCAAAAATCTAATATGACTTAACACGCATCATGATGGGTAGCAGAATATCCATTTCCATCTGAATAACAATAATTCGTCAATAGAAATCATTGTCGGGTCGTCAGAGGGGGTATAGAGGGATTTTTCAATTTCAAAATTACTTCAAAAATCAAATATGACTTGGCACGCATCTTGGTGTGGTACAGAATATCCATTTCCATCTCAATAACAATAATTTGTCAACAGAAATTATTGTCGGGTCGTCAGAGGGGGTTAAAGGGAATTTTCATTTTCAAAATTACTTCAAAGTTCGAATATAACTTGGCACGCATCATAGTAGGGTGCAAAGTCTCCATTTCCATCTGAATAACAATAATTCGTCAACAGAAATCATTGACGGGTCGTTGGAGGGGGTATAGAGGGATTTTTCATTTTCAAATTTTCTTCAAAAATCTAATATGACTTGGCACTTATCATGGTTGGGTGCAAAGTATCCATGTCCAATTGAATAACAATAATTCTTCAATTTAAATCATTGTCGTGTCGTCAGAGGGGGTATAGAGGTATTTTTCATTTTCAAAATTACTTCAAAAATCTAATATGACTTGGCACGCATCATGGTGGGGTGCAAAGTATCCATGTCCTTCTGAATAACAATAATTCGTCAACAGAAATCATTGTCGGGTCGTCAGAGGGGGTATAGAGGGATTTTTCATTTTCAATATTACTTCAAAAATCTAATATGACTTGGCACGCATCATGGTGGGGTGCAAAGTATCCATGTCCATCTGAATAACAATAATTCGTCAACATAAATCATTGTCGTGTCGTCAGAGGGGGTATAGAGGGATTTCTCATTATCAAAATGACTTCAAAAATCAAATATGACTTGGCACGCATCATAGTAGAGTGCAGAATATATATTTCCATCTGAATAACAAGAATTCGTTAACAGAAATCATTGTCGGGTCGTTAGAGGGGGTATAGAGGGATTTTTCATTTTCAATATTTCTTCAAAAATCTAATATGACTTGGCACGCATCATGGTGGGGTGGAGTATATTTATTTCCATCTGAATAACAATAATTCGTAAACAGAAATCATTGTCCGTCGTCAGAGGGGGTATAGAGGGATTTTTCATTTTCAAAATAACTTCAAAAATCTAATATGACTTGGCACGCATCATGATGGGTAGCAGAATATCCATTTCCATCTGAATAACAATAATTCGTCAATAGAAATCATTGTCGGGTCGTCAGAGGGGGTATAGAGGGATTTTTCAATTTCAAAATTACTTCAAAAATCAAATATGACTTGGCACGTATCATGTTGGGTGCATAATATCCATTTTCATCTGAATAACAATAATTCGTCAACATAAATCATTGTCGTGTCGTCAGAGGGGGTATAGAGGAATTTTTCATTTTAAAAATTACTTCAAATATCAAATATGACTTGGCACGTTTCATGGTGGAGTGCATAATATCCATTTTCAACGAATAACAACAATTCGTCAACAGAAATTATTGTCGGGTCGTCAGTGGGGGTATAGAGGGATTTTTCATTTTCAAAATTACCTCAAAATCAAATATGACTTTGCACGCATCATGGAGGGGTGCAAAGTATTCATGTATATCTAACTAACAATAATTCGTTAACAGAAATCATTGACGTGTCGTTAGAAGGGGTATAGAGGGATTTTTCTTTTTCAAAATTACTTCAAAAATCTAATATGACTTGGCACGCATCATCGTGGTGTGCAAAGTATCCATGTCCATCTGAATAACAATAATTCGTCAATTTAAATCATTGTCGTGTCGTCAGAGGGGGTATAGAGGTATTTTTCATTTTCAAAATTACTTCATAAATCAAAAATTACTTGGCACGCATCATAGTGGGGTGCCAAGTATCCATATATATCTAAATAACAATAATTCGTCAACAGTAATCATTGTCGGGTCGTTAGAGGGGGTATAGAGAGATTTTTCATTTTCAATATTTCTTCAAAAATCTAATATTACTTGGCACGCATCATGTTGGGGTGCAGAATATTTATATCTAACTGAATAACAATAATTCTTTAACAGAAATTATTGTCGTGTCGTCAGAAGGGGTATAGAGGAATTTTTCATTTTAAAAATGACTTCAAAAATCTAATATGACTTGGCACGCATCATGTTGGGGTACAGAATATCCATTTCCATCTCAATAACAATAATTCGTCAACAGAAATCATTGTCGTGTCGTCAGAGGGGGTATAGAGGGATTTTTCATTTTCAAAATTACCTCAAAATCAAATATGACTTGGCACGCATCATGGTGGGGTGCAGAATATCCATTTCCATCTGAATAACAATAATTCGTCAACAGAAATCATTGACGGGTCGTTAGAGGTGGTATAGAGGGATTTTCCATTTTCAAAATTTCTTTCAAAATCTAATATGACTTGGCACTTATCATGGTGGGGTGCGAAATATCTATGTCCATCTGAAAAACAATAATTCTTCAACAGAAATCATTGTCGAGTCGTCAGAGGGGGTATAGAGGGATTTTTCATTATCAAAATGATTTCAAAAATCAAATATGACTTGACCCGCATCATAGTAGGGTGCAAAATATTCATTTCCATCTGAATAACAATAATTTGTCAACAGAAATCATTGTCGGGTCATTAGAGGGGGTATAGAGGGATTTTTCATTTTCAAAATTTCTTCAAAAATCTAATATGACTTAGCACGCATCATGGTGGGGTGCAGAATATCTATTTTCATCTGAATGACAATAATTCGTCAACAGAAATCATTGACGGGTCGTTAGAGGGGGTATAGAGGGATTCTTCATTATCAATATTTCTTCAAAAATCTAAAATTACTTGGCACGCATCATGTTGGGGTGCAGAATATATATATCTAACTGAATAACAATAATTCCTTAACAAAAATTATTGTCGTGTCGTCAGAAGAGGTATAGAGGAATTTTTCAATTTTAAAAATGACTTCAAAAATCTAATATGACTTGGCACGCATCATGTTGGGGTACAGAATATCCATTTCCATCTCAATAACAATAATTCGTCAACAGAAATCATTGTCGTGTCGTCAGAGGGGGTATAGAGGGATTTTTCATTTTCAAAATTACCTCAAAATCAAATATGACTTGGTACGCATCATGGTGGGGTGCAGAATATCCATTTCCATCTGAATAACAATAATTCGTCAACAGAAATCATTGTCGGGTCATTAGAGGGGGTATAGAGGTATTTTTCATTTTCAATATTTCTTCAAAAATCTAATATGACTTGTCACGCATCATGATGGGTAGCAGAATATCCATTTCCATCTGAATAACATTAATTCGTCAATAGAAATCATTGTCGGGTCGTCAGAGGGGGTATAGAGGGATTTTTCATTATCAAAATGATTTCAAAAATCAAATATGACTTGACCCGCATCATAGTAGGGTGCAAAATATTCATTTCCATCTGAATAACAATAATTTGTCAACAGAAATCATTGTCGGGTCATTAGAGGGGGTATTGAGGTATTTTTCATTTTCAATATTTCTTCAAAAATCTAATATGACTTGGCACGCATCATGATGGGTAGCAGAATATCCATTTCCATCTGAATAACATTAATTCGTCAATAGAAATCATTGTCGGGTCGTCAGAGGGGGTATAGAGGGATTTTTCATTTTCAAAATTACTTCAAAAATCAAATATGACTTGGCACGTATCATGTTGGGTGCATAATATCCATTTTCATCTGAAAAACAATAATTCGTCAACAGAAATTATTGTCGGGTCGTCAGAGGGGGTTAAAGGGAATTTTCATTTTCAAAATTACTTCAAAGTTCGAATATAACTTGGCACGCATCATAGTAGGGTGCAAAGTCTCCATTTCCATCTGAATAACAATAATTCGTCAACAGAAATCATTTTCGGGTCGTCAGAGGGGGTATAGAGGGATTTCTCATTATCAAAATGACTTCAAAAATCAAATATGACTTGGCACGCATCATAGTAGGGTGCAGAATATCAATTTTCATCTCAATAACAATAATTTGTCAACAGAAATCATTGTCGTGTCGTCAGAGGGGACATAGAGGGATTTTTCATTTTCAAAATTACCTCAGAATCAAATATGACTTGGCACGCATCTTGGTGGGGTGCAGAATATCCATTTCCATCTGAATAACAATACTTTGTCAACTGAAATCATTGACGTGTCGTTGGAGGTGGTATAGAGGGATTTTTCATTTTCAAAATTTCTTCAAAAATCTAATATGACTTGGCACGCATCATGGTGGGGTGCAGAATATCTATTTTCATCTGAATGACAATAATTCGTCAACAGAAATCATTGACGGGTCGTTAGAGGGGGTATAGAGGGATTCTTCATTATCAAAATTTCTTCAAATATCTAATATGACTTGGCACTTATCATGGTGGGGTGCGAAATATCTATGTCTATCTGAATAACAATAATCCGTTAACATAAATCATTGTCGGGTCGTCAGAGGGCGTATAGAGGGATTTTTCATTATCAAAATGATTTCAAAAATCAAATATGACTTGGCACACATCATGGCGGTGTGCAGAAAGTCCATTTCTAACTGACTAACATTAATTCGTCAACATAAATCATTGTCGTGTCGTTAGAGGGGGTATGGAGGGATTTTTCATTTTCAAAATTACTTCAAAAATCTAATATGACTTGGCACGCATCATCGTGGTGTGCAAAGTATCCATGTCCATCTGAATAACAATAATTCGTCATTTTAAATAATTTTCGTGTCGTCAGAGGGGGTATAGAGGTATTTTTCAATTTCAAAATTACTTCAAAAATCAAAAATTACTTGGCACGCATCATAGTGGGGTGCAAAGTATCCATATATATCTAAATAACAATAATTCGTCAACAGTAATCATTGTCGGGTCGTTAGAGGGGGTATAGAGAGATTTTTCATTTTCAATATTTCTTCAAAAATCTAATATTACTTGGCACGCATCATGTTGGGGTGCAGAATATTTATATCTAACTGAATAACAATAATTCCTAAACAGAAATAATTGTCGTGTCGTCAGAGGGGGTATAGAGGGATTTTTCATTTTGAAAATTACTTCAAATATCTAATATTACTTGGCACGTATCATAGTGGAGTGCATAATATCCATTTTCAACGAATAACAACAATTCGTCAATTTAAATCATTGTCGTGTCGTCAGAGGGGGTATAGAGGTATTTTTCATTTTCAAAATTACTTCAAAAATCAAAAATTACTTGGCACGCATCATAGTGGGGTGCCAAGTATCCATATATATCTAAATAACAATAATTCGTCAACAGTAATCATTGTCGGGTCGTTAGAGGGGGTATAGAGAGATTTTTCATTTTCAATATTTCTTCAAAAATCTAATATTACTTGGCACGCATCATGTTGGGGTGCAGAATATTTATATCTAACTGAATAACAATAATTCCTTAACAGAAATTATTGTCGTGTCGTCAGAAGGGGTATAGAGGAATTTTTCCTTTTTAAAATGACTTCAAATATCTAATATGACTTGGCACGCATCTTGGTGGGGTGCAGAATATCCATTTCCATCTGAATAACAATAATTCGTCAACAGAAATCATTGACGGGTCGTTAGAGGGGGTATAGAGGGATTTTCCATTTTCAAAATTTCTTTCAAAATCTAATATGACTTGGCACTTATCATGGTGGGGTGCAAAATATCTATGTCCATCTGAAAAACAATAATTCTTTAACAGAAATCATTGTCGAGTCGTCAGAGGGGGTATAGAGGGATTTTTCATTTTCAAAATTACCTCAAAATCAAATATGACTTGGCACGCATCTTGGTGGGGTGCAGAATATCCATTTCCATCTGAATAACAATTATTCGTCAACAGAAATCATTGACGGGTCGTTAGAGGGGGTATAGAGGGATTTTCCATTTTCAAAATTTCTTTCAAAATCTAATATGACTTGGCACTTATCATGGTGGGGTGCAAAATATCTATGTCCATCTGAAAAACAATAATTCTTTAACAGAAATCATTGTCGAGTCGTCAGAGGGGGTGTAGAGGGATTTTTCATTATCAAAATGATTTCAAAAATCAAATATGACTTGACCCGCATCATAGTAGGGTGCAAAATATTCATTTCCATCTGAATAACAATAATTTGTCAACAGAAATCATTGTCGGGTCATTAGAGGGGAAATAGAGGTATTTTTCATTTTCAATATTTCTTCAAAAATCTAATATGACTTGGCACGCATCATGATGGGTAGCAGAATATCCATTTCCATCTGAATAACAATAATTCGTCAATAGAAATCATTGTCGGGTCGACAGAGGGGGTATAGAGGGATTTTTCAATTTCAAAATTACTTCAAAAATAAAATATGACTTGGCACGTATCATGTTGGGTGCATAATATCCATTTTCATCTGAATAACAATAATTCGTCAACAGAAATTATTGTCGGGTCGTCAGAGGGGGTATAGAGGGATTTTTCATTTTCAAAATTACCTCAAAATCAAATATGACTTTGCACGCATCATGGTGAGGTGCAAAGTATTCATGTTTATCTAACTAACAATGATTCGTTAACAGAAATCATTGTCGTGTCGTCAGAGGGGGTATAGAGGGATTTTTCATTTTCAAAATTACCTCAAAATCCAATATAACTTGGCACGCATCATGGTGGGGTGCAAAATATCCATTTCTATCTGAATAACAATAATTCGTCAGGAGAAATCATTGTCGGGTCGTCAAAAGGAGTATAGAGGAATATTTCATTTTTAAAATGACTTCAAAAATCATTTATGAGTTGGCACGTAAAATGGTGGGGTGCAAAGTATCCATGTTCATCTGAGTAACATTAATTCATCAACAGAAATCATTGTCGGAACGTCAGAGGGGGTATGGAGGGATTTTTCATTATCAAAATGACTTCAAAAATCAAATATGACTTGGCACGCATCATGGTGGGGTGCAGAATATCTATTTCCATCTGAATAACAATAATTCGTCAACAGAATCATTGTCGGGTCGTCAGAGGGGGTATAGAGGGATTTTTCATTATCAAAATGACTTCAAAAATCAAATATGACTTGGCACGCATCATGGTGGGGTACAGAATATCCATTTCCATCTCAATAACAATAATTTGTCAACAGAAATTATTGTCGGGTCGTCAGAGGGGGTACAGAGGGATTTTTCATTTTCAATATTTCTTCAAAAATCAAATATGACTTGGCACGTATCATGGTGGAGTGCATAATATCCATTTTCATCTAAATTACAATAATTCGTCAACAGAAATCATTGACGGGTCGTTGGAGGGGGTATAGAGGGATTTTTCATTTTCAAATTTTCTTCAAAATTCTAATATGACTTGGCACTTATCATGGTGGGGTGCAAAGTATCCATGTCCATTTGAATAACAATAATTCTTCAATTTAAATCATTGTCGTGTCGTCAGAGGGGGTATAGAGGTATTTTTCATTTTCAAAATTACTTCAAAAATCTAATATGACTTGGCACGCATCATGGTGGGGTGCAAAGTATCCATGTCCTTCTGAATAACAATAATTCGTCAACAGAAATCATTGTCGGGTCGTTAAAGGGGGTATGGAGGGATTTTTCATTTTCAATATTTCTTCAAAAATCTAATATGACTTGGCACGCATCATGGTGGGGTGCAGAATATCCATTTCCATCTGAATAACAATAATTCGTCAACAGAAATCAATATCGGGTCGTCAGAGGGGGTATAGAGGGATTTTTCATTTTCAATATTACTTCAAAAATCTAATATGACTTGGCACGCATCATGGTGGGGTGCAAAGTGTCCATGTCCATCTGAATAACAATAATTCGTCAACATAAATCATTGTCGTGTCGTCAGAGGGGGTATAGAGGGATTTCTCATTATCAAAATGACTTCAAAAATCAAATATGACTTGGCACGCATCATAGTAGAGTGCAGAATATATATTTCCATCTGAATAACAAGAATTCGTTAACAGAAATCATTGTCGGGTCGTTAGAGGGGGTATAGAGGGATTTTTCATTTTCAATATTTCTTCAAAAATCTAATATGACTTGGCACGCATCATGGTGGGGTGGAGTATATTTATTTCCATCTGAATAACAATAATTCATCGACGGAATTCATTGTCGGGTCGTTAGAGGGGGTATAGAGGGATTTCTCATTTTCAAAATTACCTCAAAATCAAATATGACTTGGCACGCAACATGGTGGGGTGCAGAATATTCATTTTCATCTGAATAACAATAATTCGTAAACAGAAATCATTGTCCGTCGTCAGAGGGGGTATAGAGGGATTTTTCATTTTCAAAATTACTTCAAAAATCTAATATGACTTGGCACGCATCATGGTGGGGTGCAAAGTATCCATGTCCATCTGAATAACAATAATTCGTCAACATAAATCATTGTCGTGTCGTCAGAGGGGGTATAGAAGGACTTTTCATTTTCAAAATTACCTCAAAATCAAATATGACTTGGCACGCAACATGGTGGGGTGCAGAATATTCATTTCCATCTGAATAACAATAATTCGTCAACAGAAATCATTGTCGGGTCGTTAGAGGGGGTATAGAGGGATATTTCATTTTCAATATTTCTTCAAAAATCCAATTTGACTTGGCACGCATCATGGTGGGGTGCAGAATATCCATTTCCATCTGAATAACAATAATTCGTCAACAGAAATCAATATCGGGTCGTCAGAGGGGGTATAGAGGGATTTTTCATTTTCAATATTACTTCAAAAATCTAATATGACTTGGCACGCATCATGGTGGGGTGCAAAGTATCCATGTCCATCTGAATAACAATAATTCGTCAACATAAATCATTGTCGTGTCGTCAGAGGGGGTATAGAGGGATTTCTCATTATCAAAATGACTTCAAAAATCAAATATGACTTGGCACGCATCATAGTAGAGTGCAGAATATATATTTCCATCTGAATAGCAATCATTCGTCAACAGAATTCATTGTCGGGTCGTTAGAGGGGGTATAGAAGGATTTTTCATTTTCAATATTTCTTCAAAAATCCAATTTGACTTGGCACGCATCATGGTGGGGTGCAGAATATCCATTTCCATCTGAATAACAATAATTCGTCAACAGAAATCAATATCGGGTCGTCAGAGGGGGTATAGAGGGATTTTTCATTTTCAATATCACTTCAAAAATCTAATATGACTTGGCACGCATCATGGTGGGGTGCAAAGTATCCATGTCCATCTGAATAACAATAATTCGTCAACATAAATCATTGTCGTGTCGTCAGAGGGGGTATAGAGGGATTTCTCATTATCAAAATGACTTCAAAAATCAAATATGACTTGGCACGCATCATAGTAGAGTGCAGAATATATATTTCCATCTGAATAACAAGAATTCGTTAACAGAAATCATTGTCGGGTCGTTAGAGGGGGTATAGAGGGATTTTTCATTTTCAATATTTCTTCAAAAATCCAATTTGACTTGGCACGCATCATGGTGGGGTGCAGAATATCCATTTCCATCTGAATAACAATAATTCGTCAACAGAAATCAATATCGGGTCGTCAGAGGGGGTATAGAGGGATTTTTCATTTTCAATATTACTTCAAAAATCTAATATGACTTGGCACGCATCATGGTGGGGTGCAAAGTATCCATGTCCATCTGAATAACAATAATTCGTCAACATAAATCATTGTCGTGTCGTCAGAGGGGGTATAGAGGGATTTCTCATTATCAAAATGACTTCAAAAATCATATATGACTTGGCACGCATCATAGTAGAGTGCAGAATATATATTTCCATCTGAATAGCAATCATTCGTCAACAGAATTCATTGTCGGGTCGTTAGAGGGGGTATAGAGGGATTTTTCATTTTCAATATTTCTTCAAAAATCTAATATGACTTGGCACGCATCATGGTGGGGTGGAGTATATTTATTTCCATCTGAATAACAATAATTTATCGACGGAATTCATTGTCGGGTCGTTAGAGGGGGTATAGAGGGATTTCTCATTTTCAAAATTACCTCAAAATCAAATATGACTTGGCACGCAACATGGTGGGGTGCAGAATATTCATTTTCTTCTGAATAACAATAATTCGTAAACAGAAATCATTGTCCGTCGTCAGAGGGGGTATAGAGGGATTTTTCATTTTCAAAATTACTTCAAAAATCTAATATGACTTGGCACGCATCATGGTGGGGTGCAAAGTATCCATGTCCATCTGAATAACAATAATTCGTCAACATAAATCATTGTCGTGTCGTCAGAGGGGGTATAGAAGGACTTTTCATTTTCAAAATTACCTCAAAATCAAATATGACTTGGCACGCATCATAGTATGGTGCAGAATATCCATTTCCATCTGAATAACAGGAATTCGTCAACATAAATCAATGTCGGGTCGTTAGAGGGGGTATAGAGGGATTTTTCATTTTCAATATTTCTTCAAAAATCCAATTTGACTTGGACGCATCATGGTGGGGTGCAAAGTATCAATGTCCATCTGAATAACAATAATTCTTCAATTTAAATCATTTTCGTGTCGTCAGAGGGGGTATAGAGGTATTTTTCATTTTCAAAATTACTTCAAAAATTTAATATGACTTGGCACGCATCATACTGGGGTGCAAAGTATACATATATATAAATAACAATAATTCGTCAACAGAAATCATTGTCGGGTCGTTAGAGGGGTATAGAGGGATTTTTCATTATCAAAATGACTTCAAAAATCAAATATGACTTGGCACGCATCATGGAGGGGTACAGAATATCCATTTTCATCTCAATAACAATAATTTGTCAACAGAAATCATTGTCGGGTCGTCAGAGGGGGTATAGAGGGTTTTTTCATTTTCAAAATGACTTCAAAAATCTAATATGACTTGGCACGCATCATGGTGAGGTGCAGAATATACATTTCCATCTGAATAACAATAATTTATCAACAGAAATCATAGTCTAGTCGTTAGAGGGGGAATAGAGGGATTTTTCATTTTCAATATATCTTCAAAAATCTAATATGACTTGGCACGAATCATGGTGGGGTGCAGAATATCCATATCTATCTGAATAACAATAATTCCTTAACAGAAATTATTGTTGTGTCGTCAGAGAGGGTATAGAGTGATTTTTCATTTTCAAAATTACCTCAAAATCAAATATGACTTGGCACGCATCATGGTGGGGTGCAGAATATTCATTTCCATCTGAATAACAATCATTCGTCAACAAAATTCATTGTCGGGTCGTTAGAGGGGGTATAGAGGGACTTTTCATTTTCAATATTTCTTCAAAAATCTAATATTACTTGGCACGCATCATGGCGGGGTGCAAAGTATCCATGTCTATCTGAATAACAATAATTCGTCAACATAAATCATAGTCGTGTCGTCAGAGGGGGTATAGAGGGATTTTTCATTTTCAAAATTACTTCAAAAATCAAATATGACTTGGCACGTATCATGGTGGAGTGCATAATATCCATTTTCATCTGAATAACAATAATTCGTCAACAGAAATCATTGTTGGGTCGTTAGAGGGGGTATAGAGGGATTTTTCATTTTCAATATTTCTTCAAAAATCCAATTTGACTTGGACGCATCATGGTGGGGTGCAAAGTATCCATGTCCATCTGAATAACAATAATTCTTCAATTTAAATCATTTTCGTGTCGTCAGAGGGGGTATAGAGGTAATTTTCATTTTCAAAATTACTTCAAAAATTTAATATGACTTGGCACGCATCATACTGGGGTGCAAAGTATACGTATATATAAATAACAATAATTCGTCAACAGAAATCATTGTCGGGTCGTTAGAGGGGGTATAGAGGGATTTTTCATTATCAAAATGACTTCAAAAATCAAATATGACTTGGCACGCATCATGGAGGGGTGCAGAATATCCATTTTCATCTCAATAACAATAATTTGTCAACAGAAATCATTGTCGGGTCGTCAGAGGGGGTATAGAGGGATTTTTCATTTTCAAAATGACTTCAAAAATCTAATATGACTTGGCACGCATCATGATGGGGTGCAGAATATCCATTTCCATCTGAATAACAATAATATATCAACAGAAATCATTGTCTAGTCGTTAGAGGGGGAATAGAGGGATTTTTCATTTTCAATATATCTTCAAAAATCTAATATGACTTGGCACGCATCATGGTGGGGTGCAGAATATCCATATCTATCTGAATAACAATAATTCCTTAACAGAAATTATTGTTGTGTCGTCAGAGAGGGTATAGAGGGAGTTTTCATTTTCGAAATTACCTCAAAATCAAATATGACTTGGCACGCAACATGGTGGGGTGCAGAATATTCATTTCCATCTGAATAACAATCATTCGTCAACAGAATTCATTGTCGGGTCGTTAGAGGGGGTATAGAGAGATTTTTCATTTTCAATATTTCTTCAAGAATCTAATATTACTTGGCACGCATCAAGGTGGGGTGCAAAGTATCCATGTCCATCTGAATAACAATAATTCTTCAACATAAATCATTGTCGTGACGTCAGAGGGGGTATAGAGGGATTTTTCAATTTTCAAAATTACTTCAAAAATCAAATATGACTTGGCACGTATCATGGTGGAGTGCATAATATCCATTTTCATCTGAATATCAATAATTCGTCAACAGAAATTATTGTCGGGTCGTCAGAGGGGGTTAAAGGGAATTTTCATTTTCAAAATTACTTCAAAGTTCGAATATAACTCGGCACGCATCATAGTAGGGTGCAAAATCTCCATTTCCATCTGAATAACAATAATTCGTCAAGAGAAATCATTGTCGGGTCGTCAGAGGGGGTATAGAGGGATTTTTCATTATCAAAATGACTTCAAGAATCAAATATGACTTGGCACTTATCATGGTGGGGTACAGAATATCCATTTCCATCTCAATAACAATAATTTGTCAACATAAAACATTGTCGGGTCGTCAGAGGGGGTACAGAGGGATTTTTCATTTTCAATATTTCTTCAAAAATCAAATATGACTTGGCACGTAACATGGTGGAGTGCATAATATCCATTTTCATCTAAATTACAATAATTCGTCAACAGAAATCATTGACGGGTCGTTGGAGGGGGTATAGAGGGATTTTTCATTTTCAAATTTTCTTCAAAAATCTAATATGACTTGGCACTTATCATGGTGGGGTGCAAAGTATCCATGTCCATTTGAATAACAAAAATTCTTCAATTTAAATCATAGTCGTGTCGTCAGAGGGGGTATAGAGGTATTTTTCATTTTCAAAATTACTTCAAAAATCTAATATGACTTGGCACGCATCATGGTGGGGTGCAAAGTATCCATGTCCTTCTGAATAACAATAATTCGTCAACAGAAATCATTGTCGGGTCGTTAAAGGGGGTATAGAGGGATTTTTCATTTTCAATATTTCTTCAAAAATCTAATATGACTTGGCACGCATCATGGTGGGGTGCAGAATATCCATTTCCATCTGAATAACAATAATTCGTCAACAGAAATCAATGTCGGGTCGTCAGAGGAGGTATAGATGGATTTTTCATTTTCAAAATTACTTCAAAAATCTAATATGACTTGACACGCATCATGATGGGGTGCAAAGTATCCATGTCCATCTGAATAACAATAATTCGTCAACATAAATCATTGTCGTGTCGTCAGAGGGGGTATAGAGGGATTTTTCATTTTCAAAATTACTTCAAAAATCAAATATGACTTGGCACGTATCATGGTGGAGTGCATAATATCCACTTTCATCTAAATAACAATAATTCGTCTACAGAAATTATTGTCGGGTCGTCAGAGGGGGTATAGAGGGATTTTTCTTTATCAAACTGACTTCAAAAATCAAATATGACTTATCACGCATCATGGTGGGGTACAGAATATCCATTTCCATCTCAATAACAATAATTTGTCAACAGAAATCATTGTCGGGTCGTCAGAGGGGGTATAGAGGGATTTTTCATTTTCAAAATGACTTCAAAAATCAAATATGACTTGGCACGCATCATGGTGGGGTGCAGAATATCTATTTCCATCTGAATAACAATAATTCGTCAACAGAAATCATTGTCGGGTCGTCAGAGGGGGTATAGAGGGATTTTTCATTATCAAAATGACTTCAAAAATCAAATATGACTTGGCACGCATCATGGTGGGGTACAGAATATCCATTTCCATCTCAATAACAATAATTTGTCAACAGAAATCATTGTCGGGTCGTCAGAGCGGGTATAGAGGGATTTTTCGTTTTCAAAATGACTTCAAAAATCAAATATGACTTGGCACGCATCATGGTGGCGTGGAAAGTATCCATGTCAATCTGAATAACAATAATTCGTCAACAGAAATCATTGTCGGGTCGTCAGAGGGGGTATAGAGGGATTTCTCATTATAAAAATGACTTCAAAAATCGAATATGACTTGGCACGCATCATAGTAGGGTGCAGAATATCCATTTCCATCTGAATAACAAGAATTCGTCAACAGAAATCAATGTCATGTCGTTAGAGGGGGTATAGAGGAATTTTTCATTTTCAAAATTATCTCAAAATCAAATGTGACTTAGCACGCATCATGGTGGGGTACAGAATATCCATTTCCATCTTAATAACAATAATTTGTAAACAGAAATCATTGTCGGGTCCTCAGAGGGGGTATAGAGGGATTTTTCATTTTCAAAATTACCTCAAAATCAAATATGACTTGGCACGCATCATGGTGGGGTGCAGAATATCCATTTCCATCTGAAAAACAGAAATTTGTCAACAGAAATCTATGTCGGGTCGTTAGAGGGGGTATAGAGGGATTTTTCATTTTCAATATTTCTTCAAAAATCTAATATGACTTGGCACGCATCATGGTGGGATGCAGAATATCCATTTCCATCTCAATAACAATAATTTGTCAACAGAAATCATTGTCGGGTCGTCAGAGGGGGTATGGAGGGATTTTTCATTTTCAAAATTACTTTAAAAATCTAATATGACTTGGCACGCATCATGGTGGGGTGCAATGTATCCATGTCCATCTGAATAACAATAATTCGTCAATTTAAATCATTGTCGTGTCGTCAGAGGGGGTATAGAGGTAATTTTCATTTTCAAATTTACTTCAAAAATCAAAAAGGAGTTGGCACGCATCATATTGGGGTGCAGAATATCCATATCTATCTGAATAACAATAATTCCTTAACAGAAATTATTGTCGTGTCGTCAGAGGGGGTATAGAGAGATTTTTCATTTTCAAAATTACTTCAAAATCAAATATGACTTTGCACGCATCATGGTGGGGTGCAAAGTATTCATGTTTATCTAACTAACAATGATTCGTTAACAGAAATCATTGTCGTGTCGTCAGAGGGGGTATAGAGGGATTTTTCATTTTCAAAATCACCTCAAAATCCAATATAACTTGGCACGCATCATGGTGGGGTGCAAAATATCCATTTCTATCTGAATAACAATAATTCGTCAGGAGAAATCATTGTCGGGTCGTCAGAAGGAGTATAGAGGGATATTTCATTTTTAAAATGACTTCCAAAAACATTTATGAGTTGGCACGTAACATGGTGGGGTGCAAAGTATCCATGTTCATCTGAGTAACATTAATTCATCAACAGAAATCATTGTCGGAACGTCAGAGGGGGTATAGAGGGATTTTTCATTATCAAAATGACTTCAAAAATCAAATATGACTTGGCACGCATCATGGTGGGGTGCAGAATATCTATTTCCATCTGAATAACAATAATTCGTCAACAGAAATCATTGTCGGGTCGTCAGAGGGGGTATAGAGGGATTTTTCATTATCAAAATGACTTCAAAAATGAAATATGACTTGGCACGCGTCATGGTGGGGTACAGAATATCCATTTCCATCTCAATAACAATAATTTGTCAACAGAAATCATTGTCGGGTCGTCAGAGGGGGTACAGAGGGATTTTTCATTTTCATTATTTCTTCAAAAATCAAATATGACTTGGCACGTATCATGGTGGAGTGCATAATATCCATTTTCATCTAAATTACAATAATTCGTCAACAGAAATCATTGACGGGTCGTTGGAGGGGGTATAGAGGGATTTTTCATTTTCAAATTTTCTTCAAAAATCTAATATGACTTGGCACTTATCATGGTGGGGTGCAAAGTATCCATGTCCATTTGAATAACAATAATTCTTCAATTTAAATCATTGTCGTGTCGTCAGAGGGGGTATAGAGGTATTTTTCATTTTCAAAATTACTTCAAAAGTCTAATATGACTTGGCACGCATCATGGTGGGGTGCAAAGTATCCATGTCCTTCTGAACAACAATAATTTGTCAACAGAAATCATTTTCGGGTCGTTAAAGGGGGTATAGAGGGATTTTTCATTTTCAATATTTCTTCAAAAATCTAATATGACTTGGCACGCATCATGGTGGGGTGCAGAATATTCATTTCCATCTGAATAACAATAATTCGTCAACAGAAATCAATGTCGGGTCGTCAGAGGGGGTATAGAGGGATTTTTCATTTTCAAAATTACTTCAAAAATCTAATATGACTTGACACGCATCATGATGAGGTGCAAAGTATCCATGTCCATCTGAATAACAATAATTCGTCAACATAAATCATTGTCGTGTCGTCAGAGGGGGTATAGAGGGATTTTTCATTTTCAAAATTACTTCAAAAATCAAATATGACTTGGCACGTATCGTGGTGGAGTGCATAATATCCACTTTCATCTAAATAACAATAATTCGTCTACAGAAATTATTGTTGGGTCGTCAGAGGGGGTATAGAGGGATTTTTCATTATCAAACTGACTTCAAAAATCAAATATGACTTGGCACGCATCATGGTGGGGTGCAGAATATCTATTTCCATCTGAATAACAATAATTCGTCAACAGAAATCATTGTCGGGTCGTCAGAGGGGGTATAGAGGGATTTTTCATTATCAAAATGACTTCAAAAATCATATATGACTTGGCACGCATCATGGTGGGGTGCAGAATATCTATTTCCATCTGAATAACAATAATTCGTCAACAGAAATCATTGTCGGGTCGTCAGAGGGGGTATAGAGGGATTTTTCATTATCAAAATGACTTCAAAAATCAAATATGACTTGGCACGCATCATGGTGGGGTACAGAATATCCATTTCCATCTCAATAACAATAATTTGTCAACAGAAATCATTGTCGGGTCGTCAGAGCGGGTATAGAGGGATTTTTCATTTTCAAAATGACTTCAAAAATCAAATATGTCTTGGCACGCATCATGGTGGCGTGGAAAGTATCCATGTCAATCTGAATAACAATAATTCGTCAACAGAAATCATTGTCGGGTCGTCAGAGGGGGTATAGAGGGATTTTTCATTATAAAAATGACTTCAAAAATCGAATATGACTTGGCACGCATCATAGTAGGGTGCAGAATATCCATTTCCATCTGAATAACAAGAATTCGTCAACAGAAATCAATGTCGGGTCGTTAGAGGGGGTATAGAGGAATTTTTCATTTTCAAAATTATCTCAAAATCAAATATGACTTAGCACGCATCATGGTGGGGTACAGAATATCCATTTCCATCTTAAAAACAATAATTTGTAAACAGAAATCATTGTCGGGTCCTCAGAGGGGGTATAGAGGGATTTCTCATTTTCAAAATTACCTCAAAATCAAATATGACTTGGCACGCATCATGGTGGGGTGCAGAATATCCATTTCCATCTGAATAACAGGAATTCGTCAACAGAAATCTATGTCGGGTCGTTAGAGGGGGTATAGAGGGATTTTTCATTTTCAATATTTCTTCAAAAATCTAATATGACTTGGCACGCATCATGGTGGGATGCAGAATATCCATTTCCATCTCAATAACAATAATTTGTCAACAGAAATCATTGTCGGGTCGTCAGAGGGGGTATGGAGGGATTTTTCATTTTCAAAATTACTTTAAAAATCTAATATGACTTGGCACGCATCATGGTGGGGTGCAATGTATCCATGTCCATCTGAATAACAATAATTCGTCAATTTAAATCATGGTCGTGTTGTCAGAGGGGGTATAGAGGTAATTTTCATTTTCAAAATTACTTCAAAAATCAGAAAGGAGTTGGCACGCATCATATTGGGGTGCAGAATATCCATATCTATCTGAATAACAATAATTCCTTAACAGAAATTATTGTCGTGTCGTCAGAGGGGGTATAGAGGGATTTTTCATTTTCAAAATTACCTCAAAATCAAATATGACTTTGCACGCATCATGGTGGGGTGCAAAGTATTCATGTTTATCTAACTAACAATGATTCGTTAACAGAAATTATTGTCGTGTCGTCAGAGGGAGTATAGAGGGATTTTTCATTTTCAAAATTACCTCAAAATCCAATATAACTTGGCACGCATCATGGTGGGGTGCAAAATATCCATTTCTATCTGAATAACAATAATTCGTCAGGAGAAATCATTGTCGGGTCGTCAGAAGGAGTAAAGAGGGATATTTCTTTTTTAAAATGACTTCAAAAATCATTTATGAGTTGGCACGTAACATGGTGGGGTGCAAAGTATCCATGTTCATCTGAGTAATATTAATTCATAAACAGAAATCATTGTCGGAACGTCAGAGGGGGTATAGAGGGATTTTTCATTATCAAAATGACTTCAAAAATCAAATATCACTTGGCACGCATCATGGTGGGGTACAGAATATCCATTTCCATCTCAATAACAATAATTTTTCAACAGAAATCATTGTCGGGTCGTCAGAGGGGGTATAGAGGGATTTTTCATTTTCAACATTACCTCAAAATCAAATATGACTTGGCTCGCATCATAGGGGGGAGCAGAATATCCATTTCCATCTAAATAACAATAATTCGTCAACAGAAATCATTGTCGTGTCGTCAGAGGGGGTATAGAGGGATTTTTCATTTTCAAAATTACTTCAAAACTCATATATGATTTGGCACGCATCATGGAGGGGTGCAGAATATCCATTTCTATCTAAATAACAATAATTCTTTAACAGAAATCATTGTCGTGTCGTCAGAGGGGGTATAGAGGGATTTTTCATTTTCAAAATTACTTCAAATATGACTTGGCACGTATCATGGTGGAGTGCATAATATCCATTTTCATCTAAATAACAATAATTCGTCAACAGAAATTATTGTCGGGTCGTCAGAGGGGGTTAAAGGGAATTTTCATTTTCAAAACTACTTCAGAAATCAAATATGAGTTGGCACGCATCATGGTAGGGTGCAGACTCTTCATTTATATCTGAATAACAATTATTCGTCAACAGAAATCATTATCGGGTCGTCAGATGGGGTATAGAGGGATTTTTCATTTTCAAATTGACTTCAAAAATCTAATATGACTTGGCACGCATCATGGTGGGGTGCAGAATATCTCTTTCCATCTGAATAACAATAATTTATCAACAGAAATCATTGTCGGGTCGTCAGATGGGGAATAGAGGGATTTTTCATTTTCAATATATCTTCAAAAGTCTAATATGACTTGGCACGCATCATGGTGGGGTGCAGAATATCCATATCTATCTGAATAACAATAATTCCTTAACAGAAAATATTATTGTGTCGTCAGAGGGGGTATAGAGGGATTTTTCATTTTCAAAATTACCTCAAAATCAAATATGACTTGGCACGCAACATGGTGGGGTGCAGAATATTGATTTCCATCTGAATAACAATAATTCGTCAACAGAAATCATTGTCGGGTCGTTAGAGGGGGTGTACAGGGATTTTTCATTTTCAATATTTCTTCTAAAAATCTAATATTACTTGGCACGCATCATGGTGGGGTGCAGAATATCCATTTCCATCTGAATAACAATAATTCGTCAACAGAAATCATTGTCGGTTCGTCAGAGGGGGTATAGAAGGATTTTTCATTATCAAATTGACTTCAAAAATCAAATATGACTTTGCACGCATCATGGTAGGGTACAGAATATCCATTTCCATCTGAATAACAATAATTCGTCAACAGAAATCAATATCGGGTCGTCAGAGGGGGTATAGAGGGATATTTCATTTTCAATATATCTTCAAAAATCTAATTTGACTTGGCACGCATCATGGTGGGTGCAAAGTATCCATGTCTATCTGAATAACAATAATTCGTCAACAGAAATCATTGTCGGGTCGTCAGAGGGGGTATAGAGGGATTTTTCATTTTCAAAATTACTTCAAAAATCAAATATGAGTTGGCACGCATCATGGTGGGGTGCAGACTCTTCATTTATATCTGAATAACAATTATTCGTCAACAGAAATCATTGACGGGTCGTTGGAGGGGGTATGGAGGGATTTTTCGTTTACAAAATTTCTTCAAAAATCTAATATGACTTGGCACGCATCATGATGGGGTGCAGAATATCCATTTCCATCTGAATAATTATAATTCGTCAACAGAAATCATTGTCCTGTCGTCAGAGGGGGTATAGAGGGATATTTCATATTCAATATATCTTCAAAAATCTAATTTGACTTGGCACGCATCATGGTGGTTGCAAAGTATCCATGTCTATCTGAATAACAATAATTCGTCAACAGAAATCATTGTCGGGTCGTCAGAGGGGGTATAGAGGGATTTTTCATTTTCAAAATGACTTCAAAAATCAAATATGACTTGCCACGCATCATGGAGGGGTGCAGAATATCCATTTCCATCTGAATAACAATATTTCGTCATCAGAAATCATTGTCGGGTCATTAGAGGGAAGTATAGAGGGATTTCTCATTTTCAAAATTACTTCAAAAATCAAATATGACTTGGCCCGCATCATAGTAGGGTGCAAAATATTCATTTCCATCTGAATAACAATAATTTGTCAACAGAAATCATTGTCGGGTCATTAGAGGGGGTATAGAGGTATTTTTCATTTTCAAAATTACTTCAAAAATCTGATATGACTTGGCACGCATCATTGTGGGGTGCAAAGTATCCATATATATCTGAATAACAATAATTCGTCATCAGAAATCATTGTCGGGTCGTTAGAGGGGGTATAGAGGGATTTTTCAATTTTCAATATTTCTTCAAAAATCTTATATTACTTGGCACGCATCATGGTGGGGTGCAGAATATCCATATATATCTGAATAACAATAATTTCTTAACAGAAATTATTGTCGTGTCGTCAGAGGGGGTATAGAGAAATTTTTCATTTTCAAAATTACCTCAAAATCAAATATGACTTGGCACGCATCATGGTGGGGTGCAAAGTATTCATGTATATCTAACTAACAATAATTCGTTAACAGATATCATTGTCGGGTCGTCAGAGGGGGTATAGAGGGATTTCTCATTATCAAAATGATTTCAAAAATCAAATATGTCATGGCACGCATCATGGCGGGGTGCAGAATATCCATTTCTATTTGACTAACATTAATTCGTCAACATAAATCATTGTCCTGTCGTCAGAGGGAGTATGGAGGGATTTTTCATTTTCAAAATTACTTCAAAAATCTAATATGACTTGGCACGCATCATGGCGGGGTTCAGAATATCCATTTCTATCTGACTAACATTAATTCGTCAACATAAATCATTGTCCTGTCGTTAGAAGGGGTATAGAGGGATTTCTCATTTTCAATATATCTTCAAAAATCTAGTATGAATTGGCACGCATCATGGTGGGGTGCAAAGTATCCATGTCTATCTGAATAACAATAATTCGGCAACAGAAATCATGGTCGGGTCGTCAGAGGGGGTATAGAGGGATTTCTCATTATTGAAATGACTTCAAAAATCAAATATGACTTGGCACGCATCATGGTGGGGTACAGATTATCCATTTCCATCTCAATAACAATAATTTTTCAACAGAAATCATTGTCGGGTCGTCAGAGGGGGTATAGAGGGATTTTTCATTTTCAACATTACCTCAAAATCAAATATGACTTGGCTCGCATCATAGGGGGGAGCAGAATATCCATTTCCATCTAAATAACAATAATTTGTCAACAGAAATCATTGTCGGGTCGTCAGAGGGGTTATAGAGGGATTTTTCATTTTCAAAATTACCTCAAAATCAAATATCACTTGGCACGCATCATGGCGGGATGCAGAATATCCATTTCTATCTGAATAACGTTAATTCGTCAACATAAATCATTGTCCTGTCGTCAGAGGGGGTATGGAGGGATTTTTCATTTTCAAAATTACTTCAAAAATCTAATATGACTTGGCACGCATCATAGTGGGGTGCAAAGTATCCATATCTATCTGAATAACAATAATTCCTTAACAGAAATTATTGTCGTGTCGTCAGAGGGGGTATAGAGGGATTTTTCATTTTCAAAATTACCTCAAAATCAAATATGACTTGGCACGCATCATAGTGGGGTGCAAAGTATCCATATCTATCTGAATAACAATAATTTGTCAACAGAAATCATTGTCGTTTCGTCAGAGGGGGTATAGAGGGATTTTTCATTTTCAAAATTACCTCAAAATCAAATATGACTTGGCACGCATCATGGTGGGGTGCAGAATATCCATTTCCATCTGAATAACAATACTTTGTCAACAGAAATCATTGACGTGTCGTTGGAGGTGGTATAGAGGGATTTTTCATTTTCAAAATTTCTTCAAAAATCCAATATAACTTGGCACGCATCATGGTGGGGTGCAGAATATTCATTTCCATCTCAATAACAATAATTCGTCTACTGAAATCATTGTCGGGTCGTTAGAAGGGGTATAGAGGGATTTCTCATTTTCAATATATCTTCAAAAATCTAGTATGACTTGGCACGCATCATGGTGGGGTGCAGAATATCCATTTCCATCTCAATAACAATAATTTGTCATCAGAAATCATTGTCGGGTCGTCAGAGGGGGTATAGAGGGATTTCCCATTATCAAAATGACTTCAAAAATCAAATATGACTTGGCACGCATCATAGTAGGGTGCAGAATATCCATTTCCATCTCAATAACAATAATTTGTCATCAGAAATCATTGTCGGGTCGTCAGAGGGGGTATAGAGGGATTTTTCATTATCAAAATTACCTCAAAATCAAATATGACTTGGCACGCATCATGGTGGGGTGCAGAATATCCATGTCCATCTGAATAACAATAATTCGTCAATTTAAATCATTGTCGTGTCGTCAGAGGGGGTATAGAGTTATTTTTCATTTTCAAAATTACTTCAAAAATCTAATATGACTTGGCACGCATCATAGTGTTGTGCAAAGTATCCATATCTATCTGAATAACAATAATTCCTTAACAGAAATTATTGTCGTGTCGTCAGAGGGGGTATAGAGGGATTTTTCATTTTCAAAATTACCTCAAAATCAAATATGACTTTGCACGCATCATGGTGGGGTGCAAAGTATTCATGTATATCTAACTAACAATAATTCATTAACAGAAATCATTGTCGTGTCGTTAGAAGGGGTATAGAGGGATTTTTCTTTTTCAAAATTACTTCAAAAATCAAATATGACTTGGCACGCATCATGGGGGGGTGCAAAGTATCCATGTCCATCTGAATAACAATAATTCGTCAACATAAATCATTGTCGTGTCGTCAGAGGGGGTATAGAGGGATTTTTCATTTTGAAAATTACTTCAAATATCAAATATGACTTGGCACGTATCATGGTGGAGTACATAATATCCATTTTCAACGAATAACAACAATTCGTCAACAGAAATTATTGTCGGGTCGTAGGAGGGGGTATAGAGGGATTTTTCATTTTCAAAATTACCTCAAAATCAAATATGACTTTGCACGCATCATGGCGGGGTGCAAAGTATTCATGTATATCTAACTAACAATAATTCGTTAACAGAAATCATTGTCGTGTCGTTAGAAGGGGTATAGAGGGATTTTTCTTTTTCAAAATTACTTCAAAAATCTAATATGACTTGGCACGCATCATCGTGGTGTGCAAAGTATCCAAGTCCATCTGAATAACAATAATTCGTCAATTTAAATCATTGTCGTGTCGTCAGAGGGGGTATAGAGGTATTTTTCATTTTCAAAATTACTTCAAAAATCAAAAATTACTTGGCACGCATCATAGTGGGGTGCCAAGTATCCATATATATCTAAATAACAATAATTCGTCAACAGTAATCATTGTCGGGTCGTTAGAGGGGGTATAGAGAGATTTTTCATTTTCAATATTTCTTCAAAAATCTAATATTACTTGGCACGCATCATGTTGGGGTGCAGAATATTTATATCTAACTGAATAACAATAATTCCTTAACAGAAATTATTGTCGTGTCGTCAGAAGGGGTATAGAGGAATTTTTCATTTTAAAAATGACTTCAAAAATCTAATATGACTTGGCACGTATCATGTTGGGGTACAGAATATCCATTTCCATCTCAATAACAATAATTCGTCAACAGAAATCATTGTCGTGTCGTCAGAGGGGGTATAGAGGGATTTCTCATTATCAAAATGACTTCAAAAATCAAATATGACTTGGCACGCATCATAGTAGGGTACAGAATATCCATTTCCATCTCAATAACAATAATTTGTCATCAGAAATCAGTGTCGGGTCGTCAGAAGGGGTATAGAGGGATTTTTCATTTTCAAAATTACCTCAAAATCAAATATGACTTGGCACGCATCATGGTGGGGTGCAGAATATCCATTTCCATCTGAATAACAATTATTCGTCAACAGAAATCATTGACGGGTCGTTAGAGGGGGTATAGAGGGATTTTCCATTTTCAAAATTTCTTTCAAAATCTAATATGACTTGGCACTTATCATGGTGGGGTGCAAAATATCTATGTCCATCTGAAAAACAATAATTCTTTAACAGAAATTATTGTCGTGTCGTCAGAGGGGGTATAGAGGGATTTTTCAATTTCAAAATTACCTCAAAATCAAATATGATTTTGCACGCATCATGGTGGGGTGCAAAGTATTCATGTATATCTAACTAACAATAATTCGTTAACAGAAATCATTGTCGTGTCGTTAGAAGGGGTATAGAGGGATTTTTCTTTTTCAAAATTACTTCAAAAATCAAATATGACTTGGCACGCATCATGGGGGGGTGCAAAGTATCCATGTCCATCTGAATAACAATAATTCGTCAACATAAATCATTGTCGTGTCGTCAGAGGGGGTATAGAGGGATTTTTCATTTTGAAAATTACTTCAAATATCAAATATGACTTGGCACGTATCATGGTGGAGTGCATAATATCCATTTTCAACGAATAACAACAATTCGTCAACAAAAATTATTGTCGGGTCGTCAGAGGGGGTATAGAGGGATTTTTCATTTTCAAAATTACCTCAAAATCAAATATGACATTGCACGCATCATGGTGGGGTGCAAAGTATTCATGTATATCTAACTAACAATAATTCGTTAACAGAAATCATTGTCGTGTCGTTAGAAGGGGTATAGAGGGATTTTTCTTTTTCAAAATTACTTCAAAAATCTAATATGACTTGGCACGCATCATCGTGGTGTGCAAAGTATCCATGTCCATCTGAATAACAATAATTCGTCAATTTAAATCATTGTCGTGTCGTCAGAGGGGGTATAGAGGTATTTTTCATTTTCAAAATTACTTCAAAAATCAAAAATTACTTGGCACGCATCATAGTGGGGTGCCAAGTATCCATATATATCTAAATAACAATAATTCGTCAACAGTAATCATTGTCGGGTCGTTAGAGGGGGTATAGAGAGATTTTTCATTTTCAATATTTCTTCAAAAATCTAATATTACTTGGCACGCATCATGTTGGGGTGCAGAATATTTATATCTAACTGAATAACAATAATTCCCAAACAGAAATTATTGTCGTGTCGTCAGAAGGGGTATAGAGGAATTTTTCATTTTTAAAATGACTTCAAAAATCTAATATGACTTGGCACGCATCATGTTGGGGTACAGAATATCCATTTCCATCTCAATAACAATAATTCGTCAACAGAAATCATTGTCGTGTCGTCAGAGGGGGTATAGAGGGATTTTTCATTTTCAAAATTACTTCAAAATCAAATATGACTTGGCACGCATCATGGTGGGGTGCAGAATATCCATTTCCATCTGAATAACAAAAATTCGTCAACAGAAATCATTGACGGGTCGTTAGAGGGGGTATAGAGGGATTTTCCATTTTCAAAATTTCTTTCAAAATCTAATATGACTTGGCACTTATCATGGTGGGGTGCGAAATATCTATGTCCATCTGAAAAACAATAATTCTTTAACAGAAATCATTGTCGAGTCGTCAGAGGGGGTATAGAGGGATTTTTCATTATCAAAATGATTTCAAAAATCAAATATGACTTGACCCGCATCATAGTAGGGTGCAAAATATTCATTTTCATCTGAATAACAATAATTTGTCAACAGAAATCATTGTCGGGTCATTAGAGGGGGTATAGAGGTATTTTTCATTTTCAATATTTCTTCAAAAATCTAATATGACTTGGCACGCATCATGATGGGTAGCAGATTATCCATTTCCATCTGAATAACAATAATTTGTCAATAGAAATCATTGTCGGGTCGTCAGAGGGGGTATAGAGGGATTTTTCAATTTCAAAATTACTTCAAAAATCAAATATGACTTGGCATGTATCATGTTGGGTGCATAATATCCATTTTCATCTGAATAACAATAATTCGTCAACAGAAATTATTGTCGGGTCGTCAGAGGGGGTTAAAGGGAATTTTCATTTTCAAAATTACTTCAAAGTTCGAATATAACTTGGCACGCGTCATAGTAGGGTGCAAAGTCTCCATTTCCATCTGAATAACAATAATTCGTCAACAGAAATCATTGTCGGGTCGTCAGAGGGGGTATAGAGGGATTTCTCATTATCAAAATGACTTCAAAAATCAAATATGACTTGGCACGCATCATAGTAGGGTGCAGAATATCAATTTCCATCTCAATAACAATAATTTGTCAACAGAAATCATTGTCGTGTCGTCAGAGGGGACATAGAGGGATTTTTCATTTTCAAAATTACCTCAAAATCAAATATGACTTGGCACGCATCATGGTGGGGTACGAAGTATTCATGTTCATCTGAACCACAATAATTCGTTAACAGAAATCATTGTCGTGTCGTCAGAGAGGTTAAAGAGGGATTTTTCATTTTCAGAATTACCTCAAAATCAAATATGACTTGGCACTCAACATGGTGGGGTGCAGAATATCCATGTCCATCTAAATAACAATAATTTGTCAACAGAAATCATTGTCGGGTCATTAGAGGGGACATAGAGGGATTTTTCATTTTCAAAATTACCTCAAAATCAAATATGACTTTGCACGCATCATGGTGGGGTGCAAAGTATTCATGTATATCTAACTAACAATAATTCGTTAACAGAAATCATTGTCGTGTCGTTAGAAGGGGTATAGAGGAATTTTTCTTTTTCAAAATTACTTCAAAAATCAAATATGACTTGGCACGCATCATAGTGGGGTGCAAAGTATCCATATATATCTGAATAACAATAATTCGTCATCAGAAATCATTGTCGGGTCGTTAGAGGGGGTATAGAGGGATTTTTCAATTTTCAATATTTCATCAAAAATCTTATATTACTTGGCACGCATCATGGTGGGGTGCAGAATATCCATATATATCTGAATAACAATAATTTCTTTACAGAAATTATTGTCGTGTCGTCAGAGGGGGTATAGAGAAATTTTTCATTTTCAAAATTACCTCAAAATCAAATATGACTTGGCACGCATCATGGTGGGGTGCAAAGTATTCATGTATATCTAACTAACAATAATTCGTTAACAGAAATCATTGTCGTGTCGTCAGAGGGGGTATAGAGGGATTGTTCATTTTAAAAATTACTTCAAATATCAAATATGACTTGGCACGTATCATGGTGGAGTGCATAATATCCATTTTCAACGAATAACAACAATTCGTCAACAGAAATTATATTGTCGGGTCGTCAGAGGGGGTATAGAGGGATTTCTCATTTTCAATATATCTTCAAAAATCTAGTATGAATTGGCACGCATCATGGTGGGGTGCAGAGTATCCATGTCTATCTGAATAACAATAATTCGGCAACAGAAATCATGGTCGGGTCGTCAGAGGGGGTATAGAGGGATTTCTCATTATTGAAATGACTTCAAAATCAAATATGACTTGGCACGCATCATGGTGGGGTACAGATTATCCATTTCCATCTCAATAACAATAATTTTTCAACAGAAATCATTGTCGGGTCGTCAGAGGGGGTATAGAGGGATTTTTCATTTTCAACATTACCTCAAAATCAAATATGACTTGGCTCGCATCATAGGGGGAGCAGAATATCCATTTCCATCTAAATAACAATAATTTGTCAACAGAAATCATTGTCGGGTCGTCAGAGGGGTTATAGAGGGATTTTTCATTTTCAAAATTACCTCAAAATCAAATATGACTTGGCACGCATCATGGCGGGATGCAGAATATCCATTTCTATCTGAATAACGTTAATTCGTCAACATAAATCATTGTCCTGTCGTCAGAGGGGGTATGGAGGGATTTTTCATTTTCAAAATTACTTCAAAAATCTAATATGACTTGGCACGCATCATAGTGGGGTGCAAAGTATCCATATCTATCTGAATAACAATAATTCCTTAACAGAAATTATTGTCGTGTCGTCAGAGGGGGTATAGAGTGATTTTTCATTTTCAAAATTACCTCAAAATCAAATATGACTTGGCACGCATCATAGTGGGGTGCAAAGTATCCATATCTATCTGAATAACAATAATTTGTCAACAGAAATCATTGTCGTTTCGTCAGAGGGGGTATAGAGGGATTTTTCATTTTCAAAATTACCTCAAAATCAAATATGACTTGGCACGCATCATGGTGGGGTGCAGAATATTCGTTTCCATCTCAATAACAATAATTCGTCTACTGAAATCATTGTCGGGTCGTTAGAAGGGGTATAGAGGGATTTCTCATTTTCAATATATCTTCAAAAATCTAGTATGACTTGGCACGCATCATGGTGGGGTGCAGAATATCCATTTCCATCTGAATAACAATACTTTGTCAACAGAAATCACTGTCGGGTCGTCAGAGGGGGTATAGAGGGATTTCCCATTATCAAAATGACTTCAAAAATCAAATATGACTTGGCACGCATCATAGTAGGGTGCAGAATATCCATTTCCATCTCAATAACAATAATTTGTCATCAGAAATCATTGTCGGGTCGTCAGAGGGGGTATAGAGGGATTTTTCATTATCAAAATTACCTCAAAATCAAATATGACTTGGCACGCATCATGGTGGGGTGCAGAATATCCATGTCCATCTGAATAACAATAATTCGTCAATTTAAATCATTGTCGTGTCGTCAGAGGGGGTATAGAGTTATTTTTCATTTTCAAAATTACTTCAAAAATCTAATATGACTTGGCACGCATCATAGTGTTGTGCAAAGTATCCATATCTATCTGAATAACAATAATTCCTTAACAGAAATTATTGTCGTGTCGTCAGAGGGGGTATAGAGGGATTTTTCATTTTCAAAATTACCTCAAAATCAAATATGACTTTGCACGCATCATGGTGGGGTGCAAAGTATTCATGTATATCTAACTAACAATAATTCATTAACAGAAATCATTGTCGTGTCGTTAGAAGGGGTATAGAGGGATTTTTCTTTTTCAAAATTACTTCAAAAATCAAATATGACTTGGCACGCATCATGGGGGGGTGCAAAGTATCCATGTCCATCTGAATAACAATAATTCGTCAACATAAATCATTGTCGTGTCGTCAGAGGGGGTATAGAGGGATTTTTCATTTTGAAAATTACTTCAAATATCAAATATGACTTGGCACGTATCATGGTGGAGTACATAATATCCATTTTCAACGAATAACAACAATTCGTCAACAGAAATTATTGTCGGGTCGTCAGAGGGGGTATAGAGGGATTTTTCATTTTCAAAATTACCTCAAAATCAAATATGACTTTGCACGCATCATGGCGGGGTGCAAAGTATTCATGTATATCTAACTAACAATAATTCGTTAACAGAAATCATTGTCGTGTCGTTAGAAGGGGTATAGAGGGATTTTTCTTTTTCAAAATTACTTCAAAAATCTAATATGACTTGGCACGCATCATCGTGGTGTGCAAAGTATCCAAGTCCATCTGAATAACAATAATTCGTCAATTTAAATCATTGTCGTGTCGTCAGAGGGGGTATAGAGGTATTTTTCATTTTCAAAATTACTTCAAAAATCAAAAATTACTTGGCACGCATCATAGTGGGGTGCCAAGTATCCATATATATCTAAATAACAATAATTCGTCAACAGTAATCATTGTCGGGTCGTTAGAGGGGGTATAGAGAGATTTTTCATTTTCAATATTTCTTCAAAAATCTAATATTACTTGGCACGCATCATGTTGGGGTGCAGAATATTTATATCTAACTGAATAACAATAATTCCTTAACAGAAATTATTGTCGTGTCGTCAGAAGGGGTATAGAGGAATTTTTCATTTTAAAAATGACTTCAAAAATCTAATATGACTTGGCACGTATCATGTTGGGGTACAGAATATCCATATCCATCTCAATAACAATAATTCGTCAACAGAAATCATTGTCGTGTCGTCAGAGGGGGTATAGAGGGATTTCTCATTATCAAAATGACTTCAAAAATCAAATATGACTTGGCACGCATCATAGTAGGGTACAGAATATCCATTTCCATCTCAATAACAATAATTTGTCATCAGAAATCAGTGTCGGGTCGTCAGAAGGGGTATAGAGGGATTTTTCATTTTCAAAATTACCTCAAAATCAAATATGACTTGGCACGCATCATGGTGGGGTGCAGAATATCCATTTCCATCTGAATAACAATTATTCGTCAACAGAAATCATTGACGGGTCGTTAGAGGGGGTATAGAGGGATTTTCCATTTTCAAAATTTCTTTCAAAATCTAATATGACTTGGCACTTATCATGGTGGGGTGCAAAATATCTATGTCCATCTGAAAAACAATAATTCTTTAACAGAAATTATTGTCGTGTCGTCAGAGGGGGTATAGAGGGATTTTTCAATTTCAAAATTACCTCAAAATCAAATATGATTTTGCACGCATCATGGTGGGGTGCAAAGTATTCATGTATATCTAACTAACAATAATTCGTTAACAGAAATCATTGTCGTGTCGTTAGAAGGGGTATAGAGGGATTTTTCTTTTTCAAAATTACTTCAAAAATCAAATATGACTTGGCACGCATCATGGGGGGGTGCAAAGTATCCATGTCCATCTGAATAACAATAATTCGTCAACATAAATCATTGTCGTGTCGTCAGAGGGGGTATAGAGGGATTTTTCATTTTGAAAATTACTTCAAATATCAAATATGACTTGGCACGTATCATGGTGGAGTGCATAATATCCATTTTCAACGAATAACAACAATTCGTCAACAGAAATTATTGTCGGGTCGTCAGAGGGGGTATAGAGGGATTTTTCATTTTCAAAATTACCTCAAAATCAAATATGACATTGCACGCATCATGGTGGGGTGCAAAGTATTCATGTATATCTAACTAACAATAATTCGTTAACAGAAATCATTGTCGTGTCGTTAGAAGGGGTATAGAGGGATTTTTCTTTTTCAAAATTACTTCAAAAATCTAATATGACTTGGCACGCATCATCGTGGGGTGCAAAGTATCCATGTCCATCTGAATAACAATAATTCGTCAATTTAAATCATTGTCGTGTCGTCAGAGGGGGTATAGAGGTATTTTTCATTTTCAAAATTACTTCAAAAATCAAAAATTACTTGGCACGCATCATAGTGGGGTGCCAAGTATCCATATATATCTAAATAACAATAATTCGTCAACAGTAATCATTGTCGGGTCGTTAGAGGGGGTATAGAGAGATTTTTCATTTTCAATATTTCTTCAAAAATCTAATATTACTTGGCACGCATCATGTTGGGGTGCAGAATATTTATATCTAACTGAATAACAATAATTCCCAAACAGAAATTATTGTCGTGTCGTCAGAAGGGGTATAGAGGAATTTTTCATTTTTAAAATGACTTCAAAAATCTAATATGACTTGGCACGCATCATGTTGGGGTACAGAATATCCATTTCCATCTCAATAACAATAATTCGTCAACAGAAATCATTGTCGTGTCGTCAGAGGGGGTATAGAGGGATTTTTCATTTTCAAAATTACTTCAAAATCAAATATGACTTGGCACGCATCATGGTGGGGTGCAGAATATCCATTTCCATCTGAATAACAAAAATTCGTCAACAGAAATCATTGACGGGTCGTTAGAGGGGGTATAGAGGGATTTTCCATTTTCAAAATTTCTTTCAAAATCTAATATGACTTGGCACTTATCATGGTGGGGTGCGAAATATCTATGTCCATCTGAAAAACAATAATTCTTTAACAGAAATCATTGTCGAGTCGTCAGAGGGGGTATAGAGGGATTTTTCATTATCAAAATGATTTCAAAAATCAAATATGACTTGACCCGCATCATAGTAGGGTGCAAAATATTCATTTTCATCTGAATAACAATAATTTGTCAACAGAAATCATTGTCGGGTCATTAGAGGGGGTATAGAGGTATTTTTCATTTTCAATATTTCTTCAAAAATCTAATATGACTTGGCACGCATCATGATGGGTAGCAGATTATCCATTTCCATCTGAATAACAATAATTTGTCAATAGAAATCATTGTCGGGTCGTCAGAGGGGGTATAGAGGGATTTTTCAATTTCAAAATTACTTCAAAAATCAAATATGACTTGGCATGTATCATGTTGGGTGCATAATATCCATTTTCATCTGAATAACAATAATTCGTCAACAGAAATTATTGTCGGGTCGTCAGAGGGGGTTAAAGGGAATTTTCATTTTCAAAATTACTTCAAAGTTCGAATATAACTTGGCACGCATCATAGTAGGGTGCAAAGTCTCCATTTCCATCTGAATAACAATAATTCGTCAACAGAAATCATTGTCGGGTCGTCAGAGGGGGTATAGAGGGATTTTTCAATTTCAAAATTACCTCAAAATCAAATATGATTTTGCACGCATCATGGTGGGGTGCAAAGTATTCATGTATATCTAACTAACAATAATTCGTCAACATAAATCATTGTCGTGTCGTCAGAGGGGGTATAGAGGGATTTTTCATTTTGAAAATTACTTCAAATATCAAATATGACTTGGCACGTATCATGGTGGAGTGCATAATATCCATTTTCAACGAATAACAACAATTCGTCAACAGAAATTATTGTCGGGTCGTCAGAGGGGGTATAGAGGGATTTTTCATTTTCAAAATTACCTCAAAATCAAATATGACATTGCACGCATCATGGTGGGGTGCAAAGTATTCATGTATATCTAACTAACAATAATTCGTTAACAGAAATCATTGTCGTGTCGTTAGAAGGGGTATAGAGGGATTTTTCTTTTTCAAAATTACTTCAAAAATCTAATATGACTTGGCACGCATCATCGTGGTGTGCAAAGTATCCATGTCCATCTGAATAACAATAATTCGTCAATTTAAATCATTGTCGTGTCGTCAGAGGGGGTATAGAGGTATTTTTCATTTTCAAAATTACTTCAAAAATCAAAAATAACTTGGCACGCATCATAGTGGGGTGCCAAGTATCCATATATATCTAAATAACAATAATTCGTCAACAGTAATCATTGTCGGGTCGTTAGAGGGGGTATAGAGAGATTTTTCATTTTCAATATTTCTTCAAAAATCTAATATTACTTGGCACGCATCATGTTGGGGTGCAGAATATTTATATCTAACTGAATAACAATAATTCCCAAACAGAAATTATTGTCGTGTCGTCAGAAGGGGTATAGAGGAATTTTTCATTTTTAAAATGACTTCAAAAATCTAATATGACTTGGCACGCATCATGTTGGGGTACAGAATATCCATTTCCATCTCAATAACAATAATTCGTCAACAGAAATCATTGTCGTGTCGTCAGAGGGGGTATGGAGGGATTTTTCATTTTCAAAATTACTTCAAAATCAAATATGACTTGGCACGCATCATGGTGGGGTGCAGAATATCCATTTCCATCTGAATAACAAAAATTCGTCAACAGAAATCATTGACGGGTCGTTAGAGGGGGTATAGAGGGATTTTCCATTTTCAAAATTTCTTTCAAAATCTAATATGACTTGGCACTTATCATGGTGGGGTGCGAAATATCTATGTCCATCTGAAAAACAATAATTCTTTAACAGAAATCATTGTCGAGTCGTCAGAGGGGGTATAGAGGGATTTTTCATTATCAAAATGATTTCAAAAATCAAATATGACTTGACCCGCATCATAGTAGGGTGCAAAATATTCATTTTCATCTGAATAACAATAATTTGTCAACAGAAATCATTGTCGGGTCATTAGAGGGGGTATAGAGGTATTTTTCATTTTCAATATTTCTTCAAAAATCTAATATGACTTGGCACGCATCATGATGGGTAGCAGATTATCCATTTCCATCTGAATAACAATAATTTGTCTATAGAAATCATTGTCGGGTCGTCAGAGGGGGTATAGAGGGATTTTTCAATTTCAAAATTACTTCAAAAATCAAATATGACTTGGCATGTATCATGTTGGGTGCATAATATCCATTTTCATCTGAATAACAATAATTCGTCAACAGAAATTATTGTCGGGTCGTCAGAGGGGGTTAAAGGGAATTTTCATTTTCAAAATTACTTCAAAGTTCGAATATAACTTGGCACGCATCATAGTAGGGTGCAAAGTCTCCATTTCCATCTGAATAACAATAATTCGTCAACAGAAATCATTGTCGGGTCGTCAGAGGGGGTATAGAGGGATTTCTCATTATCAAAATGACTTCAAAAATCAAATATGACTTGGCACGCATCATAGTAGGGTGCAGAATATCAATTTCCATCTCAATAACAATAATTTGTCAACAGAAATCATTGTCGTGTCGTCAGAGGGGACATAGAGGGATTTTTCATTTTCAAAATTACCTCAAAATCAAATATGACTTGGCACGCATCATGGTGGGGTACGAAGTATTCATGTTCATCTGAACCACAATAATTCGTTAACAGAAATCATTGTCGTGTCGTCAGAGGGGTTAAAGAGGGATTTTTCATTTTCAGAATTACCTCAAAATCAAATATGACTTGGCACTCAACATGGTGGGGTGCAGAACATCCATGTCCATCTAAATAACAATAATTTGTCAACAGAAATCATTGTCGGGTCATTAGAGGGGACATAGAGGGATTTTTCATTTTCAAAATTACCTCAAAATCAAATATGACTTTGCACGCATCATGGTGGGGTGCAAAGTATTCATGTATATCTAACTAACAATAATTCGTTAACAGAAATTATTGTCGTGTCGTTAGAAGGGGTATAGAGGAATTTTTCTTTTTCAAAATTACTTCAAAAATCAAATATGACTCGGCACGCATCATAGTGGGGTGCAAAGTATCCATATATATCTGAATAACAATAATTCGTCATCAGAAATCATTTTCGGGTCGTTAGAGGGGGTATAGAGGGATTTTTCAATTTTCAATATTTCTTCAAAAATCTTATATTACTTGGCACGCATCATGGTGGGGTGCAGAATATCCATATATATCTGAATAACAATAATTTCTTTACAGAAATTATTGTCGTGTCGTCAGAAGGGGTATAGAGAAATTTTTCATTTTCAAAATTACCTCAAAATCAAATATGACTTGGCACGCATCATGGTGGGGTGCAAAGTATTCATGTATATCTAACTAACAATAATTCGTTAACAGAAATCATTGTCGTGTCGTCAGAGGGGGTATAGAGGGATTGTTCATTTTAAAAATTACTTCAAATATCAAATATGACTTGGCACGTATCATGGTGGAGTGCATAATATCCATTTTCAACGAATAACAACAATTCGTCAACAGAAATTATATTGTCGGGTCGTCAGAGGGGGTATAGAGGGATTTTTCATTTTCAAAATTACCTCAAAATCAAATATGACTTTGCACGCATCATGGTGGGGTGCAAAGTATTCATGTATATCTAACTAACAATAATTCGTTAACAGAAATCATTGTCGTGTCGTTAGAAGGGGTATAGAGGGATTTTTCTTTTTCAAAATTACTTCAAAAATCTAATATGACTTGGCACGCATCATCGTGGTGTGCAAAGTATCCATGTCCATCTGAATAACAATAATTCGTCAATTTAAATCATTGTCGTGTCGCCAGAGGGGGTATAGAGGTAATTTTCATTTTCAAAATTACTTCAAAAATCAAAAATTACTTGGCACGCATCATAGTGGGTTGCCAAGTATCCATATATATCTAAATAACAATAATTCGTCAACAGTAATCATTGTCGGGTCGTTAGAGGGGGTATAGAGAGATTTTTCATTTTCAATATTTCTTCAAAAATCTAATATTACTTGGCACGCATCATGTTGGGGTGCAGAATATTTATATCTAACTGAATAACAATAATTCTTTAACAGAAATTATTGTCGTGTCGTCAGAAGGGGTATAGAGGAATTTTTCATTTTAAAAATGACTTCAAAAATCTAATATGACTTGGCATGCATCATGTTGGGGTACAGAATATCCATTTCCATCTCAATAACAATAATTCGTCAACAGAAATCATTGTCGTGTCGTCAGAGGGGGTATAGAGGGATTTTTCATTTTCAAAATTACCTCAAAATCAAATATGACTTGGCACGCATCATGGTGGGGTGCGGAATATCCATTTCCATCTGAATAACAATAATTCGTCAACAGAAATCATTGACGGGTCGTTAGAGGGGGTATAGAGGGATTTTCCATTTTCAAAATTTCTTTCAAAATCTAATATGACTTGGCACTTATCATGGTGGGGTGCAAAATATCTATGTCCATCTGAAAAACAATAATTCTTTAACAGAAATCATTGTCGAGTCGTCAGAGGGGGTACAGAGGGATTTTTCATTATCAAAATGATTTCAAAAATCAAATATGACTTGACTCGCATCATAGTAGGGTGCAAAATATTCATTTCCATCTGAATAACAATAATTTGTCAACAGAAATCATTGTCGGGTCATTAGAGGGGGTATAGAGGTATTTTTCATTTTCAATATTTCTTCAAAAATCTAATATGACTTGGCACGCATCATGATGGGTAGCAGAATATCCATTTCCATCTGAATAACCATAATTCGTCAATAGAAATCATTGTCGGGTCGTCAGAGGGGGTATAGAGGGATTTTTCAATTTCAAAATTACTTCAAAAATCAAATATGACTTGGCACGTATCATGTTGGGTGCATAATATCCATTTTCATCTGAATAACAATAATTCGTCAACAGAAATTATTGTCGGGTCGTCAGAGGGGGTATAGAGGGATTTTTCATTTTCAAAATTACCTCAAAATCAAATATGACTTTGCACGCATCATGGTGGGGTGCAAAGTATTCATGTTTATCTTACTAACAATGATTCGTTAACAGAAATCATTGTCGTGTCGTCAGAGGGGGTATAGAGGGATTTTTCATTTTCAAAATTACCTCAAAATCCAATATAACTTGGCACGCATCATGGTGGGGTGCAAAATATCCATTTCTATCTGAATAACAATAATTCGTCAGGAGAAATCATTGTCGGGTCGTCAGAAGGAGTATAGAGGGATATTTCATTTTTAAAATGACTTCAAAAATCATTTATGAGTTGGCACGTAACATGGTGGGGTGCAAAGTATCCATGTTCATCTGAGTAACATTAATTCATCAACAGAAATCATTGTCGGAACGTCAGAGGGGGTATAGAGGGATTTTTCATTATCAAAATGACTTCAAAAATCAAATATGACTTGGCACGCATCATGGTGGGGTGCAGAATATCTATTTCCATCTGAATAACAATAATTCGTCAACAGAAATCATTGTCGGGTCGTCAGAGGGGGTATAGAGGGATTTTTCATTATCAAAATGACTTCAAAAATCAAATATGACTTGGCACGCATCATGGTGGGGTACAGAATATCCATTTCCATCTCAATAACAATAATTTGTCAACAGAAATCATTGTCGGGTCGTCAGAGGGGGTACAGAGGGATTTTTCATTTTCAATATTTCTTCAAAAATCAAATATGACTTGGCACGTATCATGGTGGAGTGCATAATATCCATTTTCATCTAATTTACAATAATTCGTCAACAGAAATCATTGACGGGTCGTTGGAGGGGGTATAGAGGGATTTTTCGTTTTCAAATTTTCTTCAAAATACTAATATGACTTGGCACTTATCATGGTGGGGTGCAAAGTATCCATGTCCATTTGAATAACAATATTTCTTCAATTTAAATCATTGTCGTGTCGTCAGAGGGGGTATAGAGGTATTTTTCATTTTCAAAATTACTTCAAGAATCTAATATGACTTGGCACGCATCATGGTGGGGTGCAAAGTATCCATGTCCTTCTGAATAACAATAATTCGTCAACAGAAATCATTGTCGGGTCGTTAAAGGGGGTATGGAGGGATTTTTCATTTTCAATATTTCTTCAAAAATCTAATATGACTTGGCACGCATCATGGTGGGGTGCAGAATATCCATTTCCATCTGAATAACAATAATTCGTCAACAGAAATCAATATCGGGTCGTCAGAGGGGGTATAGAGGGATTTTTCATTTTCAATATTACTTCAAAAATCTAATATGACTTGGCACGCATCATGGTGGGATGCAAAGTATCCATGTCCATCTGAATAACAATAATTCGTCAACATAAATCATTGTCGTGTCGTCAGAGGGGGTATAGAGGGATTTCTCATTATCAAAATGACTTCAAAAATCAAATATGACTTGGCACGCATCATAGTGGGGTGCAAAGTATCCATATCTATCTGAATAACAATAATTTGTCAACAGAAATCATTGACGTGTCGTTGGAGGTGGTATAGAGGGATTTTTCATTTTCAAAATTTCTTCAAAAATCCAATATAACTTGGCACGCATCATGGTGGGGTGCAGAATATTCATTTCCATCTCAATAACAATAATTCGTCAATTTAAATCATTGTCGTGTCGTCAGAGGGGGTATAGAGTTATTTTTCATTTTCAAAATTACTTCAAAAATCTAATATGACTTGGCACGCATCATAGTGTTGTGCAAAGTATCCATATCTATCATAATAACAATAATTCCTTAACAGAAATTATTGTCGTGTCGTCAGAGGGGGTATAGAGGGATTTTTCATTTTCAATATATCTTCAAAAATCTAGTATGACTTGGCACGCATCATGGTGGGGTGCAAAGTATCCATGTCTATCTGAATAACAATAATTCGTCAACAGAAATCACTGTCGGGTCGTCAGAGGGGGTATAGAGGGATTTCCCATTATCAAAATGACTTCAAAAATCAAATATGACTTGGCACGCATCATAGTAGGGTGCAGAATATACATTTCCATCTCAATAACAATAATTTGTCATCAGAAATCATTGTCGGGTCGTCAGAGGGGGTATAGAGGGATTTTTCATTATCAAAATTACCTCAAAATCAAATATGACTTGGCACGCATCATGGTGGGGTGCAGAATATCCATGTCCATCTGAATAACAATAATTCGTCAATTTAAATCATTGTCGTGTCGTCAGAGGGGGTATAGAGTTATTTTTCATTTTCAAAATTACTTCAAAAATCTAATATGACTTGGCACGCATCATAGTGTTGTGCAAAGTATCCATATCTATCATAATAACAATAATTCCTTAACAGAAATTATTGTCGTGTCGTCAGAGGGGGTATAGAGGGATTTTTCATTTTCAAAATTACCTCAAAATCAAATATGACTTTGCACGCATCATGGTGGGGTGCAAAGTATTCATGTATATCTAACTAACAATAATTCATTAACAGAAATCATTGTCGTGTCGTTAGAAGGGGTATAGAGGGATTTTTCTTTTTCAAAATTACTTCAAAAATCAAATATGACTTGGCACGCATCATGGGGGGGTGCAAAGTATCCATGTCCATCTGAATAACAATAATTCGTCAACATAAATCATTGTCGTGTCGTCAGAGGGGGTATAGAGGGATTTTTCATTTTGAAAATTAGTTCAAATATCAAATATGACTTGGCACGTATCATGGTGGAGTACATAATATCCATTTTCAACGAATAACAACAATTCGTCAACAGAAATTATTGTCGGGTCGTCAGAGGGGGTATAGAGGGATTTTTCATTTTCAAAATTACCTCAAAATCAAATATGACTTTGCACGCATCATGGTGGGGTGCAAAGTATTCATGTATATCTAACTAACAATAATTCGTTAACAGAAATCATTGTCGTGTCGTTAGAAGGGGTATAGAGGGATTTTTCTTTTTCAAAATTACTTCAAAAATCTAATATGACTTGGCACGCATCATCGTGGTGTGCAAAGTATCCAAGTCCATCTGAATAACAATAATTCGTCAATTTAAATCATTGTCGTGTCGTCAGAGGGGGTATAGAGGTATTTTTCATTTTCAAAATTACTTCAAAAATCAAAAATTACTTGGCACGCATCATAGTGGGGTGCCAAGTATCCATATATATCTAAATAACAATAATTCGTCAACAGTAATCATTGTCGGGTCGTTAGAGGTGGTATAGAGAGATTTTTCATTTTCAATATTTCTTCAAAAATCTAATATTACTTGGCACGCATCATGTTGGGGTGCAGAATATTTATATCTAACTGAATAACAATAATTCCTTAACAGAAATTATTGTCGTGTCGTCAGAAGGGGTATAGAGGAATTTTTCATTTTAAAAATGACTTCAAAAATCTAATATGACTTGGCACGTATCATGTTGGGGTACAGAATATCCATTTCCATCTCAATAACATTAATTCGTCAACAGAAATCATTGTCGTGTCGTCAGAGGGGGTATAGAGGGATTTCTCATTATCAAAATGACTTCAAAAATCAAATATGACTTGGCACGCATCATAGTAGGGTGCAGAATATCCATTTCCATCTCAATAACAATAATTTGTCTTCAGAAATCATTGTCGGGTCGTCAGAAGGGGTATAGAGGGATTTTTCATTTTCAAAATTACCTCAAAATCAAATATGACTTGGCACGCATCATGGTGGGGTGCAGAATATCCATGTCCATCTGAATAACAATAATTCGTCAATTTAAATCATTGTCGTGTCGTCAGAGGGGGTATAGAGGTATTTTTCATTTTCAAAATTACTTCAAAAATCTAATATGACTTGGCACGCACCATAGTGTTGTGCAAAGTATCCATATCTATCTGAATAACAATAATTCCTTAACAGAAATTATTGTCGTGTCGTCAGAGGGGGTATAGAGGGATTTTTCAATTTCAAAATTACCTCAAAATCAAATATGATTTTGCACGCATCATGGTGGGGTGCAAAGTATTCATGTATATCTAACTAACAATAATTCGTTAACAGAAATCATTGTCGTGTCGTTAGAAGGGGTATAGAGGGATTTTTCTTTTTCAAAATTACTTCAAAAATCAAATATGACTTGGCACGCATCATGGGGGGGTGCAAAGTATCCATGTCCATCTGAATAACAATAATTCGTCAACATAAATCATTGTCGTGTCGTCAGAGGGGGTATAGAGGGATTTTTCATTTTGAAAATTACTTCAAATATCAAATATGACTTGGCACGTATCATGGTGGAGTGCATAATATCCATTTTCAACGAATAACAACAATTCGTCAACAGAAATTATTGTCGGGTCGTCAGAGGGGGTATAGAGGGATTTTTCATTTTCAAAATTACCTCAAAATCAAATATGACATTGCACGCATCATGGTGGGGTGCAAAGTATTCATGTATATCTAACTAACAATAATTCGTTAACAGAAATCATTGTCGTGTCGTTAGAAGGGGTATAGAGGGATTTTTCTTTTTCAAAATTACTTCAAAAATCTAATATGACTTGGCACGCATCATCGTGGTGTGCAAAGTATCCATGTCCATCTGAATAACAATAATTCGTCAATTTAAATCATTGTCGTGTCGTCAGAGGGGGTATAGAGGTATTTTTCATTTTCAAAATTACTTCAAAAATCAAAAATTACTTGGCACGCATCATAGTGGGGTGCCAAGTATCCATATATATCTAAATAACAATAATTCGTCAACAGTAATCATTGTCGGGTCATTAGAGGGGGTATAGAGAGATTTTTCATTTTCAATATTTCTTCAAAAATCTAATATTACTTGGCACGCATCATGTTGGGGTGCAGAATATTTATATCTTACTGAATAACAATAATTCCTAAACAGAAATTATTGTCGTGTCGTCAGAAGGGGTATAGAGGAATTTTTCATTTTTAAAATGACTTCAAAAATCTAATATGACTTGGCACGCATCATGTTGGGGTACAGAATATCCATTTCCATCTCAATAACAATAATTCGTCAACAGAAATCATTGTCGTGTCGTCAGAGGGGGTATAGAGGGATTTTTCATTTTCAAAATTACTTCAAAATCAAATATGACTTGGCACGCATCATGGTGGGGTGCAGAATATCCATTTCCATCTGAATAACAAAAATTCGTCAACAGAAATCATTGACGGGTCGTTAGAGGAGGTATAGAGGGATTTTCCATTTTCAAAATTTCTTTCAAAATCTAATATGACTTGGCACTTATCATGGTGGGGTGCGAAATATCTATGTCCATCTGAAAAACAATAATTCTTTAACAGAAATCATTGTCGAGTCGTCAGAGGGGGTATAGAGGGATTTTTCATTATCAAAATGATTTCAAAAATCAAATATGACTTGACCCGCATCATAGTAGGGTGCAAAATATTCATTTTCATCTGAATAACAATAATTTGTCAACAGAAATCATTGTCGGTTCATTAGAGGGGGTATAGAGGTATTTTTCATTTTCAATATTTCTTCAAAAATCTAATATGACTTGGCACGCATCATGATGGGTAGCAGATTATCCATTTCCATCTGAATAACAATAATTTGTCAATAGAAATCATTGTCGGGTCGTCAGAGGGGGTATAGAGGGATTTTTCAATTTCAAAATTACTTCAAAAATCAAATATGACTTGGCATGTATCATGTTGGGTGCATAATATCCATTTTCATCTGAATAACAATAATTCGTCAACAGAAATTATTGTCGGGTCGTCAGAGGGGGTTAAAGGGAATTTTCATTTTCAAAATTACTTCAAAGTTCGAATATAACTTGGCACGCATCATAGTAGGGTGCAAAGTCTCCATTTCTATCTGAATAACAATAATTCGTCAACAGAAATCATTGTCGGGTCGTCAGAGGGGGTATAGAGGGATTTCTCTTTATCAAAATGACTTCAAAAATCAAATATGACTTGGCACGCATCATAGTAGGGTGCAGAATATCAATTTCCATCTCAATAACAATAATTTGTCAACAGAAATCATTGTCGTGTCGTCAGAGGGGACATAGAGGGATTTTTCATTTTCAAAATTACCTCAAAATCAAATATGACTTGGCACGCATCATGGTGGGGTACGAAGTATTCATGTCCATCTGAACCACAATAATTCGTTAACAGAAATCATTGTCGTGTCGTCAGAGGGGTTAAAGAGGGATTTTTCATTTTCAGAATTACCTCAAAATCAAATATGACTTGGCACTCAACATGGTGGGGTGCAGAATATCCATGTCCATCTAAATAACAATAATTTGTCAACAGAAATCATTGTCGGGTCATTAGAGGGGACATAGAGGGATTTTTCATTTTCAAAATTACCTCAAAATCAAATATGACTTTGCACGCATCATGGTGGGGTGCAAAGTATTCATGTATATCTAACTAACAATAATTCGTTAACAGAAATCATTGTCGTGTCGTTAGAAGGGGTATAAAGGGATTTTTTTTTTTTAAATTACTTCAAAAATCAAATATGACTTGGCACGCATCATGGGGGGGTGCAAAGTATCCATGTCCATCTGAATAACAATAATTCGTCAACATAAATCATTGTCGTGTCGTCAGAGGGGGTATAGAGGGATTGTTCATTTTAAAAATTACTTCAAATATCAAATATGACTTGGCACGTATCATAGTGGAGTGCATAATATCCATTTTCAACGAATAACAACAATTCGTCAACAGAAATTATTGTCGGGTCGTCAGAGGGGGTATAGAGGGATTTTTCATTTTCAAAATTACCTCAAAATCAAATATGACTTTGCACGCATCATGGTGGGGTGCAAAGTATTCATGTATATCTAACTAACAATAATTCGTTAACAGAAATCATTGTCGTGTCGTTAGAAGGGGTATAGAGGGATTTTTCTTTTTCAAAATTACTTCAAAAATCTAATATGACTTGGCACGCATCATCGTGGTGTGCAAAGTATCCATGTTCATCTGAATAACAATAATTCGTCAATTTAAATCATTGTCGTGTCGTCAGAGGGGGTAGAGAGGTAATTTTCATTTTCAAAATTACTTCAAAAATCAAAAATTACTTGGCACGCATCATAGTGGGTTGCCAAGTATCCATATATATCTAAATAACAATAATTCGTCAACAGTAATCATTGTCGGGTCGTTAGAGGGGGTATAGAGAGATTTTTCATTTTCAATATTTCTTCAAAAATCTAATATTACTTGGCACGCATCATGTTGGGGTGCAGAATATTTATATCCAACTGAATAACAATAATTCTTTAACAGAAATTATTGTCGTGTCGTCAGAAGGGGTATAGAGGAATTTTTCATTTTTAAAATGACTTCAAAAATCTAATATGACTTGGCACGCATCATGTTGGGGTACAGAATATCCATTTCCATCTCAATAACAATAATTCGTCAACAGAAATCATTGTCGTGTCGTCAGAGGGGGTATAGAGGGATTTTTCATTTTCAAAATTACCTCAAAATCAAATATGACTTGGCACGCATCATGGTGGGGTGCGGAATATCCATTTCCATCTGAATAACAATAATTCGTCAACAGAAATCATTGACGGGTCGTTAGAGGGGGTATAGAGGGATTTTCCATTTTCAAAATTTCTATCAAAATCTAATATGACTTGGCACTTATCATGGTGGGGTGCAAAATATCTATGTCCATCTGAAAAACAATAATTCTTTAACAGAAATCATTGTCAAGTCGTCAGAGGGGGTATAGAGGGATTTTTCATTATCAAAATGATTTCAAAAATCAAATATGACTTGACTCGCATCATAGTAGGGTGCAAAATATTCATTTCCATCTGAATAACAATAATTTGTCAACAGAAATCATTGTCGGGTCATTAGAGGGGGTATAGAGGTATTTTTCATTTTCAATATTTCTTCAAAAATCTAATATGACTTGGCACGCATCATGATGGGTAGCAGAATATCCATTTCCATCTGAATAACAATAATTCGTCAATAGAAATCATTGTCGGGTCGTCAGAGGGGGTATAGAGGGATTTTTCAATTTCAAAATTACTTCAAAAATCAAATATGACTTGGCACGTATCATGTTGGGTGCATAATATCCATTTCCATCTGAATAACAATAATTCGTCAATAGAAATCATTGTCGGGTCGTCAGAGGGGGTATAGAGGGATTTTTCAATTTCAAAATTACTTCAAAAATCAAATATGACTTGGCACGTATCATGTTGGGTGCATAATATCCATTTTCATCTGAATAACAATAGTTCGTCAACAGAAATCATTGTCGTGTCGTCAGAGGGGGTATAGAGGGATTTTTTGTTTTCAAAATTACCTCAAAATCCAATATAACTTGGCACGCATCATGGTGGGGTGCAAAATATCCATTTCTATCTGAATAACAATAATTCGTCAGGAGAAATCATTGTCGGGTCGTCAGATGGAGTATAGAGGGATATTTCATTTTTAAAATGACTTCAAAAATCATTTATGAGTTGGCACGTAACATGGTGGGGTGCAAAGTATCCATGTTCATCTGAGTAACATTAATTCATCAACAGAAATCATTGTCGGAACGTCAGAGGGGGTATAGAGGGATTTTTCATTATCAAAATGACTTCAAAAATCAAATATGACTTGGCACGCATCATGGTGGGGTGCAAAATATCTATTTCCATCTGAATAACAATAATTTGTCAACAGAAATCATTGTCGGGTCGTCAGAGGGGGTACAGAGGGATTTTTCATTTTCAATATTTCTTCAAAAATCAAATATGACTTGGCACGTATCATGGTGGAGTGCATAATATCCATTTTCATCTAATTTACAATAATTCGTCAACAGAAATCATTGTCGGGTCGTTAAAGGGGGTATGGAGGGATTTTTCATTTTCAATATTTCTTCAAAAATCTAATATGACTTGGCACGCATCATGGTGGGGTGCAGAATATCCATTTCCATCTGAATAACAATAATTCGTCAACAGAAATCAATATCGGGTCGTCAGATGGGGTATAGAGGGATTTTTCATTTTCAATATTACTTCAAAAATCTAATATGACTTGGCACGCATCATGGTGGGATGCAAAGTATCCATGTCCATCTGAATAACAATAATTCGTCAACATAAATCATTGTCGTGTCGTCAGAGGGGGTATAGAGGGATTTCTCATTATCAAAATGACTTCAAAAATCAAATATGACTTGGCACGCATCATAGTAGAGTGCAGAATATATATTTCCATCTGAATAACAAGAATTCGTTAACAGAAATCATTGTCGGGTCGTTAGAGGGGGTATAGAGGGATTTTTCATTTTCAATATTTCTTCAAAAATCTAATATGACTTGGCACGCATCATGGTGGGGTGGAGTATATTTATTTCCATCTGAATAACAATAATTCATCGACGGAATTCATTGTCGGGTCGTTAGAGGGGGTATAGAGGGATTTCTCATTTTCAAAATTACTTCAAAATCAAATATGACTTGGCACGCATCATGGTGGGGTGCAAAGTATCCATGTCCATCTGAATAACAATAATTCGTCAACATAAATCATTGTCGTGTCGTCAGAGGGGGTATAGAAGGACTTTTCATTTTCAAAATTACCTCAAAATCAAATATGACTTGGCACGCAACATGGTGGGGTGCAGAATATTCATTTCCATCTGAATAACAATAATTCGTCAACAGAAATCATTGTCGGGTCGTTAGAGGGGGTATAGAGGGATTTTTCATTTTCAATATTTCTTCAAAAATCCAATTTGACTTGGACGCATCATGGTGGGGTGCAAAGTATCCATGTCCATCTGAATAACAATAATTCTTCAATTTAAATCATTTTCGTGTCGTCAGAGGGGGTATAGAAGTATTTTTCATTTTCAAAATTACTTCAAAAATTTAATATGACTTGGCACGCATCATACTGGGGTGCAAAGTATACATATATATAAATAACAATAATTCGTCAACAGAAATCATTGTCGGGTCGTTAGAGGGGGTATAGAGGAATTTTTCATTATCAAAATGACTTCAAAAATCAAATATGACTTGGCACGCATCATGGAGGGGTACAGAATATCCATTTTCATCTCAATAACAATAATTTGTCAACAGAAATCATTGTCGGGTCGTCAGAGGGGGTATAGAGGGTTTTTTCTTTTTCAATATATCTTCAAAATTCTAATATGACTTGGCACGCATCATGGTGGGGTGCAGAATATCCATATCTATCTGAATAACAATAATTCCTTGACAGAAATTATTGTTGTGTCGTCAGAGAGGGTATAGAGTGATTTTTCATTTTCAAAATTACCTCAAAATCAAATATGACTTGGCACGCATCATGGTGGGGTGCAGAATATTCATTTCCATCTGAATAACAATCATTCGTCAACAAAATTCATTGTCGGGTTGTTAGAGGGGGTATAGAGGGATTTTTCATTATCAAAATGACTTCAAAAATCAAATATGACTTGGCACGCATCATGGAGGGGTACAGAATATCCATTTTCATCTCAATAACAATAATTTGTCAACAGAAATCATTGTCGGGTCGTCAGAGGGGGTATAGAGGGATTTTTCATATTCAAAATGACTTCAAAATTCTAATATGACTTGGCACGCATCATGATGGGGTGCAGAATATCAATTTCCATCTGAATAACAATAATTTATCAACAGAAATCATTGTCTAGTCGTTAGAGGGGGAATAGAGGGATTTTTCATTTTCAATATATCTTCAAAAATCTAATATGACTTGGCACGCATCATGGTGGAGTGCAGAATATCCATATCTATCTGAATAACAATAATTCCTTAACAGAAATTATTGTTGTGTCGTCAGAGAGGGTATAGAGGGATTTTTCATTTTCAAAATTACCTCAAAATCATATATGACTTGGCACGCAACATGGTGGGGTGCAGAATATTCATTTCCATCTGAATAACAATCATTCGTCAACAGAATTCATTGTCGGGTCGTTAGAGGGGGTATAGAGGGATTTTTCATTTTCAATATTTCTTCAAAAATCTAATATTACTTGGCACGCATCATGGTGGGGTGCAAAGTATCCATGTCCATCTGAATAACAATAATTCTTCAACATAAATCATTGTCGTGTCGTCAGAGGGGGTATAGAGGGATTTTTCATTTTCAAAATTACTTCAAAAATCAAATAAGACTTGGCACGTATCATGGTGGAGTGCATAATATCCATTTTCATCTGAATAACAATAATTTGTCAACAGAAATCATTGTCGGGTCGTCAGAGGAGGTATAGAGGGTTTTTTCTTTTTCAAAATGACTTCAAAAATCTAATATGACTTGGCACGCATCATGGTGGGGTGCAGAATATCCATTTCCATCTGAATAACAATAATTTATCAACAGAAATCATTGTCTAGTCGTTAGACGGGGAATAGAGGGATTTTTCATTTTCAATATATCTTCAAAATTCTAATATGACTTGGCACGCATCATGGTGGGGTGCAGAATATCCATATCTATCTGAATAACAATAATTCCTTAACAGAAATTATTGTTGTGTCGTCAGAGAGGGTACAGAGTGATTTTTCATTTTCAAAATTACCTCAAAATCAAATATGACTTGGCACGCATCATGGTGGGGTGCAGAATATTCATTTCCATCTGAATAACAATCATTCGTCAACAAAATTCATTGTCGGGTCGTTAGAGGGGGTAAAGAGGGATTTTTCATTTTCAATATTTCTTCAAAAATCTAATATTACTTGGCACGCATCATGGTGGGGTGCAAAGTATCCATGTCCATCTGAATAACAATAATTCGTCAACAGAAATCAATATCGGGTCGTCAGAGGGGGTATAGAGGGATTTTTCATTTTCAATATTACTTCAAAAATCTAATATGACTTGGCACGCATCATGGTGGGATGCAAAGTATCCATGTCCATCTGAATAACAATAATTCGTCAACATAAATCATTGTCGTGTCGTCAGAGGGGGTATAGAGGGATTTCTCATTATCAAAATGACTTCAAAAATCAAATATGACTTGGCACGCATCATAGTAGAGTGCAGAATATATATTTCCATCTGAATAACAAGAATTCGTTAACAGAAATCATTGTCGGGTCGTTAGAGGGGGTATAGAGGGATTTTTCATTTTCAATATTTCTTCAAAAATCTAATATGACTTGGCACGCATCATGGTGGGGTGGAGTATATTTATTTCCATCTGAATAACAATAATTCATCGACGGAATTCATTGTCGGGTCGTTAGAGGGGGTATAGAGGGATTTCTCATTTTCAAAATTACTTCAAAATCAAATATGACTTGGCACGCATCATGGTGGGGTGCAAAGTATCCATGTCCATCTGAATAACAATAATTCGTCAACATAAATCATTGTCGTGTCGTCAGAGGGGGTATAGAAGGACTTTTCATTTTCAAAATTACCTCAAAATCAAATATGACTTGGCACGCAACATGGTGGGGTGCAGAATATTCATTTCCATCTGAATAACAATAATTCGTCAACAGAAATCATTGTCGGGTCGTTAGAGGGGGTATAGAGGGATTTTTCATTTTCAATATTTCTTCAAAAATCCAATTTGACTTGGACGCATCATGGTGGGGTGCAAAGTATCCATGTCCATCTGAATAACAATAATTCTTCAATTTAAATCATTTTCGTGTCGTCAGAGGGGGTATAGAAGTATTTTTCATTTTCAAAATTACTTCAAAAATTTAATATGACTTGGCACGCATCATACTGGGGTGCAAAGTATACATATATATAAATAACAATAATTCGTCAACAGAAATCATTGTCGGGTCGTTAGAGGGGGTATAGAGGAATTTTTCATTATCAAAATGACTTCAAAAATCAAATATGACTTGGCACGCATCATGGAGGGGTACAGAATATCCATTTTCATCTCAATAACAATAATTTGTCAACAGAAATCATTGTCGGGTCGTCAGAGGGGGTATAGAGGGTTTTTTCTTTTTCAATATATCTTCAAAATTCTAATATGACTTGGCACGCATCATGGTGGGGTGCAGAATATCCATATCTATCTGAATAACAATAATTCCTTGACAGAAATTATTGTTGTGTCGTCAGAGAGGGTATAGAGTGATTTTTCATTTTCAAAATTACCTCAAAATCAAATATGACTTGGCACGCATCATGGTGGGGTGCAGAATATTCATTTCCATCTGAATAACAATCATTCGTCAACAAAATTCATTGTCGGGTCGTTAGAGGGGGTATAGAGGGATTTTTCATTATCAAAATGACTTCAAAAATCAAATATGACTTGGCACGCATCATGGAGGGGTACAGAATATCCATTTTCATCTCAATAACAATAATTTGTCAACAGAAATCATTGTCGGGTCGTCAGAGGGGGTATAGAGGGATTTTTCATTTTCAAAATGACTTCAAAATTCTAATATGACTTGGCACGCATCATGATGGGGTGCAGAATATCAATTTCCATCTGAATAACAATAATTTATCAACAGAAATCATTGTCTAGTCGTTAGAGGGGGAATAGAGGGATTTTTCATTTTCAATATATCTTCAAAAATCTAATATGACTTGGCACGCATCATGGTGGAGTGCAGAATATCCATATCTATCTGAATAACAATAATTCCTTAACAGAAATTATTGTTGTGTCGTCAGAGAGGGTATAGAGGGATTTTTCATTTTCAAAATTACCTCAAAATCATATATGACTTGGCACGCAACATGGTGGGGTGCAGAATATTCATTTCCATCTGAATAACAATCATTCGTCAACAGAATTCATTGTCGGGTCGTTAGAGGGGGTATAGAGGGATTTTTCATTTTCAATATTTCTTCAAAAATCTAATATTACTTGGCACGCATCATGGTGGGGTGCAAAGTATCCATGTCCATCTGAATAACAATAATTCTTCAACATAAATCATTGTCGTGTCGTCAGAGGGGGTATAGAGGGATTTTTCATTTTCAAAATTACTTCAAAAATCAAATAAGACTTGGCACGTATCATGGTGGAGTGCATAATATCCATTTTCATCTGAATAACAATAATTTGTCAACAGAAATCATTGTCGGGTCGTCAGAGGAGGTATAGAGGGTTTTTTCTTTTTCAAAATGACTTCAAAAATCTAATATGACTTGGCACGCATCATGGTGGGGTGCAGAATATCCATTTCCATCTGAATAACAATAATTTATCAACAGAAATCATTGTCTAGTCGTTAGACGGGGAATAGAGGGATTTTTCATTTTCAATATATCTTCAAAATTCTAATATGACTTGGCACGCATCATGGTGGGGTGCAGAATATCCATATCTATCTGAATAACAATAATTCCTTAACAGAAATTATTGTTGTGTCGTCAGAGAGGGTACAGAGTGATTTTTCATTTTCAAAATTACCTCAAAATCAAATATGACTTGGCACGCATCATGGTGGGGTGCAGAATATTCATTTCCATCTGAATAACAATCATTCGTCAACAAAATTCATTGTCGGGTCGTTAGAGGGGGTAAAGAGGGATTTTTCATTTTCAATATTTCTTCAAAAATCTAATATTACTTGGCACGCATCATGGTGGGGTGCAAAGTATCCATGTCCATCTGAATAACAATAATTCTTCAATTTAAATCATTTTCGTGTCGTCAGAGGGGGTATAGAGGTATTTTTCATTTTCAAAATCACTTCAAAAATTTAATATGACTTGGCACGCATCATACTGGGGTGCAAAGTATACATATATATAAATAACAATAATTCGTCAACAGAAATCATTGTCGGGTCGTTAGAGGGGGTATAGAGGGATTTTTCATTTTCAATATTTCTTCAAAAATCCAATTTGACTTGGACGCATCATGGTGGGGTGCAAAGTATCCATGTCCATCTGAATAACAATAATTCTTCAATTTAAATCATTTTCGTGTCGTCAGAGGGGGTATAGAGGTATTTTTCATTTTCAAAATCATTTCAAAAATTTAATATGACTTGGCACGCATCATACTGGGGTGCAAAGTATACATATATATAAATAACAATAATTCGTCAACAGAAATCATTGTCGGGTCGTTAGAGGGGGTATAGAGGGATTTTTCATTATCAAAATGACTTCAAAAATCAAATATGACTTGGCACGCATCATGGAGGGGTACAGAATATCCATTTTCATCTCAATAACAATAATTTGTCAACAGAAATCATTGTCGGGTCGTCAGAGGGGGTATAGAGGGATTTTTCATTTTCAAAATGACTTCAAAAATCTAATATGACTTGGCACGCATCATGATGGGGTGCAGAATATCCATTTCCATCTGAATAACAATAATTTATCAACAGAAATCATTGTCTAGTCGTTAGAGGGGGAATAGAGGGATTTTTCATTTCCAATATATCTTCAAAAATCTAATATGACTTGGCACGCATCATGGTGGGGTGCAGAATATCCATATCTATCTGAATAACAATAATTCCTTAACAGAAATTATTGTTGTGTCGTCAGAGAGGGTATAGAGGGATTTTTCATTTTCAAAATTACCTCAAAATCATATATGACTTGGCACGCAACATGGTGGGGTGCAGAATATTCATTTCCATCTGAATAACAATCATTCGTCAACAGAATTCATTGTCGGGTCGTTAGAGGGGGTATAGAGGGATTTTTCATTTTCAATATTTCTTCAAAAATCTAATATGACTTGGCACGCATCATGGTGGGGTGCAGAATATCCATTTCCATCTGAATAACAATAATTCGTCAACAGAAATCAATATCGGGTCGTCAGAGGGGGTATAGAGGGATTTTTCATTTTCAATATTACTTCAAAAATCTAATATGACTTGGCACGCATCATGGTGGGATGCAAAGTATCCATGTCCATCTGAATAACAATAATTCGTCAACATAAATCATTGTCGTGTCGTCAGAGGGGGTATAGAGGGATTTCTCATTATCAAAATGACTTCAAAAATCAAATATGACTTGGCACGCATCATAGTAGAGTGCAGAATATATATTTCCATCTGAATAACAAGAATTCGTTAACAGAAATCATTGTCGGGTCGTTAGAGGGGGTATAGAGGGATTTTTCATTTTCAATATTTCTTCAAAAATCTAATATGACTTGGCACGCATCATGGTGGGGTGGAGTATATTTATTTCCATCTGAATAACAATAATTCATCGACGGAATTCATTGTCGGGTCGTTAGAGGGGGTATAGAGGGATTTCTCATTTTCAAAATTACTTCAAAATCAAATATGACTTGGCACGCATCATGGTGGGGTGCAAAGTATCCATGTCCATCTGAATAACAATAATTCGTCAACATAAATCATTGTCGTGTCGTCAGAGGGGGTATAGAAGGACTTTTCATTTTCAAAATTACCTCAAAATCAAATATGACTTGGCACGCAACATGGTGGGGTGCAGAATATTCATTTCCATCTGAATAACAATAATTCGTCAACAGAAATCATTGTCGGGTCGTTAGAGGGGGTATAGAGGGATTTTTCATTTTCAATATTGCTTCAAAAATCCAATTTGACTTGGACGCATCATGGTGGGGTGCAAAGTATCCATGTCCATCTGAATAACAATAATTCTTCAATTTAAATCATTTTCGTGTCGTCAGAGGGGGTATAGAAGTATTTTTCATTTTCAAAATTACTTCAAAAATTTAATATGACTTGGCACGCATCATACTGGGGTGCAAAGTATACATATATATAAATAACAATAATTCGTCAACAGAAATCATTGTCGGGTCGTTAGAGGGGGTATAGAGGCATTTTTCATTATCAAAATGACTTCAAAAATCAAATATGACTTGGCACGCATCATGGAGGGGTACAGAATATCCATTTTCATCTCAATAACAATAATTTGTCAACAGAAATCATTGTCGGGTCGTCAGAGGGGGTATAGAGGGTTTTTTCTTTTTCAATATATCTTCAAAATTCTAATATGACTTGGCACGCATCATGGTGGGGTGCAGAATATCCATATCTATCTGAATAACAATAATTCCTTGACAGAAATTATTGTTGTGTCGTCAGAGAGGGTATAGAGTGATTTTTCATTTTCAAAATTACCTCAAAATCAAATATGACTTGGCACGCATCATGGTGGGGTGCAGAATATTCATTTCCATCTGAATAACAATCATTCGTCAACAAAATTCATTGTCGGGTTGTTAGAGGGGGTATAGAGGGATTTTTCATTATCAAAATGACTTCAAAAATCAAATATGACTTGGCACGCATCATGGAGGGGTACAGAATATCCATTTTCATCTCAATAACAATAATTTGTCAACAGAAATCATTGTCGGGTCGTCAGAGGGGGTATAGAGGGATTTTTCATTTTCAAAATGACTTCAAAATTCTAATATGACTTGGCACGCATCATGATGGGGTGCAGAATATCAATTTCCATCTGAATAACAATAATTTATCAACAGAAATCATTGTCTAGTCGTTAGAGGGGGAATAGAGGGATTTTTCATTTTCAATATATCTTCAAAAATCTAATATGACTTGGCACGCATCATGGTGGAGTGCAGAATATCCATATCTATCTGAATAACAATAATTCCTTAACAGAAATTATTGTTGTGTCGTCAGAGAGGGTATAGAGGGATTTTTCATTTTCAAAATTACCTCAAAATCATATATGACTTGGCACGCAACATGGTGGGGTGCAGAATATTCATTTCCATCTGAATAACAATCATTCGTCAACAGAATTCATTGTCGGGTCGTTAGAGGGGGTATAGAGGGATTTTTCATTTTCAATATTTCTTCAAAAATCTAATATTACTTGGCACGCATCATGGTGGGGTGCAAAGTATCCATGTCCATCTGAATAACAATAATTCTTCAACATAAATCATTGTCGTGTCGTCAGAGGGGGTATAGAGGGATTTTTCATTTTCAAAATTACTTCAAAAATCAAATAAGACTTGGCACGTATCATGGTGGAGTGCATAATATCCATTTTCATCTGAATAACAATAATTTGTCAACAGAAATCATTGTCGGGTCGTCAGAGGAGGTATAGAGGGTTTTTTCTTTTTCAAAATGACTTCAAAAATCTAATATGACTTGGCACGCATCATGGTGGGGTGCAGAATATCCATTTCCATCTGAATAACAATAATTTATCAACAGAAATCATTGTCTAGTCGTTAGACGGGGAATAGAGGGATTTTTCATTTTCAATATATCTTCAAAATTCTAATATGACTTGGCACGCATCATGGTGGGGTGCAGAATATCCATATCTATCTGAATAACAATAATTCCTTAACAGAAATTATTGTTGTGTCGTCAGAGAGGGTACAGAGTGATTTTTCATTTTCAAAATTACCTCAAAATCAAATATGACTTGGCACGCATCATGGTGGGGTGCAGAATATTCATTTCCATCTGAATAACAATCATTCGTCAACAAAATTCATTGTCGGGTCGTTAGAGGGGGTAAAGAGGGATTTTTCATTTTCAATATTTCTTCAAAAATCTAATATTACTTGGCACGCATCATGGTGGGGTGCAAAGTATCCATGTCCATCTGAATAACAATAATTCGTCAACAGAAATCAATATCGGGTCGTCAGAGGGGGTATAGAGGGATTTTTCATTTTCAATATTACTTCAAAAATCTAATATGACTTGGCACGCATCATGGTGGGATGCAAAGTATCCATGTCCATCTGAATAACAATAATTCGTCAACATAAATCATTGTCGTGTCGTCAGAGGGGGTATAGAGGGATTTCTCATTATCAAAATGACTTCAAAAATCAAATATGACTTGGCACGCATCATAGTAGAGTGCAGAATATATATTTCCATCTGAATAACAAGAATTCGTTAACAGAAATCATTGTCGGGTCGTTAGAGGGGGTATAGAGGGATTTTTCATTTTCAATATTTCTTCAAAAATCTAATATGACTTGGCACGCATCATGGTGGGGTGGAGTATATTTATTTCCATCTGAATAACAATAATTCATCGACGGAATTCATTGTCGGGTCGTTAGAGGGGGTATAGAGGGATTTCTCATTTTCAAAATTACTTCAAAATCAAATATGACTTGGCACGCATCATGGTGGGGTGCAAAGTATCCATGTCCATCTGAATAACAATAATTCGTCAACATAAATCATTGTCGTGTCGTCAGAGGGGGTATAGAAGGACTTTTCATTTTCAAAATTACCTCAAAATCAAATATGACTTGGCACGCAACATGGTGGGGTGCAGAATATTCATTTCCATCTGAATAACAATAATTCGTCAACAGAAATCATTGTCGGGTCGTTAGAGGGGGTATAGAGGGATTTTTCATTTTCAATATTTCTTCAAAAATCCAATTTGACTTGGACGCATCATGGTGGGGTGCAAAGTATCCATGTCCATCTGAATAACAATAATTCTTCAATTTAAATCATTTTCGTGTCGTCAGAGGGGGTATAGAAGTATTTTTCATTTTCAAAATTACTTCAAAAATTTAATATGACTTGGCACGCATCATACTGGGGTGCAAAGTATACATATATATAAATAACAATAATTCGTCAACAGAAATCATTGTCGGGTCGTTAGAGGGGGTATAGAGGAATTTTTCATTATCAAAATGACTTCAAAAATCAAATATGACTTGGCACGCATCATGGAGGGGTACAGAATATCCATTTTCATCTCAATAACAATAATTTGTCAACAGAAATCATTGTCGGGTCGTCAGAGGGGGTATAGAGGGTTTTTTCTTTTTCAATATATCTTCAAAATTCTAATATGACTTGGCACGCATCATGGTGGGGTGCAGAATATCCATATCTATCTGAAGAACAATAATTCCTTGACAGAAATTATTGTTGTGTCGTCAGAGAGGGTATAGAGTGATTTTTCATTTTCAAAATTACCTCAAAATCAAATATGACTTGGCACGCATCATGGTGGGGTGCAGAATATTCATTTCCATCTGAATAACAATCATTCGTCAACAAAATTCATTGTCGGGTCGTTAGAGGGGGTATAGAGGGATTTTTCATTATCAAAATGACTTCAAAAATCAAATATGACTTGGCACGCATCATGGAGGGGTACAGAATATCCATTTTCATCTCAATAACAATAATTTGTCAACAGAAATCATTGTCGGGTCGTCAGAGGGGGTATAGAGGGATTTTTCATTTTCAAAATGACTTCAAAATTCTAATATGACTTGGCACGCATCATGATGGGGTGCAGAATATCAATTTCCATCTGAATAACAATAATTTATCAACAGAAATCATTGTCTAGTCGTTAGAGGGGGAATAGAGGGATTTTTCATTTTCAATATATCTTCAAAAATCTAATATGACTTGGCACGCATCATGGTGGAGTGCAGAATATCCATATCTATCTGAATAACAATAATTCCTTAACAGAAATTATTGTTGTGTCGTCAGAGAGGGTATAGAGGGATTTTTCATTTTCAAAATTACCTCAAAATCATATATGACTTGGCACGCAACATGGTGGGGTGCAGAATATTCATTTCCATCTGAATAACAATCATTCGTCAACAGAATTCATTGTCGGGTCGTTAGAGGGGGTATAGAGGGATTTTTCATTTTCAATATTTCTTCAAAAATCTAATATTACTTGGCACGCATCATGGTGGGGTGCAAAGTATCCATGTCCATCTGAATAACAATAATTCTTCAACATAAATCATTGTCGTGTCGTCAGAGGGGGTATAGAGGGATTTTTCATTTTCAAAATTACTTCAAAAATCAAATAAGACTTGGCACGTATCATGGTGGAGTGCATAATATCCATTTTCATCTGAATAACAATAATTTGTCAACAGAAATCATTGTCGGGTCGTCAGAGGAGGTATAGAGGGTTTTTTCTTTTTCAAAATGACTTCAAAAATCTAATATGACTTGGCACGCATCATGGTGGGGTGCAGAATATCCATTTCCATCTGAATAACAATAATTTATCAACAGAAATCATTGTCTAGTCGTTAGACGGGGAATAGAGGGATTTTTCATTTTCAATATATCTTCAAAATTCTAATATGACTTGGCACGCATCATGGTGGGGTGCAGAATATCCATATCTATCTGAATAACAATAATTCCTTAACAGAAATTATTGTTGTGTCGTCAGAGAGGGTACAGAGTGATTTTTCATTTTCAAAATTACCTCAAAATCAAATATGACTTGGCACGCATCATGGTGGGGTGCAGAATATTCATTTCCATCTGAATAACAATCATTCGTCAACAAAATTCATTGTCGGGTCGTTAGAGGGGGTAAAGAGGGATTTTTCATTTTCAATATTTCTTCAAAAATCTAATATTACTTGGCACGCATCATGGTGGGGTGCAAAGTATCCATGTCCATCTGAATAACAATAATTCTTCAATTTAAATCATTTTCGTGTCGTCAGAGGGGGTATAGAGGTATTTTTCATTTTCAAAATCACTTCAAAAATTTAATATGACTTGGCACGCATCATACTGGGGTGCAAAGTATACATATATATAAATAACAATAATTCGTCAACAGAAATCATTGTCGGGTCGTTAGAGGGGGTATAGAGGGATTTTTCATTTTCAATATTTCTTCAAAAATCCAATTTGACTTGGACGCATCATGGTGGGGTGCAAAGTATCCATGTCCATCTGAATAACAATAATTCTTCAATTTAAATCATTTTCGTGTCGTCAGAGGGGGTATAGAGGTATTTTTCATTTTCAAAATCATTTCAAAAATTTAATATGACTTGGCACGCATCATACTGGGGTGCAAAGTATACATATATATAAATAACAATAATTCGTCAACAGAAATCATTGTCGGGTCGTTAGAGGGGGTATAGAGGAATTTTTCATTATCAAAATGACTTCAAAAATCAAATATGACTTGGCACGCATCATGGAGGGGTACAGAATATCCATTTTCATCTCAATAACAATAATTTGTCAACAGAAATCATTGTCGGGTCGTCAGAGGGGGTATAGAGGGTTTTTTCTTTTTCAATATATCTTCAAAATTCTAATATGACTTGGCACGCATCATGGTGGGGTGCAGAATATCCATATCTATCTGAATAACAATAATTCCTTGACAGAAATTATTGTTGTGTCGTCAGAGAGGGTATAGAGTGATTTTTCATTTTCAAAATTACCTCAAAATCAAATATGACTTGGCACGCATCATGGTGGGGTGCAGAATATTCATTTCCATCTGAATAACAATCATTCGTCAACAAAATTCATTGTCGGGTTGTTAGAGGGGGTATAGAGGGATTTTTCATTATCAAAATGACTTCAAAAATCAAATATGACTTGGCACGCATCATGGAGGGGTACAGAATATCCATTTTCATCTCAATAACAATAATTTGTCAACAGAAATCATTGTCGGGTCGTCAGAGGGGGTATAGAGGGATTTTTCATTTTCAAAATGACTTCAAAATTCTAATATGACTTGGCACGCATCATGATGGGGTGCAGAATATCAATTTCCATCTGAATAACAATAATTTATCAACAGAAATCATTGTCTAGTCGTTAGAGGGGGAATAGAGGGATTTTTCATTTTCAATATATCTTCAAAAATCTAATATGACTTGGCACGCATCATGGTGGAGTGCAGAATATCCATATCTATCTGAATAACAATAATTCCTTAACAGAAATTATTGTTGTGTCGTCAGAGAGGGTATAGAGGGATTTTTCATTTTCAAAATTACCTCAAAATCATATATGACTTGGCACGCAACATGGTGGGGTGCAGAATATTCATTTCCATCTGAATAACAATCATTCGTCAACAGAATTCATTGTCGGGTCGTTAGAGGGGGTATAGAGGGATTTTTCATTTTCAATATTTCTTCAAAAATCTAATATTACTTGGCACGCATCATGGTGGGGTGCAAAGTATCCATGTCCATCTGAATAACAATAATTCTTCAACATAAATCATTGTCGTGTCGTCAGAGGGGGTATAGAGGGATTTTTCATTTTCAAAATTACTTCAAAAATCAAATAAGACTTGGCACGTATCATGGTGGAGTGCATAATATCCATTTTCATCTGAATAACAATAATTTGTCAACAGAAATCATTGTCGGGTCGTCAGAGGAGGTATAGAGGGTTTTTTCTTTTTCAAAATGACTTCAAAAATCTAATATGACTTGGCACGCATCATGGTGGGGTGCAGAATATCCATTTCCATCTGAATAACAATAATTTATCAACAGAAATCATTGTCTAGTCGTTAGACGGGGAATAGAGGGATTTTTCATTTTCAATATATCTTCAAAATTCTAATATGACTTGGCACGCATCATGGTGGGGTGCAGAATATCCATATCTATCTGAATAACAATAATTCCTTAACAGAAATTATTGTTGTGTCGTCAGAGAGGGTACAGAGTGATTTTTCATTTTCAAAATTACCTCAAAATCAAATATGACTTGGCACGCATCATGGTGGGGTGCAGAATATTCATTTCCATCTGAATAACAATCATTCGTCAACAAAATTCATTGTCGGGTCGTTAGAGGGGGTAAAGAGGGATTTTTCATTTTCAATATTTCTTCAAAAATCTAATATTACTTGGCACGCATCATGGTGGGGTGCAAAGTATCCATGTCCATCTGAATAACAATAATTCGTCAACAGAAATCAATATCGGGTCGTCAGAGGGGGTATAGAGGGATTTTTCATTTTCAATATTACTTCAAAAATCTAATATGACTTGGCACGCATCATGGTGGGATGCAAAGTATCCATGTCCATCTGAATAACAATAATTCGTCAACATAAATCATTGTCGTGTCGTCAGAGGGGGTATAGAGGGATTTCTCATTATCAAAATGACTTCAAAAATCAAATATGACTTGGCACGCATCATAGTAGAGTGCAGAATATATATTTCCATCTGAATAACAAGAATTCGTTAACAGAAATCATTGTCGGGTCGTTAGAGGGGGTATAGAGGGATTTTTCATTTTCAATATTTCTTCAAAAATCTAATATGACTTGGCACGCATCATGGTGGGGTGGAGTATATTTATTTCCATCTGAATAACAATAATTCATCGACGGAATTCATTGTCGGGTCGTTAGAGGGGGTATAGAGGGATTTCTCATTTTCAAAATTACTTCAAAATCAAATATGACTTGGCACGCATCATGGTGGGGTGCAAAGTATCCATGTCCATCTGAATAACAATAATTCGTCAACATAAATCATTGTCGTGTCGTCAGAGGGGGTATAGAAGGACTTTTCATTTTCAAAATTACCTCAAAATCAAATATGACTTGGCACGCAACATGGTGGGGTGCAGAATATTCATTTCCATCTGAATAACAATAATTCGTCAACAGAAATCATTGTCGGGTCGTTAGAGGGGGTATAGAGGGATTTTTCATTTTCAATATTTCTTCAAAAATCCAATTTGACTTGGACGCATCATGGTGGGGTGCAAAGTATCCATGTCCATCTGAATAACAATAATTCTTCAATTTAAATCATTTTCGTGTCGTCAGAGGGGGTATAGAAGTATTTTTCATTTTCAAAATTACTTCAAAAATTTAATATGACTTGGCACGCATCATACTGGGGTGCAAAGTATACATATATATAAATAACAATAATTCGTCAACAGAAATCATTGTCGGGTCGTTAGAGGGGGTATAGAGGAATTTTTCATTATCAAAATGACTTCAAAAATCAAATATGACTTGGCACGCATCATGGAGGGGTACAGAATATCCATTTTCATCTCAATAACAATAATTTGTCAACAGAAATCATTGTCGGGTCGTCAGAGGGGGTATAGAGGGTTTTTTCTTTTTCAATATATCTTCAAAATTCTAATATGACTTGGCACGCATCATGGTGGGGTGCAGAATATCCATATCTATCTGAAGAACAATAATTCCTTGACAGAAATTATTGTTGTGTCGTCAGAGAGGGTATAGAGTGATTTTTCATTTTCAAAATTACCTTAAAATCAAATATGACTTGGCACGCATCATGGTGGGGTGCAGAATATTCATTTCCATCTGAATAACAATCATTCGTCAACAAAATTCATTGTCGGGTCGTTAGAGGGGGTATAGAGGGATTTTTCATTATCAAAATGACTTCAAAAATCAAATATGACTTGGCACGCATCATGGAGGGGTACAGAATATCCATTTTCATCTCAATAACAATAATTTGTCAACAGAAATCATTGTCGGGTCGTCAGAGGGGGTATAGAGGGATTTTTCATTTTCAAAATGACTTCAAAATTCTAATATGACTTGGCACGCATCATGATGGGGTGCAGAATATCAATTTCCATCTGAATAACAATAATTTATCAACAGAAATCATTGTCTAGTCGTTAGAGGGGGAATAGAGGGATTTTTCATTTTCAATATATCTTCAAAAATCTAATATGACTTGGCACGCATCATGGTGGAGTGCAGAATATCCATATCTATCTGAATAACAATAATTCCTTAACAGAAATTATTGTTGTGTCGTCAGAGAGGGTATAGAGGGATTTTTCATTTTCAAAATTACCTCAAAATCATATATGACTTGGCACGCAACATGGTGGGGTGCAGAATATTCATTTCCATCTGAATAACAATCATTCGTCAACAGAATTCATTGTCGGGTCGTTAGAGGGGGTATAGAGGGATTTTTCATTTTCAATATTTCTTCAAAAATCTAATATTACTTGGCACGCATCATGGTGGGGTGCAAAGTATCCATGTCCATCTGAATAACAATAATTCTTCAACATAAATCATTGTCGTGTCGTCAGAGGGGGTATAGAGGGATTTTTCATTTTCAAAATTACTTCAAAAATCAAATAAGACTTGGCACGTATCATGGTGGAGTGCATAATATCCATTTTCATCTGAATAACAATAATTTGTCAACAGAAATCATTGTCGGGTCGTCAGAGGAGGTATAGAGGGTTTTTTCTTTTTCAAAATGACTTCAAAAATCTAATATGACTTGGCACGCATCATGGTGGGGTGCAGAATATCCATTTCCATCTGAATAACAATAATTTATCAACAGAAATCATTGTCTAGTCGTTAGACGGGGAATAGAGGGATTTTTCATTTTCAATATATCTTCAAAATTCTAATATGACTTGGCACGCATCATGGTGGGGTGCAGAATATCCATATCTATCTGAATAACAATAATTCCTTAACAGAAATTATTGTTGTGTCGTCAGAGAGGGTACAGAGTGATTTTTCATTTTCAAAATTACCTCAAAATCAAATATGACTTGGCACGCATCATGGTGGGGTGCAGAATATTCATTTCCATCTGAATAACAATCATTCGTCAACAAAATTCATTGTCGGGTCGTTAGAGGGGGTAAAGAGGGATTTTTCATTTTCAATATTTCTTCAAAAATCTAATATTACTTGGCACGCATCATGGTGGGGTGCAAAGTATCCATGTCCATCTGAATAACAATAATTCTTCAATTTAAATCATTTTCGTGTCGTCAGAGGGGGTATAGAGGTATTTTTCATTTTCAAAATCACTTCAAAAATTTAATATGACTTGGCACGCATCATACTGGGGTGCAAAGTATACATATATATAAATAACAATAATTCGTCAACAGAAATCATTGTCGGGTCGTTAGAGGGGGTATAGAGGGATTTTTCATTTTCAATATTTCTTCAAAAATCCAATTTGACTTGGACGCATCATGGTGGGGTGCAAAGTATCCATGTCCATCTGAATAACAATAATTCTTCAATTTAAATCATTTTCGTGTCGTCAGAGGGGGTATAGAGGTATTTTTCATTTTCAAAATCATTTCAAAAATTTAATATGACTTGGCACGCATCATACTGGGGTGCAAAGTATACATATATATAAATAACAATAATTCGTCAACAGAAATCATTGTCGGGTCGTTAGAGGGGGTATAGAGGGATTTTTCATTATCAAAATGACTTCAAAAATCAAATATGACTTGGCACGCATCATGGAGGGGTACAGAATATCCATTTTCATCTCAATAACAATAATTTGTCAACAGAAATCATTGTCGGGTCGTCAGAGGGGGTATAGAGGGATTTTTCATTTTCAAAATGACTTCAAAAATCTAATATGACTTGGCACGCATCATGATGGGGTGCAGAATATCCATTTCCATCTGAATAACAATAATTTATCAACAGAAATCATTGTCTAGTCGTTAGAGGGGGAATAGAGGGATTTTTCATTTCCAATATATCTTCAAAAATCTAATATGACTTGGCACGCATCATGGTGGGGTGCAGAATATCCATATCTATCTGAATAACAATAATTCCTTAACAGAAATTATTGTTGTGTCGTCAGAGAGGGTATAGAGGGATTTTTCATTTTCAAAATTACCTCAAAATCATATATGACTTGGCACGCAACATGGTGGGGTGCAGAATATTCATTTCCATCTGAATAACAATCATTCGTCAACAGAATTCATTGTCGGGTCGTTAGAGGGGGTATAGAGGGATTTTTCATTTTCAATATTTCTTCAAAAATCTAATATTACTTGGCACGTATCATGGTGGAGTGCATAATATCCATTTTCATCTGAATAACAATAATTCGTCAACAGAAATCATTGTCGGGTCGTTAGAGGGGGTATAGAGGGATTTTTCATTTTCAATATTTCTTCAAAAATCCAATTTGAGTTGGACGCATCATGGTGGGGTGCAAAGTATCCATGTCCATCTGAATAACAATAATTCTTCAATTTAAATCATTTTCGTGTCGTCAGATGGGGTATAGAGGTATTTTTCATTTTCAAAATCACTTCAAAAATTTAATATGACTTGGCACGCATCATAATGGGGTGCAAAGTATACATATATATAAATAACAATAATTCGTCAACAGAAATCATTGTCGGGTCGTTAGAGGGGGTATAGAGGGATTTTTCATTATCAAAATGACTTCAAAAATCAAATATGACTTGGCACGCATCATGGAGGGGTACAGAATATCCATTTTCATCTCAATAACAATAATTTGTCAACAGAAATCATTGTCGGGTCGTCAGAGGGGGTATAGAGGGATTTTTCATTTTCAAAATGACTTCAAAAATCTAATATGACTTGGCACGCATCATGATGGGGTGCAGAATATCCATTTCCATCTGAATAACAATAATTTATTAACAGAAATCATTGTCTAGTCGTTAGAGGGGGAATAGAGGAATTTTTCATTTTCAATATATCTTCAAAAATCTAATATGACTTGGCACGCATCATGGTGGGGTGCAGAATATCCATATCTATCTGAATAACAATAATTCCTTAACAGAAATTATTGTTGTGTCGTCAGAGAGGGTATAGAGGGATTTTTCATTTTCAAAATTACCTCAAAATCATATATGACTTGGCACGCAACATGGTGGGGTGCAGAATATTCATTTCCATCTGAATAACAATCATTCGTCAACAGAATTCATTGTCGGGTCGTTAGAGGGGGTATAGAGGGATTTTTCATTTTCGATATTTCTTCAAAAATCTAATATTACTTGGCACGCATCATGGTGGGGTGCAAAGTATCCATGTCCATCTGAATAACAATAATTCTTCAACATAAATCATTGTCGTGTCGTCAGAGGGTGTATAGAGGGATTTTTCATTTTCAAAATTACTTCAAAAATCAAATATGACTTGGCACGTATCATGGTGGAGTGCATAATATCCATTTTCATCTGAATAACAATAATTCGTCAAGAGAAATCATTGTCGGGTCGTCAGAGGGGGTATAGAGGGATTTTTCATTATCAAAATGACTTCAAGAATCAAATATGACTTGGCACGCATCATGGTGGGGTACAGAATATCCATTTCCATCTCAATAACAATAATTTGTCAACATAAAACATTGTCGGGTCGTCAGAGGGGATACAGAGGGATTTTTCATTTTCAATATTTCTTCAAAAATCAAATATGACTTAGCACGTATCATGGTGGAGTGCATAATATCCATTTTCATCTAAATTACAATAATTCGTCAACAGAAATCATTGACGGGTCGTTGGAGGGGGTATAGAGGGATTTTTCATTTTCAAATTTTCTTCAAAAATCTAATATGACTTGGCACTTATCATGGTGGGGTGCAAAGTATCCATGTCCATTTGAATAACAATAATTCTTCAATTTAAATCATTGTCGTGTCGTCAGAGGGGGTATAGAGGTATTTTTCATTTTCAAAATTACTTCAAAAATCTAATATGACTTGGCACGCATCATGGTGGGGTGCAAAGTATCCATGTCCTTCTGAATAACAATAATTCGTCAACAGAAATCATTGTCGGGTCGTTAAAGGGGGTATAGAGGGATTTTTCATTTTCAATATTTCTTCAAAAATCTAATATGACTTGGCACGCATCATGGTGGGGTGCAGAATATCCATTTCCATCTGAATAACAATAATTCGTCAACAGAAATCAATGTCGGGTCGTCAGAGGGGGTATAGAGGGATTTTTCATTTTCAAAATTACTTCAAGAATCTAATATGACTTGACACGCATCATGATGGGGTGCAAAGTATCCATGTCCATCTGAATAACAATAATTCGTCAGCATAAATCATTGTCGTGTCGTCAGAGGGGGTATAGAGAGATTTTTCATTTTCAAAATTACTTCAAAAATCTAATATGACTTGACACGCATCATGATGGGGTGCAAAGTATCCATGTCCATCTGAATAACAATAATTCGTCAACATAAATCATTGTCGTGTCGTCAGGGGGGGTATAGAGGGATTTCTCATTATCAAAATGAATTCAAAAATCAAATATGACTCGGCACGCATCATAGTAGAGTGCAGAATATATATTTCCATCTGAATAACAAGAATTCGTTAACAGAAATCATTGTCGGGTCGTTAGAGGGGGTATAGAGGGATTTTTCATTTTCAATATTTCTTCAAAAATCTAATATGACTTGGCACGCATCATGGTGGGGTGGAGTATATTTATTTCCATCTGAATAACAATAATTCATCGACGGAATTCATTGTCGGGTCGTTAGAGGGGGTATAGAGAGATTTCTCATTTTCAAAATTATCTCAAAATCAAATATGACTTGGCACGCAACATGGTGGGGTGCAGAATATTCATTTTCATCTGAATAACAATAATTCGTAAACAGAAATCATTGTCCGTCGTCAGAGGGGGTATAGAGGGATTTTTCATTTTCAAAATTACTTCAAAAATCTAATATGACTTGGCACGCATCATGGTGGGGTGCAAAGTATCCATGTCCATCTGAATAACAATAATTCGTCAACATAAATCATTGTCGTGTCGTCAGAGGGGGTATAGAAGGACTTTTCATTTTCAAAATTACCTCAAAATCAAATATGACTTGGCACGCAACATGGTGGGGTGCAGAATATTCATTTCCATCTGAATAACAATAATTCGTCAACAGAAATCATTGTCGGGTCGTTAGAGGGGGTATAGAGGGATTTTTCATTTTCAATATTTCTTCAAAAATCCAATTTGACTTGGACGCATCATGGTGGGGTGCAAAGTATCCATGTCCATCTGAATAACAATAATTCTTCAATTTAAATCATTTTCGTGTCGTCAGAGGGGGTATAGAGGTATTTTTCATTTTCAAAATTACTTCAAAAATTTAATATGACTTGGCACGCATCATACTGGGGTGCAAAGTATACATATATATAAATAACAATAATTCGTCAACAGAAATCATTGTCGGGTCGTTAGAGGGGGTATAGAGGGATTTTTCATTATCAAAATGACTTCAAAAATCAAATATGACTTGGCACGCATCATGGAGGGGTACAGAATATCAATTTTCATCTCAATAACAATAATTTGTCAACAGAAATCATTGTCGGGTCGTCAGAGGGGGTATAGAGGGTTTTTTCTTTTTCAAAATGACTTCAAAAATCTAATATGACTTGGCACGCATCATGGTGGGGTGCAGAATATCCATTTCCATCTGAATAACAATAATTTATCAACAGAAATCATTGTCTAGTCGTTAGAGGGGGAATAGAGGGATTTTTCATTTTCAATATATCTTCAAAATTCTAATATGACTTGGCACGCATCATGGTGGGGTGCAGAATATTCATTTCCATCTGAATAACAATCATTCGTCAACAGAATTCATTGTCGGGTCGTTAGAGGGGGTATAGAGGGATTTTTCATTTTCGATATTTCTTCAAAAATCTAATATTACTTGGCACGCATCATGGTGGGGTGCAAAGTATCCATGTCCATCTGAATAACAATAATTCTTCAACATAAATCATTGTCGTGTCGTCAGAGGGTGTATAGAGGGATTTTTCATTTTCAAAATTACTTCAAAAATCAAATATGACTTGGCACGTATCATGGTGGAGTGCATAATATCCATTTTCATCTGAATAACAATAATTCGTCAATTTAAATCATTGTCGTGTCGTCAGAGGGGGTATAGAGGTATTTTTCATTTTCAAAATTACTTCAAAAATCAAAAATTACTTGGCACGCATCATAGTGGGGTGCCAAGTATCCATATATATCTAAATAACAATAATTCGTCAACAGTAATCATTGTCGGGTCGTTAGAGGGGGTATAGAGAGATTTTTCATTTTCAATATTTCTTCAAAAATCTAATATTACTTGGCACGCATCATGTTGGGGTGCAGAATATTTATATCTTACTGAATAACAATAATTCCTAAACAGAAATCATTGTCGTGTCGTCAGAGGGGGTATAGAGGGATTTTTCATTTTCAAAATTACTTCAAAATCAAATATGACTTGGCACGCATCATGGTGGGGTGCAGAATATCCATTTCCATCTGAATAACAAAAATTCGTCAACAGAAATCATTGACGGGTCGTTAGAGGAGGTATAGAGGGATTTTCCATTTTCAAAATTTCTTTCAAAATCTAATATGACTTGGCACTTATCATGGTGGGGTGCGAAATATCTATGTCCATCTGAAAAACAATAATTCTTTAACAGAAATCATTGTCGAGTCGTCAGAGGGGGTATAGAGGGATTTTTCATTATCAAAATGATTTCAAAAATCAAATATGACTTGACCCGCATCATAGTAGGGTGCAAAATATTCATTTTCATCTGAATAACAATAATTTGTCAACAGAAATCATTGTCGGGTCATTAGAGGGGGTATAGAGGTATTTTTCATTTTCAATATTTCTTCAAAAATCTAATATGACTTGGCACGCATCATGATGGGTAGCAGATTATCCATTTCCATCTGAATAACAATAATTTGTCAATAGAAATCATTGTCGGGTCGTCAGAGGGGGTATAGAGGGATTTTTCAATTTCAAAATTACTTCAAAAATCAAATATGACTTGGCATGTATCATGTTGGGTGCATAATATCCATTTTCATCTGAATAACAATAATTCGTCAACAGAAATTATTGTCGGGTCGTCAGAGGGGGTTAAAGGGAATTTTCATTTTCAAAATTACTTCAAAGTTCGAATATAACTTGGCACGCATCATAGTAGGGTGCAAAGTCTCCATTTCCATCTGAATAACAATAATTCGTCAACAGAAATCATTGTCGGGTCGTCAGAGGGGGTATAGAGGGATTTCTCATTATCAAAATGACTTCAAAAATCAAATATGACTTGGCACGCATCATAGTAGGGTGCAGAATATCAATTTCCATCTCAATAACAATAATTTGTCAACAGAAATCATTGTCGTGTCGTCAGAGGGGACATAGAGGGATTTTTCATTTTCAAAATTACCTCAAAATCAAATATGACTTGGCACGCATCATGGTGGGGTACGAAGTATTCATGTCCATCTGAACCACAATAATTCGTTAACAGAAATCATTGTCGTGTCGTCAGAGGGGTTAAAGAGGGATTTTTCATTTTCAGAATTACCTCAAAATCAAATATGACTTGGCACTCAACATGGTGGGGTGCAGAATATCCATGTCCATCTAAATAACTATAATTTGTCAACAGAAATCATTGTCGGGTCATTAGAGGGGACATAGAGGGATTTTTCATTTTCAAAATTACCTCAAAATCAAATATGACTTTGCACGCATCATGGTGGGGTGCAAAGTATTCATGTATATCTAACTAACAATAATTCGTTAACAGAAATCATTGTCGTGTCGTTAGAAGGGGTATAGAGGGATTTTTTTTTTTTTAATTACTTCAAAAATCAAATATGACTTGGCACGCATCATGGGGGGGTGCAAAGTATCCATGTCCATCTGAATAACAATAATTCGTCAACATAAATCATTGTCGTGTCGTCAGAGGGGGTATAGAGGGATTGTTCATTTTAAAAATTACTTCAAATATCAAATATGACTTGGCACGTATCATAGTGGAGTGCATAATATCCATTTTCAACGAATAACAACAATTCGTCAACAGAAATTATTATCGGGTCGTCAGAGGGGGTATAGAGGGATTTTTCATTTTCAAAATTACCTCAAAATCAAATATGACTTTGCACGCATCATGGTGGGGTGCAAAGTATTCATGTATATCTAACTAACAATAATTCGTTAACAGAAATCATTGTCGTGTCGTTAGAAGGGGTATAGAGGGATTTTTCTTTTTCAAAATTACTTCAAAAATCTAATATGACTTGGCACGCATCATCGTGGTGTGCAAAGTATCCATGTCCATCTGAATAACAATAATTCGTCAATTTAAATCATTGTCGTGTCGTCAGAGGGGGTATAGAGGTAATTTTCATTTTCAAAATTACTTCAAAAATCAAAAATTACTTGGCACGCATCATAGTGGGTTGCCAAGTATCCATATATATCTAAATAACAATAATTCGTCAACAGTAATCATTGTCGGGTCGTTAGAGGGGGTATAGAGAGATTTTTCATTTTCAATATTTCTTCAAAAATCTAATATTACTTGGCACGCATCATGTTGGGGTGCAGAATATTTATATCTAACTGAATAACAATAATTCTTTAACAGAAATTATTGTCGTGTCGTCAGAAGGGGTATAGAGGAATTTTTCATTTTAAAAATGACTTCAAAAATCTAATATGACTTGGCACGCATCATGTTGGGGTACAGAATATCCATTTCCATCTCAATAACAATAATTCGTCAACAGAAATCATTGTCGTTTCGTCAGAGGGGGTATAGAGGGATTTTTCATTTTCAAAATTACCTCAAAATCAAATATGACTTGGCACGCATCATGGTGGGGTGCGGAATATCCATTTCCATCTGAATAACAATAATTCGTCAACAGAAATCATTGACGGGTCGTTAGAGGGGGTATAGAGGGATTTTCCATTTTCAAAATTTCTTTCAAAATCTAATATGACTTGGCACTTATCATGGTGGGGTGCAAAATATCTATGTCCATCTGAAAAACAATAATTCTTTAACAGAAATCATTGTCAAGTCGTCAGAGGGGGTATAGAGGGATTTTTCATTATCAAAATGATTTCAAAAATCAAATATGACTTGACTCGCATCATAGTAGGGTGCAAAATATTCATTTCCATCTGAATAACAATAATTTGTCAACAGAAATCATTGTCGGGTCATTAGAGGGGGTATAGAGGTATTTTTCATTTTTAATATTTCTTCAAAAATCTAATATGACTTGGCACGCATCATGATGGGTAGCAGAATATCCATTTCCATCTGAATAACAATAATTCGTCAATAGAAATCATTGTCGGGTCGTCAGAGGGGGTATAGAGGGATTTTTCAATTTCAAAATTACTTCAAAAATCAAATATGACTTGGCACGTATCATGTTGGGTGCATAATATCCATTTTCATCTGAATAACAATAGTTCGTCAACAGAAATTATTGTCGGGTCGTCAGAGGGGGTATAGAGGGATTTTTCATTTTCAAAATTACCTCAAAATCAAATATGACTTTGCACGCATCATGGTGGGGTGCAAAGTATTCATGTTTATCTTACTAACAATGATTCGTTAACAGAAATCATTGTCGTGTCGTCAGAGGTGGTATAGAGGGATTTTTTGTTTTCAAAATTACCTCAAAATCCAATATAACTTGGCACGCATCATGGTGGGGTGCAAAATATCCATTTCTATCTGAATAACAATAATTCGTCAGGAGAAATCATTGTCGGGTCGTCAGAAGGAGTATAGAGGGATATTTCATTTTTAAAATGACTTCAAATATCATTTATGAGTTGGCACGTAACATGGTGGGGTGCAAAGTATCCATGTTCATCTGAGTAACATTAATTCATCAACAGAAATCATTGTCGGAACGTCAGAGGGGGTATAGAGGGATTTTTCATTATCAAAATGACTTCAAAAATCAAATATGACTTGGCACGCATCATGGTGGGGTGCAGAATATCTATTTCCATCTGAATAACAATAATTTGTCAACAGAAATCATTGTCGGGTCGTCAGAGGGGGTACAGAGGGATTTTTCATTTTCAATATTTCTTCAAAAATCAAATATGACTTGGCACGTATCATGGTGGAGTGCATAATATCCATTTTCATCTAATTTACAATAATTCGTCAACAGAAATCATTGACGGGTCGTTGGAGGGGGTATAGAGGGATTTTTCATTTTCAAAATTACTTCAAAAATCTAATATGACTTGGCACGCATCATGGTGGGGTGCAAAGTATCCATGTCCTTCTGAATAACAATAATTCGTCAACAGAAATCATTGTCGGGTCGTTAAAGGGGGTATGGAGGGATTTTTCATTTTCAATATTTCTTCAAAAATCTAATATGACTTGGCACGCATCATGGTGGGGTGCAGAATATCCATTTCCATCTGAATAACAATAATTCGTCAACAGAAATCAATATCGGGTCGTCAGAGGGGGTATAGAGGGATTTTTCATTTTCAATATTACTTCAAAAATCTAATATGACTTGGCACGCATCATGGTGGGATGCAAAGTATCCATGTCCATCTGAATAACAATAATTCGTCAACATAAATCATTGTCGTGTCGTCAGAGGGGGTATAGAGGGATTTCTCATTATCAAAATGACTTCAAAAATCAAATATGACTTGGCACGCATCATAGTAGAGTGCAGAATATATATTTCCATCTGAATAACAAGAATTCGTTAACAGAAATCATTGTCGGGTCGTTAGAGGGGGTATAGAGTGATTTTTCATTTTCAATATTTCTTCAAAAATCTAATATGACTTGGCACGCATCATGGTGGGGTGGAGTATATTTATTTCCATCTGAATAACAATAATTCATCGACGGAATTCATTGTCGGGTCGTTAGAGGGGGTATAGAGGGATTTCTCATTTTCAAAATTACTTCAAAATCAATTATGACTTGGCACGCATCATGGTGGGGTGCAAAGTATCCATGTCCATCTGAATAACAATAATTCGTCAACATAAATCATTGTCGTGTCGTCAGAGGGGGTATAGAAGGACTTTTCATTTTCAAAATTACCCCAAAATCAAATATGACTTGGCACGCAACATGGTGGGGTGCAGAATATTCATTTCCATCTGAATAACAATAATTCGTCAACAGAAATCATTGTCGGGTCGTTAGAGGGGGTACAGAGGGATTTTTCATTTTCAATATTTCTTCAAAAATCCAATTTGACTTGGACGCATCATGGTGGGGTGCAAAGTATCCATGTCCATCTGAATAACAATAATTCTTCAATTTAAATCATTTTCGTGTCGTCAGAGGGGGTATAGAAGTATTTTTCATTTTCAAAATTACTTCAAAAATTTAATATGACTTGGCACGCATCATACTGGGGTGCAAAGTATACATATATATAAATAACAATAATTCGTCAACAGAAATCATTGTCGGGTCGTTAGAGGGGGTATAGAGGGATTTTTCATTATCAAAATGACTTCAAAAATCAAATATGACTTGGCACGCATCATGGAGGGGTACAGAATATCCATTTTCATCTCAATAACAATAATTTGTCAACAGAAATCATTGTCGGGTCGTCAGAGGGGGTATAGAGGGTTTTTTCTTTTTCAATATATCTTCAAAATTCTAATATGACTTGGCACGCATCATGGTGGGGTGCAGAATATCCATATCTATCTGAATAACAATAATTCCTTGACAGAAATTATTGTTGTGTCGTCAGAGAGGGTATAGAGTGATTTTTCATTTTCAAAATTACCTCAAAATCAAATATGACTTGGCACGCATCATGGTGGGGTGCAGAATATTCATTTCCATCTGAATAACAATCATTCGTCAACAAAATTCATTGTCGGGTCGTTAGAGGGGGTATAGAGGGATTTTTCATTATCAAAATGACTTCAAAAATCAAATATGACTTGGCACGCATCATGGTGGAGTGCATAATATCCATTTTCATCTGAATAACAATAATTTGTCAACAGAAATCATTGTCGGGTCGTCAGAGGAGGTATAGAGGGTTTTTTCTTTTTCAAAATGACTTCAAAATTCTAATATGACTTGGCACGCATCATGATGGGGTGCAGAATATCAATTTCCATCTGAATAACAATAATTTATCAACAGAAATCATTGTCTAGTCGTTAGAGGGGGAATAGAGGGATTTTTCATTTTCAATATATCTTCAAAAATCTAATATGACTTGGCACGCATCATGGTGGAGTGCAGAATATCCATATCTATCTGAATAACAATAATTCCTTAACAGAAATTATTGTTGTGTCGTCAGAGAGGGTATAGAGGGATTTTTCATTTTCAAAATTACCTCAAAATCATATATGACTTGGCACGCAACATGGTGGGGTGCAGAATATTCATTTCCATCTGAATAACAATCATTCGTCAACAGAATTCATTGTCGGGTCGTTAGAGGGGGTATAGAGGGATTTTTCATTTTCAATATTTCTTCAAAAATCTAATATTACTTGGCACGCATCATGGTGGGGTGCAAAGTATCCATGTCCATCTGAATAACAATAATTCTTCAACATAAATCATTGTCGTGTCGTCAGAGGGGGTATAGAGGGATTTTTCATTTTCAAAATTACTTCAAAAATCAAATATGACTTGGCACGTATCATGGTGGAGTGCATAATATCCATTTTCATCTGAATAACAATAATTTGTCAACAGAAATCATTGTCGGGTCGTCAGAGGAGGTATAGAGGGTTTTTTCTTTTTCAAAATGACTTCAAAAATCTAATATGACTTGGCACGCATCATGGTGGGGTGCAGAATATCCATTTCCATCTGAATAACAATAATTTATCAACAGAAATCATTGTCTAGTCGTTAGACGGGGAATAGAGGGATTTTTCATTTTCAATATATCTTCAAATTTCTAATATGACTTGGCACGCATCATGGTGGGGTGCAGAATATCCATATCTATCTGAATAACAATAATTCCTTAACAGAAATTATTGTTGTGTCGTCAGAGAGGGTACAGAGTGATTTTTCATTTTCAAAATTACCTCAAAATCAAATATGACTTGGCACGCATCATGGTGGGGTGCAGAATATTCATTTCCATCTGAATAACAATCATTCGTCAACAAAATTCATTGTCGGGTCGTTAGAGGGGGTAAAGAGGGATTTTTCATTTTCAATATTTCTTCAAAAATATAATATTACTTGGCACGCATCATGGTGAGGTGCAAAGTATCCATGTCCATCTGAATAACAATAATTCGTCAACATAAATCATTGTCGTGTCGTCAGAGGGGGTATAGAGGGATTTTTCATTTTCAAAATTACTTCAAAAATCAAATATGACTTGGCACGTATCATGGTGGAGTGCATAATATCCATTTTCATCTGAATAACAATAATTCGTCAACAGAAATCATTGTCGGGTCGTTAGAGGGGGTATAGAGGGATTTTTCATTTTCAATATTTCTTCAAAAATCCAATTTGACTTGGACGCATCATGGTGGGGTGCAAAGTATCCATGTCCATCTGAATAACAATAATTCTTCAATTTAAATCATTTTCGTGTCGTCAGAGGGGGTATAGAGGTATTTTTCATTTTCAAAATCACTTCAAAAATTTAATATGACTTGGCACGCATCATACTGGGGTGCAAAGTATACATATATATAAATAACAATAATTCGTCAACAGAAATCATTGTCGGGTCGTTAGAGGGGGTATAGAGGGATTTTTCATTATCAAAATGACTTCAAAAATCAAATATGACTTGGCACGCATCATGGAGGGGTACAGAATATCCATTTTCATCTCAATAACAATAATTTGTCAACAGAAATCATTGTCGGGTCGTCAGAGGGGGTATAGAGGGATTTTTCATTTTCAAAATGACTTCAAAAATCTAATATGACTTGGCACGCATCATGATGGGGTGCAGAATATCCATTTCCATCTGAATAACAATAATTTATCAACAGAAATCATTGTCTAGTCGTTAGAGGGGGAATAGAGGGATTTTTCATTTCCAATATATCTTCAAAAATCTAATATGACTTGGCACGCATCATGGTGGGGTGCAGAATATCCATATCTATCTGAATAACAATAATTCCTTAACAGAAATTATTGTTGTGTCGTCAGAGAGGGTATAGAGGGATTTTTCATTTTCAAAATTACCTCAAAATCATATATGACTTGGCACGCAACATGGTGGGGTGCAGAATATTCATTTCCATCTGAATAACAATCATTCGTCAACAGAATTCATTGTCGGGTCGTTAGAGGGGGTATAGAGGGATTTTTCATTTTCAATATTTCTTCAAAAATCTAATATTACTTGGCACGTATCATGGTGGAGTGCATAATATCCATTTTCATCTGAATAACAATAATTCGTCAACAGAAATCATTGTCGGGTCGTTAGAGGGGGTATAGAGGGATTTTTCATTTTCAATATTTCTTCAAAAATCCAATTTGAGTTGGACGCATCATGGTGGGGTGCAAAGTATCCATGTCCATCTGAATAACAATAATTCTTCAATTTAAATCATTTTCGTGTCGTCAGATGGGGTATAGAGGTATTTTTCATTTTCAAAATCACTTCAAAAATTTAATATGACTTGGCACGCATCATAATGGGGTGCAAAGTATACATATATATAAATAACAATAATTCGTCAACAGAAATCATTGTCGGGTCGTTAGAGGGGGTATAGAGGGATTTTTCATTATCAAAATGACTTCAAAAATCAAATATGACATGGCACGCATCATGGAGGGGTACAGAATATCCATTTTCATCTCAATAACAATAATTTGTCAACAGAAATCATTGTCGGGTCGTCAGAGGGGGTATAGAGGGATTTTTCATTTTCAAAATGACTTCAAAAATCTAATATGACTTGGCACGCATCATGATGGGGTGCAGAATATCCATTTCCATCTGAATAACAATAATTTATTAACAGAAATCATTGTCTAGTCGTTAGAGGGGGAATAGAGGGATTTTTCATTTTCAATATATCTTCAAAAATCTAATATGACTTGGCACGCATCATGGTGGGGTGCAGAATATCCATATCTATCTGAATAACAATAATTCCTTAACAGAAATTATTGTTGTGTCGTCAGAGAGGGTATAGAGGGATTTTTCAATTTCAAAATTACCTCAAAATCATATATGACTTGGCACGCAACATGGTGGGGTGCAGAATATTCATTTCCATCTGAATAACAATCATTCGTCAACAGAATTCATTGTCGGGTCGTTAGAGGGGGTATAGAGGGATTTTTCATTTTCGATATTTCTTCAAAAATCTAATATTACTTGGCACGCATCATGGTGGGGTGCAAAGTATCCATGTCCATCTGAATAACAATAATTCTTCAACATAAATCATTGTCGTGTCGTCAGAGGGTGTATAGAGGGATTTTTCATTTTCAAAATTACTTCAAAAATCAAATATGACTTGGCACGTATCATGGTGGAGTGCATAATATCCATTTTCATCTGAATAACAATAATTCGTCAAGAGAAATCATTGTCGGGTCGTCAGAGGGGGTATAGAGGGATTTCTCATTATCAAAATGACTTCAAGAATCAAATATGACTTGGCACGCATCATGGTGGGGTACAGAATATCCATTTCCATCTCAATAACAATAATTTGTCAACATAAAACATTGTCGGGTCGTCAGAGGGGGTACAGAGGGATTTTTCATTTTCAATATTTCTTCAAAAATCAAATATGACTTAGCACGTATCATGGTGGAGTGCATAATATCCATTTTCATCTAAATTACAATAATTCGTCAACAGAAATCATTGACGGGTCGTTGGAGGGGGTATAGAGGGATTTTTCATTTTCAAATTTTCTTCAAAAATCTAATATGACTTGGCACTTATCATGGTGGGGTGCAAAGTATCCATGTCCATTTGAATAACAATAATTCTTCAATTTAAATCATTGTCGTGTCGTCAGAGGGGGTATAGAGGTATTTTTCATTTTCAAAATTACTTCAAAAATCTAATATGACTTGGCACGCATCATGGTGGGGTGCAAAGTATCCATGTCCTTCTGAATAACAATAATTCGTCAACAGAAATCATTGTCGGGTCGTTAAAGGGGGTATAGAGGGATTTTTCATTTTCAATATTTCTTCAAAAATCTAATATTACTTGGCACGCATCATGGTGGGGTGCAAAGTATCCATGTCCATCTGAATAACAATAATTCTTCAACATAAATCATTGTCGTGTCGTCAGAGGGGGTATAGAGGGATTTTTCATTTTCAAAATTACTTCAAAAATCAAATAAGACTTGGCACGTATCATGGTGGAGTGCATAATATCCATTTTCATCTGAATAACAATAATTTGTCAACAGAAATCATTGTCGGGTCGTCAGAGGAGGTATAGAGGGTTTTTTCTTTTTCAAAATGACTTCAAAAATCTAATATGACTTGGCACGCATCATGGTGGGGTGCAGAATATCCATTTCCATCTGAATAACAATAATTTATCAACAGAAATCATTGTCTAGTCGTTAGACGGGGAATAGAGGGATTTTTCATTTTCAATATATCTTCAAAATTCTAATATGACTTGGCACGCATCATGGTGGGGTGCAGAATATCCATATCTATCTGAATAACAATAATTCCTTAACAGAAATTATTGTTGTGTCGTCAGAGAGGGTACAGAGTGATTTTTCATTTTCAAAATTACCTCAAAATCAAATATGACTTGGCACGCATCATGGTGGGGTGCAGAATATTCATTTCCATCTGAATAACAATCATTCGTCAACAAAATTCATTGTCGGGTCGTTAGAGGGGGTAAAGAGGGATTTTTCATTTTCAATATTTCTTCAAAAATCTAATATTACTTGGCACGCATCATGGTGGGGTGCAAAGTATCCATGTCCATCTGAATAACAATAATTCGTCAACAGAAATCAATATCGGGTCGTCAGAGGGGGTATAGAGGGATTTTTCATTTTCAATATTACTTCAAAAATCTAATATGACTTGGCACGCATCATGGTGGGATGCAAAGTATCCATGTCCATCTGAATAACAATAATTCGTCAACATAAATCATTGTCGTGTCGTCAGAGGGGGTATAGAGGGATTTCTCATTATCAAAATGACTTCAAAAATCAAATATGACTTGGCACGCATCATAGTAGAGTGCAGAATATATATTTCCATCTGAATAACAAGAATTCGTTAACAGAAATCATTGTCGGGTCGTTAGAGGGGGTATAGAGGGATTTTTCATTTTCAATATTTCTTCAAAAATCTAATATGACTTGGCACGCATCATGGTGGGGTGGAGTATATTTATTTCCATCTGAATAACAATAATTCATCGACGGAATTCATTGTCGGGTCGTTAGAGGGGGTATAGAGGGATTTCTCATTTTCAAAATTACTTCAAAATCAAATATGACTTGGCACGCATCATGGTGGGGTGCAAAGTATCCATGTCCATCTGAATAACAATAATTCGTCAACATAAATCATTGTCGTGTCGTCAGAGGGGGTATAGAAGGACTTTTCATTTTCAAAATTACCTCAAAATCAAATATGACTTGGCACGCAACATGGTGGGGTGCAGAATATTCATTTCCATCTGAATAACAATAATTCGTCAACAGAAATCATTGTCGGGTCGTTAGAGGGGGTATAGAGGGATTTTTCATTTTCAATATTTCTTCAAAAATCCAATTTGACTTGGACGCATCATGGTGGGGTGCAAAGTATCCATGTCCATCTGAATAACAATAATTCTTCAATTTAAATCATTTTCGTGTCGTCAGAGGGGGTATAGAAGTATTTTTCATTTTCAAAATTACTTCAAAAATTTAATATGACTTGGCACGCATCATACTGGGGTGCAAAGTATACATATATATAAATAACAATAATTCGTCAACAGAAATCATTGTCGGGTCGTTAGAGGGGGTATAGAGGAATTTTTCATTATCAAAATGACTTCAAAAATCAAATATGACTTGGCACGCATCATGGAGGGGTACAGAATATCCATTTTCATCTCAATAACAATAATTTGTCAACAGAAATCATTGTCGGGTCGTCAGAGGGGGTATAGAGGGTTTTTTCTTTTTCAATATATCTTCAAAATTCTAATATGACTTGGCACGCATCATGGTGGGGTGCAGAATATCCATATCTATCTGAATAACAATAATTCCTTGACAGAAATTATTGTTGTGTCGTCAGAGAGGGTATAGAGTGATTTTTCATTTTCAAAATTACCTCAAAATCAAATATGACTTGGCACGCATCATGGTGGGGTGCAGAATATTCATTTCCATCTGAATAACAATCATTCGTCAACAAAATTCATTGTCGGGTCGTTAGAGGGGGTATAGAGGGATTTTTCATTATCAAAATGACTTCAAAAATCAAATATGACTTGGCACGCATCATGGAGGGGTACAGAATATCCATTTTCATCTCAATAACAATAATTTGTCAACAGAAATCATTGTCGGGTCGTCAGAGGGGGTATAGAGGGATTTTTCATTTTCAAAATGACTTCAAAATTCTAATATGACTTGGCACGCATCATGATGGGGTGCAGAATATCAATTTCCATCTGAATAACAATAATTTATCAACAGAAATCATTGTCTAGTCGTTAGAGGGGGAATAGAGGGATTTTTCATTTTCAATATATCTTCAAAAATCTAATATGACTTGGCACGCATCATGGTGGAGTGCAGAATATCCATATCTATCTGAATAACAATAATTCCTTAACAGAAATTATTGTTGTGTCGTCAGAGAGGGTATAGAGGGATTTTTCATTTTCAAAATTACCTCAAAATCATATATGACTTGGCACGCAACATGGTGGGGTGCAGAATATTCATTTCCATCTGAATAACAATCATTCGTCAACAGAATTCATTGTCGGGTCGTTAGAGGGGGTATAGAGGGATTTTTCATTTTCAATATTTCTTCAAAAATCTAATATTACTTGGCACGCATCATGGTGGGGTGCAAAGTATCCATGTCCATCTGAATAACAATAATTCTTCAACATAAATCATTGTCGTGTCGTCAGAGGGGGTATAGAGGGATTTTTCATTTTCAAAATTACTTCAAAAATCAAATAAGACTTGGCACGTATCATGGTGGAGTGCATAATATCCATTTTCATCTGAATAACAATAATTTGTCAACAGAAATCATTGTCGGGTCGTCAGAGGAGGTATAGAGGGTTTTTTCTTTTTCAAAATGACTTCAAAAATCTAATATGACTTGGCACGCATCATGGTGGGGTGCAGAATATCCATTTCCATCTGAATAACAATAATTTATCAACAGAAATCATTGTCTAGTCGTTAGACGGGGAATAGAGGGATTTTTCATTTTCAATATATCTTCAAAATTCTAATATGACTTGGCACGCATCATGGTGGGGTGCAGAATATCCATATCTATCTGAATAACAATAATTCCTTAACAGAAATTATTGTTGTGTCGTCAGAGAGGGTACAGAGTGATTTTTCATTTTCAAAATTACCTCAAAATCAAATATGACTTGGCACGCATCATGGTGGGGTGCAGAATATTCATTTCCATCTGAATAACAATCATTCGTCAACAAAATTCATTGTCGGGTCGTTAGAGGGGGTAAAGAGGGATTTTTCATTTTCAATATTTCTTCAAAAATCTAATATTACTTGGCACGCATCATGGTGGGGTGCAAAGTATCCATGTCCATCTGAATAACAATAATTCTTCAATTTAAATCATTTTCGTGTCGTCAGAGGGGGTATAGAGGTATTTTTCATTTTCAAAATCACTTCAAAAATTTAATATGACTTGGCACGCATCATACTGGGGTGCAAAGTATACATATATATAAATAACAATAATTCGTCAACAGAAATCATTGTCGGGTCGTTAGAGGGGGTATAGAGGGATTTTTCATTTTCAATATTTCTTCAAAAATCCAATTTGACTTGGACGCATCATGGTGGGGTGCAAAGTATCCATGTCCATCTGAATAACAATAATTCTTCAATTTAAATCATTTTCGTGTCGTCAGAGGGGGTATAGAGGTATTTTTCATTTTCAAAATCATTTCAAAAATTTAATATGACTTGGCACGCATCATACTGGGGTGCAAAGTATACATATATATAAATAACAATAATTCGTCAACAGAAATCATTGTCGGGTCGTTAGAGGGGGTATAGAGGGATTTTTCATTATCAAAATGACTTCAAAAATCAAATATGACTTGGCACGCATCATGGAGGGGTACAGAATATCCATTTTCATCTCAATAACAATAATTTGTCAACAGAAATCATTGTCGGGTCGTCAGAGGGGGTATAGAGGGATTTTTCATTTTCAAAATGACTTCAAAAATCTAATATGACTTGGCACGCATCATGATGGGGTGCAGAATATCCATTTCCATCTGAATAACAATAATTTATCAACAGAAATCATTGTCTAGTCGTTAGAGGGGGAATAGAGGGATTTTTCATTTCCAATATATCTTCAAAAATCTAATATGACTTGGCACGCATCATGGTGGGGTGCAGAATATCCATATCTATCTGAATAACAATAATTCCTTAACAGAAATTATTGTTGTGTCGTCAGAGAGGGTATAGAGGGATTTTTCATTTTCAAAATTACCTCAAAATCATATATGACTTGGCACGCAACATGGTGGGGTGCAGAATATTCATTTCCATCTGAATAACAATCATTCGTCAACAGAATTCATTGTCGGGTCGTTAGAGGGGGTATAGAGGGATTTTTCATTTTCAATATTTCTTCAAAAATCTAATATGACTTGGCACGCATCATGGTGGGGTGCAGAATATCCATTTCCATCTGAATAACAATAATTCGTCAACAGAAATCAATATCGGGTCGTCAGAGGGGGTATAGAGGGATTTTTCATTTTCAATATTACTTCAAAAATCTAATATGACTTGGCACGCATCATGGTGGGATGCAAAGTATCCATGTCCATCTGAATAACAATAATTCGTCAACATAAATCATTGTCGTGTCGTCAGAGGGGGTATAGAGGGATTTCTCATTATCAAAATGACTTCAAAAATCAAATATGACTTGGCACGCATCATAGTAGAGTGCAGAATATATATTTCCATCTGAATAACAAGAATTCGTTAACAGAAATCATTGTCGGGTCGTTAGAGGGGGTATAGAGGGATTTTTCATTTTCAATATTTCTTCAAAAATCTAATATGACTTGGCACGCATCATGGTGGGGTGGAGTATATTTATTTCCATCTGAATAACAATAATTCATCGACGGAATTCATTGTCGGGTCGTTAGAGGGGGTATAGAGGGATTTCTCATTTTCAAAATTACTTCAAAATCAAATATGACTTGGCACGCATCATGGTGGGGTGCAAAGTATCCATGTCCATCTGAATAACAATAATTCGTCAACATAAATCATTGTCGTGTCGTCAGAGGGGGTATAGAAGGACTTTTCATTTTCAAAATTACCTCAAAATCAAATATGACTTGGCACGCAACATGGTGGGGTGCAGAATATTCATTTCCATCTGAATAACAATAATTCGTCAACAGAAATCATTGTCGGGTCGTTAGAGGGGGTATAGAGGGATTTTTCATTTTCAATATTGCTTCAAAAATCCAATTTGACTTGGACGCATCATGGTGGGGTGCAAAGTATCCATGTCCATCTGAATAACAATAATTCTTCAATTTAAATCATTTTCGTGTCGTCAGAGGGGGTATAGAAGTATTTTTCATTTTCAAAATTACTTCAAAAATTTAATATGACTTGGCACGCATCATACTGGGGTGCAAAGTATACATATATATAAATAACAATAATTCGTCAACAGAAATCATTGTCGGGTCGTTAGAGGGGGTATAGAGGAATTTTTCATTATCAAAATGACTTCAAAAATCAAATATGACTTGGCACGCATCATGGAGGGGTACAGAATATCCATTTTCATCTCAATAACAATAATTTGTCAACAGAAATCATTGTCGGGTCGTCAGAGGGGGTATAGAGGGTTTTTTCTTTTTCAATATATCTTCAAAATTCTAATATGACTTGGCACGCATCATGGTGGGGTGCAGAATATCCATATCTATCTGAATAACAATAATTCCTTGACAGAAATTATTGTTGTGTCGTCAGAGAGGGTATAGAGTGATTTTTCATTTTCAAAATTACCTCAAAATCAAATATGACTTGGCACGCATCATGGTGGGGTGCAGAATATTCATTTCCATCTGAATAACAATCATTCGTCAACAAAATTCATTGTCGGGTTGTTAGAGGGGGTATAGAGGGATTTTTCATTATCAAAATGACTTCAAAAATCAAATATGACTTGGCACGCATCATGGAGGGGTACAGAATATCCATTTTCATCTCAATAACAATAATTTGTCAACAGAAATCATTGTCGGGTCGTCAGAGGGGGTATAGAGGGATTTTTCATTTTCAAAATGACTTCAAAATTCTAATATGACTTGGCACGCATCATGATGGGGTGCAGAATATCAATTTCCATCTGAATAACAATAATTTATCAACAGAAATCATTGTCTAGTCGTTAGAGGGGGAATAGAGGGATTTTTCATTTTCAATATATCTTCAAAAATCTAATATGACTTGGCACGCATCATGGTGGAGTGCAGAATATCCATATCTATCTGAATAACAATAATTCCTTAACAGAAATTATTGTTGTGTCGTCAGAGAGGGTATAGAGGGATTTTTCATTTTCAAAATTACCTCAAAATCATATATGACTTGGCACGCAACATGGTGGGGTGCAGAATATTCATTTCCATCTGAATAACAATCATTCGTCAACAGAATTCATTGTCGGGTCGTTAGAGGGGGTATAGAGGGATTTTTCATTTTCAATATTTCTTCAAAAATCTAATATTACTTGGCACGCATCATGGTGGGGTGCAAAGTATCCATGTCCATCTGAATAACAATAATTCTTCAACATAAATCATTGTCGTGTCGTCAGAGGGGGTATAGAGGGATTTTTCATTTTCAAAATTACTTCAAAAATCAAATAAGACTTGGCACGTATCATGGTGGAGTGCATAATATCCATTTTCATCTGAATAACAATAATTTGTCAACAGAAATCATTGTCGGGTCGTCAGAGGAGGTATAGAGGGTTTTTTCTTTTTCAAAATGACTTCAAAAATCTAATATGACTTGGCACGCATCATGGTGGGGTGCAGAATATCCATTTCCATCTGAATAACAATAATTTATCAACAGAAATCATTGTCTAGTCGTTAGACGGGGAATAGAGGGATTTTTCATTTTCAATATATCTTCAAAATTCTAATATGACTTGGCACGCATCATGGTGGGGTGCAGAATATCCATATCTATCTGAATAACAATAATTCCTTAACAGAAATTATTGTTGTGTCGTCAGAGAGGGTACAGAGTGATTTTTCATTTTCAAAATTACCTCAAAATCAAATATGACTTGGCACGCATCATGGTGGGGTGCAGAATATTCATTTCCATCTGAATAACAATCATTCGTCAACAAAATTCATTGTCGGGTCGTTAGAGGGGGTAAAGAGGGATTTTTCATTTTCAATATTTCTTCAAAAATCTAATATTACTTGGCACGCATCATGGTGGGGTGCAAAGTATCCATGTCCATCTGAATAACAATAATTCGTCAACAGAAATCAATATCGGGTCGTCAGAGGGGGTATAGAGGGATTTTTCATTTTCAATATTACTTCAAAAATCTAATATGACTTGGCACGCATCATGGTGGGATGCAAAGTATCCATGTCCATCTGAATAACAATAATTCGTCAACATAAATCATTGTCGTGTCGTCAGAGGGGGTATAGAGGGATTTCTCATTATCAAAATGACTTCAAAAATCAAATATGACTTGGCACGCATCATAGTAGAGTGCAGAATATATATTTCCATCTGAATAACAAGAATTCGTTAACAGAAATCATTGTCGGGTCGTTAGAGGGGGTATAGAGGGATTTTTCATTTTCAATATTTCTTCAAAAATCTAATATGACTTGGCACGCATCATGGTGGGGTGGAGTATATTTATTTCCATCTGAATAACAATAATTCATCGACGGAATTCATTGTCGGGTCGTTAGAGGGGGTATAGAGGGATTTCTCATTTTCAAAATTACTTCAAAATCAAATATGACTTGGCACGCATCATGGTGGGGTGCAAAGTATCCATGTCCATCTGAATAACAATAATTCGTCAACATAAATCATTGTCGTGTCGTCAGAGGGGGTATAGAAGGACTTTTCATTTTCAAAATTACCTCAAAATCAAATATGACTTGGCACGCAACATGGTGGGGTGCAGAATATTCATTTCCATCTGAATAACAATAATTCGTCAACAGAAATCATTGTCGGGTCGTTAGAGGGGGTATAGAGGGATTTTTCATTTTCAATATTTCTTCAAAAATCCAATTTGACTTGGACGCATCATGGTGGGGTGCAAAGTATCCATGTCCATCTGAATAACAATAATTCTTCAATTTAAATCATTTTCGTGTCGTCAGAGGGGGTATAGAAGTATTTTTCATTTTCAAAATTACTTCAAAAATTTAATATGACTTGGCACGCATCATACTGGGGTGCAAAGTATACATATATATAAATAACAATAATTCGTCAACAGAAATCATTGTCGGGTCGTTAGAGGGGGTATAGAGGAATTTTTCATTATCAAAATGACTTCAAAAATCAAATATGACTTGGCACGCATCATGGAGGGGTACAGAATATCCATTTTCATCTCAATAACAATAATTTGTCAACAGAAATCATTGTCGGGTCGTCAGAGGGGGTATAGAGGGTTTTTTCTTTTTCAATATATCTTCAAAATTCTAATATGACTTGGCACGCATCATGGTGGGGTGCAGAATATCCATATCTATCTGAAGAACAATAATTCCTTGACAGAAATTATTGTTGTGTCGTCAGAGAGGGTATAGAGTGATTTTTCATTTTCAAAATTACCTCAAAATCAAATATGACTTGGCACGCATCATGGTGGGGTGCAGAATATTCATTTCCATCTGAATAACAATCATTCGTCAACAAAATTCATTGTCGGGTCGTTAGAGGGGGTATAGAGGGATTTTTCATTATCAAAATGACTTCAAAAATCAAATATGACTTGGCACGCATCATGGAGGGGTACAGAATATCCATTTTCATCTCAATAACAATAATTTGTCAACAGAAATCATTGTCGGGTCGTCAGAGGGGGTATAGAGGGATTTTTCATTTTCAAAATGACTTCAAAATTCTAATATGACTTGGCACGCATCATGATGGGGTGCAGAATATCAATTTCCATCTGAATAACAATAATTTATCAACAGAAATCATTGTCTAGTCGTTAGAGGGGGAATAGAGGGATTTTTCATTTTCAATATATCTTCAAAAATCTAATATGACTTGGCACGCATCATGGTGGAGTGCAGAATATCCATATCTATCTGAATAACAATAATTCCTTAACAGAAATTATTGTTGTGTCGTCAGAGAGGGTATAGAGGGATTTTTCATTTTCAAAATTACCTCAAAATCATATATGACTTGGCACGCAACATGGTGGGGTGCAGAATATTCATTTCCATCTGAATAACAATCATTCGTCAACAGAATTCATTGTCGGGTCGTTAGAGGGGGTATAGAGGGATTTTTCATTTTCAATATTTCTTCAAAAATCTAATATTACTTGGCACGCATCATGGTGGGGTGCAAAGTATCCATGTCCATCTGAATAACAATAATTCTTCAACATAAATCATTGTCGTGTCGTCAGAGGGGGTATAGAGGGATTTTTCATTTTCAAAATTACTTCAAAAATCAAATAAGACTTGGCACGTATCATGGTGGAGTGCATAATATCCATTTTCATCTGAATAACAATAATTTGTCAACAGAAATCATTGTCGGGTCGTCAGAGGAGGTATAGAGGGTTTTTTCTTTTTCAAAATGACTTCAAAAATCTAATATGACTTGGCACGCATCATGGTGGGGTGCAGAATATCCATTTCCATCTGAATAACAATAATTTATCAACAGAAATCATTGTCTAGTCGTTAGACGGGGAATAGAGGGATTTTTCATTTTCAATATATCTTCAAAATTCTAATATGACTTGGCACGCATCATGGTGGGGTGCAGAATATCCATATCTATCTGAATAACAATAATTCCTTAACAGAAATTATTGTTGTGTCGTCAGAGAGGGTACAGAGTGATTTTTCATTTTCAAAATTACCTCAAAATCAAATATGACTTGGCACGCATCATGGTGGGGTGCAGAATATTCATTTCCATCTGAATAACAATCATTCGTCAACAAAATTCATTGTCGGGTCGTTAGAGGGGGTAAAGAGGGATTTTTCATTTTCAATATTTCTTCAAAAATCTAATATTACTTGGCACGCATCATGGTGGGGTGCAAAGTATCCATGTCCATCTGAATAACAATAATTCTTCAATTTAAATCATTTTCGTGTCGTCAGAGGGGGTATAGAGGTATTTTTCATTTTCAAAATCACTTCAAAAATTTAATATGACTTGGCACGCATCATACTGGGGTGCAAAGTATACATATATATAAATAACAATAATTCGTCAACAGAAATCATTGTCGGGTCGTTAGAGGGGGTATAGAGGGATTTTTCATTTTCAATATTTCTTCAAAAATCCAATTTGACTTGGACGCATCATGGTGGGGTGCAAAGTATCCATGTCCATCTGAATAACAATAATTCTTCAATTTAAATCATTTTCGTGTCGTCAGAGGGGGTATAGAGGTATTTTTCATTTTCAAAATCATTTCAAAAATTTAATATGACTTGGCACGCATCATACTGGGGTGCAAAGTATACATATATATAAATAACAATAATTCGTCAACAGAAATCATTGTCGGGTCGTTAGAGGGGGTATAGAGGAATTTTTCATTATCAAAATGACTTCAAAAATCAAATATGACTTGGCACGCATCATGGAGGGGTACAGAATATCCATTTTCATCTCAATAACAATAATTTGTCAACAGAAATCATTGTCGGGTCGTCAGAGGGGGTATAGAGGGTTTTTTCTTTTTCAATATATCTTCAAAATTCTAATATGACTTGGCACGCATCATGGTGGGGTGCAGAATATCCATATCTATCTGAATAACAATAATTCCTTGACAGAAATTATTGTTGTGTCGTCAGAGAGGGTATAGAGTGATTTTTCATTTTCAAAATTACCTCAAAATCAAATATGACTTGGCACGCATCATGGTGGGGTGCAGAATATTCATTTCCATCTGAATAACAATCATTCGTCAACAAAATTCATTGTCGGGTTGTTAGAGGGGGTATAGAGGGATTTTTCATTATCAAAATGACTTCAAAAATCAAATATGACTTGGCACGCATCATGGAGGGGTACAGAATATCCATTTTCATCTCAATAACAATAATTTGTCAACAGAAATCATTGTCGGGTCGTCAGAGGGGGTATAGAGGGATTTTTCATTTTCAAAATGACTTCAAAATTCTAATATGACTTGGCACGCATCATGATGGGGTGCAGAATATCAATTTCCATCTGAATAACAATAATTTATCAACAGAAATCATTGTCTAGTCGTTAGAGGGGGAATAGAGGGATTTTTCATTTTCAATATATCTTCAAAAATCTAATATGACTTGGCACGCATCATGGTGGAGTGCAGAATATCCATATCTATCTGAATAACAATAATTCCTTAACAGAAATTATTGTTGTGTCGTCAGAGAGGGTATAGAGGGATTTTTCATTTTCAAAATTACCTCAAAATCATATATGACTTGGCACGCAACATGGTGGGGTGCAGAATATTCATTTCCATCTGAATAACAATCATTCGTCAACAGAATTCATTGTCGGGTCGTTAGAGGGGGTATAGAGGGATTTTTCATTTTCAATATTTCTTCAAAAATCTAATATTACTTGGCACGCATCATGGTGGGGTGCAAAGTATCCATGTCCATCTGAATAACAATAATTCTTCAACATAAATCATTGTCGTGTCGTCAGAGGGGGTATAGAGGGATTTTTCATTTTCAAAATTACTTCAAAAATCAAATAAGACTTGGCACGTATCATGGTGGAGTGCATAATATCCATTTTCATCTGAATAACAATAATTTGTCAACAGAAATCATTGTCGGGTCGTCAGAGGAGGTATAGAGGGTTTTTTCTTTTTCAAAATGACTTCAAAAATCTAATATGACTTGGCACGCATCATGGTGGGGTGCAGAATATCCATTTCCATCTGAATAACAATAATTTATCAACAGAAATCATTGTCTAGTCGTTAGACGGGGAATAGAGGGATTTTTCATTTTCAATATATCTTCAAAATTCTAATATGACTTGGCACGCATCATGGTGGGGTGCAGAATATCCATATCTATCTGAATAACAATAATTCCTTAACAGAAATTATTGTTGTGTCGTCAGAGAGGGTACAGAGTGATTTTTCATTTTCAAAATTACCTCAAAATCAAATATGACTTGGCACGCATCATGGTGGGGTGCAGAATATTCATTTCCATCTGAATAACAATCATTCGTCAACAAAATTCATTGTCGGGTCGTTAGAGGGGGTAAAGAGGGATTTTTCATTTTCAATATTTCTTCAAAAATCTAATATTACTTGGCACGCATCATGGTGGGGTGCAAAGTATCCATGTCCATCTGAATAACAATAATTCGTCAACAGAAATCAATATCGGGTCGTCAGAGGGGGTATAGAGGGATTTTTCATTTTCAATATTACTTCAAAAATCTAATATGACTTGGCACGCATCATGGTGGGATGCAAAGTATCCATGTCCATCTGAATAACAATAATTCGTCAACATAAATCATTGTCGTGTCGTCAGAGGGGGTATAGAGGGATTTCTCATTATCAAAATGACTTCAAAAATCAAATATGACTTGGCACGCATCATAGTAGAGTGCAGAATATATATTTCCATCTGAATAACAAGAATTCGTTAACAGAAATCATTGTCGGGTCGTTAGAGGGGGTATAGAGGGATTTTTCATTTTCAATATTTCTTCAAAAATCTAATATGACTTGGCACGCATCATGGTGGGGTGGAGTATATTTATTTCCATCTGAATAACAATAATTCATCGACGGAATTCATTGTCGGGTCGTTAGAGGGGGTATAGAGGGATTTCTCATTTTCAAAATTACTTCAAAATCAAATATGACTTGGCACGCATCATGGTGGGGTGCAAAGTATCCATGTCCATCTGAATAACAATAATTCGTCAACATAAATCATTGTCGTGTCGTCAGAGGGGGTATAGAAGGACTTTTCATTTTCAAAATTACCTCAAAATCAAATATGACTTGGCACGCAACATGGTGGGGTGCAGAATATTCATTTCCATCTGAATAACAATAATTCGTCAACAGAAATCATTGTCGGGTCGTTAGAGGGGGTATAGAGGGATTTTTCATTTTCAATATTTCTTCAAAAATCCAATTTGACTTGGACGCATCATGGTGGGGTGCAAAGTATCCATGTCCATCTGAATAACAATAATTCTTCAATTTAAATCATTTTCGTGTCGTCAGAGGGGGTATAGAAGTATTTTTCATTTTCAAAATTACTTCAAAAATTTAATATGACTTGGCACGCATCATACTGGGGTGCAAAGTATACATATATATAAATAACAATAATTCGTCAACAGAAATCATTGTCGGGTCGTTAGAGGGGGTATAGAGGAATTTTTCATTATCAAAATGACTTCAAAAATCAAATATGACTTGGCACGCATCATGGAGGGGTACAGAATATCCATTTTCATCTCAATAACAATAATTTGTCAACAGAAATCATTGTCGGGTCGTCAGAGGGGGTATAGAGGGTTTTTTCTTTTTCAATATATCTTCAAAATTCTAATATGACTTGGCACGCATCATGGTGGGGTGCAGAATATCCATATCTATCTGAAGAACAATAATTCCTTGACAGAAATTATTGTTGTGTCGTCAGAGAGGGTATAGAGTGATTTTTCATTTTCAAAATTACCTTAAAATCAAATATGACTTGGCACGCATCATGGTGGGGTGCAGAATATTCATTTCCATCTGAATAACAATCATTCGTCAACAAAATTCATTGTCGGGTCGTTAGAGGGGGTATAGAGGGATTTTTCATTATCAAAATGACTTCAAAAATCAAATATGACTTGGCACGCATCATGGAGGGGTACAGAATATCCATTTTCATCTCAATAACAATAATTTGTCAACAGAAATCATTGTCGGGTCGTCAGAGGGGGTATAGAGGGATTTTTCATTTTCAAAATGACTTCAAAATTCTAATATGACTTGGCACGCATCATGATGGGGTGCAGAATATCAATTTCCATCTGAATAACAATAATTTATCAACAGAAATCATTGTCTAGTCGTTAGAGGGGGAATAGAGGGATTTTTCATTTTCAATATATCTTCAAAAATCTAATATGACTTGGCACGCATCATGGTGGAGTGCAGAATATCCATATCTATCTGAATAACAATAATTCCTTAACAGAAATTATTGTTGTGTCGTCAGAGAGGGTATAGAGGGATTTTTCATTTTCAAAATTACCTCAAAATCATATATGACTTGGCACGCAACATGGTGGGGTGCAGAATATTCATTTCCATCTGAATAACAATCATTCGTCAACAGAATTCATTGTCGGGTCGTTAGAGGGGGTATAGAGGGATTTTTCATTTTCAATATTTCTTCAAAAATCTAATATTACTTGGCACGCATCATGGTGGGGTGCAAAGTATCCATGTCCATCTGAATAACAATAATTCTTCAACATAAATCATTGTCGTGTCGTCAGAGGGGGTATAGAGGGATTTTTCATTTTCAAAATTACTTCAAAAATCAAATAAGACTTGGCACGTATCATGGTGGAGTGCATAATATCCATTTTCATCTGAATAACAATAATTTGTCAACAGAAATCATTGTCGGGTCGTCAGAGGAGGTATAGAGGGTTTTTTCTTTTTCAAAATGACTTCAAAAATCTAATATGACTTGGCACGCATCATGGTGGGGTGCAGAATATCCATTTCCATCTGAATAACAATAATTTATCAACAGAAATCATTGTCTAGTCGTTAGACGGGGAATAGAGGGATTTTTCATTTTCAATATATCTTCAAAATTCTAATATGACTTGGCACGCATCATGGTGGGGTGCAGAATATCCATATCTATCTGAATAACAATAATTCCTTAACAGAAATTATTGTTGTGTCGTCAGAGAGGGTACAGAGTGATTTTTCATTTTCAAAATTACCTCAAAATCAAATATGACTTGGCACGCATCATGGTGGGGTGCAGAATATTCATTTCCATCTGAATAACAATCATTCGTCAACAAAATTCATTGTCGGGTCGTTAGAGGGGGTAAAGAGGGATTTTTCATTTTCAATATTTCTTCAAAAATCTAATATTACTTGGCACGCATCATGGTGGGGTGCAAAGTATCCATGTCCATCTGAATAACAATAATTCTTCAATTTAAATCATTTTCGTGTCGTCAGAGGGGGTATAGAGGTATTTTTCATTTTCAAAATCACTTCAAAAATTTAATATGACTTGGCACGCATCATACTGGGGTGCAAAGTATACATATATATAAATAACAATAATTCGTCAACAGAAATCATTGTCGGGTCGTTAGAGGGGGTATAGAGGGATTTTTCATTTTCAATATTTCTTCAAAAATCCAATTTGACTTGGACGCATCATGGTGGGGTGCAAAGTATCCATGTCCATCTGAATAACAATAATTCTTCAATTTAAATCATTTTCGTGTCGTCAGAGGGGGTATAGAGGTATTTTTCATTTTCAAAATCATTTCAAAAATTTAATATGACTTGGCACGCATCATACTGGGGTGCAAAGTATACATATATATAAATAACAATAATTCGTCAACAGAAATCATTGTCGGGTCGTTAGAGGGGGTATAGAGGGATTTTTCATTATCAAAATGACTTCAAAAATCAAATATGACTTGGCACGCATCATGGAGGGGTACAGAATATCCATTTTCATCTCAATAACAATAATTTGTCAACAGAAATCATTGTCGGGTCGTCAGAGGGGGTATAGAGGGATTTTTCATTTTCAAAATGACTTCAAAAATCTAATATGACTTGGCACGCATCATGATGGGGTGCAGAATATCCATTTCCATCTGAATAACAATAATTTATCAACAGAAATCATTGTCTAGTCGTTAGAGGGGGAATAGAGGGATTTTTCATTTCCAATATATCTTCAAAAATCTAATATGACTTGGCACGCATCATGGTGGGGTGCAGAATATCCATATCTATCTGAATAACAATAATTCCTTAACAGAAATTATTGTTGTGTCGTCAGAGAGGGTATAGAGGGATTTTTCATTTTCAAAATTACCTCAAAATCATATATGACTTGGCACGCAACATGGTGGGGTGCAGAATATTCATTTCCATCTGAATAACAATCATTCGTCAACAGAATTCATTGTCGGGTCGTTAGAGGGGGTATAGAGGGATTTTTCATTTTCAATATTTCTTCAAAAATCTAATATTACTTGGCACGTATCATGGTGGAGTGCATAATATCCATTTTCATCTGAATAACAATAATTCGTCAACAGAAATCATTGTCGGGTCGTTAGAGGGGGTATAGAGGGATTTTTCATTTTCAATATTTCTTCAAAAATCCAATTTGAGTTGGACGCATCATGGTGGGGTGCAAAGTATCCATGTCCATCTGAATAACAATAATTCTTCAATTTAAATCATTTTCGTGTCGTCAGATGGGGTATAGAGGTATTTTTCATTTTCAAAATCACTTCAAAAATTTAATATGACTTGGCACGCATCATAATGGGGTGCAAAGTATACATATATATAAATAACAATAATTCGTCAACAGAAATCATTGTCGGGTCGTTAGAGGGGGTATAGAGGGATTTTTCATTATCAAAATGACTTCAAAAATCAAATATGACTTGGCACGCATCATGGAGGGGTACAGAATATCCATTTTCATCTCAATAACAATAATTTGTCAACAGAAATCATTGTCGGGTCGTCAGAGGGGGTATAGAGGGATTTTTCATTTTCAAAATGACTTCAAAAATCTAATATGACTTGGCACGCATCATGATGGGGTGCAGAATATCCATTTCCATCTGAATAACAATAATTTATTAACAGAAATCATTGTCTAGTCGTTAGAGGGGGAATAGAGGAATTTTTCATTTTCAATATATCTTCAAAAATCTAATATGACTTGGCACGCATCATGGTGGGGTGCAGAATATCCATATCTATCTGAATAACAATAATTCCTTAACAGAAATTATTGTTGTGTCGTCAGAGAGGGTATAGAGGGATTTTTCATTTTCAAAATTACCTCAAAATCATATATGACTTGGCACGCAACATGGTGGGGTGCAGAATATTCATTTCCATCTGAATAACAATCATTCGTCAACAGAATTCATTGTCGGGTCGTTAGAGGGGGTATAGAGGGATTTTTCATTTTCGATATTTCTTCAAAAATCTAATATTACTTGGCACGCATCATGGTGGGGTGCAAAGTATCCATGTCCATCTGAATAACAATAATTCTTCAACATAAATCATTGTCGTGTCGTCAGAGGGTGTATAGAGGGATTTTTCATTTTCAAAATTACTTCAAAAATCAAATATGACTTGGCACGTATCATGGTGGAGTGCATAATATCCATTTTCATCTGAATAACAATAATTCGTCAAGAGAAATCATTGTCGGGTCGTCAGAGGGGGTATAGAGGGATTTTTCATTATCAAAATGACTTCAAGAATCAAATATGACTTGGCACGCATCATGGTGGGGTACAGAATATCCATTTCCATCTCAATAACAATAATTTGTCAACATAAAACATTGTCGGGTCGTCAGAGGGGATACAGAGGGATTTTTCATTTTCAATATTTCTTCAAAAATCAAATATGACTTAGCACGTATCATGGTGGAGTGCATAATATCCATTTTCATCTAAATTACAATAATTCGTCAACAGAAATCATTGACGGGTCGTTGGAGGGGGTATAGAGGGATTTTTCATTTTCAAATTTTCTTCAAAAATCTAATATGACTTGGCACTTATCATGGTGGGGTGCAAAGTATCCATGTCCATTTGAATAACAATAATTCTTCAATTTAAATCATTGTCGTGTCGTCAGAGGGGGTATAGAGGTATTTTTCATTTTCAAAATTACTTCAAAAATCTAATATGACTTGGCACGCATCATGGTGGGGTGCAAAGTATCCATGTCCTTCTGAATAACAATAATTCGTCAACAGAAATCATTGTCGGGTCGTTAAAGGGGGTATAGAGGGATTTTTCATTTTCAATATTTCTTCAAAAATCTAATATGACTTGGCACGCATCATGGTGGGGTGCAGAATATCCATTTCCATCTGAATAACAATAATTCGTCAACAGAAATCAATGTCGGGTCGTCAGAGGGGGTATAGAGGGATTTTTCATTTTCAAAATTACTTCAAGAATCTAATATGACTTGACACGCATCATGATGGGGTGCAAAGTATCCATGTCCATCTGAATAACAATAATTCGTCAGCATAAATCATTGTCGTGTCGTCAGAGGGGGTATAGAGAGATTTTTCATTTTCAAAATTACTTCAAAAATCTAATATGACTTGACACGCATCATGATGGGGTGCAAAGTATCCATGTCCATCTGAATAACAATAATTCGTCAACATAAATCATTGTCGTGTCGTCAGGGGGGGTATAGAGGGATTTCTCATTATCAAAATGAATTCAAAAATCAAATATGACTCGGCACGCATCATAGTAGAGTGCAGAATATATATTTCCATCTGAATAACAAGAATTCGTTAACAGAAATCATTGTCGGGTCGTTAGAGGGGGTATAGAGGGATTTTTCATTTTCAATATTTCTTCAAAAATCTAATATGACTTGGCACGCATCATGGTGGGGTGGAGTATATTTATTTCCATCTGAATAACAATAATTCATCGACGGAATTCATTGTCGGGTCGTTAGAGGGGGTATAGAGAGATTTCTCATTTTCAAAATTATCTCAAAATCAAATATGACTTGGCACGCAACATGGTGGGGTGCAGAATATTCATTTTCATCTGAATAACAATAATTCGTAAACAGAAATCATTGTCCGTCGTCAGAGGGGGTATAGAGGGATTTTTCATTTTCAAAATTACTTCAAAAATCTAATATGACTTGGCACGCATCATGGTGGGGTGCAAAGTATCCATGTCCATCTGAATAACAATAATTCGTCAACATAAATCATTGTCGTGTCGTCAGAGGGGGTATAGAAGGACTTTTCATTTTCAAAATTACCTCAAAATCAAATATGACTTGGCACGCAACATGGTGGGGTGCAGAATATTCATTTCCATCTGAATAACAATAATTCGTCAACAGAAATCATTGTCGGGTCGTTAGAGGGGGTATAGAGGGATTTTTCATTTTCAATATTTCTTCAAAAATCCAATTTGACTTGGACGCATCATGGTGGGGTGCAAAGTATCCATGTCCATCTGAATAACAATAATTCTTCAATTTAAATCATTTTCGTGTCGTCAGAGGGGGTATAGAGGTATTTTTCATTTTCAAAATTACTTCAAAAATTTAATATGACTTGGCACGCATCATACTGGGGTGCAAAGTATACATATATATAAATAACAATAATTCGTCAACAGAAATCATTGTCGGGTCGTTAGAGGGGGTATAGAGGGATTTTTCATTATCAAAATGACTTCAAAAATCAAATATGACTTGGCACGCATCATGGAGGGGTACAGAATATCAATTTTCATCTCAATAACAATAATTTGTCAACAGAAATCATTGTCGGGTCGTCAGAGGGGGTATAGAGGGTTTTTTCTTTTTCAAAATGACTTCAAAAATCTAATATGACTTGGCACGCATCATGGTGGGGTGCAGAATATCCATTTCCATCTGAATAACAATAATTTATCAACAGAAATCATTGTCTAGTCGTTAGAGGGGGAATAGAGGGATTTTTCATTTTCAATATATCTTCAAAATTCTAATATGACTTGGCACGCATCATGGTGGGGTGCAGAATATTCATTTCCATCTGAATAACAATCATTCGTCAACAGAATTCATTGTCGGGTCGTTAGAGGGGGTATAGAGGGATTTTTCATTTTCGATATTTCTTCAAAAATCTAATATTACTTGGCACGCATCATGGTGGGGTGCAAAGTATCCATGTCCATCTGAATAACAATAATTCTTCAACATAAATCATTGTCGTGTCGTCAGAGGGTGTATAGAGGGATTTTTCATTTTCAAAATTACTTCAAAAATCAAATATGACTTGGCACGTATCATGGTGGAGTGCATAATATCCATTTTCATCTGAATAACAATAATTCGTCAATTTAAATCATTGTCGTGTCGTCAGAGGGGGTATAGAGGTATTTTTCATTTTCAAAATTACTTCAAAAATCAAAAATTACTTGGCACGCATCATAGTGGGGTGCCAAGTATCCATATATATCTAAATAACAATAATTCGTCAACAGTAATCATTGTCGGGTCGTTAGAGGGGGTATAGAGAGATTTTTCATTTTCAATATTTCTTCAAAAATCTAATATTACTTGGCACGCATCATGTTGGGGTGCAGAATATTTATATCTTACTGAATAACAATAATTCCTAAACAGAAATCATTGTCGTGTCGTCAGAGGGGGTATAGAGGGATTTTTCATTTTCAAAATTACTTCAAAATCAAATATGACTTGGCACGCATCATGGTGGGGTGCAGAATATCCATTTCCATCTGAATAACAAAAATTCGTCAACAGAAATCATTGACGGGTCGTTAGAGGAGGTATAGAGGGATTTTCCATTTTCAAAATTTCTTTCAAAATCTAATATGACTTGGCACTTATCATGGTGGGGTGCGAAATATCTATGTCCATCTGAAAAACAATAATTCTTTAACAGAAATCATTGTCGAGTCGTCAGAGGGGGTATAGAGGGATTTTTCATTATCAAAATGATTTCAAAAATCAAATATGACTTGACCCGCATCATAGTAGGGTGCAAAATATTCATTTTCATCTGAATAACAATAATTTGTCAACAGAAATCATTGTCGGGTCATTAGAGGGGGTATAGAGGTATTTTTCATTTTCAATATTTCTTCAAAAATCTAATATGACTTGGCACGCATCATGATGGGTAGCAGATTATCCATTTCCATCTGAATAACAATAATTTGTCAATAGAAATCATTGTCGGGTCGTCAGAGGGGGTATAGAGGGATTTTTCAATTTCAAAATTACTTCAAAAATCAAATATGACTTGGCATGTATCATGTTGGGTGCATAATATCCATTTTCATCTGAATAACAATAATTCGTCAACAGAAATTATTGTCGGGTCGTCAGAGGGGGTTAAAGGGAATTTTCATTTTCAAAATTACTTCAAAGTTCGAATATAACTTGGCACGCATCATAGTAGGGTGCAAAGTCTCCATTTCCATCTGAATAACAATAATTCGTCAACAGAAATCATTGTCGGGTCGTCAGAGGGGGTATAGAGGGATTTCTCATTATCAAAATGACTTCAAAAATCAAATATGACTTGGCACGCATCATAGTAGGGTGCAGAATATCAATTTCCATCTCAATAACAATAATTTGTCAACAGAAATCATTGTCGTGTCGTCAGAGGGGACATAGAGGGATTTTTCATTTTCAAAATTACCTCAAAATCAAATATGACTTGGCACGCATCATGGTGGGGTACGAAGTATTCATGTCCATCTGAACCACAATAATTCGTTAACAGAAATCATTGTCGTGTCGTCAGAGGGGTTAAAGAGGGATTTTTCATTTTCAGAATTACCTCAAAATCAAATATGACTTGGCACTCAACATGGTGGGGTGCAGAATATCCATGTCCATCTAAATAACAATAATTTGTCAACAGAAATCATTGTCGGGTCATTAGAGGGGACATAGAGGGATTTTTCATTTTCAAAATTACCTCAAAATCAAATATGACTTTGCACGCATCATGGTGGGGTGCAAAGTATTCATGTATATCTAACTAACAATAATTCGTTAACAGAAATCATTGTCGTGTCGTTAGAAGGGGTATAGAGGGATTTTTTTTTTTTTAATTACTTCAAAAATCAAATATGACTTGGCACGCATCATGGGGGGGTGCAAAGTATCCATGTCCATCTGAATAACAATAATTCGTCAACATAAATCATTGTCGTGTCGTCAGAGGGGGTATAGAGGGATTGTTCATTTTAAAAATTACTTCAAATATCAAATATGACTTGGCACGTATCATAGTGGAGTGCATAATATCCATTTTCAACGAATAACAACAATTCGTCAACAGAAATTATTGTCGGGTCGTCAGAGGGGGTATAGAGGGATTTTTCATTTTCAAAATTACCTCAAAATCAAATATGACTTTGCACGCATCATGGTGGGGTGCAAAGTATTCATGTATATCTAACTAACAATAATTCGTTAACAGAAATCATTGTCGTGTCGTTAGAAGGGGTATAGAGGGATTTTTCTTTTTCAAAATTACTTCAAAAATCTAATATGACTTGGCACGCATCATCGTGGTGTGCAAAGTATCCATGTCCATCTGAATAACAATAATTCGTCAATTTAAATCATTGTCGTGTCGTCAGAGGGGGTATAGAGGTAATTTTCATTTTCAAAATTACTTCAAAAATCAAAAATTACTTGGCACGCATCATAGTGGGTTGCCAAGTATCCATATATATCTAAATAACAATAATTCGTCAACAGTAATCATTGTCGGGTCGTTAGAGGGGGTATAGAGAGATTTTTCATTTTCAATATTTCTTCAAAAATCTAATATTACTTGGCACGCATCATGTTGGGGTGCAGAATATTTATATCTAACTGAATAACAATAATTCTTTAACAGAAATTATTGTCGTGTCGTCAGAAGGGGTATAGAGGAATTTTTCATTTTAAAAATGACTTCAAAAATCTAATATGACTTGGCACGCATCATGTTGGGGTACAGAATATCCATTTCCATCTCAATAACAATAATTCGTCAACAGAAATCATTGTCGTTTCGTCAGAGGGGGTATAGAGGGATTTTTCATTTTCAAAATTACCTCAAAATCAAATATGACTTGGCACGCATCATGGTGGGGTGCGGAATATCCATTTCCATCTGAATAACAATAATTCGTCAACAGAAATCATTGACGGGTCGTTAGAGGGGGTATAGAGGGATTTTCCATTTTCAAAATTTCTTTCAAAATCTAATATGACTTGGCACTTATCATGGTGGGGTGCAAAATATCTATGTCCATCTGAAAAACAATAATTCTTTAACAGAAATCATTGTCAAGTCGTCAGAGGGGGTATAGAGGGATTTTTCATTATCAAAATGATTTCAAAAATCAAATATGACTTGACTCGCATCATAGTAGGGTGCAAAATATTCATTTCCATCTGAATAACAATAATTTGTCAACAGAAATCATTGTCGGGTCATTAGAGGGGGTATAGAGGTATTTTTCATTTTTAATATTTCTTCAAAAATCTAATATGACTTGGCACGCATCATGATGGGTAGCAGAATATCCATTTCCATCTGAATAACAATAATTCGTCAATAGAAATCATTGTCGGGTCGTCAGAGGGGGTATAGAGGGATTTTTCAATTTCAAAATTACTTCAAAAATCAAATATGACTTGGCACGTATCATGTTGGGTGCATAATATCCATTTTCATCTGAATAACAATAGTTCGTCAACAGAAATTATTGTCGGGTCGTCAGAGGGGGTATAGAGGGATTTTTCATTTTCAAAATTACCTCAAAATCAAATATGACTTTGCACGCATCATGGTGGGGTGCAAAGTATTCATGTTTATCTTACTAACAATGATTCGTTAACAGAAATCATTGTCGTGTCGTCAGAGGTGGTATAGAGGGATTTTTTGTTTTCAAAATTACCTCAAAATCCAATATAACTTGGCACGCATCATGGTGGGGTGCAAAATATCCATTTCTATCTGAATAACAATAATTCGTCAGGAGAAATCATTGTCGGGTCGTCAGAAGGAGTATAGAGGGATATTTCATTTTTAAAATGACTTCAAATATCATTTATGAGTTGGCACGTAACATGGTGGGGTGCAAAGTATCCATGTTCATCTGAGTAACATTAATTCATCAACAGAAATCATTGTCGGAACGTCAGAGGGGGTATAGAGGGATTTTTCATTATCAAAATGACTTCAAAAATCAAATATGACTTGGCACGCATCATGGTGGGGTGCAGAATATCTATTTCCATCTGAATAACAATAATTTGTCAACAGAAATCATTGTCGGGTCGTCAGAGGGGGTACAGAGGGATTTTTCATTTTCAATATTTCTTCAAAAATCAAATATGACTTGGCACGTATCATGGTGGAGTGCATAATATCCATTTTCATCTAATTTACAATAATTCGTCAACAGAAATCATTGACGGGTCGTTGGAGGGGGTATAGAGGGATTTTTCATTTTCAAAATTACTTCAAAAATCTAATATGACTTGGCACGCATCATGGTGGGGTGCAAAGTATCCATGTCCTTCTGAATAACAATAATTCGTCAACAGAAATCATTGTCGGGTCGTTAAAGGGGGTATGGAGGGATTTTTCATTTTCAATATTTCTTCAAAAATCTAATATGACTTGGCACGCATCATGGTGGGGTGCAGAATATCCATTTCCATCTGAATAACAATAATTCGTCAACAGAAATCAATATCGGGTCGTCAGAGGGGGTATAGAGGGATTTTTCATTTTCAATATTACTTCAAAAATCTAATATGACTTGGCACGCATCATGGTGGGATGCAAAGTATCCATGTCCATCTGAATAACAATAATTCGTCAACATAAATCATTGTCGTGTCGTCAGAGGGGGTATAGAGGGATTTCTCATTATCAAAATGACTTCAAAAATCAAATATGACTTGGCACGCATCATAGTAGAGTGCAGAATATATATTTCCATCTGAATAACAAGAATTCGTTAACAGAAATCATTGTCGGGTCGTTAGAGGGGGTATAGAGTGATTTTTCATTTTCAATATTTCTTCAAAAATCTAATATGACTTGGCACGCATCATGGTGGGGTGGAGTATATTTATTTCCATCTGAATAACAATAATTCATCGACGGAATTCATTGTCGGGTCGTTAGAGGGGGTATAGAGGGATTTCTCATTTTCAAAATTACTTCAAAATCAATTATGACTTGGCACGCATCATGGTGGGGTGCAAAGTATCCATGTCCATCTGAATAACAATAATTCGTCAACATAAATCATTGTCGTGTCGTCAGAGGGGGTATAGAAGGACTTTTCATTTTCAAAATTACCCCAAAATCAAATATGACTTGGCACGCAACATGGTGGGGTGCAGAATATTCATTTCCATCTGAATAACAATAATTCGTCAACAGAAATCATTGTCGGGTCGTTAGAGGGGGTACAGAGGGATTTTTCATTTTCAATATTTCTTCAAAAATCCAATTTGACTTGGACGCATCATGGTGGGGTGCAAAGTATCCATGTCCATCTGAATAACAATAATTCTTCAATTTAAATCATTTTCGTGTCGTCAGAGGGGGTATAGAAGTATTTTTCATTTTCAAAATTACTTCAAAAATTTAATATGACTTGGCACGCATCATACTGGGGTGCAAAGTATACATATATATAAATAACAATAATTCGTCAACAGAAATCATTGTCGGGTCGTTAGAGGGGGTATAGAGGGATTTTTCATTATCAAAATGACTTCAAAAATCAAATATGACTTGGCACGCATCATGGAGGGGTACAGAATATCCATTTTCATCTCAATAACAATAATTTGTCAACAGAAATCATTGTCGGGTCGTCAGAGGGGGTATAGAGGGTTTTTTCTTTTTCAATATATCTTCAAAATTCTAATATGACTTGGCACGCATCATGGTGGGGTGCAGAATATCCATATCTATCTGAATAACAATAATTCCTTGACAGAAATTATTGTTGTGTCGTCAGAGAGGGTATAGAGTGATTTTTCATTTTCAAAATTACCTCAAAATCAAATATGACTTGGCACGCATCATGGTGGGGTGCAGAATATTCATTTCCATCTGAATAACAATCATTCGTCAACAAAATTCATTGTCGGGTCGTTAGAGGGGGTATAGAGGGATTTTTCATTATCAAAATGACTTCAAAAATCAAATATGACTTGGCACGCATCATGGTGGAGTGCATAATATCCATTTTCATCTGAATAACAATAATTTGTCAACAGAAATCATTGTCGGGTCGTCAGAGGAGGTATAGAGGGTTTTTTCTTTTTCAAAATGACTTCAAAATTCTAATATGACTTGGCACGCATCATGATGGGGTGCAGAATATCAATTTCCATCTGAATAACAATAATTTATCAACAGAAATCATTGTCTAGTCGTTAGAGGGGGAATAGAGGGATTTTTCATTTTCAATATATCTTCAAAAATCTAATATGACTTGGCACGCATCATGGTGGAGTGCAGAATATCCATATCTATCTGAATAACAATAATTCCTTAACAGAAATTATTGTTGTGTCGTCAGAGAGGGTATAGAGGGATTTTTCATTTTCAAAATTACCTCAAAATCATATATGACTTGGCACGCAACATGGTGGGGTGCAGAATATTCATTTCCATCTGAATAACAATCATTCGTCAACAGAATTCATTGTCGGGTCGTTAGAGGGGGTATAGAGGGATTTTTCATTTTCAATATTTCTTCAAAAATCTAATATTACTTGGCACGCATCATGGTGGGGTGCAAAGTATCCATGTCCATCTGAATAACAATAATTCTTCAACATAAATCATTGTCGTGTCGTCAGAGGGGGTATAGAGGGATTTTTCATTTTCAAAATTACTTCAAAAATCAAATATGACTTGGCACGTATCATGGTGGAGTGCATAATATCCATTTTCATCTGAATAACAATAATTTGTCAACAGAAATCATTGTCGGGTCGTCAGAGGAGGTATAGAGGGTTTTTTCTTTTTCAAAATGACTTCAAAAATCTAATATGACTTGGCACGCATCATGGTGGGGTGCAGAATATCCATTTCCATCTGAATAACAATAATTTATCAACAGAAATCATTGTCTAGTCGTTAGACGGGGAATAGAGGGATTTTTCATTTTCAATATATCTTCAAATTTCTAATATGACTTGGCACGCATCATGGTGGGGTGCAGAATATCCATATCTATCTGAATAACAATAATTCCTTAACAGAAATTATTGTTGTGTCGTCAGAGAGGGTACAGAGTGATTTTTCATTTTCAAAATTACCTCAAAATCAAATATGACTTGGCACGCATCATGGTGGGGTGCAGAATATTCATTTCCATCTGAATAACAATCATTCGTCAACAAAATTCATTGTCGGGTCGTTAGAGGGGGTAAAGAGGGATTTTTCATTTTCAATATTTCTTCAAAAATATAATATTACTTGGCACGCATCATGGTGAGGTGCAAAGTATCCATGTCCATCTGAATAACAATAATTCGTCAACATAAATCATTGTCGTGTCGTCAGAGGGGGTATAGAGGGATTTTTCATTTTCAAAATTACTTCAAAAATCAAATATGACTTGGCACGTATCATGGTGGAGTGCATAATATCCATTTTCATCTGAATAACAATAATTCGTCAACAGAAATCATTGTCGGGTCGTTAGAGGGGGTATAGAGGGATTTTTCATTTTCAATATTTCTTCAAAAATCCAATTTGACTTGGACGCATCATGGTGGGGTGCAAAGTATCCATGTCCATCTGAATAACAATAATTCTTCAATTTAAATCATTTTCGTGTCGTCAGAGGGGGTATAGAGGTATTTTTCATTTTCAAAATCACTTCAAAAATTTAATATGACTTGGCACGCATCATACTGGGGTGCAAAGTATACATATATATAAATAACAATAATTCGTCAACAGAAATCATTGTCGGGTCGTTAGAGGGGGTATAGAGGGATTTTTCATTATCAAAATGACTTCAAAAATCAAATATGACTTGGCACGCATCATGGAGGGGTACAGAATATCCATTTTCATCTCAATAACAATAATTTGTCAACAGAAATCATTGTCGGGTCGTCAGAGGGGGTATAGAGGGATTTTTCATTTTCAAAATGACTTCAAAAATCTAATATGACTTGGCACGCATCATGATGGGGTGCAGAATATCCATTTCCATCTGAATAACAATAATTTATCAACAGAAATCATTGTCTAGTCGTTAGAGGGGGAATAGAGGGATTTTTCATTTCCAATATATCTTCAAAAATCTAATATGACTTGGCACGCATCATGGTGGGGTGCAGAATATCCATATCTATCTGAATAACAATAATTCCTTAACAGAAATTATTGTTGTGTCGTCAGAGAGGGTATAGAGGGATTTTTCATTTTCAAAATTACCTCAAAATCATATATGACTTGGCACGCAACATGGTGGGGTGCAGAATATTCATTTCCATCTGAATAACAATCATTCGTCAACAGAATTCATTGTCGGGTCGTTAGAGGGGGTATAGAGGGATTTTTCATTTTCAATATTTCTTCAAAAATCTAATATTACTTGGCACGTATCATGGTGGAGTGCATAATATCCATTTTCATCTGAATAACAATAATTCGTCAACAGAAATCATTGTCGGGTCGTTAGAGGGGGTATAGAGGGATTTTTCATTTTCAATATTTCTTCAAAAATCCAATTTGAGTTGGACGCATCATGGTGGGGTGCAAAGTATCCATGTCCATCTGAATAACAATAATTCTTCAATTTAAATCATTTTCGTGTCGTCAGATGGGGTATAGAGGTATTTTTCATTTTCAAAATCACTTCAAAAATTTAATATGACTTGGCACGCATCATAATGGGGTGCAAAGTATACATATATATAAATAACAATAATTCGTCAACAGAAATCATTGTCGGGTCGTTAGAGGGGGTATAGAGGGATTTTTCATTATCAAAATGACTTCAAAAATCAAATATGACATGGCACGCATCATGGAGGGGTACAGAATATCCATTTTCATCTCAATAACAATAATTTGTCAACAGAAATCATTGTCGGGTCGTCAGAGGGGGTATAGAGGGATTTTTCATTTTCAAAATGACTTCAAAAATCTAATATGACTTGGCACGCATCATGATGGGGTGCAGAATATCCATTTCCATCTGAATAACAATAATTTATTAACAGAAATCATTGTCTAGTCGTTAGAGGGGGAATAGAGGGATTTTTCATTTTCAATATATCTTCAAAAATCTAATATGACTTGGCACGCATCATGGTGGGGTGCAGAATATCCATATCTATCTGAATAACAATAATTCCTTAACAGAAATTATTGTTGTGTCGTCAGAGAGGGTATAGAGGGATTTTTCAATTTCAAAATTACCTCAAAATCATATATGACTTGGCACGCAACATGGTGGGGTGCAGAATATTCATTTCCATCTGAATAACAATCATTCGTCAACAGAATTCATTGTCGGGTCGTTAGAGGGGGTATAGAGGGATTTTTCATTTTCGATATTTCTTCAAAAATCTAATATTACTTGGCACGCATCATGGTGGGGTGCAAAGTATCCATGTCCATCTGAATAACAATAATTCTTCAACATAAATCATTGTCGTGTCGTCAGAGGGTGTATAGAGGGATTTTTCATTTTCAAAATTACTTCAAAAATCAAATATGACTTGGCACGTATCATGGTGGAGTGCATAATATCCATTTTCATCTGAATAACAATAATTCGTCAAGAGAAATCATTGTCGGGTCGTCAGAGGGGGTATAGAGGGATTTCTCATTATCAAAATGACTTCAAGAATCAAATATGACTTGGCACGCATCATGGTGGGGTACAGAATATCCATTTCCATCTCAATAACAATAATTTGTCAACATAAAACATTGTCGGGTCGTCAGAGGGGGTACAGAGGGATTTTTCATTTTCAATATTTCTTCAAAAATCAAATATGACTTAGCACGTATCATGGTGGAGTGCATAATATCCATTTTCATCTAAATTACAATAATTCGTCAACAGAAATCATTGACGGGTCGTTGGAGGGGGTATAGAGGGATTTTTCATTTTCAAATTTTCTTCAAAAATCTAATATGACTTGGCACTTATCATGGTGGGGTGCAAAGTATCCATGTCCATTTGAATAACAATAATTCTTCAATTTAAATCATTGTCGTGTCGTCAGAGGGGGTATAGAGGTATTTTTCATTTTCAAAATTACTTCAAAAATCTAATATGACTTGGCACGCATCATGGTGGGGTGCAAAGTATCCATGTCCTTCTGAATAACAATAATTCGTCAACAGAAATCATTGTCGGGTCGTTAAAGGGGGTATAGAGGGATTTTTCATTTTCAATATTTCTTCAAAAATCTAATATGACTTGGCACGCATCATGGTGGGGTGCAGAATATCCATTTCCATCTGAATAACAATAATTCGTCAACAGAAATCAATGTCGGGTCGTCAGAGGGGGTATAGAGGGATTTTTCATTTTCAAAATTACTTCAAGAATCTAATATGACTTGACACGCATCATGATGGGGTGCAAAGTATCCATGTCCATCTGAATAACAATAATTCGTCAGCATAAATCATTGTCGTGTCGTCAGAGGGGGTATAGAGAGATTTTTCATTTTCAAAATTACTTCAAAAATCTAATATGACTTGACACGCATCATGATGGGGTGCAAAGTATCCATGTCCATCTGAATAACAATAATTCGTCAACATAAATCATTGTCGTGTCGTCAGGGGGGGTATAGAGGGATTTCTCATTATCAAAATGAATTCAAAAATCAAATATGACTCGGCACGCATCATAGTAGAGTGCAGAATATATATTTCCATCTGAATAACAAGAATTCGTTAACAGAAATCATTGTCGGGTCGTTAGAGGGGGTATAGAGGGATTTTTCATTTTCAATATTTCTTCAAAAATCTAATATGACTTGGCACGCATCATAGTGGGGTGGAGTATATTTATTTCCATCTGAATAACAATAATTCATCGACGGAATTCATTGTCGGGTCGTTAGAGGGGGTATAGAGAGATTTCTCATTTTCAAAATTATCTCAAAATCAAATATGACTTGGCACGCAACATGGTGGGGTGCAGAATATTCATTTTCATCTGAATAACAATAATTCGTAAACAGAAATCATTGTCCGTCGTCAGAGGGGGTATAGAGGGATTTTTCATTTTCAAAATTACTTCAAAAATCTAATATGACTTGGCACGCATCATGGTGGGGTGCAAAGTATCCATGTCCATCTGAATAACAATAATTCGTCAACATAAATCATTGTCGTGTCGTCAGAGGGGGTATAGAAGGACTTTTCATTTTCAAAATTACCTCAAAATCAAATATGACTTGGCACGCAACATGGTGGGGTGCAGAATATTCATTTCCATCTGAATAACAATAATTCGTCAACAGAAATCATTGTCGGGTCGTTAGAGGGGGTATAGAGGGATTTTTCATTTTCAATATTTCTTCAAAAATCCAATTTGACTTGGACGCATCATGGTGGGGTGCAAAGTATCCATGTCCATCTGAATAACAATAATTCTTCAATTTAAATCATTTTCGTGTCGTCAGAGGGGGTATAGAGGTATTTTTCATTTTCAAAATTACTTCAAAAATTTAATATGACTTGGCACGCATCATACTGGGGTGCAAAGTATACATATATATAAATAACAATAATTCGTCAACAGAAATCATTCTCGGGTCGTTAGAGGGGGTATAGAGGGATTTTTCATTATCAAAATGACTTCAAAAATCAAATATGACTTGGCACGCATCATGGAGGGGTACAGAATATCAATTTTCATCTCAATAACAATAATTTGTCAACAGAAATCATTGTCGGGTCGTCAGAGGGGGTATAGAGGGTTTTTTCTTTTTCAAAATGACTTCAAAAATCTAATATGACTTGGCACGCATCATGGTGGGGTGCAGAATATCCATTTCCATCTGAATAACAATAATTTATCAACAGAAATCATTGTCTAGTCGTTAGAGGGGGAATAGAGGGATTTTTCATTTTCAATATATCTTCAAAATTCTAATATGACTTGGCACGCATCATGGTGGGGTGCAGAATATTCATTTCCATCTGAATAACAATCATTCGTCAACAGAATTCATTGTCGGGTCGTTAGAGGGGGTATAGAGGGATTTTTCATTTTCGATATTTCTTCAAAAATCTAATATTACTTGGCACGCATCATGGTGGGGTGCAAAGTATCCATGTCCATCTGAATAACAATAATTCTTCAACATAAATCATTGTCGTGTCGTCAGAGGGTGTATAGAGGGATTTTTCATTTTCAAAATTACTTCAAAAATCAAATATGACTTGGCACGTATCATGGTGGAGTGCATAATATCCATTTTCATCTGAATAACAATAATTCGTCAAGAGAAATCATTGTCGGGTCGTCAGAGGGGGTATAGAGGGATTTTTCATTATCAAAATGACTTCAAGAATCAAATATGACTTGGCACGCATCATGGTGGGGTACAGAATATCCATTTCCATCTCAATAACAATAATTTGTCAACATAAAACATTGTCGGGTCGTCAGAGGGGGTACAGAGGGATTTTTCATTTTCAATATTTCTTCAAAAATCAAATATGACTTAGCACGTATCATGGTGGAGTGCATAATATCCATTTTCATCTAAATTACAATAATTCGTCAACAGAAATCATTGACGGGTCGTTGGAGGGGGTATAGAGGGATTTTTCATTTTCAAATTTTCTTCAAAAATCTAATATGACTTGGCACTTATCATGGTGGGGTGCAAAGTATCCATGTCCATTTGAATAACAATAATTCTTCAATTTAAATCATTGTCGTGTCGTCAGAGGGGGTATAGAGGTATTTTTCATTTTCAAAATTACTTCAAAAATCTAATATGACTTGGCACGCATCATGGTGGGGTGCAAAGTATCCATGTCCTTCTGAATAACAATAATTCGTCAACAGAAATCATTGTCGGGTCGTTAAAGGGGGTATAGAGGGATTTTTCATTTTCAATATTTCTTCAAAAATCTAATATGACTTGGCACGCATCATGGTGGGGTGCAGAATATCCATTTCCATCTGAATAACAATAATTCGTCAACAGAAATCAATGTCGGGTCGTCAGAGGGGGTATAGAGGGATTTTTCATTTTCAAAATTACTTCAAGAATCTAATATGACTTGACACGCATCATGATGGGGTGCAAAGTATCCATGTCCATCTGAATAACAATAATTCGTCAGCATAAATCATTGTCGTGTCGTCAGAGGGGGTATAGAGAGATTTTTCATTTTCAAAATTACTTCAAAAATCTAATATGACTTGACACGCATCATGATGGGGTGCAAAGTATCCATGTCCATCTGAATAACAATAATTCGTCAACATAAATCATTGTCGTGTCGTCAGGGGGGGTATAGAGGGATTTCTCATTATCAAAATGAATTCAAAAATCAAATATGACTCGGCACGCATCATAGTAGAGTGCAGAATATATATTTCCATCTGAATAACAAGAATTCGTTAACAGAAATCATTGTCGGGTCGTTAGAGGGGGTATAGAGGGATTTTTCATTTTCAATATTTCTTCAAAAATCTAATATGACTTGGCACGCATCATAGTGGGGTGGAGTATATTTATTTCCATCTGAATAACAATAATTCATCGACGGAATTCATTGTCGGGTCGTTAGAGGGGGTATAGAGAGATTTCTCATTTTCAAAATTATCTCAAAATCAAATATGACTTGGCACGCAACATGGTGGGGTGCAGAATATTCATTTTCATCTGAATAACAATAATTCGTAAACAGAAATCATTGTCCGTCGTCAGAGGGGGTATAGAGGGATTTTTCATTTTCAAAATTACTTCAAAAATCTAATATGACTTGGCACGCATCATGGTGGGGTGCAAAGTATCCATGTCCATCTGAATAACAATAATTCGTCAACATAAATCATTGTCGTGTCGTCAGAGGGGGTATAGAAGGACTTTTCATTTTCAAAATTACCTCAAAATCAAATATGACTTGGCACGCAACATGGTGGGGTGCAGAATATTCATTTCCATCTGAATAACAATAATTCGTCAACAGAAATCATTGTCGGGTCGTTAGAGGGGGTATAGAGGGATTTTTCATTTTCAATATTTCTTCAAAAATCCAATTTGACTTGGACGCATCATGGTGGGGTGCAAAGTATCCATGTCCATCTGAATAACAATAATTCTTCAATTTAAATCATTTTCGTGTCGTCAGAGGGGGTATAGAGGTATTTTTCATTTTCAAAATTACTTCAAAAATTTAATATGACTTGGCACGCATCATACTGGGGTGCAAAGTATACATATATATAAATAACAATAATTCGTCAACAGAAATCATTCTCGGGTCGTTAGAGGGGGTATAGAGGGATTTTTCATTATCAAAATGACTTCAAAAATCAAATATGACTTGGCACGCATCATGGAGGGGTACAGAATATCAATTTTCATCTCAATAACAATAATTTGTCAACAGAAATCATTGTCGGGTCGTCAGAGGGGGTATAGAGGGTTTTTTCTTTTTCAAAATGACTTCAAAAATCTAATATGACTTGGCACGCATCATGGTGGGGTGCAGAATATCCATTTCCATCTGAATAACAATAATTTATCAACAGAAATCATTGTCTAGTCGTTAGAGGGGGAATAGAGGGATTTTTCATTTTCAATATATCTTCAAAATTCTAATATGACTTGGCACGCATCATGGTGGGGTGCAGAATATTCATTTCCATCTGAATAACAATCATTCGTCAACAGAATTCATTGTCGGGTCGTTAGAGGGGGTATAGAGGGATTTTTCATTTTCGATATTTCTTCAAAAATCTAATATTACTTGGCACGCATCATGGTGGGGTGCAAAGTATCCATGTCCATCTGAATAACAATAATTCTTCAACATAAATCATTGTCGTGTCGTCAGAGGGTGTATAGAGGGATTTTTCATTTTCAAAATTACTTCAAAAATCAAATATGACTTGGCACGTATCATGGTGGAGTGCATAATATCCATTTTCATCTGAATAACAATAATTCGTCAAGAGAAATCATTGTCGGGTCGTCAGAGGGGGTATAGAGGGATTTTTCATTATCAAAATGACTTCAAGAATCAAATATGACTTGGCACGCATCATGGTGGGGTACAGAATATCCATTTCCATCTCAATAACAATAATTTGTCAACATAAAACATTGTCGGGTCGTCAGAGGGGGTACAGAGGGATTTTTCATTTTCAATATTTCTTCAAAAATCAAATATGACTTAGCACGTATCATGGTGGAGTGCATAATATCCATTTTCATCTAAATTACAATAATTCGTCAACAGAAATCATTGACGGGTCGTTGGAGGGGGTATAGAGGGATTTTTCATTTTCAAATTTTCTTCAAAAATCTAATATGACTTGGCACTTATCATGGTGGGGTGCAAAGTATCCATGTCCATTTGAGTAACAATAATTCTTCAATTTAAATCATTGTCGTGTCGTCAGAGGGGGTATAGAGGTATTTTTCATTTTCAAAATTACTTCAAAAATCTAATATGACTTGGCACGCATCATGGTGGGGTGCAAAGTATCCATGTCCTTCTGAATAACAATAATTCGTCAACAGAAATCATTGTCGGGTCGTTAAAGGGGGTATAGAGGGATTTTTCATTTTCAATATTTCTTCAAAAATCTAATATGACTTGGCACGCATCATGGTGGGGTGCAGAATATCCATTTCCATCTGAATAACAATAATTCGTCAACAGAAATCAATGTCGGGTCGTCAGAGGGGGTATAGAGGGATTTTTCATTTTCAAAATTACTTCAAAAATCTAATATGACTTGACACGCATCATGATGGGGTGCAAAGTATCCATGTCCATCTGAATAACAATAATTCGTCAGCATAAATCATTGTCGTGTCGTCAGAGGGGGTATAGAGAGATTTTTCATTTTCAAAATTACTTCAAAAATCTAATATGACTTGACACGCATCATGATGGGGTGCAAAGTATCCATGTCCATCTGAATAACAATAATTCGTCAACATAAATCATTGTCGTGTCGTCAGAGGGGGTATAGAGGGATTTCTCATTATCAAAATGAATTCAAAAATCAAATATGACTCGGCACGCATCATAGTAGAGTGCAGAATATATATTTCCATCTGAATAACAAGAATTCGTTAACAGAAATCATTGTCGGGTCGTTAGAGGGGGTATAGAGGGATTTTTCATTTTCAATATTTCTTCAAAAATCTAATATGACTTGGCACGCATCATGGTGGGGTGGAGTATATTTATTTCCATCTGAATAACAATAATTCATCGACGGAATTCATTGTCGGGTCGTTAGATAGAGAGATAGAGAGATTTCTCATTTTCAAAATTATCTCAAAATCAAATATGACTTGGCACGCAACATGGTGGGGTGCAGAATATTCATTTTCATCTGAATAACAATAATTCGTAAACAGAAATCATTGTCCGTCGTCAGAGGGGGTATAGAGGGATTTTTCATTTTCAAAATTACTTCAAAAATCTAATATGACTTGGCACGCATCATGGTGGGGTGCAAAGTATCCATGTCCATCTGAATAACAATAATTCGTCAACATAAATCATTGTCGTGTCGTCAGAGGGGGTATAGAAGGACTTTTCATTTTCAAAATTACCTCAAAATCAAATATGACTTGGCACGCAACATGGTGGGGTGCAGAATATTCATTTCCATCTGAATAACAATAATTCGTCAACAGAAATCATTGTCGGGTCGTTAGAGGGGGTATAGAGGGATTTTTCATTTTCAATATTTCTTCAAAAATCCAATTTGACTTGGACGCATCATGGTGGGGTGCAAAGTATCCATGTCCATCTGAATAACAATAATTCTTCAATTTAAATCATTTTCGTGTCGTCAGAGGGGGTATAGAGGTATTTTTCATTTTCAAAATTACTTCAAAAATTTAATATGACTTGGCACGCATCATTCTGGGGTGCAAAGTATACATATATATAAATAACAATAATTCGTCAACAGAAATCATTGTCGGGTCGTTAGAGGGGGTATAGAGGGATTTTTCATTATCAAAATGACTTCAAAAATCAAATATGACTTGGCACGCATCATGGAGGGGTACAGAATATCAATTTTCATCTCAATAACAATAATTTGTCAACAGAAATCATTGTCGGGTCGTCAGAGGGGGTATAGAGGGTTTTTTCTTTTTCAAAATGACTTCAAAAATCTAATATGACTTGGCACGCATCATGGTGGGGTGCAGAATATCCATTTCCATCTGAATAACAATAATTTATCAACAGAAATCATTGTCTAGTCGTTAGAGGGGGAATAGAGGGATTTTTCATTTTCAATATATCTTCAAAATTCTAATATGACTTGGCACGCATCATGGTGGGGTGCAGAATATCCATATCTATCTGAATAACAATAATTCCTTAACAGAAATTATTGTTGTGTCGTCAGAGAGGGTATAGAGTGATTTTTCATTTTCAAAATTACCTCAAAATCAAATATGACTTGGCACGCATCATGGTGGTGTGCAGAATATTCATTTCCATCTGAATAACATTCATTCGTCAACAAAATTCATTGTCGGGTCGTTAGAGGGGGTATAGAGGGATTTTTCATTTTCAATATTTCTTCAAAAATCTAATATTACTTGGCACGCATCATGGTGGGGTGCAAAGTATCCATGTCCATCTGAATAACAATAATTCGTCAACATAAATCATTGTCGTGTCGTCAGAGGGGGTATAGAGGGATTTTTCATTTTCAAAATTACTTCAAAAATCAAATATGACTTGGCACGTATCATGGTGGAGTGCATAATATCCATTTTCATCTGAATAACAATAATTCGTCAAGAGAAATCATTGTCGGGTCGTCAGAGGGGGTATAGAGGGATTTCTCATTATCAAAATGACTTCAAGTGGGGTGGAGTATATTTATTTCCATCTGAATAACAATAATTCATCGACGGAATTCATTGTCGGGTCGTTAGAGGGGGTATAGAGAGATTTCTCATTTTCAAAATTATCTCAAAATCAAATATGACTTGGCACGCAACATGGTGGGGTGCAGAATATTCATTTTCATCTGAATAACAATAATTCGTAAACAGAAATCATTGTCCGTCGTCAGAGGGGGTATAGAGGGATTTTTCATTTTCAAAATTACTTCAAAAATCTAATATGACTTGGCACGCATCATGGTGGGGTGCAAAGTATCCATGTCCATCTGAATAACAATAATTCGTCAACATAAATCATTGTCGTGTCGTCAGAGGGGGTATAGAAGGACTTTTCATTTTCAAAATTACCTCAAAATCAAATATGACTTGGCACGCAACATGGTGGGGTGCAGAATATTCATTTCCATCTGAATAACAATAATTCGTCAACAGAAATCATTGTCGGGTCGTTAGAGGGGGTATAGAGGGATTTTTCATTTTCAATATTTCTTCAAAAATCCAATTTGACTTGGACGCATCATGGTGGGGTGCAAAGTATCCATGTCCATCTGAATAACAATAATTCTTCAATTTAAATCATTTTCGTGTCGTCAGAGGGGGTATAGAGGTATTTTTCATTTTCAAAATTACTTCAAAAATTTAATATGACTTGGCACGCATCATACTGGGGTGCAAAGTATACATATATATAAATAACAATAATTCGTCAACAGAAATCATTCTCGGGTCGTTAGAGGGGGTATAGAGGGATTTTTCATTATCAAAATGACTTCAAAAATCAAATATGACTTGGCACGCATCATGGAGGGGTACAGAATATCAATTTTCATCTCAATAACAATAATTTGTCAACAGAAATCATTGTCGGGTCGTCAGAGGGGGTATAGAGGGTTTTTTCTTTTTCTAAATGACTTCAAAAATCTAATATGACTTGGCACGCATCATGGTGGGGTGCAGAATATCCATTTCCATCTGAATAACAATAATTTATCAACAGAAATCATTGTCTAGTCGTTAGAGGGGGAATAGAGGGATTTTTCATTTTCAATATATCTTCAAAATTCTAATATGACTTGGCACGCATCATGGTGGGGTGCAGAATATTCATTTCCATCTGAATAACAATCATTCGTCAACAGAATTCATTGTCGGGTCGTTAGAGGGGGTATAGAGGGATTTTTCATTTTCGATATTTCTTCAAAAATCTAATATTACTTGGCACGCATCATGGTGGGGTGCAAAGTATCCATGTCCATCTGAATAACAATAATTCTTCAACATAAATCATTGTCGTGTCGTCAGAGGGTGTATAGAGGGATTTTTCATTTTCAAAATTACTTCAAAAATCAAATATGACTTGGCACGTATCATGGTGGAGTGCATAATATCCATTTTCATCTGAATAACAATAATTCGTCAAGAGAAATCATTGTCGGGTCGTCAGAGGGGGTATAGAGGGATTTTTCATTATCAAAATGACTTCAAGAATCAAATATGACTTGGCACGCATCATGGTGGGGTACAGAATATCCATTTCCATCTCAATAACAATAATTTGTCAACATAAAACATTGTCGGGTCGTCAGAGGGGGTACAGAGGGATTTCTCATTTTCAATATTTCTTCAAAAATCAAATATGACTTAGCACGTATCATGGTGGAGTGCATAATATCCATTTTCATCTAAATTACAATAATTCGTCAACAGAAATCATTGACGGGTCGTTGGAGGGGGTATAGAGGGATTTTTCATTTTCAAATTTTCTTCAAAAATCTAATATGACTTGGCACTTATCATGGTGGGGTGCAAAGTATCCATGTCCATTTGAATAACAATAATTCTTCAATTTAAATCATTGTCGTGTCGTCAGAGGGGGTATAGAGGTATTTATCATTTTCAAAATTACTTCAAAAATCTAATATGACTTGGCACGCATCATGGTGGGGTGCAAAGTATCCATGTCCTTCTGAATAACAATAATTCGTCAACAGAAATCATTGTCGGGTCGTTAAAGGGGGTATAGAGGGATTTTTCATTTTCAATATTTCTTCAAAAATCTAATATGACTTGGCACGCATCATGGTGGGGTGCAGAATATCCATTTCCATCTGAATAACAATAATTCATCAACAGAAATCAATGTCGGGTCGTCAGAGGGGGTATAGAGTGATTTTTCATTTTCAAAATTACTTCAAAAATCTAATATGACTTGACACGCATCATGATGGGGTGCAAAGTATCCATGTCCATCTGAATAACAATAATTCGTCAGCATAAATCATTGTCGTGTCGTCAGAGGGGGTATAGAGAGATTTTTCATTTTCAAAATTACTTCAAAAATCTAATATGACTTGACACGCATCATGATAGGGTGCAAAGTATCCATGTCCATCTGAATAACAATAATTCGTCAACATAAATCATTGTCGTGTCGTCAGAGGGGGTATAGAGGGATTTCTCATTATCAAAATGAATTCAAAAATCAAATATGACTCGGCACGCATCATAGTAGAGTGCAGAATATATATTTCCATCTGAATAACAAGAATTCGTTAACAGAAATCATTGTCGGGTCGTTAGAGGGGGTATAGAGGGATTTTTCATTTTCAATATTTCTTCAAAAATCTAATATGACTTGGCACGCATCATGGTGGGGTGGAGTATATTTATTTCCATCTGAATAACAATAATTCATCGACGGAATTCATTGTCGGGTCGTTAGATAGAGAGATAGAGAGATTTCTCTTTTTCAAAATTATCTCAAAATCAAATATGACTTGGCACGCAACATGGTGGGGTGCAGAATATTCATTTTCATCTGAATAACAATAATTCGTAAACAGAAATCATTGTCCGTCGTCAGAGGGGGTATAGAGGGATTTTTCATTTTCAAAATTACTTCAAAAATCTAATATGACTTGGCACGCATCATGGTGGGGTGCAAAGTATCCATGTCCATCTGAATAACAATAATTCGTCAACATAAATCATTGTCGTGTCGTCAGAGGGGGTATAGAAGGACTTTTCATTTTCAAAATTACCTCAAAATCAAATATGACTTGGCACGCAACATGGTGGGGTGCAGAATATTCATTTCCATCTGAATAACAATAATTCGTCAACAGAAATCATTGTCGGGTCGTTAGAGGGGGTATAGAGGGATTTTTCATTTTCAATATTTCTTCAAAAATCCAATTTGACTTGGACGCATCATGGTGGGGTGCAAAGTATCCATGTCCATCTGAATAACAATAATTCTTCAATTTAAATCATTTTCGTGTCGTCAGAGGGGGTATAGAGGTATTTTTCATTTTCAAAATTACTTCAAAAATTTAATATGACTTGGCACGCATCATTCTGGGGTGCAAAGTATACATATATATAAATAACAATAATTCGTCAACAGAAATCATTGTCGGGTCGTTAGAGGGGGTATAGAGGGATTTTTCATTATCAAAATGACTTCAAAAATCAAATATGACTTGGCACGCATCATGGAGGGGTACAGAATATCAATTTTCATCTCAATAACAATAATTTGTCAACAGAAATCATTGTCGGGTCGTCAGAGGGGGTATAGAGGGTTTTTTCTTTTTCAAAATGACTTCAAAAATCTAATATGACTTGGCACGCATCATGGTGGGGTGCAGAATATCCATTTCCATCTGAATAACAATAATTTATCAACAGAAATCATTGTCTAGTCGTTAGAGGGGGAATAGAGGGATTTTTCATTTTCAATATATCTTCAAAATTCTAATATGACTTGGCACGCATCATGGTGGGGTGCAGAATATCCATATCTATCTGAATAACAATAATTCCTTAACAGAAATTATTGTTGTCGTCAGAGAGGGTATAGAGTGATTTTTCATTTTCAAAATTACCTCAAAATCAAATATGACTTGGCACGCATCATGGTGGTGTGCAGAATATTCATTTCCATCTGAATAACATTCATTCGTCAACAAAATTCATTGTCGGGTCGTTAGAGGGGGTATAGAGGGATTTTTCATTTTCAATATTTCTTCAAAAATCTAATATTACTTGGCACGCATCATGGTGGGGTGCAAAGTATCCATGTCCATCTGAATAACAATAATTCGTCAACATAAATCATTGTCGTGTCGTCAGAGGGGGTATAGAGGGATTTTTCATTTTCAAAATTACTTCAAAAATCAAATATGACTTGGCACGCATCATGGAGGGGTACAGAATATCCATTTTCATCTCAATAACAATAATTTGTCAACAGAAATCATTGTCGGGTCGTTAGAGGGGGTATAGAGGGATTTTTCATTTTCAATATTTCTTCAAAAATCCAATTTGACTTGGACGCATCATGGTGGGGTGCAAAGTATCCATGTCCATCTGAATAACAATAATTCCTTAACAGAAATTATTGTTGTGTCGTCAGAGAGGGTATAGAGTGATTTTTCATTTTCAGAATTACCTCAAAATAAAATATGACTTGGCACGCATCATGGTGGGGTGCAGAATATTCATTTCCATCTGAATAACAATCATTCGTCAACAAAATTCATTGTCGGGTCGTTAGAGGGGGTATAGAGGGATTTTTCATTTTCAATATTTCTTCAAAAATCTAATATTACTTGGCACGCATCATGGTGGGGTGCAAAGTATCCATGTCCATCTGAATAACAATAATTCGTCAACATAAATCATTGTCGTGTCGTCAGAGGGGGTATAGAGGGATTTTTCATTTTCAAAATTACTTCAAAAATCAAATATGACTTGGCACGCATCATGGAGGGGTACAGAATATCCATTTTCATCTCAATAACAATAATTTGTCAACAGAAATCATTGTCGGGTCGTCAGAGGGGGTATAGAGGGTTTTTTCTTTTTCAAAATGACTTCAAAAATCTAATATGACTTGGCACGCATCATGGTGGGGTGCAGAATATCCATTTCCATCTGAATAACAATAATTTATCAACAGAAATCATTGTCTAGTCGTTAGAGGGGGAATAGAGGGATTTTTCATTTTCAATATATCTTCAAAATTCTAATATGACTTGGCACGCATCATGGTGGGGTGCAGAATATCCATATCTATCTGAATAACAATAATTCCCTAACAGAAATTATTGTTGTGTCGTCAGAGAGGGTATAGAGTGATTTTTCATTTTCAAAATTACCTCAAAATCAAATATGACTTGGCACGCATCATGGTGGGGTGCAGAATATTCATTTCCATCTGAATAACAATCATTCGTCAACAAAATTCATTGTCGGGTCGTTAGAGGGGGTATAGAGGGATTTTTCATTTTCAATATTTCTTCGAAAATCTAATATTACTTGGCACGCATCATGGTGGGGTGCAAAGTATCCATGTCCATCTGAATAACAATAATTCGTCAACATAAATCATTGTCGTGTCGTCAGAGGGGGTATAGAGGGATTTTTCATTTTCAAAATTACTTCAAAAATCAAATATGACTTGGCACGTATCATGGTGGAGTGCATAATATCCATTTTCATCTGAATAACAATAATTTGTCAACAGAAATCATTGTCGGGTCGTCAGAGGGGGTATAGAGGGTTTTTTCTTTTTCAAAATGACTTCAAAAATCTAATATGACTTGGCACGCATCATGGTGGGGTGCAGAATATCCATTTCCATCTGAATAACAATAATTTATCAACAGAAATCATTGTCTAGTCGTTAGAGGGGAAATAGAGGGATTTTTCATTTTCAATATATCTTCAAAATTCTAATATGACTTGGCACGCATCATGGTGGGGTGCAGATTATCCATATCTATCTGAATAACAATAATTCCTTAACAGAAATTATTGTTGTGTCGTCAGAGAGGGTATAGAGTGATTTTTCATTTTCAAAATTACCTCAAAATCAAATATGACTTGGCACGCATCATGGTGGGGTGCAGAATATTCATTTCCATCTGAATAACAATCATTCGTCAACAAAGTTCATTGTCGGGTCGTTAGAGGGGGTATAGAGGGATTTTTCATTATCAAAATGACTTCAAGAATCAAATATGACTTGGCACGCATCATGGTGGGGTACAGAATATCCATTTCCATCTCAATAACAATAATTTGTCAACATAAAACATTGTCGGGTCGTCAGAGGGGGTACAGAGGGATTTTTCATTTTCAATATTTCTTCAAAAATCAAATATGACTTAGCACGTATCATGGTGGAGTGCATAATATCCATTTTCATCTAAATTACAATAATTCGTCAACAGAAATCATTGACGGGTCGTTGGAGGGGGTATAGAGGGATTTTTCATTTTCAAATTTTCTTCAAAAATCTAATATGACTTGGCACTTATCATGGTGGGGTGCAAAGTATCCATGTCCATTTGAATAACAATAATTCTTCAATTTAAATCATTGTCGTGTCGTCAGAGGGGGTATAGAGGTATTTTTCATTTTCAAAATTACTTCAAAAATCTAATATGACTTGGCACGCATCATGGTGGGGTGCAAAGTATCCATGTCCTTCTGAATAACAATAATTCGTCAACAGAAATCATTGTCGGGTCGTTAAAGGGGGTATAGAGGGATTTTTCATTTTCAATATTTCTTCAAAAATCTAATATGACTTGGCACGCATCATGGTGGGGTGCAGAATATCCATTTCCATCTGAATAACAATAATTCGTCAACAGAAATCAATGTCGGGTCGTCAGAGGGGGTATAGAGGGATTTTTCATTTTCAAAATTACTTCAAAAATCTAATATGACTTGACACGCATCATGATGGGGTGCAAAGTATCCATGTCCATCTGAATAACAATAATTCGTCAGCATAAATCATTGTCGTGTCGTCAGAGGGGGTATAGAGAGATTTTTCATTTTCAAAATTACTTCAAAAATCTAATATGACTTGACACGCATCATGATGGGGTGCAAAGTATCCATGTCCATCTGAATAACAATAATTCGTCAACATAAATCATTGTCGTGTCGTCAGAGGGGGTATAGAGGGATTTCTCATTATCAAAATGAATTCAAAAATCAAATATGACTCGGCACGCATCATAGTAGAGTGCAGAATATATATTTCCATCTGAATAACAAGAATTCGTTAACAGAAATCATTGTCGGGTCGTTAGAGGGGGTATAGAGGGATTTTTCATTTTCAATATTTCTTCAAAAATCTAATATGACTTGGCACGCATCATGGTGGGGTGGAGTATATTTATTTCCATCTGAATAACAATAATTCATCGACGGAATTCATTGTCGGGTCGTTAGATAGAGAGATAGAGAGATTTCTCATTTTCAAAATTATCTCAAAATCAAATATGACTTGGCACGCAACATGGTGGGGTGCAGAATATTCATTTTCATCTGAATAACAATAATTCGTAAACAGAAATCATTGTCCGTCGTCAGAGGGGGTATAGAGGGATTTTTCATTTTCAAAATTACTTCAAAAATCTAATATGACTTGGCACGCATCATGGTGGGGTGCAAAGTATCCATGTCCATCTGAATAACAATAATTCGTCAACATAAATCATTGTCGTGTCGTCAGAGGGGGTATAGAAGGACTTTTCATTTTCAAAATTACCTCAAAATCAAATATGACTTGGCACGCAACATGGTGGGGTGCAGAATATTCATTTCCATCTGAATAACAATAATTCGTCAACAGAAATCATTGTCGGGTCGTTAGAGGGGGTATAGAGGGATTTTTCATTTTCAATATTTCTTCAAAAATCCAATTTGACTTGGACGCATCATGGTGGGGTGCAAAGTATCCATGTCCATCTGAATAACAATAATTCTTCAATTTAAATCATTTTCGTGTCGTCAGAGGGGGTATAGAGGTATTTTTCATTTTCAAAATTACTTCAAAAATTTAATATGACTTGGCACGCATCATTCTGGGGTGCAAAGTATACATATATATAAATAACAATAATTCGTCAACAGAAATCATTGTCGGGTCGTTAGAGGGGGTATAGAGGGATTTTTCATTATCAAAATGACTTCAAAAATCAAATATGACTTGGCACGCATCATGGAGGGGTACAGAATATCAATTTTCATCTCAATAACAATAATTTGTCAACAGAAATCATTGTCGGGTCGTCAGAGGGGGTATAGAGGGTTTTTTCTTTTTCAAAATGACTTCAAAAATCTAATATGACTTGGCACGCATCATGGTGGGGTGCAGAATATCCATTTCCATCTGAATAACAATAATTTATCAACAGAAATCATTGTCTAGTCGTTAGAGGGGGAATAGAGGGATTTTTCATTTTCAATATATCTTCAAAATTCTAATATGACTTGGCACGCATCATGGTGGGGTGCAGAATATCCATATCTATCTGAATAACAATAATTCCTTAACAGAAATTATTGTTGTGTCGTCAGAGAGGGTATAGAGTGATTTTTCATTTTCAAAATTACCTCAAAATCAAATATGACTTGGCACGCATCATGGTGGTGTGCAGAATATTCATTTCCATCTGAATAACATTCATTCGTCAACAAAATTCATTGTCGGGTCGTTAGAGGGGGTATAGAGGGATTTTTCATTTTCAATATTTCTTCAAAAATCTAATATTACTTGGCACGCATCATGGTGGGGTGCAAAGTATCCATGTCCATCTGAATAACAATAATTCGTCAACATAAATCATTGTCGTGTCGTCAGAGGGGGTATAGAGGGATTTTTCATTTTCAAAATTACTTCAAAAATCAAATATGACTTGGCACGTATCATGGTGGAGTGCATAATATCCATTTTCATCTGAATAACAATAATTCGTCAAGAGAAATCATTGTCGGGTCGTCAGAGGGGGTATAGAGGGATTTCTCATTATCAAAATGACTTCAAGTGGGGTGGAGTATATTTATTTCCATCTGAATAACATTAATTCATCGACGGAATTCATTGTCGGGTCGTTAGAGGGGGTATAGAGAGATTTCTCATTTTCAAAATTATCTCAAAATCAAATATGACTTGGCACGCAACATGGTGGGGTGCAGAATATTCATTTTCATCTGAATAACAATAATTCGTAAACAGAAATCATTGTCCGTCGTCAGAGGGGGTATAGAGGGATTTTTCATTTTCAAAATTACTTCAAAAATCTAATATGACTTGGCACGCATCATGGTGGGGTGCAAAGTATCCATGTCCATCTGAATAACAATAATTCGTCAACATAAATCATTGTCGTGTCGTCAGAGGGGGTATAGAAGGACTTTTCATTTTCAAAATTACCTCAAAATCAAATATGACTTGGCACGCAACATGGTGGGGTGCAGAATATTCATTTCCATCTGAATAACAATAATTCGTCAACAGAAATCATTGTCGGGTCGTTAGAGGGGGTATAGAGGGATTTTTCATTTTCAATATTTCTTCAAAAATCCAATTTGACTTGGACGCATCATGGTGGGGTGCAAAGTATCCATGTCCATCTGAATAACAATAATTCTTCAATTTAAATCATTTTCGTGTCGTCAGAGGGGGTATAGAGGTATTTTTCATTTTCAAAATTACTTCAAAAATTTAATATGACTTGGCACGCATCATACTGGGGTGCAAAGTATACATATATATAAATAACAATAATTCGTCAACAGAAATCATTCTCGGGTCGTTAGAGGGGGTATAGAGGGATTTTTCATTATCAAAATGACTTCAAAAATCAAATATGACTTGGCACGCATCATGGAGGGGTACAGAATATCAATTTTCATCTCAATAACAATAATTTGTCAACAGAAATCATTGTCGGGTCGTCAGAGGGGGTATAGAGGGTTTTTTCTTTTTCAAAATGACTTCAAAAATCTAATATGACTTGACACGCATCATGGTGGGGTGCAGAATATCCATTTCCATCTGAATAACAATAATTTATCAACAGAAATCATTGTCTAGTCGTTAGAGGGGGAATAGAGGGATTTTTCATTTTCAATATATCTTCAAAATTCTAATATGACTTGGCACGCATCATGGTGGGGTGCAGAATATTCATTTCCATCTGAATAACAATCATTCGTCAACAGAATTCATTGTCGGGTCGTTAGAGGGGGTATAGAGGGATTTTTCATTTTCGATATTTCTTCAAAAATCTAATATTACTTGGCACGCATCATGGTGGGGTGCAAAGTATCCATGTCCATCTGAATAACAATAATTCTTCAACATAAATCATTGTCGTGTCGTCAGAGGGTGTATAGAGGGATTTTTCATTTTCAAAATTACTTCAAAAATCAAATATGACTTGGCACGTATCATGGTGGAGTGCATAATATCCATTTTCATCTGAATAACAATAATTCGTCAAGAGAAATCATTGTCGGGTCGTCAGAGGGGGTATAGAGGGATTTTTCATTATCAAAATGACTTCAAGAATCAAATATGACTTGGCACGCATCATGGTGGGGTACAGAATATCCATTTCCATCTCAATAACAATAATTTGTCAACATAAAACATTGTCGGGTCGTCAGAGGGGGTACAGAGGGATTTCTCATTTTCAATATTTCTTCAAAAATCAAATATGACTTAGCACGTATCATGGTGGAGTGCATAATATCCATTTTCATCTAAATTACAATAATTCGTCAACAGAAATCATTGACGGGTCGTTGGAGGGGGTATAGAGGGATTTTTCATTTTCAAATTTTCTTCAAAAATCTAATATGACTTGGCACTTATCATGGTGGGGTGCAAAGTATCCATGTCCATTTGAATAACAATAATTCTTCAATTTAAATCATTGTCGTGTCGTCAGAGGGGGTATAGAGGTATTTATCATTTTCAAAATTACTTCAAAAATCTAATATGACTTGGCACGCATCATGGTGGGGTGCAAAGTATCCATGTCCTTCTGAATAACAATAATTCGTCAACAGAAATCATTGTCGGGTCGTTAAAGGGGGTATAGAGGGATTTTTCATTTTCAATATTTCTTCAAAAATCTAATATGACTTGGCACGCATCATGGTGGGGTGCAGAATATCCATTTCCATCTGAATAACAATAATTCATCAACAGAAATCAATGTCGGGTCGTCAGAGGGGGTATAGAGGGATTTTTCATTTTCAAAATTACTTCAAAAATCTAATATGACTTGACACGCATCATGATGGGGTGCAAAGTATCCATGTCCATCTGAATAACAATAATTCGTCAGCATAAATCATTGTCGTGTCGTCAGAGGGGGTATAGAGAGATTTTTCATTTTCAAAATTACTTCAAAAATCTAATATGACTTGACACGCATCATGATGGGGTGCAAAGTATCCATGTCCATCTGAATAACAATAATTCGTCAACATAAATCATTGTCGTGTCGTCAGAGGGGGTATAGAGGGATTTCTCATTATCAAAATGAATTCAAAAATCAAATATGACTCGGCACGCATCATAGTAGAGTGCAGAATATATATTTCCATCTGAATAACAAGAATTCGTTAACAGAAATCATTGTCGGGTCGTTAGAGGGGGTATAGAGGGATTTTTCATTTTCAATATTTCTTCAAAAATCTAATATGACTTGGCACGCATCATGGTGGGGTGGAGTATATTTATTTCCATCTGAATAACAATAATTCATCGACGGAATTCATTGTCGGGTCGTTAGATAGAGAGATAGAGAGATTTCTCATTTTCAAAATTATCTCAAAATCAAATATGACTTGGCACGCAACATGGTGGGGTGCAGAATATTCATTTTCATCTGAATAACAATAATTCGTAAACAGAAATCATTGTCCGTCGTCAGAGGGGGTATAGAGGGATTTTTCATTTTCAAAATTACTTCAAAAATCTAATATGACTTGGCACGCATCATGGTGGGGTGCAAAGTATCCATGTCCATCTGAATAACAATAATTCGTCAACATAAATCATTGTCGTGTCGTCAGAGGGGGTATAGAAGGACTTTTCATTTTCAAAATTACCTCAAAATCAAATATGACTTGGCACGCAACATGGTGGGGTGCAGAATATTCATTTCCATCTGAATAACAATAATTCGTCAACAGAAATCATTGTCGGGTCGTTAGAGGGGGTATAGAGGGATTTTTCATTTTCAATATTTCTTCAAAAATCCAATTTGACTTGGACGCATCATGGTGGGGTGCAAAGTATCCATGTCCATCTGAATAACAATAATTCTTCAATTTAAATCATTTTCGTGTCGTCAGAGGGGGTATAGAGGTATTTTTCATTTTCAAAATTACTTCAAAAATTTAATATGACTTGGCACGCATCATTCTGGGGTGCAAAGTATACATATATATAAATAACAATAATTCGTCAACAGAAATCATTGTCGGGTCGTTAGAGGGGGTATAGAGGGATTTTTCATTATCAAAATGACTTCAAAAATCAAATATGACTTGGCACGCATCATGGAGGGGTACAGAATATCAATTTTCATCTCAATAACAATAATTTGTCAACAGAAATCATTGTCGGGTCGTCAGAGGGGGTATAGAGGGTTTTTTCTTTTTCAAAATGACTTCAAAAATCTAATATGACTTGGCACGCATCATGGTGGGGTGCAGAATATCCATTTCCATCTGAATAACAATAATTTATCAACAGAAATCATTGTCTAGTCGTTAGAGGGGGAATAGAGGGATTTTTCATTTTCAATATATCTTCAAAATTCTAATATGACTTGGCACGCATCATGGTGGGGTGCAGAATATCCATATCTATCTGAATAACAATAATTCCTTAACAGAAATTATTGTTGTCGTCAGAGAGGGTATAGAGTGATTTTTCATTTTCAAAATTACCTCAAAATCAAATATGACTTGGCACGCATCATGGTGGTGTGCAGAATATTCATTTCCATCTGAATAACATTCATTCGTCAACAAAATTCATTGTCGGGTCGTTAGAGGGGGTATAGAGGGATTTTTCATTTTCAATATTTCTTCAAAAATCTAATATTACTTGGCACGCATCATGGTGGGGTGCAAAGTATCCATGTCCATCTGAATAACAATAATTCGTCAACATAAATCATTGTCGTGTCGTCAGAGGGGGTATAGAGGGATTTTTCATTTTCAAAATTACTTCAAAAATCAAATATGACTTGGCACGCATCATGGAGGGGTACAGAATATCCATTTTCATCTCAATAACAATAATTTGTCAACAGAAATCATTGTCGGGTCGTTAGAGGGGGTATAGAGGGATTTTTCATTTTCAATATTTCTTCAAAAATCCAATTTGACTTGGACGCATCATGGTGGGGTGCAAAGTATCCATGTCCATCTGAATAACAATAATTCCTTAACAGAAATTATTGTTGTGTCGTCAGAGAGGGTATAGAGTGATTTTTCATTTTCAGAATTACCTCAAAATAAAATATGACTTGGCACGCATCATGGTGGGGTGCAGAATATTCATTTCCATCTGAATAACAATCATTCGTCAACAAAATTCATTGTCGGGTCGTTAGAGGGGGTATAGAGGGATTTTTCATTTTCAATATTTCTTCAAAAATCTAATATTACTTGGCACGCATCATGGTGGGGTGCAAAGTATCCATGTCCATCTGAATAACAATAATTCGTCAACATAAATCATTGTCGTGTCGTCAGAGGGGGTATAGAGGGATTTTTCATTTTCAAAATTACTTCAAAAATCAAATATGACTTGGCACGCATCATGGAGGGGTACAGAATATCCATTTTCATCTCAATAACAATAATTTGTCAACAGAAATCATTGTCGGGTCGTCAGAGGGGGTATAGAGGGTTTTTTCTTTTTCAAAATGACTTCAAAAATCTAATATGACTTGGCACGCATCATGGTGGGGTGCAGAATATCCATTTCCATCTGAATAACAATAATTTATCAACAGAAATCATTGTCTAGTCGTTAGAGGGGGAATAGAGGGATTTTTCATTTTCAATATATCTTCAAAATTCTAATATGACTTGGCACGCATCATGGTGGGGTGCAGAATATCCATATCTATCTGAATAACAATAATTCCCTAACAGAAATTATTGTTGTGTCGTCAGAGAGGGTATAGAGTGATTTTTCATTTTCAAAATTACCTCAAAATCAAATATGACTTGGCACGCATCATGGTGGGGTGCAGAATATTCATTTCCATCTGAATAACAATCATTCGTCAACAAAATTCATTGTCGGGTCGTTAGAGGGGGTATAGAGGGATTTTTCATTTTCAATATTTCTTCGAAAATCTAATATTACTTGGCACGCATCATGGTGGGGTGCAAAGTATCCATGTCCATCTGAATAACAATAATTCGTCAACATAAATCATTGTCGTGTCGTCAGAGGGGGTATAGAGGGATTTTTCATTTTCAAAATTACTTCAAAAATCAAATATGACTTGGCACGTATCATGGTGGAGTGCATAATATCCATTTTCATCTGAATAACAATAATTTGTCAACAGAAATCATTGTCGGGTCGTCAGAGGGGGTATAGAGGGTTTTTTCTTTTTCAAAATGACTTCAAAAATCTAATATGACTTGGCACGCATCATGGTGGGGTGCAGAATATCCATTTCCATCTGAATAACAATAATTTATCAACAGAAATCATTGTCTAGTCGTTAGAGGGGAAATAGAGGGATTTTTCATTTTCAATATATCTTCAAAATTCTAATATGACTTGGCACGCATCATGGTGGGGTGCAGATTATCCATATCTATCTGAATAACAATAATTCCTTAACAGAAATTATTGTTGTGTCGTCAGAGAGGGTATAGAGTGATTTTTCATTTTCAAAATTACCTCAAAATCAAATATGACTTGGCACGCATCATGGTGGGGTGCAGAATATTCATTTCCATCTGAATAACAATCATTCGTCAACAAAGTTCATTGTCGGGTCGTTAGAGGGGGTATAGAGGGATTTTTCATTTTCAATATTTCTTCAAAAATCTAATATTACTTGGCACGCATCATGGTGGGGTGCAAAGTATCCATGTCCATCTGAATAACAATAATTCGTCAACATAAATCATTGTCGTGTCGTCAGAGGGGGTATAGAGGGATTTTTCATTTTCAAAATTACTTCAAAAATCAAATATGACTTGGCACGTATCGTGGTGGAGTGCATAATATCCATTTTCATCTGAATAACAATAATTCGTCAACAGAAATCATTGTCGGGTCGTTAGAGGGGGTATAGAGGGATTTTTCATTTTCAATATTTCTTCAAAAATCCAATTTGACTTGGACGCATCATGGTGGGGTGCAAAGTATCCATGTCCATCTGAATAACAATAATTCTTCAATTTAAATCATTTTCGTGTCGTCAGAGGGGGTATAGAGGTATTTTTCATTTTCAAAATTACTTCAAAAATTTAATATGACTTGGCACGCATCATACTGGGGTGCAAAGTATACATATATATAAATAACAATAATTCGTCAACAGAAATCATTGTCGGGTCGTTAGAGGGGGTATAGAGGGATTTTTCATTATCAAAATGACTTCAAAAATCAAATATGACTTGGCACGCATCATGGAGGGGTACGGAATATCCATTTTCATCTCAATAACAATAATTTGTCAACAGAAATCCTTGTCGGGTCGTCAGAGGGGGTATAGAGGGATTTTTCATTTTCAAAATTACTTCAAAAATCAAATATGACTTGGCACGCATCATGATGGGGTGCAGAATATCCATTTCCATCTGAATAACAATAATTTATCAACAGAAATCATTGTCTAGTCGTTAGAGGGGGAATAGAGGGATTTTTCAATTTCAATATATCTTCAAAAATCTAATATGACTTGGCACGCAACATGGTGGGGTGCAGAATATTCATTTCCATCTGAATAACAATCATTCGTCAACAGAATTCATTGTCGGGTCGTTAGAGGGGGTATAGAGGGATTTTTCATTTTCAATATTTCTTCAAAAATCTAATATTACTTGGCACGCATCATGGTGGGGTGCAAAGTATCCATGTCCATCTGAATAACAATAATTCTTCAACATAAATTATTGTCGTGTCGTCAGAGGGGGTATAGAGGGATTTTTCATTTTCAAAATTACTTCAAAAATCAAATATGACTTGGCACGCATCATGGAGGGGTACAGAATATCCATTTTCATCTCAATAACAATAATTTGTCAACAGAAATCATTGTCGGGTCGTTAGAGGGGGTATAGAGGGATTTTTCATTTTCAATATTTCTTCAAAAATCCAATTTGACTTGGACGCATCATGGTGGGGTGCAAAGTATCCATGTCCATCTGAATAACAATAATTCCTTAACAGAAATTATTGTTGTGTCGTCAGAGAGGGTATAGAGTGATTTTTCATTTTCAGAATTACCTCAAAATAAAATATGACTTGGCACGCATCATGGAGGGGTACAGAATATCCATTTTCATCTCAATAACAATAATTTGTCAACAGAAATCATTGTCGGGTCGTCAGAGGGGGTATAGAGGGTTTTTTCTTTTTCAAAATGACTTCAAAAATCTAATATGACTTGGCACGCATCATGGTGGGGTGCAGAATATCCATTTCCATCTGAATAACAATAATTTATCAACAGAAATAATTGTCTAGTCGTTAGAGGGGGAATAGAGGGATTTTTCATTTTCAATATATCTTCAAAATTCTAATATGACTTGGCACGCATCATGGTGGGGTGCAGAATATCCATATCTATCTGAATAACAATAATTCCCTAACAGAAATTATTGTTGTGTCGTCAGAGAGGGTATAGAGTGATTTTTCATTTTCAAAATTACCTCAAAATCAAATATGACTTGGCACGCATCATGGTGGGGTGCAGAATATTCATTTCCATCTGAATAACAATCATTCGTCAACAAAATTCATTGTCGGGTCGTTAGAGGGGGTATAGAGGGATTTTTCATTTTCAATATTTCTTCGAAAATCTAATATTACTTGGCACGCATCATGGTGGGGTGCAAAGTATCCATGTCCATCTGAATAACAATAATTCGTCAACATAAATCATTGTCGTGTCGTCAGAGGGGGTATAGAGGGATTTTTCATTTTCAAAATTACTTCAAAAATCAAATATGACTTGGCACGTATCATGGTGGAGTGCATAATATCCATTTTCATCTGAATAACAATAATTTGTCAACAGAAATCATTGTCGGGTCGTCAGAGGGGGTATAGAGGGTTTTTTCTTTTTCAAAATGACTTCAAAAATCTAATATGACTTGGCACGCATCATGGTGGGGTGCAGAATATCCATTTCCATCTGAATAACAATAATTTATCAACAGAAATCATTGTCTAGTCGTTAGAGGGGAAATAGAGGGATTTTTCATTTTCAATATATCTTCAAAATTCTAATATGACTTGGCACGCATCATGGTGGGGTGCAGATTATCCATATCTATCTGAATAACAATAATTCCTTAACAGAAATTATTGTTGTGTCGTCAGAGAGGGTATAGAGTGATTTTTCATTTTCAAAATTACCTCAAAATCAAATATGACTTGGCACGCATCATGGTGGGGTGCAGAATATTCATTTCCATCTGAATAACAATCATTCGTCAACAAAGTTCATTGTCGGGTCGTTAGAGGGGGTATAGAGGGATTTTTCATTTTCAATATTTCTTCAAAAATCTAATATTACTTGGCACGCATCATGGTGGGGTGCAAAGTATCCATGTCCATCTGAATAACAATAATTCGTCAACATAAATCATTGTCGTGTCGTCAGAGGGGGTATAGAGGGATTTTTCATTTTCAAAATTACTTCAAAAATCAAATATGACTTGGCACGTATCGTGGTGGAGTGCATAATATCCATTTTCATCTGAATAACAATAATTCGTCAACAGAAATCATTGTCGGGTCGTTAGAGGGGGTATAGAGGGATTTTTCATTTTCAATATTTCTTCAAAAATCCAATTTGACTTGGACGCATCACGGTGGGGTGCAAAGTATCCATGTCCATCTGAATAACAATAATTCTTCAATTTAAATCATTTTCGTGTCGTCAGAGGGGGTATAGAGGTATTTTTCATTTTCAAAATTACTTCAAAAATTTAATATGACTTGGCACGCATCATACTGGGGTGCAAAGTATACATATATATAAATAACAATAATTCGTCAACAGAAATCATTGTCGGGTCGTTAGAGGGGGTATAGAGGGATTTTTCATTATCAAAATGACTTCAAAAATCAAATATGACTTGGCACGCATCATGGAGGGGTACGGAATATCCATTTTCATCTCAATAACAATAATTTGTCAACAGAAATCCTTGTCGGGTCGTCAGAGGGGGTATAGAGGGATTTTTCATTTTCAAAATTACTTCAAAAATCAAATATGACTTGGCACGCATCATGATGGGGTGCAGAATATCCATTTCCATCTGAATAACAATAATTTATCAACAGAAATCATTGTCTAGTCGTTAGAGGGGGAATAGAGGGATTTTTCAATTTCAATATATCTTCAAAAATCTAATATGACTTGGCACGCAACATGGTGGGGTGCAGAATATTCATTTCCATCTGAATAACAATCATTCGTCAACAGAATTCATTGTCGGGTCGTTAGAGGGGGTATAGAGGGATTTTTCATTTTCAATATTTCTTCAAAAATCTAATATTACTTGGCACGCATCATGGTGGGGTGCAAAGTATCCATGTCCATCTGAATAACAATAATTCTTCAACATAAATTATTGTCGTGTCGTCAGAGGGGGTATAGAGGGATTTTTCATTTTCAAAATTACTTCAAAAATCAAATATGACTTGGCACGTATCATGGTGGAGTGCATAATATCCATTGTCATCTGAATAACAATAATTCGTCAAGAGAAATCATTGTCGGGTCGTCAGAGGGGGTATAGAGGGATTTTTCATTATCAAAATGACTTCAAGAATCAAATATGACTTGGCACGCATCATAGTGGGGTACAGAATATCCATTTCCATCTCAATAACAATAATTTGTCAACATAAAACATTGTCGGGTCGTCAGAGGGGGTACAGAGGGATTTTTCATTTTCAATATTTCTTCAAAAATCAAATATGACTTAGCACGTATCATGGTGGAGTGCATAATATCCATTTTCATCTAAATTACAATAATTCGTCAACAGAAATCATTGACGGGTCGTTGGAGGGGGTATAGAGGGATTTTTCATTTTCAAATTTTCTTCAAAAATCTAATATGACTTGGCACTTATCATGGTGGGGTGCAAAGTATCCATGTCCATTTGAATAACAATAATTCTTCAATTTAAATCATTGTCGTGTCGTCAGAGGGGGTATAGAGGTTTTTTTCATATTCAAAATTACTTCAAAAATCTAATATGACTTGGCACGCATCATGGTGGGGTGCAAAGTATCCATGTCCTTCTGAATAACAATAATTCGTCAACAGAAATCATTGTCGGGTCGTTAAAGGGGGTATAGAGGGATTTTTCATTTTCAATATTTCTTCAAAAATCTAATATGACTTGGCACGCATCATGGTGGGGTGCAGAATATCCATTTCCATCTGAATAACAATAATTCGTCAACAGAAATCAATGTCGGGTCGTCAGAGGGGGTATAGAGGGATTTTTCATTTTCAAAATTACTTCAAAAATCTAATATGACTTGACACGCATCATGATGGGGTGCAAAGTATCCATGTCCATCTGAATAACAATAATTCGTCAACATAAATCATTGTCGTGTCGTCAGAGGGGGTATAGAGGGATTTTTCATTTTCAAAATTACTTCAAAAATCAAATATGACTTGGCACGTATCATGGTGGAGTGCATAATATCCACTTCCATCTAAATAACAATAATTCGTCTACAGAAATTATTGTCGGGTCGTCAGAGGGGGTATAGAGGGATTTTTCATTATCAAACTGACTTCAAAAATCAAATATGACTTATCACGCATCATGGTGGGGTACAGAATATCCATTTCCATCTCAATAACAATAATTTGTCAACAGAAATCATTGTCGGGTCGTCAGAGGGGGTATAGAGGGATTTTTCATTTTCAAAATGACTTCAAAAATCAAATATGACTTGGCACGCATCATGGTGGGGTGCAGAATATCTATTTCCATCTGAATAACAATAATTCGTTAACAGAAATCATTGTCGAGTCGTCAGAGGGGGTATAGAGGGATTTTTCATTATCAAAATGACTTCAAAAATCAAATATGACTTGGCACGCATCATGGTGGGGTACAGAATATCCATTTCCATCTCAATAACAATAATTTGTCAACAAAAATCATTGTCGGGTCGTCAGAGCGGGTATAGAGGGATTTTTCATTTTCAAAATGACTTCAAAAATCAAATTTGACTTGGCACGCATCATGGTGGCGTGGAAAGTATCCATGTCAATCTGAATAACAATAATTCGTCAACAGAAATCATTGTCGGGTCGTCAGAGGGAGTATAGAGGGATTTTTCATTATAAAAATGACTTCAAAAATCGAATATGACTAGGCACGCATCATAGTAGGGTGCAGGATATCCATTTCCATCTGAATAACAAGAATTCGTCAACAGAAATCAATGTCGGGTCGTTAGAGGGGGTATAGAGGAATTTTTCATTTTCAAAATTATCTCAAAATCAAATATGACTTAGCACGCATCATGGTGGGGTACAGAATATCCATTTCCATCTTAATAACAATAATTTGTAAACAGAAATCATTGTCGGGTCCTCAGAGGGGGTATAGAGGGATTTTTCATTTTCAAAATTACCTCAAAATAAAATATGACTTGGCACGCATCATGGTGGGGTGCAGAATATCCATTTCCATCTGAATAACAGGAATTCGTCAACAGAAATCTATGTCGGGTCGTTAGAGGGGGTATAGAGGAATTTTTCATTTTCAATATTTCTTCAAAAATCTAATATGACTTGGCACGCGTCATGGTGGGATGCAGAATATCCATTTCCATCTCAATAACAATAATTTGTCAACAGAAATCATTGTCGGGTCGTCAGAGGGGGTATGGAGGGATTTTTCACTTTCAAAATTACTTTAAAAATCTAATATGACTTGGCACGCATCATGGTGGGGTGCAATGTATCCATGTCCATCTGAATAACAATAATTCGTCAATTTAAATCATTGTCGTGTCGTCAGAGGGGGTATAGAGGTAATTTTCATTTTCAAAATTACTTCAAAAATCAAAAAGGAGTTGGCACGCATCATATTGGGGTGCAGAATATCCATATCTATCTGAATAACAATAATTCCTTAACAGAAATTATTGTCGTGTCGTCAGAGGGGGTATAGAGGGATTTTTCATTTTCAAAATTACTTCAAAATCAAATATGACTTTGCACGCATCATGGTGGAGTGCAAAGTATTCATGTTTATCTATCTAACAATGATTCGTTAACAGAAATCATTGTCGTGTCGTCAGAGGGGGTATAGAGGGATTTTTCATTTTCAAAATTACCTCAAAATCCAATATAACTTGGCACGCATCATGGTGGGGTGCAAAATATCCATTTCTATCTGAATAACAATAATTCGTCAGGAGAAATCATTGTCGGGTCGTCAGAAGGAGTATAGAGGGATATTTCATTTTTAAAATGACTTCAAAAATCATTTATGAGTTGGCACGTAACATGGTGGGGTGCAAAGTATCCATGTTCATCTGAGTAACATTAATTCATCAACAGAAATCATTGTCGGAACGTCAGAGGGGGTATAGAGGGATTTTTCATTATCAAAATGACTTCAAAAATCAAATATGACTTGGCACGCATCATGGTGGGGTGCAGAATATCTATTTCCATCTGAATAACAATAATTCGTCAACAGAAATCATTGTCGGGTCGTCAGAGGGGGTATAGAGGGATTTTTCATTATCAAAATGACTTCAAAAATCAAATATGACTTGGCACGCATCATGGTGGGGTACAGAATATCCATTTCCATCTCAATAACAATAATTTGTCAACAGAAATCATTGTCGGGTCGTCAGAGGGGGTACAGAGGGATTTTTCATTTTCAATATTTCTTCAAAAATCAAATATGACTTGGCACGTATCATGGTGGAGTGCATAATATCCATTTTCATCTAAATTACAATAATTCGTCAACAGATATCATTGACGGGTCGTTGGAGGGGGTATAGAGGGATTTTTCATTTTCAAATTTTCTTCAAAAATCTAATATGACTTGGCACTTATCATAGTGGGGTGCAAAGTATCCATGTCCATTTGAATAACAATAATTCTTCAATTTAAATCATTGTCGTGTCGTCAGAGGGGGTATAGAGGTATTTTTCATTTTCAAAATTACTTCAAAAATCTAATATGACTTGGCACGCAACATGGTGGGGTGCAGAATATTCATTTCCATCTGAATAACAATAATTCGTCAACAGAAATCATTGTCGGGTCGTTAGAGGGGGTATAGAGGGATTTTTCATTTTCAATATTTCTTCAAAAATCCAATTTGACTTGGACGCATCATGGTGGGGTGCAAAGTATCCATGTCCATCTGAATAACAATAATTCTTCAATTTAAATCATTTTCGTGTCGTCAGAGGGGGTATAGAAGTATTTTTCATTTTCAAAATTACTTCAAAAATTTAATATGACTTGGCACGCATCATACTGGGGTGCAAAGTATACATATATATAAATAACAATAATTCGTCAACAGAAATCATTGTCGGGTCGTTAGAGGGGGTATAGAGGGATTTTTCATTATCAAAATGACTTCAAAAATCAAATATGACTTGGCACGCATCATGGAGGGGTACAGAATATCCATTTTCATCTCAATAACAATAATTTGTCAACAGAAATCATTGTCGGGTCGTCAGAGGGGGTATAGAGGGTTTTTTCTTTTTCAATATATCTTCAAAATTCTAATATGACTTGGCACGCATCATGGTGGGGTGCAGAATATCCATATCTATCTGAATAACAATAATTCCTTGACAGAAATTATTGTTGTGTCGTCAGAGAGGGTATAGAGTGATTTTTCATTTTCAAAATTACCTCAAAATCAAATATGACTTGGCACGCATCATGGTGGGGTGCAGAATATTCATTTCCATCTGAATAACAATCATTCGTCAACAAAATTCATTGTCGGGTCGTTAGAGGGGGTATAGAGGGATTTTTCATTATCAAAATGACTTCAAAAATCAAATATGACTTGGCACGCATCATGGAGGGGTACAGAATATCCATTTTCATCTCAATAACAATAATTTGTCAACAGAAATCATTGTCGGGTCGTCAGAGGGGGTATAGAGGGATTTTTCATTTTCAAAATGACTTCAAAATTCTAATATGACTTGGCACGCATCATGATGGGGTGCAGAATATCAATTTCCATCTGAATAACAATAATTTATCAACAGAAATCATTGTCTAGTCGTTAGAGGGGGAATAGAGGGATTTTTCATTTTCAATATATCTTCAAAAATCTAATATGACTTGGCACGCATCATGGTGGAGTGCAGAATATCCATATCTATCTGAATAACAATAATTCCTTAACAGAAATTATTGTTGTGTCGTCAGAGAGGGTATAGAGGGATTTTTCATTTTCAAAATTACCTCAAAATCATATATGACTTGGCACGCAACATGGTGGGGTGCAGAATATTCATTTCCATCTGAATAACAATCATTCGTCAACAGAATTCATTGTCGGGTCGTTAGAGGGGGTATAGAGGGATTTTTAATTTTCAATATTTCTTCAAAAATCTAATATTACTTGGCACGCATCATGGTGGGGTGCAAAGTATCCATGTCCATCTGAATAACAATAATTCTTCAACATAAATCATTGTCGTGTCGTCAGAGGGGGTATAGAGGGATTTTTCATTTTCAAAATTACTTCAAAAATCAAATATGACTTGGCACGTATCATGGTGGAGTGCATAATATCCATTTTCATCTGAATAACAATAATTTGTCAACAGAAATCATTGTCGGGTCGTCAGAGGAGGTATAGAGGGTTTTTTCTTTTTCAAAATGACTTCAAAAATCTAATATGACTTGGCACGCATCATGGTGGGGTGCAGAATATCCATTTCCATCTGAATAACAATAATTTATCAACAGAAATCATTGTCTAGTCGTTAGACGGGGAATAGAGGGATTTTTCATTTTCAATATATCTTCAAAATTCTAATATGACTTGGCACGCATCATGGTGGGGTGCAGAATATCCATATCTATCTGAATAACAATAATTCCTTAACAGAAATTATTGTTGTGTCGTCAGAGAGGGTACAGAGTGATTTTTCATTTTCAAAATTACCTCAAAATCAAATATGACTTGGCACGCATCATGGTGGGGTGCAGAATATTCATTTCCATCTGAATAACAATCATTCGTCAACAAAATTCATTGTCGGGTCGTTAGAGGGGGTAAAGAGGGATTTTTCATTTTCAATATTTCTTCAAAAATCTAATATTACTTGGCACGCATCTTGGTGGGGTGCAAAGTATCCATGTCCATCTGAATAACAATAATTCGTCAACATAAATCATTGTCGTGTCGTCAGAGGGGGTATAGAGGGATTTTTCATTTTCAAAATTACTTCAAAAATCAAATATGACTTGGCACGTATCATGGTGGAGTGCATAATATCCATTTTCATCTGAATAACAATAATTCGTCAACAGAAATCATTGTCGGGTCGTTAGAGGGGGTATAGAGGGATTTTTCATTTTCAATATTTCTTCAAAAATCCAATTTGACTTGGACGCATCATGGTGGGGTGCAAAGTATCCATGTCCATCTGAATAACAATAATTCTTCAATTTAAATCATTTTCGTGTCGTCAGAGGGGGTATAGAGGTATTTTTCATTTTCAAAATCACTTCAAAAATTTAATATGACTTGGCACGCATCATACTGGGGTGCAAAGTATACATATATATAAATAACAATAATTCGTCAACAGAAATCATTGTCGGGTCGTTAGAGGGGGTATAGAGGGATTTTTCATTATCAAAATGACTTCAAAAATCAAATATGACTTGGCACGCATCATGGAGGGGTACAGAATATCCATTTTCATCTCAATAACAATAATTTGTCAACAGAAATCATTGTCGGGTCGTCAGAGGGGGTATAGAGGGATTTTTCATTTTCAAAATGACTTCAAAAATCTAATATGACTTGGCACGCATCATGATGGGGTGCAGAATATCCATTTCCATCTGAATAACAATAATTTATCAACAGAAATCATTGTCTAGTCGTTAGAGGGGGAATAGAGGGATTTTTCATTTCCAATATATCTTCAAAAATCTAATATGACTTGGCACGCATCATGGTGGGGTGCAGAATATCCATATCTATCTGAATAACAATAATTCCTTAACAGAAATTATTGTTGTGTCGTCAGAGAGGGTATAGAGGGATTTTTCATTTTCAAAATTACCTCAAAATCATATATGACTTGGCACGCAACATGGTGGGGTGCAGAATATTCATTTCCATCTGAATAACAATCATTCGTCAACAGAATTCATTGTCGGGTCGTTAGAGGGGGTATAGAGGGATTTTTCATTTTCAATATTTCTTCAAAAATCTAATATTACTTGGCACGTATCATGGTGGAGTGCATAATATCCATTTTCATCTGAATAACAATAATTCGTCAACAGAAATCATTGTCGGGTCGTTAGAGGGGGTATAGAGGGATTTTTCATTTTCAATATTTCTTCAAAAATCCAATTTGAGTTGGACGCATCATGGTGGGGTGCAAAGTATCCATGTCCATCTGAATAACAATAATTCTTCAATTTAAATCATTTTCGTGTCGTCAGATGGGGTATAGAGGTATTTTTCATTTTCAAAATCACTTCAAAAATTTAATATGACTTGGCACGCATCATAATGGGGTGCAAAGTATACATATATATAAATAACAATAATTCGTCAACAGAAATCATTGTCGGGTCGTTAGAGGGGGTATAGAGGGATTTTTCATTATCAAAATGACTTCAAAAATCAAATATGACTTGGCACGCATCATGGAGGGGTACAGAATATCCATTTTCATCTCAATAACAATAATTTGTCAACAGAAATCATTGTCGGGTCGTCAGAGGGGGTATAGAGGGATTTTTCATTTTCAAAATGACTTCAAAAATCTAATATGACTTGGCACGCATCATGATGGGGTGCAGAATATCCATTTCCATCTGAATAACAATAATTTATTAACAGAAATCATTGTCTAGTCGTTAGAGGGGGAATAGAGGGATTTTTCATTTTCAATATATCTTCAAAAATCTAATATGACTTGGCACGCATCATGGTGGGGTGCAGAATATCAATATCTATCTGAATAACAATAATTCCTTAACAGAAATTATTGTTGTGTCGTCAGAGAGGGTATAGAGGGATTTTTCATTTTCAAAATTACCTCAAAATCATATATGACTTGGCACGCAACATGGTGGGGTGCAGAATATTCATTTCCATCTGAATAACAATCATTCGTCAACAGAATTCATTGTCGGGTCGTTAGAGGGGGTATAGAGGGATTTTTCATTTTCGATATTTCTTCAAAAATCTAATATTACTTGGCACGCATCATGGTGGGGTGCAAAGTATCCATGTCCATCTGAATAACAATAATTCTTCAACATAAATCATTGTCGTGTCGTCAGAGGGTGTATAGAGGGATTTTTCATTTTCAAAATTACTTCAAAAATCAAATATGACTTGGCACGTATCATGGTGGAGTGCATAATATCCATTTTCATCTGAATAACAATAATTCGTCAAGAGAAATCATTGTCGGGTCGTCAGAGGGGGTATAGAGGGATTTTTCATTATCAAAATGACTTCAAGAATCAAATATGACTTGGCACGCATCATGGTGGGGTACAGAATATCCATTTCCATCTCAATAACAATAATTTGTCAACATAAAACATTGTCGGGTCGTCAGAGGGGGTACAGAGGGATTTTTCATTTTCAATATTTCTTCAAAAATCAAATATGACTTAGCACGTATCATGGTGGAGTGCATAATATCCATTTTCATCTAAATTACAATAATTCGTCAACAGAAATCATTGACGGGTCGTTGGAGGGGGTATAGAGGGATTTTTCATTTTCAAATTTTCTTCAAAAATCTAATATGACTTGGCACTTATCATGGTGGGGTGCAAAGTATCCATGTCCATTTGAATAACAATAATTCTTCAATTTAAATCAATGTCGTGTCGTCAGAGGGGGTATAGAGGTATTTTTCATTTTCAAAATTACTTCAAAAATCTAATATGACTTGGCACGCATCATGGTGGGGTGCAAAGTATCCATGTCCTTCTGAATAACAATAATTCGTCAACAGAAATCATTGTCGGGTCGTTAAAGGGGGTATAGAGGGATTTTTCATTTTCAATATTTCTTCAAAAATCTAATATGACTTGGCACGCATCATGGTGGGGTGCAGAATATCCATTTCCATCTGAATAACAATAATTCGTCAACAGAAATCAATGTCGGGTCGTCAGAGGGGGTATAGAGGGATTTTTCATTTTCAAAATTACTTCAAGAATCTAATATGACTTGACACGCATCATGATGGGGTGCAAAGTATCCATGTCCATCTGAATAACAATAATTCGTCAGCATAAATCATTGTCGTGTCGTCAGAGGGGGTATAGAGAGATTTTTCATTTTCAAAATTACTTCAAAAATCTAATATGACTTGACACGCATCATGATGGGGTGCAAAGTATCCATGTCCATCTGAATAACAATAATTCGTCAACATAAATCATTGTCGTGTCGTCAGGGGGGGTATAGAGGGATTTCTCATTATCAAAATGAATTCAAAAATCAAATATGACTCGGCACGCATCATAGTAGAGTGCAGAATATATATTTCCATCTGAATAACAAGAATTCGTTAACAGAAATCATTGTCGGGTCGTTAGAGGGGGTATAGAGGGATTTTTCATTTTCAAAATTACTTCAAAAATCAAATATGACTTGGCATGTATCATGTTGGGTGCATAATATCCATTTTCATCTGAATAACAATAATTCGTCAACAGAAATTATTGTCGGGTCGTCAGAGGGGGTTAAAGGGAATTTTCATTTTCAAAATTACTTCAAAGTTCGAATATAACTTGGCACGCATCATAGTAGGGTGCAAAGTCTCCATTTCCATCTGAATAACAATAATTCGTCAACAGAAATCATTGTCGGGTCGTCAGAGGGGGTATAGAGGGATTTCTCATTATCAAAATGACTTCAAAAATCAAATATGACTTGGCACGCATCATAGTAGGGTGCAGAATATCAATTTCCATCTCAATAACAATAATTTGTCAACAGAAATCATTGTCGTGTCGTCAGAGGGGACATAGAGGGATTTTTCATTTTCAAAATTACCTCAAAATCAAATATGACTTGGCACGCATCATGGTGGGGTACGAAGTATTCATGTCCATCTGAACCACAATAATTCGTTAACAGAAATCATTGTCGTGTCGTCAGAGGGGTTAAAGAGGGATTTTTCATTTTCAGAATTACCTCAAAATCAAATATGACTTGGCACTCAACATGGTGGGGTGCAGAATATCCATGTCCATCTAAATAACAATAATTTGTCAACAGAAATCATTGTCGGGTCATTAGAGGGGACATAGAGGGATTTTTCATTTTCAAAATTACCTCAAAATCAAATATGACTTTGCACGCATCATGGTGGGGTGCAAAGTATTCATGTATATCTAACTAACAATAATTCGTTAACAGAAATCATTGTCGTGTCGTTAGAAGGGGTATAGAGGGATTTTTTTTTTTTTAATTACTTCAAAAATCAAATATGACTTGGCACGCATCATGGGGGGGTGCAAAGTATCCATGTCCATCTGAATAACAATAATTCGTCAACATAAATCATTGTCGTGTCGTCAGAGGGGGTATAGAGGGATTGTTCATTTTAAAAATTACTTCAAATATCAAATATGACTTGGCACGTATCATAGTGGAGTGCATAATATCCATTTTCAACGAATAACAACAATTCGTCAACAGAAATTATTGTCGGGTCGTCAGAGGGGGTATAGAGGGATTTTTCATTTTCAAAATTACCTCAAAATCAAATATGACTTTGCACGCATCATGGTGGGGTGCAAAGTATTCATGTATATCTAACTAACAATAATTCGTTAACAGAAATCATTGTCGTGTCGTTAGAAGGGGTATAGAGGGATTTTTCTTTTTCAAAATTACTTCAAAAATCTAATATGACTTGGCACGCATCATCGTGGTGTGCAAAGTATCCATGTCCATCTGAATAACAATAATTCGTCAATTTAAATCATTGTCGTGTCGTCAGAGGGGGTATAGAGGTAATTTTCATTTTCAAAATTACTTCAAAAATCAAAAATTACTTGGCACGCATCATAGTGGGTTGCCAAGTATCCATATATATCTAAATAACAATAATTCGTCAACAGTAATCATTGTCGGGTCGTTAGAGGGGGTATAGAGAGATTTTTCATTTTCAATATTTCTTCAAAAATCTAATATTACTTGGCACGCATCATGTTGGGGTGCAGAATATTTATATCTAACTGAATAACAATAATTCTTTAACAGAAATTATTGTCGTGTCGTCAGAAGGGGTATAGAGGAATTTTTCATTTTCAAAATTACCTCAAAATCAAATATGACTTGGCACGCATCATGGTGGGGTGCGGAATATCCATTTCCATCTGAATAACAATAATTCGTCAACAGAAATCATTGACGGGTCGTTAGAGGGGGTATAGAGGGATTTTCCATTTTCAAAATTTCTTTCAAAATCTAATATGACTTGGCACTTATCATGGTGGGGTGCAAAATATCTATGTCCATCTGAAAAACAATAATTCTTTAACAGAAATCATTGTCAAGTCGTCAGAGGGGGTATAGAGGGATTTTTCATTATCAAAATGATTTCAAAAATCAAATATGACTTGACTCGCATCATAGTAGGGTGCAAAATATTCATTTCCATCTGAATAACAATAATTTGTCAACAGAAATCATTGTCGGGTCATTAGAGGGGGTATAGAGGTATTTTTCATTTTTAATATTTCTTCAAAAATCTAATATGACTTGGCACGCATCATGTTGGGGTACAGAATATCCATTTCCATCTCAATAACAATAATTCGTCAACAGAAATCATTGTCGTTTCGTCAGAGGGGGTATAGAGGGATTTTTCATTTTCAAAATTACCTCAAAATCAAATATGACTTGGCACGCATCATGGTGGGGTGCGGAATATCCATTTCCATCTGAATAACAATAATTCGTCAACAGAAATCATTGACGGGTCGTTAGAGGGGGTATAGAGGGATTTTCCATTTTCAAAATTTCTTTCAAAATCTAATATGACTTGGCACTTATCATGGTGGGGTGCAAAATATCTATGTCCATCTGAAAAACAATAATTCTTTAACAGAAATCATTGTCAAGTCGTCAGAGGGGGTATAGAGGGATTTTTCATTATCAAAATGATTTCAAAAATCAAATATGACTTGACTCGCATCATAGTAGGGTGCAAAATATTCATTTCCATCTGAATAACAATAATTTGTCAACAGAAATCATTGTCGGGTCATTAGAGGGGGTATAGAGGTATTTTTCATTTTTAATATTTCTTCAAAAATCTAATATGACTTGGCACGCATCATGATGGGTAGCAGAATATCCATTTCCATCTGAATAACAATAATTCGTCAATAGAAATCATTGTCGGGTCGTCAGAGGGGGTATAGAGGGATTTTTCAATTTCAAAATTACTTCAAAAATCAAATATGACTTGGCACGTATCATGTTGGGTGCATAATATCCATTTTCATCTGAATAACAATAGTTCGTCAACAGAAATTATTGTCGGGTCGTCAGAGGGGGTATAGAGGGATTTTTCATTTTCAAAATTACCTCAAAATCAAATATGACTTTGCACGCATCATGGTGGGGTGCAAAGTATTCATGTTTATCTTACTAACAATGATTCGTTAACAGAAATCATTGTCGTGTCGTCAGAGGGGGTATAGAGGGATTTTTTGTTTTCAAAATTACCTCAAAATCCAATATAACTTGGCACGCATCATGGTGGGGTGCAAAATATCCATTTCTATCTGAATAACAATAATTCGTCAGGAGAAATCATTGTCGGGTCGTCAGAAGGAGTATAGAGGGATATTTCATTTTTAAAATGACTTCAAATATCATTTATGAGTTGGCACGTAACATGGTGGGGTGCAAAGTATCCATGTTCATCTGAGTAACATTAATTCATCAACAGAAATCATTGTCGGAACGTCAGAGGGGGTATAGAGGGATTTTTCATTATCAAAATGACTTCAAAAATCAAATATGACTTGGCACGCATCATGGTGGGGTGCAGAATATCTATTTCCATCTGAATAACAATAATTTGTCAACAGAAATCATTGTCGGGTCGTCAGAGGGGGTACAGAGGGATTTTTCATTTTCAATATTTCTTCAAAAATCAAATATGACTTGGCACGTATCATGGTGGAGTGCATAATATCCATTTTCATCTAATTTACAATAATTCGTCAACAGAAATCATTGACGGGTCGTTGGAGGGGGTATAGAGGGATTTTTCATTTTCAAAATTACTTCAAAAATCTAATATGACTTGGCACGCATCATGGTGGGGTGCAAAGTATCCATGTCCTTCTGAATAACAATAATTCGTCAACAGAAATCATTGTCGGGTCGTTAAAGGGGGTATGGAGGGATTTTTCATTTTCAATATTTCTTCAAAAATCTAATATGACTTGGCACGCATCATGGTGGGGTGCAGAATATCCATTTCCATCTGAATAACAATAATTCGTCAACAGAAATCAATATCGGGTCGTCAGAGGGGGTATAGAGGGATTTTTCATTTTCAATATTACTTCAAAAATCTAATATGACTTGGCACGCATCATGGTGGGATGCAAAGTATCCATGTCCATCTGAATAACAATAATTCGTCAACATAAATCATTGTCGTGTCGTCAGAGGGGGTATAGAGGGATTTCTCATTATCAAAATGACTTCAAAAATCAAATATGACTTGGCACGCATCATAGTAGAGTGCAGAATATATATTTCCATCTGAATAACAAGAATTCGTTAACAGAAATCATTGTCGGGTCGTTAGAGGGGGTATAGAGTGATTTTTCATTTTCAATATTTCTTCAAAAATCTAATATGACTTGGCACGCATCATGGTGGGGTGGAGTATATTTATTTCCATCTGAATAACAATAATTCATCGACGGAATTCATTGTCGGGTCGTTAGAGGGGGTATAGAGGGATTTCTCATTTTCAAAATTACTTCAAAATCAAATATGACTTGGCACGCATCATGGTGGGGTGCAAAGTATCCATGTCCATCTGAATAACAATAATTCGTCAACATAAATCATTGTCGTGTCGTCAGAGGGGGTATAGAAGGACTTTTCATTTTCAAAATTACCCCAAAATCAAATATGACTTGGCACGCAACATGGTGGGGTGCAGAATATTCATTTCCATCTGAATAACAATAATTCGTCAACAGAAATCATTGTCGGGTCGTTAGAGGGGGTATAGAGGGATTTTTCATTTTCAATATTTCTTCAAAAATCCAATTTGACTTGGACGCATCATGGTGGGGTGCAAAGTATCCATGTCCATCTGAATAACAATAATTCTTCAATTTAAATCATTTTCGTGTCGTCAGAGGGGGTATAGAAGTATTTTTCATTTTCAAAATTACTTCAAAAATTTAATATGACTTGGCACGCATCATACTGGGGTGCAAAGTATACATATATATAAATAACAATAATTCGTCAACAGAAATCATTGTCGGGTCGTTAGAGGGGGTATAGAGGGATTTTTCATTATCAAAATGACTTCAAAAATCAAATATGACTTGGCACGCATCATGGAGGGGTACAGAATATCCATTTTCATCTCAATAACAATAATTTGTCAACAGAAATCATTGTCGGGTCGTCAGAGGGGGTATAGAGGGTTTTTTCTTTTTCAATATATCTTCAAAATTCTAATATGACTTGGCACGCATCATGGTGGGGTGCAGAATATCCATATCTATCTGAATAACAATAATTCCTTGACAGAAATTATTGTTGTGTCGTCAGAGAGGGTATAGAGTGATTTTTCATTTTCAAAATTACCTCAAAATCAAATATGACTTGGCACGCATCATGGTGGGGTGCAGAATATTCATTTCCATCTGAATAACAATCATTCGTCAACAAAATTCATTGTCGGGTCGTTAGAGGGGGTATAGAGGGATTTTTCATTATCAAAATGACTTCAAAAATCAAATATGACTTGGCACGCATCATGGAGGGGTACAGAATATCCATTTTCATCTCAATAACAATAATTTGTCAACAGAAATCATTGTCGGGTCGTCAGAGGGGGTATAGAGGGATTTTTCATTTTCAAAATGACTTCAAAATTCTAATATGACTTGGCACGCATCATGATGGGGTGCAGAATATCAATTTCCATCTGAATAACAATAATTTATCAACAGAAATCATTGTCTAGTCGTTAGAGGGGGAATAGAGGGATTTTTCATTTTCAATATATCTTCAAAAATCTAATATGACTTGGCACGCATCATGGTGGAGTGCAGAATATCCATATCTATCTGAATAACAATAATTCCTTAACAGAAATTATTGTTGTGTCGTCAGAGAGGGTATAGAGGGATTTTTCATTTTCAAAATTACCTCAAAATCATATATGACTTGGCACGCAACATGGTGGGGTGCAGAATATTCATTTCCATCTGAATAACAATCATTCGTCAACAGAATTCATTGTCGGGTCGTTAGAGGGGGTATAGAGGGATTTTTCATTTTCAATATTTCTTCAAAAATCTAATATTACTTGGCACGCATCATGGTGGGGTGCAAAGTATCCATGTCCATCTGAATAACAATAATTCTTCAACATAAATCATTGTCGTGTCGTCAGAGGGGGTATAGAGGGATTTTTCATTTTCAAAATTACTTCAAAAATCAAATATGACTTGGCACGTATCATGGTGGAGTGCATAATATCCATTTTCATCTGAATAACAATAATTTGTCAACAGAAATCATTGTCGGGTCGTCAGAGGAGGTATAGAGGGTTTTTTCTTTTTCAAAATGACTTCAAAAATCTAATATGACTTGGCACGCATCATGGTGGGGTGCAGAATATCCATTTCCATCTGAATAACAATAATTTATCAACAGAAATCATTGTCTAGTCGTTAGACGGGGAATAGAGGGATTTTTCATTTTCAATATATCTTCAAATTTCTAATATGACTTGGCACGCATCATGGTGGGGTGCAGAATATCCATATCAATCTGAATAACAATAATTCCTTAACAGAAATTATTGTTGTGTCGTCAGAGAGGGTACAGAGTGATTTTTCATTTTCAAAATTACCTCAAAATCAAATATGACTTGGCACGCATCATGGTGGGGTGCAGAATATTCATTTCCATCTGAATAACAATCATTCGTCAACAAAATTCATTGTCGGGTCGTTAGAGGGGGTAAAGAGGGATTTTTCATTTTCAATATTTCTTCAAAAATCTAATATTACTTGGCACGCATCATGGTGGGGTGCAAAGTATCCATGTCCATCTGAATAACAATAATTCGTCAACATAAATCATTGTCGTGTCGTCAGAGGGGGTATAGAGGGATTTTTCATTTTCAAAATTACTTCAAAAATCAAATATGACTTGGCACGTATCATGGTGGAGTGCATAATATCCATTTTCATCTGAATAACAATAATTCGTCAACAGAAATCATTGTCGGGTCGTTAGAGGGGGTATAGAGGGATTTTTCATTTTCAATATTTCTTCAAAAATCCAATTTGACTTGGACGCATCATGGTGGGGTGCAAAGTATCCATGTCCATCTGAATAACAATAATTCTTCAATTTAAATCATTTTCGTGTCGTCAGAGGGGGTATAGAGGTATTTTTCATTTTCAAAATCACTTCAAAAATTTAATATGACTTGGCACGCATCATACTGGGGTGCAAAGTATACATATATATAAATAACAATAATTCGTCAACAGAAATCATTGTCGGGTCGTTAGAGGGGGTATAGAGGGATTTTTCATTATCAAAATGACTTCAAAAATCAAATATGACTTGGCACGCATCATGGAGGGGTACAGAATATCCATTTTCATCTCAATAACAATAATTTGTCAACAGAATTCATTGTCGGGTCGTCAGAGGGGGTATAGAGGGATTTTTCATTTTCAAAATGACTTCAAAAATCTAATATGACTTGGCACGCATCATGATGGGGTGCAGAATATCCATTTCCATCTGAATAACAATAATTTATCAACAGAAATCATTGTCTAGTCGTTAGAGGGGGAATAGAGGGATTTTTCATTTCCAATATATCTTCAAAAATCTAATATGACTTGGCAACGCATCATGGTGGGGTGCAGAATATCCATATCTATCTGAATAACAATAATTCCTTAACAGAAATTATTGTTGTGTCGTCAGAGAGGGTATAGAGGGATTTTTCATTTTCAAAATTACCTCAAAATCATATATGACTTGGCACGCAACATGGTGGGGTGCAGAATATTCATTTCCATCTGAATAACAATCATTCGTCAACAGAATTCATTGTCGGGTCGTTAGAGGGGGTATAGAGGGATTTTTCATTTTCAATATTTCTTCAAAAATCTAATATTACTTGGCACGTATCATGGTGGAGTGCATAATATCCATTTTCATCTGAATAACAATAATTCGTCAACAGAAATCATTGTCGGGTCGTTAGAGGGGGTATAGAGGGATTTTTCATTTTCAATATTTCTTCAAAAATCCAATTTGAGTTGGACGCATCATGGTGGGGTGCAAAGTATCCATGTCCATCTGAATAACAATAATTCTTCAATTTAAATCATTTTCGTGTCGTCAGATGGGGTATAGAGGTATTTTTCATTTTCAAAATCACTTCAAAAATTTAATATGACTTGGCACGCATCATAATGGGGTGCAAAGTATACATATATATAAATAACAATAATTCGTCAACAGAAATCATTGTCGGGTCGTTAGAGGGGGTATAGAGGGATTTTTCATTATCAAAATGACTTCAAAAATCAAATATGACATGGCACGCATCATGGAGGGGTACAGAATATCCATTTTCATCTCAATAACAATAATTTGTCAACAGAAATCATTGTCGGGTCGTCAGAGGGGGTATAGAGGGATTTTTCATTTTCAAAATGACTTCAAAAATCTAATATGACTTGGCACGCATCATGATGGGGTGCAGAATATCCATTTCCATCTGAATAACAATAATTTATTAACAGAAATCATTGTCTAGTCGTTAGAGGGGGAATAGAGGGATTTTTCATTTTCAATATATCTTCAAAAATCTAATATGACTTGGCACGCATCATGGTGGGGTGCAGAATATCCATATCTATCTGAATAACAATAATTCCTTAACAGAAATTATTGTTGTGTCGTCAGAGAGGGTATAGAGGGATTTTTCAATTTCAAAATTACCTCAAAATCATATATGACTTGGCACGCAACATGGTGGGGTGCAGAATATTCATTTCCATCTGAATAACAATCATTCGTCAACAGAATTCATTGTCGGGTCGTTAGAGGGGGTATAGAGGGATTTTTCATTTTCGATATTTCTTCAAAAATCTAATATTACTTGGCACGCATCATGGTGGGGTGCAAAGTATCCATGTCCATCTGAATAACAATAATTCTTCAACATAAATCATTGTCGTGTCGTCAGAGGGTGTATAGAGGGATTTTTCATTTTCAAAATTACTTCAAAAATCAAATATGACTTGGCACGTATCATGGTGGAATGCATAATATCCATTTTCATCTGAATAACAATAATTCGTCAAGAGAAATCATTGTCGGGTCGTCAGAGGGGGTATAGAGGGATTTCTCATTATCAAAATGACTTCAAGAATCAAATATGACTTGGCACGCATCATGGTGGGGTACAGAATATCCATTTCCATCTCAATAACAATAATTTGTCAACATAAAACATTGTCGGGTCGTCAGAGGGGGTACAGAGGGATTTTTCATTTTCAATATTTCTTCAAAAATCAAATATGACTTAGCACGTATCATGGTGGAGTGCATAATATCCATTTTCATCTAAATTACAATAATTCGTCAACAGAAATCATTGACGGGTCGTTGGAGGGGGTATAGAGGGATTTTTCATTTTCAAATTTTCTTCAAAAATCTAATATGACTTGGCACTTATCATGGTGGGGTGCAAAGTATCCATGTCCATTTGAATAACAATAATTCTTCAATTTAAATCATTGTCGTGTCGTCAGAGGGGGTATAGAGGTATTTTTCATTTTCAAAATTACTTCAAAAATCTAATATGACTTGGCACGCATCATGGTGGGGTGCAAAGTATCCATGTCCTTCTGAATAACAATAATTCGTCAACAGAAATCATTGTCGGGTCGTTAAAGGGGGTATAGAGGGATTTTTCATTTTCAATATTTCTTCAAAAATCTAATATGACTTGGCACGCATCATGGTGGGGTGCAGAATATCCATTTCCATCTGAATAACAATAATTCGTCAACAGAAATCAATGTCGGGTCGTCAGAGGGGGTATAGAGGGATTTTTCATTTTCAAAATTACTTCAAGAATCTAATATGACTTGATACGCATCATGATGGGGTGCAAAGTATCCATGTCCATCTGAATAACAATAATTCGTCAGCATAAATCATTGTCGTGTCGTCAGAGGGGGTATAGAGAGATTTTTCATTTTCAAAATTACTTCAAAAATCTAATATGACTTGACACGCATCATGATGGGGTGCAAAGTATCCATGTCCATCTGAATAACAATAATTCGTCAACATAAATCATTGTCGTGTCGTCAGGGGGGGTATAGAGGGATTTCTCATTATCAAAATGAATTCAAAAATCAAATATGACTCGGCACGCATCATAGTAGAGTGCAGAATATATATTTCCATCTGAATAACAAGAATTCGTTAACAGAAATCATTGTCGGGTCGTTAGAGGGGGTATAGAGGGATTTTTCATTTTCAATATTTCTTCAAAAATCTAATATGACTTGGCACGCATCATGGTGGGGTGGAGTATATTTATTTCCATCTGAATAACAATAATTCATCGACGGAATTCATTGTCGGGTCGTTAGATAGAGAGATAGAGAGATTTCTCATTTTCAAAATTATCTCAAAATCAAATATGACTTGGCACGCAACATGGTGGGGTGCAGAATATTCATTTTCATCTGAATAACAATAATTCGTAAACAGAAATCATTGTCCGTCGTCAGAGTGGGTATAGAGGGATTTTTCATTTTCAAAATTACTTCAAAAATCTAATATGACTTGGCACGCATCATGGTGGGGTGCAAAGTATCCATGTCCATCTGAATAACAATAATTCGTCAACATAAATCATTGTCGTGTCGTCAGAGGGGGTATAGAAGGACTTTTCATTTTCAAAATTACCTCAAAATCAAATATGACTTGGCACGCAACATGGTGGGGTGCAGAATATTCATTTCCATCTGAATAACAATAATTCGTCAACAGAAATCATTTTCGGGTCGTTAGAGGGGGTATAGAGGGATTTTTCATTTTCAATATTTCTTCAAAAATCCAATTTGACTTGGACGCATCATGGTGGGGTGCAAAGTATCCATGTCCATCTGAATAACAATAATTCTTCAATTTAAATCATTTTCGTGTCGTCAGAGGGGGTATAGAGGTATTTTTCATTTTCAAAATTACTTCAAAAATTTAATATGACTTGGCACGCATCATTCTGGGGTGCAAAGTATACATATATATAAATAACAATAATTCGTCAACAGAAATCATTGTCGGGTCGTTAGAGGGGGTATAGAGGGATTTTTCATTATCAAAATGACTTCAAAAATCAAATATGACTTGGCACGCATCATGGAGGGGTACAGAATATCAATTTTCATCTCAATAACAATAATTTGTCAACAGAAATCATTGTCGGGTCGTCAGAGGGGGTATAGAGGGTTTTTTCTTTTTCAAAATGACTTCAAAAATCTAATATGACTTGGCACGCATCATGGTGGGGTGCAGAATATCCATTTCCATCTGAATAACAATAATTTATCAACAGAAATCATTGTCTAGTCGTTAGAGGGGGAATAGAGGGATTTTTCATTTTCAATATATCTTCAAAATTCTAATATGACTTGGCACGCATCATGGTGGGGTGCAGAATATCCATATCTATCTGAATAACAATAATTCCTTAACAGAAATTATTGTTGTGTCGTCAGAGAGGGTATAGAGTGATTTTTCATTTTCAAAATTACCTCAAAATCAAATATGACTTGGCACGCATCATGGTGGTGTGCAGAATATTCATTTCCATCTGAATAACATTCATTCGTCAACAAAATTCATTGTCGGGTCGTTAGAGGGGGTATAGAGGGATTTTTCATTTTCAATATTTCTTCAAAAATCTAATATTACTTGGCACGCATCATGGTGGGGTGCAAAGTATCCATGTCCATCTGAATAACAACAATTCGTCAACATAAATCATTGTCGTGTCGTCAGAGGGGGTATAGAGGGATTTTTCGTTTTCAAAATTACTTCAAAAATCAAATATGACTTGGCACGTATCATGGTGGAGTGCATAATATCCATTTTCATCTGAATAACAATAATTCGTCAAGAGAAATCATTGTCGGGTCGTCAGAGGGGGTATAGAGGGATTTCTCATTATCAAAATGACTTCAAGAATCAAATATGACTTGGCACGCATCATGGTGGGGTACAGAATATCCATTTCCATCTCAATAACAATAATTTGTCAACATAAAACATTGTCGGGTCGTCAGAGGGGGTACAGAGGGATTTTTCATTTTCAATATTTCTTCAAAAATCAAATATGACTTAGCACGTATCATGGTGGAGTGCATAATATCCATTTTCATCTAAATTACAATAATTCGTCAACAGAAATCATTGACGGGTCGTTGGAGGGGGTATAGAGGGATTTTTCATTTTCAAATTTTCTTCAAAAATCTAATATGACTTGGCACTTATCATGGTGGGGTGCAAAGTATCCATGTCCATTTGAATAACAATAATTCTTCAATTTAAATCATTGTCGTGTCGTCAGAGGGGGTATAGAGGTATTTTTCATTTTCAAAATTAGTTCAAAAATCTAATATGACTTGGCACGCATCATGGTGGGGTGCAAAGTATCCATGTCCTTCTGAATAACAATAATTCGTCAACAGAAATCATTGTCGGGTCGTTAAAGGGGGTATAGAGGGATTTTTCATTTTCAATATTTCTTCAAAAATCTAATATGACTTGGCACGCATCATGGTGGGGTGCAGAATATCCATTTCCATCTGAATAACAATAATTCGTCAACAGAAATCAATGTCGGGTCGTCAGAGGGGGTATAGAGGGATTTTTCATTTTCAAAATTACTTCAAGAATCTAATATGACTTGACACGCATCATGATGGGGTGCAAAGTATCCATGTCCATCTGAATAACAATAATTCGTCAGCATAAATCATTGTCGTGTCGTCAGAGGGGGTATAGAGAGATTTTTCATTTTCAAAATTACTTCAAAAATCTAATATGACTTGACACGCATCATGATGGGGTGCAAAGTATCCATGTCCATCTGAATAACAATAATTCGTCAACATAAATCATTGTCGTGTCGTCAGGGGGGGTATAGAGGGATTTCTCATTATCAAAATGAATTCAAAAATCAAATATGACTCGGCACGCATCATAGTAGAGTGCAGAATATATATTTCCATCTGAATAACAAGAATTCGTTAACAGATATCATTGTCGGGTCGTTAGAGGGGGTATAGAGGGATTTTTCATTTTCAATATTTCTTCAAAAATCTAATATGACTTGGCACGCATCATAGTGGGGTGGAGTATATTTATTTCCATCTGAATAACAATAATTCATCGACGGAATTCATTGTCGGGTCGTTAGAGGGGGTATAGAGAGATTTCTCATTTTCAAAATTATCTCAAAATCAAATATGACTTGGCACGCAACATGGTGGGGTGCAGAATATTCATTTTCATCTGAATAACAATAATTCGTAAACAGAAATCATTGTCCGTCGTCAGAGGGGGTATAGAGGGATTTTTCATTTTCAAAATTACTTCAAAAATCTAATATGACTTGGCACGCATCATGGTGGGGTGCAAAGTATCCATGTCCATCTGAATAACAATAATTCGTCAACATAAATCATTGTCGTGTCGTCAGAGGGGGTATAGAAGGACTTTTCATTTTCAAAATTACCTCAAAATCAAATATGACTTGGCACGCAACATGGTGGGGTGCAGAATATTCATTTCCATCTGAATAACAATAATTCGTCAACAGAAATCATTGTCGGGTCGTTAGAGGGGGTATAGAGGGATTTTTCATTTTCAATATTTCTTCAAAAATCCAATTTGACTTGGACGCATCATGGTGGGGTGCAAAGTATCCATGTCCATCTGAATAACAATAATTCTTCAATTTAAATCATTTTCGTGTCGTCAGAGGGGGTATAGAGGTATTTTTCATTTTCAAAATTACTTCAAAAATTTAATATGACTTGGCACGCATCATACTGGGGTGCAAAGTATACATATATATAAATAACAATAATTCGTCAACAGAAATCATTCTCGGGTCGTTAGAGGGGGTATAGAGGGATTTTTCATTATCAAAATGACTTCAAAAATCAAATATGACTTGGCACGCATCATGGAGGGGTACAGAATATCAATTTTCATCTCAATAACAATAATTTGTCAACAGAAATCATTGTCGGGTCGTCAGAGGGGGTATAGAGGGTTTTTTCTTTTTCAAAATGACTTCAAAAATCTAATATGACTTGGCACGCATCATGGTGGGGTGCAGAATATCCATTTCCATCTGAATAACAATAATTTATCAACAGAAATCATTGTCTAGTCGTTAGAGGGGGAATAGAGGGATTTTTCATTTTCAATATATCTTCAAAATTCTAATATGACTTGGCACGCATCATGGTGGGGTGCAGAATATTCATTTCCATCTGAATAACAATCATTCGTCAACAGAATTCATTGTCGGGTCGTTAGAGGGGGTATAGAGGGATTTTTCATTTTCGATATTTCTTCAAAAATCTAATATTACTTGGCACGCATCATGGTGGGGTGCAAAGTATCCATGTCCATCTGAATAACAATAATTCTTCAACATAAATCATTGTCGTGTCGTCAGAGGGTGTATAGAGGGATTTTTCATTTTCAAAATTACTTCAAAAATCAAATATGACTTGGCACGTATCATGGTGGAGTGCATAATATCCATTTTCATCTGAATAACAATAATTCGTCAAGAGAAATCATTGTCGGGTCGTCAGAGGGGGTATAGAGGGATTTTTCATTATCAAAATGACTTCAAGAATCAAATATGACTTGGCACGCATCATGGTGGGGTACAGAATATCCATTTCCATCTCAATAACAATAATTTGTCAACATAAAACATTGTCGGGTCGTCAGAGGGGGTACAGAGGGATTTCTCATTTTCAATATTTCTTCAAAAATCAAATATGACTTAGCACGTATCATGGTGGAGTGCATAATATCCATTTTCATCTAAATTACAATAATTCGTCAACAGAAATCATTGACGGGTCGTTGGAGGGGGTATAGAGGGATTTTTCATTTTCAAATTTTCTTCAAAAATCTAATATGACTTGGCACTTATCATGGTGGGGTGCAAAGTATCCATGTCCATTTGAATAACAATAATTCTTCAATTTAAATCATTGTCGTGTCGTCAGAGGGGGTATAGAGGTATTTATCATTTTCAAAATTACTTCAAAAATCTAATATGACTTGGCACGCATCATGGTGGGGTGCAAAGTATCCATGTCCTTCTGAATAACAATAATTCGTCAACAGAAATCATTGTCGGGTCGTTAAAGGGGGTATAGAGGGATTTTTCATTTTCAATATTTCTTCAAAAATCTAATATGACTTGGCACGCATCATGGTGGGGTGCAGAATATCCATTTCCATCTGAATAACAATAATTCATCAACAGAAATCAATGTCGGGTCGTCAGAGGGGGTATAGAGGGATTTTTCATTTTCAAAATTACTTCAAAAATCTAATATGACTTGACACGCATCATGATGGGGTGCAAAGTATCCATGTCCATCTGAATAACAATAATTCGTCAGCATAAATCATTGTCGTGTCGTCAGAGGGGGTATAGAGAGATTTTTCATTTTCAAAATTACTTCAAAAATCTAATATGACTTGACACGCATCATGATGGGGTGCAAAGTATCCATGTCCATCTGAATAACAATAATTCGTCAACATAAATCATTGTCGTGTCGTCAGAGGGGGTATAGAGGGATTTCTCATTATCAAAATGAATTCAAAAATCAAATATGACTCGGCACGCATCATAGTAGAGTGCAGAATATATATTTCCATCTGAATAACAAGAATTCGTTAACAGAAATCATTGTCGGGTCGTTAGAGGGGGTATAGAGGGATTTTTCATTTTCAATATTTCTTCAAAAATCTAATATGACTTGGCACGCATCATGGTGGGGTGGAGTATATTTATTTCCATCTGAATAACAATAATTCATCGACGGAATTCATTGTCGGGTCGTTAGATAGAGAGATAGAGAGATTTCTCATTTTCAAAATTATCTCAAAATCAAATATGACTTGGCACGCAACATGGTGGGGTGCAGAATATTCATTTTCATCTGAATAACAATAATTCGTAAACAGAAATCATTGTCCGTCGTCAGAGGGGGTATAGAGGGATTTTTCATTTTCAAAATTACTTCAAAAATCTAATATGACTTGGCACGCATCATGGTGGGGTGCAAAGTATCCATGTCCATCTGAATAACAATAATTCGTCAACATAAATCATTGTCGTGTCGTCAGAGGGGGTATAGAAGGACTTTTCATTTTCAAAATTACCTCAAAATCAAATATGACTTGGCACGCAACATGGTGGGGTGCAGAATATTCATTTCCATCTGAATAACAATAATTCGTCAACAGAAATCATTGTCGGGTCGTTAGAGGGGGTATAGAGGGATTTTTCATTTTCAATATTTCTTCAAAAATCCAATTTGACTTGGACGCATCATGGTGGGGTGCAAAGTATCCATGTCCATCTGAATAACAATAATTCTTCAATTTAAATCATTTTCGTGTCGTCAGAGGGGGTATAGAGGTATTTTTCATTTTCAAAATTACTTCAAAAATTTAATATGACTTGGCACGCATCATTCTGGGGTGCAAAGTATACATATATATAAATAACAATAATTCGTCAACAGAAATCATTGTCGGGTCGTTAGAGGGGGTATAGAGGGATTTTTCATTATCAAAATGACTTCAAAAATCAAATATGACTTGGCACGCATCATGGAGGGGTACAGAATATCAATTTTCATCTCAATAACAATAATTTGTCAACAGAAATCATTGTCGGGTCGTCAGAGGGGGTATAGAGGGTTTTTTCTTTTTCAAAATGACTTCAAAAATCTAATATGACTTGGCACGCATCATGGTGGGGTGCAGAATATCCATTTCCATCTGAATAACAATAATTCCTTAACAGAAATTATTGTTGTCGTCAGAGAGGGTATAGAGTGATTTTTCATTTTCAAAATTACCTCAAAATCAAATATGACTTGGCACGCATCATGGTGGTGTGCAGAATATTCATTTCCATCTGAATAACATTCATTCGTCAACAAAATTCATTGTCGGGTCGTTAGAGGGGGTATAGAGGGATTTTTCATTTTCAATATTTCTTCAAAAATCTAATATTACTTGGCACGCATCATGGTGGGGTGCAAAGTATCCATGTCCATCTGAATAACAATAATTCGTCAACATAAATCATTGTCGTGTCGTCAGAGGGGGTATAGAGGGATTTTTCATTTTCAAAATTACTTCAAAAATCAAATATGACTTGGCACGCATCATGGAGGGGTACAGAATATCCATTTTCATCTCAATAACAATAATTTGTCAACAGAAATCATTGTCGGGTCGTTAGAGGGGGTATAGAGGGATTTTTCATTTTCAATATTTCTTCAAAAATCCAATTTGACTTGGACGCATCATGGTGGGGTGCAAAGTATCCATGTCCATCTGAATAACAATAATTCCTTAACAGAAATTATTGTTGTGTCGTCAGAGAGGGTATAGAGTGATTTTTCATTTTCAGAATTACCTCAAAATAAAATATGACTTGGCACGCATCATGGTGGGGTGCAGAATATTCATTTCCATCTGAATAACAATCATTCGTCAACAAAATTCATTGTCGGGTCGTTAGAGGGGGTATAGAGGGATTTTTCATTTTCAATATTTCTTCAAAAATCTAATATTACTTGGCACGCATCATGGTGGGGTGCAAAGTATCCATGTCCATCTGAATAACAATAATTCGTCAACATAAATCATTGTCGTGTCGTCAGAGGGGGTATAGAGGGATTTTTCATTTTCAAAATTACTTCAAAAATCAAATATGACTTGGCACGCATCATGGAGGGGTACAGAATATCCATTTTCATCTCAATAACAATAATTTGTCAACAGAAATCATTGTCGGGTCGTCAGAGGGGGTATAGAGGGTTTTTTCTTTTTCAAAATGACTTCAAAAATCTAATATGACTTGGCACGCATCATGGTGGGGTGCAGAATATCCATTTCCATCTGAATAACAATAATTTATCAACAGAAATCATTGTCTAGTCGTTAGAGGGGGAATAGAGGGATTTTTCATTTTCAATATATCTTCAAAATTCTAATATGACTTGGCACGCATCATGGTGGGGTGCAGAATATCCATATCTATCTGAATAACAATAATTCCCTAACAGAAATTATTGTTGTGTCGTCAGAGAGGGTATAGAGTGATTTTTCATTTTCAAAATTACCTCAAAATCAAATATGACTTGGCACGCATCATGGTGGGGTGCAGAATATTCATTTCCATCTGAATAACAATCATTCGTCAACAAAATTCATTGTCGGGTCGTTAGAGGGGGTATAGAGGGATTTTTCATTTTCAATATTTCTTCGAAAATCTAATATTACTTGGCACGCATCATGGTGGGGTGCAAAGTATCCATGTCCATCTGAATAACAATAATTCGTCAACATAAATCATTGTCGTGTCGTCAGAGGGGGTATAGAGGGATTTTTCATTTTCAAAATTACTTCAAAAATCAAATATGACTTGGCACGTATCATGGTGGAGTGCATAATATCCATTTTCATCTGAATAACAATAATTTGTCAACAGAAATCATTGTCGGGTCGTCAGAGGGGGTATAGAGGGTTTTTTCTTTTTCAAAATGACTTCAAAAATCTAATATGACTTGGCACGCATCATGGTGGGGTGCAGAATATCCATTTCCATCTGAATAACAATAATTTATCAACAGAAATCATTGTCTAGTCGTTAGAGGGGAAATAGAGGGATTTTTCATTTTCAATATATCTTCAAAATTCTAATATGACTTGGCACGCATCATGGTGGGGTGCAGATTATCCATATCTATCTGAATAACAATAATTCCTTAACAGAAATTATTGTTGTGTCGTCAGAGAGGGTATAGAGTGATTTTTCATTTTCAAAATTACCTCAAAATCAAATATGACTTGGCACGCATCATGGTGGGGTGCAGACAGAATATTCATTTCCATCTGAATAACAATCATTCGTCAACAAAGTTCATTGTCGGGTCGTTAGAGGGGGTATAGAGGGATTTTTCATTTTCAATATTTCTTCAAAAATCTAATATTACTTGGCACGCATCATGGTGGGGTGCAAAGTATCCATGTCGATCTGAATAACAATAATTCGTCAACATAAATCATTGTCGTGTCGTCAGAGGGGGTATAGAGGGATTTTTCATTTTCAAAATTACTTCAAAAATCAAATATGACTTGGCACGTATCGTGGTGGAGTGCATAATATCCATTTTCATCTGAATAACAATAATTCGTCAACAGAAATCATTGTCGGGTCGTTAGAGGGGGTATAGAGGGATTTTTCATTTTCAATATTTCTTCAAAAATCCAATTTGACTTGGACGCATCATGGTGGGGTGCAAAGTATCCATGTCCATCTGAATAACAATAATTCTTCAATTTAAATCATTTTCGTGTCGTCAGAGGGGGTATAGAGGTATTTTTCATTTTCAAAATTACTTCAAAAATTTAATATGACTTGGCACGCATCATACTGGGGTGCAAAGTATACATATATATAAATAACAATAATTCGTCAACAGAAATCATTGTCGGGTCGTTAGAGGGGGTATAGAGGGATTTTTTATTATCAAAATGACTTCAAAAATCAAATATGACTTGGCACGCATCATGGAGGGGTACGGAATATCCATTTTCATCTCAATAACAATAATTTGTCAACAGAAATCCTTGTCGGGTCGTCAGAGGGGGTATAGAGGGATTTTTCATTTTCAAAATTACTTCAAAAATCAAATATGACTTGGCACGCATCATGATGGGGTGCAGAATATCCATTTCCATCTGAATAACAATAATTTATCAACAGAAATCATTGTCTAGTCGTTAGAGGGGGAATATAGGGATTTTTCAATTTCAATATATCTTCAAAAATCTAATATGACTTGGCACGCAACATGGTGGGGTGCAGAATATTCATTTCCATCTGAATAACAATCATTCGTCAACAGAATTCATTGTCGGGTCGTTAGAGGGGGTATAGAGGGATTTTTCATATTCAATATTTCTTCAAAAATCTAATATTACTTGGCACGCATCATGGTGGGGTGCAAAGTATCCATGTCCATCTGAATAACAATAATTCTTCAACATAAATTATTGTCGTGTCGTCAGAGGGGGTATAGAGGGATTTTTCATTTTCAAAATTACTTCAAAAATCAAATATGACTTGGCACGTATCATGGTGGAGTGCATAATATCCATTGTCATCTGAATAACAATAATTCGTCAAGAGAAATCATTGTCGGGTCGTCAGAGGGGGTATAGAGGGATTTTTCATTATCAAAATGACTTCAAGAATCAAATATGACTTGGCACGCATCATAGTGGGGTACAGAATATCCATTTCCATCTCAATAACAATAATTTGTCAACATAAAACATTGTCGGGTCGTCAGAGGGGGTACAGAGGGATTTTTCATTTTCAATATTTCTTCAAAAATCAAATATGACTTAGCACGTATCATGGTGGAGTGCATAATATCCATTTTCATCTAAATTACAATAATTCGTCAACAGAAATCATTGACGGGTCGTTGGAGGGGGTATAGAGGGATTTTTCATTTTCAAATTTTCTTCAAAAATCTAATATGACTTGGCACTTATCATGGTGGGGTGCAAAGTATCCATGTCCATTTGAATAACAATAATTCTTCAATTTAAATCATTGTCGTGTCGTCAGAGGGGGTATAGAGGTTTTTTTCATTTTCAAAATTACTTCAAAAATCTAATATGACTTGGCACGCATCATGGTGGGGTGCAAAGTATCCATGTCCTTCTGAATAACAATAATTCGTCAACAGAAATCATTGTCGGGTCGTTAAAGGGGGTATAGAGGGATTTTTCATTTTCAATATTTCTTCAAAAATCTAATATGACTTGGCACGCATCATGGTGGGGTGCAGAATATCCATTTCCATCTGAATAACAATAATTCGTCAACAGAAATCAATGTCGGGTCGTCAGAGGGGGTATAGAGGGATTTTTCATTTTCAAAATTACTTCAAAAATCTAATATGACTTGACACGCATCATGATGGGGTGCAAAGTATCCATGTCCATCTGAATAACAATAATTCGTCAACATAAATCATTGTCGTGTCGTCAGAGGGGGTATAGAGGGATTTTTCATTTTCAAAATTACTTCAAAAATCAAATATGACTTGGCACGTATCATGGTGGAGTGCATAATATCCACTTCCATCTAAATAACAATAATTCGTCTACAGAAATTATTGTCGGGTCGTCAGAGGGGGTATAGAGGGATTTTTCATTATCAAACTGACTTCAAAAATCAAATATGACTTATCACGCATCATGGTGGGGTACAGAATATCCATTTCCATCTCAATAACAATAATTTGTCAACAGAAATCATTGTCGGGTCGTCAGAGGGGGTATAGAGGGATTTTTCATTTTCAAAATGACTTCAAAAATCAAATATGACTTGGCACGCATCATGGTGGGGTGCAGAATATCTATTTCCATCTGAATAACAATAATTCGTTAACAGAAATCATTGTCGGGTCGTCAGAGGGGGTATAGAGGGATTTTTCATTATCAAAATGACTTCAAAAATCAAATATGACTTGGCACGCATCATGGTGGGGTACAGAATATCCATTTCCATCTCAATAACAATAATTTGTCAACAAAAATCATTGTCGGGTCGTCAGAGCGGGTATAGAGGGATTTTTCATTTTCAAAATGACTTCAAAAATCAAATTTGACTTGGCACGCATCATGGTGGCGTGGAAAGTATCCATGTCAATCTGAATAACAATAATTCGTCAACAGAAATCATTGTCGGGTCGTCAGAGGGAGTATAGAGGGATTTTTCATTATAAAAATGACTTCAAAAATCGAATATGACTAGGCACGCATCATAGTAGGGTGCAGGATATCCATTTCCATCTGAATAACAAGAATTCGTCAACAGAAATCAATGTCGGGTCGTTAGAGGGGGTATAGAGGAATTTTTCATTTTCAAAATTATCTCAAAATCAAATATGACTTAGCACGCATCATGGTGGGGTACAGAATATCCATTTCCATCTTAATAACAATAATTTGTAAACAGAAATCATTGTCGGGTCCTCAGAGGGGGTATAGAGGGATTTTTCATTTTCAAAATTACCTCAAAATAAAATATGACTTGGCACGCATCATGGTGGGGTGCAGAATATCCATTTCCATCTGAATAACAGGAATTCGTCAACAGAAATCTATGTCGGGTCGTTAGAGGGGGTATAGAGGAATTTTTCATTTTCAATATTTCTTCAAAAATCTAATATGACTTGGCACGCGTCATGGTGGGATGCAGAATATCCATTTCCATCTCAATAACAATAATTTGTCAACAGAAATCATTGTCGGGTCGTCAGAGGGGGTATGGAGGGATTTTTCATTTTCAAAATTACTTTAAAAATCTAATATGACTTGGCACGCATCATGGTGGGGTGCAATGTATCCATGTCCATCTGAATAACAATAATTCGTCAATTTAAATCATTGTCGTGTCGTCAGAGGGGGTATAGAGGGATTTTTCATTTTCAAAATTACTTCAAAATCAAATATGACTTTGCACGCATCATGGTGGAGTGCAAAGTATTCATGTTTATCTATCTAACAATGATTCGTTAACAGAAATCATTGTCGTGTCGTCAGAGGGGGTATAGAGGGATTTTTCATTTTCAAAATTACCTCAAAATCCAATATAACTTGGCACGCATCATGGTGGGGTGCAAAATATCCATTTCTATCTGAATAACAATAATTCGTCAGGAGAAATCATTGTCGGGTCGTCAGAAGGAGTATAGAGGGATATTTCATTTTTAAAATGACTTCAAAAATCATTTATGAGTTGGCACGTAACATGGTGGGGTGCAAAGTATCCATGTTCATCTGAGTAACATTAATTCATCAACAGAAATCATTGTCGGAACGTCAGAGGGGGTATAGAGGGATTTTTCATTATCAAAATGACTTCAAAAATCAAATATGACTTGGCACGCATCATGGTGGGGTGCAGAATATCTATTTCCATCTGAATAACAATAATTCGTCAACAGAAATCATTGTCGGGTCGTCAGAGGGGGTATAGAGGGATTTTTCATTATCAAAATGACTTCAAAAATCAAATATGACTTGGCACGCATCATGGTGGGGTACAGAATATCCATTTCCATCTCAATAACAATAATTTGTCAACAGAAATCATTGTCGGGTCGTCAGAGGGGGTACAGAGGGATTTTTCATTTTCAATATTTCTTCAAAAATCAAATATGACTTGGCACGTATCATGGTGGAGTGCATAATATCCATTTTCATCTAAATTACAATAATTCGTCAACAGAAATCATTGACGGGTCGTTGGAGGGGGTATAGAGGGATTTTTCATTTTCAAATTTTCTTCAAAAATCTAATATGACTTGGCACTTATCATAGTGGGGTGCAAAGTATCCATGTCCATTTGAATAACAATAATTCTTCAATTTAAATCATTGTCGTGTCGTCAGAGGGGGTATAGAGGTATTTTTCATTTTCAAAATTACTTCAAAAATCTAATATGACTTGGCACGCAACATGGTGGGGTGCAGAATATTCATTTCCATCTGAATAACAATAATTCGTCAACAGAAATCATTGTCGGGTCGTTAGAGGGGGTATAGAGGGATTTTTCATTTTCAATATTTCTTCAAAAATCCAATTTGACTTGGACGCATCATGGTGGGGTGCAAAGTATCCATGTCCATCTGAATAACAATAATTCTTCAATTTAAATCATTTTCGTGTCGTCAGAGGGGGTATAGAAGTATTTTTCATTTTCAAAATTACTTCAAAAATTTAATATGACTTGGCACGCATCATACTGGGGTGCAAAGTATACATATATATAAATAACAATAATTCGTCAACAGAAATCATTGTCGGGTCGTTAGAGGGGGTATAGAGGGATTTTTCATTATCAAAATGACTTCAAAAATCAAATATGACTTGGCACGCATCATGGAGGGGTACAGAATATCCATTTTCATCTCAATAACAATAATTTGTCAACAGAAATTATTGTCGGGTCGTCAGAGGGGGTATAGAGGGTTTTTTCTTTTTCAATATATCTTCAAAATTCTAATATGACTTGGCACGCATCATGGTGGGGTGCAGAATATCCATATCTATCTGAATAACAATAATTCCTTGACAGAAATTATTGTTGTGTCGTCAGAGAGGGTATAGAGTGATTTTTCATTTTCAAAATTACCTCAAAATCAAATATGACTTGGCACGCATCATGGTGGGGTGCAGAATATTCATTTCCATCTGAATAACAATCATTCGTCAACAAAATTCATTGTCGGGTCGTTAGAGGGGGTATAGAGGGATTTTTCATTATCAAAATGACTTCAAAAATCAAATATGACTTGGCACGCATCATGGAGGGGTACAGAATATCCATTTTCATCTCAATAACAATAATTTGTCAACAGAAATCATTGTCGGGTCGTCAGAGGGGGTATAGAGGGATTTTTCATTTTCAAAATGACTTCAAAATTCTAATATGACTTGGCACGCATCATGATGGGGTGCAGAATATCAATTTCCATCTGAATAACAATAATTTATCAACAGAAATCATTGTCTAGTCGTTAGAGGGGGAATAGAGGGATTTTTCATTTTCAATATATCTTCAAAAATCTAATATGACTTGGCACGCATCATGGTGGAGTGCAGAATATCCATATCTATCTGAATAACAATAATTCCTTAACAGAAATTATTGTTGTGTCGTCAGAGAGGGTATAGAGGGATTTTTCATTTTCAAAATTACCTCAAAATCATATATGACTTGGCACGCAACATGGTGGGGTGCAGAATATTCATTTCCATCTGAATAACAATCATTCGTCAACAGAATTCATTGTCGGGTCGTTAGAGGGGGTATAGAGGGATTTTTCATTTTCAATATTTCTTCAAAAATCTAATATTACTTGGCACGCATCATGGTGGGGTGCAAAGTATCCATGTCCATCTGAATAACAATAATTCTTCAACATAAATCATTGTCGTGTCGTCAGAGGGGGTATAGAGGGATTTTTCATTTTCAAAATTACTTCAAAAATCAAATATGACTTGGCACGTATCATGGTGGAGTGCATAATATCCATTTTCATCTGAATAACAATAATTTGTCAACAGAAATCATTGTCGGGTCGTCAGAGGAGGTATAGAGGGTTTTTTCTTTTTCAAAATGACTTCAAAAATCTAATATGACTTGGCACGCATCATGGTGGGGTGCAGAATATCCATTTCCATCTGAATAACAATAATTTATCAACAGAAATCATTGTCTAGTCGTTAGACGGGGAATAGAGGGATTTTTCATTTTCAATATATCTTCAAAATTCTAATATGACTTGGCACGCATCATGGTGGGGTGCAGAATATCCATATCTATCTGAATAACAATAATTCCTTAACAGAAATTATTGTTGTGTCGTCAGAGAGGGTACAGAGTGATTTTTCATTTTCAAAATTACCTCAAAATCAAATATGACTTGGCACGCATCATGGTGGGGTGCAGAATATTCATTTCCATCTGAATAACAATCATTCGTCAACAAAATTCATTGTCGGGTCGTTAGAGGGGGTAAAGAGGGATTTTTCATTTTCAATATTTCTTCAAAAATCTAATATTACTTGGCACGCATCATGGTGGGGTGCAAAGTATCCATGTCCATCTGAATAACAATAATTCGTCAACATAAATCATTGTCGTGTCGTCAGAGGGGGTATAGAGGGATTTTTCATTTTCAAAATTACTTCAAAAATCAAATATGACTTGGCACGTATCATGGTGGAGTGCATAATATCCATTTTCATCTGAATAACAATAATTCGTCAACAGAAATCATTGTCGGGTCGTTAGAGGGGGTATAGAGGGATTTTTCATTTTCAATATTTCTTCAAAAATCCAATTTGACTTGGACGCATCATGGTGGGGTGCAAAGTATCCATGTCCATCTGAATAACAATAATTCTTCAATTTAAATCATTTTCGTGTCGTCAGAGGGGGTATAGAGGTATTTTTCATTTTCAAAATCACTTCAAAAATTTAATATGACTTGGCACGCATCATACTGGGGTGCAAAGTATACATATATATAAATAACAATAATTCGTCAACAGAAATCATTGTCGGGTCGTTAGAGGGGGTATAGAGGGATTTTTCATTATCAAAATGACTTCAAAAATCAAATATGACTTGGCACGCATCATGGAGGGGTACAGAATATCCATTTTCATCTCAATAACAATAATTTGTCAACAGAAATCATTGTCGGGTCGTCAGAGGGGGTATAGAGGGATTTTTCATTTTCAAAATGACTTCAAAAATCTAATATGACTTGGCACGCATCATGATGGGGTGCAGAATATCCATTTCCATCTGAATAACAATAATTTATCAACAGAAATCATTGTCTAGTCGTTAGAGGGGGAATAGAGGGATTTTTCATTTCCAATATATCTTCAAAAATCTAATATGACTTGGCACGCATCATGGTGGGGTGCAGAATATCCATATCTATCTGAATAACAATAATTCCTTAACAGAAATTATTGTTGTGTCGTCAGAGAGGGTATAGAGGGATTTTTCATTTTCAAAATTACCTCAAAATCATATATGACTTGGCACGCAACATGGTGGGGTGCAGAATATTCATTTCCATCTGAATAACAATCATTCGTCAACAGAATTCATTGTCGGGTCGTTAGAGGGGGTATAGAGGGATTTTTCATTTTCAATATTTCTTCAAAAATCTAATATTACTTGGCACGTATCATGGTGGAGTGCATAATATCCATTTTCATCTGAATAACAATAATTCGTCAACAGAAATCATTGTCGGGTCGTTAGAGGGGGTATAGAGGGATTTTTCATTTTCAATATTTCTTCAAAAATCCAATTTGAGTTGGACGCATCATGGTGGGGTGCAAAGTATCCATGTCCATCTGAATAACAATAATTCTTCAATTTAAATCATTTTCGTGTCGTCAGATGGGGTATAGAGGTATTTTTCATTTTCAAAATCACTTCAAAAATTTAATATGACTTGGCACGCATCATAATGGGGTGCAAAGTATACATATATATAAATAACAATAATTCGTCAACAGAAATCATTGTCGGGTCGTTAGAGGGGGTATAGAGGGATTTTTCATTATCAAAATGACTTCAAAAATCAAATATGACTTGGCACGCATCATGGAGGGGTACAGAATATCCATTTTCATCTCAATAACAATAATTTGTCAACAGAAATCATTGTCGGGTCGTCAGAGGGGGTATAGAGGGATTTTTCATTTTCAAAATGACTTCAAAAATCTAATATGACTTGGCACGCATCATGATGGGGTGCAGAATATCCATTTCCATCTGAATAACAATAATTTATTAACAGAAATCATTGTCTAGTCGTTAGAGGGGGAATAGAGGGATTTTTCATTTTCAATATATCTTCAAAAATCTAATATGACTTGGCACGCATCATGGTGGGGTGCAGAATATCAATATCTATCTGAATAACAATAATTCCTTAACAGAAATTATTGTTGTGTCGTCAGAGAGGGTATAGAGGGATTTTTCATTTTCAAAATTACCTCAAAATCATATATGACTTGGCACGCAACATGGTGGGGTGCAGAATATTCATTTCCATCTGAATAACAATCATTCGTCAACAGAATTCATTGTCGGGTCGTTAGAGGGGGTATAGAGGGATTTTTCATTTTCGATATTTCTTCAAAAATCTAATATTACTTGGCACGCATCATGGTGGGGTGCAAAGTATCCATGTCCATCTGAATAACAATAATTCTTCAACATAAATCATTGTCGTGTCGTCAGAGGGTGTATAGAGGGATTTTTCATTTTCAAAATTACTTCAAAAATCAAATATGACTTGGCACGTATCATGGTGGAGTGCATAATATCCATTTTCATCTGAATAACAATAATTTGTCAAGAGAAATCATTGTCGGGTCGTCAGAGGGGGTATAGAGGGATTTTTCATTATCAAAATGACTTCAAGAATCAAATATGACTTGGCACGCATCATGGTGGGGTACAGAATATCCATTTCCATCTCAATAACAATAATTTGTCAACATAAAACATTGTCGGGTCGTCAGAGGGGGTACAGAGGGATTTTTCATTTTCAATATTTCTTCAAAAATCAAATATGACTTAGCACGTATCATGGTGGAGTGCATAATATCCATTTTCATCTAAATTACAATAATTCGTCAACAGAAATCATTGACGGGTCGTTGGAGGGGGTATAGAGGGATTTTTCATTTTCAAATTTTCTTCAAAAATCTAATATGACTTGGCACTTATCATGGTGGGGTGCAAAGTATCCATGTCCATTTGAATAACAATAATTCTTCAATTTAAATCATTGTCGTGTCGTCAGAGGGGGTATAGAGGTATTTTTCATTTTCAAAATTACTTCAAAAATCTAATATGACTTGGCACGCATCATGGTGGGGTGCAAAGTATCCATGTCCTTCTGAATAACAATAATTCGTCAACAGAAATCATTGTCGGGTCGTTAAAGGGGGTATAGAGGGATTTTTCATTTTCAATATTTCTTCAAAAATCTAATATGACTTGGCACGCATCATGGTGGGGTGCAGAATATCCATTTCCATCTGAATAACAATAATTCGTCAACAGAAATCAATGTCGGGTCGTCAGAGGGGGTATAGAGGGATTTTTCATTTTCAAAATTACTTCAAGAATCTAATATGACTTGACACGCATCATGATGGGGTGCAAAGTATCCATGTCCATCTGAATAACAATAATTCGTCAGCATAAATCATTGTCGTGTCGTCAGAGGGGGTATAGAGAGATTTTTCATTTTCAAAATTACTTCAAAAATCTAATATGACTTGACACGCATCATGATGGGGTGCAAAGTATCCATGTCCATCTGAATAACAATAATTCGTCAACATAAATCATTGTCGTGTCGTCAGGGGGGGTATAGAGGGATTTCTCATTATCAAAATGAATTCAAAAATCAAATATGACTCGGCACGCATCATAGTAGAGTGCAGAATATATATTTCCATCTGAATAACAAGAATTCGTTAACAGAAATCATTGTCGGGTCGTTAGAGGGGGTATAGAGGGATTTTTCATTTTCAATATTTCTTCAAAAATCTAATATGACTTGGCACGCATCATGGTGGGGTGGAGTATATTTATTTCCATCTGAATAACAATAATTCATCGACGGAATTCATTGTCGGGTCGTTAGAGGGGGTATAGAGAGATTTCTCATTTTCAAAATTATCTCAAAATCAAATATGACTTGGCACGCAACATGGTGGGGTGCAGAATATTCATTTTCATCTGAACAACAATAATTCGTAAACAGAAATCATTGTCCGTCGTCAGAGGGGGTATAGAGGGATTTTTCATTTTCAAAATTACTTCAAAAATCTAATATGACTTGGCACGCATCATGGTGGGGTGCAAAGTATCCATGTCCATCTGAATAACAATAATTCGTCAACATAAATCATTGTCGTGTCGTCAGAGGGGGTATAGAAGGACTTCTCATTTTCAAAATTACCTCAAAATCAAATATGACTTGGCACGCAACATGGTGGGGTGCAGAATATTCATTTCCATCTAAATAACAATAATTCGTCAACAGAAATCATTGTCGGGTCGTTAGAGGGGGTATAGAGGGATTTTTCATTTTCAATATTTCTTCAAAAATCCAATTTGACTTGGACGCATCATGGTGGGGTGCAAAGTATCCATGTCCATCTGAATAACAATAATTCTTCAATTTAAATCATTTTCGTGTCGTCAGAGGGGGTATAGAGGTATTTTTCATTTTCAAAATTACTTCAAAAATTTAATATGACTTGGCACGCATCATACTGGGGTGCAAAGTATACATATATATAAATAACAATAATTCGTCAACAGAAATCATTGTCGGGTCGTTAGAGGGGGTATAGAGGGATTTTTCATTATCAAAATGACTTCAAAAATCAAATATGACTTGGCACGCATCATGGAGGGGTACAGAATATCAATTTTCATCTCAATAACAATAATTTGTCAACAGAAATCATTGTCGGGTCGTCAGAGGGGGTATAGAGGGTTTTTTCTTTTTCAAAATGACTTCAAAAATCTAATATGACTTGGCACGCATCATGGTGGGGTGCAGAATATCCATTTCCATCTGAATAACAATAATTTATCAACAGAAATCATTGTCTAGTCGTTAGAGGGGGAATAGAGGGATTTTTCATTTTCAATATATCTTCAAAATTCTAATATGACTTGGCACGCATCATGGTGGGGTGCAGAATATTCATTTCCATCTGAATAACAATCATTCGTCAACAGAATTCATTGTCGGGTCGTTAGAGGGGGTATAGAGGGATTTTTCATTTTCGATATTTCTTCAAAAATCTAATATTACTTGGCACGCATCATGGTGGGGTGCAAAGTATCCATGTCCATCTGAATAACAATAATTCTTCAACATAAATCATTGTCGTGTCGTCAGAGGGTGTATAGAGGGATTTTTCATTTTCAAAATTACTTCAAAAATCAAATATGACTTGGCACGTATCATGGTGGAGTGCATAATATCCATTTTCATCTGAATAACAATAATTCGTCAAGAGAAATCATTGTCGGGTCGTCAGAGGGGGTATAGAGGGATTTTTCATTATCAAAATGACTTCAAGAATCAAATATGACTTGGCACGCATCATGGTGGGGTACAGAATATCCATTTCCATCTCAATAACAATAATTTGTCAACATAAAACATTGTCGGGTCGTCAGAGGGGGTACAGAGGGATTTTTCATTTTCAATATTTCTTCAAAAATCAAATATGACTTAGCACGTATCATGGTGGAGTGCATAATATCCATTTTCATCTAAATTACAATAATTCGTCAACAGAAATCATTGACGGGTCGTTGGAGGGGGTATAGAGGGATTTTTCATTTTCAAATTTTCTTCAAAAATCTAATATGACTTGGCACTTATCATGGTGGGGTGCAAAGTATCCATGTCCATTTGAATAACAATAATTCTTCAATTTAAATCATTGTCGTGTCGTCAGAGGGGGTATAGAGGTATTTTTCATTTTCAAAATTACTTCAAAAATCTAATATGACTTGGCACGCATCATGGTGGGGTGCAAAGTATCCATGTCCTTCTGAATAACAATAATTCGTCAACAGAAATCATTGTCGGGTCGTTAAAGGGGGTATAGAGGGATTTTTCATTTTCAATATTTCTTCAAGAATCTAATATGACTTGGCACGCATCATGGTGGGGTGCAGAATATCCATTTCCATCTGAATAACAATAATTCGTCAACAGAAATCAATGTCGGGTCGTCAGAGGGGGTATAGAGGGATTTTTCATTTTCAAAATTACTTCAAAAATCTAATATGACTTGACACGCATCATGATGGGGTGCAAAGTATCCATGTCCATCTGAATAACAATAATTCGTCAGCATAAATCATTGTCGTGTCGTCAGAGGGGGTATAGAGAGATTTTTCATTTTCAAAATTACTTCAAAAATCTAATAAGACTTGACACGCATCATGATGGGGTGCAAAGTATCCATGTCCATCTGAATAACAATAATTCGTCAACATAAATCATTGTCGTGTCGTCAGAGGGGGTATAGAGGGATTTCTCATTATCAAAATGAATTCAAAAATCAAATATGACTCGGCACGCATCATAGTAGAGTGCAGAATATATATTTCCATCTGAATAATAAGAATTCGTTAACAGAAATCATTGTCGGGTCGTTAGAGGGGGTATAGAGGGATTTTTCATTTTCAATATTTCTTCAAAAATCTAATATGACTTGGCACGCATCATGGTGGGGTGGAGTATATTTATTTCCATCTGAATAACAATAATTCATCGACGGAATTCATTGTCGGGTCGTTAGAGGGGGTATAGAGAGATTTCTCATTTTCAAAATTATCTCAAAATCAAATATGACTTGGCACGCAACATGGTGGGGTGCAGAATATTCATTTTCATCTGAATAACAATAATTCGTAAACAGAAATCATTGTCCGTCGTCAGAGGGGGTATAGAGGGATTTTTCATTTTCAAAATTACTTCAAAAATCTAATATGACTTGGCACGCATCATGGTGGGGTGCAAAGTATCCATGTCCATCTGAATAACAATAATTCGTCAACATAAATCATTGTCGTGTCGTCAGAGGGGGTATAGAAGGACTTTTCATTTTCAAAATTACCTCAAAATCAAATATGACTTGGCACGCAACATGGTGGGGTGCAGAATATTCATTTCCATCTGAATAACAATAATTCGTCAACAGAAATCATTGTCGGGTCGTTAGAGGGGGTATAGAGGGATTTTTCATTTTCAATATTTCTTCAAAAATCCAATATGACTTGGACGCATCATGGTGGGGTGCAAAGTATCCATGTCCATCTGAATAACAATAATTCTTCAATTTAAATCATTTTCGTGTCGTCAGAGGGGGTATAGAGGTATTTTTCATTTTCAAAATTACTTCAAAAATTTAATATGACTTGGCACGCATCATTCTGGGGTGCAAAGTATACATATATATAAATAACAATAATTCGTCAACAGAAATCATTGTCGGGTCGTTAGAGGGGGTATAGAGGGATTTTTCATTATCAAAATGACTTCAAAAATCAAATATGACTTGGCACGCATCATGGAGGGGTACAGAATATCAATTTTCATCTCAATAACAATAATTTGTCAACAGAAATCATTGTCGGGTCGTCAGAGGGGGTATAGAGGGTTTTTTCTTTTTCAAAATGACTTCAAAAATCTAATATGACTTGGCACGCATCATGGTGGGGTGCAGAATATCCATTTCCATCTGAATAACAATAATTTATCAACAGAAATCATTGTCTAGTCGTTAGAGGGGGAATAGAGGGATTTTTCATTTTCAATATATCTTCAAAATTCTAATATGACTTGGCACGCATCATGGTGGGGTGCAGAATATCCATATCTATCTGAATAACAATAATTCCTTAACAGAAATTATTGTTGTGTCGTCAGAGAGGGTATAGAGTGATTTTTCATTTTCAAAATTACCTCAAAATCAAATATGACTTGGCACGCATCATGGTGGTGTGCAGAATATTCATTTCCATCTGAATAACATTCATTCGTCAACAAAATTCATTGTCGGGTCGTTAGAGGGGGTATAGAGGGATTTTTCATTTTCAATATTTCTTCAAAAATCTAATATTACTTGGCACGCATCATGGTGGGGTGCAAAGTATCCATGTCCATCTGAATAACAATAATTCGTCAACATAAATCATTGTCGTGTCGTCAGAGGGGGTATAGAGGGATTTTTCATTTTCAAAATTACTTCAAAAATCAAATATGACTTGGCACGCATCATGGAGGGGTACAGAATATCCATTTTCATCTCAATAACAATAATTTGTCAACAGAAATCATTGTCGTTCGTTAGAGGGGGTATAGAGGGATTTTTCATTTTCAATATTTCTTCAAAAATCCAATTTGACTTGGACGCATCATGGTGGGGTGCAAAGTATCCATGTCCATCTGAATAACAATAATTCCTTAACAGAAATTATTGTTGTGTCGTCAGAGAGGGTATAGAGTGATTTTTCATTTTCAAAATTACCTCAAAATAAAATATGACTTGGCACGCATCATGGTGGGGTGCAGAATATTCATTTCCATCTGAATAACAATCATTCGTCAACAAAATTCATTGTCGGGTCGTTAGAGGGGGTATAGAGGGATTTTTCATTTTCAATATTTCTTCAAAAATCTAATATTACTTGGCACGCATCATGGTGGGGTGCAAAGTATCCATGTCATCTGAATAACAATAATTCGTCAACATAAATCATTGTCGTGTCGTCAGAGGGGGTATAGAGGGATTTTTCATTTTCAAAATTACTTCAAAAATCAAATATGACTTGGCACGCATCATGGAGGGGTACAGAATATCCATTTTCATCTCAATAACAATAATTTGTCAACAGAAATCATTGTCGGGTCGTCAGAGGGGGTATAGAGGGTTTTTTCTTTTTCAAAATGACTTCAAAAATCTAATATGACTTGGCACGCATCATGGTGGGGTGCAGAATATCCATTTCCATCTGAATAACAATAATTTATCAACAGAAATCATTGTCTAGTCGTTAGAGGGGGAATAGAGGGATTTTTCATTTTCAATATATCTTCAAAATTCTAATATGACTTGGCACGCATCATGGTGGGGTGCAGAATATCCATATCTATCTGAATAACAATAATTCCCTAACAGAAATTATTGTTGTGTCGTCAGAGAGGGTATAGAGTGATTTTTCATTTTCAAAATTACCTCAAAATCAAATATGACTTGGCACGCATCATGGTGGGGTGCAGAATATTCATTTCCATCTGAATAACAATCATTCGTCAACAAAATTCATTGTCGGGTCGTTAGAGGGGGTATAGAGGGATTTTTCATTTTCAATATTTCTTCAAAAATCTAATATTACTTGGCACGCATCATGGTGGGGTGCAAAGTATCCATGTCCATCTGAATAACAATAATTCGTCAACATAAATCATTGTCGTGTCGTCAGAGGGGGTATAGAGGGATTTTTCATTTTCAAAATTACTTCAAAAATCAAATATGACTTGGCACGTATCATGGTGGAGTGCATAATATCCATTTTCATCTGAATAACAATAATTTGTCAACAGAAATCATTGTCGGGTCGTCAGAGGGGGAATAGAGGGTTTTTTCTTTTTCAAAATGACTTCAAAAATCTAATATGACTTGGCACGCATCATGGTGGGGTGCAGAATATCCATTTCCATCTGAATAACAATAATTTATCAACAGAAATCATTGTCTAGTCGTTAGAGGGGAAATAGAGGGATTTTTCATTTTCAATATATCTTCAAAATTCTAATATGACTTGGCACGCATCATGGTGGGGTGCAGATTATCCATATCTATCTGAATAACAATAATTCCTTAACAGAAATTATTGTTGTGTCGTCAGAGAGGGTATAGAGTGATTTTTCATTTTCAAAATTACCTCAAAATCAAATATGACTTGGCACGCATCATGGTGGGGTGCAGAATATTCATTTCCATCTGAATAACAATCATTCGTCAACAAAGTTCATTGTCGGGTCGTTAGAGGGGGTATAGAGGGATTTTTCATTTTCAATATTTCTTCAAAAATCTAATATTACTTGGCACGCATCATGGTGGGGTGCAAAGTATCCATGTCCATCTGAATAACAATAATTCGTCAACATAAATCATTGTCGTGTCGTCAGAGGGGGTATAGAGGGATTTTTCATTTTCAAAATTACTTCAAAAATCAAATATGACTTGGCACGTATCATGGTGGAGTGCATAATATCCATTTTCATCTGAATAACAATAATTCGTCAACAGAAATCATTGTCGGGTCGTTAGAGGGGGTATAGAGGGATTTTTCATTTTCAATATTTCTTCAAAAATCCAATTTGACTTGGACGCATCATGGTGGGGTGCAAAGTATCCATGTCCATCTGAATAACAATAATTCTTCAATTTAAATCATTTTCGTGTCGTCAGAGGGGGTATAGAGGTATTTTTCATTTTCTAAATTACTTCAAAAATTTAATATGACTTGGCACGCATCATACTGGGGTGCAAAGTATACATATATATAAATAACAATAATTCGTCAACAGAAATCATTGTCGGGTCGTTAGAGGGGGTATAGAGGGATTTTTCATTATCAAAATGACTTCAAAAATCAAATATGACTTGGCACGCATCATGGAGGGGTACGGAATATCCATTTTCATCTCAATAACAATAATTTGTCAACAGAAATCCTTGTCGGGTCGTCAGAGGGGGTATAGAGGGATTTTTCATTTTCAAAATTACTTCAAAAATCAAATATGACTTGGCACGCATCATGATGGGGTGCAGAATATCCATTTCCATCTGAATAACAATAATTTATCAACAGAAATCATTGTCTAGTCGTTAGAGGGGAAATAGAGGGATTTTTCAATTTCAATATATCTTCAAAAATCTAATATGACTTGGCACGCATCATGGTGGGGTGCAGAATATCCATATCTATCTGAATAACAATAATTCCTTAACAGAAATTATTGTTGTGTCGTCAGAGAGGGTATAGAGGGATTTTTCATTTTCAAAATTACCTCAAAATCATATATGACTTGGCACGCAACATGGTGGGGTGCAGAATATTCATTTCCATCTGAATAACAATCATTCGTCAACAGAATTCATTGTCGGGTCGTTAGAGGGGGTATAGAGGGATTTTTCATTTTCAATATTTCTTCAAAAATCTAATATTACTTGGCACGCATCATGGTGGGGTGCAAAGTATCCATGTCCATCTGAATAACAATAATTCTTCAACATAAATCATTGTCGTGTCGTCAGAGGGGGTATAGAGGGATTTTTCATTTTCAAAATTACTTCAAAAATCAAATATGACTTGGCACGTATCATGGTGGAGTGCATAATATCCATTGTCATCTGAATAACAATAATTCGTCAAGAGAAATCATTGTCGGGTCGTCAGAGGGGGTATAGAGGGATTTTTCATTATCAAAATGACTTCAAGAATCAAATATGACTTGGCACGCATCATGGTGGGGTACAGAATATCCATTTCCATCTCAATAACAATAATTTGTCAACATAAAACATTGTCGGGTCGTCAGAGGGGGTACAGAGGGATTTTTCATTTTCAATATTTCTTCAAAAATCAAATATGACTTAGCACGTATCATGGTGGAGTGCATAATATCCATTTTCATCTAAATTACAATAATTCGTCAACAGAAATCATTGACGGGTCGTTGGAGGGGGTATAGAGGGATTTTTCATTTTCAAATTTTCTTCAAAAATCTAATATGACTTGGCACTTATCATGGTGGGGTGCAAAGTATCCATGTCCATTTGAATAACAATAATTCTTCAATTTAAATCATTGTCGTGTCGTCAGAGGGGGTATAGAGGTATTTTTCATTTTCAAAATTACTTCAAAAATCTAATATGACTTGGCACGCATCTTGGTGGGGTGCAAAGTATCCATGTCCTTCTGAATAACAATAATTCGTCAACAGAAATCATTGTCGGGTCGTTAAAGGGGGTATAGAGGGATTTTTCATTTTCAATATTTCTTCAAAAATCTAATATGACTTGGCACGCATCATGGTGGGGTGCAGAATATCCATTTCCATCTGAATAACAATAATTCGTCAACAGAAATCAATGTCGGGTCGTCAGAGGGGGTATAGAAGGATTTTTCATTTTCAAAATTACTTCAAAAATCTAATATGACTTGACACGCATCATGATGGGGTGCAAAGTATCCATGTCCATCTGAATAACAATAATTCGTCAACATAAATCATTGTCGTGTCGTCAGAGGGGGTATAGAGGGATTTTTCATTTTCAAAATTACTTCAAAAATCAAATATGACTTGGCACGTATCATGGTGGAGTGCATAATATCCACTTCCATCTAAATAACAATAATTCGTCTACAGAAATTATTGTCGGGTCGTCAGAGGGGGTATAGAGGGATTTTTCATTATCAAACTGACTTCAAAAATCAAATATGACTTATCACGCATCATGGTGGGGTACAGAATATCCATTTCCATCTCAATAACAATAATTTGTCAACAGAAATCATTGTCGGGTCGTCAGAGGGGGTATAGAGGGATTTTTCATTTTCAAAATGACTTCAAAAATCAAATATGACTTGGCACGCATCATGGTGGGGTGCAGAATATCTATTTCCATCTGAATAACAATAATTCGTTAACAGAAATCATTGTCGGGTCGTCAGAGGGGGTATAGAGGGATTTTTCATTATCAAAATGACTTTAAAAATCAAATATGACTTGGCACGCATCATGGTGGGGTACAGAATATCCATTTCCATCTCAATAACAATAATTTGTCAACAGAAATCATTGTCGGGTCGTCAGAGCGGGTATAGAGGGATTTTTCATTTTCAAAATGACTTCAAAAATCAAATATGACTTGGCACGCATCATGGTGGCGTGGAAAGTATCCATGTTAATCTGAATAACAATAATTCGTCAACAGAAATCATTGTCGGGTCGTCAGAGGGAGTATAGAGGGATTTTTCATTATAAAAATGACTTCAAAAATCGAATATGACTAGGCACGCATCATAGTAGGGTGCAGGATATCCATTTCCATCTGAATCACAAGAATTCGTCAACAGAAATCAATGTCGGGTCGTTAGAGGGGGTATAGAGGAATTTTTCATTTTCAAAATTATCTCAAAATCAAATATGACTTAGCACGCATCATGGTGGGGTACAGAATATCCATTTCCATCTTAATAACAATAATTTGTAAACAGAAATCATTGTCGGGTCCTCAGAGGGGGTATAGAGGGATTTTTCATTTTCAAAATTACCTCAAAATAAAATATGACTTGGCACGCATCATGGTGGGGTGCAGAATATCCATTTCCATCTGAATAACAGGAATTCGTCAACAGAAATCTATGTCGGGTCGTTAGAGGGGGTATAGAGGAATTTTTCATTTTCAATATTTCTTCAAAAATCTAATATGACTTGGCACGCGTCATGGTGGGATGCAGAATATCCATTTCCATCTCAATAACAATAATTTGTCAACAGAAATCATTGTCGGGTCGTCAGAGGGGGTATGGAGGGATTTTTCATTTTCAAAATTACTTTAAAAATCTAATATGACTTGGCACGCATCATGGTGGGGTGCAATGTATCCATGTCCATCTGAATAACAATAATTCGTCAATTTAAATCATTGTCGTGTCGTCAGAGGGGGTATAGAGGTAATTTTCATTTTCAAAATTACTTCAAAAATCAAAAAGGAGTTGGCACGCATCATATTGGGGTGCAGAATATCCATATCTTTCTGAATAACAATAATTCCTTAACAGAAATTATTGTCGTGTCGTCAGAGGGGGTATAGAGGGATTTTTCATTTTCAATATTACTTCAAAATCAAATATGACTTTGCACGCATCATGGTGGAGTGCAAAGTATTCATGTTTATCTATCTAATAATGATTCGTTAACAGAAATCATTGTCGTGTCGTCAGAGGGGGTATAGAGGGATTTTTCATTTTCAAAATTACCTCAAAATCCAATATAACTTGGCACGTATCATGGTGGGGTGCAAAATATCCATTTCTATCTGAATAACAATAATTCGTCAGGAGAAATCATTGTCGGGTCGTCAGAAGGAGTATAGAGGGATATTTCATTTTTAAAATGACTTCAAAAATCATTTATGAGTTGGCACGTAACATGGTGGGGTGCAAAGTATCCATGTTCATCTGAGTAACATTAATTCATCAACAGAAATCATTGTCGGAACGTCAGAGGGGGTATAGAGGGATTTTTCATTATCAAAATGACTTCAAAAATCAAATATGACTTGGCACGCATCATGGTGGGGTACAGAATATCCATTTCCATCTCAATAACAATAATTTGTCAACAGAAATCATTGTCGGGTCGTCAGAGGGGGTACAGAGGGATTTTTCATTTTCAATATTTCTTCAAAAATCAAATATGACTTGGCACGTATCATGGTGGAGTGCATAATATCCATTTTCATCTAAATTACAATAATTCGTCAACAGAAATCATTGACGGGTCGTTGGAGGGGGTATAGAGGGATTTTTCATTTTCAAATTTTCTTCAAAAATCTAATATGACTTGGCACTTATCATAGTGGGGTGCAAAGTATCCATGTCCATTTGAATAACAATAATTCTTCAATTTAAATCATTGTCGTGTCGTCAGAGGGGGTATAGAGGTATTTTTCATTTTCAAAATTACTTCAAAAATCTAATATGACTTGGCACGCATCATGGTGGGGTGCAAAGTATCCATGTCCTTCTGAATAACAATAATTCGTCAACAGAAATCATTGTCGGGTCGTTAAACGGGGTATAGAGGGATTTTTCATTTTCAATATTTCTTCAAAAATCTAATATGACTTGGCACGCATCATGGTGGGGTGCAGAATATCCATTTCCATCTGAATAACAATAATTCGTCAACAGAAATCAATGTCGGGTCGTCAGAGGGGGTATAGAGGGATTTTTCATATTCAAAATTACTTCAAAAATCTAATATGACTTGACACGCATCATGATGAGGTGCAAAGTATCCATGTCCATCTGAATAACAATAATTCGTCAACATAAATCATTGTCGTGTCGTCATAGGGGGTATAGAGGGATTTTTCATTTTCAAAATTACTTCAAAAATCAAATATGACTTGGCACGTATCATGGTGGAGTGCATAATATCCACTTTCATCTAATTAACAATAATTCGTCTACAGAAATTATTGTCGGGTCGTCAGAGGGGGTATAGAGGGATTTTTCATTATCAAACTGACTTCAAAAATCAAATATGACTTATCACGCATCATGGTGGGGTACAGAATATCCATTTCCATCTCAATAACAATAATTTTTCAACAGAAATCATTGTCGGGTCGTCAGAGGGGGTATAGAGGGATTTTTCATTTTCAAAATGACTTCAAAAATCATATATGACTTATCACGCATCATGGTGGGGTACAGAATATCCATTTCCATCTCAATAACAATAATTTTTCAACAGAATTCATTGTCGGGTCGTCAGAGGGGGTATAGAGGGATTTTTCATTTTCAAAATTACCTCAAAATCAAATATGACTTGGCACGCATCATGGTGGGGTGCAGAATATCCATTTCCATCTGAATAACAGGAATTCGTCAACAGAAATCTATGTCGGGTCGTTAGAGGGGGTATAGAGGGATTTTTCATTTTCAATATTTCTTCAAAAATCTTATATGACTTGGCACGCATCATGGTGGGATGCAGAATATCCATTTCCATCTCAATAACAATAATTTGTCAACAGAAATCATTGTCGGGTCGTCAGAAGGGGTATGGAGGGATTTTTCATTTTCAAAATTACTTTAAAAATCTAATATGACTTGGCACGCATCATGGTGGGGTGCAATGTATCCATGTCCATCTGAATAACAATAATTCGTCAATTTAAATCATTGTCGTGTCGTCAGAGGGGGTATAGAGGTAATTTTCATTTTCAAAATTACTTCAAAAATCAAAAAGGAGTTGGCACGCAACATGGTGGGGTACAGAATATCCATTTCCATCTCAATAACAATAATTTTTCAACAGAAATCATTTTCGGGTCGTCAGAGGGGGTATAGAGGGATTTTTCATTTTCAAAATGACTTCAAAAATCATATATGACTTGGCACGCATCATGGTGGGGTGCAGAATATCTTTTTCCATCTGAATAACAATAATTCGTCAACAGAAATCATTGTCGGGTCGTCAGAGGGGGTATAGAGGGATTTTTCATTATCAAAATGACTTCAAAAATCAAATATGACTTGGCACGCATCATGGTGGGGTACAGAATATCCATTTCCATCTCAATAACAATAATTTGTCAACAGAAATCATTGTCGGGACGTCAGAGCGGGTATAGAGGGATTTTTCATTTTCAAAATGACTTCAAAAATCAAATATGACTTGGCACGCATCATGGTGGCGTGGAAAGTATCCATGTCAATCTGAATAACAATAATTCGTCAACAGAAATCATTGTCGAGTCGTCAGAGGGGGTATAGAGGGATTTTTCATTATAAAAATGACTTCAAAAATCGAATATGACTTGGCACGCATCATAGTAGGGTGCAGAATATCCATTTCCATCTGAATAACAAGAATTCGTCAACAGAAATCAATGTCGGGTCGTTAGAGGGGGTATAGAGGAATTTTTCATTTTCAAAATTATCTCAAAATCAAATATGACTTAGCACGCATCTTGGTGGGGTACAGAATATCCATTTCCATCTTAATAACAATAATTTGTAAACAGAATTCATTGTCGGGTCCTCAGAGGGGGTATAGAGGGATTTTTCATTTTCAAAATTACCTCAAAATCAAATATGACTTGGCACGCATCATGGTGGGGTGCAGAATATCCATTTCCATCTGAATAACAGGAATTCGTCAACAGAAATCTATGTCGGGTCGTTAGAGGGGGTATAGAGGGATTTTTCATTTTCAATATTTCTTCAAAAATCTTATATGACTTGGCATGCATCATGGTGGGATGCAGAATATCCATTTCCATCTCAATGACAATAATTTGTCAACAGAAATCATTGTCGGGTCGTCAGAGGGGGTATGGAGGGATTTTTCATTTTCAAAATTACTTTAAAAATCTAATATGACTTGGCACGCATCATGGTGGGGTGCAATGTATCCATGTCCATCTGAATAACAATAATTCGTCAATTTAAATCTTTGTCGTGTCGTCAGAGGGGGTATAGAGGTAATTTTCATTTTCAAAATTACTTCAAAAATCAAAAAGGAGTTGGCACGCATCATATTGGGGTGCAGAATATCCATATCTATCTGAATAACAATAATTCCTTAACAGAAATTATTGTCGTGTCGTCAGAGGGGGTATAGAGGGATTTTTCATTTTCAAAATTACCTCAAAATCAAATATTACTTTGCACGCATCATGGTGGGGTGCAAAGTATTCATGTTTATCTAACTAACAATGATTCGTTAACAGAAATTATTGTCGTGTCGTCAGAGGGGGTATAGAGGGATTTTTCATTATCAAAATTACCTCAAAATCCAATATAACTTGGCACGCATCATGGTGGGGTGAAAAATATCCATTTCTATCTGAATAACAATAATTCGTCAGGAGAAATCATTGTCGGGTCGTCAGAAGGAGTATAGAGGGATATTTCATTTTTAAAATGACTTCAAAAATCATTTATGAGTTGGCACGTAACATGGTGGGGTGCAAAGTATCCATGTTCATCTGAGTAACATTAATTCATAAACAGAAATCATTGTCGGAACGTCAGAGGGGGTATAGAGGGATTTTTCATTATCAAAATGACTTCAAAAATCAAATATCACTTGGCACGCATCATGGTGGGGTACAGAATATCCATTTCCATCTCAATAACAATAATTTTTCAACAGAAATCATTGTCGGGTCGTCAGAGGGGGTATAGAGGGATTTTTCATTTTCAACATTACCTCAAAATCAAATATGACTTGGCTCGCATCATAGGGGGGAGCAGAATATCCATTTCCATCTAAATAACAGTAATTCGTCAACTGAAATCATTGTCGGGTTGTCAGAGGGGGTATATATGGATTTTTCTTTTTCAAAATGACTTCAAAACTCATATATGATTTGGCACGCATCATAGAGGGGTGCAGAATATCCATTTCTATCTAAATAACAATAATTCTTTAACAGAAATCATTGTCGTGTCGTCAGAGGGGGTATAGAGGGATTTTTCATTTTCAAAATTACTTCAAATATGACTTGGCACGTATCAAGGTGGAGTGCATAATATCCATTTTCATCTAAATAACAATAATTCGTCAACAGAAATTATTGTCGGGTCGTCAGAGGGGGTTAAAGGGAATTTTCATTTTCAAAACTACTTCAAAAATCAAATATGAGTTGGCACGCATCATGGTGGGGTGCAGACTCTTCATTTATATCTGAATAACAATTATTCGTCAACAGAAATCATTATCGGGTCGTCAGATGGGGTATAGAGGGATTTTTCATTTTCAAATTGACTTCAAAAATCTAATATGACTTGGCACGCATCATGGTGGGGTGCAGAATATCTCTTTCCATCTGAATAACAATAATTTATCAACAGAAATCATTGTCGGGACGTTAGAGGGGGAATAGAGGGATTTTTCATTTTCAATATATCTTCAAAAATCTAATATGACTTGACACGCATCATGGTGGGGTGCAGAATATCCATATCTATCTGAATAACAATATTTCCTTAACAGGAATTATTGTCGTGTCGTCAGAGGGGGTATAGAGGAATTTTTCATTTTCAAAATTACCTCAAAATTAAATATGATTTGGCACGCATCATGGTGGGGTGCAAAGTATTCATGTTTATCTAACTAACAATAATTCGTTAACAGAAATCATTGTCGTGTCGTCAGAGGGGGTATAGAGGGATTTTTCATTATCAAAATGATTTCAAAAATCAAATATGACATGGCACGCATCATGGCGGGGTGCAGAATATCCATTTCTATTTGACTAACATTAATTCGTCAACATAAATCATTGTCCTGTCGTCAGAGGGGGGTATAGAGGGATTTTTCATTTTCAAATTGACTTCAAAAATCTAATATGACTTGGCACGCATCATGGTGGGGTGCAGAATATCTCTTTCCATCTGAATAACAATAATTTATCAACAAAAATCATTGTCGGGACGTTAGAGGGGGAATAGAGGGATTTTTCATTTTCAATATATCTTCAAAAATCTAATATTACTTGGCACGCATCATGGTGGGGAGCAGAATATCCATATCTATCTGAATAACAATATTTCCTTAACAAGAATTATTGTCGTGTCGTCAGAGGGGGTATAGAGGATTTTTTCATTTTCAAAATTACCTCAAAATTAAATATGATTTGGCACGCATCATGGTGGGGTGCAAAGTATTCATGTATATCTGACTAACAATAGTTCGTTAACAGAAATCATTGTCGTGTCGTCAGAGGGGGTATAGAGGGATTTTTCATTATCAAAATGATTTCAAAAATCAAATATGACATGGCACGCATCATGGCGGGGTGCAGAATATCCATTTCTATTTGACTAACATTAATTCGTCAACATAAATCATTGTCCTGTCGTCAGAGGGGGTATGGAGGGATTTTTCATTTCAAAATTACTTCAAAAATCTAATATGACTTGACACGCATCCTGGTGGGGTGCAAAGTATCCATGTCCATCTGAATAACAATAATTCGTCAATTTAAATCATTGTCGTGTCGTCAGAGGTGGGATAAAGGTATTTTTCATTTTCAAAATTACTTAAAAATCTAATATTACTTGGCACGCATCATGGTGGGGTGCAGAATATCCATATCTATCTGAATAACAATAATTCCTCAACAGAAATTATTGTCGTGTCGTCAGAGGGGGTATAGAGGTATTTTTCATTTTCAAAATTACTTCAAAAATATAATATGGCTTGGCACGCATCAAAGTGGGGTGCAAAGAATCCATATATATCTAAATAACAATAATTCGTCAACAGAAAACATTGTCGGGTCGTTAGAGGGGGTATAGAGGGATTTTTCAATTTCAATATTTCTTCAAAAATCTAACATTACTTGGCACGCATCATGGTGGGGTGCAGAATATTCATATCAATCTGAATAACAATAATTCCTTAACAGAAATAATTGTCGTGTCGTCAGAGGGAGTATAGAGAATTTTTCATTTTCAAAATTACCTCAAAATCAAATATGACTTGGCACGCATCATGGTGGGGTGCAAAGTATTTAAGTATATCTAACTAACAATAATTCGTTAACAGAAATCATTGTCGTGTCGTCAGAGGTGGTATAGAGGGATTTTACATTTTAAAAATTACCTCAAAATCGAATATGACTTGGCACGTAACATGGTGGGGTGCAGAATATCCATTTCCATCTGAATAACAATAATTCGTCAACAGAAATCATTGTCGGGTCGTTAGAGGGGGTATAGAGGGATTTTTCATTTTCAATATTTCTTCAAAAATCTAATATGACTTGGCACGCATCATAGTGGGGTGCAGAATATTTATTTCCATCTGAATAACAATAATTCGTCGACAGAATTCATTGTCGGGTCGTTAGAGGGGGTACAGAGGGATTTTTCATTTTCAGTATTTCTTCAAAAATCCAATATGACTTGGCACGCATCATGGTGAGGTGCAGAATATCCATTTCCATCTGAATAACACTAATTCGTCAACAGAAATCATTGTCGGGTCGTCAGAGGGGGTATAGAGGGATTTTTCATTTTCAAAATTACTTCAAAAATCTAATATGACTTGGCACGCATCATAGTGGGGTGCAAAGTATCCATGTCCATCTGAATAAAAATGATTCGTCAACATAAATCATTGTCGTGTCATCAGAGGGGGTATAAAGGGATTTTTCATTTTCAAAATTACCTCAAAATCAAATATGACTTGGCACGCAACATGGTGGGTTGCAGAATATTCATTTCCTTCTGAATAACAACAATTCGTCACCAGATATCATTGTCGGGTCGTTAGAGGGGGTATAGAGGGATTTCTCATTTACAATATTTCTTCAAAAATCCAATATGACTTGGCACGCATCATGGTGGGGTGCAGAATATCCATTTCCATCTGAATAACAATAATTCGTCAATAGAAATCATTTGTCGGGTCGTCAGAGGTGGTATAGAGGGATTTTACATTTTAAAAATTACCCCAAAATCAAATATGACTGGCACGCAACATGGTGGGGTGCAGAATATCCATTTCCATCTGAATAACAATAATTCGTCAACAGAAATCATTGTCGGGTCGTTAGAGGGGGTATAGAGGGATTTTTCATTTTCAATATTTCTTCAAAAATCTAATATGACTTGGCACGCATCATGGTGGGGTGCAGAATATCCATTTCCATCTGAATAACAATACTTTGTCAACAGAAATCATTGACGTGTCGTTGGAGGTGGTATAGAGGGATTTTTCATTTTCAAAATTTCTTCAAAAATTAAATATGACTTGACACGCATCATGGCGGGGTGCAAAGTATCCATGTCCATCTGAATAACAATAATTCGTCAATTTAAATCTTTGTCGTGTCGTCAGAGGGGGTATAGAGGTATTTTTCATTTTCAAAATTACTTCAAAAATCTAATATGACTTGGCACGCATCATAGTGGGGTGCAAAGTATTCATGTATATCTAACTAACAATAATTCGTTAACAGAAATCATTGTCGTGTCGTTAGAAGGGGTATAGAGGGATTTTCCTTTTTCAAAATTACTTCAAAAATCAAATATGACTTGGCACGCATTATGGTGGGGTGCAAAGTATCCATGTCCATCTGAATAACAATAATTCGTTAACATAAATCAATGTCGTGTCGTCAGAGGGGGTATAGAGGGATTTTTCATTTTCAAAATTACTTCAAAAATCAAATATGACTTGGCACGCATCATGGTGGGGTGCAAAGTATCCATGTCCATCTGAATAACAATAATTCGTCAACATAAATCATTGTCGTGTCGTCAGAGGGGGTATAGAGGGATTTTTAATTTTCAAAATTACTTCAAAAATCAAATATGACTTGGCACGTATCATGGTGGAGTGCATAATATCCATTTTCAACGAATAACAACAATTCGTCAACAGAAATTATTGTCGGGTCGTCAGAGGGGGTTAAAGGGAATTTTCATTTTCAAAATTACTTCAAAGTTCGAATATAACTTGGCACGCATCATAGTATGGTGCAAAATCTCCATTTCCATCTGAATAACAATAATTCGTCAACAGAAATCATTGTCGGGTCGTCAGAGGGGGTATAGAGGGATTTTTCATTTTCCAAATGACTTCAAAAATCAAATATGACTTGGCACGCATCATGGTGGGGTGCAAAGTATCCATGTCCATTTGAATAACAATAATTCGTCAACATAAATCATTGTCGTGTCGTCAGAGGGGGTATAGAGGAATTTTTCATTTTCAAAATTACTTCAAAACTCAAATATGACTTGGCACGTATCATGGTGGAGTGCATAATATCCATTTTCAACGAATAACAACAATTCGTCAACAGAAATTATTGTCGGGTCGTTAGAGGGGGTATAGAGGGATTTTTCATTTTCAATATTTCTTCAAAAATCTAATATGACTTGGCACGCATCATGGTGGGGTGCAGAATATCTATTTCCATCTGAATAACAATACTTTGTCAACAGAAATCATTGACGTGTCGTTGGAGGTGGTATAGAGGGATTTTTCATTTTCAAAATTTCTTCAAAAATTAAATATGACTTGACACGCATCATGGCGGGGTGCAAAGTATCCATGTCCATCTGAATAACAATAATTCGTCAATTTAAATCATTGTCGTGTCGTCAGAGGGGGTATAGAGGTATATTTCATTTTCAAAATTACTTCAAAAATCTAATATGACTTGGCACGCATCATAGTGGGGTGCAAAGTATTCATGTATATCTAACTAACAATAATTCGTTAACAGAAATCATTGTCGTGTCGTTAGAAGGGGTATAGAGGGATTTTTCTTTTTCAAATTACTTCAAAAATCAAATATGACTTGGCACGCATTATGGTGGGGTGCAAAGTATCCATGTCCATCTGAATAACAATAATTCGTCAATTTAAATCATTGTCGTGTCGTCAGAGGGGGTATAGAGGTATATTTCATTTTCAAAATTACTTCAAAAATCTAATATGACTTGGCACGCATCATAGTGGGGTGCAAAGTATTCATGTATATCTAACTAACAATAATTCGTTAACAGAAATCATTGTCGTGTCGTCAGAGGGGGTATAGAGGGATTTTTCATTATCAAAATGATTTCAAAAATCAAATATGACATGGCACGCATCATGGCGGGGTGCAGAATATCCATTTCTATTTGACTAACATTAATTCGTCAACATAAATCATTGTCCTGTCGTCAGAGGGGGTATGGAGGGATTTTTCATTTTCAAAATTACTTCAAAAATCTAATATGACTTGGCACGCATCCTGGTGGGGTGCAAAGTATCCATGTCCATCTGAATAACAATAATTCGTTAACATAAATCAATGTCGTGTCGTCAGAGGAGGTATAGAGGGATTTTTCATTTTCAAAATTACTTCAAAAATCAAATATGACTTGGCACGCATCATGGTGGGGTGCAAAGTATCCATGTCCATCTGAATAACAATAATTCGTCAACATAAATCATTGTCGTGTCGTCAGAGGGGGTATAGAGGGATTTTTAATTTTCAAAATTACTTCAAAAATCAAATATGACTTGGCACGTATCATGGTGGAGTGCATAATATCCATTTTCAACGAATAACAACAATTCGTCAACAGAAATTATTGTCGGGTCGTCAGAGGGGGTTAAAGGGAATTTTCATTTTCAAAATTACTTCAAAGTTCGAATATAACTTGGCACGCATCATAGTACGGTGCAAAATCTCCATTTCCATCTGAATAACAATAATTCGTCAACAGAAATCATTGTCGGGTCGTCAGAGGGGGTATAGAGGGATTTTTCATTTTCCAAATGACTTCAAAAATCAAATATGACTTGGCACGCATCATGGTGGGGTGCAAAGTATCCATGTCCATTTGAATAACAATAATTCGTCAATAGAAATCATTTGTCGGGTCGTCAGAGGTGGTATAGAGGGATTTTACATTTTAAAAATTACCTCAAAATCAAATATGACTGGCACGCAACATGGTGGGGTGCAGAATATCCATTTCCATCTGAATAACAATAATTCGTCAACAGAAATCATTGTCGGGTCGTTAGAGGGGGTATAGAGGGATTTTCCATTTTCAATATTTCTTCAAAAATCTAATATGACTTGGCACGCATCATGGTGGGGTGCAGAATATCCATTTCCATCTGAATAACAATACTTTGTCAACAGAAATCATTGACGTGTCGTTGGAGGTGGTATAGAGGGATTTTTCATTTTCAAAATTTCTTCAAAAATTAAATATGACTTGACACGCATCATGGCGGGGTGCAAAGTATCCATGTCCATCTGAATAACAATAATTCGTCAATTTAAATCATTGTCGTGTCGTCAGAGGGGGTATAGAGGTATATTTCATTTTCAAAATTACTTCAAAAATCTAATATGACTTGGCACGCATCATAGTGGGGTGCAAAGTATTCATGTATATCTAACTAACAATAATTCGTTAACAGAAATCATTGTCGTGTCGTTAGAAGGGGTATAGAGGGATTTTTCTTTTTCAAATTACTTCAAAAATCAAATATGACTTGGCACGCATTATGGTGGGGTGCAAAGTATCCATGTCCATCTGAATAACAATAATTCGTTAACATAAATCATTGTCGTGTCGTCAGAGGGGGTATAGAGGAATTTTTCATTTTCAAAATTATCTCAAAATCAAATATGACTTAGCACGCATCTTGGTGGGGTACAGAATATCCATTTCCATCTTAATAACAATAATTTGTAAACAGAATTCATTGTCGGGTCCTCAGAGGGGGTATAGAGGGATTTTTCATTTTCAAAATTACCTCAAAATCAAATATGACTTGGCACGCATCATGGTGGGGTGCAGAATATCCATTTCCATCTGAATAACAGGAATTTGTCAACAGAAATCTATGTCGGGTCGTTAGAGGGGGTATAGAGGGATTTTTCATTTTCAATATTTCTTCAAAAATCTAATATGACTTGGCACGCATCATGGTGGGATGCAGAATATCCATTTCCATCTCAATAACAATAATTTGTCAACAGAAATCATTGTCGGGTCGTCAGAGGGGGTATGGAGGGATATTTCATTTTCAAAATTACTTTAAAAATCTAATATGACTTGGCACGCATCATGGTGGGGTGCAATGTATCCATGTCCATCTGAATAACAGTAATTCGTCAATTTAAATCATTGTCGTGTCGTCAGAGGGGGTATAGAGGTAATTTTCATTTTCAAAATTACTTCAAAAATCAAAAAGGAGTTGGCACGCATCATATTGGGGTGCAGAATATCCATATCTATCTGAATAACAATAACTCTTTAACAGAAATTATTGTCGTGTCGTCAGAGGGGGTATAGAGGGATTTTTCATTTTCAAAATTACTTCAAAATCAAATATGACTTTGCACGCATCATGGTGGGGTGCAAAGTATTCATGTTTATCTAACTAACAATGATTCGTTAACAGAAATCATTGTCGTGTCGTCAGAGGGGGTATAGAGGGATTTTTCATTTTCAAAATTACCTCAAAATCCAATATAACTTGGCACGCATCATGGTGGGGTGCAAAATATCCATTTCTATCTGAATAACAATAATTCGTCAGGAGAAATCATTGTCGGGTCGTCAGAAGGAGTATAGAGGGATATTTCATTTTTAAAATGACTTCAAAAATCATTTATGAGTTGGCACGTAACATGGTGGGGTGCAAAGTATCCATGTTCATCTGAGTAACATTAATTCATCAACAGAAATCATTGTCGGAACGTCAGAGGGGGTATAGAGGGATTTTTCATTATCAAAATGACATCAAAAATCAAATATGACTTGGCACGCATCATGGTGGGGTGCAGAATATCTATTTTCATCTGAATAACAATAATTCGTCAACAGAAATCATTGTCGGGTCGTCAGAGGGGGTATAGAGGGATTTTTCATTATCAAAATGACTTCAAAAATCAAATATGACTTGGCACGCATCATGGTGGGGTACAGAATATCCATTTCCATCTCAATAACAATAATTCGTCAACAGAAATCATTGTCGGGTCGTCAGAGGGGGTACAGAGGGATTTTTCATTTTCAATATTTCTTCAAAAATCAAATATGACTTGGCACGTATCATGGTGGAGTGCATAATATCCATTTTCATCTAAATTACAATAATTCGTCAACAGAAATCATTGACGGGTCGTTGGAGGGGGTATAGAGGGATTTTTCATTTTCAAATTTTCTTCAAAAATCTAATATGACTTGGCACTTATCATGGTGGGGTGCAAAGTATCCATGTCCATTTGAATAACAATAATTCTTCAATTTAAATCATTGTCGTGTCGTCAGAGGGGGTATAGAGGTATTTTTCATTTTCAAAATTACTTCAAAAATCTAATATGACTTGGCACGCATCATGGTGGGGTGCAAAGTATCCATGTCCTTCTGAATAACAATAATTCGTCAACAGAAATCATTGTCGGGTCGTTAAAGGGGGTATAGAGGGATTTTTCATTTTCAATATTTCTTCAAAAATCTAATATGACTTGGCACGCATCATGGTGGGGTGCAGAATATCCATTTCCATCTGAATAACAATAATTCGTCAACAGAAATCAATGTCGGGTCGTCAGAGGGGGTATAGAGGGATTTTTCATTTTCAAAATTACTTCAAAAATCTAATATGACTTGACACGCATCATGATGAGGTGCAAAGTATCCATGTCCATCTGAATAACAATAATTCGTCAGCATAAATCATTGTCGTGTCGTCAGAGGGGGTATAGAGGGATTTTTCATTTTCAAAATTACTTCAAAAATCAAATATGACTTGACACGTATCATGGTGGAGTGCATAATATCCACTTTCATCTAATTAACAATAATTCGTCTACAGAAATTATTGTCGGGTCGTCAGAGGGGGTATAGAGGGATTTTTCATTATCAAACTGACTTCAAAAATCAAATATGACTTATCACGCATCATGGTGGGGTACAGAATATCCATTTCCATCTCAATAACAATAATTTTTCAACAGAAATCATTGTCGGGTCGTCAGAGGGGGTATAGAGGGATTTTTCATTTTCAAAATGACTTCAAAAATCATATATGACTTGGCACGCATCATGGTGGGGTGCAGAATATCTATTTCCATCTGAATAACAATAATTCGTCAACAGAAATCATTGTCGGGTCGTCAGAGGGGGTATAGAGGGATTTTTCATTATCAAAATGACTTCAAAAATCAAATATGACTTGGCACGCATCATGGTGGGGTACAGAATATCCATTTCCATCTCAATAACAATAATTTGTCAACAGAAATCATTGTCGGGTCGTCAGAGCGGGTATAGAGGGATTTTTCATTTTCAAAATGACTTCAAAAATCAAATATGACTTGGCACGCATCATGGTGGCGTGGAAAGTATCCATGTCAATCTGAAAAACAATAATTCGTCAACAGAAATCATTGTCGAGTCGTCAGAGGGGGTATAGAGGGATTTTTCATTATAAAAATGACTTCAAAAATCGAATATGACTTGGCACGCATCATAGTAGGGTGCAGAATATCCATTTCCATCTGAATAACAAGAATTCGTCAACAGAAATCAATGTCGGGTCGTTAGAGGGGGTATAGAGGAATTTTTCATTTTCAAAATTATCTCAAAATCAAATATGACTTAGCACGCATCTTGGTGGGGTACAGAATATCCATTTCCATCTTAATAACAATAATTTGTAAACAGAATTCATTGTCGGGTCCTCTGAGGGGGTATAGAGGGATTTTTCATTTTCAAAATTACCTCAAAATCAAATATGACTTGGCACGCATCATGGTGGGGTGCAGAATATCCATTTCCATCTGAATAACAGGAATTCGTCAACAGAAATCTATGTCGGGTCGTTAGAGGGGGTATAGAGGGATTTTTCATTTTCAATATTTCTTCAAAAATCTTATATGACTTGGCACGCATCATGGTGGGATGCAGAATATCCATTTCCATCTCAATAACAATAATTTGTCAACTGAAATCATTGTCGGGTCGTCAGAGGGGGTATGGAGGGATTTTTCATTTTCAAAATTACTTTAAAAATCTAATATGACTTGGCACGCATCATGGTGGGGTGCAATGTATCCATGTCCATCTGAATAACAATAATTCGTCAATTTAAATCATTGTCGTGTCGTCAGAGGGGGTATAGAGGTAATTTTCATTTTCAAAATTACTTCAAAAATCAAAAAGGAGTTGGCACGCATCATATTGGGGTGCAGAATATCCATATCTATCTGAATAACAATAATTCCTTAACAGAAATTATTGTCGTGTCGTCAGAGGGGGTATAGAGGGATTTTTCATTTTCAAAATTACCTCAAAATCAAATATGACTTTGCACGCATCATGGTGGGGTGCAAAGTATTCATGTTTATCTAACTAACAATGATTCGTTAACAGAAATTATTGTCGTGTCGTCAGAGGGGGTATAGAGGGATTTTTCATTTTCAAAATTACCTCAAAATCCAATATAACTTGGCACGCATCATGGTGGGGTGAAAAATATCCATTTCTATCTGAATAACAATAATTCGTCAGGAGAAATCATTGTCGGGTCGTCAGAAGGAGTATAGAGGGATATTTCATTTTTAAAATGACTTCAAAAATCATTTATGAGTTGGCACGTAACATGGTGGGGTGCAAAGTATCCATGTTCATCTGAGTAACATTAATTCATAAACAGAAATCATTGTCGGAACGTCAGAGGGGGTATAGAGGGATTTTTCATTATCAAAATGACTTCAAAAATCAAATATCACTTGGCACGCATCATGGTGGGATACAGAATATCCATTTCCATCTCAATAACAATAATTTTTCAACAGAAATCATTGTCGGGTCGTCAGAGGGGGTATAGAGGGATTTTTCATTTTCAACATTACCTCAAAATCAAATATGACTTGGCTCGCATCATAGGGGGGAGCAGAATATCCATTTCCATCTAAATAACAGTAATTCGTCAACAGAAATCATTGTCGGGTTGTCAGAGGGGGTATATATGGATTTTTCTTTTTCAAAATGACTTCAAAACTCATATATGATTTGGCACGCATCATGGAGGGGTGCAGAATATCCATTTCTATCTAAATAACAATAATTCTTTAACAGAAATCATTGTCGTGTCGTCAGAGGGGGTATAGAGGGATTTTTCATTTTCAACATTACCTCAAAATCAAATATGACTTGGCTCGCATCATAGGGGGGAGCAGAATATCCATTTCCATCTAAATAACAGTAATTCGTCAACAGAAATCATTGTCGGGTCGTCAGAGGGGGTATAGAGGGATTTTTCATTATCAAAATGACTTCAAAAATCAAATATGACTTGGCACGCATCATGGTGGGGTACAGAATATCCATTTCCATCTCAATAACAATAATTTGTCAACAGAAATCATTGTCGGGTCGTCAGAGCGGGTATAGAGGGATTTTTCATTTTCAAAATGACTTCAAAAATCAAATATGACTTGGCACGCATCATGGTGGCGTGGAAAGTATCCATGTCAATCTGAAAAACAATAATTCGTCAACAGAAATCATTGTCGAGTCGTCAGAGGGGGTATAGAGGGATTTTTCATTATAAAAATGACTTCAAAAATCGAATATGACTTGGCACGCATCATAGTAGGGTGCAGAATATCCATTTCCATCTGAATAACAAGAATTCGTCAACAGAAATCAATGTCGGGTCGTTAGAGGGGGTATAGAGGAATTTTTCATTTTCAAAATTATCTCAAAATCAAATATGACTTAGCACGCATCTTGGTGGGGTACAGAATATCCATTTCCATCTTAATAACAATAATTTGTAAACAGAATTCATTGTCGGGTCCTCTGAGGGGGTATAGAGGGATTTTTCATTTTCAAAATTACCTCAAAATCAAATATGACTTGGCACGCATCATGGTGGGGTGCAGAATATCCATTTCCATCTGAATAACAGGAATTCGTCAACAGAAATCTATGTCGGGTCGTTAGAGGGGGTATAGAGGGATTTTTCATTTTCAATATTTCTTCAAAAATCTTATATGACTTGGCACGCATCATGGTGGGATGCAGAATATCCATTTCCATCTCAATAACAATAATTTGTCAACAGAAATCATTGTCGGGTCGTCAGAGGGGGTATGGAGGGATTTTTCATTTTCAAAATTACTTTAAAAATCTAATATGACTTGGCACGCATCATGGTGGGGTGCAATGTATCCATGTCCATCTGAATAACAATAATTCGTCAATTTAAATCATTGTCGTGTCGTCAGAGGGGGTATAGAGGTAATTTTCATTTTCAAAATTACTTCAAAAATCAAAAAGGAGTTGGCACGCATCATATTGGGGTGCAGAATATCCATATCTATCTGAATAACAATAATTCCTTAACAGAAATTATTGTCGTGTCGTCAGAGGGGGTATAGAGGGATTTTTCATTTTCAAAATTACCTCAAAATCAAATATGACTTTGCACGCATCATGGTGGGGTGCAAAGTATTCATGTTTATCTAACTAACAATGATTCGTTAACAGAAATTATTGTCGTGTCGTCAGAGGGGGTATAGAGGGATTTTTCATTTTCAAAATTACCTCAAAATCCAATATAACTTGGCACGCATCATGGTGGGGTGAAAAACATCCATTTCTATCTGAATAACAATAATTCGTCAGGAGAAATCATTGTCGGGTCGTCAGAAGGAGTATAGAGGGATATTTCATTTTTAAAATGACTTCAAAAATCATTTATGAGTTGGCACGTAACATGGTGGGGTGCAAAGTATCCATGTTCATCTGAGTAACATTAATTCATAAACAGAAATCATTGTCGGAACGTCAGAGGGGGTATAGAGGGATTTTACATTATCAAAATGACTTCAAAAATCAAATATCACTTGGCACGCATCATGGTGGGGTACAGAATATCCATTTCCATCTCAATAACAATAATTTTTCAACAGAAATCATTGTCGGGTCGTCAGAGGGGGTATAGAGGGATTTTTCATTTTCAACATTACCTCAAAATCAAATATGACTTGGCTCGCATCATAGGGGGGAGCAGAATATCCATTTCCATCTAAATAACAGTAATTCGTCAACAGAAATCATTGTCGGGTTGTCAGAGGGGGTATATATGGATTTTTCTTTTTCAAAATGACTTCAAAACTCATATATGATTTGGCACGCATCATGGAGGGGTGCAGAATATCCATTTCTATTTAAATAACAATAATTCTTTAACAGAAATCATTGTCGTGTCGTCAGAGGGGGTATAGAGGGATTTTTCATTTTCAAAATTACTTCAAATATGACTTGGCACGTATCAAGGTGGAGTGCATAATATCCATTTTCATCTAAATAACAATAATTCGTCAACAGAAATTATTGTCGGGTCGTCAGAGGGGGTTAAAGGGAATTTTCATTTTCAAAACTACTTCAAAAATCAAATATGAGTTGGCACGCATCATGGTGGGGTGCAGACTCTTCATTTATATCTGAATAACAATTATTCGTCAACAGAAATCATTATCGGGTCGTCAGATGGGGTATAGAGGGATTTTTCATTTTCAAATTGACTTCAAAAATCTAATATGACTTGGCACGCATCATGGTGGGGTGCAGAATATCTCTTTCCATCTGAATAACAATAATTTATCAACAGAAATCATTGTCGGGACGTTAGAGGGGGAATAGAGGGATTTTTCATTTTCAATATATCTTCAAAAATCTAATATGACTTGACACGCATCATGGTGGGGTGCAGAATATCCATATCTATCTGAATAACAATATTTCCTTAACAGGAATTATTGTCGTGTCGTCAGAGGGGGTATAGACGAATTTTTCATTTTCAAAATTACCTCAAAATTAAATATGACTTGGCACGCATCATGGTGGGGTGCAGAATATCCATTTCCATCTGAATAACAATAATTCGTCAACAGAAATCAATGTCGGGTCGTCAGAGGGGGTATAGAGGGATTTTTCATTTTCAAAATTACTTCAAAAATCTAATATGACTTGACACGCATCATAATGAGGTGCAAAGTATCCATGTCCATCTGAATAACAATAATTCGTCAGCATAAATCATTGTCGTGTCGTCAGAGGGGGTATAGAGGGATTTTTCATTTTCAAAATTACTTCAAAAATCAAATATGACTTGACACGTATCATGGTGGAGTGCATAATATCCACTTTCATCTAATTAACAATAATTCGTCTACAGAAATTATTGTCGGGTCGTCAGAGGGGGTATAGAGGGATTTTTCATTATCAAACTGACTTCAAAAATCAAATATGACTTATCACGCATCATGGTGGGGTACAGAATATCCATTTCCATCTCAATAACAATAATTTTTCAACAGAAATCATTGTCGGGTCGTCAGAGGGGGTATAGAGGGATTTTTCATTTTCAAAATGACTTCAAAAATCATATATGACTTGGTACGCATCATGGTGGGGTGCAGAATATCTATTTCCATCTGAATAACAATAATTCGTCAACAGAAATCATTGTCGGGTCGTCAGAGGGGGTATAGAGGGATTTTTCATTATCAAAATGACTTCAAAAATCAAATATGACTTGGCACGCATCATGGTGGGGTACAGTATATCCATTTCCATCTCAATAACAATAATTTGTCAACAGAAATCATTGTCGGGTCGTCAGAGCGGGTATAGAGGGATTTTTCATTTTCAAAATGACTTCAAAAATCAAATATGACTTGGCACGCATCATGGTGGCGTGGAAAGTATCCATGTCAATCTGAAAAACAATAATTCGTCAACAGAAATCATTGTCGAGTCGTCAGAGGGGGTATAGAGGGATTTTTCATTATAAAAATGACTTCAAAAATCGAATATGACTTGGCACGCATCATAGTAGGGTGCAGAATATCCATTTCCATCTGAATAACAAGAATTCGTCAACAGAAATCAATGTCGGGTCGTTAGAGGGGGTACAGAGGAATTTTTCATTTTCAAAATTATCTCAAAATCAAATATGACTTAGCACGCATCTTGGTGGGGTACAGAATATCCATTTCCATCTCAATAACATTAATTTGTAAACAGAATTCATTGTCGGGTCCTCTGAGGGGGTATAGAGGGATTTTTCATTTTCAAAATTACCTCAAAATCAAATATGACTTGGCACGCATCATGGTGGGGTGCAGAATATCCATTTCCATCTGAATAACAGGAATTCGTCAACAGAAATCTATGTCGGGTCGTTAGAGGGGGTATAGAGGGATTTTTCATTTTCAATATTTCTTCAAAAATCTTATATGACTTGGCACGCATCATGGTGGGATGCAGAATATCCATTTCCATCTCAATAACAATAATTTGTCAACAGAAATCATTGTCGGGTCGTCAGAGGGGGTATGGAGGGATTTTTCATTTTCAAAATTACTTTAAAAATCTAATATGACTTGGCACGCATCATGGTGGGGTGCAATGTATCCATGTCCATCTGAATAACAATAATTCGTCAATTTAAATCATTGTCGTGTCGTCAGAGGGGGTATAGAGATAATTTTCATTTTCAAAATTACTTCAAAAATCAAAAAGGAGTTGGCACGCATCATATTGGGGTGCAGAATATCCATATCTATCTGAATAACAATAATTCTTTAACAGAAATTATTGTCGTGTCGTCAGAGGGGGTATAGAGGGATTTTTCATTTTCAAAATTACCTCAAAATCAAATATGACTTTGCACGCATCATGGTGGGGTGCAAAGTATTCATGTTTATCTAACTAACAATGATTCGTTAACAGAAATTATTGTCGTGTCGTCAGAGGGGGTATAGAGGGATTTTTCATTTTCAAAATTACCTCAAAATCCAATATAACTTGGCACGCATCATGGTGGGGTGAAAAATATCCATTTCTATCTGAATAACAATAATTCGTCAGGAGAAATCATTGTCGGGTCGTCAGAAGGAGTATAGAGGGATATTTCATTTTTAAAATGACTTCAAAAATCATTTATGAGTTGGCACGTAACATGGTGGGGTGCAAAGTATCCATGTTCATCTGAGTAACATCAATTCATAAACAGAAATCATTGTCGGAACGTCAGAGGGGGTATAGAGGGATTTTTCATTATCAAAATGACTTCAAAAATCAAATATCACTTGGCACGCATCATGGTGGGGTACAGAATATCCATTTCCATCTCAATAACAATAATTTTTCAACAGAAATCATTGTCGGGTCGTCAGAGGGGGTATAGAGGGATTTTTCATTTTCAACATTACCTCAAAATCAAATATGACTTGGCTCGCATCATAGGGGGGAGCAGAATATCCATTTCCATCTAAATAACAGTAATTCGTCAACAGAAATCATTGTCGGGTTGTCAGAGGGGGTATATATGGATTTTTCTTTTTCAAAATGACTTCAAAACTCATATATGATTTGGCACGCATCATGGAGGGGTGCAGAATATCCATTTCTATCTAAATAACAATAATTCTTTAACAGAAATCATTGTCGTGTCGTCAGAGGGGGTATAGAGGGATTTTTCATTTTCAAAATTACTTCAAATATGACTTGGCACGTATCAAGGTGGAGTGCATAATATCCATTTTCAACTAAATAACAATAATTCGTCAACAGAAATTATTGTCGGGTCGTCAGAGGGGGTTAAAGGGAATTTTCATTTTCAAAACTACTTCAAAAATCAAATATGAGTTGGCACGCATCATGGTGGGGTGCAGACTCTTCATTTATATCTGAATAACAATTATTCGTCAACAGAAATCATTATCGGGTCGTCAGATGGGGTATAGAGGGATTTTTCATTTTCAAATTGACTTCAAAAATCTAATATGACTTGGCACGCATCATGGTGGGGTGCAGAATATCTCTTTCCATCTGAATAACAATAATTTATCAACAGAAATCATTGTCGGGACGTTAGAGGGGGAATAGAGGGATTTTTCATTTTCAATATATCTTCAAAAATCTAATATGACTTGACACGCATCATGGTGGGGTGCAGAATATCCATATCTATCTGAATAACAATATTTCCTTAACAGGAATTATTGTCGTGTCGTCAGAGGGGGTATAGACGAATTTTTCATTTTCAAAATTACCTCAAAATTAAATATGATTTGGCACGCATCATGGTGGGGTGCAAAGTATTCATGTATATCTAACTAACAATAATTCGTTAACAGAAATCATTGTCGTGTCGTCAGAGGGGGTATAGAGGGATTTTTCATTATCAAAATGATTTCAAAAATCAAATATGACATGGCACGCATCATGGCGGGGTGCAGAATATCCATTTCTATTTGACTAACATTAATTCGTCAACATAAATCATTGTCCTGTCGTCAGAGGGGGGTATAGAGGGATTTTTCATTTTCAAATTGACTTCAAAAATCTAATATGACTTGGCACGCATCATGGTGGGGTGCAGAATATCTCTTTCCATCTGAATAACAATAATTTATCAACAGAAATCATTGTCGGGACGTTAGAGGGGGAATAGAGGGATTTTTCATTTTCAATATATCTTCAAAAATCTAATATGACTTGACACGCATCATGGTGGGGTGCAGAATATCCATATCTATCTGAATAACAATATTTCCTTAACAGGAATTATTGTCGTGTCGTCAGAGGGGGTATAGAGGAATTTTTCATTTTCAAAATTACCTCAAAATTAAATATGATTTGGCACGCATCATGGTGGGGTGCAAAGTATTCATGTATATCTAACTAACAATAATTCGTTAACAGAAATCATTGTCGTGTCGTCAGAGGGGGTATAGAGGGATTTTTCATTATCAAAATGATTTCAAAAATCAAATATGACATGGCACGCATCATGGCGGGGTGCAGAATATCCATTTCTATTTGACTAACATTAATTCGTCAACATAAATCATTGTCCTGTCGTCAGAGGGGGGTATAGAGGGATTTTTCATTTTCAAATTGACTTCAAAAATCTAATATGACTTGGCACGCATCATGGTGGGGTGCAGAATATCTCTTTCCATCTGAATAACAATAATTTATCAACAAAAATCATTGTCGGGACGTTAGAGGGGGAATAGAGGGATTTTTCATTTTCAATATATCTTCAAAAATCTAATATTACTTGGCACGCATCATGGTGGGGAGCAGAATATCCATATCTATCTGAATAACAATATTTCCTTAACAAGAATTATTGTCGTGTCGTCAGAGGGGGTATAGAGGATTTTTTCATTTTCAAAATTACCTCAAAATTAAATATGATTTGGCACGCATCATGGTGGGGTGCAAAGTATTCATGTATATCTGACTAACAATAGTTCGTTAACAGAAATCATTGTCGTGTCGTCAGAGGGGGTATAGAGGGATTTTTCATTATCAAAATGATTTCAAAAATCAAATATGACATGGCACGCATCATGGCGGGGTGCAGAATATCCATTTCTATTTGACTAACATTAATTCGTCAACATAAATCATTGTCCTGTCGTCAGAGGGGGTATGGAGGGATTTTTCATTTCAAAATTACTTCAAAAATCTAATATGACTTGGCACGCATCCTGGTGGGGTGCAAAGTATCCATGTCCATCTGAATAACAATAATTCGTCAATTTAAATCATTGTCGTGTCGTCAGAGGTGGGATAAAGGTATTTTTCATTTTCAAAATTACTTAAAAATCTAATATTACTTGGCACGCATCATGGTGGGGTGCAGAATATCCATATATATCTGAATAACAATAATTCCTCAACAGAAATTATTGTCGTGTCGTCAGAGGGGGTATAGAGGTATTTTTCATTTTCAAAATTACTTCAAAAATCAAATATGACTTTGCACGCATCATGGTGGGGTGCAAAGTATTCATGTTTATCTAACTAACAATGATTCGTTAACAGAAATTATTGTCGTGTCGTCAGAGGGGGTATAGAGGGATTTTTCATTTTCAAAATTACCTCAAAATCCAATATAACTTGGCACGCATCATGGTGGGGTGAAAAATATCCATTTCTATCTGAATAACAATAATTCGTCAGGAGAAATCATTGTCGGGTCGTCAGAAGGAGTATAGAGGGATATTTCATTTTTAAAATGACTTCAAAAATCATTTATGAGTTGGCACGTAACATGGTGGGGTGCAAAGTATCCATGTTCATCTGAGTAACATCAATTCATAAACAGAAATCATTGTCGGAACGTCAGAGGGGGTATAGAGGGATTTTTCATTATCAAAATGACTTCAAAAATCAAATATCACTTGGCACGCATCATGGTGGGGTACAGAATATCCATTTCCATCTCAATAACAATAATTTTTCAACAGAAATCATTGTCGGGTCGTCAGAGGGGGTATAGAGGGATTTTTCATTTTCAACATTACCTCAAAATCAAATATGACTTGGCTCGCATCATAGGGGGGAGCAGAATATCCATTTCCATCTAAATAACAGTAATTCGTCAACAGAAATCATTGTCGGGTTGTCAGAGGGGGTATATATGGATTTTTCTTTTTCAAAATGACTTCAAAACTCATATATGATTTGGCACGCATCATGGAGGGGTGCAGAATATCCATTTCTATCTAAATAACAATAATTCTTTAACAGAAATCATTGTCGTGTCGTCAGAGGGGGTATAGAGGGATTTTTCATTTTCAAAATTACTTCAAATATGACTTGGCACGTATCAAGGTGGAGTGCATAATATCCATTTTCATCTAAATAACAATAATTCGTCAACAGAAATTATTGTCGGGTCGTCAGAGGGGGTTAAAGGGAATTTTCATTTTCAAAACTACTTCAAAAATCAAATATGAGTTGGCACGCATCATGGTGGGGTGCAGACTCTTCATTTATATCTGAATAACAATTATTCGTCAACAGAAATCATTATCGGGTCGTCAGATGGGGTATAGAGGGATTTTTCATTTTCAAATTGACTTCAAAAATCTAATATGACTTGGCACGCATCATGGTGGGGTGCAGAATATCTCTTTCCATCTGAATAACAATAATTTATCAACAGAAATCATTGTCGGGACGTTAGAGGGGGAATAGAGGGATTTTTCATTTTCAATATATCTTCAAAAATCTAATATGACTTGACACGCATCATGGTGGGGTGCAGAATATCCATATCTATCTGAATAACAATATTTCCTTAACAGGAATTATTGTCGTGTCGTCAGAGGGGGTATAGACGAATTTTTCATTTTCAAAATTACCTCAAAATTAAATATGATTTGGCACGCATCATGGTGGGGTGCAAAGTATTCATGTATATCTAACTAACAATAATTCGTTAACAGAAATCATTGTCGTGTCGTCAGAGGGGGTATAGAGGGATTTTTCATTATCAAAATGATTTCAAAAATCAAATATGACATGGCACGCATCATGGCGGGGTGCAGAATATCCATTTCTATTTGACTAACATTAATTCGTCAACATAAATCATTGTCCTGTCGTCAGAGGGGGGTATAGAGGGATTTTTCATTTTCAAATTGACTTCAAAAATCTAATATGACTTGGCACGCATCATGGTGGGGTGCAGAATATCTCTTTCCATCTGAATAACAATAATTTATCAACAGAAATCATTGTCGGGACGTTAGAGGGGGAATAGAGGGATTTTTCATTTTCAATATATCTTCAAAAATCTAATATGACTTGACACGCATCATGGTGGGGTGCAGAATATCCATATCTATCTGAATAACAATATTTCCTTAACAGGAATTATTGTCGTGTCGTCAGAGGGGGTATAGAGGAATTTTTCATTTTCAAAATTACCTCAAAATTAAATATGATTTGGCACGCATCATGGTGGGGTGCAAAGTATTCATGTATATCTAACTAACAATAATTCGTTAACAGAAATCATTGTCGTGTCGTCAGAGGGGGTATAGAGGGATTTTTCATTATCAAAATGATTTCAAAAATCAAATATGACATGGCACGCATCATGGCGGGGTGCAGAATATCCATTTCTATTTGACTAACATTAATTCGTCAACATAAATCATTGTCCTGTCGTCAGAGGGGGGTATAGAGGGATTTTTCATTTTCAAATTGACTTCAAAAATCTAATATGACTTGGCACGCATCATGGTGGGGTGCAGAATATCTCTTTCCATCTGAATAACAATAATTTATCAACAAAAATCATTGTCGGGACGTTAGAGGGGGAATAGAGGGATTTTTCATTTTCAATATATCTTCAAAAATCTAATATTACTTGGCACGCATCATGGTGGGGAGCAGAATATCCATATCTATCTGAATAACAATATTTCCTTAACAAGAATTATTGTCGTGTCGTCAGAGGGGGTATAGAGGATTTTTTCATTTTCAAAATTACCTCAAAATTAAATATGATTTGGCACGCATCATGGTGGGGTGCAAAGTATTCATGTATATCTGACTAACAATAGTTCGTTAACAGAAATCATTGTCGTGTCGTCAGAGGGGGTATAGAGGGATTTTTCATTATCAAAATGATTTCAAAAATCAAATATGACATGGCACGCATCATGGCGGGGTGCAGAATATCCATTTCTATTTGACTAACATTAATTCGTCAACATAAATCATTGTCCTGTCGTCAGAGGGGGTATGGAGGGATTTTTCATTTCAAAATTACTTCAAAAATCTAATATGACTTGGCACGCATCCTGGTGGGGTGCAAAGTATCCATGTCCATCTGAATAACAATAATTCGTCAATTTAAATCATTGTCGTGTCGTCAGAGGTGGGATAAAGGTATTTTTCATTTTCAAAATTACTTAAAAATCTAATATTACTTGGCACGCATCATGGTGGGGTGCAGAATATCCATATATATCTGAATAACAATAATTCCTCAACAGAAATTATTGTCGTGTCGTCAGAGGGGGTATAGAGGTATTTTTCATTTTCAAAATTACTTCAAAAATATAATATGGCTTGGCACGCATCAAAGTGGGGTGCAAAGAATCCATATATATCTAAATAACAATAATTCGTCAACAGAAAACATTGTCGGGTCGTTAGAGGGGGTATAGAGGGATTTTTCAATTTCAATATTTCTTCAAAAATCTAACATTACTTGGCACGCATCATGGTGGGGTGCAGAATATTCATATCAATCTGAATAACAATAATTCCTTAACAGAAATAATTGTCGTGTCGTCAGAGGGAGTATAGAGAATTTTTCATTTTCAAAATTACCTCAAAATCAAATATGACTTGGCACGCATCATGGTGGGGTGCAAAGTATTTAAGTATATCTAACTAACAATAATTCGTTAACAGAAATCATTGTCGTGTCGTCAGAGGTGGTATAGAGGGATTTTACATTTTAAAAATTACCTCAAAATCGAATATGACTTGGCACGTAACATGGTGGGGTGCAGAATATCCATTTCCATCTGAATAACAATAATTCGTCAACAGAAATCATTGTCGGGTCGTTAGAGGGGGTATAGAGGGATTTTTCATTTTCAATATTTCTTCAAAAATCTAATATGACTTGGCACGCATCATGGTGGGGTGCAGAATATTTATTTCCATCTGAATAACAATAATTCGTCGACAGAATTCATTGTCGGGTCGTTAGAGGGGGTACAGAGGGATTTTTCATTTTCAGTATTTCTTCAAAAATCCAATATGACTTGGCACGCATCATGGTGAGGTGCAGAATATCCATTTCCATCTGAATAACACTAATTCGTCAACAGAAATCATTGTCGGGTCGTCAGAGGGGGTATAGAGGGATTTTTCATTTTCAAAATTACTTCAAAAATCTAATATGACTTGGCACGCATCTTAGTGGGGTGCAAAGTATCCATGTCCATCTGAATAAAAATGATTCGTCAACATAAATCATTGTCGTGTCATCAGAGGGGGTATAAAGGGATTTTTCATTTTCAAAATTACCTCAAAATCAAATATGACTTGGCACGCAACATGGTGGGTTGCAGAATATTCATTTCCTTCTGAATAACAACAATTCGTCAACAGATATCATTGTCGGGTCGTTAGAGGGGGTATAGAGGGATTTCTCATTTACAATATTTCTTCAAAAATCCAATATGACTTGGCACGCATCATGGTGGGGTGCAGAATATCCATTTCCATCTGAATAACAATAATTCGTCAATAGAAATCATTTGTCGGGTCGTCAGAGGTGGTATAGAGGGATTTTACATTTTAAAAATTACCCCAAAATCAAATATGACTGGCACGCAACATGGTGGGGTGCAGAATATCCATTTCCATCTGAATAACAATAATTCGTCAACAGAAATCATTGTCGGGTCGTTAGAGGGGGTATAGAGGGATTTTTCATTTTCAATATTTCTTCAAAAATCTAATATGACTTGGCACGCATCATGGTGGGGTGCAGAATATCCATTTCCATCTGAATAACAATACTTTGTCAACAGAAATCATTGACGTGTCGTTGGAGGTGGTATAGAGGGATTTTTCATTTTCAAAATTTCTTCAAAAATTAAATATGACTTGACACGCATCATGGCGGGGTGCAAAGTATCCATGTCCATCTGAATAACAATAATTCGTCAATTTAAATCTTTGTCGTGTCGTCAGAGGGGGTATAGAGGTATTTTTCATTTTCAAAATTACTTCAAAAATCTAATATGACTTGGCACGCATCATAGTGGGGTGCAAAGTATTCATGTATATCTAACTAACAATAATTCGTTAACAGAAATCATTGTCGTGTCGTTAGAAGGGGTATAGAGGGATTTTCCTTTTTCAAAATTACTTCAAAAATCAAATATGACTTGGCACGCATTATGGTGGGGTGCAAAGTATCCATGTCCATCTGAATAACAATAATTCGTTAACATAAATCAATGTCGTGTCGTCAGAGGGGGTATAGAGGGATTTTTCATTTTCAAAATTACTTCAAAAATCAAATATGACTTGGCACGCATCATGGTGGGGTGCAAAGTATCCATGTCCATCTGAATAACAATAATTCGTCAACATAAATCATTGTCGTGTCGTCAGAGGGGGTATAGAGGGATTTTTAATTTTCAAAATTACTTCAAAAATCAAATATGACTTGGCACGTATCATGGTGGAGTGCATAATATCCATTTTCAACGAATAACAACAATTCGTCAACAGAAATTATTGTCGGGTCGTCAGAGGGGGTTAAAGGGAATTTTCATTTTCAAAATTACTTCAAAGTTCGAATATAACTTGGCACGCATCATAGTATGGTGCAAAATCTCCATTTCCATCTGAATAACAATAATTCGTCAACAGAAATCATTGTCGGGTCGTCAGAGGGGGTATAGAGGGATTTTTCATTTTCCAAATGACTTCAAAAATCAAATATGACTTGGCACGCATCATGGTGGGGTGCAAAGTATCCATGTCCATTTGAATAACAATAATTCGTCAACATAAATCATTGTCGTGTCGTCAGAGGGGGTATAGAGGAATTTTTCATTTTCAAAATTACTTCAAAACTCAAATATGACTTGGCACGTATCATGGTGGAGTGCATAATATCCATTTTCAACGAATAACAACAATTCGTCAACAGAAATTATTGTCGGGTCGTTAGAGGGGGTATAGAGGGATTTTTCATTTTCAATATTTCTTCAAAAATCTAATATGACTTGGCACGCATCATGGTGGGGTGCAGAATATCCATTTCCATCTGAATAACAATACTTTGTCAACAGAAATCATTGACGTGTCGTTGGAGGTGGTATAGAGGGATTTTTCATTTTCAAAATTTCTTCAAAAATTAAATATGACTTGACACGCATCATGGCGGGGTGCAAAGTATCCATGTCCATCTGAATAACAATAATTCGTCAATTTAAATCATTGTCGTGTCGTCAGAGGGGGTATAGAGGTATATTTCATTTTCAAAATTACTTCAAAAATCTAATATGACTTGGCACGCATCATAGTGGGGTGCAAAGTATTCATGTATATCTAACTAACAATAATTCGTTAACAGAAATCATTGTCGTGTCGTTAGAAGGGGTATAGAGGGATTTTTCTTTTTCAAATTACTTCAAAAATCAAATATGACTTGGCACGCATTATGGTGGGGTGCAAAGTATCCATGTCCATCTGAATAACAATAATTCGTCAATTTAAATCATTGTCGTGTCGTCAGAGGGGGTATAGAGGTATATTTCATTTTCAAAATTACTTCAAAAATCTAATATGACTTGGCACGCATCATAGTGGGGTGCAAAGTATTCATGTATATCTAACTAACAATAATTCGTTAACAGAAATCATTGTCGTGTCGTCAGAGGGGGTATAGAGGGATTTTTCATTATCAAAATGATTTCAAAAATCAAATATGACATGGCACGCATCATGGCGGGGTGCAGAATATCCATTTCTATTTGACTAACATTAATTCGTCAACATAAATCATTGTCCTGTCGTCAGAGGGGGTATGGAGGGATTTTTCATTTTCAAAATTACTTCAAAAATCTAATATGACTTGGCACGCATCCTGGTGGGGTGCAAAGTATCCATGTCCATCTGAATAACAATAATTCGTTAACATAAATCAATGTCGTGTCGTCAGAGGAGGTATAGAGGGATTTTTCATTTTCAAAATTACTTCAAAAATCAAATATGACTTGGCACGCATCATGGTGGGGTGCAAAGTATCCATGTCCATCTGAATAACAATAATTCGTCAACATAAATCATTGTCGTGTCGTCAGAGGGGGTATAGAGGGATTTTTAATTTTCAAAATTACTTCAAAAATCAAATATGACTTGGCACGTATCATGGTGGAGTGCATAATATCCATTTTCAACGAATAACAACAATTCGTCAACAGAAATTATTGTCGGGTCGTCAGAGGGGGTTAAAGGGAATTTTCATTTTCAAAATTACTTCAAAGTTCGAATATAACTTGGCACGCATCATAGTACGGTGCAAAATCTCCATTTCCATCTGAATAACAATAATTCGTCAACAGAAATCATTGTCGGGTCGTCAGAGGGGGTATAGAGGGATTTTTCATTTTCCAAATGACTTCAAAAATCAAATATGACTTGGCACGCATCATGGTGGGGTGCAAAGTATCCATGTCCATTTGAATAACAATAATTCGTCAATAGAAATCATTTGTCGGGTCGTCAGAGGTGGTATAGAGGGATTTTACATTTTAAAAATTACCTCAAAATCAAATATGACTGGCACGCAACATGGTGGGGTGCAGAATATCCATTTCCATCTGAATAACAATAATTCGTCAACAGAAATCATTGTCGGGTCGTTAGAGGGGGTATAGAGGGATTTTCCATTTTCAATATTTCTTCAAAAATCTAATATGACTTGGCACGCATCATGGTGGGGTGCAGAATATCCATTTCCATCTGAATAACAATACTTTGTCAACAGAAATCATTGACGTGTCGTTGGAGGTGGTATAGAGGGATTTTTCATTTTCAAAATTTCTTCAAAAATTAAATATGACTTGACACGCATCATGGCGGGGTGCAAAGTATCCATGTCCATCTGAATAACAATAATTCGTCAATTTAAATCATTGTCGTGTCGTCAGAGGGGGTATAGAGGTATATTTCATTTTCAAAATTACTTCAAAAATCTAATATGACTTGGCACGCATCATAGTGGGGTGCAAAGTATTCATGTATATCTAACTAACAATAATTCGTTAACAGAAATCATTGTCGTGTCGTTAGAAGGGGTATAGAGGGATTTTTCTTTTTCAAATTACTTCAAAAATCAAATATGACTTGGCACGCATTATGGTGGGGTGCAAAGTATCCATGTCCATCTGAATAACAATAATTCGTTAACATAAATCATTGTCGTGTCGTCAGAGGGGGTATAGAGGAATTTTTCATTTTCAAAATTATCTCAAAATCAAATATGACTTAGCACGCATCTTGGTGGGGTACAGAATATCCATTTCCATCTTAATAACAATAATTTGTAAACAGAATTCATTGTCGGGTCCTCAGAGGGGGTATAGAGGGATTTTTCATTTTCAAAATTACCTCAAAATCAAATATGACTTGGCACGCATCATGGTGGGGTGCAGAATATCCATTTCCATCTGAATAACAGGAATTTGTCAACAGAAATCTATGTCGGGTCGTTAGAGGGGGTATAGAGGGATTTTTCATTTTCAATATTTCTTCAAAAATCTAATATGACTTGGCACGCATCATGGTGGGATGCAGAATATCCATTTCCATCTCAATAACAATAATTTGTCAACAGAAATCATTGTCGGGTCGTCAGAGGGGGTATGGAGGGATATTTCATTTTCAAAATTACTTTAAAAATCTAATATGACTTGGCACGCATCATGGTGGGGTGCAATGTATCCATGTCCATCTGAATAACAGTAATTCGTCAATTTAAATCATTGTCGTGTCGTCAGAGGGGGTATAGAGGTAATTTTCATTTTCAAAATTACTTCAAAAATCAAAAAGGAGTTGGCACGCATCATATTGGGGTGCAGAATATCCATATCTATCTGAATAACAATAACTCTTTAACAGAAATTATTGTCGTGTCGTCAGAGGGGGTATAGAGGGATTTTTCATTTTCAAAATTACTTCAAAATCAAATATGACTTTGCACGCATCATGGTGGGGTGCAAAGTATTCATGTTTATCTAACTAACAATGATTCGTTAACAGAAATCATTGTCGTGTCGTCAGAGGGGGTATAGAGGGATTTTTCATTTTCAAAATTACCTCAAAATCCAATATAACTTGGCACGCATCATGGTGGGGTGCAAAATATCCATTTCTATCTGAATAACAATAATTCGTCAGGAGAAATCATTGTCGGGTCGTCAGAAGGAGTATAGAGGGATATTTCATTTTTAAAATGACTTCAAAAATCATTTATGAGTTGGCACGTAACATGGTGGGGTGCAAAGTATCCATGTTCATCTGAGTAACATTAATTCATCAACAGAAATCATTGTCGGAACGTCAGAGGGGGTATAGAGGGATTTTTCATTATCAAAATGACATCAAAAATCAAATATGACTTGGCACGCATCATGGTGGGGTGCAGAATATCTATTTTCATCTGAATAACAATAATTCGTCAACAGAAATCATTGTCGGGTCGTCAGAGGGGGTATAGAGGGATTTTTCATTATCAAAATGACTTCAAAAATCAAATATGACTTGGCACGCATCATGGTGGGGTACAGAATATCCATTTCCATCTCAATAACAATAATTCGTCAACAGAAATCATTGTCGGGTCGTCAGAGGGGGTACAGAGGGATTTTTCATTTTCAATATTTCTTCAAAAATCAAATATGACTTGGCACGTATCATGGTGGAGTGCATAATATCCATTTTCATCTAAATTACAATAATTCGTCAACAGAAATCATTGACGGGTCGTTGGAGGGGGTATAGAGGGATTTTTCATTTTCAAATTTTCTTCAAAAATCTAATATGACTTGGCACTTATCATGGTGGGGTGCAAAGTATCCATGTCCATTTGAATAACAATAATTCTTCAATTTAAATCATTGTCGTGTCGTCAGAGGGGGTATAGAGGTATTTTTCATTTTCAAAATTACTTCAAAAATCTAATATGACTTGGCACGCATCATGGTGGGGTGCAAAGTATCCATGTCCTTCTGAATAACAATAATTCGTCAACAGAAATCATTGTCGGGTCGTTAAAGGGGGTATAGAGGGATTTTTCATTTTCAATATTTCTTCAAAAATCTAATATGACTTGGCACGCATCATGGTGGGGTGCAGAATATCCATTTCCATCTGAATAACAATAATTCGTCAACAGAAATCAATGTCGGGTCGTCAGAGGGGGTATAGAGGGATTTTTCATTTTCAAAATTACTTCAAAAATCTAATATGACTTGACACGCATCATGATGAGGTGCAAAGTATCCATGTCCATCTGAATAACAATAATTCGTCAGCATAAATCATTGTCGTGTCGTCAGAGGGGGTATAGAGGGATTTTTCATTTTCAAAATTACTTCAAAAATCAAATATGACTTGACACGTATCATGGTGGAGTGCATAATATCCACTTTCATCTAATTAACAATAATTCGTCTACAGAAATTATTGTCGGGTCGTCAGAGGGGGTATAGAGGGATTTTTCATTATCAAACTGACTTCAAAAATCAAATATGACTTATCACGCATCATGGTGGGGTACAGAATATCCATTTCCATCTCAATAACAATAATTTTTCAACAGAAATCATTGTCGGGTCGTCAGAGGGGGTATAGAGGGATTTTTCATTTTCAAAATGACTTCAAAAATCATATATGACTTGGCACGCATCATGGTGGGGTGCAGAATATCTATTTCCATCTGAATAACAATAATTCGTCAACAGAAATCATTGTCGGGTCGTCAGAGGGGGTATAGAGGGATTTTTCATTATCAAAATGACTTCAAAAATCAAATATGACTTGGCACGCATCATGGTGGGGTACAGAATATCCATTTCCATCTCAATAACAATAATTTGTCAACAGAAATCATTGTCGGGTCGTCAGAGCGGGTATAGAGGGATTTTTCATTTTCAAAATGACTTCAAAAATCAAATATGACTTGGCACGCATCATGGTGGCGTGGAAAGTATCCATGTCAATCTGAAAAACAATAATTCGTCAACAGAAATCATTGTCGAGTCGTCAGAGGGGGTATAGAGGGATTTTTCATTATAAAAATGACTTCAAAAATCGAATATGACTTGGCACGCATCATAGTAGGGTGCAGAATATCCATTTCCATCTGAATAACAAGAATTCGTCAACAGAAATCAATGTCGGGTCGTTAGAGGGGGTATAGAGGAATTTTTCATTTTCAAAATTATCTCAAAATCAAATATGACTTAGCACGCATCTTGGTGGGGTACAGAATATCCATTTCCATCTTAATAACAATAATTTGTAAACAGAATTCATTGTCGGGTCCTCTGAGGGGGTATAGAGGGATTTTTCATTTTCAAAATTACCTCAAAATCAAATATGACTTGGCACGCATCATGGTGGGGTGCAGAATATCCATTTCCATCTGAATAACAGGAATTCGTCAACAGAAATCTATGTCGGGTCGTTAGAGGGGGTATAGAGGGATTTTTCATTTTCAATATTTCTTCAAAAATCTTATATGACTTGGCACGCATCATGGTGGGATGCAGAATATCCATTTCCATCTCAATAACAATAATTTGTCAACTGAAATCATTGTCGGGTCGTCAGAGGGGGTATGGAGGGATTTTTCATTTTCAAAATTACTTTAAAAATCTAATATGACTTGGCACGCATCATGGTGGGGTGCAATGTATCCATGTCCATCTGAATAACAATAATTCGTCAATTTAAATCATTGTCGTGTCGTCAGAGGGGGTATAGAGGTAATTTTCATTTTCAAAATTACTTCAAAAATCAAAAAGGAGTTGGCACGCATCATATTGGGGTGCAGAATATCCATATCTATCTGAATAACAATAATTCCTTAACAGAAATTATTGTCGTGTCGTCAGAGGGGGTATAGAGGGATTTTTCATTTTCAAAATTACCTCAAAATCAAATATGACTTTGCACGCATCATGGTGGGGTGCAAAGTATTCATGTTTATCTAACTAACAATGATTCGTTAACAGAAATTATTGTCGTGTCGTCAGAGGGGGTATAGAGGGATTTTTCATTTTCAAAATTACCTCAAAATCCAATATAACTTGGCACGCATCATGGTGGGGTGAAAAATATCCATTTCTATCTGAATAACAATAATTCGTCAGGAGAAATCATTGTCGGGTCGTCAGAAGGAGTATAGAGGGATATTTCATTTTTAAAATGACTTCAAAAATCATTTATGAGTTGGCACGTAACATGGTGGGGTGCAAAGTATCCATGTTCATCTGAGTAACATTAATTCATAAACAGAAATCATTGTCGGAACGTCAGAGGGGGTATAGAGGGATTTTTCATTATCAAAATGACTTCAAAAATCAAATATCACTTGGCACGCATCATGGTGGGATACAGAATATCCATTTCCATCTCAATAACAATAATTTTTCAACAGAAATCATTGTCGGGTCGTCAGAGGGGGTATAGAGGGATTTTTCATTTTCAACATTACCTCAAAATCAAATATGACTTGGCTCGCATCATAGGGGGGAGCAGAATATCCATTTCCATCTAAATAACAGTAATTCGTCAACAGAAATCATTGTCGGGTTGTCAGAGGGGGTATATATGGATTTTTCTTTTTCAAAATGACTTCAAAACTCATATATGATTTGGCACGCATCATGGAGGGGTGCAGAATATCCATTTCTATCTAAATAACAATAATTCTTTAACAGAAATCATTGTCGTGTCGTCAGAGGGGGTATAGAGGGATTTTTCATTTTCAACATTACCTCAAAATCAAATATGACTTGGCTCGCATCATAGGGGGGAGCAGAATATCCATTTCCATCTAAATAACAGTAATTCGTCAACAGAAATCATTGTCGGGTCGTCAGAGGGGGTATAGAGGGATTTTTCATTATCAAAATGACTTCAAAAATCAAATATGACTTGGCACGCATCATGGTGGGGTACAGAATATCCATTTCCATCTCAATAACAATAATTTGTCAACAGAAATCATTGTCGGGTCGTCAGAGCGGGTATAGAGGGATTTTTCATTTTCAAAATGACTTCAAAAATCAAATATGACTTGGCACGCATCATGGTGGCGTGGAAAGTATCCATGTCAATCTGAAAAACAATAATTCGTCAACAGAAATCATTGTCGAGTCGTCAGAGGGGGTATAGAGGGATTTTTCATTATAAAAATGACTTCAAAAATCGAATATGACTTGGCACGCATCATAGTAGGGTGCAGAATATCCATTTCCATCTGAATAACAAGAATTCGTCAACAGAAATCAATGTCGGGTCGTTAGAGGGGGTATAGAGGAATTTTTCATTTTCAAAATTATCTCAAAATCAAATATGACTTAGCACGCATCTTGGTGGGGTACAGAATATCCATTTCCATCTTAATAACAATAATTTGTAAACAGAATTCATTGTCGGGTCCTCTGAGGGGGTATAGAGGGATTTTTCATTTTCAAAATTACCTCAAAATCAAATATGACTTGGCACGCATCATGGTGGGGTGCAGAATATCCATTTCCATCTGAATAACAGGAATTCGTCAACAGAAATCTATGTCGGGTCGTTAGAGGGGGTATAGAGGGATTTTTCATTTTCAATATTTCTTCAAAAATCTTATATGACTTGGCACGCATCATGGTGGGATGCAGAATATCCATTTCCATCTCAATAACAATAATTTGTCAACAGAAATCATTGTCGGGTCGTCAGAGGGGGTATGGAGGGATTTTTCATTTTCAAAATTACTTTAAAAATCTAATATGACTTGGCACGCATCATGGTGGGGTGCAATGTATCCATGTCCATCTGAATAACAATAATTCGTCAATTTAAATCATTGTCGTGTCGTCAGAGGGGGTATAGAGGTAATTTTCATTTTCAAAATTACTTCAAAAATCAAAAAGGAGTTGGCACGCATCATATTGGGGTGCAGAATATCCATATCTATCTGAATAACAATAATTCCTTAACAGAAATTATTGTCGTGTCGTCAGAGGGGGTATAGAGGGATTTTTCATTTTCAAAATTACCTCAAAATCAAATATGACTTTGCACGCATCATGGTGGGGTGCAAAGTATTCATGTTTATCTAACTAACAATGATTCGTTAACAGAAATTATTGTCGTGTCGTCAGAGGGGGTATAGAGGGATTTTTCATTTTCAAAATTACCTCAAAATCCAATATAACTTGGCACGCATCATGGTGGGGTGAAAAACATCCATTTCTATCTGAATAACAATAATTCGTCAGGAGAAATCATTGTCGGGTCGTCAGAAGGAGTATAGAGGGATATTTCATTTTTAAAATGACTTCAAAAATCATTTATGAGTTGGCACGTAACATGGTGGGGTGCAAAGTATCCATGTTCATCTGAGTAACATTAATTCATAAACAGAAATCATTGTCGGAACGTCAGAGGGGGTATAGAGGGATTTTACATTATCAAAATGACTTCAAAAATCAAATATCACTTGGCACGCATCATGGTGGGGTACAGAATATCCATTTCCATCTCAATAACAATAATTTTTCAACAGAAATCATTGTCGGGTCGTCAGAGGGGGTATAGAGGGATTTTTCATTTTCAACATTACCTCAAAATCAAATATGACTTGGCTCGCATCATAGGGGGGAGCAGAATATCCATTTCCATCTAAATAACAGTAATTCGTCAACAGAAATCATTGTCGGGTTGTCAGAGGGGGTATATATGGATTTTTCTTTTTCAAAATGACTTCAAAACTCATATATGATTTGGCACGCATCATGGAGGGGTGCAGAATATCCATTTCTATTTAAATAACAATAATTCTTTAACAGAAATCATTGTCGTGTCGTCAGAGGGGGTATAGAGGGATTTTTCATTTTCAAAATTACTTCAAATATGACTTGGCACGTATCAAGGTGGAGTGCATAATATCCATTTTCATCTAAATAACAATAATTCGTCAACAGAAATTATTGTCGGGTCGTCAGAGGGGGTTAAAGGGAATTTTCATTTTCAAAACTACTTCAAAAATCAAATATGAGTTGGCACGCATCATGGTGGGGTGCAGACTCTTCATTTATATCTGAATAACAATTATTCGTCAACAGAAATCATTATCGGGTCGTCAGATGGGGTATAGAGGGATTTTTCATTTTCAAATTGACTTCAAAAATCTAATATGACTTGGCACGCATCATGGTGGGGTGCAGAATATCTCTTTCCATCTGAATAACAATAATTTATCAACAGAAATCATTGTCGGGACGTTAGAGGGGGAATAGAGGGATTTTTCATTTTCAATATATCTTCAAAAATCTAATATGACTTGACACGCATCATGGTGGGGTGCAGAATATCCATATCTATCTGAATAACAATATTTCCTTAACAGGAATTATTGTCGTGTCGTCAGAGGGGGTATAGACGAATTTTTCATTTTCAAAATTACCTCAAAATTAAATATGACTTGGCACGCATCATGGTGGGGTGCAGAATATCCATTTCCATCTGAATAACAATAATTCGTCAACAGAAATCAATGTCGGGTCGTCAGAGGGGGTATAGAGGGATTTTTCATTTTCAAAATTACTTCAAAAATCTAATATGACTTGACACGCATCATAATGAGGTGCAAAGTATCCATGTCCATCTGAATAACAATAATTCGTCAGCATAAATCATTGTCGTGTCGTCAGAGGGGGTATAGAGGGATTTTTCATTTTCAAAATTACTTCAAAAATCAAATATGACTTGACACGTATCATGGTGGAGTGCATAATATCCACTTTCATCTAATTAACAATAATTCGTCTACAGAAATTATTGTCGGGTCGTCAGAGGGGGTATAGAGGGATTTTTCATTATCAAACTGACTTCAAAAATCAAATATGACTTATCACGCATCATGGTGGGGTACAGAATATCCATTTCCATCTCAATAACAATAATTTTTCAACAGAAATCATTGTCGGGTCGTCAGAGGGGGTATAGAGGGATTTTTCATTTTCAAAATGACTTCAAAAATCATATATGACTTGGTACGCATCATGGTGGGGTGCAGAATATCTATTTCCATCTGAATAACAATAATTCGTCAACAGAAATCATTGTCGGGTCGTCAGAGGGGGTATAGAGGGATTTTTCATTATCAAAATGACTTCAAAAATCAAATATGACTTGGCACGCATCATGGTGGGGTACAGAATATCCATTTCCATCTCAATAACAATAATTTGTCAACAGAAATCATTGTCGGGTCGTCAGAGCGGGTATAGAGGGATTTTTCATTTTCAAAATGACTTCAAAAATCAAATATGACTTGGCACGCATCATGGTGGCGTGGAAAGTATCCATGTCAATCTGAAAAACAATAATTCGTCAACAGAAATCATTGTCGAGTCGTCAGAGGGGGTATAGAGGGATTTTTCATTATAAAAATGACTTCAAAAATCGAATATGACTTGGCACGCATCATAGTAGGGTGCAGAATATCCATTTCCATCTGAATAACAAGAATTCGTCAACAGAAATCAATGTCGGGTCGTTAGAGGGGGTACAGAGGAATTTTTCATTTTCAAAATTATCTCAAAATCAAATATGACTTAGCACGCATCTTGGTGGGGTACAGAATATCCATTTCCATCTCAATAACAATAATTTGTAAACAGAATTCATTGTCGGGTCCTCTGAGGGGGTATAGAGGGATTTTTCATTTTCAAAATTACCTCAAAATCAAATATGACTTGGCACGCATCATGGTGGGGTGCAGAATATCCATTTCCATCTGAATAACAGGAATTCGTCAACAGAAATCTATGTCGGGTCGTTAGAGGGGGTATAGAGGGATTTTTCATTTTCAATATTTCTTCAAAAATCTTATATGACTTGGCACGCATCATGGTGGGATGCAGAATATCCATTTCCATCTCAATAACAATAATTTGTCAACAGAAATCATTGTCGGGTCGTCAGAGGGGGTATGGAGGGATTTTTCATTTTCAAAATTACTTTAAAAATCTAATATGACTTGGCACGCATCATGGTGGGGTGCAATGTATCCATGTCCATCTGAATAACAATAATTCGTCAATTTAAATCATTGTCGTGTCGTCAGAGGGGGTATAGAGATAATTTTCATTTTCAAAATTACTTCAAAAATCAAAAAGGAGTTGGCACGCATCATATTGGGGTGCAGAATATCCATATCTATCTGAATAACAATAATTCTTTAACAGAAATTATTGTCGTGTCGTCAGAGGGGGTATAGAGGGATTTTTCATTTTCAAAATTACCTCAAAATCAAATATGACTTTGCACGCATCATGGTGGGGTGCAAAGTATTCATGTTTATCTAACTAACAATGATTCGTTAACAGAAATTATTGTCGTGTCGTCAGAGGGGGTATAGAGGGATTTTTCATTTTCAAAATTACCTCAAAATCCAATATAACTTGGCACGCATCATGGTGGGGTGAAAAATATCCATTTCTATCTGAATAACAATAATTCGTCAGGAGAAATCATTGTCGGGTCGTCAGAAGGAGTATAGAGGGATATTTCATTTTTAAAATGACTTCAAAAATCATTTATGAGTTGGCACGTAACATGGTGGGGTGCAAAGTATCCATGTTCATCTGAGTAACATCAATTCATAAACAGAAATCATTGTCGGAACGTCAGAGGGGGTATAGAGGGATTTTTCATTATCAAAATGACTTCAAAAATCAAATATCACTTGGCACGCATCATGGTGGGGTACAGAATATCCATTTCCATCTCAATAACAATAATTTTTCAACAGAAATCATTGTCGGGTCGTCAGAGGGGGTATAGAGGGATTTTTCATTTTCAACATTACCTCAAAATCAAATATGACTTGGCTCGCATCATAGGGGGGAGCAGAATATCCATTTCCATCTAAATAACAGTAATTCGTCAACAGAAATCATTGTCGGGTTGTCAGAGGGGGTATATATGGATTTTTCTTTTTCAAAATGACTTCAAAACTCATATATGATTTGGCACGCATCATGGAGGGGTGCTGAATATCCATTTCTATCTAAATAACAATAATTCTTTAACAGAAATCATTGTCGTGTCGTCAGAGGGGGTATAGAGGGATTTTTCATTTTCAAAATTACTTCAAATATGACTTGGCACGTATCAAGGTGGAGTGCATAATATCCATTTTCATCTAAATAACAATAATTCGTCAACAGAAATTATTGTCGGGTCGTCAGAGGGGGTTAAAGGGAATTTTCATTTTCAAAACTACTTCAAAAATCAAATATGAGTTGGCACGCATCATGGTGGGGTGCAGACTCTTCATTTATATCTGAATAACAATTATTCGTCAACAGAAATCATTATCGGGTCGTCAGATGGGGTATAGAGGGATTTTTCATTTTCAAATTGACTTCAAAAATCTAATATGACTTGGCACGCATCATGGTGGGGTGCAGAATATCTCTTTCCATCTGAATAACAATAATTTATCAACAGAAATCATTGTCGGGACGTTAGAGGGGGAATAGAGGGATTTTTCATTTTCAATATATCTTCAAAAATCTAATATGACTTGACACGCATCATGGTGGGGTGCAGAATATCCATATCTATCTGAATAACAATATTTCCTTAACAGGAATTATTGTCGTGTCGTCAGAGGGGGTATAGACGAATTTTTCATTTTCAAAATTACCTCAAAATTAAATATGATTTGGCACGCATCATGGTGGGGTGCAAAGTATTCATGTATATCTAACTAACAATAATTCGTTAACAGAAATCATTGTCGTGTCGTCAGAGGGGGTATAGAGGGATTTTTCATTATCAAAATGATTTCAAAAATCAAATATGACATGGCACGCATCATGGCGGGGTGCAGAATATCCATTTCTATTTGACTAACATTAATTCGTCAACATAAATCATTGTCCTGTCGTCAGAGGGGGGTATAGAGGGATTTTTCATTTTCAAATTGACTTCAAAAATCTAATATGACTTGGCACGCATCATGGTGGGGTGCAGAATATCTCTTTCCATCTGAATAACAATAATTTATCAACAGAAATCATTGTCGGGACGTTAGAGGGGGAATAGAGGGATTTTTCATTTTCAATATATCTTCAAAAATCTAATATTACTTGGCACGCATCATGGTGGGGAGCAGAATATCCATATCTATCTGAATAACAATATTTCCTTAACAGGAATTATTGTCGTGTCGTCAGAGGGGGTATAGAGGATTTTTTCATTTTCAAAATTACCTCAAAATTAAATATGATTTGGCACGCATCATGGTGGGGTGCAAAGTATTCATGTATATCTAACTAACAATAGTTCGTTAACAGAAATCATTGTCGTGTCGTCAGAGGGGGTATAGAGGGATTTTTCATTATCAAAATGATTTCAAAAATCAAATATGACATGGCACGCATCATGGCGGGGTGCAGAATATCCATTTCTATTTGACTAACATTAATTCGTCAACATAAATCATTGTCCTGTCGTCAGAGGGGGTATGGAGGGATTTTTCATTTCAAAATTACTTCAAAAATCTAATATGACTTGGCACGCATCCTGGTGGGGTGCAAAGTATCCATGTCCATCTGAATAACAATAATTCGTCAATTTAAATCATTGTCGTGTCGTCAGAGGTGGGATAAAGGTATTTTTCATTTTCAAAATTACTTAAAAATCTAATATTACTTGGCACGCATCATGGTGGGGTGCAGAATATCCATATCTATCTGAATAACAATAATTCCTTAACAGAAATTATTGTCGTGTCGTCAGAGGGGGTATAGAGGTATTTTTCATTTTCAAAATTACTTCAAAAATATAATATGGCTTGGCACGCATCAAAGTGGGGTGCAAAGAATCCATATATATCTAAATAACAATAATTCGTCAACAGAAAACATTGTCGGGTCGTTAGAGGGGGTATAGAGGGATTTTTCAATTTCAATATTTCTTCAAAAATCTAATATTACTTGGCACGCATCATGGTGGGGTGCAGAATATTCATATCAATCTGAATAACAATAATTCCTTAACAGAGATAATTGTCGTGTCGTCAGAGGGAGTATAGAGAATTTTTCATTTTCAAAATTACCTCAAAATCAAATATGACTTGGCACGCATCATGGTGGGGTGCAAAGTATTTAAGTATATCTAACTAACAATAATTCGTTAACAGAAATCATTGTCGTGTCGTCAGAGGTGGTATAGAGGGATTTTACATTTTAAAAATTACCTCAAAATCGAATATGACTTGGCACGTAACATGGTGGGGTGCAGAATATCCATTTCCATCTGAATAACAATAATTCGTCAACAGAAATCATTGTCGGGTCGTTAGAGGGGGTATAGAGGGATTTTTCATTTTCAATATTTCTTCAAAAATCTAATATGACTTGGCACGCATCATGGTGGGGTGCAGAATAATTATTTCCATCTGAATAACAATAATTCGTCGACAGAATTCATTGTCGGGTCGTTAGAGGGGGTACAGAGGGATTTTTCATTTTCAGTATTTCTTCAAAAATCCAATATGACTTGGCACGCATCATGGTGAGGTGCAGAATATCCATTTCCATCTGAATAACACTAATTCGTCATCAGAAATCATTGTCGGGTCGTCAGAGGGGGTATAGAGGGATTTTTCATTTTCAAAATTACTTCAAAAATCTAATATGACTTGGCACGCATCATAGTGGGGTGCAAAGTATCCATGTCCATCTGAATAAAAATGATTCGTCAACATAAATCATTGTCGTGTCATCAGAGGGGGTATAGAGGGATTTTTCATTTTCAAAATTACCTCAAAATCAAATATGACTTGGCACGCAACATGGTGGGTTGCAGAATATTCATTTCCTTCTGAATAACAACAATTCGTCAACAGATATCATTGTCGGGTCGTTAGAGGGGGTATAGAGGGATTTCTCATTTACAATATTTCTTCAAAAATCCAATATGACTTGGCACGCATCATGGTGGGGTGCAGAATATCCATTTCCATCTGAATAACAATAATTCGTCAATAGAAATCATTTGTCGGGTCGTCAGAGGTGGTATAGAGGGATTTTACATTTTAAAAATTACCCCAAAATCAAATATGACTGGCACGCAACATGGTGGGGTGCAGAATATCCATTTCCATCTGAATAACAATAATTCGTCAACAGAAATCATTGTCGGGTCGTTAGAGGGGGTATAGAGGGATTTTTCATTTTCAATATTTCTTCAAAAATCTAATATGACTTGGCACGCATCATGGTGGGGTGCAGAATATCCATTTCCATCTGAATAACAATACTTTGTCAACAGAAATCATTGACGTGTCGTTGGAGGTGGTATAGAGGGATTTTTCATTTTCAAAATTTCTTCAAAAATTAAATATGACTTGACACGCATCATGGCGGGGTGCAAAGTATCCATGTCCATCTGAATAACAATAATTCGTCAATTTAAATCATTGTCGTGTCGTCAGAGGGGGTATAGAGGTATTTTTCATTTTCAAAATTACTTCAAAAATCTAATATGACTTGGCACGCATCATAGTGGGGTGCAAAGTATTCATGTATATCTAACTAACAATAATTCGTTAACAGAAATCATTGTCGTGTCGTTAGAAGGGGTATAGAGGGATTTTCCTTTTTCAAAATTACTTCAAAAATCAAATATGACTTGGCACGCATTATGGTGGGGTGCAAAGTATCCATGTCCATCTGAATAACAATAATTCGTTAACATAAATCAATGTCGTGTCGTCAGAGGGGGTATAGAGGGATTTTTCATTTTCAAAATTACTTCAAAAATCTAATATGACTTGGCACGCATCCTGGTGGGGTGCAAAGTATCCATGTCCATCTGAATAACAATAATTCGTTAACATAAATCAATGTCGTGTCGTCAGAGGGGGTATAGAGGGATTTTTCATTTTCAAAATTACTTCAAAAATCAAATATGACTTGGCACGCATCATGGTGGGGTGCAAAGTATCCATGTCCATCTGAATAACAATAATTCGTCAACAGTAATCATTGTCGGGTCGTTAGAGGGGGTATAGAGAGATTTTTCATTTTCAATATTTCTTCAAAAATCTAATATTACTTGGCACGCATCATGGTGGGTTGCAGAATATTTATATCTAACTGAATAACAATAATTCCTTAACAGAAATTATTGTCGTGTCGTCAGAGGGGGTATAGAGGAATTTTTCATTTTAAAAATTACTTCAAAAATCTAATATGACTTGGCACGCATTATGTTGGGGTACAGAATATCCATTTCCATCTCAATAACAATAATTTGTCAACAGAAATCATTGTCGGGTCGTCAGAGGGGGTATAGAGGGATTTTTCATTTTCAAAATTACCTCAAAATCAAATATGACTTGGCACGCATCATGGTGGGGTGCAGAATATCCATTTCCATCTGAATAACAATAATTCGTCAACAGAAATCATTGACGGGTCGTTAGAGGGGGTATAGAGGGATTTTTCATTATCAAAATGATTTCAAAAATCAAATATGACTTGGCCCGCATCATAGTGTGGTGCAAAATATTCATTTCCATCTGAATAACAATAATTCGTCAACTGAAATCATTGTCGGGTCATTAGAGGGGGTATAGAGGTATTTTTCATTTTCAATATTTCTTCAAAAATCTAATATGACTTGGCACGCATCATGTTGGGTGCATAATATCCATTTTCATCTGAATAACAATAATTCGTCAACAGAAATTATTGTCTGGTCGTCAGAGGGGGTTGAAGGGAATTTTCATTTTAAAAATTACTTCAAAGTTCGAATATAACTTGGCATGCATCATTGTACGGTGCAAAATCTCCATTTCCATCTGAATAACAATAATTCGTCAACAGAAATCATTGTCGTGTCGTCAGAGGGGGTATAGAGGGATTTTTCATTTTCAAAATGACTTCAAAAATCAAATATGACTTGGCACGCATCATGGTGGGGTGCAAAGTATCCATGTCCATCTGAATAACAATAATTCGTCAACATAAATCATTGTCGTGTCGTCAGAGGGGGTATAGAGGAATTTTTCATTTTCAAAATTACCTCAAAATCAAATATGATTTGGCACGCATCATGGTGGGGTGCAAAGTATTCATGTATATCTAACTAACAATAATTCGTTAACAGAAATCATTGTCGTGTCGTCAGAGGGGGTATAGAGGGATTTTTCATTATCAAAATGATTTCAAAAATCAAATATGACATGGCACGCATCATGGCGGGGTGCAGAATATCCATTTCTATTTGACTAACATTAATTCGTCAACATAAATTATTGTCCTGTCGTCTGAGGGGGTATGGAGGGATTTTTCATTTTCAAAATTACTTCAAAAATCTAATATGACTTGGCACGCATCCTGGTGGGGTGCAAAGTATCCATGTCCATCTGAATAACAATAATTCGTCAATTTAAATCATTGTCGTGTCGTCAGAGGTGGGATAAAGGTATTTTTCATTTTCAAAATTACTTCAAAAATCTAATATTACTTGGCACGCATCATGGTGGGGTGCAGAATATCCATATCTATCCGAATAACAATAATTCCTTAACAGAAATTATTGTCGTGTCGTCAGAGGGGGTATAGAGGGATTTTTCATTTTCAATATTTCTTCAAATATCTAATATGACTTGGCACGCCTCATGGTGGGGTGCAGAATATTTATTTCCATCTGAATAACAATAATTCGTCAATAGAAATCATTGTCGGGTCGTCAGAGGGGGTATAGAGGGATTTTTCATTTTCAAAATTACTTCAAAAATCATATATGACTTGGCACGTATCATATTGGGTGCATAATATCCATTTTCATCTGAATATCAATAATTCGTCAACAGAAATTATTGTCGGGTCGTCAGAGGGGGTTAAAGGGAATTTTCATTTTTAAAATTACTTCAAAGTTCGAATATAACTTGGCACGCATCATAGTAAGGAGCAAAGTCTCCATTTCCATCTGAATAACAATAATTCGTCAACAGAAATCATTGTCGGGTCGTCAGAGGGGGTATAGAGGGATTTCTCATTATCAAAATGACTTCAAAAATCAAATATGACTTGGCACGCATCATAGTAGGGTGCAGAATATCAATTTCCATTTCAATAACAATAATTTGTCAACAGAAATCATTTTCGTGTCGTCAGAGGGGGTATAGAGGGATTTTTCATTTTCAAAATTACCTCAAAATCTAATATGACTTGGCACGCATCACGGTGGGGTGCAGAATATCCATTTCTTTCTGACTAACATTAATTCGTCAACATAAATCATTGTCTTGTCGTCAGAGGGGGTATGGAGGGAATTTTCATTTTCAAAATTACTTCAAAAATCAAAAAGGAGTTGGCACGCATCATATTGGGGTGCAGAATATCCATATCTATCTGAATAACAATAATTCCTTAACAGAAATTATTGTCGTGTCGTCAGAGGGGGTATAGAGGGATTTTTCATTTTCAAAATTACCTCAAAATCAAATATGACTTTGCACGCATCATGGTGGGGTGCAAAGTATTCATGTTTATCTAACTAACAATGATTCGTTAACAGAAATTATTGTCGTGTCGTCAGAGGGGGTATAGAGGGATTTTTCATTTTCAAAATTACCTCAAAATCCAATATAACTTGGCACGCATCATGGTGGGGTGAAAAACATCCATTTCTATCTGAATAACAATAATTCGTCAGGAGAAATCATTGTCGGGTCGTCAGAAGGAGTATAGAGGGATATTTCATTTTTAAAATGACTTCAAAAATCATTTATGAGTTGGCACGTAACATGGTGGGGTGCAAAGTATCCATGTTCATCTGAGTAACATTAATTCATAAACAGAAATCATTGTCGGAACGTCAGAGGGGGTATAGAGGGATTTTACATTATCAAAATGACTTCAAAAATCAAATATCACTTGGCACGCATCATGGTGGGGTACAGAATATCCATTTCCATCTCAATAACAATAATTTTTCAACAGAAATCATTGTCGGGTCGTCAGAGGGGGTATAGAGGGATTTTTCATTTTCAACATTACCTCAAAATCAAATATGACTTGGCTCGCATCATAGGGGGGAGCAGAATATCCATTTCCATCTAAATAACAGTAATTCGTCAACAGAAATCATTGTCGGGTTGTCAGAGGGGGTATATATGGATTTTTCTTTTTCAAAATGACTTCAAAACTCATATATGATTTGGCACGCATCATGGAGGGGTGCAGAATATCCATTTCTATTTAAATAACAATAATTCTTTAACAGAAATCATTGTCGTGTCGTCAGAGGGGGTATAGAGGGATTTTTCATTTTCAAAATTACTTCAAATATGACTTGGCACGTATCAAGGTGGAGTGCATAATATCCATTTTCATCTAAATAACAATAATTCGTCAACAGAAATTATTGTCGGGTCGTCAGAGGGGGTTAAAGGGAATTTTCATTTTCAAAACTACTTCAAAAATCAAATATGAGTTGGCACGCATCATGGTGGGGTGCAGACTCTTCATTTATATCTGAATAACAATTATTCGTCAACAGAAATCATTATCGGGTCGTCAGATGGGGTATAGAGGGATTTTTCATTTTCAAATTGACTTCAAAAATCTAATATGACTTGGCACGCATCATGGTGGGGTGCAGAATATCTCTTTCCATCTGAATAACAATAATTTATCAACAGAAATCATTGTCGGGACGTTAGAGGGGGAATAGAGGGATTTTTCATTTTCAATATATCTTCAAAAATCTAATATGACTTGACACGCATCATGGTGGGGTGCAGAATATCCATATCTATCTGAATAACAATATTTCCTTAACAGGAATTATTGTCGTGTCGTCAGAGGGGGTATAGACGAATTTTTCATTTTCAAAATTACCTCAAAATTAAATATGACTTGGCACGCATCATGGTGGGGTGCAGAATATCCATTTCCATCTGAATAACAATAATTCGTCAACAGAAATCAATGTCGGGTCGTCAGAGGGGGTATAGAGGGATTTTTCATTTTCAAAATTACTTCAAAAATCTAATATGACTTGACACGCATCATAATGAGGTGCAAAGTATCCATGTCCATCTGAATAACAATAATTCGTCAGCATAAATCATTGTCGTGTCGTCAGAGGGGGTATAGAGGGATTTTTCATTTTCAAAATTACTTCAAAAATCAAATATGACTTGACACGTATCATGGTGGAGTGCATAATATCCACTTTCATCTAATTAACAATAATTCGTCTACAGAAATTATTGTCGGGTCGTCAGAGGGGGTATAGAGGGATTTTTCATTATCAAACTGACTTCAAAAATCAAATATGACTTATCACGCATCATGGTGGGGTACAGAATATCCATTTCCATCTCAATAACAATAATTTTTCAACAGAAATCATTGTCGGGTCGTCAGAGGGGGTATAGAGGGATTTTTCATTTTCAAAATGACTTCAAAAATCATATATGACTTGGTACGCATCATGGTGGGGTGCAGAATATCTATTTCCATCTGAATAACAATAATTCGTCAACAGAAATCATTGTCGGGTCGTCAGAGGGGGTATAGAGGGATTTTTCATTATCAAAATGACTTCAAAAATCAAATATGACTTGGCACGCATCATGGTGGGGTACAGAATATCCATTTCCATCTCAATAACAATAATTTGTCAACAGAAATCATTGTCGGGTCGTCAGAGCGGGTATAGAGGGATTTTTCATTTTCAAAATGACTTCAAAAATCAAATATGACTTGGCACGCATCATGGTGGCGTGGAAAGTATCCATGTCAATCTGAAAAACAATAATTCGTCAACAGAAATCATTGTCGAGTCGTCAGAGGGGGTATAGAGGGATTTTTCATTATAAAAATGACTTCAAAAATCGAATATGACTTGGCACGCATCATAGTAGGGTGCAGAATATCCATTTCCATCTGAATAACAAGAATTCGTCAACAGAAATCAATGTCGGGTCGTTAGAGGGGGTACAGAGGAATTTTTCATTTTCAAAATTATCTCAAAATCAAATATGACTTAGCACGCATCTTGGTGGGGTACAGAATATCCATTTCCATCTCAATAACAATAATTTGTAAACAGAATTCATTGTCGGGTCCTCTGAGGGGGTATAGAGGGATTTTTCATTTTCAAAATTACCTCAAAATCAAATATGACTTGGCACGCATCATGGTGGGGTGCAGAATATCCATTTCCATCTGAATAACAGGAATTCGTCAACAGAAATCTATGTCGGGTCGTTAGAGGGGGTATAGAGGGATTTTTCATTTTCAATATTTCTTCAAAAATCTTATATGACTTGGCACGCATCATGGTGGGATGCAGAATATCCATTTCCATCTCAATAACAATAGTTTGTCAACAGAAATCATTGTCGGGTCGTCAGAGGGGGTATGGAGGGATTTTTCATTTTCAAAATTACTTTAAAAATCTAATATGACTTGGCACGCATCATGGTGGGGTGCAATGTATCCATGTCCATCTGAATAACAATAATTCGTCAATTTAAATCATTGTCGTGTCGTCAGAGGGGGTATAGAGATAATTTTCATTTTCAAAATTACTTCAAAAATCAAAAAGGAGTTGGCACGCATCATATTGGGGTGCAGAATATCCATATCTATCTGAATAACAATAATTCTTTAACAGAAATTATTGTCGTGTCGTCAGAGGGGGTATAGAGGGATTTTTCATTTTCAAAATTACCTCAAAATCAAATATGACTTTGCACGCATCATGGTGGGGTGCAAAGTATTCATGTTTATCTAACTAACAATGATTCGTTAACAGAAATTATTGTCGTGTCGTCAGAGGGGGTATAGAGGGATTTTTCATTTTCAAAATTACCTCAAAATCCAATATAACTTGGCACGCATCATGGTGGGGTGAAAAATATCCATTTCTATCTGAATAACAATAATTCGTCAGGAGAAATCATTGTCGGGTCGTCAGAAGGAGTATAGAGGGATATTTCATTTTTAAAATGACTTCAAAAATCATTTATGAGTTGGCACGTAACATGGTGGGGTGCAAAGTATCCATGTTCATCTGAGTAACATCAATTCATAAACAGAAATCATTGTCGGAACGTCAGAGGGGGTATAGAGGGATTTTTCATCATCAAAATGACTTCAAAAATCAAATATCACTTGGCACGCATCATGGTGGGGTACAGAATATCCATTTCCATCTCAATAACAATAATTTTTCAACAGAAATCATTGTCGGGTCGTCAGAGGGGGTATAGAGGGATTTTTCATTTTCAACATTACCTCAAAATCAAATATGACTTGGCTCGCATCATAGGGGGGAGCAGAATATCCATTTCCATCTAAATAACAGTAATTCGTCAACAGAAATCATTGTCGGGTTGTCAGAGGGGGTATATATGGATTTTTCTTTTTCAAAATGACTTCAAAACTCATATATGATTTGGCACGCATCATGGAGGGGTGCAGAATATCCATTTCTATCTAAATAACAATAATTCTTTAACAGAAATCATTGTCGTGTCGTCAGAGGGGGTATAGAGGGATTTTTCATTTTCAAAATTACTTCAAATATGACTTGGCACGTATCAAGGTGGAGTGCATAATATCCATTTTCATCTAAATAACAATAATTCGTCAACAGAAATTATTGTCGGGTCGTCAGAGGGGGTTAAAGGGAATTTTCATTTTCAAAACTACTTCAAAAATCAAATATGAGTTGGCACGCATCATGGTGGGGTGCAGACTCTTCATTTATATCTGAATAACAATTATTCGTCAACAGAAATCATTATCGGGTCGTCAGATGGGGTATAGAGGGATTTTTCATTTTCAAATTGACTTCAAAAATCTAATATGACTTGGCACGCATCATGGTGGGGTGCAGAATATCTCTTTCCATCTGAATAACAATAATTTATCAACAGAAATCATTGTCGGGACGTTAGAGGGGGAATAGAGGGATTTTTCATTTTCAATATATCTTCAAAAATCTAATATGACTTGACACGCATCATGGTGGGGTGCAGAATATCCATATCTATCTGAATAACAATATTTCCTTAACAGGAATTATTGTCGTGTCGTCAGAGGGGGTATAGACGAATTTTTCATTTTCAAAATTACCTCAAAATTAAATATGATTTGGCACGCATCATGGTGGGGTGCAAAGTATTCATGTATATCTAACTAACAATAATTCGTTAACAGAAATCATTGTCGTGTCGTCAGAGGGGGTATAGAGGGATTTTTCATTATCAAAATGATTTCAAAAATCAAATATGACATGGCACGCATCATGGCGGGGTGCAGAATATCCATTTCTATTTGACTAACATTAATTCGTCAACATAAATCATTGTCCTGTCGTCAGAGGGGGGTATAGAGGGATTTTTCATTTTCAAATTGACTTCAAAAATCTAATATGACTTGGCACGCATCATGGTGGGGTGCAGAATATCTCTTTCCATCTGAATAACAATAATTTATCAACAGAAATCATTGTCGGGACGTTAGAGGGGGAATAGAGGGATTTTTCATTTTCAATATATCTTCAAAAATCTAATATTACTTGGCACGCATCATGGTGGGGAGCAGAATATCCATATCTATCTGAATAACAATATTTCCTTAACAGGAATTATTGTCGTGTCGTCAGAGGGGGTATAGAGGATTTTTTCATTTTCAAAATTACCTCAAAATTAAATATGATTTGGCACGCATCATGGTGGGGTGCAAAGTATTCATGTATATCTAACTAACAATAGTTCGTTAACAGAAATCATTGTCGTGTCGTCAGAGGGGGTATAGAGGGATTTTTCATTATCAAAATGATTTCAAAAATCAAATATGACATGGCACGCATCATGGCGGGGTGCAGAATATCCATTTCTATTTGACTAACATTAATTCGTCAACATAAATCATTGTCCTGTCGTCAGAGGGGGTATGGAGGGATTTTTCATTTCAAAATTACTTCAAAAATCTAATATGACTTGGCACGCATCCTGGTGGGGTGCAAAGTATCCATGTCCATCTGAATAACAATAATTCGTCAATTTAAATCATTGTCGTGTCGTCAGAGGTGGGATAAAGGTATTTTTCATTTTCAAAATTACTTAAAAATCTAATATTACTTGGCACGCATCATGGTGGGGTGCAGAATATCCATATCTATCTGAATAACAATAATTCCTTAACAGAAATTATTGTCGTGTCGTCAGAGGGGGTATAGAGGTATTTTTCATTTTCAAAATTACTTCAAAAATATAATATGGCTTGGCACGCATCAAAGTGGGGTGCAAAGAATCCATATATATCTAAATAACAATAATTCGTCAACAGAAAACATTGTCGGGTCGTTAGAGGGGGTATAGAGGGATTTTTCAATTTCAATATTTCTTCAAAAATCTAATATTACTTGGCACGCATCATGGTGGGGTGCAGAATATTCATATCAATCTGAATAACAATAATTCCTTAACAGAGATAATTGTCGTGTCGTCAGAGGGAGTATAGAGAATTTTTCATTTTCAAAATTACCTCAAAATCAAATATGACTTGGCACGCATCATGGTGGGGTGCAAAGTATTTAAGTATATCTAACTAACAATAATTCGTTAACAGAAATCATTGTCGTGTCGTCAGAGGTGGTATAGAGGGATTTTACATTTTAAAAATTACCTCAAAATCGAATATGACTTGGCACGTAACATGGTGGGGTGCAGAATATCCATTTCCATCTGAATAACAATAATTCGTCAACAGAAATCATTGTCGGGTCGTTAGAGGGGGTATAGAGGGATTTTTCATTTTCAATATTTCTTCAAAAATCTAATATGACTTGGCACGCATCATGGTGGGGTGCAGAATAATTATTTCCATCTGAATAACAATAATTCGTCGACAGAATTCATTGTCGGGTCGTTAGAGGGGGTACAGAGGGATTTTTCATTTTCAGTATTTCTTCAAAAATCCAATATGACTTGGCACGCATCATGGTGAGGTGCAGAATATCCATTTCCATCTGAATAACACTAATTCGTCATCAGAAATCATTGTCGGGTCGTCAGAGGGGGTATAGAGGGATTTTTCATTTTCAAAATTACTTCAAAAATCTAATATGACTTGGCACGCATCATAGTGGGGTGCAAAGTATCCATGTCCATCTGAATAAAAATGATTCGTCAACATAAATCATTGTCGTGTCATCAGAGGGGGTATAGAGGGATTTTTCATTTTCAAAATTACCTCAAAATCAAATATGACTTGGCACGCAACATGGTGGGTTGCAGAATATTCATTTCCTTCTGAATAACAACAATTCGTCAACAGATATCATTGTCGGGTCGTTAGAGGGGGTATAGAGGGATTTCTCATTTACAATATTTCTTCAAAAATCCAATATGACTTGGCACGCATCATGGTGGGGTGCAGAATATCCATTTCCATCTGAATAACAATAATTCGTCAATAGAAATCATTTGTCGGGTCGTCAGAGGTGGTATAGAGGGATTTTACATTTTAAAAATTACCCCAAAATCAAATATGACTGGCACGCAACATGGTGGGGTGCAGAATATCCATTTCCATCTGAATAACAATAATTCGTCAACAGAAATCATTGTCGGGTCGTTAGAGGGGGTATAGAGGGATTTTTCATTTTCAATATTTCTTCAAAAATCTAATATGACTTGGCACGCATCATGGTGGGGTGCAGAATATCCATTTCCATCTGAATAACAATACTTTGTCAACAGAAATCATTGACGTGTCGTTGGAGGTGGTATAGAGGGATTTTTCATTTTCAAAATTTCTTCAAAAATTAAATATGACTTGACACGCATCATGGCGGGGTGCAAAGTATCCATGTCCATCTGAATAACAATAATTCGTCAATTTAAATCATTGTCGTGTCGTCAGAGGGGGTATAGAGGTATTTTTCATTTTCAAAATTACTTCAAAAATCTAATATGACTTGGCACGCATCATAGTGGGGTGCAAAGTATTCATGTATATCTAACTAACAATAATTCGTTAACAGAAATCATTGTCGTGTCGTTAGAAGGGGTATAGAGGGATTTTCCTTTTTCAAAATTACTTCAAAAATCAAATATGACTTGGCACGCATTATGGTGGGGTGCAAAGTATCCATGTCCATCTGAATAACAATAATTCGTTAACATAAATCAATGTCGTGTCGTCAGAGGGGGTATAGAGGGATTTTTCATTTTCAAAATTACTTCAAAAATCTAATATGACTTGGCACGCATCCTGGTGGGGTGCAAAGTATCCATGTCCATCTGAATAACAATAATTCGTTAACATAAATCAATGTCGTGTCGTCAGAGGGGGTATAGAGGGATTTTTCATTTTCAAAATTACTTCAAAAATCAAATATGACTTGGCACGCATCATGGTGGGGTGCAAAGTATCCATGTCCATCTGAATAACAATAATTCGTCAACAGTAATCATTGTCGGGTCGTTAGAGGGGGTATAGAGAGATTTTTCATTTTCAATATTTCTTCAAAAATCTAATATTACTTGGCACGCATCATGGTGGGTTGCAGAATATTTATATCTAACTGAATAACAATAATTCCTTAACAGAAATTATTGTCGTGTCGTCAGAGGGGGTATAGAGGAATTTTTCATTTTAAAAATTACTTCAAAAATCTAATATGACTTGGCACGCATTATGTTGGGGTACAGAATATCCATTTCCATCTCAATAACAATAATTTGTCAACAGAAATCATTGTCGGGTCGTCAGAGGGGGTATAGAGGGATTTTTCATTTTCAAAATTACCTCAAAATCAAATATGACTTGGCACGCATCATGGTGGGGTGCAGAATATCCATTTCCATCTGAATAACAATAATTCGTCAACAGAAATCATTGACGGGTCGTTAGAGGGGGTATAGAGGGATTTTTCATTATCAAAATGATTTCAAAAATCAAATATAACTTGGCCCGCATCATAGTGTGGTGCAAAATATTCATTTCCATCTGAATAACAATAATTCGTCAACTGAAATCATTGTCGGGTCATTAGAGGGGGTATAGAGGTATTTTTCATTTTCAATATTTCTTCAAAAATCTAATATGACTTGGCACGCATCATGTTGGGTGCATAATATCCATTTTCATCTGAATAACAATAATTCGTCAACAGAAATTATTGTCTGGTCGTCAGAGGGGGTTGAAGGGAATTTTCATTTTAAAAATTACTTCAAAGTTCGAATATAACTTGGCATGCATCATTGTACGGTGCAAAATCTCCATTTCCATCTGAATAACAATAATTCGTCAACAGAAATCATTGTCGTGTCGTCAGAGGGGGTATAGAGGGATTTTTCATTTTCAAAATGACTTCAAAAATCAAATATGACTTGGCACGCATCATGGTGGGGTGCAAAGTATCCATGTCCATCTGAATAACAATAATTCGTCAACATAAATCATTGTCGTGTCGTCAGAGGGGGTATAGAGGAATTTTTCATTTTCAAAATTACCTCAAAATCAAATATGATTTGGCACGCATCATGGTGGGGTGCAAAGTATTCATGTATATCTAACTAACAATAATTCGTTAACAGAAATCATTGTCGTGTCGTCAGAGGGGGTATAGAGGGATTTTTCATTATCAAAATGATTTCAAAAATCAAATATGACATGGCACGCATCATGGCGGGGTGCAGAATATCCATTTCTATTTGACTAACATTAATTCGTCAACATAAATTATTGTCCTGTCGTCTGAGGGGGTATGGAGGGATTTTTCATTTTCAAAATTACTTCAAAAATCTAATATGACTTGGCACGCATCCTGGTGGGGTGCAAAGTATCCATGTCCATCTGAATAACAATAATTCGTCAATTTAAATCATTGTCGTGTCGTCAGAGGTGGGATAAAGGTATTTTTCATTTCCAAAATTACTTCAAAAATCTAATATTACTTGGCACGCATCATGGTGGGGTGCAGAATATCCATATCTATCCGAATAACAATAATTCCTTAACAGAAATTATTGTCGTGTCGTCAGAGGGGGTATAGAGGGATTTTTCATTTTCAATATTTCTTCAAATATCTAATATGACTTGGCACGCCTCATGGTGGGGTGCAGAATATTTATTTCCATCTGAATAACAATAATTCGTCAATAGAAATCATTGTCGGGTCGTCAGAGGGGGTATAGAGGGATTTTTCATTTTCAAAATTACTTCAAAAATCATATATGACTTGGCACGTATCATATTGGGTGCATAATATCCATTTTCATCTGAATATCAATAATTCGTCAACAGAAATTATTGTCGGGTCGTCAGAGGGGGTTAAAGGGAATTTTCATTTTTAAAATTACTTCAAAGTTCGAATATAACTTGGCACGCATCATAGTAAGGAGCAAAGTCTCCATTTCCATCTGAATAACAATAATTCGTCAACAGAAATCATTGTCGGGTCGTCAGAGGGGGTATAGAGGGATTTCTCATTATCAAAATGACTTCAAAAATCAAATATGACTTGGCACGCATCATAGTAGGGTGCAGAATATCAATTTCCATTTCAATAACAATAATTTGTCAACAGAAATCATTTTCGTGTCGTCAGAGGGGGTATAGAGGGATTTTTCATTTTCAAAATTACCTCAAAATCTAATATGACTTGGCACGCATCACGGTGGGGTGCAGAATATCCATTTCTTTCTGACTAACATTAATTCGTCAACATAAATCATTGTCTTGTCGTCAGAGGGGGTATGGAGGGAATTTTCATTTTCAAAATTACTTCAAAAATCTAATATGACTTGACACGCATCATGGTGGAGTGCAAAGTATCCATGTCCATCTGAATAACAATAATTCGTCAATTTAAATCATTGTCGTGTCGTCAGAGGGGGTATAGAGGTATTTTTCATTTTCAAAATAACTTCAAAAATGTAATATGACTTGGCACGCATCATAGTGGGGTGCAAAGTATCCATATCTATCTGAATAACAATAATTCTTTAACAGAAATTATTGTCGTGTCGTCAGAGGGGGTATAGAGGGATTTTTCATTTTCAAAATTACCTCAAAATCAAATATGACTTTGCACGCATCATGGTGGGGTGCAAAGTATTCATGTATATCTAACTAACAATAATTCGTTAACAGAAATCATTGTCGTGTCGTTAGAAGGGGTATAGAGGGATTTTTCTTTTTCAAAATTACTTCAAAAATCAAATATGACTTGGCACGTATCATGGTGGAGTGCATAATATCCATTTTCATCTGAATAACAATAATTCGTCAACAGAAATTATTGTCGGGTCGTCAGAGGGGGTTAAAGGGAATTTTCATTTTCAAAATTACTTCAAAGTTCGAATATAACTTGGCACGCATCATTGTACGGTGCAAAATCTCCATTTCCATCTGAATAACAATAATTCGTCAACAGATATCATTGTCGGGTCATCAGAGGGGGTATAGAGGGATTTTTCATTTTCAATATTTCTTATATCCATTTCCATTTCAATAACAATAATTTGTCAACAGAAATCATTGTCGGGTTGTCAGAGGGGGTATGGAGGGATTTTTCATTTTCAAAATTACTTTAAAAATCTAATATGACTTGGCACGCTTCATGGTGGGGTGCAAAGTATCCATGTCCATCTGAATAACAATAATTCGTCAATTTAAATCATTGTCGTGTCGTCAGAGGGGGTATAGAGGTATTTTTCATTTTCAAAATTACTTCAAAAATCAAAAATGAGCTGGCACGCATCATATTGGGGTGCAGAATATCCATATCTATCTGAATAACAATAATTCCTTAACAGAAATTATTGTCGTGTCGTCAGAGGGGGTATAGAGGGATTTTTCATTTTCAAAATTACCTCAAAATCAAATATGACTTTGCACGCATCATGGTGGGGTGCAAAGTATTCATGTATATCTAACTAACAATGATTCGTTAACAGAAATCATTGTCGTGTCGTCAGAGGGAGTATAGAGGGATTTTTCATTTTCAAAATTACCTCAAAATCCAATATCACTTGGCACGCATCATGGTGGGGTGCAAAATATCCATATCTATCCGAATAACAATAATTCCTTAACAGAAATTATTGTCGGGTCGTCAGAAGGAGTATAGAGGGATATTTCATTTTTAAAATGACTTCAAAAATCATTTATGAGATGGCACGTAACATGGTGGGGTGCAAAGTATCCATGTTCATCTGAGTAACATTAATTCATCAACAGAAATCATTGTCGGAACGTCAGAGGGGGTATAGAGGGATTTCTCATTATCAAAATGACTTCAAAAATCAAATATGACTTGGCACGCATCATAGTAGGGTGCAGATTATTCATTTCCATTTCAATAACAATAATTTGTCAACAGAAATCATTGTCGTGTCGTCAGAGGAGGTATAGAGGGATTTTTCATTTTCAAAATTACTTCAAAGTTCGAATATAACTTGGCACGCATCATAGTAGGGTGCAAAATCTCCATTTCCATCTGAATAACAATAATTCGTCAACAGAAATCATTGTCGTGTCGTCAGAGGGGGTATAGAGGGATTTTTCATTATCAAAATGACTTCAAAAATCAAATATGACTTGGCACGTATCATGGTAGAGTGCATAATATCCATTTTCATCTGAATAACAATAATTCGTCTACAGAAATTATTGTCGGGTCGTCAGAGGGGGTTAAAAGGAATTTTCATTTTTAAAATTACTTCAAAGTTCGAATATAACTTGGCACGCATCATAGTAGGGTGCAAAATCTCCATTTCCATCTGAATAACAATAATTCGTCAACAGAAATCATTGTCGGGTCGTCAGAGGGGGTATAGAGGGATTTTTCATTATCAAAATGACTTCAAGAATCAATTATGACTTGGCACGCATCATGGTGGGGAACAGAATATCCATTTCCATCTCAATAACAATAATTTGTCAACATAAATCATTGTCGGGTCGTCAGAGGGGGTACAGAGGGATTTCTCATTTTCAATATTTCTTCAAAAATCTAATATGACTTGGCACGATTCATGGTGGCGTGCAAAGTATCCATGTCAATCTGAATAACAATAATTCGTCAACAGAAATCATTGTCGGGTCGTCAGAGGGGGTATAGAGTGATTTTTCATTATAAAAATAACTTCAAAAATCGAATATGACTTGGCACGCATCATAGTAGGGTGCAGAATATCCATTCCCATCTGAATAACAAGAATTCGTCAACAGAAATCAATGTCGGGTCGTTAGAGGGGGTATATAGGAATTTTTCATTTTCAAAATTATCTCAAAATCAAATATGACTTAGCACGCATCATGGTGGGGTACAGAATATCCATTCCCATCCTAATAACAATAATTTGTCAACAGAAATCATTGTCGGGTCGTCAGAGGGGGTATAGAGGGATTTTTCATTTTCAAAATTACCTCAAAATCAAATATGACTTGGCACGCATCATGGTGGGGTGCAGAATATCCATTTCTATCTGAATAACAATAATTCGTCAACAGAAATCATTGACGGGTCGTCAGAGGGGGTATAGAGGGATTTTTCATTTTCAATATTTCTTCAAAAATCTAATATGACTTGGCACGCATCATGGTAGGATGCAGAATATCCATTTCCTTCTCAATAACAATTATTTGTCAACAGAAATCATTTTCGGGTCGTCAGAGGGGGTATGGAGGGATTTTTCATTTTCAAAATTACTTTAAAAATCTAATATGACTTGGCACGCATCAAGGTAGGGTGCAAAGTATCCTTGTTCATCTGATTAACAATAATTCGTCAATTTTAATCATTGTCGTATCGTCAGAGGGGGTATAGAGGTATTTTTCATTTTCAAAATTACTTCAAAAATCAAAAATGAGTTGGCACGCATCATATTGGGGTGCAGAATATCCATATCTATCTAAATAACAATAATTCCTTAACAGAAATCATTGTCGGGTCGTCAGAGGGGGTATAGAGGGATTTTTCATTTTCAAAATTACCTCAAAATCCAATATGACTTGGCACGCATCATGGTGGGGTGCAAAATATCCATTTCTATCTGAATAACAATAATTCGGCAGGAGAAATCATTGTCGGGTCGTCAGAAGGAGTATAGAGGGATATTTCATTTTCAAAATGACTTCAAAAATCATTTATGATTTGGCACGCATCATGGAGGGGTGCAGAATATCCATTTCTATCAGAATAACAATAATTCTTTAACAGAAATCATTGTCGTGTCGTCAGAGGGGGTATAGAGGGATTTTTCATTTTCAAAATGACTTCAAAAATCAAATATGACTTGGCACGTATCATGGTGGAGTGCATAATATCCATTTTCATCTAAGTAACAATAATTTGTTAACAGAAATTATTGTCGGGTCGTCAGAGGGGGTTAAAGGGAATTTTCATTTTCAAAACTACTTCAAAAAACGAATATAACTTGGCACTTGGGTGCAAAATCTTCATTTTCATCTGAATAACAATAATTCGTCAACAGAAATCATTATCGGGTCGTCAGAGGGGGTATAGAGGGATTTTTCATTATCAAAATGACTTCAAAAATCAAATATGACTTGGCACGCATCATGGTGGGGTACAGATTATCAATTTTCATCTCAATAACAATAATTTTTCAACAGAAATCATTGTCGGGTCGTCAGAGGGGGTATTGAGGGATTTTTCATTTTCAAAATGACCTCAAAAATCTAATATGACTTGGCACGCATCATGGTGGGGTGCAGAATATCCATTTCTATCTAGTACGCTCCGAACCGCTGTTTGGAACGGACGTACTTTACAAAGCGTGCTCGAATCAGGTGACAAGTACTGATAGTGCGGTGATTTGCGAATCTCAACCTTGTTAACAAAGCCATTCGGGTAGTGCAAGGTTCTTAGGAACGTCTCGCTACCCCCCCCCCCTCATGAGCAACAGCTCAGGGGGAGGACGGGAGGACTCCATCCAAAGCAGACGTCGGTTCCCTCATACGTGGGCAGAGCCAGGTCGAGTAGAAGGTTCCCGGGCATCGGCTCCGGCACCGACGCAACCTCTGGAAGCGACAACGAGCGTCGAGCCATGAAGAGGAAAACGATCCCCAGAACCCCGAAGACCACCAAAGTCATCGCCAAGGTCCAGCCCGAAAGTGATAGAGACACTAGTGCCCCGCCAAGTGAAAATGACGCTGTAAACCCTCCCCGTGACAGTGACACTTTGAACCCTCCCAGTGAAAGTGACACTCTGAACCCCAAGTGCGGTAACTCCTCCGTCGCGAGTGAAAACCCCACCTCCCAAGTGGCCGCGAACAGATCCTCTTCGTCCGGAAACTCTCCTCCGGACAAGAGAATGAAAGTCACTAAAGACCTTCCACACACCCTTGGCGATGACGGAAAAGATGTCGAACCCATGCCGAAGATCACAGTTACGGACATGGACCCACAAGACATCTCCGAACAGCCCAAAGAACAGGCCATCAACACCGAAGGCGCAACTCCCAACACCTCGGCAGTCCCGATGCAAGGAATGCTGGGAACGAGGAGGACAGCTAGAATGGTTGCCACACCCTCCACCGAGCAGCCAACTGAAGAGGAACCCCCTTTTCAGATCTGGGACGCCACCCCAGAAGAAGGCATCCGCTACCCAAGCGACGGAGACGGAGCCATCACCAACACCCCACACCAAGTGAGAGCAAGTACGCCCCACGGCTCATCTCAAGAATTTGAGAACAACAGCACGTCCCCGATCCTCCAGGACGAAGCAGCGGCGCCACCCTCAGAAGAAGATGCACTAGGTGAGCATGAAATCGCCTCAGTCTCTCCACCCTCCCCCCACCCAACATCATCAACGGAGGCCAGGCAGGAAAGTCAACCCTACCCCCACCAACCAGAGTTGGAGAAAGGCCACCAACCCTACCCCCACCTCACCACCCTTAGTGACTTGCAAATACTAGGAAACCTCTCTGAAACTCTAAGTCCAAGTGTTCACGACACTTTCCGAAATACTCTGGGCTTAGAGTCGGACCAACCGGAGAGTGGCATTCACCACAGTTCCGAATTTACTTTGAAAAATTCGCAGAAAGCAGCCGGATTGGGAAGTGAGATTCACGACACTTCCCAATCGACTTCAAGTACTGGGGGATTCGCTGCCTTTATGGCTAAGCAGATTCCCCACACTTTCCAAAACACTTGGACAAATTCCAACAATGAACTGCCAGACACAATTCACTACACTTCCGAATATACTTCGAAGTCGACTGAACCCGGAAAGGCAGTAGAAAGGCCAGTGTTCAACTTTCGCCACACTTCCCAATCGTCTTGGGATAAGTGGATGGGCGATCCACTCACGAACAATAGGCTCTTTCAAAATTTGATCGACGCGCCGGAGGCGGGAGGTGGAAGCAGGCTCGGATCGAGTAGGGTCTGTGACACTTTCCGTCCCTCCAAAGCGGGTCAAATTTTGGCCAGGAGCCCATCCACCGACACAACAGAGTCCTCGCAGTCCCAATACGTCGAGGCACCCATAACAGTACGAGCGCTAACGCATGAGAGCGACTTAGAGAATTTTAGGATTCGGGCCCAACAAACATCACCCCTATATAATAGCGGAAGTGATACGGACCCGTTTCCGAAAAAATCCTGGGTCGATCTCATGGTGGAGGAAACCACGGGAAACACCCCCAGCCAGAGCCAGGGCGCGGTGCCTCGAAGGCGTCAAGCGGCAGCGCCTCCCGTAAATATGGAAAGTGTGGCGAACGGGCAGGAAAAATTTCAAACAGTTTCGGAAAGTGTAGTGAAAGCTACAGAAAGTGTCGAGAACACCGAATCAAGAAAAGCTACAACTACTTTGGAAAGTGTGGGAAACGATGGAAAATTGGAAACTGTCGGGAACGTCCAAAATCGTCCAAGTCAATTGGAAACTGTGGCGAACGAAAAGTGCCCAAGTATATTGGAAAGGGTGGTGAACAGCAAAATCCGAAATATTCCAAGTCAAATGGAAACTGTCGGGAACGAGGAAACGGAAAGGGTGGTGAACGCCGAAATCATAAATATTACAAGTACAACAGAAAGGGTGGCGAACATGTCGCAGGGCAGGCTCGCCGCGCTCCTACGATGATTTTTTTTGTGTATGGTCACCTTTAGTGAGCCATTTTTACACTTAATAACTCTCAATTTTCACCTAGAAGCCAGTCGAATAATATTAGATTTTTGCATTATATTCAGGTCACTAGTCTAGTCTCACCCTGTATGATGTAAAGTCCCAATCTCCACCCAGTGGAACTCCACTGTACGTAGTTTTACCGATTTACCGGAAATTCCTGACTAGTTTTCAATTTTATTAATTTGTGGCCCCAAACAGTCGAGCACCCGGTATACAGAACACTTAGAGCAAGGTTTCGACACGCTAGTCTCTTGTTGGGTGGAAAGATTCCGTGGCTCCATTTGTTTTCACAAATTATTTTATTTCAATTCGATTTCTCATCAGGTTGGCCAAATCGGAAAACGGGTATAGATTCCTCGGCGAAGGAATACGTGTATTTCTTCGGCGTTCAAGAATCACGTTGGGTTATGGTTTTTCTCGGGGCTCTCCGAATATCGGACCGCCCTAGGAATCGAGATATCTGAAATTCTGACTTTCAATATCTCCCTAGATCTGGGGAGTATTTAGTGACTTTTGTCAAATACTCCCTAGAAAACGCAGGTAACGGGACTTTAACGGTCATTTGCCCAAATCCCGCGCGTTTTCGCGAGCTAGGGTTTTGTTCAGCCAAGGGCGACGCCCACTTTGGCCCTCTAGGCCAATGGGTGTCGCGGATTCAGCAGTCAGGATTGCATAAATATGCAAGCAGCGAAGCAGCAGACGGCCACTCTTTCTTGTCGAATTGCAGTGTAATAATCAATTTTGTGTTTCCGTTAAATAACTTACGTTTGTTTGGCTTTGCCTTTTGTCTCTGCAATTCATCGTTTTGGCTAGCAGTTAGAGTCAGGTTCTCGGTAATAATAATTTAGTTCACAGTAGATTCATAACGTTTTGTTTCTATCTTAAAGGGGGTTAGACTCACTTGTACGGTTTACAGGTGTTTTATTCGCGCTACGAAAGTACGTTGATAGGTAGTTTAACTCTCGAGCAATAATCAGTGTAAAGTGATCTTTTGCAACGGACACTTAGGGATTTAACTTCATCAAAGTTATTTCCCGACTTAATACCTGTACGCGACGTTGACGAAAAATCCCCATCGTATGAAAAGGGGTCAGGCACCAAAACGAGATCTCACCTGATACAATCGGCTCGATCGTAGAGTTCCACGAAGATTGTATCGTTCGAGCTTAAATTCCTCGGCCTGTCAAGACATCATTAGCTGCGACTTTGTCGTTGGCGAGCCACATTTCCTGTGGTACCTGGGGGTTTCGCGTCCTTCCCATACCTGTTTCCTGCGGCTGTTCTCGGCTTTTCCACCTGAGACAGTCTGGTTAGGCTCCGTGATCCTTTACCCAAATCTCTGTCTTGGTTTTTGTCACATCCAGTTGTAATTTTTAAAGTAAAATTTTTCAAGTTTAATTTTCCTTTTTGGTGCTTCACACAATTTTTGAAGTTAGGAAATTTTATTTAGATAGTTTTTCTAAACCGTGAATCCTTCCTCCCTCGTCCATTTCCCGGCGAGGTCTTGTTAGGTGTTAGGTTAGTTAGCTATAGGGTGACCCTTCTCATCGTCACACTTGAGTTGGGACGACGCGAGGTCGATTTTAGTGCACTTCTCCTTTGCCACACACTTGCACACGCAAGTAGCCCGACAATACATTACAGCCGTAATTGTTGTCCTTTAGAGCAATGACGAATATGAGATTGAGATCTCATATGCTCGCGGAGGAGAATACCCAAGCCGTGTTCGCCGGCGTTGGGCTTTCTCGGACACCTCCGCCGTCGGGTGACTTAGACGCCAGGCGTCTATTCCCCGAAGCGTCGCGACGCCTCGACGGAGACGTCCCCCAGGTACGTACTACCGGGGAAAATCGTGAGTTGACGATGTCAACTACCTTGTCCCCGAGAAGTGTGCTGGACCAAGGTACTTTAGAGTCGAGCTTAGACGGAGGGAGGCAGCCTTCCCCGTCGGCTCAGGTAGGGTTAGTAATCGATTCCGCGGGAGTTGTCACAACTCCACCTTTGGAAGCCCGTTTTGAGCAATTTCGACTAACCAGAAATGTATCTGTTTGCAGGTCGGAGGGCTACGAAGGAGTCCGTGCTGGCGAAGCTCGTGAGGTACGCCCCCTCGGAATGCGCCGAAGCGCTCCGGGGTCATCGGGTGTGCCCCACGCACCACAGCGGAGGCCGGATATAGATGTGCATACCCTAAGGGAACCGGGTGATGCTGAGGCCCTAGTGGAAGAACTAGGGGGTGGTGGAAGGCTCTCGGACGGAGTTGGGAATGCTCGCATTCCCATATCTCTCCAGGGGCGGGTTCAGCGTACCTCCCAAGGGATACAATATGCACGGCCAGAACAAGCGATAAGAGCTACGAAGGCAGATTTCGAATCAGGTGTCGGCTGGGACACGGAAGTTGCCACCCGAAATCCCTGGGTGACGACGTCCTTGCCCTCCAGGTCACTTGGAGCAGAGCGGTGGGCGGCTGAAGGGGGTTTCGGAGAAATCCGAAACTTTGCGGAAGCCGTCCATCCACACCTTTTTACGAGACATGGCGCCCAACGTGGGGCTGCTGAAGACAGACCGTCTTCAGGGATCTGCGGGTGTAGCCTTCCTCCTGCAAACAGACTTAGAGTTCGGGATCTCTCTCCTGAGAGACTCCCAGTGAATGAAATGGTTATGGGTGAACCGGAAACCCTTTGGCGCCCATATGGCACGTTTACCCGGTTGCCAACCGGGAATCGGCATTATAGGGAATCTGAGGATGTCCCTCGAGTTGCTCGAAACGTCGCTTCCAACCCCGGTGATGTCCACAGGAGTGGATATTACCCATCGAGGAGGCCAGTGCCCACAGTCCGGATTCCGGAGAATTCCAGGAGACCAGTGACGGGGGTCGACGACGTGCTCGTGCGACTCGCAGATTTGCTGGAGGATAGACGTCGGGGAACCCTAAACGGTGTTGATGGGGGTTTAATTAACAATAAACCACATCCCAGTTTCAGTGGGCTTCCTCACGAAGATCCAATTCAATTTATTCAATCCTCTGAGGATTATCTAGGGGGCTTTGATCCAACCGTCTGGGTGAGCGTTGCAGCTCAGTGGCTCAAGGGAGCAGCCCAGCAGTGGTATGCTCCATATCGCAACTCACGCCTAAACTGGCAGTTTTTCACAAACCGGCTCCAGGAACGGTTCGATAACGATCTGTTAGTCTCGAGCTTAGAAGCGGAGTTCTTTGGCACTGACCAGCCGAAGGGAGAGTCAATAACTTCCTTCATCCTGAGCAAGTGGAGTCTTTCACAAAGGCTCTACCCAGAGATGGACGAAGGAAGGGTTGTGCGATTAATATTGAACCGGATCAGACCGGATATCAAAGTCCATTTGCAATTGCATAGATTTGCAACTATTGAAGAGCTGACACAAAAAGCTGTTGCTGTCGAGACGCTACTTCGTAGCACCAGCCAAAGTGTACAGTCAGGGCCGAAACTTGTTTCGAACACCAACCGTCCTCATCAGGCCGACGATGTGCCACCTAAACGTCCTCAGGGACAGCTACAGGACAACAGGGGTTCGAACCATGTTAGGTCCAATAACTTTAATAATAATGGCACTAAATTCCAGAATTATGATCAATCGAGGCGTTCTGGAGGAAACAACGCTCCTTCGAGCGGATGTTTCACTTGCGGGGGAGCTCATTGGAACAAAGATTGCCCTCAGCAAAATGACAACAAGAACGGTCCCAAACGTCAGAGTGCGGGAACAAAACCATTAGATCAGGCCAATAAGGCACATACGGTTAATACCGTGCAGGCGAGTAAAATCTCGCGTCGTAAGACGTCAGCTAAGGACGCAGACAAAATCACAGTTTGCGAAGAATCAAAAAACTCCAACAGGAGCCATCAGGGGGCTCCATCGGAGTAGGTACTCCTTCAACACCGTTTTGCGGTTCTGTGACAGTGTTGGACTGTCATAGAAATTATGCGGCATGTATTCCCAACAAGGAGGAGGAGAAGGAGTTCCAGGATGTTGAAGCTGGAGTCGTTTCAGCCGAAACGCCACCGTCATCAGGCAAACTACATTGGGCAGACCGGTCAGATTGTGAATCTGTTTGTTTCAGTGTGGTAGATGAGCGTGTGGATCGCGCCACTGGTGGTAGGCGGAAAAAAGTTCACTCGTCGGCAGACGTTAAACGTAGAGGGTTGAAAGTCATTTCAAACATGTCAAGTTCTAGTTTTGGAACGAATGTAAGGGGTTATGAATCATCTTCAGGTTCATGGAGTTGTGAGATCATCGAGGTACCCCAGGTCGTTGTTGGTGGGTCGTTCCATCCGCCTCAACACAAGGTTTCGGAGTTAGTGATCGGTATACAGAAGGACCAGGAGGGGCCTGTTGTCAAAGAGAGTGCTAGGGCACTGCAAACTGGGCACAGGTCCGGTATAGGCACAAGTCGAGATGAAAAGGTGTATCCAAGGGAAGATTGCGAATCAAGGTTTCGGAACGAAAAGGTCGTCGAGAGTGACGTACTCTTTTCGGTTCCACTTCGGGGTAGTGAAGACACCGAGGGTGGTGGTCTGTCACTCACTCCCACACAGGACGCAGGTTTCGAGGTCGATGCATGCCAAGTCTCAAGGATGGTATCGAGGGGCAGAGCAGATGGGATCGCAGGTGCGAATCGCCATTCCCCGTTGGTAGATACCAGAGGCGTGGTAGGCATGTCATCTGAGAGAGTTACACGTCTTAGTCGGGGCGGAGGCGAGGTTCCTGAGGGATGCAATCGCCAAGTCCCATCGTTAGCTGCAGTTGGTGCTGCAGCACTTGGTGTCAATCGCAAGTCGGAACTTCTGAGTTTCATTGAGACCGACCCGCTTAGGAAGAAGTCGGAGGTGGATCTGCTGGATCCATTGTGTCTATATCGTCGCTGTGATACTAGCTTAGCGAACAACAATGTTGAGGGACGATTGCATCAGTTGCCGCGAATCGAGGCTGAACTGATGGGTCGTCGAGTTAGGGTTTTGGTGGACAGCGGAAGTTCGCTAAATCTCCTGAAACGTAGTTTGTTGCCTGTCACCTGGAGGGTGGATAGGAAGCAAGTGACACCGTTGCAGCTTGCATGCGCCGGTCGTGGCATCACCAGTCTAGGGGAGACAATAGTCGAACTATTAATAGATGGTGTTGTTCACGAAGTTGTCGTGCAAGTGGTGGATGATCTTGTCGAGGATCTTCTGCTCGGGTGTCCCTGGCTGGCATCAAACGAGGCTATGGTCGACTTTGCACGTCGCACCATGTACGTTGGAAAGGGGCCTAGGCAAACTATTTTCTGGGCGGAGGAGGTCTATCTTCCACCAGAAAAGTTCCCTGAACCACAGGTAGCGGACGTACAGCTACCGGCGTTCTCGAGAAAGGAATTTCGGAGTCTTATCCGAGAGTTTGGAGACGTCTTTTACGAATCTCCAAGGCAACCAGTGACGAGGGCTGCTTGCCACAAAATCCGATTGAAGGAGGAGCTACCCTTCAAGCTCCGTCCGTACAAAGTTTCCGATCAGAAGAGGGCTCTTATCCAAGAGGAGGTGGATAAGATGCTCGCTGCAGGTGTCATAAGTAGGTCCCATTCTGCCTTTATTAGTCCGGTCGTTATCGTCACGAAGAAGGACGGTACGGCTCGGTTTTGTGTCGACTACAGGAAGTTGAATAGTCTGACAATACCCGAGTCGTCGGTATTGCCAGGTATTCACGAGACTATCAAAGAGCTCGGAACAGCGAGAGTGTTCACTTCTTTGGATCTGAAGTCTGGGTTTTGGCAGATACCCATGGATGAGGCTAGTAAAAAGTATACAGCTTTTGCTACGCCTGATGGAGCTTGTTATGAGTTTAACTCAATGCCGTTTGGTCTAACGAATGCACCTGGAAGTTTCCAAATCCTTATGACGGAAGTGTTGGTTGGTTATGTCGATAAATTCGTCAAAGTATATCTAGACGACATAATCGTTTACAGCGAAGATGAAAAGGAGAACCTCTACAATCTCCGCCTTGTGCTGGAGAGGTTCAGAGCACATGGCCTGTGGTGCAGTTTAAAGAAGTGCAACTTCGCTCAGCGTAGGCTGGAGTACTTGGGGCATGTGGTGACGGAAACGTCAAACGAACCAATGCCAGGTCATGTGTTAGCGGTTCAACAATTCCCGCTACCCAAGCTCCGAGGATTCTTGGGCACCGTTGGTTGGCTACGGGAGTTCATCCCGAACTTAGCGGAGTTGGAGGCTCCGATAAGTGACATGCTCAAGTCGAAGAAAGGTCGAGACCTTAAGTGGAACTCTCAAGCATTGGAGGCGTTTGAGAGGATCAAGGAAGTCGTGGGCCGTCCTATGGTCTTGGCCAGGCCGGACATGACTCTCCCGTTTTTCCTGCAGACCGATGCATCTGGGGTAGGCATCGCTGCGGTTCTGTATCAAGTTGATTGTCACGGCGACAGAAGGATCGTTTCACATGCTAGTGCCAAGCTCAAGGGCGCGGAACTAAACTATCCATTGTTTGGGGTATCAAGCGATACCGTCATTATCTCGAAGACCGTCCATTCACTCTTCGAACGGACAGCAAAGCGTTGACTTGGTTATCCAAGTTCAAGGACGCAAAAGCGAAGTTAACTCGTTGGGCCTTACTTCTACAGGAGTATTCCTTCACTGTGGAGCACGTCGCAGGTCGAGACAATCAGCTAGCTGATTTCTTGTCCCGTAATCCCTCGGGGTCTCACAGTGAAGACTTGGATGCTGATGTAGAGCGTATGGGGTTGCCACCTATGAAGGTGCAACTGTCTGAACACCAAGGTGTGGTGAGCGTCGTAGAGACGCCGGCTGAAGTGGTCGTGCGGCGGCAGGCCATAGATAGGGAGACGCAAAGGTTGAGGGCGCGTATCAGAACGATACAGGAGTTAGGTCCTATGTCCAGGGACGATCTTCGTTTTATCAACAAGTTTTCGGATGTCCAAGGGGTTGTATATGTTTCTTCTGCTGGTAAACGGCTATTGTATGTGCCCGAGGCGCTCCGTGAGGACGTGTCGGCTTATTACCATGAACACCCGACCGCTGGTCATCCTGGTCAAGAGGAAACCTTACGTGCCTTGAAACGGCACTATTGGTGGCCGGCCATGGAGGACTACGTCCGGGCCTACGTGAGAGGTTGCCTAGTCTGCCAGTGCGTTAAAGCCGTACGGCATCAGGAAGCGGCACCGCAACGGCCTAGTGTGCCGAAGCGACCGTGGCAGATGCTGGCTGTTGACGTCCTGGGGCCCTATGCAGCCTCAAGGAGGGGAAACAGGTTCGTGGTAATTGCCGTCGATATGTTTTCAAAGTGGGTTGAAGCCAAGGCCACTAAGACATGCACGTCGAAAGTAATTTCTCGTTTTCTAGACGAAGAAATCTTATCTCGTTGGGGTTGTCCAGAAGTCGTCATTTCTGACAACGGCCCGCAGTTTCAGAGCAATCGTCTGCTAAAATACTACGATGCGAAGAACATTGAGGTCAAATTTTCACCTGTTTATCATCAACAGGCGAACCCTGTCGAGCGAAGGGTCCAGGAACTGAAGAAGTGCCTAAGAGCAAGGATGCTGGAAACCACTTCGGAAGGGCTTTGGGAAGAAGGTCTGGCTGCAAGTCTCTATTGCTTACGGAACCGTAAGAATAGAGCAACAGGGGAGACTCCAGCGGAGTTATTGTTAGGATATACACCTGGTCGTCCAGGAGATTGGAGGCTACCTATGTACCGAGATCCGGTACATAATAGCCCCGAAGATCGGCAAGAACGTCTTGCAAAGGCAGCCAGACGTCAGGCAGTTTATCAGAGGAATTTATTCCCCGATAAAGATCTACCGTCGCCACGGACCTACGGGGTCGGCGACCGCGTTTTAGTTAGGAATTTCGTCAAAGGAAACTTCGGAGGTACACTGTCAGGACCGCATCCGATCACGAGGGTGATGGGGCGAGACAGTTACCTCGTAGATAGGAACGGCACCGAGAGGCTGGTGCACGTAGACGATATCCGTTCTTGGGTAAGCAGGACTTTGCCGGCTGGCGCCCGCCACGACGATGGTGGCCCAGGTCCGGATCAGCCAGAGTCCAACGACGCTGACCAAGAAGTGACAGGGGAAGTCACACCTAGGCCGACGACTGGGGGCGGTCCGAAGCCACCTTCGTTAATCCGGGTACGAGCTGACGCACCCAACTCAACGAATCCACGGGAAGTAACGGTCAGTTTCGATCCAAAGGACAAAGCGGTCCGGCGGACAGTGAAAAGGTTGAGGAGGAATCCACAAGGACGGAAACGCGACTCAGACTGCGCGGGGAAGAGAGGAGTATCCCGTAGGAGTCCGTTGCCGGTGGTGAACTCTGGCCTTTTGGAGATCAGAGATTCTGAACTCCCCGTCGCAAACTCACCAGTAGGGGGGCGTGCTACTACTGAAGTAGACGCTCTTACCCGTCAAGCGGTCGTTCCAGACCAAGGTCCAGCGTACGATTCAGATTCGGAAATGGAAGCTGCTATCCGAGAGTTAGCACTTCCAGTAGGGGGGTCTCCATTATCATTGATGGTCGACCCGGGAGAGAATGTGAGACAGGAAGGCTCAGTAAGGACTGAGATTCCTAGTAAGAGTACAGGACGGCGAAGGAGATGCCGAGCTGTGGCGCTGGACTCCGATAGAGCTCCGATCCAGCGGCCACCGACAGACTCCGCCCGTCAGTATGTTTCGGTGACCGGGTCTGACGAAGATCCCGTACCAGCCCAGAGCTACAGCGAAGCTCCTAGAGTTAGTAAAGACTGTACTGAGAACGATTCCGACATGGAGGATGACGCTCCAGTAACTTTGGTGGTTCCAGCCTTGGTTCATCAGAGTGCGGAAGGTGACTATTAGGGAGTTAACGTAAATTTAGCTTTTGTCGGTTGTTTCGTTTGGAAATAACTTCGACCAAGTTAAACTCTTTAGTAGGGGGGTGTCGCAGGGCAGGCTCGCCGCGCTCCTACGATGATTTTTTTTGTGTATGGTCACCTTTAGTGAGCCATTTTTACACTTAATAACTCTCAATTTTCACCTAGAAGCCAGTCGAATAATATTAGATTTTTGCATTATATTCAGGTCACTAGTCTAGTCTCACCCTGTATGATGTAAAGTCCCAATCTCCACCCAGTGGAACTCCACTGTACGTAGTTTTACCGATTTACCGGAAATTCCTGACTAGTTTTCAATTTTATTAATTTGTGGCCCCAAACAGTCGAGCACCCGGTATACAGAACACTTAGAGCAAGGTTTCGACACGCTAGTCTCTTGTTGGGTGGAAAGATTCCGTGGCTCCATTTGTTTTCACAAATTATTTTATTTCAATTCGATTTCTCATCAGGTTGGCCAAATCGGAAAACGGGTATAGATTCCTCGGCGAAGGAATACGTGTATTTCTTCGGCGTTCAAGAATCACGTTGGGTTATGGTTTTTCTCGGGGCTCTCCGAATATCGGACCGCCCTAGGAATCGAGATATCTGAAATTCTGACTTTCAATATCTCCCTAGATCTGGGGAGTATTTAGTGACTTTTGTCAAATACTCCCTAGAAAACGCAGGTAACGGGACTTTAACGGTCATTTGCCCAAATCCCGCGCGTTTTCGCGAGCTAGGGTTTTGTTCAGCCAAGGGCGACGCCCACTTTGGCCCTCTAGGCCAATGGGTGTCGCGGATTCAGCAGTCAGGATTGCATAAATATGCAAGCAGCGAAGCAGCAGACGGCCACTCTTTCTTGTCGAATTGCAGTGTAATAATCAATTTTGTGTTTCCGTTAAATAACTTACGTTTGTTTGGCTTTGCCTTTTGTCTCTGCAATTCATCGTTTTGGCTAGCAGTTAGAGTCAGGTTCTCGGTAATAATAATTCAGTTCACAGTAGATTCATAACGTTTTGTTTCTATCTTAAAGGGGGTTAGACTCACTTGTACGGTTTACAGGTGTTTTATTCGCGCTACGAAAGTACGTTGATAGGTAGTTTAACTCTCGAGCAATAATCAGTGTAAAGTGATCTTTTGCAACGGACACTTAGGGATTTAACTTCATCAAAGTTATTTCCCGACTTAATACCTGTACGCGACGTTGACGAAAAATCCCCATCGTATGAAAAGGGGTCAGGCACCAAAACGAGATCTCACCTGATACAATCGGCTCGATCGTAGAGTTCCACGAAGATTGTATCGTTCGAGCTTAAATTCCTCGGCCTGTCAAGACATCATTAGCTGCGACTTTGTCGTTGGCGAGCCACATTTCCTGTGGTACCTGGGGGTTTCGCGTCCTTCCCATACCTGTTTCCTGCGGCTGTTCTCGGCTTTTCCACCTGAGACAGTCTGGTTAGGCTCCGTGATCCTTTACCCAAATCTCTGTCTTGGTTTTTGTCACATCCAGTTGTAATTTTTAAAGTAAAATTTTTCAAGTTTAATTTTCCTTTTTGGTGCTTCACACAATTTTTGAAGTTAGGAAATTTTATTTAGATAGTTTTTCTAAACCGTGAATCCTTCCTCCCTCGTCCATTTCCCGGCGAGGTCTTGTTAGGTGTTAGGTTAGTTAGCTATAGGGTGACCCTTCTCATCGTCACACTTGAGTTGGGACGACGCGAGGTCGATTTTAGTGCACTTCTCCTTTGCCACACACTTGCACACGCAAGTAGCCCGACAATACATTACAGCCGTAATTGTTGTCCTTTAGAGCAATGACGAATATGAGATTGAGATCTCATATGCTCGCGGAGGAGAATACCCAAGCCGTGTTCGCCGGCGTTGGGCTTTCTCGGACACCTCCGCCGTCGGGTGACTTAGACGCCAGGCGTCTATTCCCCGAAGCGTCGCGACGCCTCGACGGAGACGTCCCCCAGGTACGTACTACCGGGGAAAATCGTGAGTTGACGATGTCAACTACCTTGTCCCCGAGAAGTGTGCTGGACCAAGGTACTTTAGAGTCGAGCTTAGACGGAGGGAGGCAGCCTTCCCCGTCGGCTCAGGTAGGGTTAGTAATCGATTCCGCGGGAGTTGTCACAACTCCACCTTTGGAAGCCCGTTTTGAGCAATTTCGACTAACCAGAAATGTATCTGTTTGCAGGTCGGAGGGCTACGAAGGAGTCCGTGCTGGCGAAGCTCGTGAGGTACGCCCCCTCGGAATGCGCCGAAGCGCTCCGGGGTCATCGGGTGTGCCCCACGCACCACAGCGGAGGCCGGATATAGATGTGCATACCCTAAGGGAACCGGGTGATGCTGAGGCCCTAGTGGAAGAACTAGGGGGTGGTGGAAGGCTCTCGGACGGAGCTGGGAATGCTCGCATTCCCATATCTCTCCAGGGGCGGGTTCAGCGTACCTCCCAAGGGATACAATATGCACGGCCAGAACAAGCGATAAGAGCTACGAAGGCAGATTTCGAATCAGGTGTCGGCTGGGACACGGAAGTTGCCACCCGAAATCCCTGGGCGAGCATTCCCAACTCCCTCCGAGAGCCTTCCACCACCCCCTAGTTCTTCCACTAGGGCCTCAGCATCACCCGGTTCCCTTAGGGTATGCACATCTATATCCGGCCTCCGCTGTGGTGCGTGGGGCACACCCGATGACCCCGGAGCGCTTCGGCGCATTCCGAGGGGGCGTACCTCACGAGCTTCGCCAGCACGGACTCCTTCGTAGCCCTCCGACCTGCAAACAGATACATTTCGGGTTAGTCGAAATTGCTCAAAACGGGCTTCCAAAGGTGGAGTTGTGACAACTCCCGCGGAATCGATTACTAACCCTACCTGAGCCGACGGGGAAGGCTGCCTCCCTCCGTCTAAGCTCGACTCTAAAGTACCTTGGTCCAGCACACTTCTCGGGGACAAGGTAGTTGACATCGTCAACTCACGATTTTCCCCGGTAGTACGTACCTGGGGGACGTCTCCGTCGAGGCGTCGCGACGCTTCGGGGAATAGACGCCTGGCGTCTAAGTCACCCGACGGCGGAGGTGTCCGAGAAAGCCCAACGCCGGCGAACACGGCTTGGGTATTCTCCTCCGCGAGCATATGAGATCTCAATCTCATATTCGTCATTGCTCTAAAGGACAACAATTACGGCTGTAATGTATTGTCGGGCTACTTGCGTGTGCAAGTGTGTGGCAAAGGAGAAGTGCACTAAAATCGACCTCGCGTCGACCCAACTCAAGTGTGACGATGAGAAGGGTCACCCTATAGCTAACTAACCTAACACCTAACAAGACCTCGCCGGGAAATGGACGAGGGAGGAAGGATTCACGGTTTAGAAAAACTATCTAAATAAAATTTCCTAACTTCAAAAATTGTGTGAAGCACCAAAAAGGAAAATTAAACTTGAAAAAATTTTACTTTAAAAATTACAACTGGATGTGACAAAAACCAAGACAGAGATTTGGGTAAAGGATCACGGAGCCTAACCAGACTGTCTCAGGTGGAAAAGCCGAGAACAGCCGCAGGAAATAGGTATGGGAAGGACGCGAAACCCCTAGGTACCACAGGAAATGTGGCTCGCCAACGACAAAGTCGCAGCTAATGATGTCTTGACAGGCCGAGGAATTTAAGCTCGAACGATACAATCTTCGTGGAACTCTACGATCGAGCCGATTGTATCAGGTGAGATCTCGTTTTGGTGCCTGACCCCTTTTCATACGATGGGGATTTTTCGTCAACGTCGCGTACAGGTATTAAGTCGGGAAATAACTTTGATGAAGTTAAATCCCTAAGTGTCCGTTGCAAAAGATCACTTTACACTGATTATTGCTCGAGAGTTAAACTGCCTATCAACGTACTTTCGTAGCGCGAATAAAACACCTGTAAACCGTACAAGTGAGTCTAACCCCCTTTAAGATAGAAACAAAACGTTATGAATCTACTGTGAACTGAATTATTATTACCGAGAACCTGACTCTAACTGCTAGCCAAAACGATGAATTGCAGAGACAAAAGGCAAAGCCAAACAAACGTAAGTTATTTAACGGAAACACAAAATTGATTATTACACTGCAATTCGACAAGAAAGAGTGGCTATCTGCTGCTTCGCTGCTTGCATATTTATGCAATCCTGACTGCTGAATCCGCGACACCCATTGGCCTAGAGGGCCAAAGTGGGCGTCGCCCTTGGCTGAACAAAACCCTAGCTCGCGAAAACGCGCGGGATTTGGGCAAATGACCGTTAAAGTCCCGTTACCTGCGTTTTCTAGGGAGTATTTGACAAAAGTCACTAAATACTCCCCAGATCTAGGGAGATATTGAAAGTCAGAATTTCAGATATCTCGATTCCTAGGGCGGTCCGATATTCGGAGAGCCCCGAGAAAAACCATAAACCAACGTGATTCTTGAACGCCGAAGAAATACACGTATTCCTTCGCCGAGGAATCTATACCCGTTTTCCGATTTGGCCAACCTGATGAGAAATCGAATTGAAATAAAATAATTTGTGAAAACAAATGGAGCCACGGAATCTTTCCACCCAACAAGAGACTAGCGTGTCGAAACCTTGCTCTAAGTGTTCTGTATACCGGGTGCTCGACTGTTTGGGGCCACAAATTAATAAAATTGAAAACTAGTCAGGAATTTCCGGTAAATCGGTAAAACTACGTACAGTGGAGTTCCACTGGGTGGAGATTGGGACTTTACATCATACAGGGTGAGACTAGACTAGTGACCTGAATATAATGCAAAAATCTAATATTATTCGACTGGCTTCTAGGTGAAAATTGAGAGTTATTAAGTGTAAAAATGGCTCACTAAAGGTGACCATACACAAAAAAAATCATCGTAGGAGCGCGGCGAGCCTGCCCTGCGACACCCCCCTACTAAAGAGTTTAACTTGGTCGAAGTTATTTCCAAACGAAACAACCGACAAAAGCTAAATTTACGTTAACTCCCTAATAGTCACCTTCCGCACTCTGATGAACCAAGGCTGGAACCACCAAAGTTACTGGAGCGTCATCCTCCATGTCGGAATCGTTCTCAGTACAGTCTTTACTAACTCTAGGAGCTTCGCTGTAGCTCTGGGCTGGTACGGGATCTTCGTCAGACCCGGTCACCGAAACATACTGACGGGCGGAGTCTGTCGGTGGCCGCTGGATCGGAGCTCTGTCGGAGTCCAGCGCCACGGCTCGGCATCTCCTTCGCCGTCCTGTACTCTTACTAGGAATCTCAGTCCTTACTGAGCCTTCCTGTCTCACATTCTCTCCCGGGTCGACCATCAATGATAATGGAGACCCCCCTACTGGAAGTGCTAACTCTCGGATAGCAGCTTCCACTTCCGAATCTGAATCGTACACTGGACCTTGGTCTGAAACGACCGCTTGACGGGTAAGAGCGTCTACTTCAGTAGTAGCACGCCCCCCTACTGATAAGTTTGCGACGGGGAGTTCAGAATCTCTGATCTCCAAAAGGCCAGAGTTCACCACCGGCAACGGACTCCTACGGGATACTCCTCTCTTCCCCGCGCAGTCTGAGTCGCGTTTCCGTCCTTGTGGATTCTTCCTCAACCTTTTCACTGTCCGCCGGACCGCTTTGTCCTTTGGATCGAAACTGACCGTTACTTCCCGTGGATTCGTTGAGTTGGGTGCGTCAGCTCGTACCCGGATTAACGAAGGTGGCTTCGGACCGCCCCCAGTCGTCGGCCTAGGTGTGACTTCCCCTGTCACTTCTTGGTCAGCGTCGTTGGACTCTGGCTGATCCGGACCTGGGCCACCATCGTCGTGGCGGACGCCAGCCGGCAAAGTCCTGCTTACCCAAGAACGGATATCGTCTACGTGCACCAGCCTCTCGGTGCCGTTCCTATCTACGAGGTAACTGTCTCGCCCCATCACCCTCGTGATCGGATGCGGTCCTGACAGTGTACCTCCGAAATTTCCTTTGACGAAATTCCTAACTAAAACGCGGTCGCCGACCCCGTAGGTCCGTGGCGACGGTAGATCTTTATCAGGGAATAAATTCCTCTGATAAACTGCCTGACGTCTGGCTGCTTTTGCAAGACGTTCTTGCCGATCTTCGGGGCTATTATGTACCGGATCTCGGTACATAGGTAGCCTCCAATCTCCTGGACGACCAGGTGTATATCCTAACAATAACTCCGCTGGAGTCTCCCCTGTTGCTCTATTCTTACGGTTCCGTAAGCAATAGAGACTTGCAGCCAGACCTTCTTCCCAAAGCCCTTCCGAAGTGGTTTCCAGCATCCTTGCTCTTAGGCACTTCTTCAGTTCCTGGACCCTTCGCTCGACAGGGTTCGCCTGTTGATGAAAAACAGGTGAAAATTTGACCTCGATGTTCTTCAAATCGTAGTATTTTAGCAGATGATTGCTCTGAAACTGCGGGCCGTTGTCAGAAATGACGACTTCTGGACAACCCCAACGAGATAAAATTTCTTCGTCTAGAAAACGAGAAATTACTTTCGACGTGCTTGTCTTAGTGGCCCTGGCTTCAACCCACTTTGAAAACATATCGACGGCAATTACCACGAACCTGTTTCCCCTCCTTGAGGCTGCATAGGGCCCCAGGACGTCAACAGCCAGCATCTGCCACGGTCGCTTCGGCACACTAGGCCGTTGCGGTGCCGCTTCCTGATGCCGTACGGCTTTAACGCACTGGCAGACTAGGCAACCTCTCACGTAGGCCCGGACGTAGTCCTCCATGGCCGGCCACCAATAGTGCCGTTTCAAGGCACGTAAGGTTTCCTCTTGACCAGGATGACCAGCGGTCGGGTGTTCATGGTAATAAGCCGACACGTCCTCACGGAGCGCCTCGGGCACATACAATAGCCGTTTACCAGCAGAAGAAACATATACAACACCTTGGACATCTGAAAACTTGTTGATAAAACGAAGATCGTCCCTGGACATAGGACCTAACTCCTGTATCGTTCTGATACGCGCCCTCAACCTTTGCGTCTCCCTATCTATGGCCTGCCGCCGCACGACCACTTCAGCCGGCGTCTCTACGACGCTCACCACACCTTGGTGTTCAGACAGTTGCACCTTCATAGGTGGCAACCCCATACGCTCTACATCAGCATCCAAGTCTTCACTGTGAGACCCCGAGGGATTACGGGACAAGAAATCAGCTAGCTGATTGTCTCGACCTGCGACGTGCTCCACAGTGAAGGAATACTCCTGTAGAAGTAAGGCCCAACGAGTTAACTTCGCTTTCGCGTCCTTGAACATGGATAACCAAGTCAACGCTTTGCTGTCCGTTCGAAGAGTGAATGGACGGTCTTCGAGATAATGACGGTATCGCTTGATACCCCAAACAATGGCTAAACATTCAGTCTCGTTCACATGATAGTTTAGTTCCGCGCCCTTGAGCTTGGCACTAGCATGTGAAACGATCCTTCTGTCGCCGTGACAATCGACTTGATACAGAACTGCAGCGATGCCTACCCCAGATGCATCGGTCTGCAGGAAAAACGGGAGAGTCATGTCCGGCCTGGCCAAGACCATAGGACGGCCCACGACTTCCTTGATCCTCTCAAACGCCTCCAATGCTTGAGAGTTCCACTTAAGGTCTCGACCTTTCTTCGATTTGAGCATATCACTTATCGGAGCCTCCAACTCCGCTAAGTTCGGGATGAACTCCCGTAGCCAACCAACGGTGCCCAAGAATCCTCGGACCTGAGAGACATTCTTGGGTAGCGGGAATTGTCGAACCGCTAACACATGACCTGGCATTGGTTCGTTGGACGTTTCCGTCACCACATGCCCCAAGTACTCCAGCCTACGCTGAGCGAAGTTGCACTTCTTTAAACTGCACCACAGGCCATGTGCTCTGAACCTCTCCAGCACAAGGCGGAGATGGTAGAGGTTCTCCTTTTCATCTTCGCTGTAAACGATTATGTCGTCTAGATATACTTTGACGAATTTATCGACATAACCAACCAACACTTCCGTCATAAGGATTTGGAAACTTCCAGGTGCATTCGTTAGACCAAACGGCATTGAGTTAAACTCATAACAAGCTCCATCAGGCGTAGCAAAAGCTGTATACTTTTTACTAGCCTCATCCATGGGTATCTGCCAAAACCCAGACTTCAGATCCAAAGAAGTGAACACTCTCGCTGTTCCGAGCTCTTTGATAGTCTCGTGAATACCTGGCAATACCGACGACTCGGGTATTGTCAGACTATTCAACTTCCTGTAGTCGACACAAAACCGAGCCGTACCGTCCTTCTTCGTGACGATAACGACCGGACTAATAAAGGCAGAATGGGACCTACTTATGACACCTGCAGCGAGCATCTTATCCACCTCCTCTTGGATAAGAGCCCTCTTTTGATCGGAAACTTTGTACGGACGGAGCTTGAAGGGTAGCTCCTCCTTCAATCGGATTTTATGGCAAGCAGCCCTCGTCACTGGTTGCCTTGGAGATTCGTAAAAGACGTCTCCAAACTCTCGGATAAGACTCCGAAATTCCTTTCTTGAGAACGCCGGTAGCTGTACGTCCGCTACCTGTGGTTCAGGGAACTTTTCTGGTGGAAGATAGACCTCCTCCGCCCAGAAAATAGTTTGCCTAGGCCCCTTTCCAACGTACATGGTGCGACGTGCAAAGTCGACCATAGCCTCGTTTGATGCCAGCCAGGGACACCCGAGCAGAAGATCCTCGACAAGATCATCCACCACTTGCACGACAACTTCGTGAACAACACCATCTATTAATAGTTCGACTATTGTCTCCCCTAGACTGGTGATGCCACGACCGGCGCATGCAAGCTGCAACGGTGTCACTTGCTTCCTATCCACCCTCCAGGTGACAGGCAACAAACTACGTTTCAGGAGATTTAGCGAACTTCCGCTGTCCACCAAAACCCTAACTCGACGACCCATCAGTTCAGCCTCGATTCGCGGCAACTGATGCAATCGTCCCTCAACATTGTTGTTCGCTAAGCTAGTATCACAGCGACGATATAGACACAATGGATCCAGCAGATCCACCTCCGACTTCTTCCCAAGCGGGTCGGTCTCAATGAAACTCAGAAGTTCCGACTTGCGATTGACATCAAGTGCTGCAGCACCAACTGCAGCTAACGATGGGACTTGGCGATTGCATCCCTCAGGAACCTCGCCTCCGCCCCGACTAAGACGTGTAACTCTCTCAGATGACATGCCTACCACGCCTCTGGTATCTACCAACGGGGAATGGCGATTCGCACCTGCGATCCCATCTGCTCTGCCCCTCGATACCGTCCTTGAGACTTGGCATGCATCGACCTCGAAACCTGCGTCCTGTGTGGGAGTGAGTGACAGACCACCACCCTCGGTGTCTTCACTACCCCGAAGTGGAACCGAAAAGAGTACGTCACTCTCGACGACTTTTTCGTTCCGAAACCTTGATTCGCAATCTTCCCTTGGATACACCTTTTCATCTCGACTTGTGCCTATACCGGACCTGTGCCCAGTTTGCAGTGCCCTAGCACTCTCTTTGACAACAGGCCCCTCCTGGTCCTTCTGTATACCGATCACTAACTCCGAAACCTTGTGTTGTGGCGGATGGAACGACCCACCAACAACGACCTGGGGTACCTCGATGATCTCACAACTCCATGAACCTGAAGATGATTCATAACCCCTTACATTCGTTCCAAAACTAGAACTGGACATGTTTGAAATGACTTTCAACCCTCTACGTTTAACGTCTGCCGACGAGTGAACTTTTTTCCGCCTACCACCAGTGGCGCGATCCACACGCTCATCTACCACACTGAAACAAACGGATTCACAATCTGACCGGTCTGCCCAATGTAGTTTGCCTGATGACGGTGGCGTTTCGGCTGAAACGACTCCAGCTTCAACATCCTGGAACTCCTTCTCCTCCTCCTTGTTGGGAATACATGCCGCATAATTTCTATGACAGTCCAACACTGTCACAGAACCGCAAAACGGTGTTGAAGGAGTGCCTACTCCGATGGAGCCCCCTGATGGCTCCTGTTGGAGTTTTTTGATTCTTCGCAAACTGTGATTTTGTCTGCGTCCTTAGCTGACGTCTTACGACGCGAGATTTTACTCGCCTGTACGGTATTAACCGTATGTGCCTTATTGGCCTGATCTAAAGGTTTTGTTCCCGCACTCTGACGTTTGGGACCGTTCTTGTTGTCATTTTGCTGAGGGCAATCTTTGTTCCAATGAGCTCCCCCGCAAGTGAAACATCCGCTCGAAGGAGCGTTGTTTCCTCCAGAACGCCTCGATTGATCATAATTCTGGAATTTAGTGCCATTGTTGTTAAAGTTATTGGACCTAACATGGTTCGAACCCCTGTTGTCCTGTAGCTGTCCCTGAGGACGTTTAGGTGGCACATCGTCGGCCTGATGAGGACGGTTGGTGTTCGAAACAAGTTTCGGCCCCGACTGTACACTTTGGCTGGTGCTACGAAGTAGCGTCTCGACAGCAACAGCTTTTTGTGTCAGCTCTTCAATAGTTGCAAATCTATGCAATTGCAAATGGACTTTGATATCCGGTCTGATCCGGTTCAATATTAATCGCACAACCCTTCCTTCGTCCATCTCTGGGTAGAGCCTCTGTGAAAGACTCCACTTGTTCAGGATGAAGGAAGTTATTGACTCTCCCTTCGGCTGGTCAGTGCCAAAGAACTCCGCTTCTAAGCTCGAGACCAACAGATCGTTATCGAACCGTTCCTGGAGCCGGTTTGTGAAAAACTGCCAGTTTAGGCGTGAGTTTCGATATGGAGCATACCACTGCTGGGCTGCTCCCTTGAGCCACTGAGCTGCAACGCTCACCCAGACGGTTGGATCAAAGCCCCCTAAATAATCCTCAGAGGATTGGATAAATTGGATTGGATCTTCGTGAGGAAGCCCACTGAAACTGGGATGTGGTTTGTTGTTAATTAAACCCCCATCAACACCGTTTAGGGTTCCCCGACGTCTATCCTCCAGCAAATCCGCGAGTCGCACGAGCACGTCGTCGACCCCCGTCACTGGTCTTCTGGGATTCTCCTGAATCCGGACTGTGGGCACTGGCCTCCTCGATGGGTAATATCCACTCCTGTGGACATCACCGGGGTTGGAAGCGACGTTTCGAGCAACTCGAGGGACATCCTCAGATTCCCTATAATGCCGATTCCCGGTTGGCAACCGGGTAAACGTGCCATATGGGCGCCAAAGGGTTTCCGGTTCACCCATAACCATTTCATCAACCGGGAGTCTCTCAGGAGAGAGATCCCGAACTCTAATTCTGTTTGCAGGAGGAAGGCTACACCCGCAGATCCCTGAAGACGGTCTGTCTTCAGCAGCCCCACGTTGGGCGCCATGTCTCGTAAAAAGGTGTGGATGGACGGCTTCCGCAAAGTTTCGGATTTCTCCGAAACCATCCTCAGCCGCCCACCGCTCTGCTCCTAGTTGCCTGGAGGGCAAGGACGTCGTCACCCAGGGATTTCGGGTGGCAACTTCCGTGTCCCAGCCGACACCTGATTCGAAATCTGCCTTCGTAGCTCTTATCGCTTGTTCTGGCCGTGCATATTGTATCCCTTGGGAGGTACGCTGAACCCGCCCCTGGAGAGATATGGGAATGCGAGCATTCCCAACTCCCTCCGAGAGCCTTCCACCACCCCCTAGTTCTTCCACTAGGGCCTCAGCATCACCCGGTTCCCTTAGGGTATGCACATCTATATCCGGCCTCCGCTGTGGTGCGTGGGGCACACCCGATGACCCCGGAGCGCTTCGGCGCATTCCGAGGGGGCGTACCTCACGAGCTTCGCCAGCACGGACTCCTTCGTAGCCCTCCGACCTGCAAACAGATACATTTCGGGTTAGTCGAAATTGCTCAAAACGGGCTTCCAAAGGTGGAGTTGTGACAACTCCCGCGGAATCGATTACTAACCCTACCTGAGCCGACGGGGAAGGCTGCCTCCCTCCGTCTAAGCTCGACTCTAAAGTACCTTGGTCCAGCACACTTCTCGGGGACAAGGTAGTTGACATCGTCAACTCACGATTTTCCCCGGTAGTACGTACCTGGGGGACGTCTCCGTCGAGGCGTCGCGACGCTTCGGGGAATAGACGCCTGGCGTCTAAGTCACCCGACGGCGGAGGTGTCCGAGAAAGCCCAACGCCGGCGAACACGGCTTGGGTATTCTCCTCCGCGAGCATATGAGATCTCAATCTCATATTCGTCATTGCTCTAAAGGACAACAATTACGGCTGTAATGTATTGTCGGGCTACTTGCGTGTGCAAGTGTGTGGCAAAGGAGAAGTGCACTAAAATCGACCTCGCGTCGACCCAACTCAAGTGTGACGATGAGAAGGGTCACCCTATAGCTAACTAACCTAACACCTAACAAGACCTCGCCGGGAAATGGACGAGGGAGGAAGGATTCACGGTTTAGAAAAACTATCTAAATAAAATTTCCTAACTTCAAAAATTGTGTGAAGCACCAAAAAGGAAAATTAAACTTGAAAAAATTTTACTTTAAAAATTACAACTGGATGTGACAAAAACCAAGACAGAGATTTGGGTAAAGGATCACGGAGCCTAACCAGACTGTCTCAGGTGGAAAAGCCGAGAACAGCCGCAGGAAATAGGTATGGGAAGGACGCGAAACCCCTAGGTACCACAGGAAATGTGGCTCGCCAACGACAAAGTCGCAGCTAATGATGTCTTGACAGGCCGAGGAATTTAAGCTCGAACGATACAATCTTCGTGGAACTCTACGATCGAGCCGATTGTATCAGGTGAGATCTCGTTTTGGTGCCTGACCCCTTTTCATACGATGGGGATTTTTCGTCAACGTCGCGTACAGGTATTAAGTCGGGAAATAACTTTGATGAAGTTAAATCCCTAAGTGTCCGTTGCAAAAGATCACTTTACACTGATTATTGCTCGAGAGTTAAACTGCCTATCAACGTACTTTCGTAGCGCGAATAAAACACCTGTAAACCGTACAAGTGAGTCTAACCCCCTTTAAGATAGAAACAAAACGTTATGAATCTACTGTGAACTGAATTATTATTACCGAGAACCTGACTCTAACTGCTAGCCAAAACGATGAATTGCAGAGACAAAAGGCAAAGCCAAACAAACGTAAGTTATTTAACGGAAACACAAAATTGATTATTACACTGCAATTCGACAAGAAAGAGTGGCTATCTGCTGCTTCGCTGCTTGCATATTTATGCAATCCTGACTGCTGAATCCGCGACACCCATTGGCCTAGAGGGCCAAAGTGGGCGTCGCCCTTGGCTGAACAAAACCCTAGCTCGCGAAAACGCGCGGGATTTGGGCAAATGACCGTTAAAGTCCCGTTACCTGCGTTTTCTAGGGAGTATTTGACAAAAGTCACTAAATACTCCCCAGATCTAGGGAGATATTGAAAGTCAGAATTTCAGATATCTCGATTCCTAGGGCGGTCCGATATTCGGAGAGCCCCGAGAAAAACCATAAACCAACGTGATTCTTGAACGCCGAAGAAATACACGTATTCCTTCGCCGAGGAATCTATACCCGTTTTCCGATTTGGCCAACCTGATGAGAAATCGAATTGAAATAAAATAATTTGTGAAAACAAATGGAGCCACGGAATCTTTCCACCCAACAAGAGACTAGCGTGTCGAAACCTTGCTCTAAGTGTTCTGTATACCGGGTGCTCGACTGTTTGGGGCCACAAATTAATAAAATTGAAAACTAGTCAGGAATTTCCGGTAAATCGGTAAAACTACGTACAGTGGAGTTCCACTGGGTGGAGATTGGGACTTTACATCATACAGGGTGAGACTAGACTAGTGACCTGAATATAATGCAAAAATCTAATATTATTCGACTGGCTTCTAGGTGAAAATTGAGAGTTATTAAGTGTAAAAATGGCTCACTAAAGGTGACCATACACAAAAAAAATCATCGTAGGAGCGCGGCGAGCCTGCCCTGCGACAACAAGAAAACTGAAAGTGTGGTGAACGACGGAGGACTGAACGCCATAACTATTATGGAAACTGTCGCAGGGCAGGCTCGCCGCGCTCCTACGATGATTTCTTTTGTGTATGGTCACCTTTAGTGAGCCATTTTTACACTTAATAACTCTCAATTTTCACCTAGAAGCCAGTCGAATAATATTAGATTTTTGCATTATATTCAGGTCACTAGTCTAGTCTCACCCTGTATGATGTAAAGTCCCAATCTCCACCCAGTGGAACTCCACTGTACGTAGTTTTACCGATTTACCGGAAATTCCTGACTAGTTTTCAATTTTATTAATTTGTGGCCCCAAACAGTCGAGCACCCGGTATACAGAACACTTAGAGCAAGGTTTCGACACGCTAGTCTCTTGTTGGGTGGAAAGATTCCGTGGCTCCATTTGTTTTCACAAATTATTTTATTTCAATTCGATTTCTCATCAGGTTGGCCAAATCGGAAAACGGGTATAGATTCCTCGGCGAAGGAATACGTGTATTTCTTCGGCGTTCAAGAATCACGTTGGGTTATGGTTTTTCTCGGGGCTCTCCGAATATCGAACCGCCTTAGGAATCGAGATATCTGGAATTCTGACTTTCAATATCTCCCTAGATCTGGGGAGTATTTAGTGACTTTTGTCAAATACTCACTAGAAAACGCAGGTAACGGGACTTTAACGGTCATTTGCCCAAATCCCGCGCGTTTTCGCGAGCTAGGGTTTTGTTCAGCCAAGGGCGACGCCCACTTTGGCCCTCTAGGCCAATGGGTGTCGCGGATTCAGCAGTCAGGATTGCATAAATATGCAAGCAGCGAAGCAGCAGATAGCCACTCTTTCTTGTCGAATTGCAGTGTAATAATCAATTTTGTGTTTCCGTTAAATAACTTACGTTTGTTTGGCTTTGCCTTTTGTCTCTGCAATTCATCGTTTTGGCTAGCAGTTAGAGTCAGGTTCTCGGTAATAATAATTCAGTTCACAGTAGATTCATAACGTTTTGTTTCTATCTTAAAGGGGGTTAGACTCACTTGTACGGTTTACAGGTGTTTTATTCGCGCTACGAAAGTACGTTGATAGGTAGTTTAACTCTCGAGCAATAATCAGTGTAAAGTGATCTTTTGCAACGGACACTTAGGGATTTAACTTCATCAAAGTTATTTCCCGACTTAATACCTGTACGCGACGTTGACGAAAAATCCCCATCGTATGAAAAGGGGTCAGGCACCAAAACGAGATCTCACCTGATACAATCGGCTCGATCGTAGAGTTCCACGAAGATTGTATCGTTCGAGCTTAAATTCCTCGGCCTGTCAAGACATCATTAGCTGCGACTTTGTCGTTGGCGAGCCACATTTCCTGTGGTACCTAGGGGTTTCGCGTCCTTCCCATACCTATTTCCTGCGGCTGTTCTCGGCTTTTCCACCTGAGACAGTCTGGTTAGGCTCCGTGATCCTTTACCCAAATCTCTGTCTTGGTTTTTGTCACATCCAGTTGTAGTTTTTAAAGTAAAATTTTTCAAGTTTAATTTTCCTTTTTGGTGCTTCACACAATTTTTGAAGTTAGGAAATTTTATTTAGATAGTTTTTCTAAACCGTGAATCCTTCCTCCCTCGTCCATTTCCCGGCGAGGTCTTGTTAGGTGTTAGGTTAGTTAGCTATAGGGTGACCCTTCTCATCGTCACACTTGAGTTGGGTCGACGCGAGGTCGATTTTAGTGCACTTCTCCTTTGCCACACACTTGCACACGCAAGTAGCCCGACAATACATTACAGCCGTAATTGTTGTCCTTTAGAGCAATGACGAATATGAGATTGAGATCTCATATGCTCGCGGAGGAGAATACCCAAGCCGTGTTCGCCGGCGCTGGGCTTTCTCGGACACCTCCGCCGTCGGGTGACTTAGACGCCAGGCGTCTATTCCCCGAAGCGTCGCGACGCCTCGACGGAGACGTCCCCCAGGTACGTACTACCGGGGAAAATCGTGAGTTGACGATGTCAACTACCTTGTCCCCGAGAAGTGTGCTGGACCAAGGTACTTTAGAGTCGAGCTTAGACGGAGGGAGGCAGCCTTCCCCGTCGGCTCAGTTAGAATTAGTAATCGATTCCGCGGGAGTTGTCACAACTCCACCTTTGGAAGCCCGTTTTGAGCAATTCCGTTTAACGAGAAATGTTTCTGTTTGTAGGTCGGAGGGCTACGAAGGAGTCCGTGCTGGCGAAGCTCGTGGGGTACGCCCCCTCGGAGTGCGCCGAAGCGCTCCGAGGTCATTGGGTGTGCCTCACGCACCACAGCGGAGGCCACAGGTTACGGATGTGCATACCCTAAGGGAACCGGGTGATGCTGAGGCCCTAGTGGAGGAACTAGGGGGTGGTGGAAGGCTCTCGGAGGGAGTTGGGAATGCTCGCATTCCCATATCTCTCCAGGGGCGGGTTCAGCGTACCTCCCACGGGAACAACTATGCACAGCCTGAATATGCAACAAGAGCTACGAAGGCAGATTTCGTGACGGGTGTCGGCAGGGACACGGAAGTTGCCACCCGAAATCCCTGGGTGACGACGTCCTTGCCCTCCAGGCAACTAGGAGCAGAGCGGTGGGTGGCTGAAGATGGTTTCGGAGGAATCCGAAACTTTGCGGAAGCCGTCCATCCACACCTTTTTACGAGACATGGCGCCCAACGTGGGGCTGCTGAAGACAGACCGTCTTCAGGGATCTGCGGGTGTAGCCTTCCTCCTGCAAACAGAATTAGAGTTCGGGATCTCTCTCCTGAGAGACTCCCAGTTAATGACATGGTTATGGGTGAACCGGAAACCCTTTGGCGCCCATATGGCACGTTTACCCGGTTGCCAACTAGGAATCGGCATTATAGGGAATCTGAGGATGTCCCTCGAGTTGCTCGAAACGTCGCTTCCAACCCCGGTGATGTCCACAGGAGTGGATATTACCCATCGAGGAGGCCAGTGCCCACAGTCCGGATTCAGGAGAATCCCAGAAGACCAGTGACGGGGGTCGACGACGTGCTCGTGCGACTCGCAGATTTGCTGGAGGATAGACGTCGGGGAACCCTAAACGGTGTTGATGGGGGTTTAATTAACAATAAACCACATCCCAGTTTCAGTGGGCTTCCTCACGAAGATCCAATCCAATTTATCCAATCCTCTGAGGATTATCTAGGGGGCTTTGATCCAACCGTCTGGGTGAGCGTTGCAGCTCAGTGGCTCAAGGGAGCAGCCCAGCAGTGGTATGCTCCATATCGAAACTCACGCCTAAACTGGCAGTTTTTCACAAACCGGCTCCAGGAACGGTTCGATAACGATCTGTTGGTCTCGAGCTTAGAAGCGGAGTTCTTTGGCACTGACCAGCCGAAGGGAGAGTCAATAACTTCCTTCATCCTGAGCAAGTGGAGTCTTTCACAGAGGCTCTACCCAGAGATGGACGAAGGAAGGGTTGTGCGATTAATATTGAACCGGATCAGACCGGATATCAAAGTCCATTTGCAATTGCATAGATTTGCAACTATTGAAGAGCTGACACAAAAAGCTGTTGCTGTCGAGACGCTACTTCGTAGCACCAGCCAAAGTGTACAGTCGGGGCCGAAACTTGTTTCGAACACCAACCGTCCTCATCAGGCCGACGATGTGCCACCTAAACGTCCTCAGGGACAGCTACAGGACAACAGGGGTTCGAACCATGTTAGGTCCAGTAACTTTAATAACAATGGCACTAAATTCCAGAATTATGATCAATCGAGGCGTTCTGGAGGAAACAACGCTCCTTCGAGCGGATGTTTCACTTGCGGGGGAGCTCATTGGAACAAAGATTGCCCTCAGCAAAATGATAGCAAGAACGGTCCCAAACGTCAGAGTGCGGGAACAAAACCGTTAGATCATGCCAATAAGGCACATACGGTTAATACCGTGCAGGCGAGTAAAACCTCGCGTCGTAAGACGTCACTTAAGGACGCAGACAAAATTGCAGTTTGCAAAGAAGAATCAAAAAACTCCAACAGGAGCCATCAGGGGGCTCCATCGGAGTAGGTACTCCTTCAACACCGTTTTGCGGTTCTGTGACAGTGTTGGACTGTCATAGAAATTATGCGGCATGTATTCCCAACAAGGAGGAGGAGAAGGAGTTCCAGGATGTTGAAGCTGGAGTCGTTTCAGCCGAAACGCCACCGTCATCAGGCAAACTACATTGGGCAGACCGGTCAGATTGTGAATCCGTTTGTTTCAGTGTGGTAGATGAGCGTGTGGATCGCGCCACTGGTGGTAGGCGGAAAAAAGTTCACTCGTCGGCAGACGTTAAACGTAGAGGGTTGAAAGTCATTTCAAACAGGTCAGGTTCTAGTTTTGGAACGAATGAAAGGGGTTATGAATCATCTTCAGGTTCATGGAGTTGTGAGATCATCGAGGTACCCCAGGTCGTTGTTGGTGGGTCGTTCCATCCGCCACAACACAAGGTTTCGGAGTTAGTGATCGGTATACAGAAGGACCAGGAGGGGCCTGTTGTCAAAGAGAGTGCTAGGGCACTGCAAACTGGGCACAGGTCCGGTATAGGCACAAGTCGAGATGAAAAGGTGTATCCAAGGGAAGATTGCGAATCAAGGTTTCGGAACGAAAAAGTCGTCGAGAGTGACGTACTCTTTTCGGTTCCACTTCGGGGTAGTGAAGACACCGAGGGTGGTGGTCTGTCACTCACTCCCACACAGGACGCAGGTTTCGAGGTCGATGCATGCCAAGTCTCAAGGACGGTATCGAGGGGCAGAGCAGATGGGATCGCAGGTGCGAATCGCCATTCCCCGTTGGTAGATACCAGAGGCGTGGTAGGCATGTCATCTGAGAGAGTTACACGTCTTAGTCGGGGCGGAGGCGAGGTTCCTGAGGGATGCAATCGCCAAGTCCCATCGTTGGCTGCAGTTGGTGCTGCAGTACTTGATGTCAATCGCAAGTCGGAACTTCTGAGTTTCATTGAGACCGACCCGCTTAGGAAGAAGTCGGAGGTGGATCTGCTGGATCCATTGTGTCTATATCGTCGCTGTGATACTAGCTTAGCGAACAACAAGGTTGAGGGACGATTGCATCAGTTGCCGCGAATCGAGGCTGAACTGATGGGTCGTCGAGTTAGGGTTTTGGTGGACAGCGGAAGTTCGCTAAATCTCCTGAAACGTAGTTTGTTGCCTGTCACCTGGAGGGTGGATAGGAAGCAAGTGACACCGTTGCAGCTTGCATGCGCCGGTCGTGGCATCACCAGTCTAGGGGAGACAATAGTCGAACTATTAATAGATGGTGTTGTTCACGAAGTTGTCGTGCAAGTGGTGGATGATCTTGTCGAGGATCTTCTGCTCGGGTGTCCCTGGCTGGCATCAAACGAGGCTATGGTCGACTTTGCACGTCGCACCATGTACGTTGGAAAGGGGCCTAGGCAAACTATTTTCTGGGCGGAGGAGGTCTATCTTCCACCAGAAAAGTTCCCTGAACCACAGGTAGCGGACGTACAGCTACCGGCGTTCTCGAGAAAGGAATTTCGGAGTCTTATCCGAGAGTTTGGAGACGTCTTTTACGAATCTCCAAGGCAACCAGTGACGAGGGCTGCTTGCCACAAAATCCGATTGAAGGAGGAGCTACCCTTCAAGCTCCGTCCGTACAAAGTTTCCGATCAGAAGAGGGCTCTTATCCAAGAGGAGGTGGATAAGATGCTCGCTGCAGGTGTCATAAGTAGGTCCCATTCTGCCTTTATTAGTCCGGTCGTTATCGTCACGAAGAAGGACGGTACGGCTCGGTTTTGTGTCGACTACAGGAAGTTGAATAGTCTGACAATACCCGAGTCGTCGGTATTGCCAGGTATTCACGAGACTATCAAAGAGCTCGGAACAGCGAGAGTGTTCACTTCTTTGGATCTGAAGTCTGGGTTTTGGCAGATACCCATGGATGAGGCTAGTAAAAAGTATACAGCTTTTGCTACGCCTGATGGAGCTTGTTATGAGTTTAACTCAATGCCGTTTGGTCTAACGAATGCACCTGGAAGTTTCCAAATCCTTATGACGGAAGTGTTGGTTGGTTATGTCGATAAATTCGTCAAAGTATATCTAGACGACATAATCGTTTACAGCGAAGATGAAAAGGAGAACCTCTACCATCTCCGCCTTGTGCTGGAGAGGTTCAGAGCACATGGCCTGTGGTGCAGTTTAAAGAAGTGCAACTTCGCTCAGCGTAGGCTGGAGTACTTGGGGCATGTGGTGACGGAAACGTCAAACGAACCAATGCCAGGTCATGTGTTAGCGGTTCAACAATTCCCGCTACCCAAGAATGTCTCTCAGCTCCGAGGATTCTTGGGCACCGTTGGTTGGCTACGGGAGTTCATCCCGAACTTAGCGGAGTTGGAGGCTCCGATAAGTGACATGCTCAAGTCGAAGAAAGGTCGAGACCTTAAGTGAAACTCTCAAGCATTGGAGGCGTTTGAGAGGATCAAGGAAGTCGTGGGCCGTCCTATGGTCTTGGCCAGGCCGGACATGACTGTCCCGTTTTTCCTGCAGACCGATGCATCTGGGGTAGGCATCGCTGCAGTCCTTTATCAAGTTGATTGTCACGGCGACAGAAGGATCGTTTCGCATGCTAGTGCCAAGCTCAAGGGCGCGGAACTAAACTATCATGTGAACGAGACTGAATGTTTAGCCATTGTTTGGGGTATCAAGCGATACCGTCATTATATCGAAGACCGTCCATTCACTCTTCGAACGGACAGCAAAGCGTTGACTTGGTTATCAAAGTTCAAGGACGCAAAAGCGAAGTTAACTCGTTGGGCCTTACTTCTACAGGAGTATTCCTTCACTGTGGAGCACGTCGCAGGTCGAGACAATCAGCTAGCTGATTTCTTGTCCCGTAATCCCTCGGGGTCTCACAGTGAAGACTTGGATGCTGATGTAGAGCGTATGGGGTTGCCACCTATGAAGGTGCAACTGTCTGAACACCAAGGTGTGGTGAGCGTCGTAGAGACGCCGGCTGAAGTGGTCGTGCGGCGGCAGGCCATAGATAGGGAGACGCAAAGGTTGAGGGCGCGTATCAGAACGATACAGGAGTTAGGTCCTATGTCCAGGGACGATCGTCGTTTTATCAACAAGTTTTCGGATGTCCAAGGGGTTGTATATGTTTCTTCTGCTGGTAAACGGCTATTGTATGTGCCCGAGGCGCTCCGTGAGGACGTGTCGGCTTATTACCATGAACACCCGACCGCTGGTCATCCTGGTCAAGAGGAAACCTTACGTGCCTTGAAACGGCACTATTGGTGGCCGGCCATGGAGGACTACGTCCGGGCCTACGTGAGAGGTTGCCTAGTCTGCCAGTGCGTTAAAGCCGTACGGCATCAGGAAGCGGCACCGCAACGGCCTAGTGTGCCGAAGCGACCGTGGCAGATGCTGGCTGTTGACGTCCTGGGGCCCTATGCAGCCTCAAGGAGGGGAAACAGGTTCGTGGTAATTGCCGTCGATATGTTTTCAAAGTGGGTTGAAGCCAAGGCCACTAAGACATGCACGTCGAAAGTAATTTCTCGTTTTCTAGACGAAGAAATTTTATCTCGTTGGGGTTGTCCAGAAGTCGTCATTTCTGACAACGGCCCGCAGTTTCAGAGCAATCATCTGCTAAAATACTACGATGCGAAGAACATTGAGGTCAAATTTTCACCTGTTTATCATCAACAGGCGAACCCTGTCGAGCGAAGGGTCCAGGAACTGAAGAAGTGCCTAAGAGCAAGGATGCTGGAAACCACTTCAGAAGGGCTTTGGGAAGAAGGTCTGGCTGCAAGTCTCTATTGCTTACGGAACCGTAAGAATAGAGCAACAGGGGAGACTCCAGCGGAGTTATTGTTAGGATATACACCTGGTCGTCCAGGAGATTGGAGGCTACCTATGTACCGAGATCCGGTACATAATAGCCCCGAAGATCGGCAAGAACGTCTTGCAAAAGCAGCCAGACGTCAGGCAGTTTATCAGAGGAATTTATTCCCTGATAAAGATCTACCGGCGCCACGGACCTACGGGGTCGGCGACCGCGTTTTAGTTAGGAATTTCGTCAAAGGAAACTTCGGAGGTACACTGTCAGGACCGCATCCGATCACGAGGGTGATGGGGCGAGACAGTTACCTCGTAGATAGGAACGGCACCGAGAGGCTGGTGCACGTAGACGATATCCGTTCTTGGGTAAGCAGGACTTTGCCGGCTGGCGTCCACCACGACGATGGTGGCCCAGGTCCGGATCAGCCAGAGTCCAACGACGCTGACCAAGAAGTGACAGGGGAAGTCACACCTAGGCCGACGACTGGGGGCGGTCCGAAGCCACCTTCGTTAATCCGGGTACGAGCTGACGCACCCAACTCAACGAATCCGCGGGAAGTAACGGTCAGTTTCGATCCAAAGGACAAAGCGGTCCGGCGGACAGTGAAAAGGTTGAGGAGGAATCCACAAGGACGGAAACGCGACTCAGACTGCGCGGGGAAGAGAGGAGTATCCCGTAGGAGTCCGTTGCCGGTGGTGAACTCTGGCCTTTTGGAGATCAGAGATTCTGAACTCCCCGTCGCAAACTCACCAGTAGGGGGGCGTGCTACTACTGAAGTAGACGCTCTTACCCGTCAAGCGGTCGTTCCCGACCAAGGTCCAGCGTACGATTCAGATTCGGAAGTGGAAGCTGCTATCCGAGAGTTAGCACTTCCAGTAGGGGGGTCTCCATTATCATTGATGGTCGACCCGGGAGAGAATGTGAGACAGGAAGGCTCAGTAAGGACTGAGATTCCTAGTAAGAGTACAGGACGGCAAAGGAGATGCCGAGCTGTGGCGCTGGACTCCGACAGAGCTCCGATCCAGCGGCCACCGACAGACTCCGCCCGTCAGTATGTTTCGATGACCGGGTCTGACGAAGATCCCGTACCAGCCCAGAGCTACAGCGAAGCTCCTAGAGTTAGTAAAGACTGTACTGAGAACGATTCCGACATGGAGGATGACGCTCCAGTAACTTTGGTGGTTCCAGCCTTGGTTCATCAGAGTGCGGAAGGTGACTATTAGGGAGTTAACGTAAATTTAGCTTTTGTCGGTTGTTTCGTTTGGAAATAACTTCGACCAAGTTAAACTCTTTAGTAGGGGGGTGTCGCAGGGCAGGCTCGCCGCGCTCCTACGATGATTTCTTTTGTGTATGGTCACCTTTAGTGAGCCATTTTTACACTTAATAACTCTCAATTTTCACCTAGAAGCCAGTCGAATAATATTAGATTTTTGCATTATATTCAGGTCACTAGTCTAGTCTCACCCTGTATGATGTAAAGTCCCAATCTCCACCCAGTGGAACTCCACTGTACGTAGTTTTACCGATTTACCGGAAATTCCTGACTAGTTTTCAATTTTATTAATTTGTGGCCCCAAACAGTCGAGCACCCGGTATACAGAACACTTAGAGCAAGGTTTCGACACGCTAGTCTCTTGTTGGGTGGAAAGATTCCGTGGCTCCATTTGTTTTCACAAATTATTTTATTTCAATTCGATTTCTCATCAGGTTGGCCAAATCGGAAAACGGGTATAGATTCCTCGGCGAAGGAATACGTGTATTTCTTCGGCGTTCAAGAATCACGTTGGGTTATGGTTTTTCTCGGGGCTCTCCGAATATCGAACCGCCTTAGGAATCGAGATATCTGGAATTCTGACTTTCAATATCTCCCTAGATCTGGGGAGTATTTAGTGACTTTTGTCAAATACTCACTAGAAAACGCAGGTAACGGGACTTTAACGGTCATTTGCCCAAATCCCGCGCGTTTTCGCGAGCTAGGGTTTTGTTCAGCCAAGGGCGACGCCCACTTTGGCCCTCTAGGCCAATGGGTGTCGCGGATTCAGCAGTCAGGATTGCATAAATATGCAAGCAGCGAAGCAGCAGATAGCCACTCTTTCTTGTCGAATTGCAGTGTAATAATCAATTTTGTGTTTCCGTTAAATAACTTACGTTTGTTTGGCTTTGCCTTTTGTCTCTGCAATTCATCGTTTTGGCTAGCAGTTAGAGTCAGGTTCTCGGTAATAATAATTCAGTTCACAGTAGATTCATAACGTTTTGTTTCTATCTTAAAGGGGGTTAGACTCACTTGTACGGTTTACAGGTGTTTTATTCGCGCTACGAAAGTACGTTGATAGGTAGTTTAACTCTCGAGCAATAATCAGTGTAAAGTGATCTTTTGCAACGGACACTTAGGGATTTAACTTCATCAAAGTTATTTCCCGACTTAATACCTGTACGCGACGTTGACGAAAAATCCCCATCGTATGAAAAGGGGTCAGGCACCAAAACGAGATCTCACCTGATACAATCGGCTCGATCGTAGAGTTCCACGAAGATTGTATCGTTCGAGCTTAAATTCCTCGGCCTGTCAAGACATCATTAGCTGCGACTTTGTCGTTGGCGAGCCACATTTCCTGTGGTACCTAGGGGTTTCGCGTCCTTCCCATACCTATTTTCTGCGGCTGTTCTCGGCTTTTCCACCTGAGACAGTCTGGTTAGGCTCCGTGATCCTTTACCCAAATCTCTGTCTTGGTTTTTGTCACATCCAGTTGTAGTTTTTAAAGTAAAATTTTTCAAGTTTAATTTTCCTTTTTGGTGCTTCACACAATTTTTGAAGTTAGGAAATTTTATTTAGATAGTTTTTCTAAACCGTGAATCCTTCCTCCCTCGTCCATTTCCCGGCGAGGTCTTGTTAGGTGTTAGGTTAGTTAGCTATAGGGTGACCCTTCTCATCGTCACACTTGAGTTGGGTCGACGCGAGGTCGATTTTAGTGCACTTCTCCTTTGCCACACACTTGCACACGCAAGTAGCCCGACAATACATTACAGCCGTAATTGTTGTCCTTTAGAGCAATGACGAATATGAGATTGAGATCTCATATGCTCGCGGAGGAGAATACCCAAGCCGTGTTCGCCGGCGCTGGGCTTTCTCGGACACCTCCGCCGTCGGGTGACTTAGACGCCAGGCGTCTATTCCCCGAAGCGTCGCGACGCCTCGACGGAGACGTCCCCCAGGTACGTACTACCGGGGAAAATCGTGAGTTGACGATGTCAACTACCTTGTCCCCGAGAAGTGTGCTGGACCAAGGTACTTTAGAGTCGAGCTTAGACGGAGGGAGGCAGCCTTCCCCGTCGGCTCAGTTAGAATTAGTAATCGATTCCGCGGGAGTTGTCACAACTCCACCTTTGGAAGCCCGTTTTGAGCAATTCCGTTTAACGAGAAATGTTTCTGTTTGTAGGTCGGAGGGCTACGAAGGAGTCCGTGCTGGCGAAGCTCGTGGGGTACGCCCCCTCGGAGTGCGCCGAAGCGCTCCGAGGTCATTGGGTGTGCCTCACGCACCACAGCGGAGGCCACAGGTTACGGATGTGCATACCCTAAGGGAACCGGGTGATGCTGAGGCCCTAGTGGAGGAACTAGGGGGTGGTGGAAGGCTCTCGGAGGGAGTTGGGAATGCTCGCATTCCCATATCTCTCCAGGGGCGGGTTCAGCGTACCTCCCACGGGAACAACTATGCACAGCCTGAATATGCAACAAGAGCTACGAAGGCAGATTTCGTGACGGGTGTCGGCAGGGACACGGAAGTTGCCACCCGAAATCCCTGGGTGACGACGTCCTTGCCCTCCAGGCAACTAGGAGCAGAGCGGTGGGTGGCTGAAGATGGTTTCGGAGGAATCCGAAACTTTGCGGAAGCCGTCCATCCACACCTTTTTACGAGACAAAACTGTGGAGAACGGCCGTCGCCTCACAAGTCTTTTGGAAAGTGAGGTGAACGGATCGGAAAGTGTCGGGAAAGGCCCTCCACAGACCACAATAGAAAGTGTGGAGAAAGACACTTCAAAACCAAAACCGCCCCAACTCATAGGGTTTCAGCGAGCAATCCAGAGGATGAATGTAAAGAAGCAAGAAGAGAAAAAGAGAAGAGAAGCGGAACGGGCTCTCCAAGAGGAGCAGAAAAAGGAAAAGGAAAAGCAGAAAGCTCTGCAACTTGAAAAGCAGAGGGAAGCAGAACAGCTAACCGAAGCGAAGAAACTACTGGAAGCGAGGGCGAGGGAATCTCCGAAAAAGGTTCAGTTCAGCTCCTCGGACTCCGATTCTGAAGAAGAAGGCAGAAGAAGGCTCCTCAGGAGGCGCAAGTCGAAGGAAGAGGTCCCACTAAACACCATCGATAGTATCGAAAAACGTATAGAGGACCTCAAAAAACTTATTGCGAGGAAGGTACAGGATAAAGTACAGGCGTACAATATCCTCGCAATAAACAAGCCGGCTGACTGTTCTGACATGCCGGAAAACCTCCTGAGAGAAGCAATGACGAAACAGATTCGTGACTTCTACACAAAGAAGTACGAGGAGCTGCACCACCAAGAGATCCAAAAACTGCTCCACACAAGGAGACTAATAAGATCGCCGAACAGGATCAGGGTTCGGGATGAATTCCCTCCCCTCCCACAGGAACAATCACCTCCAGGAACTGCCGGAACCGACTCGGAAGGTTTTAAAATACCGAAGACCACGGGAAGGCCACGAAAGCCCTCGGACAAGGAACCCGTCCCAGTAAGCAACAAATACGAATCGCTGAGTGAGGATGAGACGTTATCGGAGAATAGCGCGGCACCAAAAACCACAGGAAGGCCCAGGAAAGCTACCAAAAAGCCGAAGGCCGCTCCCAAGCCGGCCAAGCCAAAGATGCTCCCTCCGATCGTCATCCAGGGGAGGCTCAATCTAGACCGATCCCTCACAGCTCAGCTGAAGACTGAGCTCAAGGGTGATTTCAATCTGAAGCATACGGGCCGCGAGACCCAAGTCTTTACTGAGCATGAGGGGGATAGGCAGACTATGATTGACCTCCTCAAGAGTACTGGGACGGAGTTCCACACATACACACTTCCACAGAACCGCACGCACGCATTCGTATTGAGGGGTCTCGACTCGGATGTCAGCCAGGACGATCTCATTGACGAGATGGCAGAGAAATACGGCATCCCCGTCGAGAAGATGATGAGGATGACAACGAAGCACAGACCGTTGTTCCTCATCACCACCCCTCAAAATGTGACACTGGGCCAACTTCAAAAAACTGTCAGGGTACTCCAACACATCAGAGTATCCTGGGAACTCAGGAGGAATGAGAGGGCCATAGTCCAGTGTCACCGATGCCAAAGGTGGGGCCATGCCACGTCCAACTGCCAGAGAGAGGCCAGGTGTCTGAAGTGCGGTAAGACGCATAACACGAACACATGTCTAAAACCTAGAGACATCCCAGCCACCTGTGCAAACTGCAGTGGGCCCCACCCAGCGAATAGCGTGGAGTGTGCTGTGTACCAGTCCAGGGTGCAGTTCCTGGAGGAGAACCTTGACCGGCAGAGGAAGCCCGTTCCGCCAAAGTACGTCCCAGCCCCGTTACCTAAGACCAACGCATGGACAGCCAGAGCCCAGGAGCAAAGCGCTCCCCCCGCACCTTCCCAAGAAGCGGGGAGAAGACAGAACCGAATTCAGGAAGCCCCCCAGGCGCCGGAAATACCGTACACCCCACCACCCCAGTCGCCGGTGCATAGGAACCCCCGATCGGGGGCCTCTGACTTGCAGCACATGATGGGTCTTGGAGACAAAATAAAACAGGTTAGTGCGATGCTTAATATCTCGGAGCTGTGCAGAGCCATGGACGATCTGATCGCCCGGCTCGCACAGGCCAAGACTCCCTTGGAAAAGGCTATGGCTGCCCTCGAAGTCCTCGGGGATAGCCAGCGCTATAACTTTTAAAGGTCGTATAAAGGCATGCATGTTTAACGCCGGTTCAGTCAATAATAAGCTCCCGCTTATTATTGACTTCATCGGCAGGCATCAGATAGACCTAATGTTCATATCGGAGACCTGGCTCAGGCCGGACCATAGATTCCGATTGAAGGGCTTCTCCACTGTCAGGGCAGACCGCCCTCGGGCAGTGAGGGGGGGGGGGGGGTGGCCATCCTTGTCAAGGATGGCATCGCGTATACGCAGCTCCCAGCCCAACAAAGCTCGATAGAGCACGTTGGCATCAAGCTAGCGGATGGGACTTGCGTGTTCGCGGTCTATAACCAGCCAAGGGATAGGTTCACACAGTCCGACTTGGACAATTTGTGTAACACGGGCCATAATGTGCTATTGGTAGGGGACTTCAACGCCAGGAGACCTGAGTGGAGTGGGGCTTCACAGTCAAACGCCAACGGGAAGACATTGTGGGAGTACTCGCTCTGTAGTGACGTGGTAATCGTCCACTCTGACGAGCCGACGCATTACCCCTGGAATGGGTCTACTCCAACCATTATCGACTTGGTAGTGAACAAGAATGTTACGAATATGAGTGAACTCAAGGCCATCCATGAGATGACCTGAAACGGTGACTGGGCCGAGTTCCGAAGAGTCATGAATGCCAGGACGACCATCACGCCTGGCATTGCTCGAGATGGCATTGAGGAGGCAACTCGCACTCTTATCCGTGACATTCAGGTCGCACGCGACCGCGCTATCAAGAAGATAGTGGTCAAGAGGAACCAGAATGTTCTTCCGCCGGAAGTTAGGCAGTTGATCACTCTGAAAAACTGCCTCCGGAAGCGGTGGCAAGCCACCCGCAACCCGGAGCATAGAGCCGACATGTTTCGGCTTGGCAGAGAGATTTCGGAGCTGATCAACGACCATAACGATACCCGGTGGAAGAATAAACTGGAGAAGCTGGACGTTCGAGACAACTCACTGTGGCGGATGACAAAGCGCATATCTAGGCGCTTTGAACCCGTCCCAGCCATAGAGGGCGGTAACGAACGGGCAGTGACAGACCCTCAGAAGGCGGAGCTATTCGGCGAGCATTTCGCCAATGTCCACAAGAGGGCGCCGGACGTTAATGACGGCCATAGAGTAAAGTCTAAGATAACCGAGGACTTTAGACAAACTATGGCCGCCCCTATCGGTCCTAATAGGTTTGCCAAATTAATGGCAACCTATGAGGAACTGACGGAAGTCATCAAACGGCTTCCGACGAACAAGGCGCCTGGGCCGGATGGCTTGGACGCCATTCTACTCAAAAACCTGCCGAGGAAGTCCCTCGTGCAATTTTTGCACATCGTGAATGCCATCATCAAGTGGCAGTGGTACCCGGATTGCCTCAAGAAGGCGCTGGTGATACCTATCCTGAAGCCGGGCAAGGATGGCCATCAACTCGATAGTTACCGCCCGATTTCGCTCCTGAGTGTCGTTGCCAAGGCAGTGGAAAAGATACTTCTCAAGCGGTTATTATCCCTCGAGGAGAAACTCAAAATGATCCCCGCTGAACAATTCGGATTTCGTGCAGGCCATAGCACGACCTCGCAGATCGTCCGGGTTGTTCACGAGGTGAAAGAGGCAGCTCACCGAGGGATGAATACAGTCATGGTCCTGCTTGACATGCAAAAAGCCTTCGACTCGGTATGGGTTGAGGGTCTTATCTGCAAAATGCTCCAGGCACGCATGCCTTTATACATGGTGAGGCTTATGAACTCATTCCTGGTCAACAGAACTTTTGCGGTGAGGGTGAATAACACAAGGTCCGCGGAATATTCGATCGAAGCAGGTGTTCCACAGGGGTCAAGCCTATCCCCACACTTGTATTCTCTACATACATATGATTTTCCTATGTGCGAGAGAACGAAGACGGCGATATATGCGGATGACACCGCAATATACGCCCAATCGTTCTCCAGCGTTGCAGCTGCTATGCAGGTCCAGACCCGTCTGGACAGGAAAATCATACCGTATCTGGAGGATAACAAGATCGTGGTGAACCCGGCGAAGTCTGAGGCCATCAACTTCTCGAAGAAATTCAGATTTACGAAAATCCCACAGAAGTTGAAGGTCAAAGGCGAAGCTGTGGAGGTGAAAACCAATGTGAGGTACCTGGGAGTACAGTTGGACAAGCGCATAACATGGCACAAGCACCTGAACCTGGCTATCCAGAGGGCTGCAGCCGCGGTAAAACGCGTGTACCCTCTGATAGCCAGAGGCTCAAGGATGAAGCTAGACGCGAAGATGGCAATTTACAAACAGATAATTCGGCCAGCGATGTTGTACGCTTGCCCAGCGTTCTGCAGCCTGCCCAAAACTCCTTTTATGAGGCTGGACAGGATGCAGAACAAAGTGCTCCGTATCATCACAAACAGTGATCGATACATTCGCTTGGATGCTCTGCGTGCCCTTGCGGACGTCGACTCGATCCCGACATATGTAAAGAACTTGTCAAACAAGTTTTACAAGTTCCAAATCCCCAAAAGTTCTCTAACTAGAGACCTCACCAGACTTAGAGTTTTCGATAATGAGCCCCGCAAACACGGTGGGCTCATATATCAAGCGCTGGATATCTTCCAGGAAAGACGGGAAGAACCGGTTCTGTGAAGAACCAGCACGTGTAATTTGAACGCCCATTTTTTCAACCCGGTTTTTTGCTATAGCCTTTTCCGGGGTAAGCTCGCAATAATCAGCCTCACGTGAACTTAGACAACAGCAGTATCCGATAGAATGCAATGAACGACACGCATAAGCTTTGCAGGAGGCGTGTTATTATGTCACTACGACCCACATAGGCCCTACAGTCCGACCAACCGCCAACACCAGCGGAGGCGGCAGTCAGCGTCCCTTGATCGGGGCCCTAGGCACCACTTGGCACAAGCGCTCGCCCTTCTCCCCAGCAATGGGGTGAAGGGGGAGGCGGCTTTCCGTGCGTCCGGAATAACATCCCCTGGCATCCGAGCCCGAAAGGGCGAAGAAAGAAGTCGGTGTGAATTCTGTTTTGAACTGTAGAAATATTGGAATTTATCTGTACAATTTCTTCAATATATTTTTATTTATTTATTTATTTATTCATTTCCATCTGAATAACAATAATTTATCAACAGAAATCATTGTCGGGTCGTTAGTGGGGGAATAGAGGGATTTTTCATTTTCAAAATTCCCTCAAAATCAAATATGACTTGGCACGCAACATGGTGGGGAGCAGAATTTTCATTTCCATCTGAATAACAATAATTCGTCAACAGAAATCATTGTCGGGTCGTTAGAGGGGGTATAGAGGGATTTTTCATTTTCAATATTTCTTCAAAAATCTAATATTACTTGGCACGCATCATGGTTGGGTGCAGACTATCCATTTCCATCTGAATAACAATAATTCGTCAATAGAAATCATTGTCGGGTCGTCAGAGGGGGTATAGAGGGATATTTCATTTTCGAAATTACTTCAAAAATCAAATATGACTTGGCACGTATCATGGTGGAGTACATAATATCCATTTTCATCTGAATAACAATAATTCGTCAACAGAAAGTATTGTCGGGTCGTCAGAGGGGGTTAAAGGGAATTTTCATTTTCAAAATTACTTCAAGGTTCGAATATAACTTGGCACGCATCATAGTAGGGTGCAAAATCTCCATTTCCATCTGAATAACAATAATTCGTCAACAGAAATCATTGTCGGGTCGTCAGAGGGGGTATAGAGGGATTTCTCATTATCAAAATGACTTCAAAAATCAAATATGACTTGGGACGCATCATAGTAGGGTGCAGAATATCCATTTCCATCTCAATAACAATAATTTATCAACAGAAATCATTGTCGTGTCGTCAGAGGGGGTATAGAGGGAGTTTTCAATTTCAAAATTACCTCAAAATCAAATATGACTTGGCACGCATCATGGTGGGGTGCAGAATATCCATTTCCATCTGAATAAGAATACTTTGTCAACAGAAATCATTGACGTGTCGTTGGAGGTGGTATAGAGGGATTTTTCATTTTCAAAATTACTTCAAAAATCTAATATGACTTGGCACGCATCATGGTGGGGTGCAGAATATTCATTTCCATCTCAATAACAACAATTCGTCAACAGAAATCATTGTCGGGTCGTTAGAAGGGGTAAAGAGGGATTTCTCATTTTCAATATATCTTCAAAAATCTAGTATGACTTGGCACGCATCATGGTGGGGTGCAAAGTATCCATGTCTATCTGAATAACAATAATTCGGCAACAGAAATCATGGTCGGGTCGTCAGAGGGGGTATAGAGGGATTTCTCATTATTGAAATGACTTCAAGAATCAAATATGACTTGGCACGCATCATAGTAGGGTGCAGAATATCCATTTCCATCTCAATAACAATAATTTGTCAACAGAAATCATTGTCGGGTCGTCAGAGGGGGTATAGAGGGATTTTTCATTTTCAAAATTACCTCAAAATCAAATATGACTTGGCACGCATCATGGTGGGGTGCAGAATATCCATTTCCATCTGAATAACAATACTTTGTCAACAGAAATCATTGACGTGTCGTTGGAGGTGGTATAGAGGGATTTTTCATTTTCAAAATTTCTTCAAAAATCTAATATAACTTGGCACGCATCATGGTGGGGTGCAGAATATTCATTTCCATCTCAATAACAATAATTCGTCAACTGAAATCATCGTCGGGTCGTTAGAAGGGGTATAGAGGGATTTCTCATTTTCAATATATCTTCAAAAATCTAGTATGACTTGGCACGCATCATGGTGGGGTGCAAAGTATCCATGTCTATCTGAATAACAATAATTTGTCAACAGAAATCATTGTCGGGTCGTCAGAGGGGGTATAGAGGGATTTTTCATTTTCAAAATTACCTCAAAATCAAATATGACTTGGCACGCATAATGGTGGGGTGCAGAATATCCATTTCCATCTGAATAACAATACTTTGTCAACAGAAATCATTGACGTGTCGTTGGAGGTGGTATAGAGGGATTTTTCATTTTCAAAATTTCTTCAAAAATCTAATATAACTTGGCACGCATCATGGCGGGGTGCAGAATATCCATTTCTATCTGACTAACATTAATTCGTCAAAATAAATCATTGTCCTGTCGTCAGAGGGGGTATGGAGGGATTTTTCATTTTCAAAATTACTTCAAATATCTAATATGACTTGACACGCATCATGGTGGGGTGCAAAGTATCCATGTCCATCTGAATAACAATAATTCGTCAATTTAAATCATAGTCGTGTCGTCAGAGGGGGTATAGAGGTATTTTTCATTTTCAAAATTACTTCAAAAATCTAATATGACTTGGCACGCATCATGGTGGGGTGCAAAGTATCCATGTCCATCTGAATAACAATAATTCGTCAACATAAATCATTGTCGTGTCGTCAGAGGGGGTATAGAGGGATTTTTCATTTTCAAAATTACTTCAAAAATCAAATATGACTTGGCACGTATCATGGTAGAGTGCATAATATCAATTTTCATCTGAATAACAATAATTCGTCAACAGAAATCATTGTCGGGTCGTTAGAAGGGGTATAGAGGGATTTTTCATTTTCAAAATTACTTCAAAAATCAAATATGACTTGGCACGCATCATGGTGGGGAGCAAAGTATCCATGTCCATCTGAATAACATTAATTCGTCAACATAAATCATTGTCGTGTCGTCAGAGGGGGTATAGAGGGATTTTTCATTATCAAAATGAATTCAAAAATCAAATATGACTTGGCACGCATCATGGTGGGGTGCAAAGTATCCATGTCCATCTGAATAACAATAATTCGTCAACATAAATCATTGTCGTGTCGTCAGAGGGGGTATAGAGGGATTTTTCATTTTCAAAATTACTTCAAAAATCAAATATGACTTGGCACGTATCATGGTAGAGTGCATAATATCCATTTTCATCTGAATAACAATAATTCGTCAACAGAAATTATTGTCGGGTCGTCAGAGGGGGTTAAAGGGAATTTTCATTTTCAAAATTACTTCAAAGTTCGAATATAACTTGGCACGCATCATAGTAGGGTGCAAAATCTCCATTTCCATCTGAATAACAATAATTCGTCAACAGAAATCATTGTCGGGTCGTCAGAGGGGGTATAGAGGGATTTCTCATTATCAAAATGACTTCAAAAATCAAATATGACTTGGGACGCATCATAGTAGGGTGCAGAATATCCATTTCCATCTCAATAACAATAATTTATCAACAGAATTCATTGTCGTGTCGTCAGAGGGGGTATAGAGGTATTTTTCATTTTCAAAATTACTTCAAAAATCTAATATGACTTGGCACGCATCATGGTGGGGTGCAAAGTATCCATGTCCATCTGAATAACATTAATTCGTCAACATAAATCATTGTCGTGTTGTCAGAGGGGGTATAGAGGGATTTTTCGTTATCAAAATGAATTCAAAAATCAAATATGACTTGGCACGCATCATGGTGGGGTGCAAAGTATCCATGTCCATCTGAATAACAATAATTCGTCAACATAAATCATTGTCGTGTCGTCAGAGGGGGTATAGAGGGATTTTTCATTTTCAAAATTACTTCAAAAATCAAATATGACTTGGCACGTATCATGGTAGAGTGCATAATATCCATTTTCATCTGAATAACAATAATTCGTCAACAGAAATTATTGTCGGGTCGTCAGAGGGGGTTAAAGGGAATTTTCATTTTCAAAATTACTTCAAAGTTCGAATATAACTTGGCACGCATCATAGTAGGGTGCAAAATCTCCATTTCCATCTGAATAACAATAATTCGTCAACAGAAATCATTGTCGGGTCGTCAGAGGGGGTATAGAGGGATTTCTCATTATCAAAATGACTTCAAAAATCAAATATGACTTGGGACGCATCATGGTGGGGTGCAGAATATCCATTTCCATCTGAATAACAATACTTTGTCAACAGAAATCATTGACGTGTCGTTGGAGGTGGTATAGAGGGATTTTTCATTTTCAAAATTACTTCAAAAATCTAATATGACTTGGCACGCATCATGGTGGGGTGCAAAGTATCCATGTCCATCTGAATAACAATAATTCGTCAACATAAATCATTGTCGTGTCGTCAGAGGGGGTATAGAGGGATTTTTCATTTTCAAAATTACTTCAAATATCAAATATGACTTGGCACGTATCATGGTAGAGTGCATAATATCAATTTTCATCTGAATAACAATAATTCGTCAACAGAAATCATTGTCGGGTCGTTAGAAGGGGTATAGAGGGATTTTTCATTTTCAAAATTACTTCAAAAATCAAATATGACTTGGCACGCATCATGGTGGGGAGCAAAGTATCCATGTCCATCTGAATAACATTAATTCGTCAACATAAATCATTGTCGTGTCGTCAGAGGGGGTATAGAGGGATTTTTCATTATCAAAATGAATTCAAAAATCAAATATGACTTGGCACGCATCATGGTGGGGTGCAAAGTATCCATGTCCATCTGAATAACAATAATTCGTCAACATAAATCATTGTCGTGTCGTCAGAGGGGGTATAGAGGGATTTTTCATTTTCAAAATTACTTCAAAAATCAAATATGACTTGGCACGTATCATGGTAGAGTGCATAATATCCATTTTCATCTGAATAACAATAATTCGTCAACAGAAATTATTGTCGGGTCGTCAGAGGGGGTTAAAGGGAATTTTCATTTTCAAAATTACTTCAAAGTTCGAATATAACTTGGCACGCATCATAGTAGGGTGCAAAATCTCCATTTCCATCTGAATAACAATAATTCGTCAACAGAAATCATTGTCGGGTCGTCAGAGGGGGTATAGAGGGATTTCTCATTATCAAAATGACTTCAAAAATCAAATATGACTTGGGACGCATCATAGTAGGGTGCAGAATATCCATTTCCATCTCAATAACAATAATTTATCAACAGAAATCATTGTCGTGTCGTCAGAGGGGGTATAGAGGGAGTTTTCAATTTCAAAATTACCTCAAAATCAAATATGACTTGGCACGCATCATGGTGGGGTGCAGAATATCCATTTCCATCTGAATAAGAATACTTTGTCAACAGAAATCATTGACGTGTCGTTGGAGGTGGTATAGAGGGATTTTTCATTTTCAAAATTACTTCAAAAATCTAATATGACTTGGCACGCATCATGGTGGGGTGCAGAATATTCATTTCCATCTCAATAACAACAATTCGTCAACAGAAATCATTGTCGGGTCGTTAGAAGGGGTATAGAGGGATTTCTCATTTTCAATATATCTTCAAAAATCTAGTATGACTTGGCACGCATCATGGTGGGGTGCAAAGTATCCATGTCTATCTGAATAACAATAATTCGGCAACAGAAATCATGGTCGGGTCGTCAGAGGGGGTATAGAGGGATTTTTCATTTTCAAAATTACCTCAAAATCAAATATGACTTGGCACGCATAATGGTGGGGTGCAGAATATCCATTTCCATCTGAATAACAATACTTTGTCAACAGAAATCATTGACGTGTCGTTGGAGGTGGTATAGAGGGATTTTTCATTTTCAAAATTTCTTCAAAAATCTAATATGACTTGGCACGCATCATGGCGGGGTGCAGAATATCCATTTCTATCTGACTAACATTAATTCGTCAACATAAATCATTGTCCTGTCGTCAGAGGGGGTATGGAGGGATTTTTCATTTTCAAAATTACTTCAAATATCTAATATGACTTGACACGCATCATGGTGGGGTGCAAAGTATCCATGTCCATCTGAATAACAATAATTCGTCAATTTAAATCATTGTCGTGTCGTCAGAGGGGGTATAGAGGTATTTTTCATTTTAAAAATTACTTCAATAATCTAATATGACTTGGCACGCATCATGGTGGGGTGCAAAGTATCCATGTCCATCTGAATAACAATAATTCGTCCTCATAAATCATTGTCGTGTCGTCAGAGGGGGTATAGAGGGATTTTTCATTTTCAAAATTACTTCAAAAATCAAATATGACTTGGCACGTATCATGGTAGAGTGCATAATATCCATTTTCATCTGAATAACAATAATTCGTCAACAGAAATCATTGTCGGGTCGTTAGAAGGGGTATAGAGGGATTTTTCATTTTCAAAATTACTTCAAAAATCAAATATGACTTGGCACGCATCATGGTGGGGAGCAAAGTATCCATGTCCATCTGAATGACATTAATTCGTCAACATAAATCATTGTCGTGTCGTCAGAGGGGGTATAGAGGGATTTTTCATTATCAAAATGAATTCAAAAATCAAATATGACTTGGCACGCATCATGGTGGGGTGCAAAGTATCCATGTCCATCTGAATAACAATAATTCGTCAACATAAATCATTGTCGTGTCGTCAGAGGGGGTATAGAGGGATTTTTCATTTTCAAAATTACTTCAAAAATCAAATATGACTTGGCACGTATCATGGTAGAGTGCATAATATCCATTTTCATCTGAATAACAATAATTCGTCAACAGAAATTATTGTCGGGTCGTCAGAGGGGGTTAAAGGGAATTTTCATTTTCAAAATTACTTCAAAGTTCGAATATAACTTGGCACGCATCATAGTAGGGTGCAAAATCTCCATTTCCATCTGAATAACAATAATTCGTCAACAGAAATCATTGTCGGGTCGTCAGAGGGGGTATGGAGGGATTTTTCATTTTCAAAATTACTTTAAAAATCTTATATGACTTGGCACGCATCATGGTAGGATGCAGAATATCCATTTCCATCTCAATAACAATAATTTGTCAACAGAAATCATTGTCGGGTCGTCAGAGGGGGTATGGAGGGATTTTTCATTTTCAAAATTACTTTAAAAATCTAATATGACTTGGCACGCATCAAGGTAGGGTGCAAAGTATCCTTGTCCATATGAATAACAATAATTCGTCAATTTTAATCATTGTCGTGTCGTCAGAGGGGGTATAGAGGTATTTTTCATTTTCAAAATTACTTCAAAAATCAAAAATGAGTTGGCACGCATCATATTGGGGTGCAGAATATCCATATCTATCTAAATAACAATAATTCCTTAACAGAAATCATTGTCGGGTCGTCAGAGGGGGTATAGAGGGATTTTTCATTTTCAAAATTACCTCAAAATCCAATATGACTTGGCACGCATCATGGTGGGGTGCAAAATATTCATTTCTATCTGAATAACAATAATTCGTCAGGAGAAATCATTGTCGGGTCGTCAGAAGGAGTATAGAGGGATATTTCATTTTCAAAATGACTTCAAAAATCATTTATGATTTGGCACGCATCATGGAGGGGTGCAGAATATCCATTTCTATCTGAATAACAATAATTCTTTAACAGAAATCATTGTCGTGTCGTCAGAGGGGGTATAGGGGGATTTTTCATTTTCAAAATGACTTCAAAAATCAAATATGACTTGGCACGTATCATGGTGGAGTGCATAATATCCATTTTCATCTAAATAACAATAATTCGTTAACAGAAATTATTGTCGGGTCGTCAGAGGGGGTTAAAGGGAATTTTCATTTTCAAAACTACTTCAAAAAACGAATATAACTTGGCACTTGGGTGCAAAATCTTCATTTTCATCTGAATAACAATAATTCGTCAACAGAAATCATTATCGGGTCGTCAGAGGGGGTATAGAGGGATTTTTCATTATCAAAATGACTTCAAAAATCAAATATGACTTGGCACGCATCATGGTGGGGTACAGAATATCCATTTTCATCTCAATAACAATAATTTTTCAACAGAAATCATTGTCGGGTCGTCAGAGGGGGTATAGAGGGATTTTTCATTTTCAAAATGACTTCAAAAATCTAATATGACTTGGCACGCATCATGGTGGGGTGCAGAATATCTATTTCCATCTGAATAACAATAATGTATCAACAGAAATCATTGTCGGGTCGTTAGTGGGGGAATAGAGGGATTTTTCATTTTCAAAATTCCCTCAAAATCAAATATGACTTGGCACGCAACATGGTGGGGAGCAGAATATTCATTTCCATCTGAATAACAATAATTCGTCAACAGAAATCATTGTCGGGTCGTTAGAGGGGGTATAGAGGGATTTTTCATTTTCAATATTTCTTCAAAAATCTAATATTACTTGGCACGCATCATGGTGGGGTGCAGAATATCCATTTCCATCTGAATAACAATAATTCGTCAATAGAAATCATTGTCGTGTCGTCAGAGGGGGTATAGAGGGATTTTTCATTTTCAAAATTACTTCAAAAATCAAATATGACTTGGCACGTATCATGGTAGAGTGCATAATATCCATTTTCATCTGAATAACAGTAATTCGTCAACAGAAATCATTGTCGGGTCGTTAGAAGGGGTATAGAGGGATTTTTCATTTTCAAAATTACTTCAAAAATCAAATATGACTTGGCACGCATCATGGTGGGGAGCAAAGTATCCATGTCCATCTGAATAACATTAATTCGTCAACATAAATCATTGTCGTGTCGTCAGAGGGGGTATAGAGGGATTTTTCATTATCAAAATGAATTCAAAAATCAAATATGACTTGGCACGCATCATGGTGGGGTGCAAAGTATCCATGTCCATCTGAATAACAATAATTCGTCAATATAAATCATTGTCGTGTCGTCAGAGGGGGTATAGAGGGATTTTTCATTTTCAAAATTACTTCAAAAATCAAATATGACTTGGCACGTATCATGGTAGAGTGCATAATATCCATTTTCATCTGAATAACAATAATTCGTCAACAGAAATGATTGTCGGGTCGTCAGAGGGGGTTAAAGGGAATTTTCATTTTCAAAATTACTTCAAAGTTCGAATATAACTTGGCACGCATCATAGTAGGGTGCAAAATCTCCATTTCCATCTGAATAACAATAATTCGTCAACAGAAATCATTGTCGGGTCGTCAGAGGGGGTATGGAGGGATTTTTCATTTTCAAAATTACTTTAAAAATCTAATATGACTTGGCACGCATCATGGTAGGATGCAGAATATCCATTTCCATCTCAATAACAATAATTTTTCAACAGAAGTCATTGTCGGGTCGTCAGAGGGGGTATGGAGGGATTTTTCATTTTCAAAATTACTTTAAAAATCTAATATGACTTGGCACGCATCAAGGTAGGGTGCAAAGTATCCTTGTCCATCTGAATAACAATAATTCGTCAATTTTAATCATTGTCGTGTCGTCAGAGGGGGTATAGAGGTATTTTTCATTTTCAAAATTACTTCAAAAATCAAAAATGAGTTGGCACGCATCATATTGGGGTGCAGAATATCCATATCTATCTAAATAACAATAATTCCTTAACAGAAATCATTGTCGGGTCGTCAGAGGGGGTATAGAGGGATTTTTCATTTTCAAAATTACCTCAAAATCCAATATGACTTGGCACGCATCATGGTGGGGTGCAAAATATTCATTTCTATCTGAATAACAATAATTCGTCAGGAGAAATCATTGTCGGGTCGTCAGAAGGAGTATAGAGGGATATTTCATTTTCAAAATGACTTCAAAAATCATTTATGATTTGGCACGCATCATGGAGGGGTGCAGAATATCCATTTCTATCTGAATAACAATAATTCTTTAACAGAAATCATTGTCGTGTCGTCAGAGGGGGTATAGAGGGATTTTTCATTTTCAAAATGACTTCAAAAATCAAATATGACTTGGCACGTATCATAGTGGAGTGCATAATATCCATTTTCATCTAAATAACAATAATTCGTTTACAGAAATTATTGTCGGGTCGTCAGAGGGGGTTAAAGGGAATTTTCATTTTCAAAACTACTTCAAAAAACGAATATAACTTGGCACTTGGGTGCAAAATCTTCATTTTCATCTGAATAACAATAATTCGTCAACAGAAATCATTATCGGGTCGTCAGAGGGGGTATAGAGGGATTTTTCATTATCAAAATGACTTCAAAAATCAAATATGACTTGGCACGCATCATGGTGGGGTACAGAATATCCATTTTCATCTCAATAACAATAATTTTTCAACAGAAATCATTGTCGGGTCGTCAGAGGGGGTATAGAGGGATTTTTCATTTTCAAAATGACTTCAAAAATCTAATATGACTTGGCACGCATCATGGTGGGGTGCAGAATATCTATTTCCATCTGAATAACAATAATTTATCAACAGAAATCATTGTCGGGTCGTTAGTGGGGGAATAGAGGGATTTTTCATTTTCAAAATTCCCTCAAAATCAAATATGACTTGGCACGCATCATGGTGGGGAGCAGAATATTCATTTCCATCTGAATAACAATAATTCGTCAACAGAAATCATTGTCGGGTCGTTAGAGGGGGTATAGAGGGATTTTTCATTTTCAATATTTCTTCAAAAATCTAATATTACTTGGCACGTATCATGGTGGAGTACATAATATCCATTTTCATCTGAATAACAATAATTCGTCAACAGAAATTATTGTCGGGTCGTCAGAGGGGGTATAGAGGGATTTCTCATTATCAAAATGACTTCAAAAATCAAATATGACTTGGGACGCATCATAGTAGGGTGCAGAATATCCATTTCCATCTCAATAACAATAATTTGTCAACAGAAATCATTGTCGTGTCGTCAGAGGGGGTATAGAGGGAGTTTTCAATTTCAAAATTACCTCAAAATCAAATATGACTTGGCACGCATCATGGTGGGGTGCAGAATACCCATTTTCATCTGAATAACAATACTTTGTCAACAGAAATCATTGACGTGTCGTTGGAGGTGGTATAGAGGGATTTTTCATTTTCAAAATTACTTCAAAAATCTAATATGACTTGGCACGCATCATGGTGGGGTGCAGAATATTCATTTCCATCTCAATAACAACAATTCGTCAACTGAAATCATTGTCGGGTCGTTAGAAAGGGTATAGAGGGATTTCTCATTTTCAATATATCTTCAAAAATCTAGTATGACTTGGCACTCATCATGGTGGGGTGCAAAGTATCCATGTCTATCTGAATAACAATAATTCGGCAACAGAAATCATGGTCGGGTCGTCAGAGGGGGTATAGAGGGATTTCTCATTATTGAAATGACTTCAAAAATCAAATATGACTTGGCACGCATCATAGTAGGGTGCAGAATATCCATTTCCATCTCAATAACAATAATTTGTCAACAGAAATCATTGTCGGGTCGTCAGAGGGGGTATAGAGGGATTTTTCATTTTCAAAATTACCTCAAAATCAAATATGACTTGGCACGCATCATGGTGGGGTGCAGAATATCCATTTCCATCTGAATAACAATACTTTGTCAACAGAAATCATTGACGTGTCGTTGGAGGTGGTATAGAGGGATTTTTCATTTTAAAAATACCTTCAAAAATCTAATATGACTTGGCACGCATCATGGCGGGGTGCAGAATATCCATTTCTATCTGACTAACATTAATTAGTCAACATAAATCATTGTCCTGTCGTCAGAGGGGGTATGGAGGGATTTTTCATTTTCAAAATTACTTCAAAAATCTAATATGACTTGACACGCATCATGGTGGGGTGCAAAGTATCCATGTCCATCTGAATAACAATAATTCGTCAATTTAAATCATTGTCGTGTCGTCAGAGGGGGTATAGAGGTATTTTTCATTTTCAAAATTACTTCAAAAATCTAATATGACTTGGCACGCATCATAGTGGGGTGCAAAGTATCCATATCTATCTGAATAACAATAATTCCTTAACAGAAATTATTGTCGTGTCGTCAGAGGGGGTATAGAGGGATTTTTCATTTTCAAAATTATCTCAAAATCAAATATGACTTTGCACGCATCATGGTGGGGTGCAAAGTATCCATGTCCATCTGAATAACAATAATTCGTCAACATATATCATTGTCGTGTCGTCAGAGGGGGTATAGAGGGATTTTTCATTTTCAAAATTACTTCAAAAATCAAATATGACTTGGCACGCATCATGGTGGGGTGCAAAGTATCCATGTCCATCTGAATAACAATAACTCGTCAACATAAATCATTTTCGTGTCGTCAGAGGGGGTATAGAGGGATTTTTCATTTTCAAAATTACTTCAAAAATCAAATATGACTTGGCACGTATCATGGTGGAGTGCATAATATCCATTTTCAACGAATAACAACAATTCGTCAACAGAAATTATTGTCGGGTCGTCAGAGGGGGTATAGAGGGATTTTTCATTATCAAAATGACTTCAAGAATCAAATATGACTTGGCACGCATCATGTACAGAATATCCATTTCCATCTCAATAACAATAATTTGTCAACAGAAATCATTGTCGGGTCGTCAGAGGGGGTATAGAGGGATTTTTCATTACAAGAATGACTTCAAAAATCGAATATGACTTGGCACGCATCATAGTAGGGTGCAGAATATCCATTTCCATCTGAATAACAAGAATTCGTCAACAGAAATCAATGTCGGGTCGTTAGAGGGGGTATGGAGGAATTTTTCATTTTCAAAATTATCTCGAAATCAAATATGACTTAGCACGCATCATGGTGGGGTACAGAATATCCATTTCCATCTTAATAACAATAATTTGTCAACAGAAATCATTGTCGGGTCCTCAGAGGGGGTATAGAGGGATTTTTCATTTTCAAAATTACCTCAAAATCAAATATGACTTGGCACGCATCATGGTGGGGTGCAGAATATCCATTTCCATCTGAATAACAATAACTCGTCAACAGAAACCATTGACGGGTCGTCAGAGGGGGTATAGAGGGATTTTTCATTATCAAAATGACTTCAAAAATCAAACATGACTTGGCACGCATCATGGTGGGGTGCAAAGTATCCATGTCCATCTGAATAACAATAATTCGTCAACATAAATCATTGTCGTGTCGTCAGAGGGGGTATGGAGAAATTTTTCATTTTCAAAATTACTTCAAAAATCAAATATGACTTGGCACGTATCATGGTGGAGTGCATAATATCCATTTTCAACGAATAACAATAATTCGTCAACAGAAATCATTGTCGGGTCGTCAGAGGGTGTATAGAGGGATTTTTCATTTTCAATATTTCTTATATCCATTTCCATTTCAATAACAATAATTTGTCAACAGAAATCATTGTCGGGTCGTCAGAGGGGGTATAGAGGGATTTTTCATTTTCAATATTTCTTATATCCATTTCCATTTCAATAACAATAATTTGTCAACAGAAATCATTGTCGGGTCGTCAGAGGGGGTATGGAGGGATTTTTCCTTTTCAAAATTACTTTAAAAATCTAATATGACTTGGCACGCATCATGGTGGGGTGCAAAGTATCCATGTTCATCTGAATAACAATAATTCGTCAATTTAAATCATTGTCGTGTCGTCAGAGGGGGTATAGAGGGATTTTTCATTTTCAAAATTACCTCAAAATCAAATATGACTTTGCACGCATCATGGTGGGGTGCAAAGTATCCATGTCCATCTGAATAACAATAATTCGTCAACATAAATCATTTTCGTGTCGTCAGAGGGGGTATAGAGGGATTTTTCATTTTCAAAATTACTTCAAAAATCAAATATGACTTGGCACGTATCATGGTGGAGTGCATAATATCCATTTTCAACGAATAACAACAATTCGTCAACAGAAATTATTGTCGGGTCGTCAGAGGGGGTATAGAGGGATTTTTCATTATCAAAATGACTTCAAGAATCAAATATGACTTGGCACGCATCATGTACAGAATATCCATTTCCATCTCAATAACAATAATTTGTCAATAGAAGTCATTGTCGGGTCGTCAGAGGGGGTATAGAGGGATTTTTCATTATAAGAATGACTTCAAAAAATCGAATATGACTTGGCACGCATCATAGTAGGGTGCAGAATATCCATTTCCATCTGAATAACTAGAATTCGTCAACAGAAATCAATGTCGGGTCGTTAGAGGGGGTATAGAGGAATTTTTCATTTTCAAAATTATCTCAAAATCAAATATGACTTAGCACGCATCATGGTGGGGTACAGAATATCCATTTCCATCTTAATAACAATAATTTGTCAACAGAAATCATTGTCGGGTCCTCAGAGGGGGTATAGAGGGATTTTTCATTTTCAAAATTACCTCAAAATCAAATATGACTTGGCACGCATCATGGTGGGGTGCAGAATATCCATTCCCATCTGAATAACAATAATTCGTCAACAGAAACAATTGACGGGTCGTCAGAGGGGGTATAGAGGGATTTTTCATTATCAAATTGACTTCAAAAATCAAACATGACTTGGCACGCATCATGGTGGGGTGCAAAGTATCCATGTCCATCTGAATAACAATAATTCGTCAACATAAATCATTGTCGTGTCGTCAGAGGGGGTATGGAGGGATTTTTAATTTTCAAAATTACTTCAAAAATCAAATATGACTTGGCACGTATCATGGTGGAGTGCATAATATCCATTTTCAACGAATAACAACAATTCGTCAACAGAAATTATTGTCGGGCGTCAGAGGGGGTTAAAGGAAATTTTCATTTTCAAGATTACTTCAAAGTTCGAATATAACTTGGCACGCATCATAGTACGGTGCAAAATCTCCATTTCCATCTGAATAACAATAATTCGTCAACAGAAATCATTGTCGGGTCGTCAGAGGGGGTATAGAGGGATTTTTCATTTTCAATATTTCTTATATCCATTTCCATTTCAATAACAATAATTTGTCAACAGAAATCATTGTCGGGTCGTCAGAGGGGGTATGGAGGGATTTTTCATTTTCAAAATTACTTTAAAAATCTAATATGACTTGGCACGCATCATGGTGGGGTGCAAAGTATCCATGTCCATCTGAATAACAATAATTCGTCAATTTAAATCATTGTCGTGTCGTCAGAGGGGGTATAGAGGTATTTTTCAATTTCAAAATTACTTCAAAAATCAAAAATGAGTTGGCACGCATCATATTGGGGTGCAGAATATCCATATCTATCTGAATAACAATAATTCCTAAACAGAAATTATTGTCGTGTCGTCAGAGGGGGTATAGAGGGATTTTTCATTTTCAAAATTACCTCAAAATCAAATATGACTTTGCACGTATCATGGTGGGGTGCAAAGTATTCATGTATATCTAACTAACAATGATTCGTTAACAGAAATCATTGTCGTGTCGTCAGAGGGGGTATAGAGGGATTTTTCATTTTCAAAATTACCTCAAAATCCAATATGACTTGGCACGCATCATGGTGGGGTGCAAAATATCCATTTCTATCTGAATAACAATAATTCGTCAGGAGAAATCATTGTCGGGTCGTCAGAAGGAGTATAGAGGGATATTTCATTTTTAAAATGACTTCAAAAATCATTTATGAGATGGCACGTAACATGGTGCGGTGCAAAGTATCCATGTTCATCTGAGTAACATTAATTCATCAACAGAAATCATTGTCGGAACGTCAGAGGGGGTATAGAGGGATTTCTCATTATCAAAATGACTTCAAAAATCAAATATGACTTGGCACGCATCATAATAGGGTGCAGAATATCCATTTCCATCTGAATAACAATACTTTGTCAACAGAAATCATTGACGTGTCGTTGGAGGTGGTATAGAGGGATTTTTCATTTTCAAAATTTCTTCAAAAATCTAATATGACTTGGCACGCATCATGGCGGGGTGCAGAATATCCATTTCTATCTGACTAACGTTAATTCGTCAACATAAATCATTGTCCTGTCGTCAGAGGGGGTATGGAGGGATTTTTCATTTTCAAAATTACTTCAAAAATCTAATATGACTTAACACGCATCATGGTGGGGTGCAAAGTATCCATGTCCATCTGAATAACAATAATTCGTCAATTTGAATCATTGTCGTGTCGTCGGAGGGGGTATAGAGGTATTTTTCATTTTCAAAATTACTTCAAAAATCTAATATGACTTGGCACGCATCATAGTGGGGTGCAAAGTATCCATATCTATCTGAATAACAATAATTCCTTAACAGAAATTATTGTCGTGTCGTCAGAGGGGGTATAGAGGGATTTTTCATTTTCAAAATTACCTCAAATTCAAATATGACTTTGCACGCATCATGGTGGGGTGCAAAGTATTCATATATATCTAACTAACAATAATTCGTTAACAGAAATCATTGTCGTGTCGTTAGAAGGGGTATAGAGGGATTTTTCTTTTTCAAAATTACTTAAAAAATCAAATATGACTTGGCACGCATCATGGTGGGGTGCAAAGTATCCATGTCCATCTTAATAACAATAATTCGTCAACATAAATCATTGTCGTGTCGTCAGAGGGGGTATAGAGGGATTTTTCATTTTCAAAATTACTTCAAAAATCAAATATGACTTGGCACGCATCATGGTGGGGTGCATAAAATCCATTTTCAACGAATAACAACAATTCGTCAACAGAAATTATTGTCGGGTCGTCAGAGGGGGTTAAAGGGAATTTTCGTTTTCAAAATTACTTCAAAGTTCGAATATAACTTGGCACGCATCATATTACGGTGCAAAATCTCCATTTCCATCTGAATAACAATAATTCGTCAACAGAAATCATTGTCGGGTCGTCAGAGGGGGTATAGAGGGATTTTTCATTTTCAAAATGACTTCAAAAATCAAATATGACTTGGCACGCATCATGGTGGGGTGCATAAAATCCATTTTCAACGAATAACAACAATTCGTCAACAGAAATTATTGTCGGGTCGTCAGAGGGGGTTAAAGGGAATTTTCGTTTTCAAAATTACTTCAAAGTTCGAATATAACTTGGCACGCATCATATTACGGTGCAAAATCTCCATTTCCATCTGAATAACAATAATTCGTCAACATAAATCATTGTCGTGTCGTCAGAGGGGGTATAGAGGGATTTTTCATTTTCAAAATTACTTCAAAAATCAAATATGAATTGGCACGTATCATGGTAGAGTGCATAATATCCATTTTCATCTGAATAATAATAATTCCTCAAGAGAAATCATTGTCGGGTCGTCAGAAGGGGTATACAGGGATATTTCAATTTCAAAATGACTTCAAAAATCAAATATGAGTTGGCACGCAACATGGTGGGGTGCAGACTATTTATTTTCATCTGAATTACAATAATTCGTTAACAAAAATCAATGTCGTGTCGTCAGAGGGGGTATAGAGGAATGTTTCATTTTCAAAATGACTTCAAAAATCTATTATGACTTGGCACGCATCATGTTGGAGTACAGAATATCAATTTCCAACTCAATAACAATAATTTGTCAACAGAAATCATTGTTGGGTCGTCAGAGGGGGTATAGAGGGATTTTTCATTTTCAAAATTACCTCAAAATCAAATATGACTTGGCACGCATCATGGTGGGGTACAGAATATCTATTTTCATATGAATGACAATAATTCGTCAACAGAAATCATTGTCGGGTCGTCAGAGGGGGTATAGAGGGATATTTCATTATCAAAATGATTTCAAAAATCAAATATGACTTGGCACGCATCATGGCGGGCTGCAGAAAATCCATTTCTAATTGACTAACATTAATTCGTCAACATAAATCATTGTCGTGTCGTTAGAGGGGGTATAGAGGTATTTTTCATTTTCAAAATAACTTCAAAAATCAAAAATGACTTGGCACGCATCATCGTGGGATGCAAAGTATCCATGTCCATCTGAATAACAATAATTCGTCAATTTCAATCATTGTCGTGTCGTCAGAGGGGGTATGGAGGTATTTTTCATTTTCAAAATTACTTCAAAAATCAAAAATGACTTGGCACGCATCATAGTGGGGTGCAAAGTATCCATATATATCTAAATAACAATAATTCGTCAACAGTAATCATTGTCGGGTCGTTAGAGGGGGTATAGAGAGATTTTTCATTTTCAATATTTCTTCAAAAATCTAATATTACTTGGCACGCATCATGGTGGGGTGCAGAATATTTATATCTAACTGAATAACAATAAATCCTTAACAGAAATTATTGTCGTGTCGTCAGAGGGGGTATAGAGGAATTTTTCATTTTAAAAATTACTTCAAAAATCTAATATGACATGGCACGCATTATGTTGGGGTACAGAATATCCATTTCCATCTCAACAACAATAAATCTTCAACAGAAATCATTGTCGGGTCGTCAGAGGGGGTATAGAGGGATTTTTCATTTTCAAAATTACCTCAAAATCAAATATGACTTGGCACGCATCATGGTGGGGTGCAGAATATCCATTTCCATCTGAATAACAATAATTCGTCAAAAGAAATCATTGACGGGTCGTTAGAGGGTGTATAGAGGGATTTTCCATTTTCAAAATTTCTTTAAAAATCTAACATGACTTGACACTTATCATGGTGGGGTGCGAAATATCTATGTCCATCTGAAAAACAATAATTCGTTAACAGAAATCATTGTCGGGTCGTCAGAGGGGGTATAGAGGGATTTTTCATAATCAAAATGATTTCAAAAATCAAATATGACTTGGCCCGCATCATAGTAGGGTGCAAAATATTCATTTCCATCTGAATAACAATAATTCGTCAACAGAAATCATTGTCGGGTCATTAGAGGGGGTATAGAGGTATTTTTCATTTTCAATATTTCTTCAAAAATCTAATATGACTTGGCACGCATCATGAAGGGTAGCAGAATATCCATATCCATCTGAATAACAATAATTCGTCAATAGAAATCATTGTCCGGTCGTCAGAGGGGGTATAGAGGGATTTTTCATTTTCAAAATTACTTCAAAAATCAAATATGACTTGGCACGTATCATGTTGGGTGCTTAATATCCATTTTCATCTGAATAACAATAATTCGTCAACAGAAATTATTGTCGGGTCGTCAGAGGGGGTTAAAGGGAATTTTCATTTTTAAAATTACTTCAAAGTTCGAATATAACTTGGCACGCATCATAGTAAGGAGCAAAGTCTCCATTTCCATCTGAATAACAATAATTCGTCTACAGAAATCATTGTCGGGTCGTCAGAGGGGGTATAGAGGGATTCCTCATTATCAAAATGACTTCAAAAATCAAATATGACTTGGCACGCATCATAGTAGGGTGCAGAATATCAATTTCCATCTCAATAACAATAATTTGTCAACAGAAATCATTGTCGTGTCGTCAGAGGGGGTAGAGAGGGATTTTTCATTTTCTAAATTACCTCAAAATCAAATATGACTTGGCACGCATCATGGTGGGGTGCAGAATATCTATTTCCATCTGAATAACAATACTTTGTCAACAGAAATCATTGACGTGTCGTTGGAGGTGGTATAGAGGGAGTTTTCATTTTAAAAATTTCTTCAAAAATCTATTATGACTTGGCACGCATCAAGGTGGGGTGCAGAATATTCATTTCCATCTCAATAACAATAATTCGTCAACTGAAATCATTGTTGGGTCGTTAGAAGGGGTATAGAGGGATTTCTCATTTTCAATATATCTTCAAAAGTCAAATATGACGTGGCACGCATCATAGTAGGGTGCAGAATATCCATTTCCATCTCAATAACAATAATTTGTCAACAGAAATCATTGTCGGGTCGTCAGAGGGGGTATAGAGGGATTTTTCATTTTCAAAATTACCTCAAAATCAAATATGACTTGGCACGCATCATGGTGGGGTGCAGAATATCCATTTTCATCTGAATAACAATAATTCGTCAATTTAAATCATTGTAGTGTCGTCAGAGGGGGTATAGAGGTATTTTTCATTTTCAAAATTACTTCAAAAATGTAATATGACTTGGCACGTATCATAGTGGGGTGCAAAGTATCCATATCTATCTGAATAACAATAATTCCTTAACAGAAATCATTGTCGGGTCCTCAGAGGGGGTATAGAGGGATTTTTCATTTTCAAAATTACCTCAAAATCCAATATGACTTGGCACGCATCATGGTGGGGTGCAAAATATTCATTTCTATCTGAATAACAATAATTCGTCAGGAGAAATCATTGTCGGGTCGTCAGAAGGAGTATTGAGGGATATTTCATTATCAAAATGACTTCAAAAATCATTTATGATTTGGCACGCATCATGGAGGGGTGCAGAATATCCATTTCTATCTGAATAACAATATTTCGTCATCAGAAATCATTGTCGGGTCATTAGAGGGGGGTATAGAGGGATTTCTCATTTTCAAAATTACTTCAAAAATCTGATATGACTTGGCACGCATCATAGTGGGGTGCAAAGTATCCATATATATCTAAATAACAATAATTCGTCAACAGAAATCATTGTCGGGTCGTAAGAGGGGGTATAGAGGGATTTTTCAATTTTCAATATTTCTTCAAAAATCTAATATTACTTGGCACGCATCATGGTGGGGAGCAGAATATCCATATCTATCTGAATAACAATAATTCCTTAACAGGAATTATTGTCGTGTCGTCAGAGGGGGTATAGAGGAATTTTTCATTTTCAAAATTACCTCAAAATCAAATATGATTTGGCACGCATCATGGTGGGGTGCAAAGTATTCATGTATATCTAACTAACAATAATTCGTCAACAGAAATCATTGTCGTGTCGTCAGAGGGGGTATAGAGGGATTTTTCATTATCAAAATGATTTCAAAAATCAAATATGACATGGCACGCATCATGGCGGGGTGCAGAATATCCATTTCTATTTGACTAACATTAATTCGTCAACATAAATCATTGTTCTGTCGTCAGAGGGGGTATGGAGGGATTTTTCATTTTCAAAATTACTTCAAAAATCTAATATGACTTGGCACGCATCCTGGTGGGGTGCAAAGTATCCATGTCCATCTGAATAACAATAATTCGTCAATTTAAATCATTGTCGTGTCGTCAGAGGTGGGATAAAGGTATTTTTCATTTTCAAAATTACTTCAAAAATCTAATATTACTTGGCACGCATCATGGTGGGGTGCAGAATATCCATATCTATCTGAATAACAATAATTCCATAACAGAAATTATTGTCGTGTCGTCAGAGGGGGTATAGAGGGATTTTTCATTTTCAATATTTCTTCAAAAATCTAATATGACTTGGCACGCATCATGGTGGGGTGCAGAATATTTATTTCCATCTGAATAACAATAATTCGTCGACAGAATTCATTGTCGGGTCGTTAGAGGGGGTACAGAGGGATTTCTCATTTTCAATATTTCTTCAAAAATCCAATATGGCTTGGCACGCATCATGGTGAGGTGCAGAATATCCATTTCCATCTGAATAACACTAATTCGTCAACAGAAATCATTGTCGGGTCGTCAGAGGGGGTATGGAGGGATTTTTCATTTTCAAAATTACTTCAAAAACCTAATATGGCTTGGCACGCATCAAAGTGGGGTGCAAAGAATCCATATATATCTAAATAACAATAATTCGTCAACAGAAAACATTGTCGGGTCGTTAGAGGGGGTATAGAGGGATTTTTCAATTTCAATATTTCTTCAAAAATCTAATATTACTTGGCACGCATCATGGTGGGGTGCAGAATATCCATATCTATCTGAATAACAATAATTCCATAACAGAAATTATTGTCGTGTCGTCAGAGGGGGTATAGAGGGATTTTTCATTTTCAACATTTCTTCAAAAATCTAATATGACTTGGCACGCATCATGGTGGGGTGCAGAATATTTATTTCCATCTGAATAACAATAATTCGTCGACAGAATTCATTGTCGGGTCGTTAGAGGGGGTACAGAGGGATTTCTCATTTTCAATATTTCTTCAAAAATCCAATATGGCTTGGCACGCATCATGGTGAGGTGCAGAATATCGATTTCCATCTGAATAACACTAATTCGTCAACAGAAATCATTGTCGGGTCATTAGAGGGGGGTATGGAGGGATTTCTCATTTTCAAAATTACTTCAAAAATCTGATATGACTTGGCACGCATCATAGTGGGGTGCAAAGTATCCATATATATCTAAATAACAATAATTCGTCAACAGAAAACATTGTCGGGTCGTTAGAGGGGGTATAGAGGGATTTTTCAATTTCAATATTTCTTCAAAAATCTAATATTACTTGGCACGCATCATGGTGGGGTGCAGAATATCCATTTCCATCTGAATAACAATAACTCGTCTACAGAAATCATTGTCGTGTCGTCATAGGGGGTATAGTGGGATTTTTCATTTTCAATATTTCTTCAAAAATCTAATATGACTTGGCACGCATCATGAAGGGTAGCAGAATATCCATATCCATCTGAATAACAATAATTCGTCAATAGAAATCATTGTCCGGTCGTCAGAGGGGGTATAGAGGGATTTTTCATTTTCAAAATTACTTCAAAAATCAAATATGACTTGGCACGTATCATGTTGGGTGCTTAATATCCATTTTCATCTGAATAACAATAATTCGTCAACAGAAATTATTGTCGGGTCGTCAGAGGGGGTTAAAGGGAATTTTCATTTTTAAAATTACTTCAAAGTTCGAATATAACTTGGCACGCATCATAGTAAGGAGCAAAGTCTCCATTTCCATCTGAATAACAATAATTCGTCTACAGAAATCATTGTCGGGTCGTCAGAGGGGGTATAGAGGGATTCCTCATTATCAAAATGACTTCAAAAATCAAATATGACTTGGCACGCATCATAGTAGGGTGCAGAATATCAAAATCCATCTCAATAACAATAATTTGTCAACAGAAATCATTGTCGTGTCGTCAGAGGGGGTAGAGAGGGATTTTTCATTTTCTAAATTACCTCAAAATCAAATATGACTTGGCACGCATCATGGTGGGGTGCAGAATATCTATTTCCATCTGAATAACAATACTTTGTCAACAGAAATCATTGACGTGTCGTTGGAGGTGGTATAGAGGGAGTTTTCATTTTAAAAATTTCTTCAAAAATCTATTATGACTTGGCACGCATCAAGGTGGGGTGCAGAATATTCATTTCCATCTCAATAACAATAATTCGTCAACTGAAATCATTGTTGGGTCGTTAGAAGGGGTATAGAGGGATTTCTCATTTTCAATATATCTTCAAAAGTCAAATATGACGTGGCACGCATCATAGTAGGGTGCAGAATATCCATTTCCATCTCAATAACAATAATTTGTCAACAGAAATCATTGTCGGGTCGTCAGAGGGGGTATAGAGGGATTTTTCATTTTCAAAATTACCTCAAAATCAAATATGACTTGGCACGCATCATGGTGGGGTGCAGAATATCCATTTTCATCTGAATAACAATAATTCGTCAATTTAAATCATTGTAGTGTCGTCAGAGGGGGTATAGAGGTATTTTTCATTTTCAAAATTACTTCAAAAATGTAATATGACTTGGCACGTATCATAGTGGGGTGCAAAGTATCCATATCTATCTGAATAACAATAATTCCTTAACAGAAATCATTGTCGGGTCCTCAGAGGGGGTATAGAGGGATTTTTCATTTTCAAAATTACCTCAAAATCCAATATGACTTGGCACGCATCATGGTGGGGTGCAAAATATTCATTTCTATCTGAATAACAATAATTCGTCAGGAGAAATCATTGTCGGGTCGTCAGAAGGAGTATTGAGGGATATTTCATTATCAAAATGACTTCAAAAATCATTTATGATTTGGCACGCATCATGGAGGGGTGCAGAATATCCATTTCTATCTGAATAACAATATTTCGTCATCAGAAATCATTGTCGGGTCATTAGAGGGGGGTATAGAGGGATTTCTCATTTTCAAAATTACTTCAAAAATCTGATATGACTTGGCACGCATCATAGTGGGGTGCAAAGTATCCATATATATCTAAATAACAATAATTCGTCAACAGAAATCATTGTCGGGTCGTAAGAGGGGGTATAGAGGGATTTTTCAATTTTCAATATTTCTTCAAAAATCTAATATTACTTGGCACGCATCATGGTGGGGAGCAGAATATCCATATCTATCTGAATAACAATAATTCCTTAACAGGAATTATTGTCGTGTCGTCAGAGGGGGTATAGAGGAATTTTTCATTTTCAAAATTACCTCAAAATCAAATATGATTTGGCACGCATCATGGTGGGGTGCAAAGTATTCATGTATATCTAACTAACAATAATTCGTTAACAGAAATCATTGTCGTGTCGTCAGAGGGGGTATAGAGGGATTTTTCATTATCAAAATGATTTCAAAAATCAAATATGACATGGCACGCATCATGGCGGGGTGCAGAATATCCATTTCTATTTGACTAACATTAATTCGTCAACATAAATCATTGTTCTGTCGTCAGAGGGGGTATGGAGGGATTTTTCATTTTCAAAATTACTTCAAAAATCTAATATGACTTGGCACGCATCCTGGTGGGGTGCAAAGTATCCATGTCCATCTGAATAACAATAATTCGTCAATTTAAATCATTGTCGTGTCGTCAGAGGTGGGATAAAGGTATTTTTCATTTTCAAAATTACTTCAAAAATCTAATATTACTTGGCACGCATCATGGTGGGGTGCAGAATATCCATATCTATCTGAATAACAATAATTCCATAACAGAAATTATTGTCGTGTCGTCAGAGGGGGTATAGAGGGATTTTTCATTTTCAATATTTCTTCAAAAATCTAATATGACTTGGCACGCATCATGGTGGGGTGCAGAATATTTATTTCCATCTGAATAACAATAATTCGTCGACAGAATTCATTGTCGGGTCGTTAGAGGGGGTACAGAGGGATTTCTCATTTTCAATATTTCTTCAAAAATCCAATATGGCTTGGCACGCATCATGGTGAGGTGCAGAATATCCATTTCCATCTGAATAACACTAATTCGTCAACAGAAATCATTGTCGGGTCGTCAGAGGGGGTATGGAGGGATTTTTCATTTTCAAAATTACTTCAAAAACCTAATATGGCTTGGCACGCATCAAAGTGGGGTGCAAAGAATCCATATATATCTAAATAACAATAATTCGTCAACAGAAAACATTGTCGGGTCGTTAGAGGGGGTATAGAGGGATTTTTCAATTTCAATATTTCTTCAAAAATCTAATATTACTTGGCACGCATCATGGTGGGGTGCAGAATATCCATATCTATCTGAATAACAATAATTCCATAACAGAAATTATTGTCGTGTCGTCAGAGGGGGTATAGAGGGATTTTTCATTTTCAACATTTCTTCAAAAATCTAATATGACTTGGCACGCATCATGGTGGGGTGCAGAATATTTATTTCCATCTGAATAACAATAATTCGTCGACAGAATTCATTGTCGGGTCGTTAGAGGGGGTACAGAGGGATTTCTCATTTTCAATATTTCTTCAAAAATCCAATATGGCTTGGCACGCATCATGGTGAGGTGCAGAATATCGATTTCCATCTGAATAACACTAATTCGTCAACAGAAATCATTGTCGGGTCATTAGAGGGGGGTATGGAGGGATTTCTCATTTTCAAAATTACTTCAAAAATCTGATATGACTTGGCACGCATCATAGTGGGGTGCAAAGTATCCATATATATCTAAATAACAATAATTCGTCAACAGAAAACATTGTCGGGTCGTTAGAGGGGGTATAGAGGGATTTTTCAATTTCAATATTTCTTCAAAAATCTAATATTACTTGGCACGCATCATGGTGGGGTGCAGAATATTCATATCAATCTGAATAACAATAATTCCTTAACAGAATTAATTGTCGTGTCGTCAGAGGGAGTATAGAGAATTTTTCATTTTCAAAATTACCTCAAAATCAAATATGACTTGGCACGCATCATGGTGGGGTGCAAAGTATTTAAGTATATCTAACTAACAATAATTCGTTAACAGAAATCATTGTCGTGTCGTCAGAGGGGGTATAGAGGAATTTTTCATTTTCAAAATTACCTCAAAATCAAATATGATTTGGCACGCATCATGGTGGGGTGCAAAGTATTCATGTATATCTAACTAACAATAATTCGTTAACAGAAATCATTGTCGTGTCGTCAGAGGGGGTATAGAGGGATTTTTCATTATCAAAATGATTTCAAAAATCAAATATGACATGGCACGCATCATGGCGGGGTGCAGAATATCCATTTCTATTTGACTAACATTAATTCGTCAACATAAATCATTGTTCTGTCGTCAGAGGGGGTATGGAGGGATTTTTCATTTTCAAAATTACTTCAAAAATCTAATATGACTTGGCACGCATCCTGGTGGGGTGCAAAGTATCCATGTCCATCTGAATAACAATAATTCGTCAATTTAAATAATTGTCGTGTCGTCAGAGGTGGGATAAAGGTATTTTTCATTTTCAAAATTACTTCAAAAATCTAATATTACTTGACACGCATCATGGTGGGGTGCAGAATATCCATATCTATCTGAATAACAATAATTCCATAACAGAAATTATTGTCGTGTCGTCAGAGGGGGTATAGAGGGATTTTTCATTTTCAATATTTCTTCAAAAATCTAATATGACTTGGCACGCATCATGGTGGGGTGCAGAATATTTATTTCCATCTGAATAACAATAATTCGTCGACAGAATTCATTGTCGGGTCGTTAGAGGGGGTACAGAGGGATTTCTCATTTTCAATATTTCTTCAAAAATCCAATATGGCTTGGCACGCATCATGGTGAGGTGCAGAATATCCATTTCCATCTGAATAACACTAATTCGTCAACAGAAATCATTGTCGGGTCGTCAGAGGGGGTATGGAGGGATTTTTCATTTTCAAAATTACTTCAAAAACCTAATATGGCTTGGCACGCATCAAAGTGGGGTGCAAAGAATCCATATATATCTAAATAACAATAATTCGTCAAAAGAAAACATTGTCGGGTCGTAAGAGGGGGTATAGAGGGATTTTTCAATTTCAATATTTCTTCAAAAATCTAATATTACTTGGCACGCATCATGGTGGGGTGCAGAATATTCATATCAATCTGAATAACAATAATTCCTTAACAGAATTAATTGTCGTGTCGTCAGAGGGAGTATAGAGAATTTTTCATTTTCAAAATTACCTCAAAATCAAATATGACTTGGCACGCATCATGGTGGGGTGCAAAGTATTTAAGTATATCTAACTAACAATAATTCGTTAACAGAAATCATTGTCGTGTCGTCAGAGGTGGTATAGAGGGATTTTACATTTTAAAAATTACCTCAAAATCAAATATGACTTGGCACGCAACATGGTGGGGTGCAGAATATCCATTTCCATCTGAATAACAATAATTCGTCAACAGAAATCATTGTCGGGTCGTTAGAGGGGGTATAGAGGTATTTTTCATTTTCAAAATTACTTCAAAAATGTAATATGACTTGGCACGCATCATAGTGGGGTGCAAAGTATCCATATCTATCTGAATAACAATAATACTTTAACAGAAATTATTGTCGTGTCGTCAGAGGGGGTATAGAGGGATTTTTCATTTTCAAAATTACCTCAAAATCAAATATGACTTTGCACGCATCATGGTGGGGTGCAAAGTATTCATGTTTATCTAACTAACAATAATTCGTTAACAGAAATCATTGTCGTGTCGTAAGAAGGGGTATAGAGGGATTTTTCTTTTTCAAAATTACTTCAAAAATCAAATATGACTTGGCACGCATCATGGTGGGGTGCAAAGTATCCATGTCCATCTGAATAACAATAATTCGTCAACATAAATCATTGTCGTGTCGTCAGAGGGGGTATAGAGGGATATTTCATTTTCAAAATTATTTCAAAAATCAAATATGACTTGGCACGTATCATGGTGGAGTGCATAATTCCATTTTCAACGAATAACAACAATTCGTCAACAGAAATTATTGTCGGGTCGTCAGAGGGTGTTAAAGGGAATTTTCATTTTAAAAATTACTTCAAAGTTCGAATATAACTTGGCATGCATCATTGTACGGTGCAAAATCTCCATTTCCATCTGAATAACAATAATTCGTCAACAGAAATCATTGTCGGGTCGTCAGAGGGGGTATAGAGGGATTTTTCATTTTCAAAATGACTTCAAAAATCAAATATGACTTGGCACGCATCATGGTGGGGTGCAAAGTATCCATGTCCATCTGAATAACAATAATTCGTCAACATAAATCATTGTCGTGTCGTCAGAGGGGGTATAGAGGAATTTTTCATTTTCAAAATTACCTCAAAATCAAATATGATTTGGCACGCATCATGGTGGGGTGCAAAGTATTCATGTATATCCAACTAACAATAATTCGTTAACAGAAATCATTGTCGTGTCGTCAGAGGGGGTATAGAGGGATTTTTCATTATCAAAATGATTTCAAAAATCAAATATGACATGGCACGCATCATGGCGGGGTGCAGAATATCCATTTCTATTTGACTAACATTAATTCGTCAACGTAAATCATTGTCCTGTCGTCAGAGGGGATATGGAGGGATTTTTCATTTTCAAAATTACTTCAAAAATCTAAAATGACTTGGCACGCATCCTGGTGGGGTGCAAAGTATCCATGTCCATCTGAATAACAATAATTCGTCAATTTAAATCATTGTCGTGTCTTCAGAGGTGGGATAATGGTATTTTTCATTTTCAAAATTACTTCAAAAATCTAATATTACTTGGCACGCATCATGGTGGGGTGCAGAATATCCATATCTATCCGAATAACAATAGTTCCTTAACAGAAATTATTGTCGTGTCGTCAGAGGGGGTATCGAGGGATTTTTCATTTTCAATATTTCTTCAAAAATCTAATATGACTTGGCACGCCTCATGGTGGGGTGCAGAATATTTATTTCCATCTGAATAACAATAATTCGTCGACAGAATTCATTGTCGGGTCGTTAGAGGGGGTACAGAGGGATTTCTCATTTTCAATATTTCTTCAAAAATCAAATATGACTTGGCACGCATCATGGTGGGGTGCAAAGTATCCATGTCCATCTGAATAACAATAATTCGTCAACATAAATCATTGTCGTGTCGTCAGAGGGGGTATAGAGGGATTTTTCATTTTCAAAATTACTTCAAAAATCAAATATGACTTGGCACGTATCATGGTGGAGTGCATAATATCCATTTTCATCTGAATAACAATAATTCGTCAACAGAAATTATTGTCGAGTCGTCAGAGGGGGTTAAAGGGATTTTTCATTTTCAAAATTACTTCAAAGTTCGAATATAACTTGGCAAGCATCATAGTGCGGTGCAAAATCTCCATTTCCATCTGAATAAAAATAATTCGTCAACAGAAATCATTGTCGGGTCGTCAGAGGGGGTATAGAGGGATTTTTCATTTTCAATATTTCTTATATCCATTTCCATTTCAATAACAATAATTTGACAACAGAAATCATTGTCGGGTCGTCAGAGGGGGTATAGAGGGATTTTTCATTTTCAAAATGACTTCAAAAATCAAATATGACTTGGCACGCATCATGGTGGGGTGCAAAGTATCCATGTCCATCTGAATAACAATAATTCGTCAACATAAATCATTGTCGTGTCGTCAGAGGGGGTATAGAGGGATTTTTCATTTTTAAAATTACTTCAAAAATCAAATATGACTTGGCACGTATCATGGTAGAGTGCATAATATCCATTTTCATCTGAATAATAATAATTTCTCAAGAGAAATCATTGTCGGGTCGTCAGAAGGGGTATAGAGGGATATTTCAATTTCAAAATGACTTCAAAAAACAAATATGAGTTGGCACGCAACATGGTGGGGTGCAGACTATTTATTTTCATCTGACTTACAATAATTCGTCAACAGAAATCAATGTCGTGTCGTCAGAGGGGGTATAGAGGAATGTTTCATTTTCAAAATGACTTCAAAAATCTATTATGACTTGGCACGCATCATGTTGGAGTACAGAATATCAATTTCCAACTCAATAGCAATAATTTGTCAACAGAAATCATTGTTGGGTCGTCAGAGGGGGTATAGAGGGATTTTTCATTTTCAAAATTACCTCAAAATCAAATATGACTTGGCACGCATCATGGTGTGGTGCAGAATATCTATTTTCATCTGAATGACGATAATTCGTCAACAGAAATCATTGTCGGGTCGTCAGAGGGGGTATAGAGGGATATTTCATTATCAAAATGATTTCAAAAATCAAATATGACTTGGCACGCATCATGGCGGGCTACAGAAAATCCATTTCTAACTGACTAACATTAATTCGTCAACATAAATCATTGTCGTGTCGTTAGAGGGGGTATCGAGGTATTTTTCATTTTCAAAATTACTTCAAAAATCAAAAATGACTTGGCACGCATCATCGTGGGGTGCAAAGTATCCATGTCCATCTGAATAACAATAATTCGTCAATTTTAATCATTGTCGTGTCGTCAGAGGGGGTATAGAGGTATTTTTCATTTTCAAAATTACTTCAAAAATAAAAAATGACTTGGCACGCATCATAGTGGGGTGCAAAGTATCCATATATATCTAAATAACAATAATTCGTCAACAGTCATCATTGTCGGGTCGTTAGAGGGGGTATAGAGAGATTTTTCATTTTCAATATTTCTTCAAAAATGTAATATTACTTGGCACGCATCATGGTGGGGTACAGAATATCCATTTCCATCTCAATAACAATAATTCGTCAACAGAAATCATTGTCGGGTCGTCAGAGGGGGTATAGAGGGATTTTTCATTTTCAAAATTACCTCAAAATCAAACATGACTTGGCACGCATCATGGTGGGGTGCAGAATATCCATTTCCATCTGAATAACAATAATTCGTCAACAGAAATCATTGACGGGTCGTTAGAGGGGGTATAGAGGGATTTTCCATTTTCAAAATTTCTTTAAAAATCTAATATGACTTGGCACTTATCATGGTGGGGTGCGAAATATCTATGTCCATCTGAAAAACAATAATTCGTTAACAGAAATCATTGTCGGGTCGTCAGAGGGGGTTAAAGGGAATTTTCATTTTTAAAATTACTTCAAAGTTCGAATATAACTTGGCACGCATCATAGTAAGGAGCAAAGTCTCCATTTCCATCTGAATAATAATAATTCGTCAACAGAAATCATTGTCGGGTCGTCAGAGGGGGTATAGAGGGATTTCTCATTATCAAAATGACTTCAAAATTCGAATATGACTTGGCACGCATCATAGTAGGGTGCAGAATATCAATTTCCATCTCAATAACAATAATTTGTCAACAGAAATCATTGTCGTGTCGTCAGAGGGGGTATAGAGGGATTTTTCATTTTCAAAATTACCTCAAAATCAAATATGACTTGGCACGCATCATGGTGGGGTACAGAATATTTATTTCCATCTGATTAACAACACTTTGTCAACAGAAATCATTGACGTGTCGTTGGAGGTGGTATAGAGGGAGTTTTCATTTTCAAAATTTCTTCAAAAATCTAATATGACTTGGCACGCATCATGGTGGGGTGCAGAATATTCATTTCCATCTCAATAACAATAATGCGTCAACTGAAATCATTGTCGGGTCGTTAGAAGGGGTATAGAGGGATTTCTCATTTTCAATATATCTTAAAAAATCTAGTATGACTTGGCACGCATCATGGTGGGGTGCAAAGTATCCATGTCCATCTGAATAACAATAATTCGTCAATTTAAATCATTGTCGTGTCGTCAGAGGTGGGATAAAGGTATTTTTCATTTTCAAAATTACTTCAAAAATCTAATATTACTTGGCACGCATCATGGTGGGGTGCAGATTATCCATATCTATCTGAATAACAATAATTCCTTAAGAGAAATTATTGTCGTGTCGTCAGAGGGGGTATAGAGGGATTTTTCATTTTCAATATTTCTTCAAAAATCTAATATGACTTGGCACGCATCATGGTGGGGTGCAGAATATTTATTTCCATCTGAATAACAATAATTCGTCGACAGAATTCATTGTCGGGTCGTTAGAGGGGGTACAGAGGGATTTCTCATTTTCAATATTTCTTCAAAAATCCAATATGGCTTGGCACGCATCATGGTGAGGTGCAGAATATCCATTTCCATCTGAATAACACTAATTCGTCAACAGAAATCATTGTCGGGTCGTCAGAGGGGGTATGGAGGGATTTTTCATTTTCAAAATTACTTCAAAAATCTAATATGGCTTGGCACGCATCAAAGTGGGGTGCAAGGAATCCATATATATCTAAATAACAATAATGCGTCAACTGAAATCATTGTCGGGTCGTTAGAAGGGGTATAGAGGGATTTCTCATTTTCAATATATCTTAAAAAATCTAGTATGACTTGGCACGCATCATGGTGGGGTGCAAAGTATCCATGTCCATCTGAATAACAATAATTCGTCAATTTAAATCATTGTCGTGTCGTCAGAGGTGGGATAAAGGTATTTTTCATTTTCAAAATTACTTCAAAAATCTAATATTACTTGGCACGCATCATGGTGGGGTGCAGATTATCCATATCTATCTGAATAACAATAATTCCTTAAGAGAAATTATTGTCGTGTCGTCAGAGGGGGTATAGAGGGATTTTTCATTTTCAATATTTCTTCAAAAATCTAATATGACTTGGCACGCATCATGGTGGGGTGCAGAATATTTATTTCCATCTGAATAACAATAATTCGTCGACAGAATTCATTGTCGGGTCGTTAGAGGGGGTACAGAGGGATTTCTCATTTTCAATATTTCTTCAAAAATCCAATATGGCTTGGCACGCATCATGGTGAGGTGCAGAATATCCATTTCCATCTGAATAACACTAATTCGTCAACAGAAATCATTGTCGGGTCGTCAGAGGGGGTATGGAGGGATTTTTCATTTTCAAAATTACTTCAAAAATCTAATATGACTTGGCACGCATCATGGTGGGGTGCAGAATATTTATTTCCATCTGAATAACACTAATTCGTCAACAGAAATCATTGTCGGGTCGTTAGAGGGGGTATAGAGGGATTTTTCAATTTCAATTTTTCTTCAAAAATCTAATATTACTTGGCACGCATCATGGTGGGGTGCAGAATATTCATATCAATCTGAATAACAATAATTCCTTAACAGAAATAATTGTCGTGTCGTCAGAGGGAGTATAGAGAATTTTTCGTTTTCAAAATTACCTCAAAATCAAATATGACTTGGCACGCATCATGGTGGGGTGCAAAGTATTTAAGTATATCTAACTAACAATAATTCGTTAACAGAAATCATTGTCGTGTCGACAGAGGTGGTATAGAGGTAATTTACATTTTAAAAATTACCTCAAAATCAAATATGACTTGGCACGCAACATGGTGGGGTGCAGAATATCCATTTCCATCTGAATAACAATAATTCGTCAACAGAAATCATTGTCGGGTCGTTAGAGGGGGTATAGAGGGATTTTTCATTTTCAATATTTCTTCAAAAATCTAATATGACTTGGCACGCATCATGGTGGGGTGCAGAATATTTATTTCCATCTGAATAACAATAATTCGTCGACAGAATTCATTGTCGGGTCGTTAGAGGGGGTACAGAGGGATTTTTCATTTTCAGTATTTCTTCAAAAATCCAATATGACTTGGCACGCATCATGGTGAGGTGCAGAATATCCATTTCCATCTGAATAACACTAATTCGTCAACAGAAATCATTGTCGGGTCGTCAGAGGGGGTATAGAGGAATTTTTCATTTTCAAAATTACTTCAAAAATCTAATATGACTTGGCACGCATCATAGTGGGGTGCAAAGTATCCATGTCCATCTGAATAAGAATAATTCGTCAACATAAATCATTGTCGTGTCATCAGAGGGGGTATAGAGGGATTTTTCATTTTCAAAATTACCTCAAAATCAAATATGACTTGGCACGCAACATGGTATGTTGCAGAATATTCATTTCCTTCTGAATAACAACAATTCGTCAACAGATATCATTGTCGGGTCGTTAGAGGGGGTATAGAGGGATTTCTCATTTACAATATTTCTTCAAAAATCCAATATGACTTGGCACGCATCATGGTGGGGTGCAGAATATCCATTTCCATCTGAATAACAATAACTCGTCTACAGAAATCATTGTCGTGTCGTCATAGGGGGTATAGTGGGATTTTTCATTTTCAAAATTACATCAAAATCAAATATGACTTGGCACGCAACATGGTGGAGTGCAGAATATTCATTTCCATCTAAATAACAATAATTCGTCATTAGAAATCATTGTCGGGTCGTTAGAGGGGGTATAGAGGGATTTTTCATTTTCAATATTTCTTCAAAAATCTAATATGACTTGGCACGCATCATGGTGGGTAGCAGAATATCCATTTCCATCTGAATAACAATAATTCGTCAATAGAAATCATTTGTCGGGTCGTCAGAGTTGGTATAGAGGGATTTTACATTTTAAAAATTACCTCAAAATCAAATATGACTTGGCACGCAACATGGTGGGGTGCAGAATATCCATTTCCATCTGAATAACAATAATTTGTCAACAGAAATCATTGTCGGGTCGTTAGAGGGGGTATAGAGGGATTTTTCATTTTCAAAATTACCTCAAAATCAAATATGACTTGGCACGCAACATGGTATTTTGCAGAATATTCAGTTCCTTCTGAATAACAACAATTCGTCAACAGATATCATTGTCGGGTCGTTAGAGGGGGTATAGAGGGATTTCTCATTTACAATATTTCTTCAAAAATCCAATATGACTTGGCACGCATCATGGTGGGGTGCAGAATATCCATTTCCATCTGAATAACAATAACTCGTCTACAGAAATCATTGTCGTGTCGTCATAGGGGGTATAGTGGGATTTTTCATTTTCAAAATTACATCAAAATCAAATATGACTTGGCACGCAACATGGTGGAGTGCAGAATATTCATTTCCATCTGAATAACAATAATTCGTCATTAGAAATCATTGTCGGGTCGTTAGAGGGGGTATAGAGGGATTTTTCATTTTCAATATTTCTTCAAAAATCTATGATGACTTGGCACGCATCATGGTGGGTAGCAGAATATCCATTTCCATCTGAATAACAATAATTCGTCAATAGAAATCATTTGTCGGGTCGTCAGAGGTGGTATAGAGGGATTTTACATTTTAAAAATTACCTCAAAATCAAATATGACTTGGCACGCAACATGGTGGGGTGCAGAATATCTATTTCCATCTGAATAACAATAATTTGTCAACAGAAATCATTGTCGGGTCGTTAGAGGGGGTATAGAGGGATTTTTCATTTTCAAAATTACTTCAAAAATCTAATATTACTTGGCACGCATCATGGAGGGGTGCAGATTATCCATATCTATCTGAATAACAATAATTCCTTAAGAGAAATTATTGTCGTGTCGTCAGAGGGGGTATAGAGGGATTTTTCATTTTCAATATTTCTTCAAAAATCTAATATGACTTGGCACGCATCATGGTGGGGTGCAGAATATTTATTTCCATCTGAATAACAATAATTCGTCGACAGAATTCATTGTCGGGTCGTTAGAGGGGGTACAGAGGGATTTCTCATTTTCAATATTTCTTCAAAAATCCAATATGGCTTGGCACGCATCATGGTGAGGTGCAGAATATCCATTTCCATCTGAATAACACTAATTCGTCAACAGAAATCATTGTCGGGTCGTCAGAGGGGGTATGGAGGGATTTTTCATTTTCAAAATTACTTCAAAAATCTAATATGGCTTGGCACGCATCAAAGTGGGGTGCAAGGAATCCATATATATCTAAATAACAATAATTCGTCAACAGAAAACATTGTCGGGTCGTTAGAGGGGGTATAGAGGGATTTTTCAATTTCAATATTTCTTCAAAAATCTAATATTACTTGGCACGCATCATGGTGGGGTGCAGAATATTCATATCAATCTGAATAACAATAATTCCTTAACAGAAATAATTGTCGTGTCGTCAGAGGGAGTATAGAGAATTTTTCGTTTTCAAAATTACCTCAAAATCAAATATGACTTGGCACGCATCATGGTGGGGTGCAAAGTATTTAAGTATATCTAACTAACAATAATTCGTTAACAGAAATCATTGTCGTGTCGTCAGAGGTGGTATAGAGGTAATTTACATTTTAAAAATTACCTCAAAATCAAATATGACTTGGCACGCAACATGGTGGGGTGCAGAATATCCATTTCCATCTGAATAACAATAATTCGTCAACAGAAATCATTGTCGGGTCGTTAGAGGGGGTATAGAGGGATTTTTCATTTTCAATATTTCTTCAAAAATCTAATATGACTTGGCACGCATCATGGTGGGGTGCAGAATATTTATTTCCATCTGAATAACAATAATTCGTCGACAGAATTCATTGTCGGGTCGTTAGAGGGGGTACAGAGGGATTTTTCATTTTCAGTATTTCTTCAAAAATCCAATATGACTTGGCACGCATCATGGTGAGGTGCAGAATATCCATTTCCATCTGAATAACACTAATTCGTCAACAGAAATCATTGTCGGGTCGTCAGAGGGGGTATAGAGGAATTTTTCATTTTCAAAATTACTTCAAAAATCTAATATGACTTGGCACGCATCATAGTGGGGTGCAAAGTATCCATGTCCATCTGAATAAGAATAATTCGTCAACATAAATCATTGTCGTGTCATCAGAGGGGGTATAGAGGGATTTTTCATTTTCAAAATTACCTCAAAATCAAATATGACTTGGCACGCAACATGGTATGTTGCAGAATATTCATTTCCTTCTGAATAACAACAATTCGTCAACAGATATCATTGTCGGGTCGTTAGAGGGGGTATAGAGGGATTTCTCATTTACAATATTTCTTCAAAAATCCAATATGACTTGGCACGCATCATGGTGGGGTGCAGAATATCCATTTCCATCTGAATAACAATAACTCGTCTACAGAAATCATTGTCGTGTCGTCATAGGGGGATAGTGGGATTTTTCATTTTCAAAATTACATCAAAATCAAATATGACTTGGCACGCAACATGGTGGAGTGCAGAATATTCATTTCCATCTGAATAACAATAATTCGTCATTAGAAATCATTGTCGGGTCGTTAGAGGGGGTATAGAGGGATTTTTCATTTTCAATATTTCTTCAAAAATCTAATATGACTTGGCACGCATCATGGTGGGTAGCAGAATATCCATTTCCATCTGAATAACAATAATTCGTCAATAGAAATCATTTGTCGGGTCGTCAGAGGTGGTATAGAGGGATTTTACATTTTAAAAATTACCTAAAATCAAATATGACTTGGCACGCAACATGGTGGGGTGCAGAATATCCATTTCCATCTGAATAACAATAATTTGTCAACAGAAATCATTGTCGGGTCGTTAGAGGGGGTATAGAGGGATTTTTCATTTTCAATATTTCTTCAAAAATCTAATATGACTTGGCACGCATCATGGTGGGGTGCAGAATATCCATTTCCATCTGAATAACAATACTTCGTCAACAGAAATCATTGACGTGTCGTTGGAGGTGGTATAGAGGGATTTTTCATTTTCAAAACTTCTTCAAAAATCTAATATGACTTGACACGCATCATGGCGGGGTGCAAAGTATCCATGTCCATCTGAATAACAATAATTCGTCAATTTAAATCATTGTCGTGTCGTCAGAGGGGGTATAGAGGTATTTTTCATTTTCAAAATTACTTCAAAAATCTAATATGACTTGGCACGCATCATGGTGGGGTGTAAAGTATCCATGTCCATCTGAATAACAATAATTCGTTAACATAAATCATTGTCGTGTCGTCAGAGGGGGTATAGAGGGATTTTTCATTTTCAAAATTACTTCAAAAATCAAATATGACTTGGCACGCATCATGGTGGGGTGCAAAGTATCCATGTCCATCTGAATAACAATAATTCGTCAACATAAATCATTGTCGTGTCGTCAGAGGGGGTATAGAGGGATTTTTTATTTTCAAAATAACTTCAAAAATCAAATATGACTTGGCACGTATCATGGTGGAGTGCATAATATCCATTTTCAACGAATAACAACAATTCGTCAACAGAAATTATTGTCGGGTCGTCAGAGGGGGTTAAAGGGAATTTTCATTTTCAAAATTACTTCAAATTTTGAATATGACTTGGCACGCATCATAGTACGGTGCAAAATCTCCATTTCCATCTGAATAACAATAATTCGTCAACAGAAATCATTGTCGGGTCGTCAGAAGGGGTATAGAGGGATTTTTCATTTTCAAAATGACTTCAAATATCAAATATGACTTGGCACGCATCATGTTGGAGTACAGAATATCAATTTCCAACTCAATAACAATAATTTGTCAACAGAAATCATTGTTGGGTCGTCAGAGGGGGTATAGAGGGATTTTTCATTTTCAAAATTACCTCTAAATCAAATATGACTTGGCACGCATCATGGTGGGGTGCAGAATATCTATTTTCATCTGAGTGACAATAATTCGTCAACAGAAATCATTGTCGGGTCGTCAGAGGGGGTATAGAGGGATATTTCATTATTAAAATGATTTCAAAAATCAAATATGACTTGGCACGCATCATGGCGGGCTACAGAAAATCCATTTCTAACTGACTAACATTAATACGTCAACATAAATCATTGTCGTGTCGTTAGAGGGGGTATAGAGGTATTTTTCATTTTCAAAATTACTTCAAAAATCAAAAATGACTTGGCACGCATCATCGTGGGGTGCAAAGTATCCATGTCCATCTGAATAACAATAATTCGTCATTTTTAATCATTGTCGTGTCGTCAGAGGGGGTATAGAGGTATTTTTCATTTTCAAAATTACTTCAAAAATCAAAAATGACTTGGCACGCATCATAGTGGGGTGTAAAGTATCCATATATATCTAAATAACAATAATTCGTCAACAGTAATCATTGTCGGGTCGTTAGAGGGGGTATAGAGAGATTTTTCATTTTCAATATTTCTTCAAAAATCTAATATTACTTGGCACGCATCATGGTGGGGTGCAGAATATTTATATCTAACTGAATAACAATAATTCCTTAACAGAAATTATTGTCGTGTCGTCAGAGGGGGTATAGAGGAATTTTTCATTTTAAAAATTACTTCAAAAATCTAATATGACTTGGCACGCATTATGTTGGGGTACAGAATATCCATTTCCATCTCAATAACAATATTTCGTCAACAGAAATCATTGTCGGGTCGTCAGAAGGGGTATAGAGGAATTTTTCATTTTCAAAATTACCTCAAAATCAAATATGACTTGGCACGCATCATGGTGGGGTGCAGAATATCCATTTCCATCTGAATAACAATAATTCGTCAACAGAAATCATTGACGGGTCGTTAGAGGGGGTATAGAGGGATTTTCCATTTTCAAAATTTCTTTAAAAATCTTATATGACTTGGCACTTATCATGGTGGGGTGCGAAATATCTATGTCCATCTGAAAAACAATAATTCGTCAACAGAAATCATTGTCGGGTCGTCAGAGGGGGTATAGAGGGAGTTTTCATTTTCAAAATGACTTCAAAAATCAAATATGAGTTGGCACGCAACATGGTGGTGTGCAGACTATTTATTTTCATCTAAATTACAATAATTCGTCAACAGAAATCAATGTCGTGTCGTCAGAGGGGGTATAGAGGGATATTTCAATATCAAAATGATTTCAAAAATCAAATATGACTTGGCACGCATCATGGCGGGCTACAGAAAATCCATTTCTAACTGACCAACATTAATTCGTCAACATAAATCATTGTCGTGTCGTTAGAGGGGGTATAGAGGTATTTTTCATTTTCAAAATTACTTCAAAAATGTAATATGACTTGGCACGCATCATAGTGGGGTGGAAAGTATCCATATCTATCTGAATAATAATAAGTCTTTAACAGAAATTATTGTCGTGTCGTCAGAGGGGGTATAGAGGGATTTTTCATTTTCAAAATTACCTCAAAATCAAATATGACTTTGCACGCATCATGGTGGGGTGCAAAGTATTCATGTTTATCTAACTAACAATAATTCGTTAACAGAAATCATTGTCGTGTCGTTAGAATGGGTATAGAGGGATTTTTCTTTTTCAAAATTACTTCAAAAATCAAATATGACTTGGCACGCATCATGGTGGGGTGCAAAGTATCCATGTCCATCTGAATAACAATAATTCGTCAACATAAATCATTGTCGTGTCGTCAGAGGGGGTATAGAGGGATTTTTCATTTTCAAAATTACTTCAAAAATCAAATATGACTTGGCACCTATCATGGTAGAGTGCATAATATCCATTTTCATCTGAATAATAATAATTCCTCAAGAGAAATCATTGTCGGGTCGTCAGAAGGGGTATAGAGGGATATTTCAATTTCAAAATGACTTCAAAAATCAAATATGAGTTGGCACGCAACATGGTGGGGTGCAGACTATTTATTTTCATCTAAATTACAATAATTCGTCAACAGAAATCAATGTCGTGTCGTCAGAGGGGGTATAGAGGGATATTTCAATATCAAAATGATTTCAAAAATCAAATATGACTTGGCACGCATCATGGCGGGCTACAGAAAATCCATTTCTAACTGACCAACATTAATTCGTCAACATAAATCATTGTCGTGTCGTTAGAGGGGGTATAGAGGTATTTTTCATTTTCAAAATTACTTCAAAAATGTAATATGACTTGGCACGCATCATAGTGGGGTGGAAAGTATCCATATCTATCTGAATAATAATAATTCTTTAACAGAAATTATTGTCGTGTCGTCAGAGGGGGTATAGAGGGATTTTTCATTTTCAAAATTACCTCAAAATCAATTATGACTTTGCACGCATCATGGTGGGGTGCAAAGTATTCATGTTTATCTAACTAACAATAATTCGTTAACAGAAATCATTGTCGTGTCGTTAGAATGGGTATAGAGGGATTTTTCTTTTTCAAAATTACTTCAAAAATCAAATATGACTTGGCACGCATCATGGTGGGGTGCAAAGTATCCATGTCCATCTGAATAACAATAATTCGTCAACATAAATCATTGTCGTGTCGTCAGAGGGGGTATAGAGGAATTTTTCATTTTCAAAATTACCTCAAAATCAAATATGACTTGGCACGCATCATGGTGGGGTGCAGAATATCCATTTTCATCTGAATAACAATAATTCGTCAACAGAAATCATTGACGGGTCGTTAGAGGGGGTATAGAGGGATTTTCCATTTTCAAAATTTCTTTAAAAATCTTATATGACTTGGCACTTATCATGGTGGGGTGCGAAATATCTATGTCCATCTGAAAAACAATAATTCGTCAACAGAAATCATTGTCGGGTCGTCAGAGGGGGTATAGAGGGATTTTTCATTTTCAAAATGACTTCAATAATCAAATATGACTTGGCACGCATCATGGTGGAGTGCAAAGTATCCATGTCCATCTGAATAACAATAATTCGTCAACATAAATCATTGTCGTGTCGTCAGAGGGGGTATAGAGGGATTTTTCATTTTCAAAATTACTTCAAAAATCAAATATGACTTGGCACGTATCATGGTAGAGTGCATAATATCCATTTTCATCTGAATAATAATAATTCCTCAAGAGAAATCATTGTCGGGTCGTCAGAAGGGGTATAGAGGGATATTTCAATTTCAAAATGACTTCAAAAATCAAATATGAGTTGGCACGCATCATCGTGGGGTGCAAAGTATCCATGTCCATCTGAATAACAATAATTCGTCAATTTTAATCATTGTCGTGTCGTCAGAGGGGGTATAGAGGTATTTTTCATTTTCAAAATTACTTCAAAAATAAAAAATGACTTGGCACGCATCATAGTGGGGTGCAAAGTATCCATATATATCTAAATAACAATAATTCGTCAACAGTAATCATTGTCGGGTCGTTAGAGGGGGTATAGAGAGATTTTTCATTTTCAATATTTCTTCAAAAATCTAATATTACTTGGCACGCATCATGGAGGGGTACAGAATATCCATTTCCATCTCAATAACAATAATTCGTCAACAGAAATCATTGTCGGGTCGTCAGAGGGGGTATAGAGGGATTTTTCATTTTCAAAATTACCTCAAAATCAAATATGACTTGGCACGCATCATGGTGGGGTGCAGAATATCCATTTCCATCTGAATAACAATAATTCGTCAACAGAAATCATTGACGGGTCGTTAGAGGGGGTATAGAGGGATTTTCCATTTTCAAAATTTCTTTAAAAATCTAATATGACTTGGCACTTATCATGGTGGGGTGCGAAATATCTATGTCCATCTGAAAAACAATAATTCGTTAACAGAAATCATTGTCGGGTCGTCAGAGGGGGTATAGAGGGATTTTTCATTATCAAAATGATTTCAAAAATCAAATTTGACTTGGCCCGCATCATAGTAGGGTGCAAAATATTCATTTCCATCTGAATAACAATAATTCGTCAACAGAAATCATTGTCGGGTCATTAGAGGGGGTATAGAGGTATTTTTCATTTTCAATATTTCTTCAAAAATCTAATATGACTTGGCACGCATCATGATGGGTAGCAGAATATCCATATCCATCTGAATAACAATAATTCGTCAATAGAAATCATTGTCCGGTCGTCAGAGGGGGTATAGAGGGATTTTTCATTTTCAAAATTACTTCAAAAATCAAATATGACTTGGCACGTATCATGTTGGGTGCTTAATATCCATTTTCATCTGAATAACAATAATTCGTCAACAGAAATTATTGTCGGGTCGTCAGAGGGGGTTAAAGGGAATTTTCATTTTTAAAATTACTTCAAAGTTCGAATATAACTTGGCACGCATCATAGTAAGGAGCAAAGTCTCCATTTCCATCTGAATAACAATAATTCGTCTACAGAAATCATTGTCGGGTCGTCAGAGGGGGTATAGAGGGATTCCTCATTATCAAAATGACTTCAAAAATCAAATATGACTTGGCACGCATCATAGTAGGGTGCAGAATATCAATTTCCATCTCAATAACAATAATTTGTCAACAGAAATCATTGTCGTGTCGTCAGAGGGGGTAGAGAGGGATTTTTCATTTTCTAAATTACCTCAAAATCAAATATGACTTGGCACGCATTATGGTGGGGTGCAGAATATCTATTTCCATCTGAATAACAATACTTTGTCAACAGAAATCATTGACGTGTCGTTGGAGGTGGTATAGAGAGAGTTTTCATTTTAAAAATTTCTTCAAAAATCTAATATGACTTGGCACGCATCAAGGTGGAGTGCAGAATATTCATTTCCATCTCAATAACAATAATTCGTCAACTGAAATCATTGTCGGGTCGTTAGAAGGGGTATAGAGGGATTTCTCATTTTCAATATATCTTAAAAAATCTAGTATGACTTGGCACGCATCATGGAGGGGTGCAAAGTATTCATGTCTATCTGAATAACAATAATTCGTCAACAGAAATCATTGTCGGGTCGTCAGAGGGGGTATAGAGGGATTTCTCATTATCAAAATGACTTCAAAAGTCAAATATGACTTGGCACGCATCATAGTAGGGTGCAGAATATCCATTTCCATCTCAATAACAATAATTTGTCAACAGAAATCATTGTCGGGTCGTCAGAGGGGGTATAGAGGGATTTTTCATTTTCAAAATTACCTCAAAATCAAATATGACTTGGCACGCATCATGGTGGGGTGCAGAATATCCATTTTCATCTGAATAACAATAATTCGTCAATTTAAATCATTGTAGTGTCGTCAGAGGGGGTATAGAGGTATTTTTCATTTTCAAAATTACTTCAAAGATGTAATATGACTTGGCACGTATCATAGTGGGGTGCAAAGTATCCATATCTATCTGAATAACAATAATTCCTTAACAGAAATCATTGTCGGGTCGTCAGAGGGGGTATAGAGGGATTTTTCATTTTCAAAATTACCTCAAAATCCAATATGACTTGGCACGCATCATGGTGGGGTGCAAAATATTCATTTCTATCTGAATAACAATAATTCGTCAGGAGAATTCATTGTCGGGTCGTCAGAAGGAGTATAGAGGGATATTTCATTATCAAAATGACTTCAAAAATCATTTATGATTTGGCACGCATCATGGAGGGGTGCAGAATATCCATTTCTATCTGAATAACAATATTTCGTCATCAGAAATCATTGTCGGGTCATTAGAGGGGGGTATAGAGGGATTTCTCATTTTCAAAATTACTTCAAAAATCTGATATGACTTGGCACGCATCATAGTGGGGTGCAAAGTATCCATATATATCTAAATAACAATAATTCGTCAACAGAAATCATTGTCGGGTCGTAAGAGGGGGTATAGAGGGATTTTTCAATTTTCAATATTTCTTCAAAAATCTAATATTACTTGGCAAGCATCATGGTGGGGAGCAGAATATCCATATCTATCTGAATAACAATAATTCCTTAACAGGAATTATTGTCGTGTCGTCAGAGGGGGTATAGAGGAATTTTTCATTTTCAAAATTACCTCAAAATCAAATATGATTCGGCACGCATCATGGTGGGGTGCAAAGTATTCATGTATATCTAACTAACAATAATTCGTTAACAGAAATCATTGTCGTGTCGTCAGAGGGGGTATAGAGGGATTTTTCATTATCAAAATGATTTCAAAAATCAAATATGACATGGCACGCATCATGGCGGGGTGCAGAATATCCATTTCTATTTGACTAACATTAATTCGTCAACATAAATCATTGTCCTGTCGTCAGAGGGGGTATGGAGGGATTTTTCATTTTCAAAATTACTTCAAAAATCTAATATGACTTGGCACGCATCCTGGTGGGGTGCAAAGTATCCATGTCCATCTGAATAACAATAATTCGTCACTTTAAATCATTGTCGTGTCGTCAGAGGTGGGATAAAGGTATTTTTCATTTTCAAAATTACTTCAAAAATCTAATATTACTTGGCACGCATCATGGTGGGGTGCAGAATATCCATATCTATCTGAATAACAATAATTCCATAACAGAAATTATTGTCGTGTCGTCAGAGGGGGTATAGAGGGATTTTTCATTTTCAATATTTCTTCAAAAATCTAATATGACTTGGCACGCATCATGGTGGGGTGCAGAATATTTATTTCCATCTGAATAACAATAATTCGTCGACAGAATTCATTGTCGGGTCGTTAGAGGGGGTACAGAGGGATTTCTCATTTTCAATATTTCTTCAAAAATCCAATATGGCTTGGCACGCATCATGGTGAGGTGCAGAATATCCATTTCCATCTGAATAACACTAATTCGTCAACAGAAATCATTGTCGGGTCGTCAGAGGGGGTATGGAGGGATTTTTAATTTCAAAAATTACTTCAAAAATCTAATATGACTTGGCACGCATCCTGGTGGGGTGCAAAGTATCCATGTCCATCTGAATAACAATAATTCGTCAATTTAAATCATTGTCGTGTCGTCAGAGGTGGTATAAAGGTATTTTTCATTTTCAAAATTACTTCAAAAATCTAATATGGCTTGGCACGCATCAAAGTGGGGTGCAAAGAATCCATATATATATCTAAATAACAATAATTCGTCAACAGAAAACATTGTCGGGTCGTTAGAGGGGGTATAGAGGGATTTTTCAATTTCAATATTTCTTCAAAAATCTAATATTACTTGGCACGCATCATGGTGGGGTGCAGAATATTCATATCAATCTGAATAACAATAATTCCTTAACAGAAATCATTGTCGGGTCGTTAGAGGGGGTATAGAGGGATTTTTCATTTTCAATATTTCTTCAAAAATCTAATATGACTTGGCACGCATCATGATGGGGTGCAGAATATCCATTTCCATCTGAATAACAATACTTTGTCAACAGAAATCATTGACGTGTCGTTGGAGGTGGTATAGAGGGATTTTTCATTTTCAAAATTTCTTCAAAAATCTAATATGACTTGACACGCATCATGGCGGGGTGCAAAGTATCCATGTCCATCTGAATAACAATAATTCGTCAATTTAAATCATTGTCGTGTCGTCAGAGGGGGTATAGAGGTATTTTTCATTTTCAAAATTACTTCAAAAATCTAATATGACTTGGCACGCATCATAGTGGGGTGCAAAGTATTCATGTATATCTAACTAACAATAATTCGTTAACAGAAATCATTGTCGTGTCGTTAGAAGGGGTATAGAGGGATTTTTCTTTTTCAAAATTACTTCAAAAATCAAATATGACTTGGCACGCATCATGGTGGGGTGTAAAGTATCCATGTCCATCTGAATAACAATAATTCGTTAACATAAATCATTGTCGTGTCGTCAGAGGGGGTATAGAGGGATTTTTCATTTTCAAAATTACTTCAAAAATCAAATATGACTTGGCACGCATCATGGTGGGGTGCAGAGTATCCATGTCCATCTGAATAACAATAATTCGTCAACATAAATCATTGTCGTGTCGTCAGAGGGGGTATAGAGGGATTTTTAATTTTCAAAATTACTTCAAAAATCAAATATGACTTGGCACGTATCATGGTGGAGTGCATAATATCCATTTTCAACGAATAACAACAATTCGTCAACAGAAATTATTGTCGGGTCGTCAGAGGGGGTTAAAGGGAATTTTCATTTTCAAAATTACTTCAAAGTTCGAATATAACTTGGCACGCATCATAGTACGGTGCAAAATCTCCATTTCCATCTGAATAACAATAATTCGTCAACAGAAATCATTGTCGGGTCGTCAGAGGGGGTATAGAGGGATTTTTCATTTTCAAAATGACTTCAAAAATCAAATATGACTTGGCACGCATCATGTTGGAGTACAGAATATCAATTTCCAACTCAATAACAATAATTTGTCAACAGAAATCATTGTTGGGTCGTCAGAGGGGGTATAGAGGGATTTTTCATTTTCAAAATTACCTCTAAATCAAATATGACTTGGCACGCATCATGGTGGGGTGCAGAATATCTATTTTCATCTGAATGACAATAATTCGTCAACAGAAATCATTGTCGGGTCGTCAGAGGGGGTATAGAGGGATATTTCATTATTAAAATGATTTCAAAAATCAAATATGACTTGGCACGCATCATGGCGCGCTACAGAAAATCCATTTCTAACTGACTAACATTAATACGTCAACATAAATCATTGTCGTGTCGTTAGAGGGGGTATAGAGGTATTTTTCATTTTCAAAATTACTTCAAAAATCAAAAATGACTTGGCACGCATCATCGTGGGGTGCAAAGTATCCATGTCCATCTGAATAACAATAATTCGTCAATTTTAATCATTGTCGTGTCGTCAGAGGGGGTATAGAGGTATTTTTCATTTTCAAAATTACTTCAAAAATCAAAAATGACTTGGCACGCATCATCGTGGGGTGCAAAGTATCCATGTCCATCTGAATAACAATAATTCGTCAATTTTAATCATTGTCGTGTCGTCAGAGGGGGTATAGAGGTATTTTTCATTTTCAAAATTACTTCAAAAATCAAAAATGACTTGGCACGCATCATCGTGGGGTGCAAAGTATCCATGTCCATCTGAATAACAATAATTCGTCAACAGTAATCATTGTCGGGTCGTTAGAGGGGGTATAGAGAGATTTTTCATTTTCAATATTTCTTCAAAAATCTAATATTACTTGGCACGCATCATGGTGGGGTGCAGAATATTTATATCTAACTGAATAACAATAATTCCTTAACAGAAATTATTGTCGTGTCGTCAGAGGGGGTATAGAGGAATTTTTCATTTTAAAAATTACTTCAAAAATCTAATATGACTTGGCACGCATTATGTTGGGGTACAGAATATCCATTTCCATCTCAATAACAATATTTCGTCAACAGATATCATTGTCGGGTCGTCAGAGGGGGTATAGAGGAATTTTTCATTTTCAAAATTACCTCAAAATCAAATATGACTTGGCACGCATCATGGTGGGGTGCAGAATATCCATTTCCATCTGAATAACAATAATTCGTCAACAGAAATCATTGACGGGTCGTTAGAGGGGGTATAGAGGGATTTTCCATTTTCAAAATTTCTTTAAAAATCTTATATGACTTGGCACTTATCATGGTGGGGTGCGAAATATCTATGTCCATCTTAAAAACAATAATTCGTCAACAGAAATCATTGTCGGGTCGTCAGAGGGGGTATAGAGGGATTTTTCATTTTCAAAATGACTTCAAAAATCAAATATGACTTGGCACGCATCATGGTGGAGTGCAAAGTATCCATGTCCATCTGAATAACAATAATTCGTCAACATAAATCATTGTCGTGTCGTCAGAGGGGGTATAGAGGGATTTTTCATTTTCAAAATTACTTCAAAAATCAAATATGACTTGGCACGTATCATGGTAGAGTGCATAATATCCATTTTCATCTGAATAATAATAATTCCTCAAGAGAAATCATTGTCGGGTCGTCAGAAGGGGTATAGAGGGATATTTCAATTTCAAAATGACTTCAAAAATCAAATATGAGTTGGCACGCAACATGGTGGGGTGCAGACTATTTATTTTCATCTGAATTACAATAATTCGTCAACAGAAATCAATGTCGTGTCGTCAGAGGGGGGTATAGAGGGATATTTCAATATCAAAATGATTTCAAAAATCAAATATGACTTGGCACGCATCATGGCGGTCTACAGAAAATCCATTTCTAACTGACCAACATTAATTCGTCAACATAAATCATTGTCGTGTCGTTAGAGGGGGTATAGAGGTATTTTTCATTTTCAAAATTACTTCAAAAATGTAATATGACTTGGCACGCATCATAGTGGGGTGAAAAGTATCCATATCTATCTGAATAACAATAATTCTTTAACAGAAATTATTGTCGTGTCGTCAGAGGGGGTATAGAGGGATTTTTCATTTTCAAAATTACCTCAAAATCAAATATGACTTTGCACGCATCATGGTGGGGTGCAAAGTATTCATGTTTATCTAACTAACAATAATTCGTTAACAGAAATCATTGTCGTGTCGTTAGAATGGGTATAGAGGGATTTTTCTATTTCAAAATTACTTCAAAAATCAAATATGACTTGGCACGCATCATGGTGGGGTGCAAAGTATCCATGTCCATCTGAATAACAATAATTCGTCAACATAAATCATTGTCGTGTCGTCAGAGGGGGTATAGAGGAATTTTTCATTTTCAAAATTACCTCAAAATCAAATATGACTTGGCACGCATCATGGTGGGGTGCAGAATATCCATTTCCATCTGAATAACAATAATTCGTCAACAGAAATCATTGACGGGTCGTTAGAGGGGGTATAGAGGGATTTTCCATTTTCAAAATTTCTTTAAAAATCTTATATGACTTGGCACTTATCATGGTGGGGTGCGAAATATCTATGTCCATCTGAAAAACAATAATTCGTCAACAGAAATCATTGCCGGGTCGTCAGAGGGGGTATAGAGGGATTTTTCATTTTCAAAATGACTTCAAAAATCAAATATGACTTGGCACGCATCATGGTGGAGTGCAAAGTATCCATGTCCATCTGAATAACAATAATTCGTCAACATAAATCATTGTCGTGTCGTCAGAGGGGGTATAGAGGGATTTTTCATTTTCAAAATTACTTCAAAAATCAAATATGACTTGGCACGTATCATGGTAGAGTGCATAATATCCATTTTCATCTGAATAATAATAATTCCTCAAGAGAAATCATTGTCGGGTCGTCAGAAGGGGTATAGAGGGATATTTCAATTTCAAAATGACTTCAAAAATCAAATATGAGTTGGCACGCATCATCGTGGGGTGCAAAGTATCCATGTCCATCTGAATAACAATAATTCGTCAATTTTAATCATTGTCGTGTCGTCAGAGGGGGTATAGAGGTATTTTTCATTTTCAAAATTACATCAAAAATAAAAAATGACTTGGCACGCATCATAGTGGGGTGCAAAGTATCCATATATATCTAAATAACAATAATTCGTCAACAGTAATCATTGTCGGGTCGTTAGAGGGGGTATAGAGAGATTTTTCATTTTCAATATTTCTTCAAAAATCTAATATTACTTGGCACGCATCATGGAGGGGTACAGAATATCCATTTCCATCTCAATAACAATAATTCGTCAACAGAAATCATTGTCGGGTCGTCAGAGGGGGTATAGAGGGATTTTTCATTTTCAAAATTACCTCAAAATCAAATATGACTTGGCACGCATCATGGTGGGGTGCAGAATATCCATTTCCATCTGAATAACACTAATTCGTCAACAGAAATCATTGACGGGTCGTTAGAGGGGGTATAGAGGGATTTTCCATTTTCAAAATTTCTTTAAAAATCTAATATGACTTGGCACTTATCATGGTGGGGTGCGAAATATCTATGTCCATCTGAAAAACAATAATTCGTTAACAGAAATCATTGTCGGGTCGTCAGAGGGGGTATAGAGGGATTTTTCATTATCAAAATGATTTCAAAAATCAAATTTGACTTGGCCCGCATCATAGTAGGGTGCAAAATATTCATTTCCATCTAAATAACAATAATTCGTCAACAGAAATCATTGTCGGGTCATTAGAGGGGGTATAGAGGTATTTTTCATTTTCAATATTTCTTCAAAAATCTAATATGACTTGGCACGCATCATGATGGGTAGCAGAATATCCATATCCATCTGAATAACAATAATTCGTCAATAGAAATCATTGTCCGGTCGTCAGAGGGGGTATAGAGGGATTTTTCATTTTCAAAATTACTTCAAAAATCAAATATGACTTGGCACGTATCATGTTGGGTGCTTAATATCCATTTTCATCTGAATAACAATAATTCGTCAACAGAAATTATTGTCGGGTCGTCAGAGGGGGTTAAAGGGAATTTTCATTTTTAAAATTACTTCAAAGTTCGAATATAACTTGGCACGCATCATAGTAAGGAGCAAAGTCTCCATTTCCATCTGAATAACAATAATTCGTCTACAGAAATCATTGTCGGGTCGTCAGAGGGGGTATAGAGGGATTCCTCATTATCAAAATGACTTCAAAAATCAAATATGACTTGGCACGCATCATAGTAGGGTGCAGAATATCAATTTCCATCACAATAACAATAATTTGTCAACAGAAATCATTGTCGTGTCGTCAGAGGGGGTAGAGAGGGATTTTTCATTTTCTAAATTACCTCAAAATCAAATATGACTTGGCACGCATCATGGTGGGGTGCAGAATATCTATTTCCATCTGAATAACAATACTTTGTCAACAGAAATCATTGACGTGTCGTTGGAGGTGGTATAGAGGGAGTTTTCATTTTAAAAATTTCTTCAAAAATCTAATATGACTTGGCACGCATCAAGGTGGAGTGCAGAATATTCATTTCCATCTCAATAACAATAATTCGTCAACTGAAATCATTGTCGGGTCGTTAGAAGGGGTATAGAGGGATTTCTCATTTTCAATATATCTTAAAAAATCTAGTATGACTTGGCACGCATCATGGTGGGGTGCAAAGTATTCATGTCTATCTGAATAACAATAATTCGTCAACAGAAATCATTGTCGGGTCGTCAGAGGGGGTATAGAGGGATTTCTCATTATCAAAATGACTTCAAAAGTCAAATATGACTTGGCACGCATCATAGTAGGGTGCAGAATATCCATTTCCATCTCAATAACAATAATTTGTCAACAGAAATCATTGTCGGGTCGTCAGAGGGGGTATAGAGGGATTTTTCATTTTCAAAATTACCTCAAAATCAAATATGACTTGGCACGCATCATGGTGGGGTGCAGAATATCCATTTTCATCTGAATAACAATAATTCGTCAATTTAAATCATTGTAGTGTCGTCAGAGGGGGTATAGAGGTATTTTTCATTTTCAAAATTACTTCAAAGATGTAATATGACTTGGCACGTATCATAGTGGGGTGCAAAGTACTATATCTATCTGAATAACAATAATTCTTTCACAGAAATCATTGTCGGGTCGTCAGAGGGGGTATAGAGGGATTTTTCATTTTCAAAATTACCTCAAAATCCAAGATGACTTGGCACGCATCATGGTGGGGTGCAAAATATTCATTTCTATCTGAATAACAATAATTCGTCAGGAGAATTCATTGTCGGGTCTTCAGAAGGAGTATAGAGGGATATTTCATTATCAAAATGACTTCAAAAATCATTTATGATTTGGCACGCATCATGGAGGGGTGCAGAATATCCATTTCTATCTGAATAACAATATTTCGTCATCAGAAATCATTGTCGGGTCATTAGAGGGGGGTATAGAGGGATTTCTCATTTTCAAAATTACTTCAAAAATCTGATATGACTTGGCACGCATCATAGTGGGGTGCAAAGTATCCATATATATCTAAATAACAATAATTCGTCAACAGAAATCATTGTCGGGTCGTAAGAGGGGGTATAGAGGGATTTTTCAATTTTCAATATTTCTTCAAAAATCTAATTTTACTTGGCAAGCATCATGGTGGGGAGCAGAATATCCATATCTATCTGAATAACAATAATTCCTTAACAGGAATTATTGTCGTGTCGTCAGAGGGGGTATAGAGGAATTTTTCATTTTCAAAATTACCTCAAAATCAAATATGATTTGGCACGCATCATGATGGGGTGCAAAGTATTCATGTATATCTAACTAACAATAATTCGTTAACAGAAATCATTGTCGTGTCGTCAGAGGGGGTATAGAGGGATTTTTCATTATCAAAATGATTTCAAAAATCAAATATGACATGGCACGCATCATGGCGGGGTGCAGAATATCCATTTCTATTTGACTAACATTAATTCGTCAACATAAATCATTGTCCTGTCGTCAGAGGGGGTATGGAGGCATTTTTCATTTTCAAAATTACTTCAAAAATCTAATATGACTTGGCACGCATCCTGGTGGGGTGCAAAGTATCCATGTCCATCTGAATAACAATAATTCGTCAATTTAAATCATTGTCGTGTCGTCAGAGGTGGGATAAAGGTATTTTTCATTTTCAAAATTACTTCAAAAATCTAATATTACTTGGCACGCATCATGGTGGGGTGCAGAATATCCATATCTATCTGAATAACAATAATTCCATAACAGAAATTATTGTCGTGTCGTCAGAGGGGGTATAGAGGGATTTTTCATTTTCAATATTTCTTCAAAAATCTAATATGACTTGGCACGCATCATGGTGGGGTGCAGAATATTTATTTCCATCTGAATAACAATAATTCGTCGACAGAATTCATTGTCGGGTCGTTAGAGGGGGTACAGAGGGATTTCTCATTTTCAATATTTCTTCAAAAATCCAATAAAGCTTGGCACGCATCATGGTGAGGTGCAGAATATCCATTTCCATCTGAATAACACTAATTCGTCAACAGAAATCATTGTCGGGTCGTCAGAGGGGGTATGGAGGGATTTTTAATTTCAAAAATTACTTCAAAAATCTAATATGACTTGGCACGCATCCTGGTGGGGTGCAAAGTATCCATGTCCATCTGAATAACAATAATTCGTCAATTTAAATCATTGTCGTGTCGTCAGAGGTGGTATAAAGGTATTTTTCATTTTCAAAATTACTTCAAAAATCTAATATGGCTTGGCACGCATCAAAGTGGGGTGCAAAGAATCCATATATATCTAAATAACAATAATTCGTCAACAGAAAACATTGTCGGGTCGTTAGAGGGGGTATGGAGGGATTTTTCAATTTCAATATTTCTTCAAAAATCTAATATTACTTGGCACGCATCATGGTGGGGTGCAGAATATTCATATCAATCTGAATAACAATAATTCCTTAACAGAAATCATTGTCGGGTCGTTAGAGGGGGTATAGAGGGATTTTTCATTTTCAATATTTCTTCAAAAATCTAATATGACTTGGCACGCATCATGATGGGGTGCAGAATATCCATTTCCATCTGAATAACAATACTTTGTCAACAGAAATCATTGACGTGTCGTTGGAGGTGGTATAGAGGGATTTTTCATTTTCAAAATTTCTTCAAAAATCTAATATGACTTGACACGCATCATGGCGGGGTGCAAAGTATCCATGTCCATCTGAATAACAATAATTCGTCAATTTAAATCATTGTCGTGTCGTCAGAGGGGGTATAGAGGTATTTTTCATTTTCAAAATTACTTCAAAAATCTAATATGACTTGGCACGCATCATAGTGGGGTGCAAAGTATTCATGTATATCTAACTAACAATAATTTGTTAACAGAAATCATTGTCGTGTCGTTAGAAGGGGTATAGAGGGATTTTTCTTTTTCAAAATTACTTCAAAAATCAAATATGACTTGGCACGCATCATAGTGGGGTGTAAAGTATTCATGTTTATCTAACTAACAATAATTCGTTAACAGAAATCATTGTCGTGTCGTCAGAGGGGGTATAGAGGGATTTTTCATTTTCAAAATTACTTCAAAAATCAAATATGACTTGGCACGCATCATGGTGGGGTGCAGAGTATCCATGTCCATCTGAATAACAATAATTCGTCAACATAAATCATTGTCGTGTCGTCAGAGGGGGTATAGAGGGATTTTTAATTTTCAAAATTACTTCAAAAATCAAATATGACTTGGCACGTATCATGGTGGAGTGCATAATATCCATTTTCAACGAATAACAACAATTCGTCAACAGAAATTATTGTCGGGTCGTCAGAGGGGGTTAAAGGGAATTTTCATTTTCAAAATTACTTCAAAGTTCGAATATAACTTGGCACGCATCATAGTACGGTGCAAAATCTCCATTTCCATCTGAATAACAATAATTCGTCAACAGAAATCATTGTCGGGTCGTCAGAGGGGGTATAGAGGGATTTTTCATTTTCAAAATGACTTCAAAAATCAAATATGACTTGGCACGCATAATGTTGGAGTACAGAATATCAATTTCCAACTCAATAACAATAATTTGTCAACAGAAATCATTGTTGGGTCGTCAGAGGGGGTATAGAGGGATTTTTCATTTTCAAAATTACCTCTAAATCAAATATGACTTGGCACGCATCATGGTGGGGTGCAGAATATCTATTTTCATCTGAATGACAGTAATTCGTCAACAGAAATCATTGTCGGGTCGTCAGAGGGGGTATAGAGGGATATTTCATTATTAAAATGATTTCAAAAATCAAATATGACTTGGCACGCATCAGGGCGGGCTACAGAAAATCCATTTCTAACTGACTAACATTAATACGTCAACATAAATCATTGTCGTGTCGTTAGAGGGGGTATAGAGGTATTTTTCATTTTCAAAATTACTTCAAAAATCAAAAATGACTTGGCACGCATCATCGTGGGGTGCAAAGTATCCATGTCCATCTGAATAACAATAATTCGTCAATTTTAATCATTGTCGTGTCGTCAGAGGGGGTATAGAGGTATTTTTCATTTTCAAAATTACTTCAAAAATCAAAAATGACTTGGCACGCATCATAGTGGGGTGCAAAGTATCCATATATATCTAAATAACAATAATTCGTCAACAGTAATCATTGTCGGGTCGTTAGAGGGGGTATAGAGAGATTTTTCATTTTCAATATTTCTTCAAAAATCTAATATTACTTGGCACGCATCATGGTGGGGTGCAGAATATTTATATCTAACTGAATAACAATAATTCCTTAACAGAAATTATTGTCGTGTCGTCAGAGGGGGTATAGAGGAATTTTTCATTTTAAAAATTACTTCAAAAATCTAATATGACTTGGCACGCATTATGTTGGGGTACAGAATATCCATTTCCATCTCAATAACAATATTTCGTCAACAGAAATCATTGTCGGGTCGTCAGAGGGGGTATAGAGGAATTTTTCATTTTCAAAATTACCTCAAAATCAAATATGACTTGGCACGCATCATGGTGGGGTGCAGAATATCCATTTCCATCTGAATAACAATAATTCGTCAACAGAAATCATTGACGGGTCGTTAGAGGGGGTATAGAGGGATTTTCCATTTTCAAAATTTCTTTAAAAATCTTATATGACTTGGCACTTATCATGGTGGGGTGCGAAATATCTATGTCCATCTGAAAAACAATAATTCGTCAACAGAAATCATTGTCGGGTCGTCAGAGGGGGTATAGAGGGATTTTTCATTTTCAAAATGACTTCAAAAATCAAATATGACTTGGCACGCATCATGGTGGAGTGCAAAGTATCCATGTCCATCTGAATAACAATAATTCGTCAACATAAATCATTGTCGTGTCGTCAGAGGGGGTATAGAGGGATTTTTCATTTTCAAAATTACTTCAAAAATCAAATATGACTTGGCACGTATCATGGTAGAGTGCATAATATCCATTTTCATCTGAATAATAATAATTCCTCAAGAGAAATCATTGTCGGGTCGTCAGAAGGGGTATAGAGGGATATTTCAATTTCAAAATGACTTCAAAAATCAAATATGAGTTGGCACGCAACATGGTGGGGTGCAGACTATTTATTTTCATCTGAATTACAATAATTCGTCAACAGAAATCAATGTCGTGTCGTCAGAGGGGGGTATAGAGGGATATTTCAATATCAAAATGATTTCAAAAATCAAATATGACTTGGCACGCATCATGGCGGGCTACAGAAAATCCATTTCTAACTGACCAACATTAATTCGTCAACATAAATCATTGTCGTGTCGTTAAAGGGGGTATAGAGGTATTTTTCATTTTCAAAATTACTTCAAAAATGTAATATGACTTGGCACGCATCATAGTGGGGTGAAAAGTATCCATATCTATCTGAATAACAATAATTCTTTAACAGAAATTATTGTCGTGTCGTCAGAGGGGGTATAGAGGGATTTTTCATTTTCAAAATTACCTCAAAATCAAATATGACTTTGCACGCATCATGGTGGGGTGCAAAGTATTCATGTTTATCTAACTAACTATAATTCGTTAACAGAAATCATTGTCGTGTCGTTAGAATGGGTATAGTGGGATTTTTCTTTTTCAAAATTACTTCAAAAATCAAATATGACTTGGCACGCATCATGGTGGGGTGCAAAGTATCCATGTCCATCTGAATAACAATAATTCGTCAACATATATCATTGTCGTGTCGTCAGAGGGGGTATAGAGGAATTTTTCATTTTCAAAATTACCTCATAATCAAATATGACTTGGCACGCATCATGGTGGGGTGCAGAATATCCATTTCCATCTGAATAACAATAATTCGTCAACAGAAATCATTGACGGGTCGTTAGAGGGGGTATAGAGGGATTTTCCATTTTCAAAATTTCTTTAAAAATCTTATATGACTTGGCACTTATCATGGTGGGGTGCAGAATATTTATTTCCATCTGAATAACAATAATTCGTCGACAGAATTCATTGTCGGGTCGTTAGAGGGGGTACAGAGGGATTTCTCATTTTCAATATTTCTTCAAAAATCCAATATGGCTTGGCACGCATCATGGTGAGGTGCAGAATATCCATTTCCATCTGAATAACACTAATTCGTCAACAGAAATCATTGTCGGGTCGTCAGAGGGGGTATAGAGGGATTTTTCATTATCAAAATGATTTCAAAAATCAAATTTGACTTGGCCCGCATCATAGTAGGGTGCAAAATATTCATTTCCATCTAAATAACAATAATTCGTCAACAGAAATCATTGTCGGGTCATTAGAGGGGGTATAGAGGTATTTTTCATTTTCAATATTTCTTCAAAAATCTAATATGACTTGGCACGCATCATGATGGGTAGCAGAATATCCATATCCATCTGAATAACAATAATTCGTCAATAGAAATCATTGTCCGGTCGTCAGAGGGGGTATAGAGGGATTTTTCATTTTCAAAATTACTTCAAAAATCAAATATGACTTGGCACGTATCATGTAGGGTGCTTAATATCCATTTTCATCTGAATAACAATAATTCGTCAACAGAAATTATTGTCGGGTCGTCAGAGGGGGTTAAAGGGAATTTTCATTTTTAAAATTACTTCAAAGTTCGAATATAACTTGGCACGCATCATAGTAAGGAGCAAAGTCTCCATTTCCATCTGAATAACAATAATTCGTCTACAGAAATCATTGTCGGGTCGTCAGAGGGGGTATAGAGGGATTCCTCATTATCAAAATGACTTCAAAAATCAAATATGACTTGGCACGCATCATAGTAGGGTGCAGAATATCAATTTCCATCACAATAACAATAATTTGTCAACAGAAATCATTGTCGTGTCGTCAGAGGGGGTAGAGAGGGATTTTTCATTTTCTAAATTACCTCAAAATCAAATATGACTTGGCACGCATCATGGTGGGGTGCAGAATATCTATTTCCATCTGAATAACAATACTTTGTCAACAGAAATCATTGACGTGTCGTTGGAGGTGGTATAGAGGGAGTTTTCATTTTAAAAATTTCTTCAAAAATCTAATATGACTTGGCACGCATCAAGGTGGAGTGCAGAATATTCATTTCCATCTCAATAACAATAATTCGTCAACTGAAATCATTGTCGGGTCGTTAGAAGGGGTATAGAGGGATTTCTCATTTTCAATATATCTTAAAAAATCTAGTATGACTTGGCACGCATCATGGTGGGGTGCAAAGTATTCATGTCTATCTGAATAACAATAATTCGTCAACAGAAATCATTGTCGGGTCGTCAGAGGGGGTATAGAGGGATTTCTCATTATCAAAATGACTTCAAAAGTCAAATATGACTTGGCACGCATCATAGTAGGGTGCAGAATATCCATTTCCATCTCAATAACAATAATTTGTCAACAGAAATCATTGTCGGGTCGTCAGAGGGGGTATAGAGGGATTTTTCATTTTCAAAATTACCTCAAAATCAAATATGACTTGGCACGCATCATGGTGGGGTGCAGAATATCCATTTTCATCTGAATAACAATAATTCGTCAATTTAAATCATTGTAGTGTCGTCAGAGGGGGTATAGAGGTATTTTTCATTTTCAAAATTACTTCAAAGATGTAATATGACTTGGCACGTATCATAGTGGGGTGCAAAGTACTATATCTATCTGAATAACAATAATTCCTTAACAGAAATCATTGTCGGGTCGTCAGAGGGGGTATAGAGGGATTTTTCATTTTCAAAGTTACCTCAAAATCCAATATGACTTGGCACGCATCATGGTGGGGTGCAAAATATTCATTTCTATCTGAATAACAATAATTCGTCAGGAGAATTCATTGTCGGGTCGTCAGAAGGAGTATAGAGGGATATTTCATTATCAAAATGACTTCAAAAATCATTTATGATTTGGCACGCATCATGGAGGGGTGCAGAATATCCATTTCTATCTGAATAACAATATTTCGTCATCAGAAATCATTGTCGGGTCATTAGAGGGGGGTATAGAGGGATTTCTCATTTTCAAAATTACTTTAAAAATCTGATATGACTTGGCACGCATCATAGTGGGGTGCAAAGTATCCATATATATCTAAATAACAATAATTCGTCAACAGAAATCATTGTCGGGTCGTAAGAGGGGGTATAGAAAGATTTTTCAATTTTCAATATTTCTTCAAAAATCTAATTTTACTTGGCAAGCATCATGGTGGGGAGCAGAATATCCATATCTATCTGAATAACAATAATTCCTTAACAGGAATTATTGTCGTGTCGTCAGAGGGGGTATAGAGGAATTTTTCATTTTCAAAATTACCTCAAAATCAAATATGATTTGGCACGCATCATGATGGGGTGCAAAGTATTCATGTATATCTAACTAACAATAATTCGTTAACAGAAATCATTGTCGTGTCGTCAGAGGGGGTATAGAGGGATTTTTCATTATCAAAATGATTTCAAAAATCAAATATGACATGGCACGCATCATGGCGGGGTGCAGAATATCCATTTCTATTTGACTAACATTAATTCGTCAACATAAATCATTGTCCTGTCGTCAGAGGGGGTATGGAGGCATTTTTCATTTTCAAAATTACTTCAAAAATCTAATATGACTTGGCACGCATCCTGGTGGGGTGCAAAGTATCCATGTCCATCTGAATAACAATAATTCGTCAATTTAAATCATTGTCGTGTCGTCAGAGGTGGGATAAAGGTATTTTTCATTTTCAAAATTACTTCAAAAATCTAATATTACTTGGCACGCATCATGGTGGGGTGCAGAATATCCATATCTATCTGAATAACAATAATTCCATAACAGAAATTATTGTCGTGTCGTCAGAGGGGGTATAGAGGGATTTTTCATTTTCAATATTTCTTCAAAAATCTAATATGACTTGGCACGCATCATGGTGGGGTGCAGAATATTTATTTCCATCTGAATAACAATAATTCGTCGACAGAATTCATTGTCGGGTCGTTAGAGGGGGTACAGAGGGATTTCTCATTTTCAATATTTCTTCAAAAATCCAATAAAGCTTGGCACGCATCATGGTGAGGTGCAGAATATCCATTTCCATCTGAATAACACTAATTCGTCAACAGAAATCATTGTCGGGTCGTCAGAGGGGGTATGGAGGGATTTTTAATTTCAAAAATTACTTCAAAAATCTAATATGACTTGGCACGCATCCTGGTGGGGTGCAAAGTATCCATGTTCATCTGAATAACAATAATTCGTCAATTTAAATCATTGTCGTGTCGTCAGAGGTGGTATAAAGGTATTTTTCATTTTCAAAATTACTTCAAAAATCTAATATGGCTTGGCACGCATCAAAGTGGGGTGCAAAGAATCCATATATATCTAAATAACAATAATTCGTCAACAGAAAACATTGTCGGGTCGTTAGAGGGGGTATGGAGGGATTTTTCAATTTCAATATTTCTTCAAAAATCTAATATTACTTGGCACGCATCATGGTGGGGTGCAGAATATTCATATCAATCTGAATAACAATAATTCCTTAACAGAAATCATTGTCGGGTCGTTAGAGGGGGTATAGAGGGATTTTTCATTTTCAATATTTCTTCAAAAATCTAATATGACTTGGCACGCATCATGATGGGGTGCAGAATATCCATTTCCATCTGAATAACAATACTTTGTCAACAGAAATCATTGACGTGTCGTTGGAGGTGGTATAGAGGGATTTTTCATTTTCAAAATTTCTTCAAAAATCTAATATGACTTGACACGCATCATGGCGGGGTGCAAAGTATCCATGTCCATCTGAATAACAATAATTCGTCAATTTAAATCATTGTCGTGTCGTCAGAGGGGGTATAGAGGTATTTTTCATTTTCAAAATTACTTCAAAAATCTAATATGACTTGGCACGCATCATAGTGGGGTGCAAAGTATTCATGTATATCTAACTAACAATAATTCGTTAACAGAAATCATTGTCGTGTCGTTAGAAGGGGTATAGAGGGATTTTTCTTTTTCAAAATTACTTCAAAAATCAAATATGACTTGGCACGCATCATAGTGGGGTGTAAAGTATTCATGTTTATCTAACTAACAATAATTCGTTAACAGAAATCATTGTCGTGTCGTCAGAGGGGGTATAGAGGGATTTTTCATTTTCAAAATTACTTCAAAAATCAAATATGACTTGGCACGCATCATGGTGGGGTGCAGAGTATCCATGTCCATCTGAATAACAATAATTCGTCAACATAAATCATTGTCGTGTCGTCAGAGGGGGTATAGAGGGATTTTTAATTTTCAAAATTACTTCAAAAATCAAATATGACTTGGCACGTATCATGGTGGAGTGCATAATATCCATTTTCAACGAATAACAACAATTCGTCAACAGAAATTATTGTCGGGTCGTCAGAGGGGGTTAAAGGGAATTTTCATTTTCAAAATTACTTCAAAGTTCGAATATAACTTGGCACGCATCATAGTACGGTGCAAAATCTCCATTTCCATCTGAATAACAATAATTCGTCAACAGAAATCATTGTCGGGTCGTCAGAGGGGGTATAGAGGGATTTTTCATTTTCAAAATGACTTCAAAAATCAAATATGACTTGGCACGCATAATGTTGGAGTACAGAATATCAATTTCCAACTCAATAACAATAATTTGTCAACAGAAATCATTGTTGGGTCGTCAGAGGGGGTATAGAGGGATTTTTCATTTTCAAAATTACCTCTAAATCAAATATGACTTGGCACGCATCATGGTGGGGTGCAGAATATCTATTTTCATCTGAATGACAGTAATTCGTCAACAGAAATCATTGTCGGGTCGTCAGAGGGGGTATAGAGGGATATTTCATTATTAAAATGATTTCAAAAATCAAATATGACTTGGCACGCATCAGGGCGGGCTACAGAAAATCCATTTCTAACTGACTAACATTAATACGTCAACATAAATCATTGTCGTGTCGTTAGAGGGGGTATAGAGGTATTTTTCATTTTCAAAATTACTTCAAAAATCAAAAATGACTTGGCACGCATCATCGTGGGGTGCAAAGTATCCATGTCCATCTGAATAACAATAATTCGTCAATTTTAATCATTGTCGTGTCGTCAGAGGGGGTATAGAGGTATTTTTCATTTTCAAAATTACTTCAAAAATCAAAAATGACTTGGCACGCATCATAGTGGGGTGCAAAGTATCCATATATATCTAAATAACAATAATTCGTCAACAGTAATCATTGTCGGGTCGTTAGAGGGGGTATAGAGAGATTTTTCATTTTCAATATTTCTTCAAAAATCTAATATTACTTGGCACGCATCATGGTGGGGTGCAGAATATTTATATCTAACTGAATAACAATAATTCCTTAACAGAAATTATTGTCGTGTCGTCAGAGGGGGTATAGAGGAATTTTTCATTTTAAAAATTACTTCAAAAATCTAATATGACTTGGCACGCATTATGTTGGGGTACAGAATATCCATTTCCATCTCAATAACAATATTTCGTCAACAGAAATCATTGTCGGGTCGTCAGAGGGGGTATAGAGGAATTTTTCATTTTCAAAATTACCTCAAAATCAAATATGACTTGGCACGCATCATGGTGGGGTGCAGAATATCCATTTCCATCTGAATAACAATAATTCGTCAACAGAAATCATTGACGGGTCGTTAGAGGGGGTATAGAGGGATTTTCCATTTTCAAAATTTCTTTAAAAATCTTATATGACTTGGCACTTATCATGGTGGGGTGCGAAATATCTATGTCCATCTGAAAAACAATAATTCGTCAACAGAAATCATTGTCGGGTCGTCAGAGGGGGTATAGAGGGATTTTTCATTTTCAAAATGACTTCAAAAATCAAATATGACTTGGCACGCATCATGGTGGAGTGCAAAGTATCCATGTCCATCTGAATAACAATAATTCGTCAACATAAATCATTGTCGTGTCGTCAGAGGGGGTATAGAGGGATTTTTCATTTTCAAAATTACTTCAAAAATCAAATATGACTTGGCACGTATCATGGTAGAGTGCATAATATCCATTTTCATCTGAATAATAATAATTCCTCAAGAGAAATCATTGTCGGGTCGTCAGAAGGGGTATAGAGGGATATTTCAATTTCAAAATGACTTCAAAAATCAAATATGAGTTGGCACGCAACATGGTGGGGTGCAGACTATTTATTTTCATCTGAATTACAATAATTCGTCAACAGAAATCAATGTCGTGTCGTCAGAGGGGGGTATAGAGGGATATTTCAATATCAAAATGATTTCAAAAATCAAATATGACTTGGCACGCATCATGGCGGGCTACAGAAAATCCATTTCTAACTGACCAACATTAATTCGTCAACATAAATCATTGTCGTGTCGTTAAAGGGGGTATAGAGGTATTTTTCATTTTCAAAATTACTTCAAAAATGTAATATGACTTGGCACGCATCATAGTGGGGTGAAAAGTATCCATATCTATCTGAATAACAATAATTCTTTAACAGAAATTATTGTCGTGTCGTCAGAGGGGGTATAGAGGGATTTTTCATTTTCAAAATTACCTCAAAATCAAATATGACTTTGCACGCATCATGGTGGGGTGCAAAGTATTCATGTTTATCTAACTAACTATAATTCGTTAACAGAAATCATTGTCGTGTCGTTAGAATGGGTATAGTGGGATTTTTCTTTTTCAAAATTACTTCAAAAATCAAATATGACTTGGCACGCATCATGGTGGGGTGCAAAGTATCCATGTCCATCTGAATAACAATAATTCGTCAACATATATCATTGTCGTGTCGTCAGAGGGGGTATAGAGGAATTTTTCATTTTCAAAATTACCTCAAAATCAAATATGACTTGGCACGCATCATGGTGGGGTGCAGAATATCCATTTCCATCTGAATAACAATAATTCGTCAACAGAAATCATTGACGGGTCGTTAGAGGGGGTATAGAGGGATTTTCCATTTTCAAAATTTCTTTAAAAATCTTATATGACTTGGCACTTATCATGGTGGGGTGCAGAATATTTATTTCCATCTGAATAACAATAATTCGTCGACAGAATTCATTGTCGGGTCGTTAGAGGGGGTACAGAGGGATTTCTCATTTTCAATATTTCTTCAAAAATCCAATATGGCTTGGCACGCATCATGGTGAGGTGCAGAATATCCATTTCCATCTGAATAACACTAATTCGTCAACAGAAATCATTGTCGGGTCGTCAGAGGGGGTATGGAGGGATTTTTCATTTTCAAAATTACTTCAAAAATCTAATATGACTTGGCACGCATCCTGGTGGGGTGCAAAGTATCCATGTCCATCTGAATAACAATAATTCGTCAATTTAAATCATTGTCGTGTCGTCAGAGGTGGTATAAAGGTATTTTTCATTTTCAAAATTACTTCAAAAATCTAATATGGCTTGGCACGCATCAAAGTGGGGTGCAAAGTATCCATATATATCTAAATAACAATAATTCGTCAACAGAAAACATTGTCGGGTCGTTAGAGGGGGTATAGAGGGATTTTTCAATTTCAATATTTCTTCAAAAATCTAATATTACTTGGCACGCATCATGGTGGGGTGCAGAATATTCATATCAATCTGAATAACAATAATTCCTTAACAGAAATAATTGTCGTGTCGTCAGAGGGAGTATAGAGAATTTTTCGTTTTCAAAATTACCTCAAAATCAAATATGACTTGGCACGCATCATGGTGGGGTGCAAAGTATTTAAGTATATCTAACTAACAATAATTCGTTAACAGAAATCATTGTCGTGTCGTCAGAGGTGGTATAGAGGTAATTTACCTTTTAAAAATTACCTCAAAATCAAATATGACTTGGCACGCAACATGGTGGGGTGCAGAATATCCATTTCCATCTGAATAACAATAATTCGTCAACAGAAATCATTGTCGGGTCGTTAGAGGGGGTATAGAGGGATTTTTCATTTTCAATATTTCTTCAAAAATCTAATATGACTTGGCACGCATCATGGTGGGGTGCAGAATATTTATTTCCATCTGAATAACAATAATTCGTCGACAGAATTCATTGTCGGGTCGTTAGAGGGGGTACAGAGGGATTTTTCATTTTCAGTATTTCTTCAAAAATCCAATATGACTTGGCACGCATCATGGTGAGGTGCAGAATATCCATTTCCATCTGAATAACACTAATTCGTCAACAGAAATCATTGTCGGGTCGTCAGAGGGGGTATAGAGGAATTTTTCATTTTCAAAATTACTTCAAAAATCTAATATGACTTGGCACGCATCATAGTGGGGTGCAAAGTATCCATGTCCATCTGAATAAGAATAATTCGTCAACATAAATCATTGTCGTGTCATCAGAGGGGGTATAGAGGGATTTTTCATTTTCAAAATTACCTCAAAATCAAATATGACTTGGCACGCAACATGGTGGGTTGCAGAATATTCATTTCCTTCTGAATAACAACAATTCGTCAACAGATATCATTGTCGGGTCGTTAGAGGGGGTATAGAGGGATTTCTCATTTACAATATTTCTTCAAAAATCCAATATGACTTGGCACGCATCATGGTGGGGTGCAGAATATCCATTTCCATCTGAATAACAATAACTCGTCTACAGAAATCATTGTCGTGTCGTCATAGGGGGTATAGTGGGATTTTTCATTTTCAAAATTACATCAAAATCAAATATGACTTGGCACGCAACATGGTGGAGTGCAGAATATTCATTTCCATCTGAATAACAATAATTCGTCATTAGAAATCATTGTCGGGTCGTTAGAGGGGGTATAGAGGGATTTTTCATTTTCAATATTTCTTCAAAAATCTAATATGACTTGGCACGCATCATGGTGGGTAGCAGAATATCCATTTCCATCTGAATAACAATAATTCGTCAATAGAAATCATTTGTCGGGTCGTCAGAGGTGGTATAGAGGGATTTTACATTTTAAAAATTACCTCAAAATCAAATATGACTTGGCACGCAACATGGTGGGGTGCAGAATATCCATTTCCATCTGAATAACAATACTTTGTCAACAGAAATCATTGACGTGTCGTTGGAGGTGGTATAGAGGGATTTTTTATTTTCAAAATTTCTTCAAAAATCTAATATGACTTGACACGCATCATGGCGGGGTGCAAAGTATCCATGTCCATCTGAATAACAATAATTCGTCAATTTAAATCATTGTCGTGTCGTCAGAGGGGGTATAGAGGTATTTTTCATTTTCAAAATTACTTCAAAAATCTAATATGACTTGGCACGCATCATAGTGGGGTGCAAAGTATTCATGTATATCTAACTAACAATAATTCGTTAACAGAAATCATTGTCGTGTCGTTAGAAGGGGTATAGAGGGATTTTTCTTTTTCAAAATTACTTCAAAAATCAAATATGACTTGGCACGCATCATGGTGGGGTGTAAAGTATCCATGTCCATCTGAATAACAATAATTCGTTAACATAAATCATTGTCGTGTCGTCAGAGGGGGTATAGAGGGATTTTTCATTTTCAAAATTACTTCAAAAATCAAATATGACTTGGCACGCATCATGGTGGGGTGCAGAGTATCCATGTCCATCTGAATAACAATAATTCGTCAACATAAATCATTGTCGTGTCGTCAGAGGGGGTATAGAGGGATTTTTAATTTTCAAAATTACTTCAAAAATCAAATATGACTTGGCACGTATCATGGTGGAGTGCATAATATCCATTTTCAACGAATAACAACAATTCGTCAACAGAAATTATTGTCGGGTCGTCAGAGGGGGTTAAAGGGAATTTTCATTTTCAAAATTACTTCAAAGTTCGAATATAACTTGGCACGCATCATACTACGGTGCAAAATCTCCATTTCCATCTGAATAACAATAATTCGTCAACAGAAATCATTGTCGGGTCGTCAGAGGGGGTATAGAGGGATTTTTCATTTTCAAAATGACTTCAAAAATCAAATATGACTTGGCACGCATCATGTTGGAGTACAGAATATCAATTTCCAACTCAATAACAATAATTTGTCAACAGAAATCATTGTTGGGTCGTCAGAGGGGGTATAGAGGGATTTTTCATTTTCAAAATTACCTCTAAATCAAAAATGACTTGGCACGCATCATGGTGGGGTGCAGAATATCTATTTTCATCTGAATGACAATAATTCGTCAACAGAAATCATTGTCGGGTCGTCAGAGGGGGTATAGAGGGATATTTCATTATTAAAATGATTTCAAAAATCAAATATGACTTGGCACGCATCATGGCGGGCTACAGAAAATCCATTTCTAACTGACTAACATTAATACGTCAACATAAATCATTGTCGTGTCGTTAGAGGGGGTATAGAGGTATTTTTCATTTTCAAAATTACTTCAAAAATCAAAAATGACTTGGCACGCATCATCGTGGGGTGCAAAGTATCCATGTCCATCTGAATAACAATAATTCGTCAATTTTAATCATTGTCGTGTCGTCAGAGGGGGTATAGAGGTATTTTTCATTTTCAAAATTACTTCAAAAATCAAAAATGACTTGGCACGCATCATAGTGGGGTGCAAAGTATCCATATATATCTAAATAACAATAATTCGTCAACAGTAATCATTGTCGGGTCGTTAGAGGGGGTATAGAGAGATTTTTCATTTTCAATATTTCTTCAAAAATCTAATATTACTTGGCACGCATCATGGTGGGGTGCAGAATATTTATATCTAACTGAATAACAATAATTCCTTAACAGAAATTATTGTCGTGTCGTCAGAGGGGGTATAGAGGAATTTTTCATTTTAAAAATTACTTCAAAAATCTAATATGACTTGGCACGCATTATGTTGGGGTACAGAATATCCATTTCCATCTCAATAACAATATTTCGTCAACAGAAATCATTGTCGGGTCGTCAGAGGGGGTATAGAGGAATTTTTCATTTTCAAAATTACCTCAAAATCAAATATGACTTGGCACGCATCATGGTGGGGTGCAGAATATCCATTTCCATCTGAATAACAATAATTCGTCAACAGAAATCATTGACGGGTCGTTAGAGGGGGTATAGAGGGATTTTCCATTTTCAAAATTTCTTTAAAAATCTTATATGACTTGGCACTTATCATGGTGGGGTGCGAAATATCTATGTCCATCTGAAAAACAATAATTCGTCAACAGAAATCATTGTCGGGTCGTCAGAGGGGGTATAGAGGGATTTTTCATTTTCAAAATGACTTCAAAAATCAAATATGACTTGGCACGCATCATGGTGGAGTGCAAAGTATCCATGTCCATCTGAATAACAATAATTCGTCAACATAAATCATTGTCGTGTCGTCAGAGGGGGTATAGAGGGATTTTTCATTTTCAAAATTACTTCAAAAATCAAATATGACTTGGCACGTATCATGGTAGAGTGCATAATATCCATTTTCATCTGAATAATAATAATTCCTCAAGAGAAATCATTGTCGGGTCGTCAGAAGGGGTATAGAGGGATATTTCAATTTCAAAATGACTTCAAAAATCAAATATGAGTTGGCACGCAACATGGTGGGGTGCAGACTATTTATTTTCATCTGAATTACAATAATTCGTCAACAGAAATCAATGTCGTGTCGTCAGAGGGGGGTATAGAGGGATATTTCAATATCAAAATGATTTCAAAAATCAAATATGACTTGGCACGCATCATGGCGGGCTACAGAAAATCCATTTCTAACTGACCAACATTAATTCGTCAACATAAATCATTGTCGTGTCGTTAGAGGGGGTATAGAGGTATTTTTCATTTTCAAAATTACTTCATAAATGTAATATGACTTGGCACGCATCATAGTGGGGTGAAAAGTATCCATATCTATCTGAATAACAATAATTCTTTAACAGAAATTATTGTCGTGTCGTCAGAGGGGGTATAGAGGGATTTTTCATTTTCAAAATTACCTCAAAATCAAATATGACTTTGCACGCATCATGGTGGGGTGCAAAGTATTCATGTTTATCTAACTAACAATAATTCGTTAACAGAAATCATTGTCGTGTCGTTAGAATGAGTATAGTGGGATTTTTCTTTTTCAAAATTACTTCAAAAATCAAATATGACTTGGCACGCATCATGGTGGGGTGCAAAGTATCCATGTCCATCTGAATAACAATAATTCGTCAACATAAATCATTGTCGTGTCGTCAGAGGGGGTATAGAGGAATTTTTCATTTTCAAAATTACCTCAAAATCAAATATGACTTGGCACGCATCATAGTGGGGTGCAGAATATCCATTTCCATCTGAATAACAATAATTCGTCAACAGAAATCATTGACGGGTCGTTAGAGGGGGTATAGAGGGATTTTCCATTTTCAAAATTTCTTTAAAAATCTTATATGACTTGGCACTTATCATGGTGGGGTGCAGAATATTTATTTCCATCTGAATAACAATAATTCGTCGACAGAATTCATTGTCGGGTCGTTAGAGGGGGTACAGAGGGATTTCTCATTTTCAATATTTCTTCAAAAATCCAATATGGCTTGGCACGCATCATGGTGAGGTGCAGAATATCCATTTCCATCTGAATAACACTAATTCGTCAACAGAAATCATTGTCGGGTCGTCAGAGGGGGTATGGAGGGATTTTTCATTTTCAAAATTACTTCAAAAATCTAATATGACTTGGCACGCATCCTGGTGGGGTGCAAAGTATCCATGTCCATCTGAATAACAATAATTCGTCAATTTATATCATTGTCGTGTCGTCAGAGGTGGTATAAAGGTATTTTTTCATTTTCAAAATTACTTCAAAAATCTAATATGGCTTGGCACGCATCAAAGTGGGGTGCAAAGAATCCATATATATCTAAATAACAATAATACGTCAACAGAAAACATTGTCGGGTCGTTAGAGGGGGTATAGAGGGATTTTTCAATTTCAATATTTCTTCAAAAATCTAATATTACTTGGCACGCATCATGGTGGGGTGCAGAATATTCATATCAATCTGAATAACAATAATTCCTTAACAGAAATAATTGTCGTGTCGTCAGAGGGAGTATAGAGAATTTTTCGTTTTCAAAATTACCTCAAAATCAAATATGACTTGGCACGCATCATGGTGGGGTGCAAAGTATTTAAGTATATCTAACTAACGATAATTCGTTAACAGAAATCATTGTCGTGTCGTCAGAGGTGGTATAGAGGTAATTTACATTTTAAAAATTACCTCAAAATCAAATATGACTTGGCACGCAACATGGTGGGGTGCAGAATATCCATTTCCATCTGAATAACAATAATTCGTCAACAGAAATCATTGTCGGGTCGTTAGAGGGGGTATAGAGGGATTTTTCATTTTCAATATTTCTTCAAAAATCTAATATGACTTGGCACGCATCATGGTGGGGTGCAGAATATTTATTTCCATCTGAATAACAATAATTCGTCGACAGAATTCATTGTCGGGTCGTTAGAGGGGGTACAGAGGGATTTTTCATTTTCAGTATTTCTTCAAAAATCCAATATGACTTGGCACGCATCATGGTGAGGTGCAGAATATCCATTTCCATCTGAATAACACTAATTCGTCAACAGAAATCATTGTCGGGTCGTCAGAGGGGGTATAGAGGAATTTTTCATTTTCAAAATTACTTCAAAAATCTAATATGACTTGGCACGCATCATAGTGGGGTGCAAAGTATCCATGTCCATTTGAATAAGAATAATTCGTCAACATAAATCATTGTCGTGTCATCAGAGGGGGTATAGAGGGATTTTTCATTTTCAATATTACCTCAAAATCAAATATGACTTGGCACGCAACATGGTGGGTTGCAGAATATTCATTTCCTTCTGAATAACAACAATTCGTCAACAGATATCATTGTCGGGTCGTTAGAGGGGGTATAGAGGGATTTCTCATTTACAATATTTCTTCAAAAATCCAATATGACTTGGCACGCATCATGGTGGGGTGCAGAATATCCATTTCCATCTGAATAACAATAACTCGTCTACAGAAATCATTGTCGTGTCGTCATAGGGGGTATAGTGGGATTTTTCATTTTCAAAATTACATCAAAATCAAATATGACTTGGCACGCAACATGGTGGAGTGCAGAATATTCATTTCCATCTGAATAACAATAATTCGTCATTAGAAATCATTGTCGGGTCGTTAGAGGGGGTATAGAGGGATTTTTCATTTTCAATATTTCTTCAAAAATCTAATATGACTTGGCACGCATCATGGTGGGTAGCAGAATATCCATTTCCATCTGAATAACAATAATTCGTCAATAGAAATCATTTGTCGGGTCGTCAGAGGTGGTATAGAGGGATTTTACATTTTAAAAATTACCTCAAAATCAAATATGACTTGGCACGCAACATGGTGGGGTGCAGAATATCCATTTCCATCTGAATAACAATAATTTGTCAACAGAAATCATTGTCGGGTCGTTAGAGGGGGTATAGAGGGATTTTTCATTTTCAATATTTCTTCAAAAATCTAATATGACTTGGCACGCATCATGATGGGGTGCAGAATATCCATTTCCATCTGAATAACAATACTTTGTCAACAGAAATCATTGACGTGTCGTTGGAGGTGGTATAGAGGGATTTTTCATTTTCAAAATTTCTTCAAAAATCTAATATGACTTGACACGCATCATGGCGGGGTGCAAAGTATCCATGTCCATCTGAATAACAATAATTCGTCAATTTAAATCATTGTCGTGTCGTCAGAGGGGGTATAGAGGTATTTTTCATTTTCAAAATTACTTCAAAAATCTAATATGACTTGGCACGCATCATAGTGGGGTGCAAAGTATTCATGTATATCTAACTATCAATAATTCGTTAACAGAAATCATTGTCGTGTCGTTAGAAGTGGTATAGAGGGATTTTTCTTTTTCAAAATTACTTCAAAAATCAAATATGACTTGGCACGCATCATGGTGGGGTGTAAAGTATCCATGTCCATCTGAATAACAATAATTCGTTAACATAAATCATTGTCGTGTCGTCAGAGGGGGTATAGAGGGATTTTTCATTTTCAAAATTACTTCAAAAATCAAATATGACTTGGCACGCATCATGGTGGGGTGCAGAGTATCCATGTCCATCTGAATAACAATAATTCGTCAACATAAATCATTGTCGTGTCGTCAGAGGGGTATAGAGGGATTTTTAATTTTCAAAATTACTTCAAAAATCAAATATGACTTGGCACGTATCATGGTGGAGTGCATAATATCCATTTTCAACGAATAACAACAATTCGTCAACAGAAATTATTGTCGGGTCGTCAGAGGGGGTTAAAGGGAATTTTCATTTTCAAAATTACTTCAAAGTTCGAATATAACTTGGCACGCATCATAGTACGGTGCAAAATCTCCATTTCCATCTGAATATCAATAATTCGTCAACAGAAATCATTGTCGGGTCGTCAGAGGGGGTATAGAGGGATTTTTCATTTTCAAAATGACTTCAAAAATCAAATATGACTTGGCACGCATCATGTTGGAGTACAGAATATCAATTTCCAACTCAATAACAATAATTAGTCAACAGAAATCATTGTTGGGTCGTCAGAGGGGGTATAGAGGGATTTTTCATTTTCAAAATTACCTCTAAATCAAATATGACTTGGCACGCATCATGGCGGGCTACAGAAAATCCATTTCTAACTGACTAACATTAATACGTCAACATAAATCATTGTCGTGTCGTTAGAGGGGGTATAGAGGTATTTTTCATTTTCAAAATTACTTCAAAAATGACTTGGCACGCATCATCGTGGGGTGCAAAGTATCCATGTCCATCTGAATAACAATAATTCGTCAATTTTAATCATTGTCGTGTCGTCAGAGGGGGTATAGAGGTATTTTTCATTTTCAAAATTACTTCAAAAATCAAAAATGACTTGGCACGCATCATAGTGGGGTGCAAAGTATCCATATATATCTAAATAACAATAATTCGTCAACAGTAATCATTGTCGGGTCGTTAGAGGGGGTATAGAGAGATTTTTCATTTTCAATATTTCTTCAAAAATCTAATATTACTTGGCACGCATCATGGTGGGGTGCAGAATATTTATATCTAACTGAATAACAATAATTCCTTAACAGAAATTATTGTCGTGTCGTCAGAGGGGGTATAGAGGAATTTTTCATTTTAAAAATTACTTCAAAAATCTAATATGACTTGGCACGCATTATGTTGGGGTACAGAATATCCATTTCCATCTCAATAACAATATTTCGTCAACAGAAATCATTGTCGGGTCGTCAGAGGGGGTATAGAGGAATTTTTCATTTTCAAAATTACCTCAAAATCAAATATGACTTGGCACGCAACATGGTGGGGTGCAGAATATCCATTTCCATCTGAATAACAATAATTTGTCAACAGAAATCATTGTCGGGTCGTTAGAGGGGGTATAGAGGGATTTTTCATTTTCAATATTTCTTCAAAAATCTAATATGACTTGGCACGCATCATGATGGGGTGCAGAATATCCATTTCCATCTGAATAACAATACTTTGTCAACAGAAATCATTGACGTGTCGTTGGAGGTGGTATAGAGGGATTTTTCATTTTCAAAATTTCTTCAAAAATCTAATATGACTTGACACGCATCATGGCGGGGTGCAAAGTATCCATGTCCATCTGAATAACAATAATTCGTCAATTTAAATCATTGTCGTGTCGTCAGAGGGGGTATAGAGGTATTTTTCATTTTCAAAATTACTTCAAAAATCTAATATGACTTGGCACGCATCATAGTGGGGTGCAAAGTATTCATGTATATCTAACTATCAATAATTCGTTAACAGAAATCATTGTCGTGTCGTTAGAAGTGGTATAGAGGGATTTTTCTTTTTCAAAATTACTTCAAAAATCAAATATGACTTGGCACGCATCATGGTGGGGTGTAAAGTATCCATGTCCATCTGAATAACAATAATTCGTTAACATAAATCATTGTCGTGTCGTCAGAGGGGGTATAGAGGGATTTTTCATTTTCAAAATTACTTCAAAAATCAAATATGACTTGGCACGCATCATGGTGGGGTGCAGAGTATCCATGTCCATCTGAATAACAATAATTCGTCAACATAAATCATTGTCGTGTCGTCAGAGGGGTATAGAGGGATTTTTAATTTTCAAAATTACTTCAAAAATCAAATATGACTTGGCACGTATCATGGTGGAGTGCATAATATCCATTTTCAACGAATAACAACAATTCGTCAACAGAAATTATTGTCGGGTCGTCAGAGGGGGTTAAAGGGAATTTTCATTTTCAAAATTACTTCAAAGTTCGAATATAACTTGGCACGCATCATAGTACGGTGCAAAATCTCCATTTCCATCTGAATATCAATAATTCGTCAACAGAAATCATTGTCGGGTCGTCAGAGGGGGTATAGAGGGATTTTTCATTTTCAAAATGACTTCAAAAATCAAATATGACTTGGCACGCATCATGTTGGAGTACAGAATATCAATTTCCAACTCAATAACAATAATTTGTCAACAGAAATCATTTTTGGGTCGTCAGAGGGGGTATAGAGGGATTTTTCATTTTCAAAATTACCTCTAAATCAAATATGACTTGGCACGCATCATGGCGGGCTACAGAAAATCCATTTCTAACTGACTAACATTAATACGTCAACATAAATCATTGTCGTGTCGTTAGAGGGGGTATAGAGGTATTTTTCATTTTCAAAATTACTTCAAAAATGACTTGGCACGCATCATCGTGGGGTGCAAAGTATCCATGTCCATCTGAATAACAATAATTCGTCAATTTTAATCATTGTCGTGTCGTCAGAGGGGGTATAGAGGTATTTTTCATTTTCAAAATTACTTCAAAAATCAAAAATGACTTGGCACGCATCATAGTGGGGTGCAAAGTATCCATATATATCTAAATAACAATAATTCGTCAACAGTAATCATTGTCGGGTCGTTAGAGGGGGTATAGAGAGATTTTTCATTTTCAATATTTCTTCAAAAATCTAATATTACTTGGCACGCATCATGGTGGGGTGCAGAATATTTATATCTAACTGAATAACAATAATTCCTTAACAGAAATTATTGTCGTGTCGTCAGAGGGGGTATAGAGGAATTTTTCATTTTAAAAATTACTTCAAAAATCTAATATGACTTGGCACGCATTATGTTGGGGTACAGAATATCCATTTCCATCTCAATAACAATATTTCGTCAACAGAAATCATTGTCGGGTCGTCAGAGGGGGTATAGAGGAATTTTTCATTTTCAAAATTACCTCAAAATCAAATATGACTTGGCACGCATCATGGTGGGGTGCAGAATATCCATTTCCATCTGAATAACAATAATTCGTCAACAGAAATCATTGACGGGTCGTTAGAGGGGGTATAGAGGGATTTTCCATTTTCAAAATTTCTTTAAAAATCTTATATGACTTGGCACTTATCATGGTGGGGTGCGAAATATCTATGTCCATCTGAAAAACAATAATTCGTCAACAGAAATCATTGTCGGGTCGTCAGAGGGGGTATAGAGGGATTTTTCATTTTCAAAATGACTTCAAAAATCAAATATGACTTGGCACGCATCATGGTGGGGTGCAAAGTATCCATGTCCATCTGAATAACAATAATTCGTCAACATAAATCATTGTCGTGTCGTCAGAGGGGGTATAGAGGAATTTTTCATTTTCAAAATTACCTCAAAATCAAATATGACTTGGCACGCATCATGGTGGGGTGCAGAATATCCATTTCCATCTGAATAACAATAATTCGTCAACAGAAATCATTGTCGTGTCGTCAGAGGGGGTATAGAGGAATTTTTCATTTTCAAAATTACCTCAAAATCAAATATGACTTTGCACGCATCATGGTGGGGTGCAAAGTATTCATGTTTATCTAACTAACAATAATTCGTTAACAGAAATCATTGTCGTGTCGTTAGAATGGGTATAGTGGGATTTTTCTTTTTCAAAATTACTTCAAAAATCAAATATGACTTGGCACGCATCATGGTGGGGTGCAAAGTATCCATGTCCATCTGAATAACAATAATTCGTCAACATAAATCATTGACGGGTCGTCAGAGGGGGTATAGAGGAATTTTTCATTTTCAAAATTACCTCAAAATCAAATATGACTTGGCACGCATCATGGTGGGGTGCAGAATATCCATTTCCATCTGAATAACAATAATTCGTCAACAGAAATCATTGACGGGTCGTTAGAGGGGGTATAGAGGGATTTTCCATTTTCAAAATTTCTTTAAAAATCTTATATGACTTGGCACTTATCATGGTGGGGTGCAGAATATTTATTTCCATCTGAATAACAATAATTCGTCGACAGAATTCATTGTCGGGTCGTTAGAGGGGGTACAGAGGGATTTCTCATTTTCAATATTTCTTCAAAAATCCAATATGGCTTGGCACGCATCATGGTGAGGTGCAGAATATCCATTTCCATCTGAATAACACTAATTCGTCAACAGAAATCATTGTCGGGTCGTCAGAGGGGGTATGGAGGGATTTTTCATTTTCAAAATTACTTCAAAAATCTAATATGACTTGGCACGCATCCTGGTGGGGTGCAAAGTATCCATGTCCATCTGAATAACAATAATTCGTCAATTTATATCATTGTCGTGTCGTCAGAGGTGGTATAAAGGTATTTTTTCATTTTCAAAATTACTTCAAAAATCTAATATGGCTTGGCACGCATCAAAGTGGGGTGCAAAGAATCCATATATATCTAAATAACAATAATTCGTCAACAGAAAACATTGTCGGGTCGTTAGAGGGGGTATAGAGGGATTTTTCAATTTCAATATTTCTTCAAAAATCTAATATTACTTGGCACGCATCATGGTGGGGTGCAGAATATTCATATCAATCTGAATAACAATAATTCCTTAACAGAAATAATTGTCGTGTCGTCAGAGGGAGTATAGAGAATTTTTCGTTTTCAAAATTACCTCAAAATCAAATATGACTTGGCACGCATCATGGTGGGGTGCAAAGTATTTAAGTATATCTAACTAACGATAATTCGTTAACAGAAATCATTGTCGTGTCGTCAGAGGTGGTATAGAGGTAATTTACATTTTAAAAATTACCTCAAAATCAAATATGACTTGGCACGCAACATGGTGGGGTGCAGAATATCCATTTCCATCTGAATAACAATAATTCGTCAACAGAAATCATTGTCGGGTCGTTAGAGGGGGTATAGAGGGATTTTTCATTTTCAATATTTCTTCAAAAATCTAATATGACTTGGCACGCATCATGGTGGGGTGCAGAATATTTATTTCCATCTGAATAACAATAATTCGTCGACAGAATTCATTGTCGGGTCGTTAGAGGGGGTACAGAGGGATTTTTCATTTTCAGTATTTCTTCAAAAATCCAATATGACTTGGCACGCATCATGGTGAGGTGCAGAATATCCATTTCCATCTGAATAACACTAATTCGTCAACAGAAATCATTGTCGGGTCGTCAGAGGGGGTATAGAGGAATTTTTCATTTTCAAAATTACTTCAAAAATCTAATATGACTTGGCACGCATCATAGTGGGGTGCAAAGTATCCATGTCCATCTGAATAAGAATAATTCGTCAACATAAATCATTGTCGTGTCATCAGAGGGGGTATAGAGGGATTTTTCATTTTCAAAATTACCTCAAAATCAAATATGACTTGGCACGCAACATGGTGGGTTGCAGAATATTCATTTCCTTCTGAATAACAACAATTCGTCAACAGATATCATTGTCGGGTCGTTAGAGGGGGTATAGAGGGATTTCTCATTTACAATATTTCTTCAAAAATCCAATATGACTTGGCACGCATCATGGTGGGGTGCAGAATATCCATTTCCATCTGAATAACAATAACTCGTCTACAGAAATCATTGTCGTGTCGTCATAGGGGGTATAGTGGGATTTTTCATTTTCAAAATTACATCAAAATCAAATATGACTTGGCACGCAACATGGTGGAGTGCAGAATATTCATTTCCATCTGAATAACAATAATTCGTCATTAGAAATCATTGTCGGGTCGTTAGAGGGGGTATAGAGGGATTTTTCATTTTCAATATTTCTTCAAAAATCTAATATGACTTGGCACGCATCATGGTGGGTAGCAGAATATCCATTTCCATCTGAATAACAATAATTCGTCAATAGAAATCATTTGTCGGGTCGTCAGAGGTGGTATAGAGGGATTTTACATTTTAAAAATTACCTCAAAATCAAATATGACTTGGCACGCAACATGGTGGGGTGCAGAATATCCATTTCCATCTGAATAACAATAATTTGTCAACAGAAATCATTGTCGGGTCGTTAGAGGGGGTATAGAGGGATTTTTCATTTTCAATATTTCTTCAAAAATCTAATATGACTTGGCACGCATCATGATGGGGTGCAGAATATCCATTTCCATCTGAATAACAATACTTTGTCAACAGAAATCATTGACGTGTCGTTGGAGGTGGTATAGAGGGATTTTTCATTTTCAAAATTTCTTCAAAAATCTAATATCACTTGACACGCATCATGGCGGGGTGCAAAGTATCCATGTCCATCTGAATAACAATAATTCGTCAATTTAAATCATTGTCGTGTCGTCAGAGGGGGTATAGAGGTATTTTTCATTTTCAAAATTACTTCAAAAATCTAATATGACTTGGCACGCATCATAGTGGGGTGCAAAGTATTCATGTATATCTAACTATCAATAATTCGTTAACAGAAATCATTGTCGTGTCGTTAGAAGTGGTATAGAGGGATTTTTCTTTTTCAAAATTACTTCAAAAATCAAATATGACTTGGCACGCATCATGGTGGGGTGTAAAGTATCCATGTCCATCTGAATAACAATAATTCGTTAACATAAATCATTGTCGTGTCGTCAGAGGGGGTATAGAGGGATTTTTCATTTTCAAAATTACTTCAAAAATCAAATATGACTTGGCACGCATCATGGTGGGGTGCAGAGTATCCATGTCCATCTGAATAACAATAATTCGTCAACATAAATCATTGTCGTGTCGTCAGAGGGGGTATAGAGGGATTTTTAATTTTCAAAATTACTTCAAAAATCAAATATGACTTGGCACGTATCATGGTGGAGTGCATAATATCCATTTTCAACGAATAACAACAATTCGTCAACAGAAATTATTGTCGGGTCGTCAGAGGGGGTTAAAGGGAATTTTCATTTTCAAAATTACTTCAAAGTTCGAATATAACTTGGCACGCATCATAGTACGGTGCAAAATCTCCATTTCCATCTGAATATCAATAATTCGTCAACAGAAATCATTGTCGGGTCGTCAGAGGGGGTATAGAGGGATTTTTCATTTTCAAAATGACTTCAAAAATCAAATATGACTTGGCACGCATCATGTTGGAGTACAGAATATCAATTTCCAACTCAATAACAATAATTTGTCAACAGAAATCATTGTTGGGTCGTCAGAGGGGGTATAGAGGGATTTTTCATTTTCAAAATTACCTCTAAATCAAATATGACTTGGCACGCATCATGGCGGGCTACAGAAAATCCATTTCTAACTGACTAACATTAATACGTCAACATAAATCATTGTCGTGTCGTTAGAGGGGGTATAGAGGTATTTTTCATTTTCAAAATTACTTCAAAAATCAAAAATGACTTGGCACGCATCATCGTGGGGTGCAAAGTATCCATGTCCATCTGAATAACAATAATTCGTCAATTTTAATCATTGTCGTGTCGTCAGAGGGGGTATAGAGGTATTTTTCATTTTCAAAATTACTTCAAAAATCAAAAATGACTTGGCACGCATCATAGTGGGGTGCAAAGTATCCATATATATCTAAATAACAATAATTCGTCAACAGTAATCATTGTCGGGTCGTTAGAGGGGGTATAGAGAGATTTTTCATTTTCAATATTTCTTCAAAAATCTAATATTACTTGGCACGCATCATGGTGGGGTGCAGAATATTTATATCTAACTGAATAACAATAATTCCTTAACAGAAATTATTGTCGTGTCGTCAGAGGGGGTATAGAGGAATTTTTCATTTTAAAAATTACTTCAAAAATCTAATATGACTTGGCACGCATTATGTTGGGGTACAGAATATCCATTTCCATCTCAATAACAATATTTCGTCAACAGAAATCATTGTCGGGTCGTCAGAGGGGGTATAGAGGAATTTTTCATTTTCAAAATTACATCAAAATCAAATATGACTTGGCACGCAACATGGTGGAGTGCAGAATATTCATTTCCATCTGAATAACAATAATTCGTCATTAGAAATCATTGTCGGGTCGTTAGAGGGGGTATAGAGGGATTTTTCATTTTCAATATTTCTTCAAAAATCTAATATGACTTGGCACGCATCATGGTGGGTAGCAGAATATCCATTTCCATCTGAATAACAATAATTCGTCAATAGAAATCATTTGTCGGGTCGTCAGAGGTGGTATAGAGGGATTTTACATTTTAAAAATTACCTCAAAATCAAATATGACTTGGCACGCAACATGGTGGGGTGCAGAATATCCATTTCCATCTGAATAACAATAATTTGTCAACAGAAATCACTGTCGGGTCGTTAGAGGGGGTATAGAGGGATTTTTCATTTTCAATATTTCTTCAAAAATCTAATATGACTTGGCACGCATCATGATGGGGTGCAGAATATCCATTTCCATCTGAATAACAATACTTTGTCAACAGAAATCATTGACGTGTCGTTGGAGGTGGTATAGAGGGATTTTTCATTTTCAAAATTTCTTCAAAAATCTAATATGACTTGACACGCATCATGGCGGGGTGCAAAGTATCCATGTCCATCTGAATAACAATAATTCGTCAATTTAAATCATTGTCGTGTCGTCAGAGGGGGTATAGAGGTATTTTTCATTTTCAAAATTACTTCAAAAATCTAATATGACTTGGCACGCATCATAGTGGGGTGCAAAGTATTCATGTATATCTAACTATCAATAATTCGTTAACAGAAATCATTGTCGTGTCGTTAGAAGTGGTATAGAGGGATTTTTCTTTTTCAAAATTACTTCAAAAATCAAATATGACTTGGCACGCATCATGGTGGGGTGTAAAGTATCCATGTCCATCTGAATAACAATAATTCGTTAACATAAATCATTGTCGTGTCGTCAGAGGGGGTATAGAGGGATTTTTCATTTTCAAAATTACTTCAAAAATCAAATATGACTTGGCACGCATCATGGTGGGGTGCAGAGTATCCATGTCCATCTGAATAACAATAATTCGTCAACATAAATCATTGTCGTGTCGTCAGAGGGGTATAGAGGGATTTTTAATTTTCAAAATTACTTCAAAAATCAAATATGACTTGGCACGTATCATGGTGGAGTGCATAATATCCATTTTCAACGAATAACAACAATTCGTCAACAGAAATTATTGTCGGGTCGTCAGAGGGGGTTAAAGGGAATTTTCATTTTCAAAATTACTTCAAAGTTCGAATATAACTTGGCACGCATCATAGTACGGTGCAAAATCTCCATTTCCATCTGAATATCAATAATTCGTCAACAGAAATCATTGTCGGGTCGTCAGAGGGGGTATAGAGGGATTTTTCATTTTCAAAATGACTTCAAAAATCAAATATGACTTGGCACGCATCATGTTGGAGTACAGAATATCAATTTCCAACTCAATAACAATAATTTGTCAACAGAAATCATTGTTGGGTCGTCAGAGGGGGTATAGAGGGATTTTTCATTTTCAAAATTACCTCTAAATCAAATATGACTTGGCACGCATCATGGCGGGCTACAGAAAATCCATTTCTAACTGACTAACATTAATACGTCAACATAAATCATTGTCGTGTCGTTAGAGGGGGTATAGAGGTATTTTTCATTTTCAAAATTACTTCAAAAATGACTTGGCACGCATCATCGTGGGGTGCAAAGTATCCATGTCCATCTGAATAACAATAATTCGTCAATTTTAATCATTGTCGTGTCGTCAGAGGGGGTATAGAGGTATTTTTCATTTTCAAAATTACTTCAAAAATCAAAAATGACTTGGCACGCATCATAGTGGGGTGCAAAGTATCCATATATATCTAAATAACAATAATTCGTCAACAGTAATCATTGTCGGGTCGTTAGAGGGGGTATAGAGAGATTTTTCATTTTCAATATTTCTTCAAAAATCTAATATTACTTGGCACGCATCATGGTGGGGTGCAGAATATTTATATCTAACTGAATAACAATAATTCCTTAACAGAAATTATTGTCGTGTCGTCAGAGGGGGTATAGAGGAATTTTTCATTTTAAAAATTACTTCAAAAATCTAATATGACTTGGCACGCATTATGTTGGGGTACAGAATATCCATTTCCATCTCAATAACAATATTTCGTCAACAGAAATCATTGTCGGGTCGTCAGAGGGGGTATAGAGGAATTTTTCATTTTCAAAATTACCTCAAAATCAAATATGACTTGGCACGCATCATGGTGGGGTGCAGAATATCCATTTCCATCTGAATAACAATAATTCGTCAACAGAAATCATTGACGGGTCGTTAGAGGGGGTATAGAGGGATTTTCCATTTTCAAAATTTCTTTAAAAATCTTATATGACTTGGCACTTATCATGGTGGGGTGCGAAATATCTATGTCCATCTGAAAAACAATAATTCGTCAACAGAAATCATTGTCGGGTCGTCAGAGGGGGTATAGAGGGATTTTTCATTTTCAAAATGACTTCAAAAATCAAATATGACTTGGCACGCATCATGGTGGGGTGCAAAGTATCCATGTCCATCTGAATAACAATAATTCGTCAACATAAATCATTGTCGTGTCGTCAGAGGGGGTATAGAGGAATTTTTCATTTTCAAAATTACCTCAAAATCAAATATGACTTGGCACGCATCATGGTGGGGTGCAGAATATCCATTTCCATCTGAATAACAATAATTCGTCAACAGAAATCATTGTCGTGTCGTCAGAGGGGGTATAGAGGAATTTTTCATTTTCAAAATTACCTCAAAATCAAATATGACTTTGCACGCATCATGGTGGGGTGCAAAGTATTCATGTTTATCTAACTAACAATAATTCGTTAACAGAAATCATTGTCGTGTCGTTAGAATGGGTATAGTGGGATTTTTCTTTTTCAAAATTACTTCAAAAATCAAATATGACTTGGCACGCATCATGGTGGGGTGCAAAGTATCCATGTCCATCTGAATAACAATAATTCGTCAACATAAATCATTGACGGGTCGTCAGAGGGGGTATAGAGGAATTTTTCATTTTCAAAATTACCTCAAAATCAAATATGACTTGGCACGCATCATGGTGGGGTGCAGAATATCCATTTCCATCTGAATAACAATAATTCGTCAACAGAAATCATTGACGGGTCGTTAGAGGGGGTATAGAGGGATTTTCCATTTTCAAAATTTCTTTAAAAATCTTATATGACTTGGCACTTATCATGGTGGGGTGCAGAATATTTATTTCCATCTGAATAACAATAATTCGTCGACAGAATTCATTGTCGGGTCGTTAGAGGGGGTACAGAGGGATTTCTCATTTTCAATATTTCTTCAAAAATCCAATATGGCTTGGCACGCATCATGGTGAGGTGCAGAATATCCATTTCCATCTGAATAACACTAATTCGTCAACAGAAATCATTGTCGGGTCGTCAGAGGGGGTATGGAGGGATTTTTCATTTTCAAAATTACTTCAAAAATCTAATATGACTTGGCACGCATCCTGGTGGGGTGCAAAGTATCCATGTCCATCTGAATAACAATAATTCGTCAATTTATATCATTGTCGTGTCGTCAGAGGTGGTATAAAGGTATTTTTTCATTTTCAAAATTACTTCAAAAATCTAATATGGCTTGGCACGCATCAAAGTGGGGTGCAAAGAATCCATATATATCTAAATAACAATAATTCGTCAACAGAAAACATTGTCGGGTCGTTAGAGGGGGTATAGAGGGATTTTTCAATTTCAATATTTCTTCAAAAATCTAATATTACTTGGCACGCATCATGGTGGGGTGCAGAATATTCATATCAATCTGAATAACAATAATTCCTTAACAGAAATAATTGTCGTGTCGTCAGAGGGAGTATAGAGAATTTTTCGTTTTCAAAATTACCTCAAAATCAAATATGACTTGGCACGCATCATGGTGGGGTGCAAAGTATTTAAGTATATCTAACTAACGATAATTCGTTAACAGAAATCATTGTCGTGTCGTCAGAGGTGGTATAGAGGTAATTTACATTTTAAAAATTACCTCAAAATCAAATATGACTTGGCACGCAACATGGTGGGGTGCAGAATATCCATTTCCATCTGAATAACAATAATTCGTCAACAGAAATCATTGTCGGGTCGTTAGAGGGGGTATAGAGGGATTTTTCATTTTCAATATTTCTTCAAAAATCTAATATGACTTGGCACGCATCATGGTGGGGTGCAGAATATTTATTTCCATCTGAATAACAATAATTCGTCGACAGAATTCATTGTCGGGTCGTTAGAGGGGGTACAGAGGGATTTTTCATTTTCAGTATTTCTTCAAAAATCCAATATGACTTGGCACGCATCATGGTGAGGTGCAGAATATCCATTTCCATCTGAATAACACTAATTCGTCAACAGAAATCATTGTCGGGTCGTCAGAGGGGGTATAGAGGAATTTTTCATTTTCAAAATTACTTCAAAAATCTAATATGACTTGGCACGCATCATAGTGGGGTGCAAAGTATCCATGTCCATCTGAATAAGAATAATTCGTCAACATAAATCATTGTCGTGTCATCAGAGGGGGTATAGAGGGATTTTTCATTTTCAAAATTACCTCAAAATCAAATATGACTTGGCACGCAACATGGTGGGTTGCAGAATATTCATTTCCTTCTGAATAACAACAATTCGTCAACAGATATCATTGTCGGGTCGTTAGAGGGGGTATAGAGGGATTTCTCATTTACAATATTTCTTCAAAAATCCAATATGACTTGGCACGCATCATGGTGGGGTGCAGAATATCCATTTCCATCTGAATAACAATAACTCGTCTACAGAAATCATTGTCGTGTCGTCATAGGGGGTATAGTGGGATTTTTCATTTTCAAAATTACATCAAAATCAAATATGACTTGGCACGCAACAAGGTGGAGTGCAGAATATTCATTTCCATCTGAATAACAATAATTCGTCATTAGAAATCATTGTCGGGTCGTTAGAGGGGGTATAGAGGGATTTTTCATTTTCAATATTTCTTCAAAAATCTAATATGACTTGGCACGCATCATGGTGGGTAGCAGAATATCCATTTCCATCTGAATAACAATAATTCGTCAATAGAAATCATTTGTCGGGTCGTCAGAGGTGGTATAGAGGGATTTTACATTTTAAAAATTACCTCAAAATCAAATATGACTTGGCACGCAACATGGTGGGGTGCAGAATATCCATTTCCATCTGAATAACAATAATTTGTCAACAGAAATCATTGTCGGGTCGTTAGAGGGGGTATAGAGGGATTTTTCATTTTCAATATTTCTTCAAAAATCTAATATGACTTGGCACGCATCATGATGGGGTGCAGAATATCCATTTCCATCTGAATAACAATACTTTGTCAACAGAAATCATTGACGTGTCGTTGGAGGTGGTATAGAGGGATTTTTCATTTTCAAAATTTCTTCAAAAATCTAATATGACTTGACACGCATCATGGCGGGGTGCAAAGTATCCATGTCCATCTGAATAACAATAATTCGTCAATTTAAATCATTGTCGTGTCGTCAGAGGGGGTATAGAGGTATTTTTCATTTTCAAAATTACTTCAAAAATCTAATATGACTTGGCACGCATCATAGTGGGGTGCAAAGTATTCATGTATATCTAACTATCAATAATTCGTTAACAGAAATCATTGTCGTGTCGTTAGAAGTGGTATAGAGGGATTTTTCTTTTTCAAAATTACTTCAAAAATCAAATATGACTTGGCACGCATCATGGTGGGGTGTAAAGTATCCATGTCCATCTGAATAACAATAATTCGTTAACATAAATCATTGTCGTGTCGTCAGAGGGGGTATAGAGGGATTTTTCATTTTCAAAATTACTTCAAAAATCAAATATGACTTGGCACGCATCATGGTGGGGTGCAGAGTATCCATGTCCATCTGAATAACAATAATTCGTCAACATAAATCATTGTCGTGTCGTCAGAGGGGGTATAGAGGGATTTTTAATTTTCAAAATTACTTCAAAAATCAAATATGACTTGGCACGTATCATGGTGGAGTGCATAATATCCATTTTCAACGAATAACAACAATTCGTCAACAGAAATTATTGTCGGGTCGTCAGAGGGGGTTAAAGGGAATTTTCATTTTCAAAATTACTTCAAAGTTCGAATATAACTTGGCACGCATCATAGTACGGTGCAAAATCTCCATTTCCATCTGAATATCAATAATTCGTCAACAGAAATCATTGTCGGGTCGTCAGAGGGGGTATAGAGGGATTTTTCATTTTCAAAATTACCTCTAAATCAAATATGACTTGGCACGCATCATGGCGGGCTACAGAAAATCCATTTCTAACTGACTAACATTAATACGTCAACATAAATCATTGTCGTGTCGTTAGAGGGGGTATAGAGGTATTTTTCATTTTCAAAATTACTTCAAAAATCAAAAATGACTTGGCACGCATCATGTTGGAGTACAGAATATCAATTTCCAACTCAATAACAATAATTTGTCAACAGAAATCATTGTTGGGTCGTCAGAGGGGGTATAGAGGTATTTTTCATTTTCAAAATGACTTCAAAAATCAAATATGACTTGGCACGCATCATGTTGGAGTACAGAATATCAATTTCCAACTCAATAACAATAATTTGTCAACAGAAATCATTGTTGGGTCGTCAGAGGGGGTATAGAGGGATTTTTCATTTTCAAAATTACCTCTAAATCAAATATGACTTGGCACGCATCATGGCGGGCTACAGAAAATCCATTTCTAACTGACTAACATTAATACGTCAACATAAATCATTGTCGTGTCGTTAGAGGGGGTATAGAGGTATTTTTCATTTTCAAAATTACTTCAAAAATCAAAAATGACTTGGCACGCATCATCGTGGGGTGCAAAGTATCCATGTCCATCTGAATAACAATAATTCGTCAATTTTAATCATTGTCGTGTCGTCAGAGGGGGTATAGAGGTATTTTTCATTTTCAAAATTACTTCAAAAATCAAAAATGACTTGGCACGCATCATAGTGGGGTGCAAAGTATCCATATATATCTAAATAACAATAATTCGTCAACAGTAATCATTGTCGGGTCGTTAGAGGGGGTATAGAGAGATTTTTCATTTTCAATATTTCTTCAAAAATCTAATATTACTTGGCACGCATCATGGTGGGGTGCAGAATATTTATATCTAACTGAATAACAATAATTCCTTAACAGAAATTATTGTCGTGTCGTCAGAGGGGGTATAGAGGAATTTTTCATTTTAAAAATTACTTCAAAAATCTAATATGACTTGGCACGCATTATGTTGGGGTACAGAATATCCATTTCCATCTCAATAACAATATTTCGTCAACAGAAATCATTGTCGGGTCGTCAGAGGGGGTATAGAGGAATTTTTCATTTTCAAAATTACCTCAAAATCAAATATGACTTGGCACGCATCATGGTGGGGTGCAGAATATCCATTTCCATCTGAATAACAATAATTCGTCAACAGAAATCATTGACGGGTCGTTAGAGGGGGTATAGAGGGATTTTCCATTTTCAAAATTTCTTTAAAAATCTTATATGACTTGGCACTTATCATGGTGGGGTGCGAAATATCTATGTCCATCTGAAAAACAATAATTCGTCAACAGAAATCATTGTCGGGTCGTCAGAGGGGGTATAGAGGGATTTTTCATTTTCAAAATGACTTCAAAAATCAAATATGACTTGGCACGCATCATGGTGGAGTGCAAAGTATCCATGTCCATCTGAATAACAATAATTCGTCAACATAAATCATTGTCGTGTCGTCAGAGGGGGTATAGAGGGATTTTTCATTTTCAAAATTACTTCAAAAATCAAATATGACTTGGCACGTATCATGGTAGAGTGCATAATATCCATTTTCATCTGAATAATAATAATTCCTCAAGAGAAATCATTGTCGGGTCGTCAGAAGGGGTATAGAGGGATATTTCAATTTCAAAATGACTTCAAAAATCAAATATGAGTTGGCACGCAACGTGGTGGGGTGCAGACTATTTATTTTCATCTGAATTACAATAATTCGTCAACAGAAATCAATGTCGTGTCGTCAGAGGGGGGTATAGAGGGATATTTCAATATCAAAATGATTTCAAAAATCAAATATGACTTGGCACGCATCATGGCGGGCTACAGAAAATCCATTTCTAACTGACCAACATTAATTCGTCAACATAAATCATTGTCGTGTCGTTAGAGGGGGTATAGAGGTATTTTTCATTTTCAAAATTACTTCAAAAATGTAATATGACTTGGCACGCATCATAGTGGGGTGAAAAGTATCCATATCTATCTGAATAACAATAATTCTTTAACAGAAATTATTGTCGTGTCGTCAGAGGGGGTATAGAGGGATTTTTCATTTTCAAAATTACCTCAAAATCAAATATGACTTTGCACGCATCATGGTGGGGTGCAAAGTATTCATGTTTATCTAACTAACAATAATTCGTTAACAGAAATCATTGTCGTGTCGTTAGAATGGGTATAGTGGGATTTTTCTTTTTCAAAATTACTTCAAAAATCAAATATGACTTGGCACGCATCATGGTGGGGTGCAAAGTATCCATGTCCATCTGAATAACAATAATTCGTCAACATAAATCATTGTCGTGTCGTCAGACGGGGTATAGAGGAATTTTTCATTTTCAAAATTACCTCAAAATCAAATATGACTTGGCACGCATCATGGTGGGGTGCAGAATATCCATTTTCATCTGAATAACAATAATTCGTCAACAGAAATCATTGACGGGTCGTTAGAGGGGGTATAGAGGGATTTTCCATTTTCAAAATTTCTTTAAAAATCTTATATGACTTGGCACTTATCATGGTGGGGTGCGAAATATCTATGTCCATCTGAAAAACAATAATTCGTCAACAGAAATCATTGTCGGGTCGTCAGAGGGGGTATAGAGGGATTTTTCATTTTCAAAATGACTTCAAAAATCAAATATGACTTGGCACGCATCATGGTGGAGTGCAAAGTATCCATGTCCATCTGAATAACAATAATTCGTCAACATAAATCATTGTCGTGTCGTCAGAGGGGGTATAGAGGGATTTTTCATTTTCAAAATCACTTCAAAAATCAAATATGACTTGGCACGTATCATAGTAGAGTGCATAATATCCATTTTCATCGGAATAATAATAATTCCTCAAGAGAAATCATTGTCGGGTCGTCAGAAGGGGTATAGAGGGATATTTCAATTTCAAAATGACTTCAAAAATCAAATATGAGTTGGCACGCAACATGGTGGGGTGCAGACTATTTATTTTCATCTGAATTACAATAATTCGTCAACAGAAATCAATGTCGTGTCGTCAGAGGGGGTATAGAGGGATATTTCAATATCAAAATGATTTCAAAAATCAAATATGACTTGGCACGCATCATGGCGGGCTACAGAAAATCCATTTCTAACTGACTAACATTAATTCGTCAACATAAATTATTGTCGTGTCGTTAGAGGGGGTATAGAGGTATTTTTCATTTTCAAAATTACTTCAAAAATGTAATATGACTTGGCACGCATCATAGTGGGGTGCAAAGTATCCATATCTATCTGAATAACAATAATTCTTTAACAGAAATTATTGTCGTGTCGTCAGAGGGGGTATAGAGGGATTTTTCATTTTCAAAATTACCTCAAAATCAAATATGACTTTGCACGCATCATGGTGGGGTGCAAAGTATTCATGTTTATCTAACTAACAATAATTCGTTAACAGAAATCATTGTCTTGTCGTTAGAATGGGTATAGAGGTATTTTTCTTTTTCAAAATTACTTCAAAAATCAAATATGACTTGGCACGCATCATGGTGGGGTGCAAAGTATCCATGTCCATCTGAATAACAATAATTCGTCAACATAAATCATTGTCGTGTCGTCAGAGGGGGTATAGAGGGATTTTTCATTTTCAAAATTAATTCAAAAATCAAATATGACTTGGCACGTATCATGGTGGAGTGCATAATTCCATTTTCAACGAATAACAACAATTCGTCAACAAAAATTATTGTCGGGTCGTCAGAGGGGGTTAAAGGGAATTTTCATTTTAAAAATTACTTCAAAGTTCGAATATAACTTGGCACGCATCATTGTACGGTGCAAAATCTCCATTTCCATCTGAATAACAATAATTCGTCAACAGAAATCATTGTCGGGTCGTCAGAGGGGGTATAGAGGGATTTTTCATTTTCAAAATGACTTCAAAAATCAAATATGACTTGGCACGCATCATGGTGGGGTGTAAAGTATCCATGTCCATCTGAATAACAATAATTCGTCAACATAAATCATTGTCGTGTCGTCAGAGGGGGTATAGAGGAATTTTTCATTTTCAAAATTACCTCAAAATCAAATATGATTTGGCACGCATCATGGTGGGGTGCAAAGTATTCATGTATATCTAACTAACAATAATTCGTTAACAGAAATCATTGTCGTGTCGTCAGAGGGGGTATAAAGGGATTTTTCATTATCAAAATGATTTCAAAAATCAAATATGACATGGCACGCATCATGGCGGGGTGCAGAATATCCATTTCTATTTGACTAACATTAATTCGTCAACATAAATCATTGTCCTGTCGTCAGAGGGGATATGGAGGGATTTTTCATTTTCAAAATTACTTCAAAAATCTAATATGACTTGGCACGCATCCTGGTGGGGTGCAAAGTATCCATGTCCATCTGAATAATAATAATGCGTCAATTTAAATCATTGTCGTGTCGGCAGAGGTGGGATAAAGGTATTTTTCATTTTCAAAATTACTTCAAAAATCTAATATTACTTGGCACGCATCATGGTGGGGTGCAGAATATCCATATCTATCCGAATAACAATAGTTCCTTAACAGAAATTATTGTAGTGTCGTCAGAGGGGGTATAGAGGGATTTTTCATTTTCAAAATTTCTTCAAAAATCTAATAGGACTTGGCAAGCATCATAGTACGGTGCAAAATCTCCATTTCCATCTGAATAACAATAATTCATCAACAGAAATAATTGTCGGGTCGTCAGAGGGGGTATAGAGGGATTTTTCATTTTCAATATTTCTTATATCCATTTCCATTTCAATAACAATAATTTGACAACAGATATCATTGTCGGGTCGTCAGAGGGGGTATAGAGGGATTTTTCATTTTCAAAATGACTTCAAAAATCAAATATGACTTGGCACGCATCATGGTGGGGTGCAAAGTATCCATGTCCATCTGAATAACAATAATTCGTCAACATAAATCATTGTCGTGTCGTCAGAGGGGGTATAGAGGGATTTTTCATTTTTAAAATTACTTAAAAAATCAAATATGACTTGGCACGTATCATGGTAGAGTGCATAATATCCATTTTCATCTGAATAATAATAATTCCTCAAGAAAAATCATTGTCGGGTCGTCAGAAGGGGTATAGAGGGATATTTCAATTTCAAAATGACTTCAAAAATCAAATATGAGTTGGCACGCAACATGGTGGGGTGCAGACTATTTATTTTCATCTGAATTATAATAATTCGTCAACAGAAATCAATGTCGTGTCGTCAGAGGGGGTATAGAGGAATGTTTCATTTTCAAAATGACTTCAAAAATCTATTATGACTTGGCACGCATCATGTTGGAGTACAGAATATCAATTTCCAACTCAATAGCAATAATTTGTCAACAGAAATCATTGTTGGGTCGTCAGAGGGGGTATAGAGGGATATTTCATTATCAAAATGATTTCAAAAATCAAATATGACTTGGCACGCATCATGGCGGGCTCCAGAAAATCCATTTCTAACTGACTAACATTAATTCGTCAACATAAATCATTGTCGTGTCGTTAGAGGGGGTATAGAGGTATTTTTCATTTTCAAAATTACTTCAAAAATCAAAAATGACTTGGCACGCATCATCGTGGGGTGCAAAGTATCCATGTCCATCTGAATAACAATAATTCGTCAATTTTAATCATTGTCGTGTCGTCAGAGGGGGTATAGAGGAATGTTTCATTTTCAAAATGACTTCAAAAATCTATTATGACTTGGCACGCATCATGTTGGAGTACAGAATATCAATTTCCAACTCAATAGCAATAATTTGTCAACAGAAATCATTGTTGGGTCGTCAGAGGGGGTATAGAGGGATATTTCATTATCAAAATGATTTCAAAAATCAAATATGACTTGGCACGCATCATGGCGGGCTACAGAAAATCCATTTCTAACTGACTAACATTAATTCGTCAACATCAATCATTGTCGTGTCGTTAGAGGGGGTATAGAGGTATTTTTCATTTTCAAAATTACTTCAAAAATCAAAAATGACTTGGCACGCATCATCGTGGGGTGCAAAGTATCCATGTCCATCTGAATAACAATAATTCGTCAATTTTAATCATTGTCGTGTCGTCAGAGGGGGTATAGAGTTATTTTTCATTTTCAAAATTACCTCAAAATCAAATATGACTTGGCACGCATCATGGTGGGGTGCAGAATATCTATTTTCATCTGAATGACAATAATTCGTCAACAGAAATCATTGTCGGGTCGTCAGAGGTGGTATAGAGGGATATTTCATTATCAAAATGATTTCAAAAATCAAATATGACTTGGCACGCATCATGGCGGGCTACAGAAAATCCATTTCTAACTGATTAATTCGTCAACATAAATCATTGTCGTGTCGTTAGAGGGGGTATAGAGGTATTTTTCATTTTCAAAATTACTTCAAAAATCAAAAATGACTTGGCACGCATCATCGTGGGGTGCAAAGTATCCATGTCCATCTGAATAACAATAATTCGTCAATTTTAATCATTGTCGTGTCGTCAGAGGGGGTATAGAGGTATTTTTCATTTTCAAAATTACTTCAAAAATCAAAAATGACTTGGTACGCATCATAGTGGGGTGCAAAGTATCCATATATATCTAAATAACAATAATTTGTCAACAGTAATCATTGTCGGGTCGTTAGAGGGGGTATAGAGAGATTTTTCATTTTCAATATTTCCTCAAAAATCTAATATTACTTGGCACGCATCATGGTGGGGTACAGAATATCCATTTCCATCTCAATAACAATAATTCGTCAACAGAAATCATTGTCGGGTCGTCAGAGGGGGTATAGAGGGATTTTTCATTTTCAAAATTACCTCAAAATCAAATATGACTTGGCACGCATCATGGTGGGGTGCAGAATATCCATTTCCATCTGAATAACAATAATTCGTCAACAGAAATCATTGACGGGTCGTTAGAGGGGGTATAGAGGGATTTTCCATTTTCAAAATTTCTTTAAAAATCTAATATGACTTGGCACTTATCATGGTGGGGTGCGAAATATCTATGTCCATCTGAAAAACAATAATTCGTTAACAGAAATCATTGTCGGGTCGTCAGAGGGGGTATAGAGGGATTTTTCATTATCAAAATGATTTCAAAAATCAAATATGACTTGGCCCGCATCATAGTAGGGTGCAAAATATTCATTTCCATCTGAATAACAATAATTCGTCAACAGAAATCATTGTCGGGTCATTAGAGGGGGTATAGAGGTATTTTTCATTTTCAATATTTCTTCAAAAATCTAATATGACTTGGCACGCATCATGATGGGTAGCAGAATATCCATTTCCATCTGAATAACAATAATTCGTCAATAGAAATCATTGTCGGGTCGTCAGAGGGGGTATAGAGGGATTATCTTCAAAATTTTTTCAAAAATCTAATATGACTTAGCACGCATCATGGTGGGGTGCAGAATATCCATTTCTATCTGACTAACATTAATTCGTCAACATAAATCATTGTCCTGTCGTCAGAGGGGGTATGAAGGGATTTTTCAATTTCAAAATTACTTCAAAAATCTAATATGACTTTGCACGCATCATGGTGGGGTGCAAAGTATTCATGTCCATCTGAATAACAATAATTCGTCAATTTAAATCATTGTCGTGTCGTTAGAAGGGGTATAGAGGGATTTTTCTTTTTCAAAATTACTTCAAAAATCAAATATGACTTGGCACGCATCATGGTGGGGTGCAAAGTATCCATGTCCATCTGAATAACAATAATTCGTCAACATAAATCATTGTCGTGTCGTCAGAGGGGGTATAGAGGGATTTTTCATTTTCAAAATTAATTCAAAAATCAAATATGACTTGGCACGTATCATGGTGGAGTGCATAATATCCATTTTCAACGAATAACAACAATTCGTCAACAGAAATTATTGTCGGGTCGTCAGAGGGGGTTAAATGGAATTTTCATTTTAAAAATTACTTCAAAGTTCGAATATAACTTGGCACGCATCATTGTACGGTGCAAAATCTCCATTTCCATCTGAATAACAATAATTCGTCAACAGAAATCATTGTCGTGTCGTCAGAGGGGGTATAGAGGAATTTTTCATTTTCAAAATTACCTCAAAATCAAATATGATTTGGCACGCATCATGGTGGGGTGCAAAGTATTCATGTATATCTAACTAACAATAATTCGTTAACAGAAATCATTGTCGTGTCGTCAGAGGGGGTATAGAGGGATTTTTCATTATCAAAATTATTTCAAAAATAAAATATGACATGGCACGCATCATGGCGGGGTGCAGAATATCCATTTCTATTTGACTAACATTAATTCGTCAACATAAATTATTGTCCTGTCGTCAGAGGGGGTATGGAGGGATTTTCCATTTTCAAAATTACTTCAAAAATCTAATATGACTTGGCACGCATCCTGGTGGGGTGCAAAGTATCCATGTCCATCTGAATAACAATAATTCGTCAATTTAAATCATTGTCGTGTCGTCAGAGGTGGGATAAAGGTATTTTATCGAATATAACTTGGCACGCATCATTGTACGGTGCAAAATCTCCATTTCCATCTGAATAACAATAATTCGTCAACAGAAATCATTGTCGTGTCGTCAGAGGGGGTATAGAGGAATTTTTCATTTTCAAAATTACCTCAAAATCAAATATGATTTGGCACGCATCATGGTGGGGTGCAAAGTATTCATGTATATCTAACTAACAATAATTCGTTAACAGAAATCATTGTCGTGTCGTCAAAGGGGGTATAGAGGGATTTTTCATTATCAAAATTATTTCAAAAATAAAATATGACATGGCACGCATCATGGCGGGGTGCAGAATATCCATTTCTATTTGACTAACATTAATTCGTCAATATAAATTATTGTCCTGTCGTCAGAGGGGGTATGGAGGGATTTTCCATTTTCAAAATTACTTCAAAAATCTAATATGACTTGGCACGCATCCTGGTGGGGTGCAAAGTATCCATGTCCATCTGAATAACAATAATTCGTCAATTTAAATCATTGTCGTGTCGTCAGAGGTGGGATAAAGGTATTTTTCATTTTCAAAATTACTTCAAAAATCTAATATTACTTGGCACGCATCATGGTGGGGTGCAGAATATCCATATCTATCCGAATAACAATAATTCCTCAACAGAAATTATTGTCGTGTCGTCAGAGGGGGTATAGAGGGATTTTTCATTTTCAATATTTCTTCAAAAATCTAATATGACTTGGCACGCCTCATGGTGGGGTGCAGAATATTTATTTCCATCTGGATAACAATAATTCGTCTACAGAATTCATTGTCGGGTCGTTAGAGGGGGTACAGAGGGATTTCTCATTTTCAATATTTCTTCAAAAATCAAAAATGACTCGGCACGCATCATGATGGGTAGCAGATTATCCATTTCCATCTGAATAACAATAATTCGTCAATAGAAATCATTGTCGGGTCGTCAGAGGGGGTATAGAGGGATTTTTCATTTTCAAAATTACCTCAAAATCAAATATGACTTGGCACGCATAATGGTGGGGTGCAGAATATCCATTTCCATCTGAATAACAATAATTCATCAACAGAAATCATTGACGGGTCGTTAGAGGGGGTATAGAGGGATTTTCCATTTTCAAAATTTCTTCAAAAATCTAATATGACTTGGCACTTATCATGGTGGGGTGCGAAATATCTATGTCCATCTGAAAAACAATAATTCGTTAACTAAATTCATTGTCGGGTCGTCAGAGGGGGTATAGAGGGATTTTTCATTATCAAAATGATTTCAAAAATCAAATATGACTTGGCCCGCATCATAGTAGGGTGCAAAATATTCATTTCCATCTGAATAACAATAATTCGTCAACAGAAATCATTGTCGGGTCATCAGAGGGGGTATAGAGGTATTTTTCATTTTCAATATTTCTTCAAAAATCTAATATGACTTGGCACGCATCATGATGGGTAGCAGAATATCCATTTCCATCTGAATAACAATAATTCGTCAATAGGAATCATTGTCGGGTCGTCAGAGGTGGTATAGAGGTATTTTTCATTTTCAAAATTACCTCAAAATCAAATATGATTTGGCACGCATCATGGTGGGGTGCAAAGTATTCATGTATATCTAACTAACAATAATTCGTTAACAGAAATCATTGTCGTGTCGTCAGAGGGGGTATAGAGGGATTTTTCATTATCAAAATGATTTCAAAAATCAAATATGACATGGCACGCATCATGGCGGGGTGCAGAATATCCATTTCTATTTGACTAACATTAATTCGTCAACATAAATCATTGTCCCTTCGTCAGAGGGGGTATGGAGGGATTTTTCATTTTCAAAATTACTTCAAAAATCCAATATGACTTGGCACGCATCCTGGTGGGGTGCAAAGTATCCATGTCCATCTGATTAACAATAATTCGTCAATTTAAATCATTGTCCCTTCGTCAGAGGGGGTATGGAGGGATTTTTCATTTTCAAAATTACTTCAAAAATCCAATATTACTTGGCACGCATCATGGTGGGGTGCAGAATATCCATATCTATCCGAATAACAATAATTCCTTAACAGAAATTATTGTCGTGTCGTCAGAGGGGGTATAGAGGGATTTTTCATTTTCAATATTTCTTCAAAAATCTAATATGACTTGGCACGCCTCATGGTGGGGTGCAGAATATTTATTTCCATCTGAATAACAATAATTCGTCGACAGAATTCATTGTCGGGTCGTTAGAGGGGGTACAGAGGGATTTCTCATTTTCAATATTTCTTCAAAAATCAAATATGACTTGGCACGCATCATGGTGGGGTGCAAAGTATCCATGTCCATCTGAATAACATTAATTCGTCAACATAAATCATTGTCGTGTCGTCAGAGGGGGTATAGAGGGATTCTTCATTTTCAAAATTACTTCAAAAATCAAATATGACTTGGCACGTATCATGGTGGAGTGCATAATATCCATTTTCATCTGAATAACAATAATTCGTCAACAGAAATCATTGTCGGGTCGTCAGAGGGGGTATAGAGGGATTTTTCATTTTCATTATTTCTTATATCCATTTCCATTTCAATAACAATAATTTGTCAACAGAAATCATTGTCGGGTCGTCAGAGGGGGTATGGAGGGATTTTTCATTTTCAAAATTACTTTAAAAATCTAATATGACTTGGCACGCACCATGGTGGGGTGCAAAGTATCCATGTCCATCTGAGTAACATTAATTCATCAACAGAAATCATTGTTGGAACGTCAGAGGGGGTATTGAGGGATTTCTAATTATCAAAATGACTTCAAAAATCAAATATGACTTGGCACGCATCATAGTAGGGTGCAGAATATCCATTTCCATTTCAATAACAATAATTTGTCAACAGAAATCATTGTCGTGTCGTCAGAGGGGGTATAGAGGGATTTTTAATTTTCAAAATTACCTCAAAATCAAATATGACTTGGCACGCATCATAGTAGGGTGCAGAATATCAATTTCCATCTCAATAACAATAATTTGTCAACAGAAATCATTGTCGTGTCGTCAGAGGGGGTATAGAGGGATTTTTCATTTTCAAAATTACCTCATAATCAAATATGACTTGGCACGCATCATGGTGGGGTGCAGAATATCTATTTCCATCTGAATAACAATACTTTGTCAACAGAAATCATTGACGTGTCGTTGGAGGTGGTATAGAGGGAGTTTTCATTTTCAAAATTTCTTCATAAATCTAATATGACTTGGCACGCATCATGGTGGGGTGCAGAATATTCATTTCCATCTCAATAACAATAATTCGTCAACTGATATCATTGTCGGGTCGTTAGAAGGGGTATAGAGGGATTTCTCATTTTCAATATATCTTAAAAAATCTAGTATGACTTGGCACGCATCATGGTGGGGTGCAAAGTATCCATGTCTATCTGAATAACAATAATTCGTTAACAGAAATCATTGTCGGGTCGTCAGAGGGGGTATAGAGGGATTTCTCATTATCAAAATGACTTCAAAAATCAAATATGACTTGGCACGCATCATAGTAGGGTGCAGAATATCCATTTCCATCTCAATAACAATAATTTGTCAACAGAAATCATTGTCGGGTCGTCAGAGGGGGTATAGAGGGATTTTTCATTTTCAAAATTACCTCAAAATCAAATATGACTTGGCACGCATCATGGTGGGGTGCAGAATATCCATTTCCATCTGAATAACAATACTTTGTCAACAGAAATCATTGACGTGTCGTTGGAGGTGGTATAGAGGGATTTTTCATCTTCAAAATTTCTTCAAAAATCTAATATGACTTGGCACGCATCATGGTGGGGTGCAGAATATCCATTTCTATCTGACTAACAATAATTCGTCAACATAAATCATTGTCCTGTCGTCAGAGGGGGTATGGAGGGATTTTTCATTTTCAAAATTACTTCAAAAATCTAATATGACTTGACACGCATCATGGTGGGGTGCAAAGTATCCATGTCCATCTGAATAACAATAATTCGTCAATTTAAATCACTGTCGTGTCGTCAGAGGGGGTATAGAGGTATTTTTCATTTTCAAAATTACTTCAAAAATGTTATATGACTTGGCATGCATCATAGTGGGGTGCAAAGTATCCATATCTATCTGAATAACAATAATTCTTTAACAGAAATTATTGTCGTGTCGTCAGAGGGGGTATAGAGGGATTTTTTATTTTCAAAATTACCTCAAAATCAAATATGACTTTGCACGCATCATGGTGGGGTGCAAAGTATTCATGTATATCTAACTAACAATAATTCGTTAACAGAAATCATTGTCGTGTCGATAGAAGGGGTATAGAGGGATTTTTCTTTTTCAAAATTACTTCAAAAATCAAATATGACTTGGCACGCATCATGGTGGGGTGCAAAGTATCCATGTCCATCTGAATAACAATAATTCGTCAACATAAATCATTGTCGTGTCGTCAGAGGGGGTATAGAGGGATTTTTCATTTTCAAAATTAATTCAAAAATCAAATATGACTTGGAACGTATCATGGTGGAGTGCATAATATCCATTTTCAACGAATAACAACAATTCGTCAACAGAAATTATTGTCGAGTCGTCAGAGGGGGTTAAAGGGAATTTTCATTTTAAAAATTACTTCAAAGTTCGAATATAACTTGGCACGCATCATTGTACGGTGCAAAATCTCCATTTCCATCTGAATAACAATAATTCGTCAACAGAAATCATTGTCGTGTCGTCAGAGGGGGTATAGAGGGATTTTTCATTTTCAAAATGACTTCAAAAATCAAATATGACTTGGCACGCATCATGGTGGGGTGCAAAGTATCCATGTCCATCTGAATAACAATAATTCGTCAACATAAATCATTGTCGTGTCGTCAGTGGGGGTATAGAGGAATTTTTCATTTTCAAAATTACCTCAAAATCAAATATGATTTGGCACGCATCATGGTGGGGTGCAAAGTATTCATGTATATCTAACTAACAATAATTCGTTAACAGAAATCATTGTCGTGTCGTCAGAGGGGGTATAGAGGGATTTTTCATTATCAAAATGATTTCAAAAATCAAATATGACATGGCACGCATCATGGCGGGGTGCAGAATATCCATTTCTATTTGACTAACATTAATTCGTCAATATAAATCATTGTCCCTTCGTCAGAGGGGGTATGGAGGGATTTTTCATTTTCAAAATTACTTCAAAAATCTAATATGACTTGGCACGCAACCTGGTGGGGTGCAAAGTATCCATGTCCATCTGAATAACAATAATTCGTCAATTTAAATCATTGTCGTGTCGTCAGAGGTGGGATAAAGGTATTTTTCATTTTCAAAATTACTTCAAAAATCTAATATTACTTGGCACGCATCATGGTGGGGTGCAGAATATCCATATCTATCCGAATAACAATAATTCCTTAACAGAAATTATTGTCGTGTCGTCAGAGGGGGTATAGAGGGATTTTTCATTTTCAATATTTCTTCAAAAAATCTAATATGACTTGGCACGCCTCATGGTGGGGTGCAGAATATTTATTTCCATCTGAATAACAATAATTCGTAGACAGAATTCATTGTCGGGTCGTTAGAGGGGGTACAGAGGGATTTCTCATTTTCAATATTTCTTCAAAAGTCAAATATGACTTGGCACGCATCATGGTGGGGTGCAAAGTATCCATGTCCATCTGAATAACATTAATTCGTCAACATAAATCATTGTCGTGTCGTCAGAGGGGGTATAGAGGGATTCTTCATTTTCAAAATTACTTCAAAAATCAAATATGACTTGGCACGTATCATGGTGGAGTGCATAATATCCATTTTCATCTGAATAACAATAATTCGTCAACAGAAATTATTGTCGGGTCGTCAGAGGGGGTTAAAGGGAATTTTCATTTTCAAAATTACTTCAAAGTTCGAATATAACTTGGCACGCATCATAGTACGGTGCAAAATCTCCATTTCCATCTGAATAACAATAATTCGTCAACAGAAATCATTGTCGGGTCGTCAGAGGGGGTATGGAGGGATTTTTCATTTTCAAAATTACTTTAAAAATCTAATATGACTTGGCACGCATCATGGTGGGGTGCAAAGTATCCATGTCCATCTGAGTAACATTAATTCATCAACAGAAATCATTGTCGGAACGTCAGAGGGGGTATAGAGGGATTTCTAATTATCAAAATGACTTCAAAAATCAAATATGACTTGGCACGCATCATAGTAGGGTGCAGAATATCCATTTCCATTTCAATAACAATAATTTGTCAACAGAAATCATTGTCGTGTCGTCAGAGGGGGTATAGAGGGATTTTTAATTTTCAAAATTACCTCAAAATCAAATATGACTTGGCACGCATCATGGTGGGGTGCAGAATATCCATTTCCATCTGAATAACAATACTTTGTCAACAGAAATCATCGACGTGTCGTTGGAGGTGGTATAGAGGGATTTTTCATTCTCAAAATTTCTTCAAAAATCTAATATAACTTGGCACGCATCATGGTGGGGTGCAGAATATTCATTTCCATCTCAATAACAATAATTCGTCAACTGAAATCATTGTCGGGTCGTTAGAAGGGGTATAGAGGGATTTCTCATTTTCAATATATCTTCAAAAATCTAGTATGACTTGGCACGCATCATGGTGGGGTGCAGAGTATCCATGTCTATCTGAATAACAATAATTTGTCAACAGAAATCATTGTCGGGTCGTCAGAGGGGGTATAGAGGGATTTTTCATTTTCAAAATTACCTCAAAATCAAATATGACTTGGCACGCATCATGGTGGGGTGCAGAATATCCATTTCCATCTGAATAACAATACTTTGTCAACAGAAATCATTGACGTGTCGTTGGAGGTGGTATAGAGGGATTTTTCATTTTCAAAATTTCTTCAAAAATCTAATATGACTTGGCACGCATCATGGCGGGGTGCAGAATATCCATTTCTATCTGGCTAACATTAATTCGTCAACATAAATCATTGTCCTGTCGTCAGAGGGGGTATGGAGGGATTTTTCATTTTCAAAATTACTTCAAAAATCTAATATGACTTGACACGCATCATGGTGGGGTGCAAAGTATCCATGTCCATCTAAATAACAATAATTCGTCAATTTAAATCATTGTCGTGTCATCAGAGGGGGTATAGAGGTATTTTTCATTTTCAAAATTACTTCAAAAATCTAATATGACTTGGCACGCATCATAGTGGGGTGCAAAGTATCCATATCTATCTGAATAACAATAATTCCTCAACAGAAATCATTGTCGTGTCGTTAGAAGGGGTATAGAGGGATTTTTCTTTTTCAAAATTACTTCAAAAATCAAATATGACTTGGCACGCATCATGGTGGGGAGCAAAGTATCCATGTCCATCTGAATAACAATAATTCGTCAACATAAATCATTGTCGTGTCGTCAGAGGGGGTATAGAGGGATTTTTCATTTTCAAAATTACTACAAAAATCAAATATGACTTGGCACCTATCATGGTAGAGTGCATAATATCCATTTTCATCTGAATAATAATAATTCCTCAAGAGAAATCATTGTCGGGTCGTCAGAAGGGGTATAGAGGGATATTTCAATTTCAAAATGACTTCAAAAATCAAATATGAGTTGGCACGCAACATGGTGGGGTGCAGACTATTTATTTTCATCTGAATTACAATAATTCGTCAACAGAAATCAATGTCGTGTCGTCAGAGGGGGTATAGAGGAATGTTTCATTTTCAAAATGACTTCAAAAATCTATTATGACATGGCACGCATCATGTTGGAGTACAGAATATCAATTTCCAACTCAATAACAATAATTTGTCAACAGAAATCATTGTTGGGTCGTCAGAGGGGGTATAGAGGGATTTTTCATTTTCAAAATTACCTCAAAATCAAATATGACTTGGCACGCATCATGGTGGGGTGCAGAATATCTATTTTCATCTGAATGACAATAATTCGTCAACAGAAATCATTGTCGGGTCGTCAGAGGGGGTATAGAGGGATATTTCATTATCAAAATGATTTCAAAAATCAAATATGACTTGGCACGCATCATGTGTCAATCTAAGGGCAGGTCGGGATTTGGACGGAAAAGCGTTGGGTAGCATTGGATTCCATCCCGACGGCCCAAAGTTGCCAAAATTTATATTTGTTTTGGGACTATTTTGGATACTCTTTATTTTATTTAGTATTCGAATTCTGATTACTGATTGAATCTTGAAAAAGACTCTCAGTATTGCATCCATCTTTGTGTCAGTACGAATTCTTTCTTCAGTGGGTTGTGTTTCCCACCGAAATCTCACTGAGCACAGTAAAGCCAGGCCGTAGATTTTCAGAATAAACACCAGAAACACCAATATAAAATATAAAATAAAAATCGGTCGAAGACTCATTATTTCCGGGCCCCCGTGGGCCATCGGAAAGTGTCTGGCTGGACACTGGCTAGACACTGGCGAAGAATCGAGCCAGAACGCTTATATTTATATGTTGGCCCGATCGGCCGAACAACGCGCCTGACCAATCAGGACGCGTGGTCGACGGTGGGCGGAGCTTATTTAAGAATATGAATTCTCTTCTAGATTTCTCTCGAAATAAGATTTTTCGAGAGGATTTCTTTTGTAAATTTTTACGAACTTTCGTTAAAAATCGAATTCAAATATTGGTGTTTCTGGGGGACTATGACACGCCCCCCCACAAGAAATCGCTTGGCTTTCTGTGTGAAATGTCGGTGGTGTTGTCCTGAAAAGGACCGTTTTTATTTTCGATACATGGGCATAAGCCTTTATTAAACAAACATATTCGAATTCTTTTGATAATAAGCTAGAAGAATAAAACTTATAGTTAGTACAATAAAAGTATGCTAAAAGAGAAACTATGATTAATATGTACAGTTATCAAATAATATGTGCAGAAGCTGAAAATCAAATTATGATTAGTATTTACAATTCCTAAACATAAAATTATCATAAATATGTACAAATGCTGAAAAGCAAACTATGATTAGTGAAACCAACATAAGTACAAAATTTTTGCTGAAAAACAAATGTATAGTCAGTACATTGAAAACAGCAATCAAAGTTCATAAAGAAATGTCCATCGAAAAAAAAAAAATATTTTTCGAAAAAAAAATGTCAGAAAAATGTTCACAATTGTCATCAAAAGGATATGGCTTGGCTTCAGGCTTCCACTTGGTCTTCGATTCCCGGATCTTCTTGACAAAATTTCCTCTTTCATATAGCCTCGATTTCTCAAGAAATAACCATGGTTTACTTGCCCTTGCCCACTGGCTAAGGAGCAACCAACGTCGGCGAGGCAGTTTTACTGTGTCGAATTACCCCAGCCTCCTGGCATGGGAACGACGGCTGGCTGCTGGAAATAGTGCAATACTATTCTTACCCACAAGCTGCAAGGTATTCTCATTTCCACCTTAGCTGTACTGGAGGCCACTTTGTAAGTCCATCCCAAAAATCTTCAGGCCTCGTTTCTTCCATTAGTCCAGAGCCATTATTTCCTTCACTTCTTCATTATTGTATCCAAAATTCCTCTTCTCCAGGGATCCCATTCTCCACTGAGAACGGTTCGGAACTTTTCCAAAAATAGTCCCTGCTCGGGCGCCATGTCAATCTAAGGGCAGGTCGGGATTTGGACGGAAAAGCGCCGGGTAGCATTGGATTCCATCCCGACGGCCCAAAGTTGCCAAAATTTATATTTGTTTTGGGACTATTTTGGATACTCTTTATTTTATTTATTATTCGAATTCTGATTACTGATTGAGTCTTGAAAAAGACTCTCAGTATTGCATCCATCTTTGTGTCAGTACGAATTCTTTCTTCAGTGGGTTGTGTTTCCCACCGAAATCTCACTGAGCACAGTAAAGCCAGGCCGTAGATTTTCAGACTAAACACCAGAAACACCAATATAAAATATAAAATAAAAATCGGTCGAAGACTCATTATTTCCGGGCCCCCGTGGGCCATCGGAAAGTGTCTGGCTGGACACTGGCTAGACACTGGCGAAGAATCGAGCCAGAACGCTTATATTTATATGTTGGCCCGATCGGCCGAACAACGCGCCTGACCAATCAGGACGCGTGGTCGACGGTGGGCGGAGCTTATTTAAGAATATGAATTCTCTTCTAGATTTCTCTCGAAATAAGATTTTTCGAGAGGATTTCTTTTGTAAATTTTTACGAACTTTCGTTAAAAATCGAATTCAAATATTGGTGTTTCTGGGGGACTATGACACATGGCGGGCTGCAGAAAATCCATTTCTAACTGACTAACATTAATTCGTCAACATAAATCATTGTCGTGTCGTTAGAGGGGGTATAGAGGTATTTTTCATTTTCAAAATTACTTCAAAAATCAAAAATGACTTGGCACGCATCATCGTGGGGTGCAAAGTATCCATGTCCATCTGAATAACAATAATTCGTCAATTTCAATCATTGTCGTGTCGTCAGAGGGGGTATAGAAAATAAATAAATAAATAAATAAAAATATATTTTCTAAAATTCAGTCTGACAATTCCATAAAATTCTACAAATCATAACGTATGTCATAACCTTCTTTCTTCGCCTCACATAGGCTGGGAAGTTGGGGAATGAGACACGGACGCACATAGAGCCGCCTCCCCCTCCACCCCATTGCTGGGGAGGAGGGCGAGCGCTTGTACCAAGTGGTGCCTAGGGCCCCCGATCAGGGGGCGCTGACAGCCTCCTCCGCTGATGTTAACGGCAGGTCGAGCTGTAGAGCTTTGATGGGTCGTAAGTGACATAATAACACGCCTCCTGCGAAGCTTATGCGTGTCGTTCATTGCATTCCATTGGATACTGCTGTTGTCTAAGTTCGTGTGAGGATGGTTATTGCGAGCTTACCCCGGAAAAGGCTATAAGCAAAAAACCGGGTCATAGAAATGGGCGCACACTGCGTTATTCAGTGCCTTACGGCACCGGTTCCTCCCATCTTTCCTCGAAGATGTCCAACGCTTGATAGATGAGCCCGCCGTGTTTGCGGGGCTCATTATCAAAAATTTTAAGTCTGGTGAGATCTCTGGTTAGAGAACTTTTGGGGAGGTGATACTTGTAAAACTTGTAAGACAAGCTTTTTACATATGTCGGGATTGAGTCGACGCCTGCAAGGGCACGCAGCGCATCCAAGCGAATGTATCGATCACTGTTTGTGATGATACGAAGCACCTTGTTCTGCATCCTGTCCAGCCTCATAAAAGGAGTCTTGGGCAGGCTGCAGAACGCTGGGCAAGCGTACAACATCGCCGGCCTGATTATTTGTTTGTATATCGCCATTTTGGATTCCAACTTCATTCTTGAACCTCTGGCTATCAGGGGGTACACGCGTTTTACCGCAGCTGCGGCCCTCTGGATAGCCAGGTTCAGATGTTTGTGCCATGTTGTACGCTTGTCCAACTGCACTCCCAGGTACCTCACATTGGTTTTCACCTCCACAGCCTTGCCTTTGACCTTCAACTTCTGCGGGATTTTCGTGAATTTGAATTTCTTTGAGAAGTTGATGGCCTCAGACTTAGCCGGGTTCACCACGATCTTATTATCCTCTAAATACGGTATGATTCTCCTGTCCAGACGGGTCTGGACCTGCATAGCAGCTGCAACGCTGGAGAACGATTGGGCGTATATTGCGGTGTCATCCGCATATATCGCCGTCTTCGTTCTCTCGCACATAGGAAAATCATACGTATGTAGAGAGTATAAGTGTGGGGATAGGCTTGACCCCTGTGGAACACCTGCTTCGATCGAATACTTCGCGGACCTTGTGCTGTTCACTCTCACCGCAAAAGTTCTGTTGACCAGGAATGAGTTCATAAGTCTCACCATGTATAAAGGCATACGTGCTTGAAGCATTTTGCAGATAAGACCCTCAACCCATACCGAGTCGAAGGCTTTTTGCATGTCAAGCAAGACCATGACTGTATTCATCCCTCGATGAGCTGCCTCTTTCACCTCGTGAACAACTCGGACGATTTGTGAGGTCGTACTGTGACCTGCACGGAATCCGAATTGCTCAGCGGGGATCATTTTGAGTTTCTCCTCGAGGGATAATAACCGCTTAAGAAGGATCTTTTCCACTGCCTTGGCAACGACACTCAGGAGCGAAATCGGGCGGTAGCTATCGAGTTGATGGCCATCCTTGCCCGGCTTCAGGATAGGTATCACCAGCGCCTTCTTGAGGCAATCTGGGTACCACTGCCACTTGATGATGGCGTTCACAATGTGCAAGAATTGCACGAGGGACTTCCTCGGCAGGTTCTTGAGTAGAATGGCGTCCAAGCCATCCGGCCCAGGCGCCTTATTCGTCGGAAGTCGTTTAATGACTTCCGTCAGTTCCTCATAGGTTGCCATTAATTTGGCGAACCTATTAGGACCGATAGGGACGGGCATAGTTTGTCTAAAGTCCTCGGTTATCTTAGACTTTACTCTATGACCGTCACTAACGTCCGGCGCCCTCTTGTGGACATTGGCGAAGTGCTCGCCGAATAGCTCCGCCTTCTGAGGGTCTGTCACTGCACGTTCGTTACCTCCCCCTATGGCCGGCACGGGTTCGAAGCGCCTTGATATGCGCTTCGTCATCCGCCACAGCGAGTTGTCTCGAACGTCCAGCTTCTCCAGTTTATTTTTCCACCGGGTATCGTTATGGTCGTTGATCAACTCCGAAATCTCTCTGCCAAGCCGAAACATGTCGGCTCTATGCTCCGGGTTACGGGTGGCTTGCCACCGCCTCCGGAGGGAGTTTTTCAGAGTGATCAACTGCCTAACTTCCGGCGGGAGAATATTCTGGTTCCTCTTGACCACTATCTTCTTGATAGCGCGGTCGCGTGCGACCTGAATGTCACGGATAAGAGTGCGAGTTGCCTCCTCAATGCCATCTCGAGCAATGCCAGGCGTGATGGTCGTCCTGGCATTGATGACTCTTCGGAACTCGGCCCAGTCACCGTTTCGGTAGTCATACAATGTTCTGGGAGGTATATCCTCCCCATTGTACTGTAGACTAAACAGCACTGGGTCGTGATCCGAGGTCATCTCATGGATGGCCTTGAGTTCACTCATATTCGTTACATTCTTGTTCACTACCAAGTCGATAATGGTTGGAGTAGACCCATTCCAGGGGTAATGCGTCGGCTCGTCAGAGTGGACGATTACCGCGTCACTACACAGCGAGTACTCCCACAATGTCTTTCCGTTGGCATTTGACTGTGAAGCCCCACTCCACTCAGGTCGCCTGGCGTTGAAGTCCCCTACCAATAGCACCTTGTGGCCCGAGTTACACAGATTGTCCAAGTCGGACTGTGTGAACCTATCCCTGGGCTGGTTATAGACTGCGAACACGCAGGTCCCATCCGCTAACTTGATACCAACGTGCTCTATCGAGCTCTGTTGGGCTGGGAGCTGCGTGAACGCAATGCCATCCTTGACAAGGATGGCCACCCCCCCCCCCCCTCACTGCCCGAGGGCGGTCTGCCCTGACAGTGGAGAAGCCCTTCAACCGGAATCTATGGTCTGGCCTGAGCCAGGTCTCCGATATGAACATTAGGTCTATCTGATGCCTGCCGATGAAGTCAATAATAAGCGGGAGCTTATTATTGACTGAACCGGCGTTAAACATGCATGCCTTTATACGACCTTTAAAAATTGTAGCGTTGGCTATCCCCGAGGACTTCAAGGGCAGCCATAGCCTTTTCAAGGGGTGTCTTGGCCTGTGCGAGCCGGGCGATCAGATCGTCCATGGCTCTGCACAGTTCCGAGATATTCAGCATCGCACTAACCTGCTTTATTTTGTCTCCCAGACCCATCATTTGCTGCAAGTCAGTAGCCCCTGATCGGGGGTTCCTATGCACCGGTGATTGTGGCGGAGGGGTGAATGGTATTTCAGGCGCTTGTGGTGCTCCCTGGATCCTGTTTGGGATCGTCGTACTTCTCCCCGCTTCTTGGGAAGGTGCGGGGGGAGCGCTTTGCTCCTGGGTTCTCATCCACGGGTTCGTCTTGGGGATGGGGGCTGGCACGTACCTAGGCTGAACGGGCTTTCGCTGGTTTTCCCTGTCCTCCAGGAACTGGATTCGGCTTTGATAAACCGGGCACCCTACGCTATTCGCGGGGTGGGGCCCACTGCAGTTAACACAGGTGGCTGGCACGTCCGGCGACTTTTTACATGTGGAGGTGGGATGTGTCGCCGCGCATTTCAGACACCTGGCTTCCCGCTGGCAGTTGGTAGTTGCGTGGCCCCACCGCTGGCAACGGTGACATTGGACAATTGCTCGCTCGTTCTTTCGGAGCTCCCATGATATTCGTATGTGCTGTAGAATTCTGACTTGCTTTTGTAATTGTCCAAGTGTCACGTTGCGAGGGGTTGTGATGAGGTACAACGGGCGTCGCTTCGTTGTCATCCTCATCATCTTCTCGACCGGGATGCCATATTTGTCAGCCATCTCGTTGATGATGTCGTCCTGACAGACATCCGAGTCGAGTCCCCTCAACACGAATGCGTGCGTCCTGTTTTGTGGCAGGGTGTATGTGTGAAACTCCGTCCCTGTGCTCTTGAGGAGGTCGATCATTGTTTGACGATCTCCCACATTGTCAGTAAACACCTGGGTTTCTCTCCCAGTATGTTTAATATTGAAGTCACCCTTCAGCTCCGACTTCATCTGAGCTGTGAGAGATCTGTCAAGGTTCAGCCTCCCCTGAATCACTATCGGAGGCAGCATTCTCGGTTTCGCGGGCTGTTGCACTTTCTTGGCAGTTGCCTTCGCTTTGTTGGTGCCCTTGGTTTTGTTCCGCTTACTTGGTCCTTGTTGCTGGCTGTCCTCAGATAGTGATTCGTCCTCGCTGAGTGATTCAAACTGGTTCGCCACAGGGACGGGTTCTTTTTCGGTCGTTTTCCCCGGTTTACCAACCTTCTTCGGTCTCTTGAAGCCGTCTGGGTCTTCCGTTCCGGAGGCAGGGTCCTTCGAGAGAGGGGGAAACTCGTCTCTCACTCGTATCCTGTTTGGAGACCTCAGGAGTCTCCTCGCATGCGTGAGCCTCTCAATCTCTTGATGGTAGTCTTGTTCATATTTCTTTTTGTAGAATTCTCGGACCTGGGCCGACATGGCTTCCCTCAGGAGCCGGTCCGGCATGTCTGAGAAGTCTGCCGGTTTATTAATCGAGAGCTTTTCGTGCGCTAGCACTTTGGCTTGCACCTTGCTCTCGATTAATTTTTTGAGACCCGCTATTCTCTCGTCTATGGCGACGATCGAGTTTAGCGGAGTCTCTTCTTTGGATTTCCTCCTCCTGAGGAGCCGTTGTCGGTTGTCGGCCTCAGAGTCCGAGTCCGAGGTGCTGAATGCTACTTTACGAGGAGACTCCCTCGCTCTGGCTTCCAGAAGCCGCTTGTTGTCAGCGATTTGCTGCTGCTTCTTCTCCTCTTGTAGCTTTTTGTCTTCTTGTTCCTGTTTCCTCTTCTTTTCCCTCTCTCGACGGTTCTCCTCCTGGAGAGCCCGTTCAGCCTCTTTTTTCCTCTTTTCCTCTTCTTTTCTGCGATTCATCCTCGATATTGCTAACTGGAACCCCACCAGTTGCGGCGGATTTTGCTTTGGTGCAGCGGTGCTTGATGTCTCCATCTCGCTCACCCCCCTGTTTGTCGATGTTGTTGGTTTCGGACTGGTAGTCGATGCAGAGGGTCCACTTTCCGCGCTCCTGATCTGGTCCATGGCCCTTTGCATCTCCTTCCTTATTTCGGCCGGGTCTGCCACCCTACCGAATATAGTTGTTGGTCGGGAACCGTTCACTACAGTTTCCGTTTGTGATGGAAATTTTTCATGGTTCACCATACTTTCCATATGGTTCCCGACACTTTCCAACTTTTTCTCCACACTTTCCGTTGTCCTTTGGAGATTTTTCCCTTTCGCGACACTTTCAGAAATACTTAGCGAATTTTTGGCGTTCTCGACACTTTCCGTTGTCCTTAGTCGTTTATCGTCTTTCTCGACACTTTCCATTGTGACTTGGGAATTTTTATCATTCCCGACACTTTCCATTATACTTGTCGGATTATTGTCTTTCCCGACACTTTCTATAGTCGTTTGGAGATTTTGTTCTTTCACGACACTTTCCAATTCTTGGTTGTTCACTACAGTTTCCAATGCGTTCACGACAGTTTCGGATTCTTTCCCTACACTTTCCAATAGTGTTGTAGAAGTTTCCTCGCCTGCTCGGTTCGCTACACTTTCCGATGCGTTCACCGTACTTTCTAAAACTGATGGTAAAATTTTTGATTTTTCCGGCGCATTCGCCACACTTTCCATTTTTCTACCCCCGGTTTTTGGGGTAGATTGACGTGCCACCGCGCCCCGGCTCTGGTTGCACACGTTTTGGGCCGTTTCCTCCTCCATAATGGAAATCCAGGACGTTGTTGGAAACGGGTCCGAATCAGTTCCCCTATTGTATATAGGGACTGTGCTCAGATCCCGTTTCCTTCGATTTTCCAATTCTGGACTGTGAACGAGCGCCTCGACGGTGATGGGCCCTGCGGCCGTGTAGAGTTGTGATGGCACGTCTTGGCTGCTATCAGTGGACGGGCCCCTTATCAGGGTTCGATCCACCTCGGCGAGACGGAGGGCGTTGCAGACCCTACTCGATCCAAGTCTGTTTCCGTCCTCCGCTGCTTCGGCGTCGATCCGACGCGTAGGGTCGCCCATCCACTTATCCCAGGTGCTATGGGTTGTGTGACGAAGGGTGGGTGGTCTTTCCACCGCTCTGCTAAAATTTCCGGCTCCCGAAGCGTATTCGGAAGTGTAGTTGCCTGGTTTGGATGAATTTTCCCAAGTATTTTCGAAAGTGTAGGGAATCTGCCGTTTTAGGAAATCGGAGAAGCCCTCACTTTTCGAAGTCGATTGGGAAGTGTCGAGAACCGACCTTCCCAGATCGACTTCATGTCCCTTTTCAACGCTCGAAGTCTTTTGGAAACTGTAGGGAACGTCAGTTTCCAATCCTCCCATATCGCAAGTATAATGGGAAGTGTGGTGAACGGAAAGATTTTTGGTGTCAGAGTTGCCGGTATTTTCAGAGTCGCTAAGGGTAGTTGGGTGGGGGTAGGGTGGAAGGCCTTCCTCTAAATTAATGTGGTGGGGGGGGGGTTGGTGTACCCGCCCGGCCTCTTCCAATGGTGATAGGTGGGGGGGGGGTGAGAAGCTATCATAGTGCAAACCTTCCTCACCTGGGGGCTCTTCGGCGGTAGGCGTCGGGAGTGCTGCCGCCTCGTCCTGTAGAATTGGCGACGCACTGTTCCGGCCGATGGGCGTGGCCGGGTGCTGCGGCGTGCTGCTCCTGACGGATGGCTCTTCAGGGACTTGGGCACCATCTCCGTCGGTGCTAGGGAACTTGACGCCTTCTTCAGGGGTAGCGTCCCAGATGAGGAAGGGGGGTTCTTCAGCTGTTGGTGTCGGGACGGGAGTCGCTGTTGTCATCCTAACAGAACGTCTGGTGCCTACGATGCCGGCTTTTGGCGTTGGAGGTTCAGTTTGTGGGGCCTCCTCGGCGGTGGCATCCACTTCGTTTTCGGCACGAGTTGCTGGAGGTTCTTCGCTAGGTAGACTCTGCGCTGGTGCGTGGTCTTCCTCGACTTGTGGATGGCTTTCTTCCATGCTAACCGGGCTGGCTGCGTTTGGTGGAGGGGGGTGGACATTCCCGTCCTCCACGTCGTCTCCAGGCTTAGTGCTTTCGTCGACCCTCACTTTCTTGTCCGGCGGCGAACTGCCGGACGAAGAAGAGACGCTCGCGGTCGTTAGAGGGGAGGTGGTGTTTGCTTTCGCGTTCGCGTTCGCGGATAAAGTGTCACTGCACAGGGAGGGTTTTGTGTCACTATCACTAGGGTGGGTTTTCGTGTCACTGTCACTTGGGGCACTGTTGGGAGGAGCACTTCTGTCTTTTTCACTTTGTGGCCTGGAGACGACTTTCTGGATTTTTGCGGGCTTCGCCGGCGTTTTCCTTTTCATTGCACGTCTTTCGGTGTCACTTCCGGACGTGGCATCCGTTCCGGAGCCGATGCCCGAAAGACGGCGTTGGCTTCTGGCTCTGCCCACGCATGGGGGAGCCTGAGTCTTCGGATTAAGAAATCCTCCCCCCGAGCTATTGCTCATGAGGGAGTGTCCGAAACTCGCTGAGAGAACCCTCGGGTCTGATGGCTATGTCCCTAAGGTTGATTTTCGCAAAAATCTACTATATGACAATTTACTCTGCGCACTAGCACTCTCGTTGGAAGTACGTCCGTTCCAAACGGCGGTTCGGAGCGTACTAGAGGGGGTATAGAGGTATTTTTCATTTTCAAAATTACTTCAAAAATCAAAAATGACTTGGCACGCATCATAGTGGGGTGCAAAGTATCCATATATATCTAAATAACAATAATTCGTCAACAGTAATCATTGTCGGGTCGTTAGAGGGGGTATAGAGAGATTTTTCATTTTCAATATTTCTTCAAAAATCTAATATTACTTGGCACGCATCATGGTGGGGTGCAGAATATTTATATCTAACTGAATAACAATAATTCCTTAACAGAAATTATTGTCGTGTCGTCAGAGGGGGTATAGAGGAATTTTTCATTTTAAAAATTACTTCAAAAATCTAATATGACTTGGCACGCATTATGTTGGGGTACAGAATATCCATTTCCATCTCAACAACAATAATTCGTCAACAGAAATCATTGTCGGGTCGTCAGAGGGAGTATAGAGGGATTTTTCTTTTTCAAAATTATTTCAAAAATCAAATATGACTTGGCACGCATCATGGTGGGGTGCAAAGTATCCATGTCCATCTGAATAACAATAATTCATCAACATAAATCATTGTCGTGTCGTCAGAGGGGGTATAGAGGGATTTTTTATTTTTTCAAAATTAATTCAAAAATCAAATATGACTTGGCACGTATCATGGTGGAGTGCATAATATCCATTTTCAACGAATAACAACAATTCGTCAACAGAAATTATTGTCGGGTCGTCAGAGGGGGTTAAAGGGAATTTTCATTTTAAAAATTACTTCAAGGTTAGAATATAACTTGGCACGCATCATTGTACGGTGCAAAATCTCCATTTCCATCTGAATAACAATAATTCGTCAACAGAAATCATTGTCCTGTCGTCAGAGGGGGTATAGAGGGATTTTTCATTTTCAAAATGACTTCAAAAATCAAATATGACTAGGCACGCATCATGGTGGGGTGCAAAGTATCCATGTCCATCTGAATAACAATAATTCGTCAACATAAATCATTGTCGTGTCGTCAGAGGGGGTATAGAGGAATTTTTCATTTTCAAAATTACCTCAAAATCAAATATGATTTGGCACGCATCATGGTGGGGTGCAAAGTATTCATGTATATCTAACTAACAATGATTCGTTAACAGAAATCATTGTCGTGTCGTCAGAGGGGGTATAGAGGGATTTTTCATTATCAAAATGATTTCAAAAATCAAATATGACATGGCACGCATCATGGCGGGGTGCAGAATATCCATTTCTATTTCACTAACATGAATTCGTCAACATAAATTATTGTCCTGTCGTCAGAGGGGGTATGGAGGGATTTTTCATTTTCAAAATTACTTCAAAAATCTAATATGACTTGGCACGCATCCTGGTGGGGTGCAAAGTATCCATGTCCATCTGAATAACAATAATTCGTCAATTTAAATCATTGTCGTGTCGTCAGAGGTGGGATAAAGTTATTTTTCATTTTCAAAATTACTTCAAAAATCTAATATTACTTGGCACGCATCATGGTGGGGTGCAGAATATCCATATCTATCCGAATAACAATAATTCCTTAACAGAAATTATTGTCGTGACGTCAGAGGAGGTATAGAGGGATTTTTCATTTTCAATATTTCTTCAAAAATCTAATATGACTTGGCACGCCTCATGGTGGGGTGCAGAATATTTATTTCCATCTGGATAACAATAATTCGTCTACAGAATTCATTGTCGGGTCGTTAGAGGGGGTACAGAGGGATTTCTCATTTTCAATATTTCTTCAAAAATCAAATATGACTCGGCACGCATCATGATGGGTAGCAGAATATCCATTTCCATCTGAATAACAATAATTCGTCAATAGAAATCATTGTCGGGTCGTCAGAGGGGGTATAGAGGGATTTTTCATTTTCAAAATTACTTCAAAAATCATATATGACTTGGCACGTATCATGTTGGGTGCCTAATATCCATTTTCATCTGAATAACAATAATTCGTCAACAGAAATTATTGTCGGTTCGTCAGAGGGGGTTAAAGGGAATTTTCATTTTTAAAATTACTTCAAAGTTCGAATATAACTTGGCACGCATCATAGTAAGGAGCAAAGTCTCCATTTCCATCTGAATAACAATAATTCGTCAACAGAAATCATTGTCGGGTCGTCAGAGGGGGTATAGAGGGATTTTTCATTTTCAAAATTACCTCAAAATCAAATATGACTTGGCACGCATCATGGTGGGGTGCAGAATATCCATTTTCATCTGAATAACAATAATTCATCAACAGAAATCATTGACGGGTCGTTAGAGGGGGTATAGAGGGATTTTCCATTTTCAAAATTTCTTTGAAAATCTAATATGACTTGGCACTTATCATGGTGGGGTGCGAAATATCTATGTCCATCTGAAAAACAATAATTCGTTAACAGAAATCATTGTCGGGTCGTCAGAGGGGGTATAGAGGGATTTTTCATTATCAAAATGATTTCAAAAATCAAATATGACTTGGCCCGCATCATAGTAGGGTGCAAAATATTCATTTCCATCTGAATAGCAATAATTCGTCAACAGAAATCATTGTCGGGTCATTAGAGGGGGTATAGAGGTATTTTTCATTTTCAATATTTCTTCAAAAATCTAATATGACTTGACACGCATCATGATGGGTAGCAGAATATCCATTTCCATCTGAATAACAATAATTCGTCAATAGAAATCATTGTCGGGTCGTCAGAGGGGATATAGAGGGATTTTTCATTTTCAAAATTACTTCAATAATCAAATATGACTTGGCACGTATCATGTTGGGTGCATAATATCCATTTTCATCTGAATAACAATAATTCGTCAACAGAAATTATTGTCGGGTCGTCAGAGGGGGTTAAAGGGAATTTTCATTTTTAAAATTACTTCAAAGTTCGAATATAACTTGGCACGCATCATAGTAAGGAGCAAAGTCTCCATTTCCATCTGAATAACAATAATTCGTCAACAGAAATCATTGTCGGGTCGTCAGAGGGGGTATAGAGGGATTTCTCATTATCAAAATGACTTCAAAATTCAAATATAACTTGGCACGCATCATGGTGGGGTGCAGAATATCTATTTCCATCTGAATAACAATAATTCGTCAACTGATATCATTGTCGGGTCGTTGGAAGGGGTATAGAGGGATTTCTCATTTTCAATATATCTTAAAAAATCTAGTATGACTTGGCACGCATCATGGTGGGGTGCAAAGTATCCATGTCTATCTGAATAACAATAATTCGTTAACAGAAATCATTGTCGGGTCGTCAGAGGGGGTATAGAGGGATTTCTCATTATCAAAATGACTTCAAAAATCTAATATGACTTGGCACGCATCATGGTGGGGTGCAGAATATCCATTTCTATCTGACTAACAATAATTCGTCAACATAAATCATTGTCCTGTCGTCAGAGGGGGTATGGAGGGATTTTTCATTTTCAAAATTACTTCAAAAATCTAATATGACTTGACACGCATCATGGTGGGGTGCAAAGTATCCATGTCCATCTGAATAACAATAATTCGTCAATTTAAATCACTGTCGTGTCGTCAGAGGGGGTATAGAGGTATTTTTCATTTTCAAAATTACTTCAAAAATGTAATATGACTTGGCATGCATCATAGTGGGGTGCAAAGTATCCATATCTATCTGAATAACAATAATTCTTTAACAGAAATTATTGTCGTGTCGTCAGAGGGGGTATAGAGGGATTTTTTATTTTCAAAATTACCTCAAAATCAAATATGACTTTGCACGCATCATGGTGGGGTGCAAAGTATTCATGTATATCTAACTAACAATAATTCGTTAACAGAAATCATTGTCGTGTCGATAGAAGGGGTATAGAGGGATTTTTCTTTTTCAAAATTACTTCAAAAATCAAATATGACTTGGCACGCATCATGGTGGGGTGCAAAGTATCCATGTCCATCTGAATAACAATAATTCGTCAACATAAATCATTGTCATGTCGTCAGAGGGGGTATAGAGGGATTTTTCATTTTCAAAATTAATTCAAAAATCAAATATGACTTGGAACGTATCATGGTGGAGTGCATAATATCCATTTTCAACGAATAACAACAATTCGTCAACAGAAATTATTGTCGAGTCGTCAGAGGGGGTTAAAGGGAATTTTCATTTTAAAAATTACTTCAAAGTTCGAATATAACTTGGCACGCATCATTGTACGGTGCAAAATCTCCATTTCCATCTGAATAACAATAATTCGTCAACAGAAATCATTGTCGTGTCGTCAGAGGGGGTATAGAGGGATTTTTCATTTTCAAAATGACTTCAAAAATCAAATATGACTTGGCACGCATCATGGTGGGGTGCAAAGTATCCATGTCCATCTGAATAACAATAATTCGTCAACATAAATCATTGTCGTGTCGTCAGTGGGGGTATAGAGGAATTTTTCATTTTCAAAATTACCTCAAAATCAAATATGATTTGGCACGCATCATGGTGGGGTGCAAAGTATTCATGTATATCTAACTAACAATAATTCGTTAACAGAAATCATTCTCGTGTCGTCAGAGGGGGTATAGAGGGATTTTTCATTATCAAAATGATTTCAAAAATCAAATATGACATGGCACGCATCATGGCGGGGTGCAGAATATCCATTTCTATTTGACTAACATTAATTCGTCAATATAAATCATTGTCCCTTCGTCAGAGGGGGTATGGAGGGATTTTTCATTTTCAAAATTACTTCAAAAATCTAATATGACTTGGCACGCAACCTGGTGGGGTGCAAAGTATCCATGTCCATCTGAATAACAATAATTCGTCAATTTAAATCATTGTCGTGTCGTCAGAGGTGGGATAAAGGTATTTTTCATTTTCAAAATTACTTCAAAAATCTAATATTACTTGGCACGCATCATGGTGGGGTGCAGAATATCCATATCTATCCGAATAACAATAATTCCTTAACAGAAATTATTGTCGTGTCGTCAGAGGGGGTATAGAGGGATTTTTCATTTTCAATATTTCTTCAAAAAATCTAATATGACTTGGCACGCCTCATGGTGGGGTGCAGAATATTTATTTCCATCTGAATAACAATAATTCGTCGACAGAATTCATTGTCGGGTCGTTAGAGGGGGTACAGAGGGATTTCTCATTTTCAATATTTCTTCAAAAGTCAAATATGACTTGGCACGCATCATGGTGGGGTGCAAAGTATCCATGTCCATCTGAATAACATTAATTCGTCAACATAAATCATTGTCGTGTCGTCAGAGGGGGTATAGAGGGATTCTTCATTTTCAAAATTACTTCAAAAATCAAATATGACTTGGCACGTATCATGGTGGAGTGCATAATATCCATTTTCATCTGAATAACAATAATTCGTCAACAGAAATTATTGTCGGGTCGTCAGAGGGGGTTAAAGGGAATTTTCATTTTCAAAATTACTTCAAAGTTCGAATATAACTTGGCACGCATCATAGTACGGTGCAAAATCTCCATTTCCATCTGAATAACAATAATTCGTCAACAGAAATCATTGTCGGGTCGTCAGAGGGGGTATGGAGGGATTTTTCATTTTCAAAATTACTTTAAAAATCTAATATGACTTGGCACGCATCATGGTGGGGTGCAAAGTATCCATGTCCATCTGAGTAACATTAATTCATCAACAGAAATCATTGTCGGAACGTCAGAGGGGGTATAGAGGGATTTCTAATTATCAAAATGACTTCAAAAATCAAATATGACTTGGCACGCATCATAGTAGGGTGCAGAATATCCATTTCCATTTCAATAACAATAATTTGTCAACAGAAATCATTGTCGTGTCGTCAGAGGGGGTATAGAGGGATTTTTAATTTTCAAAATTACCTCAAAATCAAATATGACTTGGCACGCATCATGGTGGGGTGCAGAATATCCATTTCCATCTGAATAACAATACTTTGTCCACAGAAATCATCGACGTGTCGTTGGAGGTGGTATAGAGGGATTTTTCATTCTCAAAATTTCTTCAAAAATCTAATATAACTTGGCACGCATCATGGTGGGGTGCAGAATATTCATTTCCATCTCAATAACAATAATTCGTCAACTGAAATCATTGTCGGGTCGTTAGAAGGGGTATAGAGGGATTTCTCATTTTCAATATATCTTCAAAAATCTAGTATGACTTGGCACGCATCATGGTGGGGTGCAGAGTATCCATGTCTATCTGAATAACAATAATTTGTCAACAGAAATCATTGTCGGGTCGTCAGAGGGGGTATAGAGGGATTTTTCATTTTCAAAATTACCTCAAAATCAAATATGACTTGGCACGCATCATGGTGGGGTGCAGAATATCCATTTCCATCTGAATAACAATACTTTGTCAACAGAAATCATTGACGTGTCGTTGGAGGTGGTATAGAGGGATTTTTCATTTTCAAAATTTCTTCAAAAATCTAATATGACTTGGCACGCATCATGGCGGGGTGCAGAATATCCATTTCTATCTGGCTAACATTAATTCGTCAACATAAATCATTGTCCTGTCGTCAGAGGGGGTATGGAGGGATTTTTCATTTTCAAAATTACTTCAAAAATCTAATATGACTTGACACGCATCATGGTGGGGTGCAAAGTATCCATGTCCATCTAAATAACAATAATTCGTCAATTTAAATCATTGTCGTGTCATCAGAGGGGGTATAGAGGTATTTTTCATTTTCAAAATTACTTCAAAAATCTAATATGACTTGGCACGCATCATAGTGGGGTGCAAAGTATCCATATCTATCTGAATAACAATAATTCCTCAACAGAAATCATTGTCGTGTCGTTAGAAGGGGTATAGAGGGATTTTTCTTTTTCAAAATTACTTCAAAAATCAAATATGACTTGGCACGCATCATGGTGGGGAGCAAAGTATCCATGTCCATCTGAATAACAATAATTCGTCAACATAAATCATTGTCGTGTCGTCAGAGGGGGTATAGAGGGATTTTTCATTTTCAAAATTACTTCAAAAATCAAATATGATTTGGCACGCATCATGGTGGGGTGCAAAGTATCCATGTCCATCTGAATAACAATAATTCGTCAACATAAATCATTGTCGTGTCGTCAGAGGGGGTATAGAGGGATTTTTCATTTTCAAAATTACTACAAAAATCAAATATGACTTGGCACCTATCATGGTAGAGTGCATAATATCCATTTTCATCTGAATAATAATAATTCCTCAAGAGAAATCATTGTCGGGTCGTCAGAAGGGGTATAGAGGGATATTTCAATTTCAAAATGACTTCAAAAATCAAATATGAGTTGGCACGCAACATGGTGGGGTGCAGACTATTTATTTTCATCTGAATTACAATAATTCGTCAACAGAAATCAATGTCGTGTCGTCAGAGGGGGTATAGAGGAATGTTTCATTTTCAAAATGACTTCAAAAATCTATTATGACATGGCACGCATCATGTTGGAGTACAGAATATCAATTTCCAACTCAATAACAATAATTTGTCAACAGAAATCATTGTTGGGTCGTCAGAGGGGGTATAGAGGGATTTTTCATTTTTAAAATTACCTCAAAATCAAATATGACTTGGCACGCATCATGGTGGGGTGCAGAATATCTATTTTCATCTGAATGACAATAATTCGTCAACAGAAATCATTGTCGGGTCGTCAGAGGGGGTATAGAGGGATATTTCATTATCAAAATGATTTCAAAAATCAAATATGACTTGGCACGCATCATGTGTCAATCTAAGGGCAGGTCGGGATTTGGACGGAAAAGCGTTGGGTAGCATTGGATTCCATCCCGACGGCCCAAAGTTGCCAAAATTTATATTTGTTTTGGGACTATTTTGGATACTCTTTATTTTATTTAGTATTCGAATTCTGATTACTGATTGAATCTTGAAAAAGACTCTCAGTATTGCATCCATCTTTGTGTCAGTACGAATTCTTTCTTCAGTGGGTTGTGTTTCCCACCGAAATCTCACTGAGCACAGTAAAGCCAGGCCGTAGATTTTCAGACTAAACACCAGAAACACCAATATAAAATATAAAATAAAAATCGGTCGAAGACTCATTATTTCCGGGCCCCCGTGGGCCATCGGAAAGTGTCTGGCTGGACACTGGCTAGACACTGGCGAAGAATCGAGCCAGAACGCTTATATTTATATGTTGGCCCGATCGGCCGAACAACGCGCCTGACCAATCAGGACGCGTGGTCGACGGTGGGCGGAGCTTATTTAAGAATATGAATTCTCTTCTAGATTTCTCTCGAAATAAGATTTTTCGAGAGGATTTCTTTTGTAAATTTTTACGAACTTTCGTTAAAAATCGAATTCAAATATTGGTGTTTCTGGGGGACTATGACACGCCCCCCCACAAGAAATCGCTTGGCTTTCTGTGTGAAATGTCGGTGGTGTTGTCCTGAAAAGGACCGTTTTTATTTTCGATACATGGGCATAAGCCTTTATTAAACAAACATATTCGAATTCTTTTGATAATAAGCTAGAAGAATAAAACTTATAGTTAGTACAATAAAAGTATGCTAAAAGAGAAACTATGATTAATATGTACAGTTATCAAATAATATGTGCAGAAGCTGAAAATCAAATTATGATTAGTATTTACAATTCCTAAACATAAAATTATCATAAATATGTACAAATGCTGAAAAGCAAACTATGATTAGTGAAACCAACATATGTACAAAATTTTTGCTGAAAAACAAATGTATAGTCAGTACATTGAAAACAGCAATCAAAGTTCATAAAGAAATGTCCATCGAAAAAAAAAAAAATATTTTTCGAAAAAAAAATGTCAGAAAAATGTTCACAATTGTCATCAAAAGGATATGGCTTGGCTTCAGGCTTCCACTTGGTCTTCGATTCCCGGATCTTCTTGACAAAATTTCCTCTTTCATATAGCCTCGATTTCTCAAGAAATAACCATGGTTTACTTGCCCTTGCCCACTGGCTAAGGAGCAACCAACGTCGGCGAGGCAGTTTTACTGTGTCGAATTACCCCAGCCTCCTGGCATGGGAACGACGGCTGGCTGCTGGAAATAGTGCAATACTATTCTTACCCACAAGCTGCAAGGTATTCTCATTTCCACCTTAGCTGTACTGGAGGCCACTTTGTAAGTCCATCCCAAAAATCTTCAGGCCTCGTTTCTTCCATTAGTCCAGAGCCATTATTTCCTTCACTTCTTCATTATTGTATCCAAAATTCCTCTTCTCCAGGGATCCCATTCTCCACTGAGAACGGTTCGGAACTTTTCCAAAAATAGTCCCTGCTCGGGCGCCATGTCAATCTAAGGGCAGGTCGGGATTTGGACGGAAAAGCGCCGGGTAGCATTGGATTCCATCCCGACGGCCCAAAGTTGCCAAAATTTATATTTGTTTTGGGACTATTTTGGATACTCTTTATTTTATTTATTATTCGAATTCTGATTACTGATTGAGTCTTGAAAAAGACTCTCAGTATTGCATCCATCTTTGTGTCAGTACGAATTCTTTCTTCAGTGGGTTGTGTTTCCCACCGAAATCTCACTGAGCACAGTAAAGCCAGGCCGTAGATTTTCAGACTAAACACCAGAAACACCAATATAAAATATAAAATAAAAATCGGTCGAAGACTCATTATTTCCGGGCCCCCGTGGGCCATCGGAAAGTGTCTGGCTGGACACTGGCTAGACACTGGCGAAGAATCGAGCCAGAACGCTTATATTTATATGTTGGCCCGATCGGCCGAACAACGCGCCTGACCAATCAGGACGCGTGGTCGACGGTGGGCGGAGCTTATTTAAGAATATGAATTCTCTTCTAGATTTCTCTCGAAATAAGATTTTTCGAGAGGATTTCTTTTGTAAATTTTTACGAACTTTCGTTAAAAATCGAATTCAAATATTGGTGTTTCTGGGGGACTATGACACATGGCGGGCTGCAGAAAATCCATTTCTAACTGACTAACATTAATTCGTCAACATAAATCATTGTCGTGTCGTTAGAGGGGGTATAGAGGTATTTTTCATTTTCAAAATTACTTCAAAAATCAAAAATGACTTGGCACGCATCATCGTGGGGTGCAAAGTATCCATGTCCATCTGAATAACAATAATTCGTCAATTTCAATCATTGTCGTGTCGTCAGAGGGGGTATAGAGGTATTTTTCATTTTCAAAATTACTTCAAAAATCAAAAATGACTTGGCACGCATCATAGTGGGGTGCAAAGTATCCATATATATCTAAATAACAATAATTCGTCAACAGTAATCATTGTCGGGTCGTTAGAGGGGGTATAGAGAGATTTTTCATTTTCAATATTTCTTCAAAAATCTAATATTACTTGGCACGCATCATGGTGGGGTGCAGAATATTTATATCTAACTGAATAACAATAATTCCTTAACAGAAATTATTGTCGTGTCGTCAGAGGGGGTATAGAGGAATTTTTCATTTTAAAAATTACTTCAAAAATCTAATATGACTTGGCACGCATTATGTTGGGGTACAGAATATCCATTTCCATCTCAACAACAATAATTCGTCAACAGAAATCATTGTCGGGTCGTCAGAGGGAGTATAGAGGGATTTTTCTTTTTCAAAATTATTTCAAAAATCAAATATGACTTGGCACGCATCATGGTGGGGTGCAAAGTATCCATGTCCATCTGAATAACAATAATTCAACAACATAAATCATTGTCGTGTCGTCAGAGGGGGTATAGAGGGATTTTTTATTTTTTCAAAATTAATTCAAAAATCAAATATGACTTGGCACGTATCATGGTGGAGTGCATAATATCCATTTTCAACGAATAACAACAATTCGTCAACAGAAATTATTGTCGGGTCGTCAGAGGGGGTTAAAGGGAATTTTCATTTTAAAAATTACTTCAAGGTTAGAATATAACTTGGCACGCATCATTGTACGGTGCAAAATCTCCATTTCCATCTGAATAACAATAATTCGTCAACAGAAATCATTGTCCTGTCGTCAGAGGGGGTATAGAGGGATTTTTCATTTTCAAAATGACTTCAAAAATCAAATATGACTAGGCACGCATCATGGTGGGGTGCAAAGTATCCATGTCCATCTGAATAACAATAATTCGTCAACATAAATCATTGTCGTGTCGTCAGAGGGGGTATAGAGGAATTTTTCATTTTCAAAATTACCTCAAAATCAAATATGATTTGGCACGCATCATGGTGGGGTGCAAAGTATTCATGTATATCTAACTAACAATGATTCGTTAACAGAAATCATTGTCGTGTCGTCAGAGGGGGTATAGAGGGATTTTTCATTATCAAAATGATTTCAAAAATCAAATATGACATGGCACGCATCATGGCGGGGTGCAGAATATCCATTTCTATTTCACTAACATGAATTCGTCAACATAAATTATTGTCCTGTCGTCAGAGGGGGTATGGAGGGATTTTTCATTTTCAAAATTACTTCAAAAATCTAATATGACTTGGCACGCATCCTGGTGGGGTGCAAAGTATCCATGTCCATCTGAATAACAATAATTCGTCAATTTAAATCATTGTCGTGTCGTCAGAGGTGGGATAAAGTTATTTTTCATTTTCAAAATTACTTCAAAAATCTAATATTACTTGGCACGCATCATGGTGGGGTGCAGAATATCCATATCTATCCGAATAACAATAATTCCTTAACAGAAATTATTGTCGTGACGTCAGAGGGGGTATAGAGGGATTTTTCATTTTCAATATTTCTTCAAAAATCTAATATGACTTGGCACGCCTCATGGTGGGGTGCAGAATATTTATTTCCATCTGGATAACAATAATTCGTCTACAGAATTCATTGTCGGGTCGTTAGAGGGGGTACAGAGGGATTTCTCATTTTCAATATTTCTTCAAAAATCAAATATGACTCGGCACGCATCATGATGGGTAGCAGAATATCCATTTCCATCTGAATAACAATAATTCGTCAATAGAAATCATTGTCGGGTCGTCAGAGGGGGTATAGAGGGATTTTTCATTTTCAAAATTACTTCAAAAATCATATATGACTTGGCACGTATCATGTTGGGTGCCTAATATCCATTTTCATCTGAATAACAATAATTCGTCAACAGAAATTATTGTCGGTTCGTCAGAGGGGGTTAAAGGGAATTTTCATTTTTAAAATTACTTCAAAGTTCGAATATAACTTGGCACGCATCATAGTAAGGAGCAAAGTCTCCATTTCCATCTGAATAACAATAATTCGTCAACAGAAATCATTGTCGGGTCGTCAGAGGGGGTATAGAGGGATTTTTCATTTTCAAAATTACCTCAAAATCAAATATGACTTGGCACGCATCATGGTGGGGTGCAGAATATCCATTTTCATCTGAATAACAATAATTCATCAACAGAAATCATTGACGGGTCGTTAGAGGGGGTATAGAGGGATTTTCCATTTGCAAAATTTCTTTGAAAATCTAATATGACTTGGCACTTATCATGGTGGGGTGCGAAATATCTATGTCCATCTGAAAAACAATAATTCGTTAACAGAAATCATTGTCGGGTCGTCAGAGGGGGTATAGAGGGATTTTTCATTATCAAAATGATTTCAAAAATCAAATATGACTTGCCCCGCATCATAGTAGGGTGCAAAATATTCATTTCCATCTGAATAGCAATAATTCGTCAACAGAAATCATTGTCGGGTCATTAGAGGGGGTATAGAGGTATTTTTCATTTTCAATATTTCTTCAAAAATCTAATATGACTTGACACGCATCATGATGGGTAGCAGAATATCCATTTCCATCTGAATAACAATAATTCGTCAATAGAAATCATTGTCGGGTCGTCAGAGGGGATATAGAGGGATTTCTCATTTTCAAAATTACTTCAATAATCAAATATGACTTGGCACGTATCATGTTGGGTGCATAATATCCATTTTCATCTGAATAACAATAATTCGTCAACAGAAATTATTGTCGGGTCGTCAGAGGGGGTTAAAGGGAATTTTCATTTTTAAAATTACTTCAAAGTTCGAATATAACTTGGCACGCATCATAGTAAGGAGCAAAGTCTCCATTTCCATCTGAATAACAATAATTCGTCAACAGAAATCATTGTCGGGTCGTCAGAGGGGGTATAGAGGGATATCTCATTATCAAAATGACTTCAAAATTCAAATATAACTTGGCACGCATCATGGTGGGGTGCAGAATATCTATTTCCATCTGAATAACAATAATTCGTCAACTGATAACATTGTCGGGTCGTTGGAAGGGGTATAGAGGGATTTCTCATTTTCAATATATCTTAAAAAATCTAGTATGACTTGGCACGCATCATGGTGGGGTGCAAAGTATCCATGTCTATCTGAATAACAATAATTCGTTAACAGAAATCATTGTCGGGTCGTCAGAGGGGGTATAGAGGGATTTCTCATTATCAAAATGACTTCAAAAATCAAATATGACTTGGCACGCATCATAGTAGGGTGCAGAATATCCATTTCCATCTCAATAACAATAATTTGTCAACAGAAATCATTGGCGGGTCGTCAGAGGGGGTATAGAGGGATTTTTCATTTTCAAAATTACCTCAAAATCAAATATGACTTGGCACGCATCATGGTGGGGTGCAGAATATCCATTTCCATCTGAATAACAATACTTTGTCAACAGAAATCATTGACGTGTCGTCAGAGGGGGTATAGAGGGATTTTTCATCTTCAAAATTTCTTCAAAAATGTAATATGACTTGGCACGCATCATGGTGGGGTGCAGAATATCCATTTCTATCTGACTAACATTAATTCGTCTACATAAATCATTGTCCTGTCGTCAGAGGGGGTATGGAGGGATTTTTCATTTTCAAAATTACTTCAAAAATCTAATATGACTTGACACGCATCATGGTGGGGTGCAAAGTATCCATGTCTATCTGAATAACAATAATTCTTTAACAGAAATTATTGTCGTGTCGTCAGAGGGGGTATAGAGGGATTTTTCATTTTCAAAATTACCTCAAAATCAAATATGACTTTGCACGCATCATGGTGGGGTGCAAAGTATTCATGTATATCTAACTAACAATAATTCGTTAACAGAAATCATTGTCGTGTCGTTAGAAGGGGTATAGAGGGATTTTTCTTTTTCAAAATTACTTCAAAAATCAAATATGACTTGGCACGCATCATGGTGGGGTGCAAAGTATCCATGTCCATCTGAATAACAATAATTCGTCAACATAAATCATTGTCGTGTCGTCAGAGGGGGTATAGAGGGATTTTTCATTTTCAAAATTAATTCAAAAATCAAATATGACTTGGAACGTATCATGGTGGAGTGCATAATATCCATTTTCAACGAATAACAACAATTCGTCAACAGAAATTATTGTCGAGTCGTCAGAGGGGGTTAAAGGGAATTTTCATTTTAAAAATTACTTCAAATTTCGAATATAACTTGGCACGCATCATTGTACGGTGCAAAATCTCCATTTCCATCTGAATAACAATAATTCGTCAACAGAAATCATTTTCGTGTCGTCAGAGGGGGTATAGAGGGATTTTTCATTTTCAAAATGACTTCAAAAATCAAATATGACTTGGCACGCATCATGGTGGGGTGCAAAGTATCCATGTCCATCTGAATAACAATAATTCGTCAACATAAATCATTGTCGTGTCGTCAGAGGGGGTATAGAGGAATTTTTCATTTTCAAAATTACCTCAAAATCAAATATGATTTGGCACGCATCATGGTGGGGTGCAAAGTATTCATGTATATCTAACTAACAATAATTCGTTAACAGAAATCATTGTCGTGTCGTCAGAGGGGGTATAGAGGGATTTTTCATTATCAAATTGATTTCAAAAATCAAATATGACATGGCACGCATCATGGCGGGGTGCAGAATATCCATTTCTATTTGACTAACATTAACTCGTCAACATAAATCATTGTCCTGTCGTCAGAGGGGGAATGGAGGGATTTTTCATTTTCAAAATTACTTCAAAAATCTAATATGACTTGGCACGCATCCTGGTGGGGTGCAAAGTATCCATGTCCATCTGAATAACATTAATTCGTCAACATAAATCATTGTCGTGTCGTCAGAGGGGGTATAGAGGGATTTTTCATTTTCAAAATTACTTCAAAAATCTAATATTACTTGGCACGCATCATGGTGGGGTGCAGAATATCCATATCTATCCGAATAACTATAATTCCTTAACAGAAATTATTGTCGTGTCGTCAGAGGGGGTATAGAGGGATTTTTCATTTTCAATATTTCTTCAAAAATCTAATATGACTTGGCACGCCTCATGGTGGGGTGCAGAATATTTATTTCCATCTGAATAACAATAATTCGTCGACAGAATTCATTGTCGGGTCGTTAGAGGGGGTACAGAGGGATTTCTCATTTTCAATATTTCTTCAAAAATCAAATATGACTTGGCACGCATCATGGTGGGGTGCAAAGTATCCATGTCCATCTGAATAACATTAATTCGTCAACATAAATCATTGTCGTGTCGTCAGAGGGGGTATAGAGGGATTTTTCATTTTCAAAATTACTTCAAAAATCAAATATGACTTGGCACGTATCATGGTGGAGTGCATAATATCCATTTTCATCTGAATAACAATAATTCGTCAACAGAAATTATTGTCGGGTCGTCAGAGGGGGTTAATGGGAATTTTCATTTTCAAAATTACTTCAAAGTTCGAATATAACTTGGCACGCATCATAGTACGGTGCAAAATCTCCATTTCCATCTGAATAACAATAATTCGTCAACAGAAATCATTGTCGGGTCGTCAGAGGGGGTATAGAGGGATTTTTCATTTTCAAAATTACTTTAAATATCTAATATGACTTGGCACGCATCATGGTGGGGTGCAAAGTATCCATGTCCATCTGAATAACAATAATTCGTCAGGAGAAATCATTGTCGGGTCGTCAGAAGGAGTATAGAGGGATATTTCATTTTTAAAATGACTTCAAAAATCATTTATGAGATGGCACGTAACATGGTGGGGTGCAAAGTATCCATGTTCATCTAAGTAACATTAATTCATCAACAGAAATCATTGTCGGAACGTCAGAGGGGGTATAGAGGGATTTCTAATTATCAAAATGACTTCAAAAATCAAATAGGACTTGGCACGCATCATAGTAGGGTGCAGAATATCCATTTCCATTTCAATAACAATAATTTGTCAACAGAAATCATTGTCGTGTCGTCAGAGGGGGTATAGAGGGATTTTTAATTTTCAAAATTACCTCAAAATCAAATATGACTTGGCACGCATCATGGTGGTGTGCAGAATATCCATTTCCATCTAAATAACAATACTTTGTCAACAGAAATCATTGACGTGTCGTTGGAGGTGGTATAGAGGGATTTTTCATTTTCAAAATTTCTTCAAAAATGTAATATAACTTGCACGCATCATGGTGGGGTGCAGAATATTCATTTCCATCTCAATAACAATAATTCGTCAGCTGAAATCATTGTCGGGTCGTTAGAAGGGGTATAGAGGGATTTCTCATTTTCAATATATCTTCAAAAATCTAGTATGACTTGGCACGCATCATGGTGGGGTGCAAAGTAACCATGTCAATCTGAATAACAATAATTTGTCAACAGAAATCATTGTCGGGTCGTCAGAGGGGGTATAGAGGGATTTTTCATTTTCAAAATTACCTCAAAATCAAATATGACTTGGCACGCATCATGGTGGGGTGCAGAATATCCATTTCCATCTGAATAACAATACTTTGTCAACAGAAATCATTGACGTGTCGTTGGAGGTGGTATAGAGGGATTTTTCATTTTCAAAATTTCTTCAAAAATCTAATATGACTTGGCACGCATCATGGCGGGGTGCAGAATATCCATTATTATCTGACTAACATTATTTCGTCAACATAAATCATTGTCCTGTCGTCAGAGGGGGTATGGAGGGATTTTTCATTTTCAAAATTACTTCAAAAATCTAATATGACTTGACACGCATCATGGTGGGGTGCAAAGTATCCATGTCCATCTGAATAACAATAATTCGTCAATTTAAATCATTGTCGTGTCGTCAGAGGGGGTATAGAGGTATTTTTCATTTTCAAAATTACTTCAAAAATCTAATATGACTTGGCACGCATCATAGTGGGGTGCAAAGTATCCATATCTATCTGAATAACAATAATTCCTTAACAGAAATCATTGTCGTGTCGTTAGAAGGGGTATAGAGGGATTTTTCTTTTTCAAAATTACTTCAAAAATCAAATATGACTTGGCACGCATCATGGTGGGGAGCAAAGTATCCATGTCCATCTGAATAACAATAATTCGTCAACATAAATCATTGTCGTGTCGTCAGAGGGGGTATAGAGGGATTTTTCATTTTCAAAATTACTTCAAAAATCAAATATGACTTGGCACGCATCATGGTGGGGTGCAAAGTATCCATGTCTATCTGAATAACAATAATTCGTCAACAGAAATCATTGTCGGGTCGTCAGAGGGGGTATAGAGGGATTTCTCATTATCAAAATGACTTCAAAAATCAAATATGACTTGGCACGCTTCATAGTAGGGTGCAGAATATCCATTTCTATCTCAATAACAATAATTTGTCAACAGAAATCATTGTCGGGTCGTCAGAGGGGGTATAGAGGGATTTTTCATTTTCAAAATTACCTCAAAATCAAATATGACTTGGCACGCATCATGGTGGGGTGCAGAATATCCATTTCCATCTGAATAACAATACTTTGTCAACAGAAATCATTGACGTGTCGTTGGAGGTGGTATAGAGGGATTTTTCATTTTCAAAATTTCTTAAAAAATCTAATATGTCTTGGCACGCATCATGGTGGGGTGCAGAATATCCATTTCTATCTGGCTAACATTAATTCGTCAACATAAATCATTGTCCTGTCGTCAGAGGGGGTATGGAGGGATTTTTCAGTTTCGAAATTACTTCAAAAATCTAATATGACTTGACACGCATCATGGTGGGGTGCAAAGTATCCATGTCCATCTGAATAACAATACTTTGTCAACAGAAATCATTGACGTGTCGTTGGAGGTGGTATAGAGGGATTTTTCATTTTCAAAATTTCTTAAAAAATGTAATATGACTTGGCACGCATCATAGTGGGGTGCAAAGTATCCATATCTATCTGAATAACAATAATTCCTTAACAGAAATTATTGTCGTATCGTCAGAGGGGGTATAGAGGGATTTTTCATTTTCAAAATTACCTCAAAATCAAATATGACTTTGCACGCATCATGGAGGGGTGCAAAGTATTCATGTATATCTAACTAACAATAATTCGTTAACAGAAATCATTGTCGTGTCGTTAGAAGGGGTATAGAGGGATTTTTCTTTTTCAAAATTACTTCAAAAATCAAATATGACTTGGCACGCATCATGGTGGGGTGCAAAGTATCCATGTCCATCTGAATAACAATAATTCGTCAACATAAATCATTGTCGTGTCGTCAGAGGGGGTATAGAGGGATTTTTCATTTTCAAAATTATTTCAAAAATCAAATATGACTTGGCACGTATCATGGTGGAGTGCATAATGTCCATTTTCAACGAATAACAACAATTCGTCAACAGAAATTATTGTCGGGTCGTCAGAGGGGGTTAAAGGGAATTTTCATTTTCAAAATTACTTCAAATTTCGAATATAACTTGGCACGCATCATTGTACGGTGCAAAATCTCCATTTCCATCTGAATAACAATAATTCGTCAACAGAAATCATTGTCGGGTCGTCAGAGGGGGTATAGAGTGATTTTTCATTTTCAAAATGACTTCAAAAATCAAATATGACTTGGCACGCATCATGGTGGGGTGCAAAGTATCCATGTCCATCTGAATAACAATAATTCGTCAACATAAATCATTGTCGTGTCGTCAGAGGGGGTATAGAGGGATTTTTCATTTTCAAAATTACTTCAAAAATCAAATATGACTTGGCACGTATCATGGCATAGTGCATAATATCCATTTTCATCTGAATAACAATAATTCGTCAACAGAAATTATTGTCGGGTCGTCAGAGGGGGTTAAAGGGAATTTTCATTTTCAAAATTATTTCAAATTTCGAATATAACTTGGCACGCATCATAGTAGGGTGCAAAATCTCCATTTCCATCTGAATAACAATAATTCGTCAACAGAAATCATTGTCGGGTCGTCAGAGGGGGTATAGAGGGATTTTTCATTATCAAAATGACTTCAAGAATCAAATATGACTTGGCACGCATCATGGTGGGGTACAGAATATCCATTTCCATCTCAATAACAATAATTTGTCAACATAAATCATTGTCGGGTCGTCAGAGGGGGTACAGAGGGATTTCTCATTTTCAATATTTCTTCAAAAATCTAATATGACTTGGCAAGCATCATGGTGGGGTGCAAAGTATCCATGTCAATCTGAATAACAATAATTCGTCAACAGAAATCATTTTCGGGTCGTCAGAGGGGGTATAGAGTGATTTTTCACTATAAAAATGACTTCAAAAATCGAATATGACTTGGCACGCATCATAGTAGGGTGCAGAATATCCATTTCCATCTGAATAACAATATTTCGTCATCAGAAATCATTGTCGGGTCATTAGAGGGGGGTATAGAGGGATTTCTCATTTTCAAAATTACTTCAAATATCTGATATGACTTGGCACGCATCATAGTGGGGTGCAAAGTATCCATATATATCTAAATAACAATAATTCGTCAACAGAAATCATTGTCGGGTCGTAAGAGGGGGTATGGAGGGATTTTTCAAATTTCAATATTTCTTCAAAAATCTAATGTTACTTGGCACGCATCATGGTGGGGTGCAGAATATCCATATCTATCTGAATAACAATAATTCCTTAACAGAAATTATTGTCGTGTCGTCAGAGGGGGTATAGAGGAATTTTTCATTTTCAAAATTACCTCAAAATCAAATATGAATTGGCACGCATCATGGTGGGGTGCATAGTATTCATGTATATCTAACTAACAATAATTCGTTAACAGAAATCATTGTCGTGTCGTCAGAGGGGGTTTAGAGGGATTTTTCATTATCAAAATGATTTCAAAAATCAAATATGACATGGCACGCATCATGGCGGGGTGCAGAATATCCATTTCTATTTGACTAACATTAATTCGTCAACATAAGTCATTGTCCTGTCGTCAGAGGGGGTATGGAGGGATTTTTCATTTTCAAAATTACTTCAAAAATCTAATATGACTTGGCACGCATCCTGGTGGGGTGCAAAGTATCCATGTCCATCTGAATAACAATAATTCGTCAATTTAAATCATTGTCGTGTCGTCAGAGGTGGGATAAAGGTATTTTTCATTTTCAAAATCACTTCAAAAATCTAATATTACTTGGCACGCATCATGGTGGGGTGCAGAATATCCATATCTATCTGAATAACAATAATTCCTTGACAGAAATTATTGTCGTTTCGTCAGAGGGGGTATAGAGGGATTTTTCATTTTCAATATTTCTTTAAAAATCTAATATGACTTGGCACGCATCATGGTGGGGTGCAGAATATTTATTTCCATCTGAATAACAATAATTCGTCGACAGAATTCATTTTCGGGTCGTTAGAGGGTGTACAGAGGGATTTCTCATTTTCAATATTTCTTCAAAAATCCAATATGACTTGGCACGCATCATGGTGAGGTGCAGAATATCCATTTCCATCTGAATAACACTAATTCGTCAACAGAAATCATTGTCGGGTCGTCAGAGGGGGTATAGAGGGATTTTTCATTTTCAAAATTACTTCAAAAATCTAATATGACTTGGCACGCATCCTGGTGGGGTGCAAAGTATCCATGTCCATCTGAATAACAATAATTCGTCAATTTAAATCATTGTCGTGTCGTCAGAGGTGGTATAAAGGTATTTTTCATTTTCAAAATTACTTCAAAAATCTAATATGACTTGGCACGCATCAAAGTGGGGTGCAAAGAATCCATATATATCCTAATAACAATAATTCGTCAACAGAAAACATTGTCGGGTCGTTAGAGGGGGTATAGAGGGATTTTTCATTTTCAATATTTCTTCAAAAATCTAATATTACTTGGCACGCATCATGGTGGGGTGCAGAATATTCATATCAATCTGAATAACAATAATTCCTTAACATAAATAATTGTCGTGTCGTCAGAGGGAGTATAGAGAATTTTTCATTTTCAAAATTACCTCAAAATCAAATATGACTTGGCACGCATCACGGTGGGGTGCAATGTATTTAAGTATATATCACTAACAATAATTCGTTAACAGAAATCATTGTCGTGTCGTCAGAGGTGGTATAGAGGGATTTTACATTTTAAAAATTACCTCAAAATCAAATATGACTTGGCACGCAACATGGTGGGGTGCAGAATATCCATTTCCATCTGAATAACAATAATTCTTCAACAGAAATCATTGTCGGGTCGTTAGAGGGGGTATAGAGGGATTTTTCATTCTCAATATTTCTTCAAAAATCTAATATGACTTGGCACGCATCATGGTGGGGTGCAGAATATTTATTTCCATCTGAATAACAATAATTCGTCGACAGAATTCATTGTCGGGTCGTTAGAGGGGGTACAGAGTGATTTTTCATTTTCAGTATTTCTTCAAAAATCCAATATGACTTGGCACGCATCATGGTGAGGTGCAGAATATCATTTTCCATCTGAATAACACTAATTCGTCAACAGAAATCATTGTCGGATCGTCAGAGGGGGTATAGAGGAATTTTTCATTTTCAAAATTACTTCAAAAATCTAATATGACTTGGCACGCATCATAGTGGGGTGCAAAGTATCCATGTCCATCTGAATAAAAATAATTAGTCAACATAAATCATTGTCGTGTCGTCAGAGGGGGTATAGAGGGATTTTTCATTTTCAAAATTACCTCAAAATCAAATATGACTTGGCACGCAACATGGTGGGTTGCAGAATATTCATTTCCTTCTGAATAACAACAATTCGTCAACAGATATCATTGTCGGGTCGTTAGAGGGGGTATAGAGGGATTTCTCATTTACAATATTTCTTCAAAAATCCAATATGACTTGGCACGCATCATGGTGGGGTGCAGAATATCCATTTCCATCTGAATAACAATAACTCGTCTACAGAAATCATTGTCGTGCCGTCAAAGGGGGTATAGTGGGATTTTTCATTTTCAAAATTACATCAAAATCAAATATGACTTGGCACGCAACATGGTGGAGTGCAGAATATTCATTTCCATCTGAATAACAATAATTTGTCAACAGAAATCATTGTCGGGTCGTTAGAGGGGGTATAGAGGGATTTTTCATTTTCAATATTTCTTCAAAAATCTAATATGACTTGGCACGCATCATGGTGGGTAGCAGAATATCCATTTCCATCTGAATAACAATAATTCGTCAATAGAAATCATTGTCGGGTCGTCAGAGGTGGTATAGAGGGATTTTACATTTTAAAAATTACCTCAAAATCAAATATGACTTGGCACGCAACATGGTGGGGTGCAGAATATCCATTTCCATCTGAATAACAATAATTCGTCAACAGAAATCATTGTCGGGTCGTTAGAGGGGGTATAGAGGTATTTTTCATTTTCAAAATTACTTCAAAAATCTAATATGACTTGGCACGCATCATAGTGGGGTGCAAAGTATCCATATCTATCTGAATAACAATAATTCCTTAACAGAAATCATTCTCGTGTCGTTAGAAGGGGTATAGAGGGATTTTTCTTTTTCAAAATTACTTCAAAAATCAAATATGACTTGGCACGCATCATGGTGGGGAGCAAAGTATCCATGTCCATCTGAATAACAATAATTCGTCAGCATAAATCATTGTCGTGTCGTCAGAGGGGGTATAGAGGGATTTTTCATTTTCAAAATTACTTCAAAAATCAAATATGACTTGGCACGCATCATGGTGGGGTGCAAAGTATCCATGTCTATCTGAATAACAATAATTCGTCAACAGAAATCATTGTCGGGTCGTCAGAGGGGGTATAGAGGGATTTCTCATTATCAAAATGACTTCAAAAATCAAATATGACTTGGCACGCTTCATAGTAGGGTGCAGAATATCCATTTCCATCTCAATAACAATAATTTGTCAACAGAAATCATTGTCGGGTCGTCAGAGGGGGTATAGAGGGATTTTTCATTTTCAAAATTACCTCAAAATCAAATATGACTTGGCACGCATCATGGTGGGGTGCAGAATATCCATTTCCATCTGAATAACAATACTTTGTCAACAGAAATCATTGACGTGTCGTTGGAGGTGGTATAGAGGGATTTTTCATTTTCAAAATTTCTTAAAAAATCTAATATGTCTTGGCACGCATCATGGTTGGGTGCAGAATATCCATTTCTATCTGGCTAACATTAATTCGTCAACATAAATCATTGTCCTGTCGTCAGAGGGGGTATGGAGGGATTTTTCAGTTTCGAAATTACTTCAAAAATCTAATATGACTTGACACGCATCATGGTGGGGTGCAAAGAATCCATGTCCATCTGAATAACAATACTTTGTCAACAGATATCATTGACGTGTCGTTGGAGGTGGTATAGAGGGATTTTTCATTTTCAAAATTTCTTAAAAAATGTAATATGACTTGGCACGCATCATAGTGGGGTGCAAAGTATCCATATCTATCTGAATAACAATAATTCCTTAACAGAAATTATTGTCGTATCGTCAGAGGGGGTATAGAGGGATTTTTCATTTTCAAAATTACCTCAAAATCAAATATGACTTTGCACGCATCATGGAGGAGTGCAAAGTATTCATGTATATCTAACTAACAATAATTCGTTAACAGAAATCATTGTCGTGTCGTTAGAAGGGGTATAGAGGGATTTTTCTTTTTCAAAATTACTTCAAAAATCAAATATGACTTGGCACGCATCATGGTGGGGTGCAAAGTATCCATGTCCATCTGAATAACAATAATTCGTCAACATAAATCATTGTCGTGTCGTCAGAGGGGGTATAGAGGGATTTTTCATTTTCAAAATTATTTCAAAAATCAAATATGACTTGGCACGTATCATGGTGGAGTGCATAATGTCCATTTTCAACGAATAACAACAATTCGTCAACAGAAATTATTGTCGGGTCGTCAGAGGGGGTTAAAGGGAATTTTCATTTTCAAAATTACTTCAAATTTCGAATATAACTTGGCACGCATCATTGTACGGTGCAAAATCTCCATTTCCATCTGAATAACAATAATTCGTCAACAGAAATCATTGTCGGGTCGTCAGAGGGGGTATAGAGTGATTTTTCATTTTCAAAATGACTTCAAAAATCAAATATGACTTGGCACGCATCATGGTGGGGTGCAAAGTATCCATGTCCATCTGAATAACAATAATTCGTCAACATAAATCATTGTCGTGTCGTCAGAGGGGGTATAGAGGGATTTTTCATTTTCAAAATTACTTCAAAAATCAAATATGACTTGGCACGTATCATGGTGGAGTGCATAATATCCATTTTCATCTGAATAACAATAATTCGTCAACAGAAATTATTGTCGGGTCGTCAGAGGGGGTTAAAGGGAATTTTCATTTTCAAAATTATTTCAAATTTCGAATATAACTTGGCACGCATCATAGTAGGGTGCAAAATCTCCATTTCCATCTGAATAACAATAATTCGTCAACAGAAATCATTGTCGGGTCGTCAGAGGGGGTATAGAGGGATTTTTCATTATCAAAATGACTTCAAGAATCAAATATGACTTGGCACGCATCATGGTGGGGTACAGAATATCCATTTCCATCTCAATAACAATAATTTGTCAACATAAATCATTGTCGGGTCGTCAGAGGGGGTACAGAGGGATTTCTCATTTTCAATATTTCTTCAAAAATCTAATATGACTTGGCACGCATCATGGTGGGGTGCAAAGTATCCATGTCAATCTGAATAACAATAATTCGTCAACAGAAATCATTTTCGGGTCGTCAGAGGGGGTATAGAGTGATTTTTCACTATAAAAATGACTTCAAAAATCGAATATGACTTGGCACGCATCATAGTAGGGTGCAGAATATCCATTTCCATCTGAATAACAATATTTCGTCATCAGAAATCATTGTCGGGTCATTAGAGGGGGGTATAGAGGGATTTCTCATTTTCAAAATTACTTCAAATATCTGATATGACTTGGCACGCATCATAGTGGGGTGCAAAGTATCCATATATATCTAAATAACAATAATTCGTCAACAGAAATCATTGTCGGGTCGTAAGAGGGGGTATGGAGGGATTTTTCAAATTTCAATATTTCTTCAAAAATCTAATATTACTTGGCACGCATCATGGTGGGGTGCAGAATATCCATATCTATCTGAATAACAATAATTCCTTAACAGAAATTATTGTCGTGTCGTCAGAGGGGGTATAGAGGAATTTTTCATTTTCAAAATTACCTCAAAATCAAATATGAATTGGCACGCATCATGGTGGGGTGCATAGTATTCATGTATATCTAACTAACAATAATTCGTTAACAGAAATCATTGTCGTGTCGTCAGAGGGGGTTTAGAGGGATTTTTCATTATCAAAATGATTTCAAAAATCAGATATGACATGGCACGCATCATGGCGGGGTGCAGAATATCCATTTCTATTTGACTAACATTAATTCGTCAACATAAGTCATTGTCCTGTCGTCAGAGGGGGTATGGAGGGATTTTTCATTTTCAAAATTACTTCAAAAATCTAATATGACTTGGCACGCATCCTGGTGGGGTGCAAAGTATCCATGTCCATCTGAATAACAATAATTCGTCAATTTAAATCATTGTCGTGTCGTCAGAGGTGGGATAAAGGTATTTTTCATTTTCAAAATCACTTCAAAAATCTAATATTACTTGGCACGCATCATGGTGGGGTGCAGAATATCCATATCTATCTGAATAACAATAATTCCTTGACAGAAATTATTGTCGTTTCGTCAGAGGGGGTATAGAGGGATTTTTCATTTTCAATATTTCTTTAAAAATCTAATATGACTTGGCACGCATCATGGTGGGGTGCAGAATATTTATTTCCATCTGAATAACAATAATTCGTCGACAGAATTCATTTTCGGGTCGTTAGAGGGTGTACAGAGGGATTTCTCATTTTCAATATTTCTTCAAAAATCCAATATGACTTGGCACGCATCATGGTGAGGTGCAGAATATCCATTTCCATCTGAATAACACTAATTCGTCAACAGAAATCATTGTCGGGTCGTCAGAGGGGGTATAGAGGGATTTTTCATTTTCAAAATTACTTCAAAAATCTAATATGACTTGGCACGCATCCTGGTGGGGTGCAAAGTATCCATGTCCATCTGAATAACAATAATTCGTCAATTTAAATCATTGTCGTGTCGTCAGAGGTGGTATAAAGGTATTTTTCATTTTCAAAATTACTTCAAAAATCTAATATGACTTGGCACGCATCAAAGTGGGGTGCAAAGAATCCATATATATCCTAATAACAATAATTCGTCAACAGAAAACATTGTCGGGTCGTTAGAGGGGGTATAGAGGGATTTTTCATTTTCAATATTTCTTCAAAAATCTAATATTACTTGGCACGCATCATGGTGGGGTGCAGAATATTCATATCAATCTGAATAACAATAATTCCTTAACATAAATAATTGTCGTGTCGTCAGAGGGAGTATAGAGAATTTTTCATTTTCAAAATTACCTCAAAATCAAATATGACTTGGCACGCATCACGGTGGGGTGCAATGTATTTAAGTATATATAACTAACAATAATTCGTTAACAGAAATCATTGTCGTGTCGTCAGAGGTGGTATAGAGGGATTTTACATTTTAAAAATTACCTCAAAATCAAATATGACTTGGCACGCAACATGGTGGGGTGCAGAATATCCATTTCCATCTGAATAACAATAATTCTTCAACAGAAATCATTGTCGGGTCGTTAGAGGGGGTATAGAGGGATTTTTCATTTTCAATATTTCTTCAAAAATCTAATATGACTTGGCACGCATCATGGTGGGGTGCAGAATATTTATTTCCATCTGAATAACAATAATTCGTCGACAGAATTCATTGTCGGGTCGTTAGAGGGGGTACAGAGTGATTTTTCATTTTCAGTATTTCTTCAAAAATCCAATATGACTTGGCACGCATCATGGTGAGGTGCAGAATATCATTTTCCATCTGAATAACACTAATTCGTCAACAGAAATCATTGTCGGATCGTCAGAGGGGGTATAGAGGAATTTTTCATTTTCAAAATTACTTCAAAAATCTAATATGACTTGGCACGCATCATAGTGGGGTGCAAAGTATCCATGTCCATCTGAATAAAAATAATTAGTCAACATAAATCATTGTCGTGTCGTCAGAGGGGGTATAGAGGGATTTTTCATTTTCAAAATTACCTCAAAATCAAATATGACTTGGCACGCAACATGGTGGATTGCAGAATATTCATTTCCTTCTGAATAACAACAATTCGTCAACAGATATCATTGTCGGGTCGTTAGAGGGGGTATAGAGGGATTTCTCATTTACAATATTTCTTCAAAAATCCAATATGACTTGGCACGCATCATGGTGGGGTGCAGAATATCCATTTCCATCTGAATAACAATAACTCGTCTACAGAAATCATTGTCGTGCCGTCAAAGGGGGTATAGTGGGATTTTTCATTTTCAAAATTACATCAAAATCAAATATGACTTGGCACGCAACATGGTGGAGTGCAGAATATTCATTTCCATCTGAATAACAATAATTTGTCAACAGAAATCATTGTCGGGTCGTTAGAGGGGGTATAGAGGGATTTTTCATTTTCAATATTTCTTCAAAAATCTAATATGACTTGGCACGCATCATGGTGGGTAGCAGAATATCCATTTCCATCTGAATAACAATAATTCGTCAATAGAAATCATTGTCGGGTCGTCAGAGGTGGTATAGAGGGATTTTACATTTTAAAAATTACCTCAAAATCAAATATGACTTGGCACGCAACATGGTGGGGTGCAGAATATCCATTTCCATCTGAATAACAATAATTCGTCAACAGAAATCATTGTCGGGTCGTTAGAGGGGGTATAGAGGGATTTTTCATTTTCAATATTTCTTCAAAAATCTGATATGCCTTGGCACGCATCATGGTGTGGTGCAGATTATCCATTTCCATCTGAATAACAATACTTCGTCAACAGAAATCATTGACGTGTCATTGGAGGTGGTATAGAGGGATTTTTCATTTTCATAATTTCTTCAAAAATCTAATATAACTTGGCACGCATCATGGTGGGGTGTAGAATATTCATTTCCATCTCAATAACAATAATTCATCAACTGAAATCATTGTCGGGTCGTTAGAAGGGGTATAGAGGGATTTCTCATTTTCAATATATCTTCAAAAATCTAGTATGACTTGGCACGCATCATGGTGAGGTGCAAAGTATCCATGTCTATCTGAATAACAGTAATTTGTCAACAGAAATCATTGTCGGGTCGTCAGAGGGGGTATAGAGGGATTTCTCATTATCAAGATGACTTCAAAAATCAAATATGACTTGGCATGCATCATAGTAGGGTGCAGAATATCCATTTCCATCTCAATAACAATAATTTGTCATCAGAAATCATTGTCGGGTAGTCAGAGGGGGTATAGAGGGATTTTTCATTTTCAAAATTACCTCAAAATCAAATATGACTTGGCACGCATCATGGTGGGGCGCAGAATATCCATTTCCATCTGAATAACAATACTTTGTTAACAGAAATCATTGACGTGTCGTTGGAGGTGGTATAGAGGGATTTTTCATTTTCAAAATTTCTTCAAAAATCTAATATGACTTGGCACGCATCATGGCGGGGTGCAGAATATCCATTTCTATCTGACTAACATTAATTCGTCAACATAAATCATTGTCCTGTCGTCAGAGGGGGTATGGAGGGATTTTTCATTTTCAAAATTACTTCAAAAATCTAATATGACTTGACACGCATCATGGTGGGGTGCAAAGTATCCATATCTATCTGAATAACAATAATTCCTTAACAGAAATTATTGTCGTGTCGTCAGAGGGGGTATAGAGAGATTTTTCATTTTCAAAATTACCTCAAAATCAAATATGACTTTGCACGCATCATGGTGGGGTGCAAAGTATTCATGTATATCTAACTAACAATAATTCGTTAACAGAAATCATTGTCGTGTCGTTAGAAGGGGTATAGAGAGATTTTTCTTTTTCAAAATTACTTCAAAAATCAAATATGACTTGGCACGCATCATGGTGGGGTGCAAAGTATCCATGTCCATCTGAATAACAATAATTCGTCAACATAAATCATTGTCGTGTCGTCAGAGGGGGTATAGAGGGATTTTTCATTTTCAAAATTACTTCAAAAATCAAATATGACCTGGCACGCATCATGGTGGGGTGCAAAGTATCCATGTTATATGAAAAAATACAATGGACCTTTATTCCAAATTGCGCAGTTATCTACGCAGTTAATCCCAATGGTGCCAGGATGTCGCCGACTATCAAGGTTATTCTGTAACGCAATTCCAGTTATTTATTGAAGACGTAGAAGCCAGAAGACACCCAGTCAGCATCTCCAAGACTATAAAAGAAACCTTCAAGATCGACGCATCACTATTACTGCTACAAGCTTTAGTCCGTGCAAGTTCACGTTAAACTATTGTATTTAAATATTTTTGTTGTTTGTAAAATAAAGTAAAGTTTTTAAAAACGGGTTTGAGTGGAATCCAATCTAACAAATTGGCGCAGTCGGTAGGATCCCTCAACACCGAAAAAAAAGAAGAATAATTAGCCGAGGGTAAGGCCCCCTCACACGAAGAAAAGAAGAAAAAGAAAGAAGACATCCCTACACAACGGTGGTGGTTACCAAACCTTCAAGGGAGAAGAACCAGAAGCAAAGACGAGAAGACGGTCTCTGTGGCTCTGAGAAACACGCGTAAGTCGCTGTACGCTGCTCATCTTGCTGTCCAAGAAGGCATCGAGAAACACGCGGAAGTCGTCCAACGTTGCTCATCCCAGAGTAGCGCTAGCCTCACACAGTAGAAAGGATTTCATCTTCCGTCAACCCAAAGAAACCAACACGAAGAAATCGATTTAGCTGTAAGGAATTAGTGTAAGTAACATTGAATCATCCTAGTCATTAGATTAAATATTTTAAATATTCGAAGTACGTGATTTCAAAATTTGAAATTTCTATTTTTGAATTTTTAATTTTGAAACTGTCCTAATACCAATTTTGACAATCTACCCAATTTTTCGTTAACAATCTTAAGAAAAAACAACTCAAAATGTCATCATCCGACGAAAATTTAAATAATGAACGAGAACATACTGATGTTCCTCCAGAATTAGAACCTTATAAATTATCTGAAATATTCTCAATCATTCCTGAATATGATGGAGATCCAATCACATTGAATACATTTTTAAATGCTTGCGATGCTGCCCAACAAATGGCAATCGGTCAACAAAAAGTTCTATTGACCATTCATATAAAAAATAAATTGAAATCAAAAGCTTCTCAATTGATAAATTCACGAAATTCAGACACTTATGGTGAAATCAAGACTCTTTTAAATGCTCATTTTGGTGACGCTAGAGATTTAACATCACTTATTCAAGATTTACAAAGAATCAAACAATTAAACGGAGAAAGCGCTCCTACATTCTTTTCTAGACTACAAACCCACAACGCAAAAATGCTTTCATGTATTCAGAAATCGAATTTAACCCACTTACAAAAAGCGGCACAATCAACACTTATTGAATCTATGGTGTTGAATACACTTTTAACAGGACTAGAACCCCGACTTGGACATATCATTCGCGCAAGTAACCCAGCGAATATGATCGAAGCATGTTTAAGAATTGAAAGAGAACTACAATTATCATATTTCGAAACTCAAAAATATAACCAAGGAAAAACCCAAAATACTTTTAATAATCAACAAAGAAAAATGCAAACTACTGTACGTCCAAATAATCCACAATTTCACAGAAACTACCAACAATCTGTAAGTTTCAATCCTAACTTGAACAGAAACCCCCAGAATTTTCAGAATTCTCAACATCCATCAATGCAAACTTCTCAAAATGTTCAAATGTTTCAACAAAGACCAACTCAATTTCAAAATTTCCAACACAGGCCAAATCAATTCCAAAGAAATCCAGCACAAAATTTTAACAGGTTTCAACCGAGACAACCAGTAATTCAAAAAAATCCCAATTTTCAAAAAACACATCAAACACACCATTTCAATGAAACAAATTATGTTGAGCAACCAGTTGAAAACTTTTACTTTCAACATGAACTTAGTGACAACTCTTACTTTCAAAATGAATACAATGAGAACTTTTATCCTTACAATGACGCACCATCTAATAATTATTATACCGCTAATAATTATTATCCAGACTCGCAATACGAAGATTACACTTCCAACAATGAATTCTATTATGATGAAATAAACAATCAGGATTTTCATTCGCGTCTATCTCTAGACAGACCTCCAGCAATTCAATATGCGAACCAAGAAGAAACGACAACAGAGAATTTGAGCAATCTTGCCGAACAGACAAAATTGTTGCAGATTCAGGACAAAACACCGGAACGAGTCAATTGCACGAACTTCATACAAAGCAATCTCCAGAAATTAGTTTAAATTCTGTTAATCCAAACAATTTATATTATATAAAAGACATTACAAACCGATACAAATTTTTAATTGATACAGGAGCAGGAATTTCGATACTAAAACCAAAAGTAGTTGAACAATATAATTTGCGAAACAGAGAAAATTTACCAATTCGTGGAATAACTGAAGAGAAAATTATAATCACAGAATCGGTTATGGTACCTTTTAAAGATAATGATTTTCACAAAGTATACGTACACGATCTTGACATAGAATTTGATGGATTATTAGGAGCAGACTTTTTAGAACACTATGACGGAATCGTCGACATAAAACATAAAATTTTGAAAACAAATTTCAAAACTGTCCCACTATTCAAGGTAGAATTGAAAAAACAAGAACAAATTTGCACAGAACAAAACAAAATTCCCAAATTAAAATTTGAAAATACAATTTCTATTGAACCCCGAACAGAACAAGTATTTAAATTGAACACAAATTTAACCAACGTTGATGCTATACTGTTAGCTCAGGAAAAGGACAAAGTTCGCCTGCCTAATGCCCTTGTAAGAATAAATAATGAAGGAGAATTCTTTACAACAGTTGCTAATGTCAACAATATTCCAAAGACAGTAAATTTTTCTGATTTGATATTAGAACCAATAATTGATACAGAATCAATTATGAATTTCAACACAGAAAATGACTTTTATTCTGACACACAAGTAGACAGAGAGTACGAAATCAAAAAACAATTGAGAACTGAACATCTTAATGATGAGGAAAAAGAAATGATTACTGAATTATGCTTAAAATTCTCAGATATATTTTATTTAGACGGTGACAAACTAACTTTCACTAATGAGATCAAACATACTATTGATACCAACGATGCTAAACCTATTTTCACAAAATCATACAGATACCCACAGATCCATAAGAATGAAGTTCAAACACAAATTTCAAAAATGTTAGACCAAGGAATTATACGACCATCTAGATCCCCATGGTCATCCCCAGTTTGGGTTGTACCTAAAAAATTGGATGCATCAGGTAAACAAAAATGGAGAGTCGTAATTGATTACAGAAAACTCAATGAAGTAACCATTGACGATAAATATCCTTTACCCAATATTACTGACTTACTTGACCAGATAAGGATCAAATTCCAATAATACTTGAACAGTATCACAGTGGAAAAGCCAACATGCACAGAGGTATAAATGAAACTATAAGAAGAATAAAACAAAAATATAATTGGCAAGGATTAATAAAAGATGTTGAAAAATATATCAAAGAATGTGAAATTTGCCAGAAAACAAAAATTTGCAGAAAGAATTTAGACAATCCAATGATAGTAACTGAAACTCCAAAGGTTCCATTTGAAAGAATAAATGCAGATATTATAGAAATCCCAACGAAAAATTATGCACTAACCATATCTGATGAATTAACAAAATTTGTTCAATCTTATCCACTTGAAGATAAATCTGCAAAATCCGTAATATACTCACTGTTAATTTATTTCCAACACTATGGAACACCTCAAAGAATTCACTGCGATAGTGGAAAAGAATTTAATAATCACTTAATGAAAGACCTTTGTAATTTATACGATATCAAACTCACCTTTTCCAGTGTAGACCATCCCCAAAGTAATGGAAGTATAGAACGTTATCATGCTACACTTATGGAAATGATTAGAGCACACGTAGCAGAAAGTCCAAACGACCATCCCTTAGACATTTTACCATTCGCTACTATATGCTATAATATTACAAAAAATAAAACTCACGGATTTACCCCTTACGAATTAATATTCGGACATACCGCAAGTAGAGTTCCATACACTCTGTATAATGAGAAAGACCTTATAACCAAATACGTCAGAGACATGAATAACAGAATTAAGTATTTCTATAAAATTGCCCGCGCTAGAACCGAGCAAAGAAAGGAAAAAGCAAAACAACGCTTTGACAAAGATATCAAACACGAACCCCCTGACTATAAGAAAGGAGATAAAGTTTATGTCAAAGAATCGCAGATAGGTAAATAAACTCAAAAATAAGTTCAACGGACCATTTGAAATAATTGAAGTCTACAAAAACTCAGCCCTATTGAAAAACTTAAATACAAATCAAGAATCTAAGATAAATTTCGATAGAATGAAACCTTACTATGAATAATTATTTTCAGATTCACGATGCTGCTAATCGCGATATCTGCAGTCTTAACAGCAACAACTTTCGGACAATACTCCGTTGTCCCTATCAACAATACAATAGGTATTTATTATCATCAGCGAGAAGAAATAAAAATCACGAACGATAAATGGACATTCTTAGTTTATAAAGATTTAACCTCGATAAGGAACGCCATAGAGCAGAATAATAATATATTGCATACATTAGTTAATAACTTTGCAGAAAATGAAAGTGCACGGATGAAATATTTTTATGCAGACGTTAAAACGCATATTAGCTTATTAACACAACTAGCAGATTCACTTACACTGAAATTGCAAGAAGTATTTTTAGATACACCGAACTTTCGTAGTCGTGTGAAACGTGGATTAATAAACGGTATAGGAACCGTATGGAAGGCAATTTCAGGAAATTTAGATAGTAGTGATGGCGAATATTTTAACGATTGTATCAACAAAATTACGAATGATGAACATGAACTAGAAAATCTCATGAAAAATCAGATTTCAGTAGTAACTTCAGTTATTAAAAATTTTAATACTACTATTCAAAAGCTTCAAATTGATGAAGTCACTTTTAATGAGGATATTAAAGAGATTAATAATCTTATTGTCGACATTACAGATAATTTCAACCTAATGGAAGCAAAAACAAGGACACTAGAACTTTGCGAAGAACTTATGGAAAGTTATTTATTTATAGAATCATATCTTGATGATATCTTGAACTCTATTACATTTGCGAGATTGAGAATAATTCATTCATCAATCATAACACCAAACGATTTACTCTATAACCTTCAAGAAGTCGTACAATCTATGGAAACTCATAAGTTACCTTTGCCAGTAAAAATGACATCAATTTCAAAATATTTAGATCTAATTGATCTACAAGCTTTTCAAACTAATAACAGAGTTGTTTTTGTCTTAAAAATTCCTCTTGTCGAACCCGAATTATATACAAGTTATCAATTATATCCTATTCCCATCCTTGACAACAGGACAGGACTTCATCATATCTTAACAACAAATCATAAATTTATTGCAAAAGATGATGATTCCATGTTATATTTTATCTTGGAAAATTTTAATGATTGCAAAGATTTGAGTTTGAATTTGAAATTATGTTCAAATATTTTGCCATACCCCATTGACAGTAATGCTATATGTGAGGCCCAAATTTTCAAACACTTGTTTCAATTACCGAGAATTTGCGAAACGTCTTTATTATTTGCTAAAGATTATAATGTCTTCAACTTAGATCCAAATATATGGCTTATAACTTTATCAGATCCCATTCCAATCACAATGAAATGTTCAGGATTTGAACCAATGTCAAAAGTAATAAAAACAAATTCAGTTTTGAAGTTGCAACCAGAATGTAATGCATTCATTGGCATAACGAGAGTATATTCCAAATCTCTATTGAATTTTGAAAAGAATGTTACATATAACAGCCATACTATTTCAATTCCATATGAATGTTGTAATCATCTACCAGAAAAGAAAAATCTTCCAAATTTAAAGCCAATGAAACTCAGTAAATTAAATGTCGATGATTTGAATATAGCGCAACACAAATTAGATCAATATTCAGAAGATCTTGATAGAATAATTAATGAACCTTTTGTAACAAAACATATTTCTTGGTTTACCTATTTCATAATTGTAATAATTTGTATTTTGATAATTTTATACATTTTTTGTAAATGCAAGAAAAATCGTACTGTGAAACTTGGAATAATGGCATCAAGAAATGATGATCTACCCCCAAGACCTCCAGGACGAGGAACGTTTAGAACCCTATCAAGATTCATCCCTTTGAGGAAGCGACCAACTATCCACATTGGAGAAGACATCGAAGAAGAGGAACTCCAATTGAATCCAATTTCGAGCAACAAAACTCTTGCCTAAAAGTTGCTGCATCCAAAGCATCAACTTTTTCAAAATGATGGGAGCTGTTATATGAAAAAATACAATGGACCTTTATTCCAAATTGCGCAGTTATCTACGCAGTTAATCCCAATGGTGCCAGGATGTCGCCGACTATCAAGGTTATTCTGTAACGCAATTCCAGTTATTTATTGAAGACGTAGAAGCCAGAAGACACCCAGTCAGCATCTCCAAGACTATAAAAGAAACCTCCAAGATCGACGCATCACTATTACTGCTACAAGCTTTAGTCCGTGCAAGTTCAAGTTAAACTATTGTATTTAAATATTTTTGTTGTTTGTAAAATAAAGTAAAGTTTTTAAAAACGGGTTTGAGTGGAATCCAATCTAACATCCATGTCCATCTGAATAACAATAATTCGTCAACATAAATCATTGTCGTGTCGTCAGAGGGGGCATAGAGGGATTTTTAATTTTCAAAATTACTTAAAAAATCAAATATGACTTGGCACGTATCATGGTGGAGGGCATAATATCCATTTTCAACGAATAACAACAATTCGTCAACAGAAATTATTGTCGGGTCGTCAGAGGGGGTTAAAGGGAATTTTCATTTTCAAAATTACTTCAAAGTTCGAATATAACTTGGCACGCATCATAGTACGGTGCAAAATCTCCATTTCCATCTGAATAACAATAATTCGTCAACAGAAATCATTGTCGGGTCGTCAGAGGGGGTATAGAGGGATTTTTCATTTTCAAAATGACTTCAAAAATCAAATATGACTTGGCACGCATCATGGTGGGGTGCAAAGTATCCATGTCCATGTGAATAACAATAATTCGTCAATATAAATCATTGTCGTGTCGTCAGAGGGGGTATAGAGGGATTTTTCATTTTCAAAATTACTTCAAAAATCAAATATGACTTGGCACGTATCATGGTAGAGTGCATAATATCCATTTTCATCTGAATAATAATAATTCCTCAAGAGAAATCATTGTCGGGTCGTCAGAAGGGGTATAGAGGGATATTTCAATTTCAAAATGACTTCAAAAATCAAATATGAGTTGGCACGCAACATGGTGGGGTGCAGACTATTTATTTTCATCTGAATTACAATAATTCGTCAACAGAAATCAATGTCGTGTCGTCAGAGGGGGTATAGAGGAATGTTTCATTTTCAAAATGACTTCAAAAATCTATTATGACTTGGCGCGCATCATGTTGGAGTACAGAATATCAATTTCCAACTCAATAACAATAATTTGTCAACAGAAATCATTGTTGGGTCGTCAGAGGGGGTATAGAGGGATTTTTCATTTTCAAAATTACCTCAAAATCAAATATGACTTGGCACGCATCATGGTGGGGTGCAGAATATCTATTTCCATCTGAATGACAATAATTCGTCAACAGAAATCATTGTCGGGTCGTCAGAGGGGGTATAGAGGGATATTTCATTATCAAAATGATTTCAAAAATCAAATATGACTTGGCACGCATCATGGCGGGCTACAGAAAATCCATTTCTAACTGAATAACATTAATTCGTCAACATAAATCATTGTCGTGTCGTTAGAGGGGGTATAGAGGTATTTTACATTTTCAAAATTACTTCAAAAATCAAAAATGACTTGGCACGCATCATCGTGGGGTGCAAAGTATCCATGTCTATCTGAATAACAATAATTCGTCAATTTTAATCATTGTCGTGTCGTCAGAGGGGGTATAGAGGTATTTTTCATTTTCAAAATTACTTCAAAAATCATAAATGACTTGGCACGCATTATTGTGGGGTGCAAAGTATCCATATATATCTAAATAACATTAATTCGTCAACAGTAATCATTGTCGGGTCGTTAGAGGGGGTATAGAGAGATTTTTCATTTTCAATATTTCTTCAAAAATCTAATATTACTTGGCACGCATCATGGTGGGGTGCAGAATATTTATATCTAACTGAATAACAATAATTCCTCAACAGAAATTATTGTCGTGTCGTCAGAGGGGGTATAGTGGAATTTTTCATTTTAAAAATTACTTCAAAAATCTAATATGACTTGGCACGCATTATGTTGGGGTACAAAATATCCATTTCCATCTCAATAACAACAATTCGTCAACAGAAATCATTGTCGGGTCGTCAGAGGGGGTATAGAGTGATTTTACATTATCAAAATGATTTCAAAAATCAAATATGACTTGGCCCGCATCATAGTAGGGTGCAAAATATTCATTTTCATCTGAATAACAATAATTCGTCAACAGAAATCATTGTCGGATCATTAGAGGGGGTATAGAGGTATTTTTCATTTTCAATATTTCTTCAAAAATCTAATATGACTTGGCACGCATCATGATGGGTAGCAGAATATCCATTTCCATCTGAATAACAATAATTCGTCAATAGAAATCATTGTCGGGTCGTCAGAGGGGGTATAGAGGGATTTTTCATTTTCAAAATTACTTCAAAAATCAAATATGACTTGGCACGTATCATGTTGGGTGCATAATATCCATTTTCATCTGAATAACAATAATTCGTCAACAGAAATTATTGTAGGGTCGTCAGAGAGGGTTAAAGGGAATTTTCATTTTTAAAATTACTTCAAAGTTCGAATATAACTTGGCACGCATCATAGTAAGGAGCAAAGTCTCCATTTCCATCTGAATAACAATAATTCGTAAACAGAAATCATTGTCGGGTCGTCAGAGGGGGTATAGAGGGATTTCTCATTATCAAAATGACTTCAAAAATCAAATATGACTTGGCACGCATCATAGTAGGGTGCAGAATATCTATTTCCATCTCAATAACAATAATTTGTCAACAGAAATCATTGTCGTGTCGTCAGAGGGGGTATAGAGGGATTTTTCATTTTCAAAATTACCTCAAAATCAAATATGACTTGGCACGCATCATGGTGGGGTGCAGAATATCTATTTCCATCTGAATAACAATACTTTGTCAACAGAAATCATTGACGTGTCGTTGGAGGTGGTATAGAGGGAGTTTTCATTTTCAAAATTTCTTCAAAAATCTAATATGACTTGGCACGCATCATGGTGGGGTGCAGAATATTCATTTCCATCTCAATAACAATAATTCGTCAACTGAAATCATTGTCGGGTCGTTAGAAGGGGTATAGAGGGATTTCTCATTTTCAATATATCTTATAAAATCTAGTATGACTTGGCACGCATCATGGTGGGGTTGAAAGTATCCATGTCTATCTGAATAACAATAATTCGTCGACAGAAATCATTGTCGGGTCGTCAGAGGGGGTATAGAGGGATTTCTCATTATCAAAATGACTTCAAAAATCAAATATGACTTGGCACGCATCATAGTAGGGTGCAGAATATCCATTTCCATCTCAATAACTATAATTTGTCAACAGAAATCATTGTCGGGACGTCAGAGGGGGTATAGAGGGATTTTTCATTTTCAAAATTACCTCAAAATCAAATATGACTTGGCACGCATCATGGTGGGGTGCAGAATATCCATTTCCATCTGAATAACAATACTCTGTCAACAGAAATCATAGACGTGTCGTTGGAGGTGGTATAGAGGGATTTTTCATTTTCAAAATTTCTTCAAAAATCTATTAGGACTTGGCACGCATAATGGTGGGGTGCAGAATATCCATTTCTATCTGACTAACATTAATTCGTCAACATAAATCATTGTCCTGTCGTCAGAGGGGGTATGGAGGGATTTTTCATTTTCAAAATTACTACAAAAATCTAATATGACTTGACACGCATCATGGTGGGGTGCAAAGTATCCATGTCCATCTGAATAACAATAATTCGTCAATTTAAATCATTGTCGTGTCGTCAGAGGGGGTATAGAGGTATTTTTCATTTTCAAAATTACTTCAAAAATGTAATATGACTTGGCACGCATCATAGTGGGGTGCAAAGTATCCATATCTATCTGAATAACAATAATTCCTTAACAGAAATTATTGTCGTGTCGTCAGAGGGGGTATAGAGGGATTTTTCATTTTCAAAATTACCTCAAAATCAAATATGACTTTGCACGCATCATGGTGGGGTGCAAAGTATTCATGTATATCTAACTAACAATAATTCGTTAACAGAAATCATTGTCGTGTCGTTAGAAGGGGTATAAAGGGAATTTTCATTTTCAAAATTACCTCAAAATCAAATATGACTTGGCACGCAACATGGTGGGTTGCAGAATATTCATTTCCTTCTGAATAACAACAATTCGTCAAGAGATATCATTGTCGGGTCGTTAGAGGGGGTATAGAGGGATTTCTCATTTACAATATTTCTTCAAAAATCTAATATGACTTGGCACGCATCATGCTGGGGTGCAGAATATTTATTTCCATCTGAATAACAATAATTCGTCGACAGAATTCATTGTCGGGTCGTTAGAGGGGGTACAGAGGGATTTCTCTTTTTCAATATTTCTTCAAAAATCCAATATGACTTGGCACGCATCATGGTGAGGTGCAGAATATCCATTTCCATCCGAATAACACTAATTCGTCAACAGAAATCATTGTCGGGTCGTCAGAGGGGGTATGGAGGGATGTTTCATTTTCAAAATTACTTCAAAAATCTAATATGAATTGGCACGCATCCTGGTGGGGTGCAAAGTATCCATGTCCATCTGAATAACAATAATTCGTCAATTTAAATCATTGTCGTGTCGTCAGAGGTGGTATAAAGGTATTTTTCATTTTCAAAATTACTTCAAAAATCTAATATGACTTGGCACACATCAAAGTGGGGTGCAAAGCATCCATATATATCTTAATAACAATAATTCGTCAACAGAAAACATTGTCGGGTCGTTAGAGGGGGTATAAAGGGATTTTTCATTTTCAATATTTCTTCAAAAATCTAATATTACTTGGCACGCATCATGGTGGGGTGCAGAATATTCATATCAATCTGAATAACAATAATTCCTTAACAGAAATAATTGTCGTGTCCTCAGAGGGAGTATAGAGAATTTTTCATTTTCAAATTTACCTCAAAATCAAATATGACTTGGCACGCATCATGGTGGGGTGCAAAGTATTTATGTATATCTAACTAACAATAATTCGTTAACAGAAATCATTGTCGTGTCGTCAGAGGTGGTATAGAGGGATTATACATTTTAAAAATTACCTCAAAATCAAATATGACTTGGCACGCAACATGGTGGGGTGCAGAATATCCATTTCCATCTGAATAACAATAATTCGTCAACAGAAATCATTGTCGGGTCGTTAGAGGGGGTAAAGAGGGATTTTTCATTTTCAATATTTCTTCAAAAATCTAATATGTCTTGGCACGCATCATGGTGGGGTGCAGAATATTTATTTCCATCTGAATAACTATAATTCGTCGACAGAATTCATTGTCGGGTCGTTAGAGGGGGTACAGAGGGATTTTTCATTTTCAGTATTTCTTCAAAAATCCAATATGACTTGGCACGCATCATGGTGAGGTGCAGAATATCAATTTCGATCTGAATAACAATAATTCGTCAACAGAAATCATTGTCGGGTCGTCAGAGGGGGTATAGAGGAATTTTTCATTTCCAAAATTACTTCAAAAATCTAATATGACTTGGCACGCATCATAGTGGGGTGCAAAGTATCCATGTCCATCTGAATAAAAATAATTCGTCAACATATATCATTGTCGTGTCGTTAGAGGGGGTATAGAGGGATTTTTCATTTTCAAAATTACCCCAAAATCAAATATGACTTGGCACGCAACATGGTGGGTTGCAGAATATTCATTTCCTTCTGAATAACAACAATTCGTCAACAGATATCATTGTCGGGTCGTTAGAGGGGGTATAGAGGGATTTCTCATTTACAATATTTCTTCAAAAATCCAATATGACTTGGCACGCATCATGGTGGGGTGCAGAATATCCATTTCCATCTGAGTAACAATAACTCGTCTACAGAAATCATTGTCGGGTCGTTAGAGGGGGTATAGAGGGATTTTTCATTTTCAATATTTCTTCATAAATCTAATATGACTTGGCACGCATCATGGTGGGTAGCAGAATATCCATTCCCATCTGAATAACAGTAATTCGTCAATAGAAATCATTGTCGGGTCGTCATAGGGGGTATAGTGGGATTTTTCATTTTCAAAATTACATCAAAATCAAATATGACTTGGCACGCAACATGGTGGTGTGCAGAATATTCATTTCCATCTGAATAACAATAATTCGTCAACAGAAATCATTGTCGGGTCGTTAGAGGGGGTATAGAGGGATTTTTCATTTTCAATATTTCTTCAAAAATCTAATATGACTTGGCACGCATCATGGTGGGGTGCAGAATATTTATTTCCATCTGAATAACTATAATTCGTCGACAGAATTCATTGTCGGGTCGTTAGAGGGGGTACAGAGGGATTTTTCATTTTCAGTATTTCTTCAAAAATCCAATATGACTTGGCACGCATCATGGTGAGGTGCAGAATATCCATTTCCATCTGAGTAACACTAATTCGTCAACAGAAATCATTGTCGGGTCGTCAGAGGGGGTATAGAGGAATTTTTCATTTCCAAAATTACTTCAAAAATCAAATATGACTAGGCACGTATCATGTTGGGTGCATAATATCCATTTTCATCTGAATAACAATAATTCGTCAACAGAAATTATTGTCGGGTCGTCAGAGGGAGTTAAAGGGAATTTTCATTTTTAAAATTACTTCAAAGTTCGAATATAACTTGGCACGCATCATAGTAAGGAGCAAAGTCTCCATTTCCATCTGAATAACAATAATTCGTAAACAGAAATCATTGTCGGGTCGTCAGAGGGGGTATAGAGGGATTTCTCATTATCAAAATGACTTCAAAAATCAAATATGACTTGGCATGCATCATAGTAGGGTGCAGAATATCTATTTCCATCTCAATAACAATAATTTGTCAACAGAAATCATTGTCGTGTCGTCAGAGGGGGTATAGAGGGATTTTTCATTTTCAAAATTACCTCAAAATCAAATATGACTTGGCACGCATCATGGTGGGGTGCAGAATATCTATTTCCATCTGAATAACAATACTTTGTCAACAGAAATCATTGACGTGTCGTTGGAGGTGGTATAGAGGGAGTTTTCATTTTCAAAATTTCTTCAAAAATCTAATATGACTTGGCACGCATCATGGTGGGGTGCAGAATATTCATTTCCATCTCAATAACAATAATTCGTCAACTGAAATCATTGTCGGGTCGTTAGAAGGGGTATAGAGGGATTTCTCATTTTCAATATATCTTATAAAATCTAGTATGACTTGGCACGCATCATGGTGGGGTGCAAAGTTTCCATGTCTATCTGAATAACAATAATTCGTCAACAGAAATCATTGTCGGGTCGTCAGAGGGGATATAGAGGGATTTCTCATTATCAAAATGACTTCAAAAATCAAATATGACTTGGCACGCATCATAGTAGGGTGCAGAATATCCATTTCCATCTCAATAACAATACTTTGTCAACAGAAATCATTGACGTGTCGTTGGAGGTGGTATAGAGGGATTTTTCATTTTCAAAATTTCTTCAAAAATCTAATATGACTTGGCACGCATAATGGTGGGGTGCAGAATATCCATTTCTATCTGACTAACATTAATTCGTCAACATAAATCATTGTCCTGTCGTCAGAGGGGGTATGGAGGGATTTTTCATTTTCAAAATTACTTCAAAAATCTAATATGACTTGACACGCATCATGGTGGGGTGCAAAGTATCCTTGTCCATCTGAATAACAATAATTCGTCAATTTAAATCATTGTCGTGTCGTCAGAGGGGGTATAGAGGTATTTTTCATTTTCAAAATTACCTCAAAATCAAATATGACTTTGCACGCATCATGGTGGGGTGCAAAGTATTCATGTATATCTAACTAACAATAATTCGTTAACAGAAATCATTGTCGTGTCGTTAGAAGGGGTATAAAGGGAATTTTCATTTTCAAAATTACCTCAAAATCAAATATGACTTGGCACGCAACATGGTGGGTTGCAGAATATTCATTTCCTTCTGAATAACAACAATTCGTCAACAGATATTATTGTCGGGTCGTTAGAGGGGGTATAGAGGGATTTCTCATTTACAATATTTCTTCAAAAATCTAATATGACTTGGCACGCATCATGGTGGGGTGCAGAATATTTATTTCCATCTGAATAACAATAATTCGTCGACAGAATTCATTGTCGGGTCGTTAGAGGGGGTACAGAGGGATTTTTCATTTCCAAAATTACTTCAAAAATCTAATATGACTTGGCACGCATCATAGTGGGGTGCAAAGTATCCATGTCCATCTGAATAAAAATAATTCGTCAGCATAAATCATTGTCGTGTCGTTAGAGGGGGTATAGAGGGTTGTGTCATTTTCAAAATTACCTCAAAATCAAATATGACTTGGCACGCAACATGGTGGGTTGCAGAATATTCATTTCCTTCTGAATAACAACAATTCGTCAACAGATATCATTGTCGGGTCGTTAGAGGGGGTATAGAGGGATTTCTCATTTACAATATTTCTTCAAAAATCCAATATGACTTGGCACGCATCATGGTGGGGTGCAGAATATCCATTTCCATCTGAATAACAATAACTCGTCTACAGAAATCATTGTCGTGTCGTTAGAGGGGGTATAGAGGGATTTTTCATTTTCAATATTTCTTCAAAAATCTAATATGACTTGGCACGCATCATGGTGGGTAGCAGAATATCCATTCCCATCTGAATAACAGTAATTCGTCAATAGAAATCATTGTCGGGTCGTCATAGGGGGTATAGTGGGATTTTTCATTTTCAAAATTACATCAAAATCAAATATGACTTGGCACGCAACATGGTGGAGTGCAGAATATTCATTTCCATCTGAGTAACATTAATTCGTCAACAGAAATCATTGTCGGAACGTCAGAGGGGGTATAGAGGGATTTTTCATTATCAAAATGACTTCAAAAATCAAATATGACTTGGCACGCATCATGGTGGGATACAGAATATCCATTTCCATCTCAATAACAATAATTTGTCAACAGAAATCATTGTCGTGTCGTCAGAGGGGTTAAAGAGGGATTTTTCATTTTCAAAATTACCTCAAAATCAAATATGACTTGACACGCTACATGGTGGGGTGCAGAATATCCATTTCCATCTAAATAACAATAATTTGTCAACAGAAATTATTGTCGGTCATTAGAGGGGGTATAGAGGGATTTTTCATTTTCAAAATGACTTCATAAATCAAATATGATTTGGCACGCATCATGGAGGCGTGCAGAATATCCATTTCCATCTAAATAACAATAATTGGTCAACAGAAATCATTGTCGGAACGTCAGAAGGGGGAATAGAGGGATTTTTCATTATCAAAATGACTTCAAAAATCAAATATGACTTGGCACGCATCATGGTGGGGTACAGAATATCCATTTCCATCTCAATAACAATAATTTTTGCAACAGAAATCAATGTCGGGTCGTTAGAGGGGGTATAGAGGAATTTTTCATTTTCAAAATTTTCTCAAAATCAAATATGACTTGGCACGCATCATGGTGGGGTGCAGAATATCCATTTCCATCTAAATAACAATAATTTGTCAACAGAAATTATTGTCGGTCATTAGAGGGGGTATAGAGGGATTTTTCATATTCAAAATGACTTCATAAATCAAATATGATTTGGCACGCATCATGGAGGTGTGCAGAATATCCATTTCCATCTAAATAACAATAATTGGTCAACAGAAATCATTGTCGGGTCGTCAGAGGGGGTATAGAGGGATTTTTCATTTTCAAAATTACCTCAAAATCAAATATGACTTGGCACGCATCATAGTGGGGAGCAGAATATCCATTTCCATCTGAATAACAAGAATTCGTCAACAGAAACCAATGTCGGGTCGTTAGAGGGGGTATAGAGGAATTTTTCATTTTCAAAATTTTCTCAAAATCAAATATGACTTGGCACGCATCATATTGGGGTGCAGAATATCCATTCTTATCTGGATAACAATAATTCGTCAGCAGAAATCATTGTCGTGTCGTCAGAGGGGGTATGGAGGGATTTATCATTTTCAAAATTACCTCAAAATCAAATATGACTTGGCACGCATCATGGTGGGGTGCAGATTATCCATTTCCATCTGAATAACAATGATTCGTCAACAGAAATCATTGACGGGTCGTTGGAGGGGGTATAGAGGGATTTTTCTTTTTCATAATTTCTTCAAAAATCTAATATGACTTGGCACGCATCATGGTGGGGTGCAGAATATCCATTTCAATCTGAATAACAATAATTTGTCAAGAGACATCATTGTCGTGTCGTCAGAGGGGGTATGGAGGGATTTATCATTTTCAAAATTACTTCAAAAATGTAATATGACTTGGCACGCATCATGGTGAAATGCAAAGTATCCATTCCCATCTGAATAAAAATAATTCGTCAACAGAAATCATTGTCGTGTCGTCAGAGGGGGTATAGAGGGTTTTTTCATTTTCAAAATGACTTCAATAATCAAATATGACTTGGCACGCATCATGGTGGGGTACAGAATATCCATTTTCATCTCAATAACAATAATTAGTCAACAGAAATCATTGTCGGGTCGTCAGAGGGGGTATAGAGGGATTTTTCATTTTCAAAATTACCTCAAAATCAAATATGACTTGGAAAGCATCATAGTGGGGTGCAGAATATCCATTTCCATCTGAATAGCAATAATTCGTCAACAGAAATTATTGTCGGGTCGTTAAAGGGGGTATAGATGGATTTTTCATTTCCAAAATGACTTCAAAAATCAAATATGACTTGGCACGCATCATGGTGGGGTACAGAATATCCATTTCCATCTCAATAACAATAACTCGTTAACAGAAATCATTGTCGTGTCGTCAGAGGGGTTAAAGAGGGATTTTTCATTTTCAAAATTACCTCAAAATCAAATATGACTTGACACGCTACATGGTGGGGTGCAGAATATCCATTTCCATCTAAATAACAATAATTTGTCAACAGAAATCGTTGTCGGGTCGTTAGAGGGGGTATAGAGGAATTTTTCATTTTCAAAATGACTTCATAAATCAAATATGATTTGGCACGCATCATGGAGGCGTGCAGAATATCCATTTTCATCTAAATGACAATAATTTGTCAACAGAAATCATTGTCGGAACGTCAGAGGGGGTATAGAGGGATTTTTCATTATCAAAATGACTTCAAAAATCAAATATGACTTGGCACGCATCATGGTGGGGTACAGAATATCCATTTCCATCTCAATAACAATAATTTTTCAACAGAAATCATTGTCGGGTCGTCAGAGGGGGTATAGAGGGATTTTTCATTTTCAAAATTACCTCAAAATCAAATATGACTTGGCACGCATCATAGTGGGGAGCAGAATATCCATTTCCATCTGAATAACAAGAATTCGTCAACAGAAATCAATGTCGGGTCGTTAGAGGGGGTATAGAGGAATTTTTCATTTTCAAAATTTTCTCAAAATCAAATATGACTTGGCACGCATCATAAAGGGGTACAGAATATCCATTTCCATCTTAATAACAATACTTTGTCAACAGAAATCATTGTCGGGTCCTCAGAGGGGGTATAGAGGGATTTTTCATTTTCAAAATTACGTCAAAATCAAACATGACTTGGCACGCATCATGGTGGGGTGCAGAATATCCATTCCCATCTGAATAACAATAATTCGTCAACAGAAATCATTGTCGTGTCGTCAGAGGGGGTATGGAGGGATTTATCATTTTCAAAATTACCTCAAAATCAAATATGACTTGGCTCGCATCATAGTGGGGTGCAGATTATCCATTTCCATCTGAATAACAATGATTCGTCAACAGAAATCATTGACGGGTCGTTGGAGGGGGTATAGAGGGATTTTTCTTTTTCATAATTTCTTCAAAAATCTAATATGACTTGGCACGCATCATGGTGGGGTGCAGAATATCCATTTCCATCTGAATAACAATAATTCGTCAAGAGACATAATTTTCGTGTCGTCAGAGGGGGTATGGAGGGATTTATCATTTTCAAAATTACTTCAAAAATGTAATATGACTTGGCACGCATCATGGTGAAATGCAAAGTATCCATTCCCATCTGAATAAAAATAATTCGTCAACAGAAATCATTGTCGTGTCGTCAGAGGGGGTATAGAGGGTTTTTTCATTTTCAAAATGACTTCAATAATCAAATATGACTTGGCACGCATCATGGTGGGGTACAGAATATCCAATTCCATCTCAATAACAATAATTTGTCATCAGAAATCATTGTCGGGTCGTCAGAGGGGGTATAGAGGGATTTTTCATTTTCAAAATTACCTCAAAATCAAATATGACTTGGCACGCATCATGGTGGGGTGCAGAATATCCATTTCCATCTGACTAACAATGATTCGTCAACAGAAATCATTGACGGGTCGTTGGAGGGGGTATAGAGGGATTTTTCATTTTCAAAATTTCTCCAAAAATTTAATATGACTTGGCACGCATCATGGTGGGGTGCAGAATATCCATTCCCATCTGAATAACAATAATTCGTCAACAGAAATCATTGTCGTGTCGTCAGAGGGGGTATGGAGGGATTTATCATTTTCAAAATTACTTCAAAAATCTAATATGACTTGGCACGCATCATGGTGGGGTGCAGAATATTCATTTCCATCTGAATGACAATATTTCGTATACAGAAATCATTGTCGGGTCGTTAGAGGGGGTATAGAGGGATTTTTCATTTTCAAAATTGCCTCAAAATCAAATATGACTTGGCACGCAACATGGAGGGGTACAGAATATTCATTTCCATCTGAATAACAATAATTTGTCAACAGAAATCATAGTCGGGTCGATAGAGGGGGTATAGAGGGATTTTTCATTTTCAATATTTCTTCAAAAATCCAATATGACTTGGCACGCATCATGGTGGGGTGCAGAATATCCATTTCAATAACATCTCAATAACAATAATTTGTCAACAGAAATCATTGTCTGGTCGTCAGAGGAGGTATAGAGGGATTTCTCATTTTCAATATTTCTTCAAAAATCTAATATTACTTGGCACGCATCATAGTGGGGTGCAGAATATCCATATCTATCTGAATAACAATAATTCCTTAACAGAAATTATTGTAGTTTCGTCAGAGGGGGTTTAGAGGGATTTTTCATTTTCAAAATTACCTCAATATCAAATATGACTTGGCACGCAACATGGTGGGGTGCAGAATATCCATTTCCATTTGAATAACAATAATTCATCAACAGATATCATTGTCGGGTCGTAAGAGGGGGTATAGAGGGATTTTTCATTTTCAATATTTCTTCAAAAATCTAATATGACTTGGCACGCATCATGGTGGGGTGCAGAATATCCATTTTCATCTGAATAACAATAATTCGTCAACAGAAATCATTGACGGGTCGTTAGAGGGGGTATAGAGGGATTTTCCATTTTCAAAATTTCTTTAAAAATCTTATATGACTTGGCACTTATCATGGTGGGGTGCGAAATATCTATGTCCATCTGAATAACGATAATCCGTTAACAGAAATCTTTGTCGGGTCGACAGAGGGGGTATAGAGGGATTTTTCATTATCAAAATGATTTCAAAAATCAAATATGACTTGGCACGCATCATGGTGGGATTCAGAATATCCATTTCAATAACATCTCAATAACAATAATTTGTCAACAGAAATCATTGTCGGGTCGTAAGAGGGGGTATAGAGGGATTTTTCATTTTCAAAATTACCTCAAAATCAAATATGACTTGGCACGCATCATGGTGGGGTGCAGAATATCCATTACCATCTGAATAACAATAATTCGTCAACAGAAATCATTGACGGGACGTTAGAGGAGGTATAGAGGGATTTTTCATTTTTAATATTTCTTCAAAAATCTAATATGACTTGGCTCGCGTCATGGTGGCGTGCAAAGTATTCATGTCAATCTGAATAACTATAATTCGTCAACAGAAATCATTGTCGGGTCGTCAGAGGGGGTATAGAGGGATTTCTCATTTTCAAAATTACCTCAAAATCAAATATGACTTGGCACGCATTATGGTGGGGTGCAGAATATCCATTTCCATCTGAATAACAATAATTCGTCAACAGAAATCATTGACGGGTCGTTAGAGGAGGTATAGAGGGATTTTTCATTTTCAAAATTTCTTCAAAAATCTAATATGACTTGGCACTTATCATGGTGGGGTGCGAAATATCTATGTCCATCTGAATAACAATAATTCGTTAACAGAAATCATTGTCGGGTCGTCAGAGGGGGTATAGAGGGATTTTTCATTATCAAAATGATTTCAAAAATCAAATATGACATAGCACGCATCATGTTGGGGTACAGAATATCCATTTCCATCTCAATAACAATAAATCGTCAACAGAAATCATTGTCGGGTCGTCAGAGGGGGTATAGAGGGATTTTTCATTTTCAAAATTACCTCAAAATCAAATATAACTTGGCACGCATCATGGTGGGGAGCAGAATATTTATTTCCATTTGAATAACAATAATTCGTCAACAGAAATCATTGTCGGGTCGTCAGAGGGGGTATAGAGGGATTTTTCATTTTCAAAATTACCTCAAAATCAAATATGACTTGGCACGCATCATGGTGGGGTGCAGAATATTTATTTCCATCCGAATAACAATAATTCGTCAACAGAAATCATTGTCGGGTCGTCAGAGGGGGTATAGAGGGATTTTTCATTATCAAAATGACTTCAAAAATTAAATATGACATGGCACGCAACATGGCGGGGTGCAGACTATTTATTTTCATCTGAATAACAATAATTTGTTAACAGAAATCATTGTCGGGTCGTCAGAGGGGGTATAGAGGGATTTTTCATTATCAAAATGATTTCAAAAATCAAATATGACATGGCACGCAACATGGCGGGGTGCAGACTATTTATTTTCATCTGAATTACAATAATTCGTCAACAGAAATCATTGTCGTGTCGTCAGAGGGGGTATAGAGGGATTTTTCATTTTCAAAATTACCTCAAAATCAAATATGACTTGGCACGCAACATGGTGTGGTCCAGAATATTTATCTCCATCTGAATAACAATAATTCGTCAACAGAAATCATTGTCGGGTCGTCAGAGGGGGTATAGAGGGATTTTTCATTATCAAAATGACTTCAAAAATTAAATATGACATGGCACGCATTATGGTGGGGTGCAGACTATTTATTTTCATCTGAATTACAATAAATCGTCAACAGAAATCATTGTCGTGTCGTCAGAGGGGGTGTAGAGGAATTTTTCATTTTCAAAATTACTTCAAAAATCTAATATGACTTGGCACGCATCATGTTGGGGTACAGAATATCCATTTCCATCTCAATAACAATAATTCATCAACAGAAATCATTGTCGGGTCGTTAGAGGGGGTATAGAGGGATTTCTCAATTTCAAAATTTCTTCAAAAATCTAATATGACTTGGCACGCATCATGATGGGGTGCAGAATATTTATTTTCATCTGAATAACAATAATTCATCAACAGAAATCATTGTCGGGTCGTCAGAGGGGGTATAGAGGAATTTTTCATTTTCAAAATGACTTCAAAAATCTAATATGACTTGGCACGCATCATGCTGGGGTACAGAATATCCATGTCTATCTCAATAACAATAATTCGTCAACAGAAATCATTGACGGGTCGTTAGAGGGGGTATAGAGGGATTTTTCATTTTCAAAATTTCTTCAAAAATCTAATATGACTTGGCACTTATCATGGTGGGGTGCGAAATATCTATGTCCATCTGAATAACAATAATTCGTTGACAGAAATCAATGTCGGGTCGTCAGAGGGGGTATAGAGGGATTTTTCATTATCAAAATGATTTCAAAAATCAAATATGACATGGCACGCAACATGGCGGGGTGCAGACTATTTATTTTCATCTGATTTACAATAATTCGTCAACAGAAATCATTGTCGTGTCGTCAGAGGGGGTATAGAGGAATTTTTCATTTTCAAAATGACTTCAAAAATCTAATATGACTTGGCACGCATCATGTTGGGGTTCAAAATATCCATTTCCATGTCAACAACAATAATTCGTCAACAGAAATCATTGTCGGGTCGTCAGAGGGGGTATAGAGGGATTTGTCATTTTCAAAATTACCTCAAAATCAAATATGACTTGGCACGCATCATGGTGGGGTGCAGAATATTTATTTCCATTTGAATAACAATAATTCGTCAACAGAAATCATTGTCAGGTCGTCAGAGGGGGTATAGAAGGATTTTTCATTTTCAAAATTACCTCAAAATCAAATATGACTTGGCACGCATCATGGTGGGGTGCAGAATATTTATTTCCATCTGAATAATAATAATTCGTCAAAAGAAATCAGTGTCGGGTCGTCAGAGGGGGTATAGAGGGATTTTTCATTATCATAATGACTTCAAAAATTAAATATGTCATGGCACGCAACATGGCGGGGTGCAGACTATTTATTTACATTTGAATAACAATAATTCGTTAACAGAAATCATTGTCGGGTCGTCAGAGGGGGTATAGAGGGATTTTTCATTATCAAAATGATTTGAAAAATCAAATATGACATGGCACGCAACATGGCGGGGTGCAGACTATTTATTTTCATCTGAATTACAATAATTCGTCAACAGAAATTATTGTCGTGTCGTCAGAGAATAGAGGGATTTTTTATTTTCAAAATTACCTCAGAATCAAATATGACTTGGCACGCAACATGGTGGGGTGCAGAATATCCATTTCCATCTGAATAACAATAATTCGTCAACAGAAATCATTGTCGGGTCGTCAGAGGGGGTATAGAGGGATTTTTCATTATCAAAATGATTTCAAAAATCAAATATGACATGGCACGCAACATGGCGGGGTGCAGACTATTTATTTTCATCTGAATTACAATAATTCGTCAACAGAAATCATTGTCGTGTCGTCAGAGGGGGTATAGAGGGATTTTTAATTTTCAAAATGACTTCAAAAATCTAATATGACTTGGCACGCATCATGTTGGGATACAGAATATCCATTTCCATCTCAATAACAATAATTCGTCAACAGAAATCATTGTCGGGTCGTCAGAGGGGGTATAGAGTGATTTTTCATTTTCAAAATTACCTCAAAATCAAATATGACTTGGCACGCATCATGGTGGGGTGCACAATATTTATTTCCATTTGAATAACAATAATTCGTCAACAGAAATCATTGTCGGGTCGTCAGAGGTGGTATAGAGGGATTTTTCATTTTCAAAATTACCTCAAAATCAAATATGACTTGGCACGCATCATGGTGGGGTGCAGAATATTTATTTCCATCTGAATAACAATAATTCGTCAACAGAAATCATTGTCGGGTCGTCAGAGGGGGTATAGAGGGATTTTTCATTATCAAAATGACTTCAAGAATTAAATATGACATGGCACGCAACATGGCGGGGTGCAGACTATTTATTTTCATCTGAATAACAATAATTCGTTAACAGAAATCATTGTCGGGTCGTCAGAGGGAGTATAGAGGGATTTTTCATTATCAAAATGATTTCAAAAATCAAATATGACATGGCACGCAACATGGTGGGTTGCAGACTATTTATTTTCATCTGAATTACAATAATTCGGCAACAGAAATCATTGTCGTGTCGTCAGAGGGGGTATAGAGGAACTTTCCATTTTCAAAATGACTTCAAAAATCTAATATGACTTGGCAGGCATCATGTTGGGGTACAGAATATCCATTTCCATCTCAATAACAATAATTTGTCAACAGAAATCATTGACGGGTCGTTAGAGGGGGTATAGAATATTTTTCATTTTAAAAATTTCTTCAAAAATCTAATATGACTTGGCACTTATCATGGTGGGGTGCGAAATATCTATGTCCATCTGAATAACAATAATTCGCTAACAGAAATCATTGTCGGGTCGTCAGAGGGGGTATAGAGGGATTTTTCATTATCAAAATGATTTCTAAAATCAAATATGACATGGCACGCAACATGGCAGAGTGCAGACTATTTATTTTCATCTGAATTACAATGATTCGTCAACAGAAATCATTGTCGTGTCGTCAGAGGGGGTATAGAAGAATTTTTCATTTTCAAAATGACTTCAAAAAACTAATATGACTTGGCACGCATCATGTTGGGGTACAGAATATCCATTTCCATGTCAATAACAATAATTCGTCAACAGAAATCATTGTCGGGTCGTCAGAGGGGGTATAGAAGAATTTTTCATTTTCAAAATGACTTCAAAATACTAATATGACTTGGCACGCATCATGTTGGGGTACAGAATATCCATTTCCATGTCAATAACAATAATTCGTCAACAGAAATCATTGTCGGGTCGTCAGAGGGGGTATAGAGGGATTTTTCATTTTCAAAATTACCTCAAAATCAAATATGACTTGGCACGCATCATGGTGGGGTGCAGAATATTTATTTCCATCTGAATAACAATAATTCGTCGACAGAATTCATTGTCGGGTCGTTAGAGGGGGTACAGAGGGATTTTTCATTTCCAAAATTACTTCAAAAATCTAATATGACTTGGCACGCATCATAGTGGGTTGCAAAGTATCCATGTCCATCTGAATAAAAATAATTCGTCAGCATAAATCATTGTCGTGTCGTTAGAGGGGGTATAGAGGGTTTTGTCATTTTCAAAATTACCTCAAAATCAAATATGACTTGGCACGCAACATGGTGGGTTGCAGAATATTCATTTCCTTCTGAATAACAACAATTCGTCAACAGATATCATTGTCGGGTCGTTAGAGGGGGTATAGAGGGATTTCTCATTTACAATATTTCTTCAAAAATCCAATATGACTTGGCACGCATCATGGTGGGGTGCAGAATATCCATTTCCATCTGAATAACAATAACTCGTCTACAGAAATCATTGTCGTGTCGTTAGAGGGGGTATAGAGGGATTTTTCATTTTCAATATTTCTTCAAAAATCTAATATGACTTGGCACGCATCATGGTGGGTAGCAGAATATCCATTCCCATCTGAATAACAGTAATTCGTCAATAGAAATCATTGTCGGGTCGTCATAGGGGGTATAGTGGGATTTTTCATTTTCAAAATTACATCAAAATCAAATATGACTTGGCACGCAACATGGTGGAGTGCAGAATATTCATTTCCATCTGAGTAACATTAATTCGTCAACAGAAATCATTGTCGGAACGTCAGAGGGGGTATAGAGGGATTTTTCATTATCAAAATGACTTCAAAAATCAAATATGACTTGGCACGCATCATGGTGGGATACAGAATATCCATTTCCATCTCAATAACAATAATTTGTCAACAGAAATCATTGTCGTGTCGTCAGAGGGGTTAAAGAGGGATTTTTCATTTTCAAAATTACCTCAAAATCAAATATGACTTGACACGCTACATGGTGGGGTGCAGAATATCCATTTCCATCTAAATAACAATAATTTGTCAACAGAAATTATTGTCGGTCATTAGAGGGGGTATAGAGGGATTTTTCATTTTCAAAATGACTTCATAAATCAAATATGATTTGGCACGCATCATGGAGGCGTGCAGAATATCCATTTCCATCTAAATAACAATAATTGGTCAACAGAAATCATTGTCGGAACGTCAGAAGGGGGAATAGAGGGATTTTTCATTATCAAAATGACTTCAAAAATCAAATATGACTTGGCACGCATCATGGTGGGGTACAGAATATCCATTTCCATCTCAATAACAATAATTTTTGCAACAGAAATCAATGTCGGGTCGTTAGAGGGGGTATAGAGGAATTTTTTATTTTCAAAATTTTCTCAAAATCAAATATGACTTGGCACGCATCATGGTGGGGTGCAGAATATCCATTTCCATCTAAATAACAATAATTTGTCAACAGAAATTATTGTCGGTCATTAGAGGGGGTATAGAGGGATTTTTCATTTTCAAAATGACTTCATAAATCAAATATGATTTGGCACGCATCATGGAGGTGTGCAGAATATCCATTTCCATCTAAATAACAATAATTGGTCAACAGAAATCATTGTCGGGTCGTCAGAGGGGGTATAGAGGGATTTTTCATTTTCAAAATTACCTCAAAATCAAATATGACTTGGCACGCATCATAGTGGGGAGCAGAATATCCATTTCCATCTGAATAACAAGAATTCGTCAACAGAAATCAATGTCGGGTCGTTAGAGGGGGTATAGAGGAATTTTTCATTTTCAAAATTTTCTCAAAATCAAATATGACTTGGCACGCATCATATTGGGGTGCAGAATATCCATTCTTATCTGGATAACAATAATTCGTCAGCAGAAATCATTGTCGTGTCGTCAGAGGGGGTATGGAGGGATTTATCATTTACAAAATTACCTCAAAATCAAATATGACTTGGCACGCATCATGGTGGGGTGCAGATTATCCATTTCCATCTGAATAACAATGATTCGTCAACAGAAATCATTGACGGGTCGTTGGAGGGGGTATAGAGGGATTTTTCTTTTTCATAATTTCTTCAAAAATCTAATATGACTTGGCACGCATCATGGTGGGGTGCAGAATATCCATTTCAATCTGAATAACAATAATTTGTCAAGAGACATCATTGTCGTGTCGTCAGAGGGGGTATGGAGGGATTTATCATTTTCAAAATTACTTCAAAAATGTAATATGACTTGGCACGCATCATGGTGAAATGCAAAGTATCCATTCCCATCTGAATAAAAATAATTCGTCAACAGAAATCATTGTCGTGTCGTCAGAGGGGGTATAGAGGGTTTTTTCATTTTCAAAATGACTTCAATAATCAAATATGACTTGGCACGCATCATGGTGGGGTACAGAATATCCATTTTCATCTCAATAACAATAATTAGTCAACAGAAATCATTGTCGGGTCGTCAGAGGGGGTATAGAGGGATTTTTCATTTTCAAAATTACCTCAAAATCAAATATGACTTGGAAAGCATCATAGTGGGGTGCAGAATATCCATTTCCATCTGAATAGCAATAATTCGTCAACAGAAATTATTGTCGGGTCGTTAAAGGGGGTATAGATGGATTTTTCATTTCCAAAATGACTTCAAAAATCAAATATGACTTGGCACGCATCATGGTGGGGTACAGAATATCCATTTCCATCTCAATAACAATAACTCGTTAACAGAAATCATTGTCGTGTCGTCAGAGGGGTTAAAGAGGGATTTTTCATTTTCAAAATTACCTCAAAATCAAATATGACTTGACACGCTACATGGTGGGGTGCAGAATATCCATTTCCATCTAAATAACAATAATTTGTCAACAGAAATCGTTGTCGGGTCGTTAGAGGGGGTATAGAGGAATTTTTCATTTTCAAAATGACTTCATAAATCAAATATGATTTGGCACGCATCATGGAGGCGTGCAGAATATCCATTTTCATCTAAATGACAATAATTTGTCAACAGAAATCATTGTCGGAACGTCAGAGGGGGTATAGAGGGATTTTTCATTATCAAAATGACTTCAAAAATCAAATATGACTTGGCACGCATCATGGTGGGGTACAGAATATCCATTTCCATCTCAATAACAATAATTTCTCAACAGAAATCATTGTCGGGTCGTCAGAGGGGGTATAGAGGGATTTTTCATTTTCAAAATTACCTCAAAATCAAATATGACTTGGCACGCATCATAGTGGGGAGCAGAATATCCATTTCCATCTGAATAACAAGAATTCGTCAACAGAAATCAATGTCGGGTCGTAAGAGGGGGTATAGAGGAATTTCTCATTTTCAAAATTTTCTCAAAATCAAATATGACTTGGCACGCATCATAAAGGGGTACAGAATATCCATTTCCATCTTAATAACAATACTTTGTCAACAGAAATCATTGTCGGGTCCTCAGAGGGGGTATAGAGGGAGTTTTCATTTTCAAAATTACGTCAAAATCAAACATGACTTGGCACGCATCATGGTGGGGTGCAGAATATCCATTCCCATCTGAATAACAATAATTCGTCAACAGAAATCATTGTCGTGTCGTCAGAGGGGGTATGGAGGGATTTATCATTTTCAAAATTACCTCAAAATCAAATATGACTTGGCTCGCATCATAGTGGGGTGCAGATTATCCATTTCCATCTGAATAACAATGATTCGTCAACAGAAATCATTGACGGGTCGTTGGACGGGGTATAGAGGGATTTTTCTTTTTCATAATTTCTTCAAAAATCTAATATGACTTGGCACGCATCATGGTGGGGTGCAGAATATCCATTTCCATCTGAATAACAATAATTCGTCAAGAGACATAATTTTCGTGTCGTCAGAGGGGGTATGGAGGGATTTATCATTTTCAAAATTACTTCAAAAATGTAATATGACTTGGCACGCATCATGGTGAAATGCAAAGTATCCATTCCCATCTGAATAAAAATAATTCGTCAACAGAAATCATTGTCGTGTCGTCAGAGGTGGTATAGAGGGTTTTTTCATTTTCAAAATGACTTCAATAATCAAATATGACTTGGCACGCATCATGGTGGGGTACAGAATATCCAATTCCATCTCAATAACAATAATTTGTCATCAGAAATCATTGTCGGGTCGTCAGAGGGGGTATAGAGGGATTTTTCATTTTCAAAATTACCTCAAAATCAAATATGACTTGGCACGCATCATGGTGGGGTGCAGAATATCCATTTCCATCTGACTAACAATGATTCGTCAACAGAAATCATTGACGGGTCGTTGGAGGGGGTATAGAGGGATTTTTCATTTTCAAAATTTCTCCAAAAATTTAATATGACTTGGCACGCATCATGGTGGGGTGCAGAATATCCATTCCCATCTGAATAACAATAATTCGTCAACAGAAATCATTGTCGTGTCGTCAGAGGGGGTATGGAGGGATTTATCATTTTCAAAATTACTTCAAAAATCTAATATGACTTGGCACGCATCATGGTGGGGTGCAGAATATTCATTTCCATCTGAATGACAATATTTCGTATACAGAAATCATTGTCGGGTCGTTAGAGGGGGTATAGAGGGATTTTTCATTTTCAAAATTACTTCAAAATCAAATATGACTTGGCACGCAACATGGAGGGGTACAGAATATTCATTTCCATCTGAATAACAATAATTTGTCAACAGAAATCATAGTCGGGTCGATAGAGGGGGTATAGAGGGATTTTTCATTTTCAATATTTCTTCAAAAATCCAATATGACTTGGCACGCATCATGGTGGGGTGCAGAATATCCATTTCAATAACATCTCAATAACAATAATTTGTCAACAGAAATCATTGTCTGGTCGTCAGAGGAGGTATAGAGGGATTTCTCATTTTCAATAATTCTTCAAAAATCTAATATTACTTGGCACGCATCATAGTGGGGTGCAGAATATCCATATCTATCTGAATAACAATAATTCCTTAACAGAAATTATTGTAGTTTCGTCAGAGGGGGTTTAGAGGGATTTTTCATTTTCAAAATTACCTCAATATCAAATATGACTTGGCACGCAACATGGTGGGGTGCAGAATATCCATTTCCATTTGAATAACAATAATTCATCAACAGATATCATTGTCGGGTCGTAAGAGGGGGTATAGAGGGATTTTTCATTTTCTATATTTCTTCAAAAATTTAATATAACTTGGCACTTATCATGGTGGGGTGCGAAATATCTATGTCCATCTGAATAACGATAATCCGTTAACAGAAATCTTTGTCGGGTCGACAGAGGGGGTATAGAGGGATTTTTCATTATCAAAATGATTTCAAAAATCAAATATGACTTGGCACGCATCATGGTGGGCTACAGAATATCCATTTCAATAACATCTCAATAACAATAATTTGTCAACAGAAATCATTGTCGGGTCGTAAGAGGGGGTATAGAGGGATTTTTCATTTTCAAAATTACCTCAAAATCAAATATGACTTGGCACGCATCATGGTGGGGTGCAAAATATCCATTACCATCTGAATAACAATAATTCGTCAACAGAAATCATTGACGGGACGTTAGAGGAGGTATAGAGGGATTTTTCATTTTCAATATTTCTTCAAAAATCTAATATGACTTGGCTCGCGTCATGGTGGCGTGCAAAGTATTCATGTCAATCTGAATAACTATAATTCGTCAACAGAAATCATTGTCGGGTCGTCAAAGGGGGTATAGAGGGATTTCTCATTTTCAAAATTACCTCAAAATCAAATATGACTTGGCACGCATTATGGTGGGGTGCAGAATATCCATTTCCATCTGAATAACAATAATTCGTCAACAGAAATCATTGACGGGTCGTTAGAGGAGGTATAGAGGGATTTTTCATTTTCAAAATTTCTTCAAAAATCTAATATGACTTGGCACTTATCATGGTGGGGTGCGAAATATCTATGTCCATCTGAATAACATTAATTCGTTAACAGAAATCATTGTCGGGTCGTCAGAGGGGGTATAGAGGGATTTTTCATTATCAAAATGATTTCAAAAATCAAATATGACATAGCACGCATCATGTTGGGGTACAGAATATCCATTTCCATCTCAATAACAATAAATCGTCAACAGAAATCATTGTCGGGTCGTCAGAGGGGGTATAGAGGGATTTTTCATTTTCAAAATTACCTCAAAATCAAATATAACTTGGCACGCATCATGGTGGGGAGCAGAATATTTATTTCCATTTGAATAACAATAATTCGTCAACAGAAATCATTGTCGGGTCGTCAGAGGGGGTATAGAGGGATTTTTCATTTTCAAAATTACCTCAAAATCAAATATGACTTGGCACGCATCATGGTGGGGTGCAGAATATTTATTTCCATCTGAATAACAATAATTCGTCAACAGAAATCATTGTCGGGTCGTCAGAGGGGGTATAGAGGGATTTTTCATTATCAAAATGACTTCAAAAATTAAATATGACATGGCACGCAACATGGCGGGGTGCAGACTATTTATTTTCATCTGAATAACAATAATTTGTTAACAGAAATCATTGTCGGGTCGTCAGAGGGGGTATAGAGGGATTTTTCATTATCAAAATGATTTCAAAAATTAAATATGACATGGCACGCAACATGGCGGGGTGCAGACTATTTATTTTCATCTGAATTACAATAATTCGTCAACAGAAATCATTGTCGTGTCGTCAGAGGGGGTATAGAGGGATTTTTCATTTTCAAAATTACCTCAAAATCAAATATGACTTGGCACGCAACATGGTGTGGTCCAGAATATTTATCTCCATCTGAATAGAGGGATTTTTCATTATCAAAATGACTTCAAAAATTAAATATGACATGGCACGCATTATGGTGGGGTGCAGACTATTTATTTTCATCTGAATTACAATAAATCGACAACAGAAATCATTGTCGTGTCGTCAGAGGGGGTGTAGAGGAATTTTTCATTTTCAAAATTACTTCAAAAATCTAATATGACTTGGCACGCATCATGTTGGGGTACAGAATATCCATTTCCAACTCAATAACAATAATTCATCAACAGAAATCATTGTCGGGTCGTTAGAGGGGGTATAGAGGGATTTCTCAATTTCAAAATTTCTTCAAAAATCTAATATGACTTGGCACGCATCATGATGGGGTGCAGAATATTTATTTTCATCTGAATAACAATAATTCATTAACAGAAATCATTGTCGGGTCGTCAGAGGGGGTATAGAGGAATTTTTCATTTTCAAAATGACTTCAAAAATCTAATATGACTTGGCACGCATCATGTTGGGGTACAGAATATCCATGTCTATCTCAATAACAATAATTCGTCAACAGAAATCATTGACGGGTCGTTAGAGGGGGTATAGAGGGATTTTTCATTTTCAAAATTTCTTCAAAAATCTAATATGACTTGGCACTTATCATGGTGGGGTGCGAAATATCTATGTCCATCTGAATAACAATAATTCGTTGACAGAAATCAATGTCGGGTCGTCAGAGGGGGTATAGAGGGATTTTTCATTATCAAAATGATTTCAAAAATCAAATATGACATGGCACGCAACATGGCGGGGTGCAGACTATTTATTTTCATCTGATTTACAATAATTCGTCAACAGAAATCATTGTCGTGTCGTCAGAGGGGGTATAGAGGAATTTTTCATTTTCAAAATGACTTCTAAAATCTAATATGACTTGGCACGCATCATGTTGGGGTACAAAATATCCATTTCCATGTCAACAACAATAATTCGTCAACAGAAATCATTGTCGGGTCGTCAGAGGGGGTATAGAGGGGTTTGTCATTTTCAAAATTACCTCAAAATCAAATATGACTTGGCACGCATCATGGTGGGGTGCAGAATATTTATTTCCATTTGAATAACAATAATTCGTCAACAGAAATCATTGTCAGGTCGTCAGAGGGGGTATAGAAGGATTTTTCATTTTCAAAATTACCTCAAAATCAAATATGACTTGGCACGCATCATGGTGGGGTGCAGAATATTTATTTCCATCTGAATAATAATAATTCGTCAAAAGAAATCAGTGTCGGGTCGTCAGAGGGGGTATAGAGGGATTTTTCATTATCATAATGACTTCAAAAATTAAATATGTCATGGCACGCAACATGGCGGGGTGCAGACTATTTATTTACATTTGAATAACAATAATTCGTTAACAGAAATCATTGTCGGGTCGTCAGAGGGGGTATAGAGGGATTTTTCATTATCAAAATGATTTGAAAAATCAAATATGACATGGCACGCAACATGGCGGGGTGCAGACTATTTATTTTCATCTGAATTACAATAATTCGTCAACAGAAATTATTGTCGTGTCGTCAGAGAATAGAGGGATTTTTTATTTTCAAAATTACCTCAGAATCAAATATGACTTGGCACGCAACATGGTGGGGTGCAGAATATCCATTTCCATCTGAATAACAATAATTCGTCAACAGAAATCATTGTCGGGTCGTCAGAGGGAATATAGAGGGATTTTTCATTATCAAAATGATTTCAAAAATCAAATATGACATGGCACGCAACATGGCGGGGTGCAGACTATTTATTTTCATCTGAATTACAATAATTCGTCAACAGAAATCATTGTCGTGTCGTCAGAGGGGGTATAGAGGGATTTTTAATTTTCAAAATGACTTCAAAAATCTAATATGACTTGGCACGCATCATGTTGGGATACAGAATATCCATTTCTATCTCAATAACAATAATTCGTCAACAGAAATCATTGTCGGGTCGTCAGAGGGGGTATAGAGGGATTTTTCATTTTCAAAATTACCTCAAAATCAAATATGACTTGGCACGCATCATGGTGGGGTGCACAATATTTATTTACATTTGAATAACAATAATTCGTCAACAGAAATCATTGTCGGGTCGTCAGAGGGGGTATAGAGGGATTTTTCATTTTCAAAATTACCTCAAAATCAAATATGACTTGGCACGCATCATGGTGGGGTGCAGAATATTTATTTCCATCTGAATAACAATAATTCGTCAACAGAAATCATTGTCGGGTCGTCAGAGGGGGTATAGAGGGATTTTTCATTATCAAAATGACTTCAAGAATTAAATATGACATGGCACGCAACATGGCAAGGTGCAGACTATTTATTTTCATCTGAATAACAATAATTCGTCAACAGAAATCATTGTCGGGTCGTCAGAGGGAGTAAAGAGGGATTTTTCATTATCAAAATGATTTCAAAAATCAAATATGACATGGCACGCAACATGGTGGGTTGCAGACTATTTATTTTCATCTGAATTACAATAATTCGGTAACAGAAATCATTGTCGGGTCGTCAGAGGGGGTATAGAGGAACTTTCCATTTTCAAAATGACTTCAAAAATCTAATATGACTTGGCAGGCATCATGTTGGGGTACAGAATATCCATTTCCATCTCAATAACAATAATTTGTCAACAGAAATCATTGTCGGGTCGTCAGAGGGGGTATAGAGGGATTTTTCATTTTCAAAATTACCTCAAAATCAAATATGACTTGGCACGCATCATGGTGGGGTGCAGAATATTTATTTCCATTTGAATAACAATAATTTGGCAACAGAAATCATTGTCGGGTCGTCAGAGGGGGTATAGAATATTTTTCATTTTAAAAATTTCTTCAAAAATCTAATATGACTTGGCACTTATCATGGTGGGGTGCGAAATATCTATGTCCATCTGAATAACAATAATTCGCTAACAGAAATCATTGTCGGGTCGTCAGAGGGGGTATAGAGGGATTTTTCATTATCAAAATGATTTCTAAAATCAAATATGACATGGCACGCAACATGGCAGGGTGCAGACTATTTATTTTCATCTGAATTACAATGATTCGTCAACAGAAATCATTGTCGTGTCGTCAGAGGGGGTATAGAAGAATTTTTCATTTTCAAAATGACTTCAAAAAACTAATATGACTTGGCACGCATCATGTTGGGGTACAGAATATCCATTTCCATGTCAATAACAATAATTCGTCAACAGAAATCATTGTCGGGTCGTCAGAGGGGGTATAGAGGGATTTTTCATTTTCAAAATTACCTCAAAATCAAATATGACTTGGCACGCATCATGGTGGGGTGCAGAATATTTATTTCCATTTGAATAACAATAATTTGGCAACAGAAATCATTGTCGGGTCGTCAGAGGGGGTATAGAGGGATTTTTCATTTTCAAAATTACCTCAAAATCAAATATGACTTGGCACTTATCATGGTGGGGTGCGAAATATCTATGTCCATCTGAATAACAATAATTCGTTAACAGAAATCATTGTCGGGTCGTCAGAGGGGGTATAGAGGGATTTTTCATTATCAAAATGATTTCAAAAATCAAATATGACATGGCACGCAACATGGCAGGGTGCAGACTATTTATTTTCATCTGAATTACAATAATTCGTCAACAGAAATCATTGTCGTGTCGTCAGAGGGGGTATAGAAGAATTTTTCATTTTCAAAATGACTTCAAAAATCTAATATGACTTGGCACGCATCATGTTGGGGTACAGAATATCCATTTCCATGTCAATAACAATAATTCGTCAACAAAAATCATTGTCGGGTCGTCAGAGGGGGTATAGAGGGATTTTTCATTTTCAAAATTACCTCAAAATTAAATATGACTTGGCACGCATCATGGTGGGGTGCAGAATATTTATTTCCATTTGAATAACAATAATTCGTCAACAGAAATCATTGTCGGGTCGTCAGAGGGGGTATAGAGGGATTTTTCATTTTCAAAATTACCTCAAAATCAAATATGACTTGGCACGCATCATGGTGGGGTGCAGAATATTTATTTATATCTGAATAACAATAATTCGTCAAAAGAAATCATTGTCAGGTCGTCAGAGGGGGTATAGAGGGATTTTTCATTATCAAAATGATTTCAAAAATCAAATATGACATGGCACGCAACATGGTGGGGTGCAGATTATTTATTTTCATCTGAATTACAATAATTCGTCAACAGAAATCATTGTCGTGTCATCAGAGGGGGTATAGAGGAATTTTTCATTTTCAAAATGACTTCAAAAATCTAATATGACTTGGCACGCATCATGTTGGGGTACAGAATATCCATTTCCATGTCAATAACAATAATTCGTCAACAGAAATCATTGTCGTGTCGTCAGAGGGGGTATAGAGGAATTTTTCATTTTCAAAATGACTTCAAAAATCTAATATGACTTGGCACGCATCATGTTGGGGTACAGAATATCCATTTCCATCTCAATAACGATAATTTGTCAACAGAAATCATTGACGGGTCGTTAGAGGGGGTATAGAGGATTTTTCATTTTAAAAATTTCTTCAAAAATCTAATATGACTTGGCACTTATCATGGTGGGGTGCGAAATATCTATGTCCATCTGAATAACAATAATTCGCTAACAGAAATCATTGTCGGGTCGTCAGAGGGGGTATAGAGGGATTTTTCATTATCAAAATGATTTCTAAAATCAAATATGACATGGCACGCAACATGGTAGAGTGCAGACTATTTATTTTCATCTGAATTACAATGATTCGTCAACAGAAATCATTGTCGTGTCGTCAGAGGGGGTATAGAAGAATTTTTCATTTTCAAAATGACTTCAAAAATCTAATATGACTTGGCACGCATCATGTTGGGGTACAGAATATCCATTTCCATGTCAATAACAATAATTCGTCAACAGAAATCATTGTCGGGTCGTCAGAGGGGGTATAGAGGGATTTTTCATTTTCAAAATTACCTCAAAATCAAATATGACTTGGCACGCATCATGGTGGGGTGCAGAATATTTATTTCCATTTGAATAACAATAATTTGGCAACAGAAATCATTGTCGGGTCGTCAGAGGGGGTATAGAGGGATTTTTCATTTTCAAAATTACTTCAAAGATCAAATATGTGTTGGCACGCATCATAGTGGGGTGCAAAGTATCCATGTCTATCTGAATAACAATAATTCGTTAACAGAAATCATTGTCGGGTCGTCAGAGGGGGTATAGAGGGATTTTTCATTATCAAAATGATTTCAAAAATCAAATATGACATGGCACGCAACATGGCAGGGTGCAGACTATTTATTTTCATCTGAATTACAATAATTCGTCAACAGAAATCATTGTCGTGTCGTCAGAGGGGGTATAGAAGAATTTTTCATTTTCAAAATGACTTCAAAAATCTAATATGACTTGGCACGCATCATGTTGGGGTACAGAATATCCATTTCCATGTCAATAACAATAATTCGTCAACAGAAATCATTGTCGGGTCGTCAGAGGGGGTATAGAGGGATTTTTCATTTTCAAAATTACCTCAAAATCAAATATGACTTGGCACGCATCATGGTGGGGTGCAGAATATTTATTTCCATTTGAATAACAATAATTCGTCAACAGAAATCATTGTCGGGTCGTCAGAGGGGGTATAGAGGGATTTTTCATTTTTAAAATTACCTCAAAATCAAATATGACTTGGCACGCATCATGGTGGGGTGCAGAATATTTATTTATATCTGAATAACAATAATTCGTCAAAAGAAATCATTGTCAGGTCGTCAGAGGGGGTATAGAGGGATTTTTCATTATCAAAATGATTTCAAAAATCAAATATGACATGGCACGCAACATGGTGGGGTGCAGATTATTTATTTTCATCTGAATTACAATAATTCGTCAACAGAAATCATTGTCGTGTCGTCAGAGGGGGTATAGAGGAATTTTTCATTTTCAAAATGACTTCAAAAATCTAATATGACTTGGTACGCATCATGTTGGGGTACAGAATATCCATTTCCATCTCAATAACAATAATTTGTTAACAGAAATCATTGTCGGGTCGTCAGAGGAGGTATAGAGGGAGTTTTCATTTTGAAAATTTCTTCAAAAATCTAATATGACTTGGCACCTATCATGGTGGGGTGCGAAATATCTATGTCCATCTGAATAACAATAATTCCTCAACAGAAATCATTGTCGGGACGTCAGAGGGGGTATAGAGGGATTTTTCATTATCAAAATGATCTCAAAAATCAAATATGACTTGGCACGCATCATATCGGGGTGCAGAATATCCATTTCTATCTGACTAACATTATTTCGTCAACATAAATCATTGTCGTGTCGTCAGAGGGGGTATGGAGGGATTTTTCATTTTCAAAATTACTTCAATAATCTAATATGACTTGGCACGCATCATGGTGGGGTGCAGAATATTTATTTCCATCTGAATAACAATAATTCGTCAACAGAAATCATTGTCGGGTCGTCAGAGGGGGTATAGAGGGATTTTTCATTATCAAAATGAATTCCAAAATTAAATATGACATGGCACGCAACATGGTGGGGTGCAGACTATTTATTTTCATCTGAATTACAATAATTCGTCAACAGAAATCATTGTCGTGTCGTCAGAGGGGGTATAGAGGAATTTTTCATTTTCAAAATGACTTCAAAAATGTAATATGACTTGGCACGCATCATGTTGGGGTACAGAATATCCATTTCGATCTCAATAACAATAATTCGTCAACAGAAATCATTGTCGTGTCGTCAGAGGGGGTATAGAGAGATTTTTCATTTTCAAAATTACCTCAAAATCAAATATGACTTGGCACGCATCATGGTGGGGTGCAGAATATCCATTCCCATCTGAATAACAATAATTCGTCAACAGAAATCATTGTCGTGTCGTCAGAGGGGGTATAGAGGGTTTTTTCATTTTCAAAATTACCTCAAAATCAAATATGACTTGGCACGCATCATGGTGGGGTGCAGAATATCCATTCCCATCTGAATAACAATAATTCGTCAACATAAATCATTGTCGTGTCGTCAGAGGGGGTATAGAGGGATTTTTCATTTTCAAAATTACCTCAAAATCAAATATGACTTGGCACGCATCATGGTGGGGTGCAGAATATCCAATCCCATCTGAATAACAATAATTCGTTAACAGAAATCATTGTCGGGTCGTCAGAGGGGGTATAGAGGGATTTTTCATTATCAAAATGATTTCAAAAATCAAATATGACTTGACACGCTTCATTGCGGGGTGCAGAATATCCTTTTTTATCTGACTAACATTAACTCGTCAACATAAATCATTGTCGTGTCGTCAGAGGGGGTATGGAGGGATTTTTCATTTTCAAAATTACTTCAAAAATCTAATATGACTTGGCACGCATCATGGCGGGGTGCATAATATCTATTTCTATCTGACTAACATTATTTCGTCATCATAAATCATTGTCGGGTCGTCAGAGGGGGTATAGAGGGATTCTTCATTATCAAAATGACTTCAAAAATTAAATATGACACGGCACGCAACATGGTGGGGTGCAGACTATTTACTTTCATCTGAATTACAATAATTCGTCAACAGAAATCATTGTCGTGTCGTCAGAGGGGGTATAGAGGAATTTTTCATTTTCAAAATGACTTCAAAAATGTAATATGACTTGGCACGCATCATGTTGGGGTACAGAATATCCATTTCGATCTCAATAACAATAATTCGTCAACAGAAATCATTGTCGTGTCGTCAGAGGGGGTATAGAGAGATTTTTCATTTTCAAAATTACCTCAAAATCAAATATGACTTGGCACGCATCATGGTGGGGTGCAGAATATCCATTCCCATCTGAATAACAATAATTCGTCAACAGAAATCATTGTCGTGTCGTCAGAGGGGGTATAGAGGGTTTTTTCATTTTCAAAATTACCTCAAAATCAAATATGACTTGGCACGCATCATGGTGGGGTGCAGAATATCCATTCCCATCTGAATAACAATAATTCGTCAACATAAATCATTGTCGTGTCGTCAGAGGGGGTATAGAGGGATTTTTCATTTTCAAAATTACCTCAAAATCAAATATGACTTGACACGCATCATGGTGGGGTGCAGAATATCCAATCCCATCTGAATAACAATAATTCGTTAACAGAAATCATTGTCGGGTCGTCAGAGGGGGTATAGAGGGATTTTTCATTATCAAAATGATTTCAAAAATCAAATATGACTTGACACGCTTCATTGCGGGGTGCAGAATATCCTTTTTTATCTGACTAACATTAACTCGTCAACATAAATCATTGTCGTGTCGTCAGAGGGGGTATGGAGGGATTTTTCATTTTCAAAATTACTTCAAAAATCTAATATGACTTGGCACGCATCATGGCGGGGTGCAGAATATCTATTTCTATCTGACTAACATTATTTCGTCATCATAAATCATTGTCGGGTCGTCAGAGGGGGTATAGAGGGATTTTTCATTATCAAAATGACTTCAAAAATTAAATATGACACGGCACGCAACATGGTGGGGTGCAGACTATTTACTTTCATCTGAATTACAATAATTCGTCAACAGAAATCATTGTCGTGTCGTCAGAGGGGGTATAGAGGAATTTTTCTTTTTCAAAATGACTTCAAAAATCTAATATGACTTGGCACGCATCATGTTGGGGTACAGAATATCCACTTCCATCTCAATAACCATAATTCGTCAACAGAAATCATTGTCGGGTCGTCAGAGGGGGTATAGAGGGATTTCTCATTTTCAAAATTACTTCAAAATCAAATATGACTTGGCACGCATCATGGTGGGGTGCAGAATATCCATTTCCATCTGAATAACAATAATTCGTCAACAGAAATCATTGACGGGTCCTTAGAGGGGGTATAGAGGGATTTTTCATTTTCAAAATTACCTCAAAATCAAATATGACTTGGCACGCATCATGGTGGGGTGCAGAATATTTATTTCCATTTGAATAACAATAATTCGTCAACAGAAATCATTGTCGGGTCGTCAGAGGGGGTATAGAGGGATTTTTCATTTTCAAAATTACCTCAAAATCAAATATGACTTGGCACGCATCATGGTGGGGTGCAGAATATTTATTTATATCTGAATAACAATAATTCGTCAAAAGAAATCATTGTCAGGTCGTCAGAGGGGGTATAGAGGGATTTTTCATTATCAAAATGATTTCAAAAATCAAATATGACATGGCACGCAACATGGTGGGGTGCAGACTATTTATTTTCATCTGAATTACAATAATTCGTCAACAGAAATCATTGTCGTGTCGTCAGAGGGGGTATAGAGGAATTTTTCATTTTCAAAATGACTTCAAAAATCTAATATGACTTGGTACGCATCATGTTGGGGTACATAATATCCATTTCCATCTCAATAACAATAATTTGTTAACAGAAATCATTGTCGGGTCGTCAGAGGAGGTATAGAGGGAGTTTTCATCTTAAAAATTTCTTCAAAAATCTAATATGACTTGGCACCTATCATGGTGGGGTGCGAAATATCTATGTCCATCTGAATAACAATAATTCCTCAACAGAAATCATTGTCGGGACGTCAGAAGGGGTATAGAGGGATTTTTCATTATCAAAATGATTTCAAAAATCAAATATGACTTGGCACGCATCATATCGGGGTGCAGAATATCCATTTCTATCTGACTAACATTATTTCGTCAACATAAATCATTGTCGTGTCGTCAGAGGGGGTATGGAGGGATTTTTCATTTTCAAAATTACTTCAATAATCTAATATGACTTGGCACGCATCATGGTGGGGTGCAGAATATTTATTTCCATCTGAATAACAATAATTCGTCAACAGGAATCATTGTCGGGTCGTCAGAGGGGGTATAGAGGGATTTTTCATTATCAAAATGAATTCCAAAGTTAAATATGACATGGCACGCAACATGGTGGGGTGCAGACTATTTATTTTCATCTGAATTACAATAATTCGTCAACAGAAATCATTGTCGTGTCGTCAGAGGGGGTATAGAGGAATTTTTCATTTTCAAAATGACTTCAAAAATGTAATATGACTTGGCACGCATCATGTTGGGGTACAGAATATCCATTTCGATCTCAATAACAATAATTCGTCAACAGAAATTATTGTCGTGTCGTCAGAGGGGGTATAGAGAGATTTTTCATTTTCAAAATTACCTCAAAATCAAATATGACTTGGCACGCATCATGGTGGGGTGCAGAATATCCATTCCCATCTGAATAACAATAATTCGTCAACAGAAATCATTGTCGTGTCGTCAGAGGGGGTATAGAGGGTTTTTTCATTTTCAAAATTACCTCAAAATCAAATATGACTTGGCACGCATCATGGTGGGGTGCAGAATATCCATTCCCATCTGAATAACAATAATTCGTCAACATAAATCATTGTCGTGTCGTCAGAGGGGGTATAGAGGGATTTTTCATTTTCAAAATTACCTCAAAATCAAATATGACTTGGCACGCATCATAGTGGGGTGCAGAATATCCAATCCCATCTGAATAACAATAATTCGTTAACAGAAATCATTGTCGGGTCGTCAGAGGGGGTATAGAGGGATTTTTCATTATCAAAATGATTTCAAAAATCAAATATGACTTGACACGCTTCATTGCGGGGTGCAGAATATCCTTTTCTATCTGACTAACATTAACTCGTCAACATAAATCATTGTCGTGTCGTCAGAGGGGGTATGGAGGGATTTTTCATTTTCAAAATTACTTCAAAAATCTAATATGACTTGGCACGCATCATGGCGGGGTGCAGAATATCTATTTCTATCTGACTAACATTATTTCGTCATCATAAATCATTGTCGGGTCGTCAGAGGGGGTATAGAGGGATTTTTCATTATCAAAAAGACTTCAAAAATTAAATATGACACGGCACGCAACATGGTGGGGTGCAGACTATTTACTTTCATCTGAATTACAATAATTCGTCAACAGAAATCATTGTCGTGTCGTCAGAGGGGGTATAGAGGAATTTTTCTTTTTCAAAATAACTTCAAAAATCTAATATGACTTGGCACGCATCATGTTGGGGTACAGAATATCCACTTCCATCTCAATAACCATAATTCGTCAACAGAAATCATTGTCGGGTCGTCAGAGGGGGTACAGAGGGATTTCTCATTTTCAAAATTACCTCAAAATCAAATATGACTTGGCACGCATCATGGTGGGGTGCAGAATATCCATTTCCATCTGAATAACAATAATTCGTCAACAGAAATCATTGACGGGTCCTTAGAGGGGGTATAGAGGGATTTTTCATTTTAAAAATTTCTTCAAAAATCTAATATGACTTGACACTTATCATGTTGGGGTGCGAAATATCTATGTCCATCTGAATAACAATAATTCGTCAACAGAAATTATTGTCGTGTCGTCAGAGGGGGTATAGAGGAATTTTTCATTTTCAAAATGACTTCAAAAATCTAATATGACTTGGCACGCATCATGTAGGGGTACAGAATATCCATTTCCATGTCAACAACAATAATTCTTCAACAGAAATCATTGTCGGGTCGTCAGAAGGGGTATAGAGGGATTTTTCATTTTCAAAATTACCTCAAAATCAAATATTACTTGGCACGCATCATGGTGGGGTGCAGAATATTTATTTCCATTCGAATAACAATAATTCGTCAACAGAAATCATTGTCGGGTCGTCAGAGGGGGTATAGAAGGATTTTTCATTTTCAAAATTACCTCAAAATCAAATATTACTTGGCACGCATCATGGTGGGGTGCAGAATATTTATTTCCATCTGAATAACAATAATTCGTCAAAAGAAATCATGGTCGGGTCGTCAGAAGGGGTATAGAGGGATTTTTCATTATCAAAATGATTTCAAAAATCAAATATGACATGGAACGCAACATGGCGGGGTGCAGACTATTTATTTTCATCTGAATTACAATAATTCGTCAACAGAAATCATTATCGTGTAGTCAGAGAATAGAGGGATTTTTTATTTTCAAAATTACCTCAAAATCAAATATGACTTGGCACGCAACATGGTGGGGTGCAGAATATCCATTTCCATCTGAATAACAATAATTCGTCAACAGAAATCATTGTCGGGTCATCAGAGGGGGTATAGAGGGATTTTTCATTATCGAATTGATTTCAAAAATCAAATATGACATGGCACGCAACATGGCGGGGTGCAGACTATTTATTTTCATCTGAATTACAATAATTCGTCAACAGAAATCATTGTCGTGTCGTCAGAGGGGGTATAGAGGAATTTTTCATTTTCAAAATGACTTCAAAAATCTAATATGACTTGGCACGCATCATGTTGGGGTACAGAATATCCATTTCCATCTCAATAACAGTAATTCGTCAACAGAAATCATTGTCGGGTCGTCAGAGGGGGTATAGAGGGATTTTTCATTTTCAAAATTACCTCAAAATCAAATATGACTTGGCACGCATCATGGTGGGGTGCAGAATATTTATTTCCATTTGAATAACAATAATTCGTCAACAGAAATTATTGTCGGGTCGTCAGAGGGGGTATAGAGGGATTTTTCATTTTCAAAATTACCTCAAAATCAAATATGACTTGGCACGCATCATGGTGGGGTGCAGAATATTTATTTCCTTCTGAATAACAATAATTCGTCAACAGAAATCATTGTCGGGTAGTCAGAGGGGTATAGAGGGATTTTTCATTATCAAAATGACTTCAAAAATTAAATATGACATGGCACGCAACATTGCGGGGTGCAGACTATTTATTTTCATCTGAATAACAATAATTCGTTAACAGAAGTCATTGTCGGGTCGTCAGAGGGGGTATAGAGGGATTTTTCATTATCAAAATGATTTCAAAAATCAAATATGACATGGCACGCAACATGGTGGGGTGCAGACTATTTATTTTCATCTGAATTACAATTATTCGGCAACAGAAATCATTGTCGTGTCGTCAGAGGGGGTATAGAGGAACTTTTCATTTTCAAAATGTCTTCAAAAATCTAATATGACTTGGCACGCATCATGTTGGGGTACAGAATATCCATTTCCATCTCAATAACAATAATTTCTCAACATAAATCATTGACGGGTCGTTAGAGGGGGTATAGAGTTATTTTTCATTTTAAAAATTTCTTCAAAAATCTAATATGACTTGGCACTTATCATGGTGGGGTGCGAAATATCTATGTCCATCTGAATAACAATAATTCGTTAACAGAAATAATTGTCGGGTCGTCAGAGGGGGTATAGAGGGATTTTTCATTGTCTAAATGATTTCAAAAATCAAATATGACATGGCACGCAACATGGCGGGTGCAGACTATTTATTTTCATCTGAATTACAATAATTCGTCAACAGAAATCATTGTCGTGTCGTCAGAGGGGGTATAGAAGAATTTTTCATTTTCAAAATGACTTCAAAAATCTAATATGACTTGGCACGCATCATGTTGGGGTACAGAATATCTATTTCCATGTCAATAACAATAATTCGTCAACAGAAATCATTGTCGGGTCGTCAGAGGGAGTATAGAGGGATTTTTCATTATCAAAATGACTTCAAAAGTTAAATATGACATGGCACGCAACATGGCGGGGTGCAGACTATTTATTTTCATCTGAATAACAATAATTCGTTAACAGAAATCATTGTCGGGTCGTCAGAGGGGGTATAGAGGGATTTTTCATTATCAAAATGATTTCAAAAATCAAATATGACATGGCACGCAACATGGCGGGGTGCAGACTGTTTATTTTCATCTGAATTACAATAATTCGTCAACAGAAATCATTGTCGTGTCGTCAGAGGGGGTATAGAGGAATTTTGCATTTTCAAAATGACTTCAAAAATCTAATATGACTTGGCACGCATCATGTTGGGGTACAGAATATCCATTTCCATCTCAATAACAATAATTCGTCAACAAAAATCATTGTCGGGTCGTCAGAGGGGGAATAGAGGGATTTTTCATTTTCAAAATTACCTCAAAATCAAATATGACTTGTCACGCATCATGGTGGGGTGCAGAATACCTAATTCCATTTGAATAACAATAATTCGTCAACAGAAATCATTGTCGGGTAGTCAGAGGGGGTATAGAGGGATTTTTCATTTTAAAAATTTCTTCAAAAATCTAATATGACTTGGCACGCATCATGTTGGGGTACAGAATATCCATTTCGATCTCAATAACAATAATTCGTCAACAGAAATCATTGTCGTGTCGTCAGAGGGGGTATAGAGAGATTTTTCATTTTCAAAATTACCTCAAAATCAAATATGACTTGGCACGCATCATGGTGGGGTGCAGATTATCCATTCCCATCTGAATAACAATAATTCGTCAACAGAAATCATTGTCGTGTCGTCAGAGGGGGTATTGAGGGATTTTTCATTTTCAAAATTACCTCAAAATCAAATATGACTTGGCACGCATCATGGTGGGGTGCAGAATATCCAATCCCATCTGAATAACAATAATTCGTTAACAGAAATCATTGTCGGGTCGTCAGAGGGGGTATAGAGGGATTTTTCATTATCAAAATGATTTCAAAAATCAAATATGACTTGACACGCTTCATTGCGGGGTGCAGAATATCCTTTTCTATCTGACTAACATTAACTCGTCAACATAAATCATTGTCGTGTCGTCAGAGGGGGTATGGAGGGATTTTTCATTTTCAAAATTACTTCAAAAATCTAATATGACTTGGCACGCATCATGGCGGGGTGCAGAATATCTATTTCTATCTGACTAACATTATTTCGTCATCATAAATCATTGTCGGGTCGTCAGAGGGGGTATAGAGGGATTTTTCATTATCAAAATGACTTCAAAAATTAAATATGACACGGCACGCAACATGGTGGGGTGCAGACTATTTACTTTCATCTGAATTACAATAATTCGTCAACAGAAATCATTGTCGTGTCGTCAGAGGGGGTATAGAGGAATTTTTCTTTTTCAAAATGACTTCAAAAATCTAATATGACTTGGCACGCATCATGTTGGGGTACAGAATATCCACTTCCATCTCAATAACCATAATTCGTCAACAGAAATCATTGTCGGGTCGTCAGAGGGGGTATAGAGGGATTTCTCATTTTCAAAATTACCTCAAAATCAAATATGACTTGGCACGCATCATGGTGAGGTGCAGAATATCCATTTCCATCTGAATAACAATAATTCGTCAACAGAAATCATTGACGGGTCCTTAGAGGGGGTATAGAGGGATTTTTCATTTTCAAAATTTCTTCAAAAATCTAATATGACTTGACACTTATCATGGTGGGGTGAGAAATATCTATGTCCATCTGAATAACAATAATTCGTTAACAGAAATCATTGTCGGGTCGTCAGAGGGGGTATAGAGGGATTTTTCATTATCAAAATGATTTCAAAAATCAAATATGACATGGAACGCAACATGGCGGGGTGCAGACTATTTATTTTCATCTGAATTACAATAATTCGTCAACAGAAATCATTGTCGTGTCGTCAGAGGGGGTATAGAGGAATTTTTCATTTTCAAAATGACTTCAATAATCTAATATGACTTGGCACGCATCATGTAGGGGTACAGAATATCCATTTCCATGTCAACAACAATAATTCGTCAACAGAAATCATTGTCGGGTCGTCAGAAGGGGTATAGAGGGATTTTTCATTTTCAAAATTACCTCAAAATCAAATATGACTTGGCACGCATCATGGTGGGGTGCAGAATATTTATTTCCATTTGAATAACATTAATTCGTCAACAGAAATCATTGTCGGTTCGTCAGAGGGGGTATAGAAGGATTTTTCATTTTCAAAATTACCTCAAAATCAAATAATACTTGGCACGCATCATGGTGGGGTGCAGAATATTTATTTCCATCTGAATAACAATAATTCGTCAAAAGAAATCATGGTCGGGTCGTCAGAAGGGGTATAGAGGGATTTTTCATTATCAAAATGACTTCAAAAATTAAATATGACATGGCACGCAACATGGCGGGGTGCAGACTATTTATTTTCATTTGAATAACAATAATTCGTTAACAGAAATCATTGTCGGGTAGTCAGAGGGGGTATAGAGGGATTTTTCATTATCAAAATGACTTCAAAAATTAAATATGACATGGCACGCAACATGGCGGGGTGCAGACTATTTATTTTCATTTGAATAACAATAATTCGTCAACAGAAATCATTGTCGTGTCGTCAGAGAATAGAGGGATTTTTTATTTTCAAAATTACCTCAAAATCAAATATGACTTGGCACGCAACATGGTGGGGTGCAGAATATCCATTTCCATCTGAATAACAATAATTCATCAACAGAAATCATTGTCGGGTCGTCAGAGGGGGTATAGAGGGATTTTTCATTATCAAAATGACTTCAAAAATTAAATATGACATGGCACGCAACATGGCGGGGTGCAGACTATTTATTTTCATCTGAATTACAATAATTCGTCAACAGAAATCATTGTCGTGTCGTCAGAGAATAGAGGGATTTTTTATTTTCAAAATTACCTCAAAATCAAATATGACTTGGCACGCAACATGGTGGGGTGCAGAATATCCATTTCCATCTGAATAACAATAATTCGTCAAAAGAAATCATGGTCGGGTCGTCAGAAGGGGTATAGAGGGATTTTTCATTATCAAAATGACTTCAAAAATTAAATATGACATGGCACGCAACATGGCGGGGTGCAGACTATTTATTTTCATTTTAATAACAATAATTCGTTAACAGAAATCATTGTCGGGTAGTCAGAGGGGGTATAGAGGGATTTTCCATTATCAAAATGATTTCAAAAATCAAATATGACATGGCACGCAACATGGTGGGGTGCAGACTATTTATTTTCATCTGAATTACAATAATTCGGCAACAGAAATCATTGTCGTGTCGTCAGAGGGGGTATAGAGGAACTTTTCATTTTCAAAATGTCTTCAAAAATCTAATATGACTTGGCACGCATCATGTTGGGGTACAGAATATCCATTTCCATCTCAATAACAATAATTTCTCAACATAAATCATTGACGGGTCGTTAGAGGGGGTATAGAGTTATTTTTCATTTTAAAAATTTCTTCAAAAATCTAATATGACTTGGCACTTATCATGGTGGGGTGCGAAATATCTATGTCCATCTGAATAACAATAATTCGTTAACTGAAATAATTGTCGGGTCGTCAGAGGGGGTATGGAGGGATTTTTCGTTTACAAAATTTCTTCAAAAATCTAATATGACTTGGCACGCATCATGGTGGGGTGCAGAATATCCATTTCCATCTGAATAATTATAATTCGTCAACAGAAATCATTGTCCTGTCGTCAGAGGGGGTATAGAGGGATATTTCATTTTCAATATATCTTCAAAAATCTAATTTGACTTGGCACGCATCATGGTGGGTGCAAAGTATCCATGTCTATCTGAATAACAATAATTCGTCAACAGAAATCATTGTCGGGTCGTCAGAGGGGGTATAGAGGGATTTTTCATTGTCTAAATGATTTCAAAAATCAAATATGACATGGCACGCAACATGGCGGGTGCAGACTATTTATTTTCATCTGAATTACAATAATTCGTCAACAGAAATCATTGTCATGTCGTCAGAGGGGGTATAGAAGAATTTGTCATTTTCAAAATGACTTCAAAAATCTAATATGACTTGGCACGCATCATGTTGGGGTACAGAATATCTATTTCCATGTCAATAACAATAATTCGTCAACAGAAATCATTGTCGGGTCGTCAGAGGGGGTATAGAGGGATTTTTCATTATCAAAATGACTTCAAAAGTTAAATATGACATGGCACGCAACATGGCGGGGTGCAGACTATTTATTTTCATCTGAATAACAATAATTCGTTAACAGAAATCATTGTCGGGTCGTCAGAGGGGGTATAGAGGGATTTTTCATTATCAAAATGATTTCAAAAATCAAATATGACATGGCACGCAACATGGCGGGGTGCAGACTGTTTATTTTCATCTGAATTACAATAATTCGTCAACAGAAATCATTGTCGTGTCGTCAGAGGGGGTATAGAGGAATTTTGCATTTTCAAAATGACTTCAAAAATCTAATATGACTTGGCACGCATCATGTTGGGGTACAGAATATCCATTTCCATCTCAATAACAATAATTCGTCAACAGAAATCATTGTCGGGTCGTCAGAGGGGGAATAGAGGGATTTTTCATTTTCAAAATTACCTCAAAATCAAATATGACTTGACACGCTACATGGTGGGGTGCAGAATATCCATTTCCATCTAAATAACAATAATTTGTCAACAGAAATTATTGTCGGTCATTAGAGGGGGTATAGAGGGATTTTTCATTTTCAAAATGACTTCATAAATCAAATATGATTTGGCACGCATCATGGAGGCGTGCAGAATATCCATTTCCATCTAAATAACAATAATTGGTCAACAGAAATCATTGTCGGAACGTCAGAAGGGGGAATAGAGGGATTTTTCATTATCAAAATGACTTCAAAAATCAAATATGACTTGGCACGCATCATGGTGGGGTACAGAATATCCATTTCCATCTCAATAACAATAATTTTTGCAACAGAAATCAATGTCGGGTCGTTAGAGGGGGTATAGAGGAATTTTTCATTTTCAAAATTTTCTCAAAATCAAATATGACTTGGCACGCATCATGGTGGGGTGCAGAATATCCATTTCCATCTAAATAACAATAATTTGTCAACAGAAATTATTGTCGGTCATTAGAGGGGGTATAGAGGGATTTTTCATTTTCAAAATGACTTCATAAATCAAATATGATTTGGCACGCATCATGGAGGTGTGCAGAATATCCATTTCCATCTAAATAACAATAATTGGTCAACAGAAATCATTGTCGGGTCGTCAGAGGGGGTATAGAGGGATTTTTCATTTTCAAAATTACCTCAAAATCAAATATGACTTGGCACGCATCATAGTGGGGAGCAGAATATCCATTTCCATCTGAATAACAAGAATTCGTCAACAGAAATCAATGTCGGGTCGTTAGAGGGGGTATAGAGGAATTTTTCATTTTCAAAATTTTCTCAAAATCAAATATGACTTGGCACGCATCATATTGGGGTGCAGAATATCCATTCTTATCTGGATAACAATAATTCGTCAGCAGAAATCATTGTCGTGTCGTCAGAGGGGGTATGGAGGGATTTATCATTTTCAAAATTACCTCAAAATCAAATATGACTTGGCACGCATCATGGTGGGGTGCAGATTATCCATTTCCATCTGAATAACAATGATTCGTCAACAGAAATCATTGACGGGTCGTTGGAGGGGGTATAGAGGGATTTTTCTTTTTCATAATTTCTTCAAAAATCTAATATGACTTGGCACGCATCATGGTGGGGTGCAGAATATCCATTTCAATCTGAATAACAATAATTTGCCAAGAGACATCATTGTCGTGTCGTCAGAGGGGGTATGGAGGGATTTATCATTTTCAAAATTACTTCAAAAATGTAATATGACTTGGCACGCATCATGGTGAAATGCAAAGTATCCATTCCCATCTGAATAAAAATAATTCGTCAACAGAAATCATTGTCGTGTCGTCAGAGGGGGTATAGAGGGTTTTTTCATTTTCAAAATGACTTCAATAATCAAATATGACTTGGCACGCATCATGGTGGGGTACAGAATATCCATTTTCATCTCAATAACAATAATTAGTCAACAGAAATCATTGTCGGGTCGTCAGAGGGGGTATAGAGGGATTTTTCATTTTCAAAATTACCTCAAAATCAAATATGACTTGGAAAGCATCATAGTGGGGTGCAGAATATCCATTTCCATCTGAATAGCAATAATTCGTCATCAGAAATTATTGTCGGGTCGTTAAAGGGGGTATAGATGGATTTTTCATTTCCAAAATGACTTCAAAAATCAAATATGACTTGGCACGCATCATGGTGGGGTACAGAATATCCATTTCCATCTCAATAACAATAACTCGTTAACAGAAATCATTGTCGTGTCGTCAGAGGGGTTAAAGAGGGATTTTTCATTTTCAAAATTACCTCAAAATCAAATATGACTTGACACGCTACATGGTGGGGTGCAGAATATCCATTTCCATCTAAATAACAATAATTTGTCAACAGAAATCGTTGTCGGGTCGTTAGAGGGGGTATAGAGGAATTTTTCATTTTCAAAATGACTTCATAAATCAAATATGATTTGGCACGCATCATGGAGGCGTGCAGAATATCCATTTTCATCTAAATGACAATAATTTGTCAACCGAAATCATTGTCGGAACGTCAGAGGGGGTATAGAGGGATTTTTCATTATCAAAATGACTTCAAAAATCAAATATGACTTGGCACGCATCATGGTGGGGTACAGAATATCCATTTCCATCTCAATAACAATAATTTTTCAACAGAAATCATTGTCGGGTCGTCAGAGGGGGTATAGAGGGATTTTTCATTTTCAAAATTACCTCAAAATCAAATATGACTTGGCACGCATCATAGTGGGGAGCAGAATATCCATTTCCATCTGAATAACAAGAATTCGTCAACAGAAATCAATGTCGGGTCGTTAGAGGGGGTATAGAGGAATTTTTCATTTTCAAAATTTTCTCAAAATCAAATATGACTTGGCACGCATCATAAAGGGGTACAGAATATCCATTTCCATCTTAATAACAATACTTTGTCAACAGAAATCATTGTCGGGTCCTCAGAGGGGGTATAGAGGGATTTTTCATTTTCAAAATTACGTCAAAATCAAACATGACTTGGCACGCATCATGGTGGGGTGCAGAATATCCATTCCCATCTGAATAACAATAATTCGTCAACAGAAATCATTGTCGTGTCGTCAGAGGGGGTATGGAGGGATTTATCATTTTCAAAATTACCTCAAAATCAAATATGACTTGGCTCGCATCATAGTGGGGTGCAGATTATCCATTTCCATCTGAATAACAATGATTCGTCAACAGAAATCATTGACGGGTCGTTGGAGGGGGTATAGAGGGATTTTTCTTTTTCATAATTTCTTCAAAAATCTAATATGACTTGGCACTTATCATGGTGGGGTGCGAAATATCTATGTCCATCTGAATAACAATAATTCGTTAACAGAAATAATTGTCGGGTCGTCAGAGGGGGTATAGAGGGATTTTTCATTGTCTAAATGATTTCAAAACTCAAATATGACATGGCACGCAACATGGCGGGTGCAGACTATTTATTTTCATCTGAATTACAATAATTCGTCAACAGAAATCATTGTCGTGTCGTCAGAGGGGGTATAGAAGAATTTTTCATTTTCAAAATGACTTCAAAAATCTAATATGACTTGGCACGCATCATGTTGGGGTACAGAATATCTATTTCCATGTCAATAACAATAATTCGTCAACAGAAATCATTGTCGGGTCGTCAGAGGGGGTATAGAGGGATTTTTCATTTTCAAAATGACTTCATAAATCAAATATGATTTGGCACGCATCATGGAGGCGTGCAGAATATCCATTTCCATCTAAATAACAATAATTGGTCAACAGAAATCATTGTCGGAACGTCAGAAGGGGGAATAGAGGGATTTTTCATTATCAAAATGACTTCAAAAATCAAATATGACTTGGCACGCATCATGGTGGGGTACAGAATATCCATTTCCATCTCAATAACAATAATTTTTGCAACAGAAATCAATGTCGGGTCGTTAGAGGGGGTATAGAGGAATTTTTCATTTTCAAAATTTTCTCAAAATCAAATATGACTTGGCACGCATCATGGTGGGGTGCAGAATATCCATTTCCATCTAAATAACAATAATTTGTCAACAGAAATTATTGTCGGTCATTAGAGGGGGTATAGAGGGATTTTTCATTTTCAAAATGACTTCATAAATCAAATATGATTTGGCACGCATCATGGAGGTGTGCAGAATATCCATTTCCATCTAAATAACAATAATTGGTCAACAGAAATCATTGTCGGGTCGTCAGAGGGGGTATAGAGGGATTTTTCATTTTCAAAATTACCTCAAAATCAAATATGACTTGGCACGCATCATAGTGGGGAGCAGAATATCCATTTCCATCTGAATAACAAGAATTCGTCAACAGAAATCAATGTCGGGTCGTTAGAGGGGGTATAGAGGAATTTTTCATTTTCAAAATTTTCTCAAAATCAAATATGACTTGGCACGCATCATATTGGGGTGCAGAATATCCATTCTTATCTGGATAACAATAATTCGTCAGCAGAAATCATTGTCGTGTCGTCAGAGGGGGTATGGAGGGATTTATCATTTTCAAAATTACCTCAAAATCAAATATGACTTGGCACGCATCATGGTGGGGTGCAGATTATCCATTTCCATCTGAATAACAATGATTCGTCAACAGAAATCATTGACGGGTCGTTGGAGGGGGTATAGAGGGATTTTTCTTTTTCATAATTTCTTCAAAAATCTAATATGACTTGGCACGCATCATGGTGGGGTGCAGAATATCCATTTCAATCTGAATAACAATAATTTGCCAAGAGACATCATTGTCGTGTCGTCAGAGGGGGTATGGAGGGATTTATCATTTTCAAAATTACTTCAAAAATGTAATATGACTTGGCACGCATCATGGTGAAATGCAAAGTATCCATTCCCATCTGAATAAAAATAATTCGTCAACAGAAATCATTGTCGTGTCGTCAGAGGGGGTATAGAGGGTTTTTTCATTTTCAAAATGACTTCAATAATCAAATATGACTTGGCACGCATCATGGTGGGGTACAGAATATCCATTTTCATCTCAATAACAATAATTAGTCAACAGAAATCATTGTCGGGTCGTCAGAGGGGGTATAGAGGGATTTTTCATTTTCAAAATTACCTCAAAATCAAATATGACTTGGAAAGCATCATAGTGGGGTGCAGAATATCCATTTCCATCTGAATAGCAATAATTCGTCAACAGAAATTATTGTCGGGTCGTTAAAGGGGGTATAGATGGATTTTTCATTTCCAAAATGACTTCAAAAATCAAATATGACTTGGCACGCATCATGGTGGGGTACAGAATATCCATTTCCATCTCAATAACAATAACTCGTTAACAGAAATCATTGTCGTGTCGTCAGAGGGGTTAAAGAGGGATTTTTCATTTTCAAAATTACCTCAAAATCAAATATGACTTGACACGCTACATGGTGGGGTGCAGAATATCCATTTCCATCTAAATAACAATAATTTGTCAACAGAAATCGTTGTCGGGTCGTTAGAGGGGGTATAGAGGAATTTTTCATTTTCAAAATGACTTCATAAATCAAATATGATTTGGCACGCATCATGGAGGCGTGCAGAATATCCATTTTCATCTAAATGACAATAATTTGTCAACCGAAATCATTGTCGGAACGTCAGAGGGGGTATAGAGGGATTTTTCATTATCAAAATGACTTCAAAAATCAAATATGACTTGGCACGCATCATGGTGGGGTACAGAATATCCATTTCCATCTCAATAACAATAATTTTTCAACAGAAATCATTGTCGGGTCGTCAGAGGGGGTATAGAGGGATTTTTCATTTTCAAAATTACCTCAAAATCAAATATGACTTGGCACGCATCATAGTGGGGAGCAGAATATCCATTTCCATCTGAATAACAAGAATTCGTCAACAGAAATCAATGTCGGGTCGTTAGAGGGGGTATAGAGGAATTTTTCATTTTCAAAATTTTCTCAAAATCAAATATGACTTGGCACGCATCATAAAGGGGTACAGAATATCCATTTCCATCTTAATAACAATACTTTGTCAACAGAAATCATTGTCGGGTCCTCAGAGGGGGTATAGAGGGATTTTTCATTTTCAAAATTACGTCAAAATCAAACATGACTTGGCACGCATCATGGTGGGGTGCAGAATATCCATTCCCATCTGAATAACAATAATTCGTCAACAGAAATCATTGTCGTGTCGTCAGAGGGGGTATGGAGGGATTTATCATTTTCAAAATTACCTCAAAATCAAATATGACTTGGCTCGCATCATAGTGGGGTGCAGATTATCCATTTCCATCTGATTAACAATGATTCGTCAACAGAAATCATTGACGGGTCGTTGGAGGGGGTATAGAGGGATTTTTCTTTTTCATAATTTCTTCAAAAATCTAATATGACTTGGCACTTATCATGGTGGGGTGCGAAATATCTATGTCCATCTGAATAACAATAATTCGTTAACAGAAATAATTGTCGGGTCGTCAGAGGGGGTATAGAGGGATTTTTCATTGTCTAAATGATTTCAAAACTCAAATATGACATGGCACGCAACATGGCGGGTGCAGACTATTTATTTTCATCTGAATTACAATAATTCGTCAACAGAAATCATTGTCGTGTCGTCAGAGGGGGTATAGAAGAATTTTTCATTTTCAAAATGACTTCAAAAATCTAATATGACTTGGCACGCATCATGTTGGGGTACAGAATATCTATTTCCATGTCAATAACAATAATTCGTCAACAGAAATCATTGTCGGGTCGTCAGAGGGGGTATAGAGGGATTTTTCATTATCAAAATGACTTCAAAAGTTAAATATGACATGGCACGCAACATGGCGGGGTGCAGACTATTTATTTTCATCTGAATAACAATAATTCGTTGACAGAAATCATTGTCGGGTCGTCAGAGGGGGTATAGAGGGATTTTTCATTATCAAAATGATTTCAAAAATCAAATATGACATGGCACGCAACATGGCGGGGTGCAGACTGTTTATTTTCATCTGAATTACAATAATTCGTCAACAGAAATCATTGTCGTGTCGTCAGAGGGGGTATAGAGGAATTTTGCATTTTCAAAATGACTTCAAAAATCTAATATGACTTGGCACGCATCATGTTGGGGTACAGAATATCCATTTCCATCTCAATAACAATAATTCGTCAACAGAAATCATTGTCGGGTCGTCAGAGGGGGAATAGAGGGATTTTTCATTTTCAAAATTACCTCAAAATCAAATATGACTTGACACGCTACATGGTGGGGTGCAGAATATCCATTTCCATCTAAATAACAATAATTTGTCAACAGAAATTATTGTCAGTCATTAGAGGGGGTATAGAGGGATTTTTCATTTTCAAAATGACTTCATAAATCAAATATGATTTGGCACGCATCATGGAGGCGTGCAGAATATCCATTTCCATCTAAATAACAATAATTGGTCAACAGAAATCATTGTCGGAACGTCAGAAGGGGGAATAGAGGGATTTTTCATTATCAAAATGACTTCAAAAATCAAATATGACTTGGCACGCATCATGGTGGGGTACAGAATATCCATTTCCATCTCAATAACAATAATTTTTGCAACAGAAATCAATGTCGGGTCGTTAGAGGGGGTATAGAGGAATTTTTCATTTTCAAAATTTTCTCAAAATCAAATATGACTTGGCACGCATCATGGTGGGGTGCAGAATATCCATTTCCATCTAAATAACAATAATTTGTCAACAGAAATTATTGTCGGTCATTAGAGGGGGTATAGAGGGATTTTTCATTTTCAAAATGACTTCATAAATCAAATATGATTTGGCACGCATCATGGAGGTGTGCAGAATATCCATTTCCATCTAAATAACAATAATTGGTCAACAGAAATCATTGTCGGGTCGTCAGAGGGGGTATAGAGGGATTTTTCATTTTCAAAATTACCTCAAAATCAAATATGACTTAGCACGCATCATAGTGGGGAGCAGAATATCCATTTCCATCTGAATAACAAGAATTCGTCAACAGAAATCAATGTCGGGTCGTTAGAGGGGGTATAGAGGAATTTTTCATTTTCAAAATTTTCTCAAAATCAAATATGACTTGGCACGCATCATATTGGGGTGCAGAATATCCATTCTTATCTGGATAACAATAATTCGTCAGCAGAAATCATTGTCGTGTCGTCAGAGGGGGTATGGAGGGATTTATCATTTTCAAAATTACCTCAAAATCAAATATGACTTGGCACGCATCATGGAGGGGTGCAGATTATCCATTTCCATCTGAATAACAATGATTCGTCAACAGAAATCATTGACGGGTCGTTGGAGGGGGTATAGAGGGATTTTTCTTTTTCATAATTTCTTCAAAAATCTAATATGACTTGGCACGCATCATGGTGGGGTGCAGAATATCCATTTCAATCTGAATAACAATAATTTGTCAAGAGACATCATTGTCGTGTCGTCAGAGGGGGTATGGAGGGATTTATCATTTTCAAAATTACTTCAAAAATGTAATATGACTTGGCACGCATCATGGTGAAATGCAAAGTATCCATTCCCATCTGAATAAAAATAATTCGTCAACAGAAATCATTGTCGTGTCGTCAGAGGGGGTATAGAGGGTTTTTTCATTTTCAAAATGACTTCAATAATCAAATATGACTTGGCACGCATCATGGTGGGGTACAGAATATCCATTTTCATCTCAATAACAATAATTAGTCAACAGAAATCATTGTCGGGTCGTCAGAGGGGGTATAGAGGGATTTTTCATTTTCAAAATTACCTCAAAATCAAATATGACTTGGAAAGCATCATGGTGGGGTACAGAATATCCATTTCCATCTCAATAACAATAACTCGTTAACAGAAATCATTGTCGTGTCGTCAGAGGGGTTAAAGAGGGATTTTTCATTTTCAAAATTACCTCAAAATCAAATATGACTTGACACGCTACATGGTGGGGTGCAGAATATCCATTTCCATCTAAATAACAATAATTTGTCAACAGAAATCGTTGTCGGGTCGTTAGAGGGGGTATAGAGGAATTTTTCATTTTCAAAATGACTTCATAAATCAAATATGATTTGGCACGCATCATGGAGGTGTGCAGAATATCCATTTCCATCTAAATGACAATAATTTGTCAACAGAAATCATTGTCGGAACGTCAGAGGGGGTATAGAGGGATTTTTCATTATCAAAATGACTTCAAAAATCAAATATGACTTGGCACGCATCATGGTGGGGTACAGAATATCCATTTCCATCTCAATAACAATAATTTTTCAACAGAAATCATTGTCGGGTCGTCAGAGGGGGTATAGAGGGATTTTTCATTTTCAAAATTACCTCAAAATCAAATATGACTTGGCACGCATCATAGTGGGGAGCAGAATATCCATTTCCATCTGAATAACAAGAATTCGTCAACAGAAATCAATGTCGGGTCGTTAGAGGGGGTATAGAGGAATTTTTCATTTTCAAAATTTTCTCAAAATCAAATATGACTTGGCACGCATCATAAAGGGGTACAGAATATCCATTTCCATCTTAATAACAATACTTTGTCAACAGAAATCATTGTCGGGTCCTCAGAGGGGGTATAGAGGGATTTTTCATTTTCAAAATTACGTCAAAATCAAACAAGACTTGGCACGCATCATGGTGGGGTGCAGAATATCCATTCCCATCTGAATAACAATAATTCGTCAACAGAAATCATTGTCGTGTCGTCAGAGGGGGTATGGAGGGATTTATCATTTTCAAAATTACCTCAAAATCAAATATGACTTGGCTCGCATCATAGTGGGGTGCAGATTATCCATTTCCATCTGAATAACAATGATTCGTCAACAGAAATCATTGACGGGTCGTTGGAGGGGGTATAGAGGGATTTTTCTTTTTCATAATTTCTTCAAAAATCTAATATGACTTGGCACGCATCATGGTGGGGTGCAGAATATCCATTTCCATCTGAATAACAATAATTCGTCAAGAGACATAATTTTCGTGTCGTCAGAGGGGGTATGGAGGGATTTATCATTTTCAAAATTACTTCAAAAATGTAATATGACTTGGCACGCATCATGGTGAAATGCAAAGTATCCATTCCCATCTGAATAAAAATAATTCGTCAACAGAAATCATTGTCGTGTCGTCAGAGGTGGTATAGAGGGTTTTTTCATTTTCAAAATGACTTCAATAATCAAATATGACTTGGCACGCATCATGGTGGGGTACAGAATATCCAATTCCATCTCAATAACAATAATTTGTCATCAGAAATCATTGTCGGGTCGTCAGAGGGGGTATAGAGGGATTTTTCATTTTCAAAATTACCTCAAAATCAAATATGACTTGGCACGCATCATGGTGGGGTGCAGAATATCCATTTCCATCTGAATAACAATAATTCGTCAAGAGACATAATTTTCGTGTCGTCAGAGGGGGTATGGAGGGATTTATCATTTTCAAAATTACTTCAAAAATGTAATATGACTTGGCACGCATCATGGTGAAATGCAAAGTATCCATTCCCATCTGAATAAAAATAATTCGTCAACAGAAATCATTGTCGTGTCGTCAGAGGTGGTATAGAGGGTTTTTTCATTTTCAAAATGACTTCAATAATCAAATATGACTTGGCACGCATCATGGTGGGGTGCAGAATATCCATTTCCATCTAAATAACAATAATTTGTCAACAGAAATTATTGTCGGTCATTAGAGGGGGTATAGAGGGATTTTTCATTTTCAAAATGACTTCATAAATCAAATATGATTTGGCACGCATCATGGAGGTGTGCAGAATATCCATTTCCATCTAAATAACAATAATTGGTCAACAGAAATCATTGTCGGGTCGTCAGAGGGGGTATAGAGGGATTTTTCATTTTCAAAATTACCTCAAAATCAAATATGACTTAGCACGCATCATAGTGGGGAGCAGAATATCCATTTCCATCTGAATAACAATAATTCGTCAACAGAAATCATTGTCGTGTCGTCAGAGGGGGTATAGAGAGATTTTTCATTTTCAAAATTACCTCAAAATCAAATATGACTTGGCACGCATCATGGTGGGGTGCAGAATATCCATTCCCATCTGAATAACAATAATTCGTCAACAGAAATCATTGTCGTGTCGTCAGAGGGGGTATAGAGGGTTTTTTCATTTTCAAAATTACCTCAAAATCAAATATGACTTGGCACGCATCATGGTGGGGTGCAGAATATCCATTCCCATCTGAATAACAATAATTCGTCAACATAAATCATTGTCGTGTCGTCAGAGGGGGTATAGAGGGATTTTTCATTTTCAAAATTACCTCAAAATCAAATATGACTTGACACGCATCATGGTGGGGTGCAGAATATCCAATCCCATCTGAATAACAATAATTCGTTAACAGAAATCATTGTCGGGTCGTCAGAGGGGGTATAGAGGGATTTTTCATTATCAAAATGATTTCAAAAATCAAATATGACTTGACACGCTTCATTGCGGGGTGCAGAATATCCTTTTTTATCTGACTAACATTAACTCGTCAACATAAATCATTGTCGTGTCGTCAGAGGGGGTATGGAGGGATTTTTCATTTTCAAAATTACTTCAAAAATCTAATATGACTTGGCACGCATCATGGCGGGGTGCAGAATATCTATTTCTATCTGACTAACATTATTTCGTCATCATAAATCATTGTCGGGTCGTCAGAGGGGGTATAGAGGGATTTTTCATTATCAAAATGACTTCAAAAATTAAATATGACACGGCACGCAACATGGTGGGGTGCAGACTATTTACTTTCATCTGAATTACAATAATTCGTCAACAGAAATCATTGTCGTGTCGTCAGAGGGGGTATAGAGGAATTTTTCTTTTTCAAAATGACTTCAAAAATCTAATATGACTTGGCACGCATCATGTTGGGGTACAGAATATCCACTTCCATCTCAATAACCATAATTCGTCAACAGAAATCATTGTCGGGTCGTCAGAGGGGGTATAGAGGGATTTCTCATTTTCAAAATTACTTCAAAATCAAATATGACTTGGCACGCATCATGGTGGGGTGCAGAATATCCATTTCCATCTGAATAACAATAATTCGTCAACAGAAATCATTGACGGGTCCTTAGAGGGGGTATAGAGGGATTTTTCATTTTCAAAATTACCTCAAAATCAAATATGACTTGGCACGCATCATGGTGGGGTGCAGAATATTTATTTCCATTTGAATAACAATAATTCGTCAACAGAAATCATTGTCGGGTCGTCAGAGGGGGTATAGAGGGATTTTTCATTTTCAAAATTACCTCAAAATCAAATATGACTTGGCACGCATCATGGTGGGGTGCAGAATATTTATTTATATCTGAATAACAATAATTCGTCAAAAGAAATCATTGTCAGGTCGTCAGAGGGGGTATAGAGGGATTTTTCATTATCAAAATGATTTCAAAAATCAAATATGACATGGCACGCAACATGGTGGGGTGCAGACTATTTATTTTCATCTGAATTACAATAATTCGTCAACAGAAATCATTGTCGTGTCGTCAGAGGGGGTATAGAGGAATTTTTCATTTTCAAAATGACTTCAAAAATCTAATATGACTTGGTACGCATCATGTTGGGGTACATAATATCCATTTCCATCTCAATAACAATAATTTGTTAACAGAAATCATTGTCGGGTCGTCAGAGGAGGTATAGAGGGAGTTTTCATCTTAAAAATTTCTTCAAAAATCTAATATGACTTGGCACCTATCATGGTGGGGTGCGAAATATCTATGTCCATCTGAATAACAATAATTCCTCAACAGAAATCATTGTCGGGACGTCAGAAGGGGTATAGAGGGATTTTTCATTATCAAAATGATTTCAAAAATCAAATATGACTTGGCACGCATCATATCGGGGTGCAGAATATCCATTTCTATCTGACTAACATTATTTCGTCAACATAAATCATTGTCGTGTCGTCAGAGGGGGTATGGAGGGATTTTTCATTTTCAAAATTACTTCAATAATCTAATATGACTTGGCACGCATCATGGTGGGGTGCAGAATATTTATTTCCATCTGAATAACAATAATTCGTCAACAGGAATCATTGTCGGGTCGTCAGAGGGGGTATAGAGGGATTTTTCATTATCAAAATGAATTCCAAAATTAAATATGACATGGCACGCAACATGGTGGGGTGCAGACTATTTATTTTCATCTGAATTACAATAATTCGTCAACAGAAATCATTGTCGTGTCGTCAGAGGGGGTATAGAGGAATTTTTCATTTTCAAAATGACTTCAAAAATGTAATATGACTTGGCACGCATCATGTTGGGGTACAGAATATCCATTTCGATCTCAATAACAATAATTCGTCAACAGAAATTATTGTCGTGTCGTCAGAGGGGGTATAGAGAGATTTTTCATTTTCAAAATTACCTCAAAATCAAATATGACTTGGCACGCATCATGGTGGGGTGCAGAATATCCATTCCCATCTGAATAACAATAATTCGTCAACAGAAATCATTGTCGTGTCGTCAGAGGGGGTATAGAGGGTTTTTTCATTTTCAAAATTACCTCAAAATCAAATATGACTTGGCACGCATCATGGTGGGGTGCAGAATATCCATTCCCATCTGAATAACAATAATTCGTCAACATAAATCATTGTCGTGTCGTCAGAGGGGGTATAGAGGGATTTTTCATTTTCAAAATTACCTCAAAATCAAATATGACTTGGCACGCATCATAGTGGGGTGCAGAATATCCAATCCCATCTGAATAACAATAATTCGTTAACAGAAATCATTGTCGGGTCGTCAGAGGGGGTATAGAGGGATTTTTCATTATCAAAATGATTTCAAAAATCAAATATGACTTGACACGCTTCATTGCGGGGTGCAGAATATCCTTTTCTATCTGACTAACATTAACTCGTCAACATAAATCATTGTCGTGTCGTCAGAGGGGGTATGGAGGGATTTTTCATTTTCAAAATTACTTCAAAAATCTAATATGACTTGGCACGCATCATGGCGGGGTGCAGAATATCTATTTCTATCTGACTAACATTATTTCGTCATCATAAATCATTGTCGGGTCGTCAGAGGGGGTATAGAGGGATTTTTCATTATCAAAAAGACTTCAAAAATTAAATATGACACGGCACGCAACATGGTGGGGTGCAGACTATTTACTTTCATCTGAATTACAATAATTCGTCAACAGAAATCATTGTCGTGTCGTCAGAGGGGGTATAGAGGAATTTTTCTTTTTCAAAATAACTTCAAAAATCTAATATGACTTGGCACGCATCATGTTGGGGTACAGAATATCCACTTCCATCTCAATAACCATAATTCGTCAACAGAAATCATTGTCGGGTCGTCAGAGGGGGTACAGAGGGATTTCTCATTTTCAAAATTACCTCAAAATCAAATATGACTTGGCACGCATCATGGTGGGGTGCAGAATATCCATTTCCATCTGAATAACAATAATTCGTCAACAGAAATCATTGACGGGTCCTTAGAGGGGGTATAGAGGGATTTTTCATTTTAAAAATTTCTTCAAAAATCTAATATGACTTGACACTTATCATGTTGGGGTGCGAAATATCTATGTCCATCTGAATAACAATAATTCGTCAACAGAAATTATTGTCGTGTCGTCAGAGGGGGTATAGAGGAATTTTTCATTTTCAAAATGACTTCAAAAATCTAATATGACTTGGCACGCATCATGTAGGGGTACAGAATATCCATTTCCATGTCAACAACAATAATTCTTCAACAGAAATCATTGTCGGGTCGTCAGAAGGGGTATAGAGGGATTTTTCATTTTCAAAATTACCTCAAAATCAAATATTACTTGGCACGCATCATGGTGGGGTGCAGAATATTTATTTCCATTCGAATAACAATAATTCGTCAACAGAAATCATTGTCGGGTCGTCAGAGGGGGTATAGAAGGATTTTTCATTTTCAAAATTACCTCAAAATCAAATATTACTTGGCACGCATCATGGTGGGGTGCAGAATATTTATTTCCATCTGAATAACAATAATTCGTCAAAAGAAATCATGGTCGGGTCGTCAGAAGGGGTATAGAGGGATTTTTCATTATCAAAATGATTTCAAAAATCAAATATGACATGGAACGCAACATGGCGGGGTGCAGACTATTTATTTTCATCTGAATTACAATAATTCGTCAACAGAAATCATTATCGTGTAGTCAGAGAATAGAGGGATTTTTTATTTTCAAAATTACCTCAAAATCAAATATGACTTGGCACGCAACATGGTGGGGTGCAGAATATCCATTTCCATCTGAATAACAATAATTCGTCAACAGAAATCATTGTCGGGTCATCAGAGGGGGTATAGAGGGATTTTTCATTATCGAATTGATTTCAAAAATCAAATATGACATGGCACGCAACATGGCGGGGTGCAGACTATTTATTTTCATCTGAATTACAATAATTCGTCAACAGAAATCATTGTCGTGTCGTCAGAGGGGGTATAGAGGAATTTTTCATTTTCAAAATGACTTCAAAAATCTAATATGACTTGGCACGCATCATGTTGGGGTACAGAATATCCATTTCCATCTCAATAACAGTAATTCGTCAACAGAAATCATTGTCGGGTCGTCAGAGGGGGTATAGAGGGATTTTTCATTTTCAAAATTACCTCAAAATCAAATATGACTTGGCACGCATCATGGTGGGGTGCAGAATATTTATTTCCATTTGAATAACAATAATTCGTCAACAGAAATTATTGTCGGGTCGTCAGAAGGGGTATAGAGGGATTTTTCATTTTCAAAATTACCTCAAAATCAAATATGACTTGGCACGCATCATGGTGGGGTGCAGAATATTTATTTCCTTCTGAATAACAATAATTCGTCAACAGAAATCATTGTCGGGTAGTCAGAGGGGTATAGAGGGATTTTTCATTATCAAAATGACTTCAAAAATTAAATATGACATGGCACGCAACATTGCGGGGTGCAGACTATTTATTTTCATCTGAATAACAATAATTCGTTAACAGAAGTCATTGTCGGGTCGTCAGAGGGGGTATAGAGGGATTTTTCATTATCAAAATGATTTCAAAAATCAAATATGACATGGCACGCAACATGGTGGGGTGCAGACTATTTATTTTCATCTGAATTACAATTATTCGGCAACAGAAATCATTGTCGTGTCGTCAGAGGGGGTATAGAGGAACTTTTCATTTTCAAAATGTCTTCAAAAATCTAATATGACTTGGCACGCATCATGTTGGGGTACAGAATATCCATTTCCATCTCAATAACAATAATTTCTCAACATAAATCATTGACGGGTCGTTAGAGGGGGTATAGAGTTATTTTTCATTTTAAAAATTTCTTCAAAAATCTAATATGACTTGGCACTTATCATGGTGGGGTGCGAAATATCTATGTCCATCTGAATAACAATAATTCGTTAACAGAAATAATTGTCGGGTCGTCAGAGGGGGTATAGAGGGATTTTTCATTGTCTAAATGATTTCAAAAATCAAATATGACATGGCACGCAACATGGCGGGTGCAGACTATTTATTTTCATCTGAATTACAATAATTCGTCAACAGAAATCATTGTCGTGTCGTCAGAGGGGGTATAGAAGAATTTTTCATTTTCAAAATGACTTCAAAAATCTAATATGACTTGGCACGCATCATGTTGGGGTACAGAATATCTATTTCCATGTCAATAACAATAATTCGTCAACAGAAATCATTGTCGGGTCGTCAGAGGGAGTATAGAGGGATTTTTCATTATCAAAATGACTTCAAAAGTTAAATATGACATGGCACGCAACATGGCGGGGTGCAGACTATTTATTTTCATCTGAATAACAATAATTCGTTAACAGAAATCATTGTCGGGTCGTCAGAGGGGGTATAGAGGGATTTTTCATTATCAAAATGATTTCAAAAATCAAATATGACATGGCACGCAACATGGCGGGGTGCAGACTGTTTATTTTCATCTGAATTACAATAATTCGTCAACAGAAATCATTGTCGTGTCGTCAGAGGGGGTATAGAGGAATTTTGCATTTTCAAAATGACTTCAAAAATCTAATATGACTTGGCACGCATCATGTTGGGGTACAGAATATCCATTTCCATCTCAATAACAATAATTCGTCAACAGAAATCATTGTCGGGTCGTCAGAGGGGGAATAGAGGGATTTTTCATTTTCAAAATTACCTCAAAATCAAATATGACTTGTCACGCATCATGGTGGGGTGCAGAATACCTAATTCCATTTGAATAACAATAATTCGTCAACAGAAATCATTGTCGGGTAGTCAGAGGGGGTATAGAGGGATTTTTCATTTTAAAAATTTCTTCAAAAATCTAATATGACTTGGCACGCATCATGTTGGGGTACAGAATATCCATTTCGATCTCAATAACAATAATTCGTCAACAGAAATCATTGTCGTGTCGTCAGAGGGGGTATAGAGAGATTTTTCATTTTCAAAATTACCTCAAAATCAAATATGACTTGGCACGCATCATGGTGGGGTGCAGATTATCCATTCCCATCTGAATAACAATAATTCGTCAACAGAAATCATTGTCGTGTCGTCAGAGGGGGTATTGAGGGATTTTTCATTTTCAAAATTACCTCAAAATCAAATATGACTTGGCACGCATCATGGTGGGGTGCAGAATATCCAATCCCATCTGAATAACAATAATTCGTTAACAGAAATCATTGTCGGGTCGTCAGAGGGGGTATAGAGGGATTTTTCATTATCAAAATGATTTCAAAAATCAAATATGACTTGACACGCTTCATTGCGGGGTGCAGAATATCCTTTTCTATCTGACTAACATTAACTCGTCAACATAAATCATTGTCGTGTCGTCAGAGGGGGTATGGAGGGATTTTTCATTTTCAAAATTACTTCAAAAATCTAATATGACTTGGCACGCATCATGGCGGGGTGCAGAATATCTATTTCTATCTGACTAACATTATTTCGTCATCATAAATCATTGTCGGGTCGTCAGAGGGGGTATAGAGGGATTTTTCATTATCAAAATGACTTCAAAAATTAAATATGACACGGCACGCAACATGGTGGGGTGCAGACTATTTACTTTCATCTGAATTACAATAATTCGTCAACAGAAATCATTGTCGTGTCGTCAGAGGGGGTATAGAGGAATTTTTCTTTTTCAAAATGACTTCAAAAATCTAATATGACTTGGCACGCATCATGTTGGGGTACAGAATATCCACTTCCATCTCAATAACCATAATTCGTCAACAGAAATCATTGTCGGGTCGTCAGAGGGGGTATAGAGGGATTTCTCATTTTCAAAATTACCTCAAAATCAAATATGACTTGGCACGCATCATGGTGAGGTGCAGAATATCCATTTCCATCTGAATAACAATAATTCGTCAACAGAAATCATTGACGGGTCCTTAGAGGGGGTATAGAGGGATTTTTCATTTTCAAAATTTCTTCAAAAATCTAATATGACTTGACACTTATCATGGTGGGGTGAGAAATATCTATGTCCATCTGAATAACAATAATTCGTTAACAGAAATCATTGTCGGGTCGTCAGAGGGGGTATAGAGGGATTTTTCATTATCAAAATGATTTCAAAAATCAAATATGACATGGAACGCAACATGGCGGGGTGCAGACTATTTATTTTCATCTGAATTACAATAATTCGTCAACAGAAATCATTGTCGTGTCGTCAGAGGGGGTATAGAGGAATTTTTCATTTTCAAAATGACTTCAATAATCTAATATGACTTGGCACGCATCATGTAGGGGTACAGAATATCCATTTCCATGTCAACAACAATAATTCGTCAACAGAAATCATTGTCGGGTCGTCAGAAGGGGTATAGAGGGATTTTTCATTTTCAAAATTACCTCAAAATCAAATATGACTTGGCACGCATCATGGTGGGGTGCAGAATATTTATTTCCATTTGAATAACATTAATTCGTCAACAGAAATCATTGTCGGTTCGTCAGAGGGGGTATAGAAGGATTTTTCATTTTCAAAATTACCTCAAAATCAAATAATACTTGGCACGCATCATGGTGGGGTGCAGAATATTTATTTCCATCTGAATAACAATAATTCGTCAAAAGAAATCATGGTCGGGTCGTCAGAAGGGGTATAGAGGGATTTTTCATTATCAAAATGACTTCAAAAATTAAATATGACATGGCACGCAACATGGCGGGGTGCAGACTATTTATTTTCATTTGAATAACAATAATTCGTTAACAGAAATCATTGTCGGGTAGTCAGAGGGGGTATAGAGGGATTTTTCATTATCAAAATGACTTCAAAAATTAAATATGACATGGCACGCAACATGGCGGGGTGCAGACTATTTATTTTCATTTGAATAACAATAATTCGTCAACAGAAATCATTGTCGTGTCGTCAGAGAATAGAGGGATTTTTTATTTTCAAAATTACCTCAAAATCAAATATGACTTGGCACGCAACATGGTGGGGTGCAGAATATCCATTTCCATCTGAATAACAATAATTCATCAACAGAAATCATTGTCGGGTCGTCAGAGGGGGTATAGAGGGATTTTTCATTATCAAAATGACTTCAAAAATTAAATATGACATGGCACGCAACATGGCGGGGTGCAGACTATTTATTTTCATCTGAATTACAATAATTCGTCAACAGAAATCATTGTCGTGTCGTCAGAGAATAGAGGGATTTTTTATTTTCAAAATTACCTCAAAATCAAATATGACTTGGCACGCAACATGGTGGGGTGCAGAATATCCATTTCCATCTGAATAACAATAATTCGTCAAAAGAAATCATGGTCGGGTCGTCAGAAGGGGTATAGAGGGATTTTTCATTATCAAAATGACTTCAAAAATTAAATATGACATGGCACGCAACATGGCGGGGTGCAGACTATTTATTTTCATTTTAATAACAATAATTCGTTAACAGAAATCATTGTCGGGTAGTCAGAGGGGGTATAGAGGGATTTTCCATTATCAAAATGATTTCAAAAATCAAATATGACATGGCACGCAACATGGTGGGGTGCAGACTATTTATTTTCATCTGAATTACAATAATTCGGCAACAGAAATCATTGTCGTGTCGTCAGAGGGGGTATAGAGGAACTTTTCATTTTCAAAATGTCTTCAAAAATCTAATATGACTTGGCACGCATCATGTTGGGGTACAGAATATCCATTTCCATCTCAATAACAATAATTTCTCAACATAAATCATTGACGGGTCGTTAGAGGGGGTATAGAGTTATTTTTCATTTTAAAAATTTCTTCAAAAATCTAATATGACTTGGCACTTATCATGGTGGGGTGCGAAATATCTATGTCCATCTGAATAACAATAATTCGTTAACTGAAATAATTGTCGGGTCGTCAGAGGGGGTATGGAGGGATTTTTCGTTTACAAAATTTCTTCAAAAATCTAATATGACTTGGCACGCATCATGGTGGGGTGCAGAATATCCATTTCCATCTGAATAATTATAATTCGTCAACAGAAATCATTGTCCTGTCGTCAGAGGGGGTATAGAGGGATATTTCATTTTCAATATATCTTCAAAAATCTAATTTGACTTGGCACGCATCATGGTGGGTGCAAAGTATCCATGTCTATCTGAATAACAATAATTCGTCAACAGAAATCATTGTCGGGTCGTCAGAGGGGGTATAGAGGGATTTTTCATTGTCTAAATGATTTCAAAAATCAAATATGACATGGCACGCAACATGGCGGGTGCAGACTATTTATTTTCATCTGAATTACAATAATTCGTCAACAGAAATCATTGTCATGTCGTCAGAGGGGGTATAGAAGAATTTTTCATTTTCAAAATGACTTCAAAAATCTAATATGACTTGGCACGCATCATGTTGGGGTACAGAATATCTATTTCCATGTCAATAACAATAATTCGTCAACAGAAATCATTGTCGGGTCGTCAGAGGGGGTATAGAGGGATTTTTCATTATCAAAATGACTTCAAAAGTTAAATATGACATGGCACGCAACATGGCGGGGTGCAGACTATTTATTTTCATCTGAATAACAATAATTCGTTAACAGAAATCATTGTCGGGTCGTCAGAGGGGGTATAGAGGGATTTTTCATTATCAAATTGATTTCAAAAATCAAATATGACATGGCACGCAACATGGCGGGGTGCAGACTGTTTATTTTCATCTGAATTACAATAATTCGTCAACAGAAATCATTGTCGTGTCGTCAGAGGGGGTATAGAGGAATTTTGCATTTTCAAAATGACTTCAAAAATCTAATATGACTTGGCACGCATCATGTTGGGGTACAGAATATCCATTTCCATCTCAATAACAATAATTCGTCAACAGAAATCATTGTCGGGTCGTCAGAGGGGGAATAGAGGGATTTTTCATTTTCAAAATTACCTCAAAATCAAATATGACTTGACACGCTACATGGTGGGGTGCAGAATATCCATTTCCATCTAAATAACAATAATTTGTCAACAGAAATTATTGTCGGTCATTAGAGGGGGTATAGAGGGATTTTTCATTTTCAAAATGACTTCATAAATCAAATATGATTTGGCACGCATCATGGAGGCGTGCAGAATATCCATTTCCATCTAAATAACAATAATTGGTCAACAGAAATCATTGTCGGAACGTCAGAAGGGGGAATAGAGGGATTTTTCATTATCAAAATGACTTCAAAAATCAAATATGACTTGGCACGCATCATGGTGGGGTACAGAATATCCATTTCCATCTCAATAACAATAATTTTTGCAACAGAAATCAATGTCGGGTCGTTAGAGGGGGTATAGAGGAATTTTTCATTTTCAAAATTTTCTCAAAATCAAATATGACTTGGCACGCATCATGGTGGGGTGCAGAATATCCATTTCCATCTAAATAACAATAATTTGTCAACAGAAATTATTGTCGGTCATTAGAGGGGGTATAGAGGGATTTTTCATTTTCAAAATGACTTCATAAATCAAATATGATTTGGCACGCATCATGGAGGTGTGCAGAATATCCATTTCCATCTAAATAACAATAATTGGTCAACAGAAATCATTGTCGGGTCGTCAGAGGGGGTATAGAGGGATTTTTCATTTTCAAAATTACCTCAAAATCAAATATGACTTGGCACGCATCATAGTGGGGAGCAGAATATCCATTTCCATCTGAATAACAAGAATTCGTCAACAGAAATCAATGTCGGGTCGTTAGAGGGGGTATAGAGGAATTTTTCATTTTCAAAATTTTCTCAAAATCAAATATGACTTGGCACGCATCATATTGGGGTGCAGAATATCCATTCTTATCTGGATAACAATAATTCGTCAGCAGAAATCATTGTCGTGTCGTCAGAGGGGGTATGGAGGGATTTATCATTTTCAAAATTACCTCAAAATCAAATATGACTTGGCACGCATCATGGTGGGGTGCAGATTATCCATTTCCATCTGAATAACAATGATTCGTCAACAGAAATCATTGACGGGTCGTTGGAGGGGGTATAGAGGGATTTTTCTTTTTCATAATTTCTTCAAAAATCTAATATGACTTGGCACGCATCATGGTGGGGTGCAGAATATCCATTTCAATCTGAATAACAATAATTTGCCAAGAGACATCATTGTCGTGTCGTCAGAGGGGGTATGGAGGGATTTATCATTTTCAAAATTACTTCAAAAATGTAATATGACTTGGCACGCATCATGGTGAAATGCAAAGTATCCATTCCCATCTGAATAAAAATAATTCGTCAACAGAAATCATTGTCGTGTCGTCAGAGGGGGTATAGAGGGTTTTTTCATTTTCAAAATGACTTCAATAATCAAATATGACTTGGCACGCATCATGGTGGGGTACAGAATATCCATTTTCATCTCAATAACAATAATTAGTCAACAGAAATCATTGTCGGGTCGTCAGAGGGGGTATAGAGGGATTTTTCATTTTCAAAATTACCTCAAAATCAAATATGACTTGGAAAGCATCATAGTGGGGTGCAGAATATCCATTTCCATCTGAATAGCAATAATTCGTCAACAGAAATTATTGTCGGGTCGTTAAAGGGGGTATAGATGGATTTTTCATTTCCAAAATGACTTCAAAAATCAAATATGACTTGGCACGCATCATGGTGGGGTACAGAATATCCATTTCCATCTCAATAACAATAACTCGTTAACAGAAATCATTGTCGTGTCGTCAGAGGGGTTAAAGAGGGATTTTTCATTTTCAAAATTACCTCAAAATCAAATATGACTTGACACGCTACATGGTGGGGTGCAGAATATCCATTTCCATCTAAATAACAATAATTTGTCAACAGAAATCGTTGTCGGGTCGTTAGAGGGGGTATAGAGGAATTTTTCATTTTCAAAATGACTTCATAAATCAAATATGATTTGGCACGCATCATGGAGGCGTGCAGAATATCCATTTTCATCTAAATGACAATAATTTGTCAACAGAAATCATTGTCGGAACGTCAGAGGGGGTATAGAGGGATTTTTCATTATCAAAATGACTTCAAAAATCAAATATGACTTGGCACGCATCATGGTGGGGTACAGAATATCCATTTCCATCTCAATAACAATAATTTTTCAACAGAAATCATTGTCGGGTCGTCAGAGGGGGTATAGAGGGATTTTTCATTTTCAAAATTACCTCAAAATCAAATATGACTTGGCACGCATCATAGTGGGGAGCAGAATATCCATTTCCATCTGAATAACAAGAATTCGTCAACAGAAATCAATGTCGGGTCGTTAGAGGGGGTATAGAGGAATTTTTCATTTTCAAAATTTTCTCAAAATCAAATATGACTTGGCACGCATCATAAAGGGGTACAGAATATCCATTTCCATCTTAATAACAATACTTTGTCAACAGAAATCATTGTCGGGTCCTCAGAGGGGGTATAGAGGGATTTTTCATTTTCAAAATTACGTCAAAATCAAACATGACTTGGCACGCATCATGGTGGGGTGCAGAATATCCATTCCCATCTGAATAACAATAATTCGTCAACAGAAATCATTGTCGTGTCGTCAGAGGGGGTATGGAGGGATTTATCATTTTCAAAATTACCTCAAAATCAAATATGACTTGGCTCGCATCATAGTGGGGTGCAGATTATCCATTTCCATCTGAATAACAATGATTCGTCAACAGAAATCATTGACGGGTCGTTGGAGGGGGTATAGAGGGATTTTTCTTTTTCATAATTTCTTCAAAAATCTAATATGACTTGGCACGCATCATGGTGGGGTGCAGAATATCCATTTCCATCTGAATAACAATAATTCGTCAAGAGACATAATTTTCGTGTCGTCAGAGGGGGTATGGAGGGATTTATCATTTTCAAAATTACTTCAAAAATGTAATATGACTTGGCACGCATCATGGTGAAATGCAAAGTATCCATTCCCATCTGAATAAAAATAATTCGTCAACAGAAATCATTGTCGTGTCGTCAGAGGTGGTATAGAGGGTTTTTTCATTTTCAAAATGACTTCAATAATCAAATATGACTTGGCACGCATCATGGTGGGGTACAGAATATCCAATTCCATCTCAATAACAATAATTTGTCATCAGAAATCATTGTCGGGTCGTCAGATGGGGTATAGAGGGATTTTTCATTTTCAAAATTACCTCAAAATCAAATATGACTTGGCACGCATCATGGTGGGGTGCAGAATATCCATTTCCATCTGACTAACAATGATTCGTCAACAGAAATCATTGACGGGTCGTCAGAGGGGGTATAGAGGGATTTTTCATTATCAAAATGACTTCAAAAATTAAATATGACATGGCACGCAACATGGCGGGGTGCAGACTATTTATTTTCATCTGAATTACAATAATTCGTCAACAGAAATCATTGTCGTGTCGTCAGAGAATAGAGGGATTTTTTATTTTCAAAATTACCTCAAAATCAAATATGACTTGGCACGCAACATGGTGGGGTGCAGAATATCCATTTCCATCTGAATAACAATAATTCGTCAAAAGAAATCATGGTCGGGTCGTCAGAAGGGGTATAGAGGGATTTTTCATTATCAAAATGACTTCAAAAATTAAATATGACATGGCACGCAACATGGCGGGGTGCAGACTATTTATTTTCATTTTAATAACAATAATTCGTTAACAGAAATCATTGTCGGGTAGTCAGAGGGGGTATAGAGGGATTTTTCATTATCAAAATGATTTCAAAAATCAAATATGACATGGCACGCAACATGGTGGGGTGCAGACTATTTATTTTCATCTGAATTACAATAATTCGGCAACAGAAATTATTGTCGTGTCGTCAGAGGGGGTATAGAGGAACTTTTCATTTTCAAAATGTCTTCAAAAATCTAATATGACTTGGCACGCATCATGTTGGGGTACAGAATATCCATTTCCATCTCAATAACAATAATTTCTCAACATAAATCATTGACGGGTCGTTAGAGGGGGTATAGAGTTATTTTTCATTTTAAAAATTTCTTCAAAAATCTAATATGACTTGGCACTTATCATGGTGGGGTGCGAAATATCTATGTCCATCTGAATAACAATAATTCGTTAACAGAAATAATTGTCGGGTCGTCAGAGGGGGTATAGAGGGATTTTTCATTGTCTAAATGATTTCAAAAATCAAATATGACATGGCACGCAACATGGCGGGTGCAGACTATTTATTTTCATCTGAATTACAATAATTCGTCAACAGAAATCATTGTCGTGTCGTCAGAGGGGGTATAGAAGAATTTTTCATTTTCAAAATGACTTCAAAAATCTAATATGACTTGGCACGCATCATGTTGGGGTACAGAATATCTATTTCCATGTCAATAACAATAATTCGTCAACAGAAATCATTGTCGGGTCGTCAGAGGGGGTATAGAGGGATTTTTCATTATCAAAATGACTTCAAAAGTTAAATATGACATGGCACGCAACATGGCGGGGTGCAGACTATTTATTTTCATCTGAATAACAATAATTCGTTGACAGAAATCATTGTCGGGTCGTCAGAGGGGGTATAGAGGGATTTTTCATTATCAAAATGATTTCAAAAATCAAATATGACATGGCACGCAACATGGCGGGTTGCAGACTGTTTATTTTCATCTGAATTACAATAATTCGTCAACAGAAATCATTGTCGTGTCGTCAGAGGGGGTATAGAGGAATTTTGCATTTTCAAAATGACTTCAAAAATCTAATATGACTTGGCACGCATCATGTTGGGGTACAGAATATCCATTTCCATCTCAATAACAATAATTCGTCAACAGAAATCATTGTCGGGTCGTCAGAGGGGGAATAGAGGGATTTTTCATTTTCAAAATTACCTCAAAATCAAATATGACTTGACACGCTACATGGTGGGGTGCAGAATATCCATTTCCATCTAAATAACAATAATTTGTCAACAGAAATTATTGTCAGTCATTAGAGGGGGTATAGAGGGATTTTTCATTTTCAAAATGACTTCATAAATCAAATATGATTTGGCACGCATCATGGAGGCGTGCAGAATATCCATTTCCATCTAAATAACAATAATTGGTCAACAGAAATCATTGTCGGAACGTCAGAAGGGGGAATAGAGGGATTTTTCATTATCAAAATGACTTCAAAAATCAAATATGACTTGGCACGCATCATGGTGGGGTACAGAATATCCATTTCCATCTCAATAACAATAATTTTTGCAACAGAAATCAATGTCGGGTCGTTAGAGGGGGTATAGAGGAATTTTTCATTTTCAAAATTTTCTCAAAATCAAATATGACTTGGCACGCATCATGGTGGGGTGCAGAATATCCATTTCCATCTAAATAACAATAATTTGTCAACAGAAATTATTGTCGGTCATTAGAGGGGGTATAGAGGGATTTTTCATTTTCAAAATGACTTCATAAATCAAATATGATTTGGCACGCATCATGGAGGTGTGCAGAATATCCATTTCCATCTAAATAACAATAATTGGTCAACAGAAATCATTGTCGGGTCGTCAGAGGGGGTATAGAGGGATTTTTCATTTTCAAAATTACCTCAAAATCAAATATGACTTAGCACGCATCATAGTGGGGAGCAGAATATCCATTTCCATCTGAATAACAAGAATTCGTCAACAGAAATCAATGTCGGGTCGTTAGAGGGGGTATAGAGGAATTTTTCATTTTCAAAATTTTCTCAAAATCAAATATGACTTGGCACGCATCATATTGGGGTGCAGAATATCCATTCTTATCTGGATAACAATAATTCGTCAGCAGAAATCATTGTCGTGTCGTCAGAGGGGGTATGGAGGGATTTATCATTTTCAAAATTACCTCAAAATCAAATATGACTTGGCACGCATCATGGAGGGGTGCAGATTATCCATTTCCATCTGAATAACAATGATTCGTCAACAGAAATCATTGACGGGTCGTTGGAGGGGGTATAGAGGGATTTTTCTTTTTCATAATTTCTTCAAAAATCTAATATGACTTGGCACGCATCATGGTGGGGTGCAGAATATCCATTTCAATCTGAATAACAATAATTTGTCAAGAGACATCATTGTCGTGTCGTCAGAGGGGGTATGGAGGGATTTATCATTTTCAAAATTACTTCAAAAATGTAATATGACTTGGCACGCATCATGGTGAAATGCAAAGTATCCATTCCCATCTGAATAAAAATAATTCGTCAACAGAAATCATTGTCGTGTCGTCAGAGGGGGTATAGAGGGTTTTTTCATTTTCAAAATGACTTCAATAATCAAATATGACTTGGCACGCATCATGGTGGGGTACAGAATATCCATTTTCATCTCAATAACAATAATTAGTCAACAGAAATCATTGTCGGGTCGTCAGAGGGGGTATAGAGGGATTTTTCATTTTCAAAATTACCTCAAAATCAAATATGACTTGGAAAGCATCATGGTGGGGTACAGAATATCCATTTCCATCTCAATAACAATAACTCGTTAACAGAAATCATTGTCGTGTCGTCAGAGGGGTTAAAGAGGGATTTTTCATTTTCAAAATTACCTCAAAATCAAATATGACTTGACACGCTACATGGTGGGGTGCAGAATATCCATTTCCATCTAAATAACAATAATTTGTCAACAGAAATCGTTGTCGGGTCGTTAGAGGGGGTATAGAGGAATTTTTCATTTTCAAAATGACTTCATAAATCAAATATGATTTGGCACGCATCATGGAGGTGTGCAGAATATCCATTTCCATCTAAATGACAATAATTTGTCAACAGAAATCATTGTCGGAACGTCAGAGGGGGTATAGAGGGATTTCTCATTATCAAAATGACTTCAAAAATCAAATATGACTTGGCACGCATCATGGTGGGGTACAGAATATCCATTTCCATCTCAATAACAATAATTTTTCAACAGAAATCATTGTCGGGTCGTCAGAGGGGGTATAGAGGGATTTTTCATTTTCAAAATTACCTCAAAATCAAATATGACTTGGCACGCATCATAGTGGGGAGCAGAATATCCATTTCCATCTGAATAACAAGAATTCGTCAACAGAAATCAATGTCGGGTCGTTAGAGGGGGTATAGAGGAATTTTTCATTTTCAAAATTTTCTCAAAATCAAATATGACTTGGCACGCATCATAAAGGGGTACAGAATATCCATTTCCATCTTAATAACAATACTTTGTCAACAGAAATCATTGTCGGGTCCTCAGAGGGGGTATAGAGGGATTTTTCATTTTCAAAATTACGTCAAAATCAAACATGACTTGGCACGCATCATGGTGGGGTGCAGAATATCCATTCCCATCTGAATAACAATAATTCGTCAACAGAAATCATTGTCGTGTCGTCAGAGGGGGTATGGAGGGATTTATCATTTTCAAAATTACCTCAAAATCAAATATGACTTGGCTCGCATCATAGTGGGGTGCAGATTATCCATTTCCATCTGAATAACAATGATTCGTCAACAGAAATCATTGACGGGTCGTTGGAGGGGGTATAGAGGGATTTTTCTTTTTCATAATTTCTTCAAAAATCTAATATGACTTGGCACGCATCATGGTGGGGTGCAGAATATCCATTTCCATCTGAATAACAATAATTCGTCAAGAGACATAATTTTCGTGTCGTCAGAGGGGGTATGGAGGGATTTATCATTTTCAAAATTACTTCAAAAATGTAATATGACTTGGCACGCATCATGGTGAAATGCAAAGTATCCATTCCCATCTGAATAAAAATAATTCGTCAACAGAAATCATTGTCGTGTCGTCAGAGGTGGTATAGAGGGTTTTTTCATTTTCAAAATGACTTCAATAATCAAATATGACTTGGCACGCATCATGGTGGGGTACAGAATATCCAATTCCATCTCAATAACAATAATTTGTCATCAGAAATCATTGTCGGGTCGTCAGATGGGGTATAGAGGGATTTTTCATTTTCAAAATTACCTCAAAATCAAATATGACTTGGCACGCATCATGGTGGGGTGCAGAATATCCATTTCCATCTGACTAACAATGATTCGTCAACAGAAATCATTGACGGGTCGTCAGAGGGGGTATAGAGGGATTTTTCATTATCAAAATGACTTCAAAAATTAAATATGACATGGCACGCAACATGGCGGGGTGCAGACTATTTATTTTCATCTGAATTACAATAATTCGTCAACAGAAATCATTGTCGTGTCGTCAGAGAATAGAGGGATTTTTTATTTTCAAAATTACCTCAAAATCAAATATGACTTGGCACGCAACATGGTGGGGTGCAGAATATCCATTTCCATCTGAATAACAATAATTCGTCAAAAGAAATCATGGTCGGGTCGTCAGAAGGGGTATAGAGGGATTTTTCATTATCAAAATGACTTCAAAAATTAAATATGACATGGCACGCAACATGGCGGGGTGCAGACTATTTATTTTCATTTTAATAACAATAATTCGTTAACAGAAATCATTGTCGGGTAGTCAGAGGGGGTATAGAGGGATTTTTCATTATCAAAATGATTTCAAAAATCAAATATGACATGGCACGCAACATGGTGGGGTGCAGACTATTTATTTTCATCTGAATTACAATAATTCGGCAACAGAAATCATTGTCGTGTCGTCAGAGGGGGTATAGAGGAACTTTTCATTTTCAAAATGTCTTCAAAAATCTAATATGACTTGGCACGCATCATGTTGGGGTACAGAATATCCATTTCCATCTCAATAACAATAATTTCTCAACATAAATCATTGACGGGTCGTTAGAGGGGGTATAGAGTTATTTTTCATTTTAAAAATTTCTTCAAAAATCTAATATGACTTGGCACTTATCATGGTGGGGTGCGAAATATCTATGTCCATCTGAATAACAATAATTCGTTAACAGAAATAATTGTCGGGTCGTCAGAGGGGGTATAGAGGGATTTTTCATTGTCTAAATGATTTCAAAAATCAAATATGACATGGCACGCAACATGGCGGGTGCAGACTATTTATTTTCATCTGAATTACAATAATTCGTCAACAGAAATCATTGTCGTGTCGTCAGAGGGGGTATAGAAGAATTTTTCATTTTCAAAATGACTTCAAAAATCTAATATGACTTGGCACGCATCATGTTGGGGTACAGAATATCTATTTCCATGTCAATAACAATAATTCGTCAACAGAAATCATTGTCGGGTCGTCAGAGGGGGTATAGAGGGATTTTTCATTATCAAAATGACTTCAAAAGTTAAATATGACATGGCACGCAACATGGCGGGGTGCAGACTATTTATTTTCATCTGAATAACAATAATTCGTTGACAGAAATCATTGTCGGGTCGTCAGAGGGGGTATAGAGGGATTTTTCATTATCAAAATGATTTCAAAAATCAAATATGACATGGCACGCAACATGGCGGGGTGCAGACTGTTTATTTTCATCTGAATTACAATAATTCGTCAACAGAAATCATTGTCGTGTCGTCAGAGGGGGTATAGAGGAATTTTGCATTTTCAAAATGACTTCAAAAATCTAATATGACTTGGCACGCATCATGTTGGGGTACAGAATATCCATTTCCATCTCAATAACAATAATTCGTCAACAGAAATCATTGTCGGGTCGTCAGAGGGGGAATAGAGGGATTTTTCATATTCAAAATTACCTCAAAATCAAATATGACTTGACACGCTACATGGTGGGGTGCAGAATATCCATTTCCATCTAAATAACAATAATTTGTCAACAGAAATTATTGTCAGTCATTAGAGGGGGTATAGAGGGATTTTTCATTTTCAAAATGACTTCATAAATCAAATATGATTTGGCACGCATCATGGAGGCGTGCAGAATATCCATTTCCATCTAAATAACAATAATTGGTCAACAGAAATCATTGTCGGAACGTCAGAAGGGGGAATAGAGGGATTTTTCATTATCAAAATGACTTCAAAAATCAAATATGACTTGGCACGCATCATGGTGGGGTACAGAATATCCATTTCCATCTCAATAACAATAATTTTTGCAACAGAAATCAATGTCGGGTCGTTAGAGGGGGTATAGAGGAATTTTTCATTTTCAAAATTTTCTCAAAATCAAATATGACTTGGCACGCATCATGGTGGGGTGCAGAATATCCATTTCCATCTAAATAACAATAATTTGTCAACAGAAATTATTGTCGGTCATTAGAGGGGGTATAGAGGGATTTTTCATTTTCAAAATGACTTCATAAATCAAATATGATTTGGCACGCATCATGGAGGTGTGCAGAATATCCATTTCCATCTAAATAACAATAATTGGTCAACAGAAATCATTGTCGGGTCGTCAGAGGGGGTATAGAGGGATTTTTCATTTTCAAAATTACCTCAAAATCAAATATGACTTAGCACGCATCATAGTGGGGAGCAGAATATCCATTTCCATCTGAATAACAAGAATTCGTCAACAGAAATCAATGTCGGGTCGTTAGAGGGGGTATAGAGGAATTTTTCATTTTCAAAATTTTCTCAAAATCAAATATGACTTGGCACGCATCATATTGGGGTGCAGAATATCCATTCTTATCTGGATAACAATAATTCGTCAGCAGAAATCATTGTCGTGTCGTCAGAGGGGGTATGGAGGGATTTATCATTTTCAAAATTACCTCAAAATCAAATATGACTTGGCACGCATCATGGAGGGGTGCAGATTATCCATTTCCATCTGAATAACAATGATTCGTCAACAGAAATCATTGACGGGTCGTTGGAGGGGGTATAGAGGGATTTTTCTTTTTCATAATTTCTTCAAAAATCTAATATGACTTGGCACGCATCATGGTGGGGTGCAGAATATCCATTTCAATCTGAATAACAATAATTTGTCAAGAGACATCATTGTCGTGTCGTCAGAGGGGGTATGGAGGGATTTATCATTTTCAAAATTACTTCAAAAATGTAATATGACTTGGCACGCATCATGGTGAAATGCAAAGTATCCATTCCCATCTGAATAAAAATAATTCGTCAACAGAAATCATTGTCGTGTCGTCAGAGGGGTTATAGAGGGTTTTTTCATTTTCAAAATGACTTCAATAATCAAATATGACTTGGCACGCATCATGGTGGGGTACAGAATATCCATTTTCATCTCAATAACAATAATTAGTCAACAGAAATCATTGTCGGGTCGTCAGAGGGGGTATAGAGGGATTTTTCATTTTCAAAATTACCTCAAAATCAAATATGACTTGGAAAGCATCATGGTGGGGTACAGAATATCCATTTCCATCTCAATAACAATAACTCGTTAACAGAAATCATTGTCGTGTCGTCAGAGGGGTTAAAGAGGGATTTTTCATTTTCAAAATTACCTCAAAATCAAATATGACTTGACACGCTACATGGTGGGGTGCAGAATATCCATTTCCATCTAAATAACAATAATTTGTCAACAGAAATCGTTGTCGGGTCGTTAGAGGGGGTATAGAGGAATTTTTCATTTTCAAAATGACTTCATAAATCAAATATGATTTGGCACGCATCATGGAGGTGTGCAGAATATCCATTTCCATCTAAATGACAATAATTTGTCAACAGAAATCATTGTCGGAACGTCAGAGGGGGTATAGAGGGATTTTTCATTATCAAAATGACTTCAAAAATCAAATATGACTTGGCACGCATCATGGTGGGGTACAGAATATCCATTTCCATCTCAATAACAATAATTTTTCAACAGAAATCATTGTCGGGTCGTCAGAGGGGGTATAGAGGGATTTTTCATTTTCAAAATTACCTCAAAATCAAATATGACTTGGCACGCATCATAGTGGGGAGCAGAATATCCATTTCCATCTGAATAACAAGAATTCGTCAACAGAAATCAATGTCGGGTCGTTAGAGGGGGTATAGAGGAATTTTTCATTTTCAAAATTTTCTCAAAATCAAATATGACTTGGCACGCATCATAAAGGGGTACAGAATATCCATTTCCATCTTAATAACAATACTTTGTCAACAGAAATCATTGTCGGGTCCTCAGAGGGGGTATAGAGGGATTTTTCATTTTCAAAATTACGTCAAAATCAAACAAGACTTGGCACGCATCATGGTGGGGTGCAGAATATCCATTCCCATCTGAATAACAATAATTCGTCAACAGAAATCATTGTCGTGTCGTCAGAGGGGGTATGGAGGGATTTATCATTTTCAAAATTACCTCAAAATCAAATATGACTTGGCTCGCATCATAGTGGGGTGCAGATTATCCATTTCCATCTGAATAACAATGATTCGTCAACAGAAATCATTGACGGGTCGTTGGAGGGGGTATAGAGGGATTTTTCTTTTTCATAATTTCTTCAAAAATCTAATATGACTTGGCACGCATCATGGTGGGGTGCAGAATATCCATTTCCATCTGAATAACAATAATTCGTCAAGAGACATAATTTTCGTGTCGTCAGAGGGGGTATGGAGGGATTTATCATTTTCAAAATTACTTCAAAAATGTAATATGACTTGGCACGCATCATGGTGAAATGCAAAGTATCCATTCCCATCTGAATAAAAATAATTCGTCAACAGAAATCATTGTCGTGTCGTCAGAGGTGGTATAGAGGGTTTTTTCATTTTCAAAATGACTTCAATAATCAAATATGACTTGGCACGCATCATGGTGGGGTACAGAATATCCAATTCCATCTCAATAACAATAATTTGTCATCAGAAATCATTGTCGGGTCGTCAGAGGGGGTATAGAGGGATTTTTCATTTTCAAAATTACCTCAAAATCAAATATGACTTGGCACGCATCATGGTGGGGTGCAGAATATCCATTTCCATCTGACTAACAATGATTCGTCAACAGAAATCATTGACGGGTCGTTGGAGGGGGTATAGAGGGATTTTTCATTTTCAAAATTTCTCCAAAAATTTAATATGACTTGGCACGCATCATGGTGGGGTGCAGAATATCCATTCCCATCTGAATAACAATAATTCGTCAACAGAAATCATTGTCGTGTCGTCAGAGGGGGTATGGAGGGATTTATCATTTTCAAAATTACTTCAAAAATCTGATATGACTTGGCACGCATCATGGTGGGGTGCAGAATATTCATTTCCATCTGAATGACAATATTTCGTATACAGAAATCATTGTCGGGTCGTTAGAGGGGGTATAGAGGGATTTTTCCTTTTCAAAATTACCTCAAAATCAAATATGACTTGGCACGCAACATGGAGGGGTACAGAATATTCATTTCCATCTGAATAACAATAATTTGTCAACAGAAATCATAGTCGGGTCGATAGAGGGGGTATAGAGGGATTTTTCATTTTCAATATTTCTTCAAAAATCCAATATGACTTGGCACGCATCATGGTGGGGTGCAGAATATCCATTTCAATAACATCTCAATAACAATAATTTGTCAACAGAAATCATTGTCTGGTCGTCAGAGGAGGTATAGAGGGATTTCTCATTTTCAATATTTCTTCAAAAATCTAATATTACTTGGCACGCATCATAGTGGGGTGCAGAATATCCATATCTATCTGAATAACAATAATTCCTTAACAGAAATTATTGTAGTTTCGTCAGAGGGGGTTTAGAGGGATTTTTCATTTTCAAAATTACCTCAATATCAAATATGACTTGGCACGCAACATGGTGGGGTGCAGAATATCCATTTCCATTTGAATAACAATAATTCATCAACAGATATCATTGTCGGGTCGTAAGAGGGGGTATAGAGGGATTTTTCATTTTCAATATTTCTTCAAAAATCTAATATAACTTGGCACTTATCATGGTGGGGTGCGAAATATCTATGTCCATCTGAATAACGATAATCCGTTAACAGAAATCTTTGTCGGGTCGACAGAGGGGGTATAGAGGGATTTTTCATTATCAAAATGATTTCAAAAATCAAATATGACTTGGCACGCATCATGGTGGGCTACAGAATATCCATTTCAATAACATCTCAAAAACAATAATTTGTCAACAGAAATCATTGTCGGGTCGTAAGAGGGGGTATAGAGGGATTTTTCATTTTCAAAATTACCTCAAAATCAAATATGACTTGGCACGCATCATGGTGGGGTGCAGAATATCCATTACCATCTGAATAACAATAATTCGTCAACAGAAATCATTGACGGGACGTTAGAGGAGGTATAGAGGGATTTTTCATTTTCGATATTTCTTCAAAAATCTAATATGACTTGGCTCGCGTCATGGTGGCGTGCAAAGTATTCATGTCAATCTGAATAACTATAAATCGTCAACAGAAATCATTGTCGGGTCGTCAGAGGGGGTATAGAGGGATTTCTCATTTTCAAAATTACCTCAAAATCAAATATGACTTGGCACGCATTATGGTGGGGTGCAGAATATCCATTTCCATCTGAATAACAATAATTCGTCAACAGAAATCATTGACGGGTCGTTAGAGGAGGTATAGAGGGATTTTTCATTTTCAAAATTTCTTCAAAAATCTAATATGACTTGGCACTTATCATGGTGGGGTGCGAAATATCTATGTCCATCTGAATAACAATAATTCGTTAACAGAAATCATTGTCGGGTCGTCAGAGGGGGTATAGAGGGATTTTTCATTATCAAAATGATTTCAAAAATCAAATATGACATAGCACGCATCATGTTGGGGTACAGAATATCCATTTCCATCTCAATAACAATAAATCGTCAACAGAAATCATTGTCGGGTCGTCAGAGGGGGTATAGAGGGATTTTTCATTTTCAAAATTACCTCAAAATCAAATATAACTTGGCACGCATCATGGTGGGGAGCAGAATATTTATTTCCATTTGAATAACAATAATTCGTCAACAGAAATCATTGTCGGGTCGTCAGAGGGGGTATAGAGGGATTTTTCATTTTCAAAATTACCTCAAAATCAAATATGACTTGGCACGCATCATGGTGGGGTGCAGAATATTTATTTCCATCTGAATAACAATAATTCGTCAACAGAAATCATTGTCGGGTCGTCAGAGGGGGTATAGAGGGATTTTTCATTATCAAAATGACTTCAAAAATTAAATATGACATGGCACGCAACATGGCGGGGTGCAGACTATTTATTTTCATCTGAATAACAATAATTTGTTAACAGAAATCATTGTCGGGTCGTCAGAGGGGGTATAGAGGGATTTTTCATTATCAAAATGATTTCAAAAATCAAATATGACATGGCACGCAACATGGCGGGGTGCAGACTATTTATTTTCATCTGAATTACAATAATTCGTCAACAGAAATCATTGTCGTGTCGTCAGAGGGGGTATAGAGGGATTTTTCATTATCAAAATGACTTCAAAAATTAAATATGACATGGCACGCATTATGGTGGGGTGCAGACTATTTATTTTCATCTGAATTACAATAAATCGTCAACAGAAATCATTGTCGTGTCGTCAGAGGGGGTGTAGAGGAATTTTTCATTTTCAAAATTACTTCAAAAATCTAATATGACTTGGCACGCATCATGTTGGGGTACAGAATATCCATTTCCATCTCAATAACAATAATTCATCAACAGAAATCATTGTCGGGTCGTTAGAGGGGGTATAGAGGGATTTCTCAATTTCAAAATTTCTTCAAAAATCTAATATGACTTGGCACGCATCATGATGGGGTGCAGAATATTTATTTTCATCTGAATAACAATAATTCATCAACAGAAATCATTGTCGGGTCGTCAGAGGGGGTATAGAGGAATTTTTCATTTTCAAAATGACTTCAAAAATCTAATATGACTTGGCACGCATCATGTTGGGGTACAGAATATCCATGTCAATCTCAATAACAATAATTCGTCAACAGAAATCATTGACGGGTCGTTAGAGGGGGTATAGAGGGATTTTTCATTTTCAAAATTTCTTCAAAAATCTAATATGACTTGGCACTTATCATGGTGGGGTGCGAAATATCTATGTCCATCTGAATAACAATAATTCGTTGACAGAAATCAATGTCGGGTCGTCCGAGGGGGTATAGAGGGATTTTTCATTATCAAAATGATTTCAAAAATCAAATATGACATGGCACGCAACATGGCGGGGTGCAGACTATTTATTTTCATCTGATTTACAATAATTCGTCAACAGAAATCATTGTCGTGTCGTCAGAGGGGGTATAGAGGAATTTTTCATTTTCAAAATGACTTCAAAAATCTAATATGACTTGGCACGCATCATGTTGGGGTACAAAATATCCATTTCCATGTCAACAACAATAATTCGTCAACAGAAATCATTGTCGGGTCGTCAGAGGGGGTATAGAGGGATTTGTCATTTTCAAAATTACCTCAAAATCAAATATGACTTGGCACGCATCATGGTGGGGTGCAGAATATATATTTCCATTTGAATAACAATAATTCGTCAACAGAAATCATTGTAAGGTCGTCAGAGGGGGTATAGAAGGATTTTTCATTTTCAAAATTACCTCAAAATCAAATATGACTTGGCACGCATCATGGTGGGGTGCAGAATATTTATTTCCATCTGAATAATAATAATTCGTCAAAAGAAATCAGTGTCGGGTCGTCAGAGGGGGTATAGAGGGATTTTTCATTATCATAATGACTTCAAAAATTAAATATGTCATGGCACGCAACATGGCGGGGTGCAGACTATTTATTTACATTTGAATAACAATAATTCGTTAACAGAAATCATTGTCGGGTCGTCAGAGGGGGTATAGAGGGATTTTTCATTATCAAAATGATTTGAAAAATCAAATATGACATGGCACGCAACATGGCGGGGTGCAGACTATTTATTTTCATCTGAATTACAATAATTCGTCAACAGAAATTATTGTCGTGTCGTCAGAGAATAGAGGGATTTTTTATTTTCAAAATTACCTCAGAATCAAATATGACTTGGCACGCAACATGGTGGGGTGCAGAATATCCATTTCCATCTGAATAACAATAATTCGTCAACAGAAATCATTGTCGGGTCGTCAGAGGGGGTATAGAGGGATTTTTCATTATCAAAATGATTTCAAAAATCAAATATGACATGGCACGCAATATGGCGGGGTGCAGACTATTTATTTTCATCTGAATTACAATAATTCGTCAACAGAAATCATTGTCGTGTCGTCAGAGGGGGTATAGAGGGATTTTTAATTTTCAAAATGACTTCAAAAATCTAATATGACTTGGCACGCATCATGTTGGGATACAGAATATCCATTTCCATCTCAATAACAATAATTCGTCAACAGAAATCATTGTCGGGTCGTCAGAGGGGGTATAGAGGGATTTTTCATTTTCAAAATTACCTCAAAATCAAATATGACTTGGCACGCATCATGGTGGGGTGCACAATATTTATTTCCATTTGAATAACAATAATTCGTCAACAGAAATCATTGTCGGGTCGTCAGAGGGGGTATAGAGGGATTTTTCATTTTCAAAATTACCTCAAAATCAAATATGACTTGGCACGCATCATGGTGGGGTGCAGAATATTTATTTCCATCTGAAAAACAATAATTCGTCAACAGAAATCATTGTCGGGTCGTCAGAGGGGGTATAGAGGGATTTTTCATTATCAAAATGACTTCAAGAATTAAATATGACATGGCACGCAACATGGCGGGGTGCAGACTATTTATTTTCATCTGAATAACAATAATTCGTTAACAGAAATCATTGTCGGGTCGTCAGAGGGAGTATAGAGGGATTTTTCATTATCAAAATGATTTCAAAAATCAAATATGACATGGCACGCAACATGGTGGGTTGCAGACTATTTATTTTCATCTGAATTACAATAATTCGGCAACAGAAATCATTGTCGTGTCGTCAGAGGGGGTATAGAGGAACTTTCCATTTTCAAAATGACTTCAAAAATCTAATATGACTTGGCAGGCATCATGTTGGGGTACAGAATATCCATTTCCATCTCAATAACAATAATTTGTCAACAGAAATCATTGACGGGTCGTTAGAGGGGGTATAGAATATTTTTCATTTTAAAAATTTCTTCAAAAATCTAATATGACTTGGCACTTATCATGGTGGGGTGCGAAATATCTATGTCCATCTGAATAACAATAATTCGCTAACAGAAATCATTGTCGGGTCGTCAGAGGGGGTATAGAGGGATTTTTCATTATCAAAATGATTTCTAAAATCAAATATGACATGGCACGCAACATGGCAGAGTGCAGACTATTTATTTTCATCTGAATTACAATGATTCGTCAACAGAAATCATTGTCGTGTCGTCAGAGGGGGTATAGAAGAATTTTTCATTTTCAAAATGACTTCAAAAAACTAATATGACTTGGCACGCATCATGTTGGGGTACAGAATATCCATTTCCATGTCAATAACAATAATTCGTCAACAGAAATCATTGTCGGGTCGTCAGAGGGGGTATAGAGGGATTTTTCATTTTCAAAATTACCTCAAAATCAAATATGACTTGGCACGCATCATGGTGGGGTGCAGAATATTTATTTCCATTTGAATAACAATAATTTGGCAACAGAAATCATTGTCGGGTCGTCAGAGGGGGTATAGAGGGATTTTTCATTTTCAAAATTACCTCAAAATCAAATATGACTTGGCACTTATCATGGTGGGGTGCGAAATATCTATGTCCATCTGAATAACAATAATTCGTTAACAGAAATCATTGTCGGGTCGTCAGAGGGGGTATAGAGGGATTTTTCATTATCAAAATGATTTCAAAAATCAAATATGACATGGCACGCAACATGGCAGGGTGCAGACTATTTATTTTCATCTGAATTACAATAATTCGTCAACAGAAATCATTGTCGTGTCGTCAGAGGGGGTATAGAAGAATTTTTCATTTTCAAAATGACTTCAAAAATCTAATATGACTTGGCACGCATCATGTTGGGGTACAGAATATCCATTTCCATGTCAATAACAATAATTCGTCAACAGAAATCATTGTCGGGTCGTCAGAGGGGGTATAGAGGGATTTTTCATTTTCAAAATTACCTCAAAATCAAATATGACTTGGCACGCATCATGGTGGGGTGCAGAATATTTATTTCCATTTGAATAACAATAATTCGTCAACAGAAATCATTGTCGGGTCGTCAGAGGGGGTATAGAGGGATTTTTCATTTTCAAAATTACCTCAAAATCAAATATGACTTGGCACGCATCATGGTGGGGTGCAGAATATTTATTTATATCTGAATAACAATAATTCGTCAAAAGAAATCATTGTCAGGTCGTCAGAGGGGGTATAGAGGGATTTTTCATTATCAAAATGATTTCAAAAATCAAATATGACATGGCACGCAACATGGTGGGGTGCAGATTATTTATTTTCATCTGAATTACAATAATTCGTTAACAGAAATCATTGTCGTGTTATCAGAGGGGGTATAGAGGAATTTTTCATTTTCAAAATGACTTCAAAAATCTAATATGACTTGGCACGCATCATGTTGGGGTACAGAATATCCATTTCCATGTCAATAACAATAATTTGTCAACAGAAATCATTGTCGTGTCGTCAGAGGGGGTATAGAGGAATTTTTCATTTTCAAAATGACTTCAAAAATCTAATATGACTTGGCACGCATCATGTTGGGGTACAGAATATCCATTTCCATCTCAATAACGATAATTTGTCAACAGAAATCATTGACGGGTCGTTAGAGGGGGTATAGAGGATTTTTCATTTTAAAAATTTCTTCAAAAATCTAATATGACTTGGCACTTATCATGGTGGGGTGCGAAATATCTATGTCCATCTGAATAACAATAATTCGCTAACAGAAATCATTGTCGGGTCGTCAGAGGGGGTATAGAGGGATTTTTCATTTTCAAAATTACCTCAAAATCAAATATAACTTGGCACGCATCATGGTGGGGTGCAGAATATTTATTTCCATTTGAATAACAATAATTTGGCAACAGAAATCATTGTCGGGTCGTCAGAGGGGGTATAGAGGGATTTTTCATTTTCAAAATTACTTCAAAGGTCAAATATGTGTTGGCACGCATCATAGTGGGGTGCAAAGTATCCATGTCTATCTGAATAACAATAATTCGTTAACAGAAATCATTGTCGGGTCGTCAGAGGGGGTATAGAGGGATTTTTCATTATCAAAATGATTTCAAAAATCTAATATGACTTGGCACGCATCATGTTGGGGTACAGAATATCCATTTCCATGTCAATAACAATAATTCGTCAACAGAAATCATTGTCGGGTCGTCAGAGGGGGTATAGAGGGATTTTTCATTTTCAAAATTACCTCAAAATCAAATATGACTTGGCACGCATCATGGTGGGGTGCAGAATATTTATTTCCATTTGAATAACAATAATTCGTCAACAGAAATCATTGTCGTGTCGTCAGAGGGGGTATAGAAGAATTTTTCATTTTCAAAATGACTTCAAAAATCTAATATGACTTGGCACGCATCATGTTGGGGTACAGAATATCCATTTCCATGTCAATAACAATAATTCGTCAACAGAAATCATTGTCGGGTCGTCAGAGGGGGTATAGAGGGATTTTTCATTTTCAAAATTACCTCAAAATCAAATATGACTTGGCACGCATCATGGTGGGGTGCAGAATATTTATTTCCATTTGAATAACAATAATTCGTCAACAGAAATCATTGTCGGGTCGTCAGAGGGGGTATAGAGGGATTTTTCATTTTCAAAATTACCTCAAAATCAAATATGACTTGGCACGCATCATGGTGGGGTGCAGAATATTTATTTATATCTGAATAACAATAATTCGTCAAAAGAAATCATTGTCAGGTCGTCAGAGGGGGTATAGAGGGATTTTTCATTATCAAAATGATTTCAAAAATCAAATATGACATGGCACGCAACATGGTGGGGTGCAGATTATTTATTTTCATCTGAATTACAATAATTCGTCAACAGAAATCATTGTCGTGTCGTCAGAGGGGGTATAGAGGAATTTTTCATTTTCAAAATGACTTCAAAAATCAAATATGACTTGGTACGCATCATGTTGGGGTACAGAATATCCATTTCCATCTCAATAACAATAATTTGTTAACAGAAATCATTGTCGGGTCGTCAGAGGAGGTATAGAGGGAGTTTTCATTTTGAAAATTTCTTCAAAAATCTAATATGACTTGGCACCTATCATGGTGGGGTGCGAAATATCTATGTCCATCTGAATAACAATAATTCCTCAACAGAAATCATTGTCGGGACGTCAGAGGGGGTATAGAGGGATTTTTCATTATCAAAATGATCTCAAAAATCAAATATGACTTGGCACGCATCATATCGGGGTGCAGAATATCCATTTCTATCTGACTAACATTATTTCGTCAACATAAATCATTGTCGTGTCGTCAGAGGGGGTATGGAGGGATTTTTCATTTTCAAAATTACTTCAATAATCTAATATGACTTGGCACGCATCATGGTGGGGTGCAGAATATTTATTTCCATCTGAATAACAATAATTCGTCAACAGGAATCATTGTCGGGTCGTCAGAGGGGGTATAGAGGGATTTTTCATTATCAAAATGAATTCCAAAATTAAATATGACATGGCACGCAACATGGTGGGGTGCAGACTATTTATTTTCATCTGAATTACAATAATTCGTCAACAGAAATCATTGTCGTGTCGTCAGAGGGGGTATAGAGGAATTTTTCATTTTCAAAATGACTTCAAAAATGTAATATGACTTGGCACGCATCATGTTGGGGTACAGAATATCCATTTCGATCTCAATAACAATAATTCGTCAACAGAAATCATTGTCGTGTCGTCAGAGGGGGTATAGAGAGATTTTTCATTTTCAAAATTACCTCAAAATCAAATATGACTTGGCACGCATCATGGTGGGGTGCAGAATATCCATTCCCATCTGAATAACAATAATTCGTCAACAGAAATCATTGTCGTGTCGTCAGAGGGGGTATAGAGTGTTTTTTCATTTTCAAAATTACCTCAAAATCAAATATGACTTGGCACGCATCATGGTGGGGTGCAGAATATCCATTCCCATCTGAATAACAATAATTCGTCAACATAAATCATTGTCGTGTCGTCAGAGGGGGTATAGAGGGATTTTTCATTTTCAAAATTACCTCAAAATCAAATATGACTTGGCACGCATCATGGTGGGGTGCAGAATATCCAATCCCATCTGAATAACAATAATTCGTTAACAGAAATCATTGTCGGGTCGTCAGAGGGGGTATAGAGGGATTTTTCATTATCAAAATGATTTCAAAAATCAAATATGACTTGACACGCTTCATTGCGGGGTGCAGAATATCCTTTTTTATCTGACTAACATTAACTCGTCAACATAAATCATTGTCGTGTCGTCAGAGGGGGTATGGAGGGATTTTTCATTTTCAAAATTACTTCAAAAATCTAATATGACTTGGCACGCATCATGGCGGGGTGCAGAATATCTATTTCTATCTGACTAACATTATTTCGTCATCATAAATCATTGTCGTGTCGTCAGAGGGGGTATAGAGGAATTTTTCATTTTCAAAATGACTTCAAAAATCTAATATGACTTGGTACGCATCATGTTGGGGTACATAATATCCATTTCCATCTCAATAACAATAATTTGTTAACAGAAATCATTGTCGGGTCGTCAGAGGAGGTATAGAGGGAGTTTTCATTTTAAAAATTTCTTCAAAAATCTAATATGACTTGGCACCTATCATGGTGGGGTGCGAAATATCTATGTCCATCTGAATAACAATAATTCCTCAACAGAAATCATTGTCGGGACGTCAAAAGGGGTATAGAGGGATTTTTCATTATCAAAATGATTTCAAAAATCAAATATGACTTGGCACGCATCATATCGGGGTGCAGAATATCCATTTCTATCTGACTAACATTATTTCGTCAACATAAATCATTGTCGTGTCGTCAGAGGGGGTATGGAGGGATTTTTCATTTTCAAAATTACTTCAATAATCTAATATGACTTGGCACGCATCATGGTGGGGTGCAGAATATTTATTTATATCTGAATAACAATAATTCGTCAACAGGAATCATTGTCGGGTCGTCAGAGGGGGTATAGAGGGATTTTTCATTATCAAAATGAATTCCAAAATTAAATATGACATGGCACGCATCATGGTGGGGTGCAGAATATCCATTCCCATCTGAATAACAATAATTCGTCAACAGAAATCATTGTCGTGTCGTCAGAGGGGGTATAGAGGGTTTTTTCATTTTCAAAATTACCTCAAAATCAAATATGACTTGGCACGCATCATGGTGGGGTGCAGAATATCCATTCCCATCTGAATAACAATAATTCGTCAACATAAATCATTGTCGTGTCGTCAGAGGGGGTATAGAGGGATTTTTCATTTTCAAAATTACCTCAAAATCAAATATGACTTGGCACGCATCATAGTGGGGTGCAGAATATCCAATCCCATCTGAATAACAATAATTCGTTAACAGAAATCATTGTCGGGTCGTCAGAGGGGGTATAGAGGGATTTTTCATTATCAAAATGATTTCAAAAATCAAATATGACTTGACACGCTTCATTGCGGGGTGCAGAATATCCTTTTCTATCTGACTAACATTAACTCGTCAACATAAATCATTGTCGTGTCGTCAGAGGGGGTATGGAGGGATTTTTCATTTTCAAAATTACTTCAAAAATCTAATATGACTTGGCACGCATCATGGCGGGGTGCAGAATATCTATTTCTATCTGACTAACATTATTTCGTCATCATAAATCATTGTCGGGTCGTCAGAGGGGGTATAGAGGGATTTTTCATTATCAAAAAGACTTCAAAAATTAAATATGACACGGCACGCAACATGGTGGGGTGCAGACTATTTACTTTCATCTGAATTACAATAATTCGTCAACAGAAATCATTGTCGTGTCGTCAGAGTGGGTATAGAGGAATTTTTCTTTTTCAAAATAACTTCAAAAATCTAATATGACTTGGCACGCATCATGTTGGGGTACAGAATATCCACTTCCATCTCAATAACCATAATTCGTCAACAGAAATCATTGTCGGGTCGTCAGAGGGGGTATAGAGGGATTTCTCATTTTCAAAATTACCTCAAAATCAAATATGACTTGGCACGCATCATGGTGGGGTGCAGAATATCCATTTCCATCTGAATAACAATAATTCGTCAACAGAAATCATTGACGGGTCCTTAGAGGGGGTATAGAGGGATTTTTCATTTTCAATATTTCTTCAAAAATCTAATATTACTTGGCACGCATCATGTTGGGGTGCAGAATATTTATATCTAACTGAATAACAATAATTCCTTAACAGAAATTATTGTCGTGTCGTCAGAGGGGGTATAGAGGGATTTTTCATTTTGAAAATTACTTCAAATATCTAATATTACTTGGCACGTATCATAGTGGAGTGCATAATATCCATTTTCAACGAATAACAACAATTCGTCAACAGAAATTATTGTCGGGTCGTCAGAGGGGGTTAAAGGGAATTTTCATTTTCAAAATTACTTCAAAAATCTAATATGACTTGGCATGCATCATGTAGGGGTACAGAATATCCATTTCCATGTCAACAACAATAATTCTTCAACAGAAATCATTGTCGGGTCGTCAGAAGGGGTATAGAGGGATTTTTCATTTTCAAAATTACCTCAAAATCAAATATGACTTGGCACGCATCATGGTGGGGTGCAGAATATTTATTTCCATTCGAATAACAATAATTCGTCAACAGAAATCATTGTCGGGTCGTCAGAGGGGGTATAGAAGGATTTTTCATTTTCAAAATTACCTCAAAATCAAATATTACTTGGCACGCATCATGGTGGGGTGCAGAATATTCATTTCCATCTGAATAACAATAATTCGTCAAAAGAAATCATGGTCGGGTCGTCAGAAGGGGTATAGAGGGATTTTTCATTATCAAAATGACTTCAAAAATTAAATATGACATGGCACGCAACATGGCGGGGTGCAGACTATTTATTTTCATTTTAATAACAATAATTCGTTAACAGAAATCATTGTCGGGTAGTCAGAGGGGGTATAGAGGGATTTTTCATTATCAAAATGATTTCAAAAATCAAATATGACATGGAACGCAACATGGCGGGGTGCAGACTATTTATTTTCATCTGAATTACAATAATTCGTCAACAGAAATCATTATCGTGTAGTCAGAGAATAGAGGGATTTTTTATTTTCAAAATTACCTCAAAATCAAATATGACTTGGCACGCAACATGGTGGGGTGCAGAATATCCATTTCCATCTGAATAACAATAATTCGTCAACAGAAATCATTGTCGGGTCATCAGAGGGGGTATAGAGGGATTTCTCATTATCGAATTGATTTCAAAAATCAAATATGACATGGCACGCAACATGGCGGGGTGCAGACTATTTATTTTCATCTGAATTACAATAATTCGTCAACAGAAATCATTGTCGTGTCGTCAGAGGGGGTATAGAGGAATTTTTCATTTTCTAAATGACTTCAAAAATCTAATATGACTTGGCACGCATCATGTTGGGGTACAGAATATCCATTTCCATCTCAATAACAGTAATTCGTCAACAGAAATCATTGTCGGGTCGTCAGAGGGGGTATAGAGGGATTTTTCATTTTCAAAATTACCTCAAAATCAAATATGACTTGGCACGCATCATGGTGGGGTGCAGAATATTTATTCCCATTTGAATAACAATAATTCGTCAACAGAAATCATTGTCGGGTAGTCAGAGGGGTATAGAGGGATTTTTCATTATCAAAATGACTTCAAAAATTAAATATGACATGGCACGCAACATTGCGGGGTGCAGACTATTTATTTTCATCTGAATAACAATAATTCGTTAACAGAAGTCATTGTCGGGTCGTCAGAGGGGGTATAGAGGGATTTTTCATTATCAAAATGATTTCAAAAATCAAATATGACATGGCACGCAACATGGTGGGGTGCAGACTATTTATTTTCATCTGAATTACAATAATTCGGCAACAGAAATCATTGTCGTGTCGTCAGAGGGGGTATAGAGGAACTTTTCATTTTCAAAATGTCTTCAAAAATCTAATATGACTTGGCACGCATCATGTTGGGGTACAGAATATCCATTTCCATCTCAATAACAATAATTTCTCAACATAAATCATTGACGGGTCGTTAGAGGGGGTATAGAGTTATTTTTCATTTTAAAAATTTCTTCAAAAATGTAATATGACTTGGCACTTATCATGGTGGGGTGCGAAATATCTATGTCCATCTGAATAACAATAATTCGTTAACAGAAATAATTGTCGTGTCGTCAGAGGGGGTATAGAGGGATTTTTCATTGTCTAAATGATTTCAAAAATCAAATATGACATGGCACGCAACATGGCGGGTGCAGACTATTTATTTTCATCTGAATTACATTAATTCGTTAACAGAAATCATTGTCGTGTCGTCAGAGGGGGTATAGAAGAATTTTTCATTTTCAAAATGACTTCAAAAATCTAATATGACTTGGCACGCATCATGTTGGGGTACAGAATATCTATTTCCATGTCAATAACAATAATTCGTCAACAGAAATCATTGTCGGGTCGTCAGAGGGGGTATAGAGGGATTTTTCATTATCAAAATGACTTCAAAAGTTAAATATGACATGGCACGCAACATGGCGGGGTGCAGACTATTTATTTTCATCTGAATAACAATAATTCGTTAACAGAAATCATTGTCGGGTCGTCAGAGGGGGTATAGAGGGATTTTTCATTATCAAAATGATTTCAAAAATCAAATATGACATGGCACGCAACATGGCGGGGTGCAGACTGTTTATTTTCATCTGAATTACAATAATTCGTCAACAGAAATCATTGTCGTGTCGTCAGAGGGGGTATAGAGGAATTTTGCATTTTCAAAATGACTTCAAAAATCTAATATGACTTGGCACGCATCATGTTGGGGTACAGAATATCCATTTCGATCTCAATAACAATAATTCGTCAACAGAAATCATTGTCGGGTAGTCAGAGGGGGTATAGAGGGATTTTTCATTTTAAAAATTTCTTCAAAAATCTAATATGACTTGGCTCGCATCATGGTGGGGTGCAGATTATCCATTCCCATCTGAATAACAATAATTCGTCAACAGAAATCATTGTCGTGTCGTCAGAGGGGGTATTGAGGGATTTTTCATTTTCAAAATTACCTCAAAATCAAATATGACTTGGCACGCATCATGGTGGGGTGCAGAATATCCAATCCCATCTGAATAACAATAATTCGTTAACAGAAATCATTGTCGGGTCGTCAGAGGGGGTATAGAGGGATTTTTCATTATCAAAATGATTTCAAAAATCAAATATGACTTGACACGCTTCATTGCGGGGTGCAGAATATCCTTTTCTATCTGACTAACATTAACTCGTCAACATAAATCATTGTCGTGTCGTCAGAGGGGGTATGGAGGGATTTTTCATTTTCAAAATTACTTCAAAAATCTAATATGACTTGGCACGCATCATGGCGGGGTGCAGAATATCTATTTCTATCTGACTAACATTATTTCGTCATCATAAATCATTGTCGGGTCGTCAGAGGGGGTATAGAGGGATTTTTCATTATCAAAATGACTTCAAAAATTAAATATGACACGGCACGCAACATGGTGGGGTGCAGACTATTTACTTTCATCTGAATTACAATAATTCGTCAACAGAAATCATTGTCGTGTCGTCAGAGGGGGTATAGAGGAATTTTTCTTTTTCAAAATGACTTCAAAAATCTAATATGACTTGGCACGCATCATGTTGGGGTACAGAATATCCACTTCCATCTCAATAACCATAATTCGTCAACAGAAATCATTGTCGGGTCGTCAGAGGGGGTATAAAGGGATTTCTCATTTTCAAAATTACCTCAAAATCAAATATGACTTGGCACGCATCATGGTGAGGTGCAGAATATCCATTTCCATCTGAATAACAATAATTCGTCAACAGAAATCATTGACGGGTCCTTAGAGGGGGTATAGAGGGATTTTTCATTTTCAAAATTTCTTCAAAAATCTAATATGACTTGACACTTATCATGGTGGGGTGAGAAATATCTATGTCCATCTGAATAACAATAATTCGTTAACAGAAATCATTGTCGGGTCGTCAGAGGGGGTATAGAGGGATTTTTCATTATCAAAATGATTTCAAAAATCAAATATGACATGGAACGCAACATGGCGGGGTGCAGACTATTTATTTTCATCTGAATTACAATAATTCGTCAACAGAAATCATTGTCGTGTCGTCAGAGGGGGTATAGAGGAATTTTTCATTTTCAAAATGACTTCAATAATCTAATATGACTTGGCACGCATCATGTAGGGGTACAGAATATCCATTTCCATGTCAACAACAATAATTCGTCAACAGAAATCATTGTCGGGTCGTCAGAAGGGGTATAGAGGGATTTTTCAATTTCAAAATTACCTCAAAATCAAATATGACTTGGCACGCATCATGGTGGGGTGCAGAATATTTATTTCCATTTGAATAACATTAATTCGTCAACAGAAATCATTGTCGGGTCGTCAGAGGGGGTATAGAAGGATTTTTCATTTTCAAAATTACCTCAAAATCAAATAATACTTGGCACGCATCATGGTGGGGTGCAGAATATTTATTTCCATCTGAATAACAATAATTCGTCAAAAGAAATCATGGTCGGGTCGTCAGAAGGGGTATAGAGGGATTTTTCATTATCAAAATGACTTCAAAAATTAAATACGACATGGCACGCAACATGGCGGGGTGCAGACTATTTATTTTCATTTGAATAACAATAATTCGTTAACAGAAATCATTGTCGGGTAGTCAGAGGGGGTATAGAGGGATTTTTCATTATCAAATATGACATCGAACGCAACATGGCGGGGTGCAGACTATTTATTTTCATCTGAATTACAATAATTCGTCAACAGAAATCATTGTCGTGTCGTCAGAGAATAGAGGGATTTTTTATTTTCAAAATTACCTCAAAATCAAATATGACTTGGCACGCAACATGGTGGGGTGCAGAATATCCATTTCCATCTGAATAACAATAATTCATCAACAGAAATCATTGTCGGGTCGTCAGAGGGGGTATAGAGGGATTTTTCATTATCAAAATGACTTCAAAAATTAAATATGACATGGCACGCAACATGGCGGGGTGCAGACTATTTATTTTCATCTGAATTACAATAATTCGTCAACAGAAATCATTGTCGTGTCGTCAGAGAATAGAGGGATTTTTTATTTTCAAAATTACCTCAAAATCAAATATGACTTGGCACGCAACATGGTGGGGTGCAGAATATCCATTTCCATCTGAATAACAATAATTCGTCAAAAGAAATCATGCTCGGGTCGTCAGAAGGGGTATAGAGGGATTTTTCATTATCAAAATGACTTCAAAAATTAAATATGACATGGCACGCAACATGGCGGGGTGCAGACTATTTATTTTCATTTTAATAACAATAATTCGTTAACAGAAATCATTGTCGGGTAGTCAGAGGGGGTATAGAGGGATTTTTCATTATCAAAATGATTTCAAAAATCAAATATGACATGGAACGCAACATGGCGGGGTGCAGACTATTTATTTTCATCTGAATTACAATAATTCGTCAACAGAAATCATTATCGTGTCGTCAGAGAATAGAGGGATTTTTTATTTTCAAAATTACCTCAAAATCAAATATGACTTGGCACGCAACATGGTGGGGTGCAGAATATCCATTTTCATCTGAATAACAATAATTCGTCAACAGAAATCATTGTCGGGTCATCAGAGGGGGTATAGAGGGATTTTTCATTATCGAATTGATTTCAAAAATCAAATATGACATGGCACGCAACATGGCGGGGTGCAGACTATTTATTTTCATCTGAATTACAATAATTCGTCAACAGAAATCTTTGTCGTGTCGTCAGAGGGGGTATAGAGGAATTTTTCATTTTCAAAATGACTTCAAAAATCTAATATGACTTGGCACGCATCATGTTGGGGTACAGAATATCCATTTCCATCTCAATAACAGTAATTCGTCAACAGAAATCATTGTCGGGTCGTCAGAGGGGGTATAGAGGGATTTTTCATTTTCAAAATTACCTCAAAATCAAATATGACTTGGCACGCATCATGGTGGGGTGCAGAATATTTATTTCCATTTGAATAACAATAATTCGTCAACAGAAATTATTGTCGAGTCGTCAGAGGGGGTATAGAGGGATTTTTCAGTTTCAAAATTACCTCAAAATCAAATATGACTTGGCACGCATCATGGTGGGATGCAGAATATTTATTTCCTTCTGAATAACAATAATTCGTCAACAGAAATCATTGTCGGGTAGTCAGAGGGGTATAGAGGGATTTTTCATTATCAAAATGTCTTCAAAAATTAAATATGATATGGCACGCAACATTGCGGGGTGCAGACTATTTATTTTCATCTGAATAACAATAATTCGTTAACAGAAGTCATTGTCGGGTCGTCAGAGGGGGTATAGAGGGATTTTTCATTATCAAAATGATTTCAAAAATCAAATATGAGATGGCACGCAACATGGTGGGGGGTGCAGACTATTTATTTTCATCTGAATTACATTAATTCGGCAACAGAAATCATTGTCGTGTCGTCAGAGGGGGTATAGAGGAACTTTTCATTTTCAAAATGTCTTCAAAAATCTAATATGACTTGGCACGCATCATGTTGGGGTACAGAATATCCATTTCCATCTCAATAACAATAATTTCTCAACATAAATCATTGACGGGTCGTTAGAGGGGGTATAGAGTTATTTTTCATTTTAAAAATTTCTTCAAAAATCTAATATGACTTGGCACTTATCATGGTGGGGTGCGAAATATCTATGTCCATCTGAATAACAATAATTCGTTAACAGAAATAATTGTCGGGTCGTCAGAGGGGGTATAGAGGGATTTTTCATTGTCAAAATGATTTCAAAAATCAAATATGACATGGCACGCAACATGGCGGGTGCAGACTATTTATTTTCATCTGTATTACAATAATTCGTCAACAGAAATCATTGTCGTGTCGTCAGAGGGGGTATAGAAGAATTTTTCATTTTCAAAATGACTTCAAAAATCTAATATGACTTGGCACGCATCATGTTGGGGTACAGAATATCTATTTCCATGTCAATAACAATAATTCGTCAACAGAAATCATTGTCGGGTCGTCAGAGGGGGTATAGAGGGATTTTTCATTATAAAAATGACTTCAAAAGTTAAATATGACATGGCACGCAACATGGCGGGGTGCAGACTATTTATTTTCATCTGAATAACAATAATTCGTTAACAGAAATCATTGTCGGGTCGTCAGATGGGGTATAGAGGGATTTTTCATTATCAAAATGATTTCAAAAATCAAATATGACATGGCACGCAACATGGCGGGGTGCAGACTGTTTATTTTCATCTGAATTACAATAATTCGTCAACAGAAATCATTGTCGTGTCGTCAGAGGGGGTATAGAGGAATTTTGCATTTTCAAAATGACTTCAAAAATCTAATATGACTTGGCACGCATCATGTTGGGGTACAGAATATCCATTTCCATCTCAATAACAATAATTCGTCAACAGAAATCATTGTCGGGTCGTCAGAGGGGGAATAGAGGGATTTTTCATTTTCAAAATTACCTCAAAATCAAATATGACTTGTCACGCATCATGGTGGGATGCAGAATACCTAATTCCATTTGAATAACAATAATTCGTCAACAGAAATCATTGTCGGGTAGTCAGAGGGGGTATAGAGGGATTTTTCATTTTAAAAATTTCTTCAAAAATCTAATATGACTTGGCACGCATCATGTTGGGGTACAGAATATCCATTTCGATCTCAATAACAATAATTCGTCAACAGAAATCATTGTCGTGTCGTCAGAGGGGGTATAGAGAGATTTTTCATTTTCAAAATTACCTCAAAATCAAATATGACTTGGCACGCATCATGGTGGGGTGCAGATTATCCATTTCCATCTGAATAACAATAATTCGTCAACAGAAATCATTGTCGTGTCATCAGAGGGGGTATAGAGGGATTTTTCATTTTCAAAATTACCTCAAAATCAAATATGACTTGGCACGCATCATGGTGGGGTGCAGAATATCCAATCCCATCTGAATAACAATAATTCGTTAACAGAAATCATTGTCGGGTCGTCAGAGGGGGTATAGAGGGATTTTTCATTATCAAAATGATTTCAAAAATCAAATATGACTTGACACGCTTCATTGCGGGGTGCAGAATATCCTTTTCTATCTGACTAACATTAACTCGTCAACATAAATCATTGTCGTGTCGTCAGAGGGGGTATGGAGGGATTTTTCATTTTCAAAATTACTTCAAAAATCTAATATGACTTGGCACGCATCATGGCGGGGTGCAGAATATCTATTTCTATCTGACTAACATTATTTCGTCATCATAAATCATTGTCGGGTCGTCAGAGGGGGTATAGAGGGATTTTTCATTATCAAAATGACTTCAAAAATTAAATATGACACGGCACGCAACATGGTGGGGTGCAGACTATTTACTTTCATCTGAATTACAATAATTCGTCAACAGAAATCATTGTCGTGTCGTCAGAGGGGGTATAGAGGAATTTTTCTTTTTCAAAATGACTTCAAAAATCTAATATGACTTGGCACGCATCATGTTGGGGTACAGAATATCCACTTCCATCTCAATAACCATAATTCGTCAACAGAAATCATTGTCGGGTCGTCAGAGGGGGTATAGAGGGATTTCTCATTTTCAAAATTACCTCAAAATCAAATGTGACTTGGCACGCATCATGGTGAGGTGCAGAATATCCATTTCCATCTGAATAACAATAATTCGTCAACAGAAATCATTGACGGGTCCTTAGAGGGGGTATAGAGGGATTTTTCATTTTCAAAATTTCTTCAAAAATCTAATATGACTTGACACTTATCATGGTGGGGTGCGAAATATCTATGTCCATCTGAATAACAATAATTCGTTAACAGAAATCATTGTCGGGTCGTCAGAGGGGGTATAGAGGGATTTTTCATTATCAAAATGATTTCAAAAATCAAATATGACATGGAACGCAACATGGCGGGGTGCAGACTATTTATTTTCATCTGAATTACAATAATTCGTCAACAGAAATCATTGTCGTGTCGTCAGAGGGGGTATAGAGGAATTTTTCATTTTCAAAATGACTTCAATAATCTAATATGACTTGGCACGCATCATGTAAGGGTACAGAATATCCATTTCCATGTCAACAACATTAATTCGTCAACAGAAATCATTGTCGGGTCGTCAGAAGGGGTATAGAGGGATTTTTCATTTTCAAAATTACCTCAAAATCAAATATGACTCGGCACGCATCATGGTGGGGTGCAGAATATTTATTTCCATTTGAATAACAATAATTCGTCAACAGAAATCATTGTCGGGTCGTCAGAGGGGGTATAGAAGGATTTTTCATATTCAAAATTACCTCAAAATCAAATATTACTTGGCACGCATCATGGTGGGGTGCAGAATATTTATTTCCATCTGAATAACAATAATTCGTCAACAGAAATCATTGTCGGGTCATCAGAGGGGGTATAGTGGGATTTTTCATTATCGAATTGATTTCAAAAATCAAATATGACATGGCACGCAACATAGCGGGGTGCAGACTATTTATTTTCATCTGAATTACAATAATTCGTCAACAGAAATCATTGTCGTGTCGTCAGAGGGGGTATAGAGGAATTTTTCATTTTCAAAATGACTTCAAAAATCTAATATGACTTGGCACGCATCATGTTGGGGTACAGAATATCCATTTCCATCTCAATAACAGTAATTCGTCAACAGAAATCATTGTCGGGTCGTCAGAGGGGGTATAGAGGGATTTTTCATTTTCAAAATTAACTCAAAATCAAATATGACTTGGCACGCATCATGGTGGGGTGCAGAATATTTATTTCCATTTGAATAACAATAATTCGTCAACAGAAATTATTGTCGGGTCGTCAGAGGGGGTATAGAGGGATTTTTCATTTTCAAAATTACCTCAAAATCAAATATGACTTGGCACGCATCATGGTGGGGTGCAGAATATTTATTTCCTTCTGAATAACAATAATTCGTCAACAGAAATCATTGTCGGGTAGTCAGAGGGGTATAGAGGGATTTTTCATTATCAAAATGACTTCAAAAATTAAATATGACATGGCACGCAACATTGCGGGGTGCAGACTATTTATTTTCATCTGAATAACTATAATTCGTTAACAGAAGTCATTGTCGGGTCGTCAGAGGGGGTATAGAGGGATTTTTCATTATCAAAATGATTTCAAAAATCAAATATGACATGGCACGCAACATGGTGGGGTGCAGAATATTTATTTCCATTTGAATAACATTAATTCGTCAACAGAAATCATTGTCGGGTCGTCAGAGGGGGTATAGAAGGATTTTTCATTTTCAAAATTACCTCAAAATCAAATAATACTTGGCACGCATCATGGTGGGGTGCAGAATATTTATTTCCATTTGAATAACATTAATTCGTCAACAGAAATCATTGTCGGGTCGTCAGAGGGGGTATAGAAGGATTTTTCATTTTCAAAATTACCTCAAAATCAAATAATACTTGGCACGCATCATGGTGGGGTGCAGAATATTTATTTCCATCTGAATAACAATAATTCGTCAAAAGAAATCATGGTCGGGTCGTCAGAAGGGGTATAGAGGGATTTTTCATTATCAAAATGACTTCAAAAATTAAATATGACATGGCACGCAACATGGCGGGGTGCAGACTATTTATTTTCATTTGAATAACAATAATTCGTTAACAGAAATCATTGTCGGGTAGTCAGAGGGGGTATAGAGGGATTTTTCATTATCAAAATGATTTCAAAAATCAAATATGACATGGAACGCAACATGGCGGGGTGCAGACTATTTATTTTCATCTGAATTACAATAATTCGTCAACAGAAATCATTGTCGTGTCGTCAGAGAATAGAGGGATTTTTTATTTTCAAAATTACCTCAATATCAAATATGACTTGGCACGCAACATGGTGGGGTGCAGAATATCCATTTCCATCTGAATAACAATAATTCATCAACAGAAATCATTGTCGGGTCGTCAGAGGGGGTATAGAGGGATTTTTCATTATCAAAATGACTTCAAAAATTAAATATGACATGGCACGCAACATGGCGGGGTGCAGACTATTTATTTTCATCTGAATTACAATAATTCGTCAACAGAAATCATTGTCGTGTCGTCAGAGAATAGAGGGATTTTTTATTTTCAAAATTACCTCAAAATCAAATATGACTTGGCACGCAACATGGTGGGGTGCAGAATATCCATTTCCATCTGAATAACAATAATTCGTCAAAAGAAATCATGGTCGGGTCGTCAGAAGGGGTATAGAGGGATTTTTCATTATCAAAATGACTTCAAAAATTAAATATGACATGGCACGCAACATGGCGGGGTGCAGACTATTTATTTTCATTTTAATAACAATAATTCGTTAACAGAAATCATTGTCGGGTAGTCAGAGGGGGTATAGAGGGATTTTTCATTATCAAAATGATTTCAAAAATCAAATATGACATGGAACGCAACATGGCGGGGTGCAGACTATTTATTTTCATCTGAATTACAATAATTCGTCAACAGAAATCATTATCGTGTCGTCAGAGAATAGAGGGATTTTTTATTTTCAAAATTACCTCAAAATCAAATATGACTTGGCACGCAACATGGTGGGGTGCAGAATATCCATTTTCATCTGAATAACAATAATTCGTCAACAGAAATCATTGTCGGGTCATCAGAGGGGGTATAGAGGGATTTTTCATTATCGAATTGATTTCAAAAATCAAATATGACATGGCACGCAACATGGCGGGGTGCAGACTATTTATTTTCATCTGAATTACAATAATTCGTCAACAGAAATCATTGTCGTGTCGTCAGAGGGGGTATAGAGGAATTTTTCATTTTCAAAATGACTTCAAAAATCTAATATGACTTGGCACGCATCATGTTGGGGTACAGAATATCCATTTCCATGTCAATAACAATAATTCGTCAACAGAAATCATTGTCGGGTCGTCAGAGGGGGTGTAGAGGGATTTTTCATTTTCAAAATTACCTCAAAATCAAATATGACTTGGCACGCATCATGGTGGGGTGCAGAATATTTATTTCCATTTGAATAACAATAATTCGTCAACAGAAATCATTGTCGGGTCGTCAGAGGGGGTATAGAGGGATTTTTCATTTTCAAAATTACCTCAAAATCAAATATGACTTGGCACGCATCATGGTGGGGTGCAGAATATTTATTTATATCTGAATAACAATAATTCGTCTAAAGAAATCATTGTCGGGTCTTCAGAGGGGGTATAGAGGGATTTTTCATTATCAAAATGACTTCAAAAGTTAAATATGACATGGCACGCAACATGGCGGTGTGCAGACTATTTATTTTCATCTGAATAACTATAATTTGTTAACAGAAATCATTGTCGGGTCGTCAGATTGGGTATAGAGGGATTTTTCATTATCAAAATGATTTCAAAAATCAAATATAGCATGGCACGCAACATGGCGGGGTGCAGACTGTTTATTTTCATCTGAATTACAATAATTCGTCAACAGAAATCATTGTCGTGTCGTCAGAGGGGGTATAGAGGAATTTTGTATTTTCAAAATGACTTCAAAAATCTAATATGACTTGGCACGCATCATGTTGGGGTACAGAATATCCATTTCCATCTCAATAACAATAATTCGTCAACAGAAATCATTGTCGGGTCGTCAGAGGGGGAATAGAGGGATTTTTCATTTAAAAAATTACCTCAAAATCAAATATGACTTGTCACGCATCATGGTGGGGTGCAGAATACTCAATTCCATTTGAATAACAATAATTCGTCAACAGAAATCATTGTCGGGTAGTCAGAGGGGGTATAGAGGGATTTTTCATTTTAAAAATTTCTTCAAAAATCTAATATGACTTGGCACCTATCATGGTGGGGTGCGAAATATCTCTGTCCATCTGAATAACAATAATTCCTTAACAGAAATCATTGTCGGGACGTCAGAGGGGGTATAGAGGGATTTTTCATTATCAAAATGATTTCAAAAATCAAATATGACTTGGCACGCATCATATCGGGGTGCAGAATATCCATTTCTATCTGACTAACATTATTTCGTCAACATAAATCATTGTCGTGTCGTCAGAGGGGGTATGGAGGGATTTTTCATTTTCAAAATTACTTCAAAAATCTAATATGACTTGGCACGCATCATGGTGGGGTGCAGAATATTTATTTCCATCTGAATAACAATAATTCGTCAACAGGAATCATTGTCGGGTCGTCAGAGGGGGTATAGAGGGATTTTTCATTATCAAAATGAATTCAAAAATTAAATATGACATGGCACGCAACATGGTGGGTTGCAGACTATTTATTTTCATCTGAATTTCAATAATTCGTCAACAGAAATCATTGTTGTGTCGTCAGAGGGGGTATAGAGGAATTTTTCATTTTCAAAATGACTTCAAAAATCTAATATGACTTGGCACGCATCATGTTGGGGTACAGAATATCCATTTCGATCTCAATAACAACAATTCCTCAACAGAAATCATTGTCGTGTCGTCAGAGGGGTATAGAGGGATTTTTCATTTTCAAAATTACCTCAAAATCAAATATGACTTGGCACGCATCATGGTGGGGTGCAGAATATCCATTCCCATCTGAATAACTATAATTCGTTAACAGAAATCATTGTCGGGTCGTCAGAGGGGGTATAGAGGGATTTTTCATTATCAAAATGATTTCAAAAATCAAATATGACTTAGCACGCATCATGGCGGGGTGCAGAATATCTATATCTATCTGACTAACATTATTTCGTCATCATAAATCATTGTCGGGTCGTCAGAGGGGGTATAGAGGGATTTTTCATTACCAAAATGACTTCAAAAATTAAATATGACATGGCACGCAACATGGTGGGGTGCAGACTATTTACTTTTATCTGAATTACAATAATTCGTCAACAGAAATCATTGTCGTGTCGTCAGAGGGGGTATAGAGGAATTTTTCTTTTTCAAAATGACATCAAAAATCTAATATGACTTGGCACGCATCATGTTGGGGTACAGAATATCCATTTCCTTCTCAATAACCATAATTCGTCAACAGAAATCATTGTCGGGTCGTCAGAGGGGGTATAGAGGGATTTCTCTTTTTCAAAATTACCTCACAATCAAATATGAACTGGCACGCATCATGGTGGGGTGCAGAATATCCATTTCCATCTGAATAACAATAATTCGTCAACAGAAATCATTGACGGGTCCGTAGAGGGGGTATAGAGGGATGTTTCATTTTCAAAATTTCTTCAAAAATCTAATATGACTTGACACTTATCATGGTGGGGTGCGAAATATCTTAGTCCATCTGAATAACAATAATTTGTTAACAGAAATCATTGTCGGGTCGTCAGAGGGGATATAGAGGGATTTTTCATTATCAAAATGATTTCAAAAATCAAATATGATATGGAACGCAACATGGCGGGGTGCAGACTATTTATTTTCATCTGAATTACAATAATTCGTCAACAGAAATCATTGTCGTGTCGTCAGAGGGGTATAGAGGAATTTTTCATTTTCAAAATGACTTCAAAAATCTAATATGACTTGGCACGCATAATGTTGGGGTACAGAATATCCATTTCCATCTCAATAACAATAATTCGTCAACAGAAATCATTGTAGGGTCGTCAGAGGGGGTATAGAGGGATTTTTCATTTTCAAAATTACCTCAAAATGAAATATGACTTGGCACGCATCATGGTGGGGTGCAGAATATTTATTTCCATCAGAATAACAATAATTCGTCAACAGAAATCATTGTCGGGTCGTCAGAGCGGGTATAGAGGGATTTTTCATTATCAAAATGACTTCAAAAATTAAATATGACATGGCAAGCAACATGGCGGGGTGCAGACCATTTATTTTCATCTGAATTACAATAATTCGTCAACAGAAATCATTGTCGGGTCGTCAGAGGGGGAATAGAGGGATTTTTAATTTTCAAAATTACCTCAAAATCAAATATGACTTGTCACGCATCATGGTGTGGTGCAGAATACTTAATTCCATTTGAATAACAATAATTCGTCAACAGAAATCATTGTCGGGTAGTCAGAGGGGGTATAGAGGGATTTTTCATTTTAAAAATTTCTTCAAAAATCTAATATGACTTGGCACCTATCATGGTGGGGTGCGAAATATCTATGTCCATCTGAATAACAATAATTCTTTAACAGAAATCATTGTCGGGACGTCAGAGGGGGTATAGAGGGATTTTTCATTATCAAAATGATTTCAAAAATCAAATATGACTTGGCACGCATCATATCGGGGTGCAGAATATCCATTTCTATCTGACTAACATTATTTCGTCAACATAAATCATTGTCGTGTCGTCAGAGGGGGTATGGAGCGATTTTTCATTTTCAAAATTACTTCAAAAAATCTAATATGACTTGGCACGCATCATGGTGGGGTGCAGAATATTTATTTCCATTTGAATAACAATAATTCGTCAACAGAAATCATTGTCGGGTCGTCAGAGGGGGTATAGAAGGATTTTTCATTTTCAAAATTACCTCAAAATCAAATATTACTTGGCACGCATCATGGTGGGGTGCAGAATATTTATTTCCATCTGAATAACAATAATTCGTCAACAGAAATCATTGTCGGGTCATCAGAGGGGGTATAGAGGGATTTTTCATTATCGAATTGATTTCAAAAATCAAATATGACATGGCACGCAACATAGCGGGGTGCAGACTATTTATTTTCATCTGAATTACAATAATTCGTCAACAGAAATCATTGTCGTGTCGTCAGAGGGGGTATAGAGGAATTTTTCATTTTCAAAATGACTTCAAAAATCTAATATGACTTGGCACGCATCATGGTGGGGTGCAGAATATTTATTTCCATCTGAATAACAATAATTCCTCAACAGAAATCATTGTCGGGTCGTCAGAGGGGTATAGAGGGATTTTTCATTATCAAAATGACTTCAAAAATTAAATATGTTATGGCACGCAACATTGCGGGGTGCAGACTATTTATTTTTATCTGAATAACAATAATTCGTTAACAGAAATCATTGTCGGGTCGTCAGAGGGGGTATAGAGGGATTTTTCATTATCAAAATGATTTCAAAAATCAAATATGACATGGCACGCAACATGGTGGGGTGCAGACTATTTATTTTCATCTGAATTACAATAATTCGGCAACAGAAATCATTGTCGTGTCGTCAGAGGGGGTATAGAGGAACTTTTCATTTTCAAAATGTCTTCAAAAATCTAATATGACTTGGCACGCATCATGTTGGGGTACAGAATATCCATTTTCATCTCAATAACAATAATTTGTCAACATAAATCATTGACGGGTCATTAGAGGGGGTATAGAGTTATTTTTCATTTTAAAAATTTCTTCAAAAATCTAATATGACTTGGCACTTATCATGGTGGGGTGCGAAATATCTATGTCCATCTGAATAACAATAATTCGTTAACAGAAATTATTGTCGGGTCGTCAGAGGGGGTATAGAGGGATTTTTCATTGTCAAAATGATTTCAAAAATCAAATATGACATGGCACGCAACATGGCGGGGTGCAGACTATTTATTTTCATCTGAATTACAATAATTCGTCAACAGAAATCATTGTCGTGTCGTCAGAGGGGGTATAGAAGAATTTTTCATTTTCAAAATGACTTCAAAAATCTAATATGACTTGGCACGCATCATGTTGGGGTACAGAATATCCATTTCCATGTCAATAACAATAATTCGTCAACAGAAATCATTGTCGGGTCGTCAGAGGGGGTATAGAGGGATTTTTCATTTTCAAAATTACCTCAAAATCAAATATGACTTGGCACGCATCATGGCGGGGTGCAGAATATTTATTTCCATTTGAATAACAATAATTCGTCAACAGAAATCATTGTCGGGTCGTCAGAGGGGGTATAGAGGGATTTTTCATTTTCAAAATTACCTCAAAAACAAATATGACTTGGCACGCATCATGGTGGGGTGCAGAATATTTATTTATATCTGAATAACAATAATTCGTCAAAAGAAATCATTGTCGGGTCGTCAGAGGGGGTATAGAGGGATTTTTCATTATCAAAATGACTTCAAAAGTTAAATATGACATGGCACGCAACATGGCGGGTGCAGACTATTTATTTTCATCTGAATTACAATAATTCGTCAACGGAAATCATTGTCGTGTCGTCAGAGGGGGTATAGAAGAATTTTTCATTTTCAAAATGACTTCAAAAATCTAATATGACTTGGCACGCATCATGTTGGGGTACAGAATATCTATTTTCATGTCAATAACAATAATTCGTCAACAGAAATCATTGTCGGGTCGTCAGAGGGGGTATAGAGTGATTTTTCATTTTCAAAATTACCTCAAAATCAAATATGACTTGGCACGCATCATGGTGGGGTGCAGAATATTTATTTCCATTTGAATAACAATAATTCGTCAACAGAAATCATTGTCGGGTCGTCAGAGGGGGTATAGAGGGATTTTTCATTTTCAAAATTACCTCAAAATCAAATATGACTTGGCACGCATCATGGTGGGGTGCAGAATATTTATTTATATCTGAATAACAATAATTCGTCAACAGAAATCATTGTCGGGTCGTCAGAGGGGGTATAGAGGGATTTTTCATTATCAAAATGATTTCAAAAATCAAATATGACATGGCACGCAACATGGTGGGGTGCAGACTATTTATTTTCATCTGAATTACAATAATTCGGCAACAGAAATCATTGTCGTGTCGTCAGAGGGGGTATAGAGGAACTTTTCATTTTCAAAATGTCTTCAAAAATCTAATATGACTTGGCACGCATCATGTTGGGGTACAGAATATCCATTTTCATCTCAATAACAATAATTTGTCAACATAAATCATTGACGGGTCATTAGAGGGGGTATAGAGTTATTTTTCATTTTAAAAATTTCTTCAAAAATCTAATATGACTTGGCAATTATCATGGTGGGGTGCGAAATATCTATGTCCATCTGAATAACAATAATTCGTTAACAGAAATCATTGTCGGGTCGTCAGAGGGGGTATAGAGGGATTTTTCATTGTCAAAATGATTTCAAAAATCAAATATGACATGGCACGCAACATGGCGGGGTGCAGACTATTTATTTTCATCTGAATTACAATAATTCGTCAACAGAAATCATTGTCGTGTCGTCAGAGGGGGTATAGAAGAATTTTTCATTTTCAAAATGACTTCAGAAATCTAATATGACTTGGCACGCATCATGTTGGGGTACAGAATATCCATTTCCATGTCAATAACAATAATTCGTCAACAGAAATCATTGTCGGGTCGTCAGAGGGGGTATAGAGGGATTTTTCATTTTCAAAATTACCTCAAAATCAAATATGACTTGGCACGCATCATGGTGGGGTGCAGAATATTTATTTCCATTTGAATAACAATAATTCGTCAACAGAAATCATTGTCGGGTCGTCAGAGGGGGTATAGAGGGATTTTTCATTTTCAAAATTACCTCAAAAACAAATATGACTTGGCACGCATCATGGTGGGGTGCAGAATATTTATTTATATCTGAATAACAATAATTCGTCAAAAGAAATCATTGTCGGGTCGTCAGAGGGGGTATAGAGGGATTTTTCATTATCAAAATGACTTCAAAAGTTAAATATGACATGGCACGCAACATGGCGGGGTGCAGACTATTTATTTTCATCTGAATAACAATAATTCGTTAACAGAAATCATTGTCGGGTCGTCAGAGGGGGTATAGAGGGATTTTTCATTATCAAAATGATTTCAAAAATCAAATATGACATGGCACGCAACATGGCGGGGTGCAGACTGTTTATTTTCATCTGAATTACAATAATTCGTCAACAGAAATCATTGTCGTGTCGTCAGAGGGGGTATAGAGGAATTTTGCATTTTCAAAATGACTTCAAAAATCTAATATGACTTGGCACGCATCATGTTGGGGTACAGAATATCCATTTCCATCTCAATAACAATAATTCGTCAACAGAAATCATTGTCGGGTCGTCAGAGGGGGAATAGAGGGATTCTTCATTTTCAAAATTACCTCAAAATCAAATATGACTTGTCACGCATCATGGTGGGGTGCAGAATACTTAATTCCATATGAATAACAATAATTCGTCAACAGAAATCATTGTCGGGTAGTCAGAGGGGTTATAGAGGGATTTTTCATTTTAAAAATTTCTTCAAAAATCTAATATGACTTGGCACCTATCATGGTGGGGTGCGAAATATCTATGTCCATCTGAATAACAATAATTCTTTAACAGAAATCATTGTCGGGACGTCAGAGGGGGTATAGAGGGATTTTTCATTATCAAAATGATTTCAAAAATCAAATATGACTTGGCACGCATCATATCGGGGTGCAGAATATCCATTTCTATCTGACTAACATTATTTTGTCAACATAAATCATTGTCGTGTCGTCAGAGGGGGTATGGAGCGATTTTTCATTTTCAAAATTACTTCAAAAATCTAATATGACTTGGCACGCATCATGGTGGGGTGCAGAATATTTAATTCCATCTGAATAACAATAATTCGTCAACAGGAATCATTGTCGGGTCGTCAGAGGGGGTATAGAGGGATTTTTCATTATCAAAATGATTTCAAAAATTAAATATGACATGGCACGCAACATGGTGGGGTGCAGACTATTTATTTTCATCTGAATTACAATAATTTGTCAACAGAAATCATTGTCGTGTCGTCAGAGGGGGTATAGAGGAATTTTTCATTTTCAAAATGACTTCAAAAATCTAATATGACTTGGCACGCATCATGTTGGGGTACAGAATATCCATTTCGATCTCAATAACAATAATTCGTCAACAGAAATCATTGTCGTGTCGTCAGAGGGGGTATAGAGAGATATTTCATTTTCAAAATGACTTCAAAAATCTAATATGACTTGGCACGCATCATGTTGGGGTACAGAATATCCATTTCGATCTCAATAACAATAATTCGTCAACAGAAATCATTGTCGTGTCGTCAGAGGGGGTATAGAGAGATATTTCATTTTCAAAATTACCTCAAAATCAAATATGACTTGGCACGCATCATGGTGGGGTGCAGAATATTTATTTCCATCTGAATAACAATAATTCTTCAACAGAAATCATTGTCGGGTCGTCAGAGGGGTATAGAGGGATTTTTCATTATCAAAATGACTTCAAAAATTAAATATGTTATGGCACGAAACATTGCGGGGTGCAGACTATTTATTTTCATCTGAATAACAATAATTCGTTAACAGAAATCATTGTCGGGTCGTCAGAGGGGGTATAGAGGGATTTTTCATTATCAAAATGATTTCAAAAATCAAATATGACATGGCACGCAACATGGTGGGGTGCAGACTATTTATTTTCATCTGAATTACAATAATTCGGCAACAGAAATCATTGTCGTGTCGTCAGAGGGGGTATAGAAGAACTTTTCATTTTCAAAATGTCTTCAAAAATCTAATATGACTTGGCACGCATCATGTTGGGGTACAGAATATCCATTTTCATCTCAATAACAATAATTTGTCAACATAAATCATTGACGGGTCATTAGAGGGGGTATAGAGTTATTTTTCATTTTAAAAATTTCTTCAAAAATCTAATATGACTTGGCACTTATCATGGTGGGGTGCGAAATATCTATGTCCATCTGAATTACAATAATTCGTCAACAGAAATCATTGTCGTGTCGTCAGAGGGGGTATAGAGGAATTTTGCATTTTCAAAATGACTTCATAAATCTAATATGACTTGGCACGCATCATGTTGGGGTACAGAATATCCATTTCCATCTCAATAACAATAATTCGTCAACAGAAATCACTGTCGGGTCGTCAGAGGGGGAATAGAGGGATTTTTCATTTTCAAAATTACCTCAAAATCAAATATGACTTGTCACGCATCATGGTGGGGTGCAGAATACTTAATTCCATATGAATAACAATAATTCGTCAACAGAAATCATTGTCGGGTAGTCAGAGGGGTTATAGAGGGATTTTTCATTTTAAAAATTTCTTCAAAAATCTAATATGACTTGGCACCTATCATGGTGGGGTGCGAAATATCTATGTCCATCTGAATAACAATAATTCTTTAACAGAAATCATTGTCGGGACGTCAGAGGGGGTATAGAGGGATTTTTCATTATCAAAATGATTTCAAAAATCAAATATGACTTGGCACGCATCATATCGGGGTGCAGAATATCCATTTCTATCTGAATAACATTATTTCGTCAACATAAATCATTGTCGTGTCGTCAGAGGGGGTATGGAGCGATTTTTCATTTTCAAAATTACTTCAAAAATCTAATATGACTTGGCACGCATCATGGTGGGGTGCAGAATATTTAATTCCATCTGAATAACAATAATTCGTCAACAGGAATCATTGTCGGGTCGTCAGAGGGGTATAGAGGGATTTTTCATTATCAAAATGACTTCAAAAATTAAATATGTTATGGCACGCAACATTGCGGGGTGCAGACTATTTATTTTCATCTGAATAACAATAATTCGTTAACAGAAATCATTGTCGGGTCGTCAGAGGGGGTATAGAGGGATTTTTCATTATCAAAATGATTTCAAAAATCAAATATGACATGGCACGCAACATGGTGGGGTGCAGACTATTTATTTTCATCTGAATTACAATAATTCGGCAACAGAAATCATTGTCGTGTCGTCAGAGGGGGTATAGAGGAACTTTTCATTTTCAAAATGTCTTCAAAAATCTAATATGACTTGGCACGCATCATGTTGGGGTACAGAATATCCATTTTCATCTCAATAACAATAATTTGTCAACAAAAATCATTGACGGGTCATTAGAGGGGGTATAGAGTTATTTTTCATTTTAAAAATTTCTTCAAAAATCTAATATGACTTGGCACTCATCATGGTGGGGTGCGAAATATCTATGTCCATCTGAATAACAATAATTCGTTAACAGAAATTATTGTCGGGTCGTCAGAGGGGGTATAGAGGGATTTTTCATTGTCAAAATGATTTCAAAAATCAAATATGACATGGCACGCAACATGGCGGCGTGCAGACTATTTATTTTCATCTGAATTACAATAATTCATCAACAGAAATCATTGTCGTGTCGTCAGAGGGGGTATAGAAGAATTTTTCATTTTCAAAATGACTTCAAAAATCTAATATGACTTGGCACGCATCATGTTGGGGTACAGAATATCCATTTCCATGTCAATAACAATAATTCGTCAACAGAAATCATTGTCGGGTCGTCAGAGGGGGTATAGAGGGATTTTTCATTTTCAAAATTACCTCAAAATCAAATATGACTTGGCACGCATCATGGTGGGGTGCAGAATATTTATTTCCATTTGAATAACAATAATTAGTCAACAGAAATCATTGTCGGGTCGTCAGAGGGGGTATAGAGGGATTTTTCATTTTCAAAATTACCTCAAAAACAAATATGACTTGGCACGCATCATGGTGGGGTGCAGAATATTTATTTATATCTGAATAACAATAATTCGTCAAAAGAAATCATTGTCGGGTCGTCAGAGGGGGTATAGAGGGATTTTTCATTATCAAAATGACTTCAAAAGTTAAATATGACATGGCACGCAACATGGCGGGGTGCAGACTATTTATTTTCATCTGAATAACAATAATTCGTTAACAGAAATCATTATCGGGTCGTCAGAGGGGGTATAGAGGGATTTTTCATTATCAAAATGATTTCAAAAATCAAATATGACATGGCACGCAACATGGCGGGGTGCAGACTGTTAATTTTCATCTGAATTACAATAATTCGTCAACAGAAATCATTGTCGTGTCGTCAGAGGGGGTATAGAGGAATTTTGCATTTTCAAAATGACTTCAAAAATCTAATATGACTTGGCACGCATCATGTTGGGGTACAGAATATCCATTTCCATCTCAATAACAATAATTCGTCAACAGAAATCATTGTCGGGTCGTCAGAGGGGGAATAGAGGGATTTTTCATTTTCAAAATTACCTCAAAATCAAATATGACTTGTCACGCATCATGGTGGGGTGCAGAATACTTAATTCCATATGAATAACAATAATTCGTCAACAGAAATCATTGTCGGGTAGTCAGAGGGGTTATAGAGGGATTTTTCATTTTCAAAATTACCTCAAAATCAAATATTACTTGGCACGCATCATGGTGGGGTGCAGAATATTTATTTCCATCTGAATAACAATAATTCCTTAACAGAAATCATTGTCGGGACGTCAGAGGGGGTATAGAGGGATTTTTCATTATCAAAATGATTTCAAAAATCAAAAATGACTTGGCACGCATCATATCGGGGTGCAGAATATCCATTTCTATCTGACTAACATTATTTCGTCAACATAAATCATTGTCGTGTCGTCAGAGGGGGTATGGAGGGATTTTTCATTTTCAAAATTACTTCAAAAATCTAATATGACTTGGCACGCATCATGGTGGGGTGCAGAATATTTATTTCCATCTGAATAACAATAATTCGTCAACAGGAATCATTGTCGGGTCGTCAGAGGGGGTATAGAGGGGTTTTTCATTATCAAAATGAATTCAAAAATTAAATATGACATGGCACGCAACATGGTGGCGTGCAGACTATTTATTTTCATCTGAATTTCAATAATTCGTCAACAGAAATCATTGTCGTGTCGTCAGAGGGAGTATAGAGGAATTTTTCATTTTCAAAATGACTTCAAAAATCTAATATGACTTGGCACGCATCATGTTGGGGTACAGAATATCCAATTCGAACTCAATAACAATAATTCGTCAACAGAAATCATTGTCGTATCGTTAGAGGGGGTATAGAAAGATTTTTCATTTTCAAAATTACCTCAAAATCAAATATGACTTGGCACGCATCATGGTGGGGTGCAGAATATCCATTCCCATCTGAATAACAATAATTCGTCGACAGAAATCATTGTCGTGTCGTCAGAGGGGGTATAGAGGGATTTTTCATTTTCAAAATTACCTCAAAATCAAATATGACTTGGCACGCATCATGGTGGGGTGCAGAATATCCATTCCCATCTGAATAACAATAATTCGTCAACAGAAATCATTGTCGGGTCGTCAGAGGGGGTATAGAGGGATTTTTCATTATCAAAATGATTTCAAAAATCAAATATGACATGGCACGCAACATGGCGGGGTGCAGACTATTTATTTTCATCTGAATTTCAATAAATTCGTCAACAGAAATCATTGTCGTGTCGTCAGAGGGGGTATAGAGGAATTTTTCATTTTCAAAATGACTTCAAAAATCTAATATGACTTGGCACGCATCATGTTGGGGTACAGAATATCCATTTCGATCTCAATAACAATAATTCGTCAACAGAAATCATTGTCGTGTCGTCAGAGGGGGTATAGAGAGATTTTTCATTTTCAAAATTACCTCAAAATCAAATATGACTTGGCACGCTTCATGGTGGGGTGCAGAATATCCATTCCCATCTGAATAACAATAATTCGTCAACAGAAATCATTGTCGTGTCGTCAGAGGGGGTATAGAGGGATTTTTCATTTTCAAAATTACCTCAAAATCAAATATGACTTGGCACGCATCATGGTGGGGTGCAGAATATCCATTCCCATCTGAATAACAATAATTCGTCAACAGAAATCATTGTCGGGTCGTCAGAGGAGGTATAGAGGGATTTTTCATTTTCAAAATTACCTCAAAATCAAATATGACTTGGCACGCAACATGGTGGGGTGCAGAATATCCATTTCCATCTGAATAACAATAATTCGTCAACAGAAATCATTGTCGGGTCGTCAGAGGGGGTATAGAGGGATTTTTCATTATCAAAATGATTTCAAAAATCAAATATGACATGGCACGCAACATGGCGGGGTGCAGTCTATTTATTTTCATCTGAATTACAATAATTCGTCAACAGAAATCATTGTCGTGTCGTCAGAGGGGGTATAGAAGAATTTTTCATTTTCAAAATGACTTCAAAAATCTAATATGACTTGGCACGCATCATGGTGGGGTGCAGAATATCTATTTCCATTTGAATAACAATAATTCGTCAACAGAAATTATTGTCGGGTCGTCAGAGGGGGTATAGAGGGATTTTTCATTTTCAAAATTACCTCAAAATCAAATATGACTTGGCACGCATCATGGTGGGGTGCAGAATATTTATTTATATCTGAATAACTATAATTCGTCAAAAGAAATCATTGTCGGGTCGTCAGAGGGGGTATAGAGGGATTTTTCATTATCAAAATGACTTCAAAAGTTAAATATGACATGGCACGCAACATGGCGGGGTGCAGACTATTTATTTTCATCTGAATAACAATAATTCGTTAACAGAAATCATTGTCGGGTCGTCAGAGGGGGTATAGAGGGATTTTTCATAATCAAAATGATTTCAAAAATCAAATATGACATGGCACGCAACTTGGCGGGGTGCAGACTGTTTATTTTCATCTGAATTACAATAATTCGTCAACAGAAATCATTGTCGTGTCGTCAGAGGGGGTATAGAGGAATTTTGCATTTTCAAAATGACTTCAAAAATCTAATATGACTTGGCACGCATCATGTTGGGGTACAGAATATCCATTTCCATCTCAATAACAATAATTCGTCAACAGAAATCATTGTCGGGTCGTCAGAGGGGGAATAGAGGGATTTTTCATTTTCAAAATTACCTCAAAATCAAATATGACTTGTCACGCATCATGGTGGGGTGCAGAATACTTAATTCCATTTGAATAACAATAATTCGTCAACAGAAATCATTGTCGGGTAGTCAGAGGGGGTATAGAGGGATATTTCATTTTAAAAATTTCTTCAAAAATCTAATATGACTTGGCACCTATCATGGTGGGGTGGGAAATATCTATGTCCATCTGAATAACAATAATTCCTTAACAGAAATCATTGTCGGGACGTCAGAGGGGGTATAGAGGGATTTTTCATTATCAAAATGATTTCAAAAATCAAATATGACTTGGCACGCATCATATCGGGGTGCAGAATATCCATTTCTATCTGACTAACATTATTTCGTCAACATAAATCATTGTCGTGTCGTCAGAGGGGGTATGGAGGGATTTTTCATTTTCAAAATTACTTCAAAAATCTAATATGACTTGGCACGCATCATGGTGGGGTGCAGAATATTCATTTCCATCTGAATAACAATAATTCGTCAACAGGAATCATTGTCGGGTCGTCAGAGGGGGTATAGAGGGATTTTTCATTATCAAAATGAATTCAAAAATTAAATATGACATGGCTCGCAACATGGTGGGTTGCAGACTATTTATTTTCATCTGAATTTCAATAATTCGTCAACAGAAATCATTGTCGTGTCGTCAGAGGGGGTATAGAGAGATTTTTCATTTTCAAAATTACCTCAAAATCAAATATGACTTGGCACGCATCATGGTGGGGTGCAGAATATCCATTCTCATCTGAATAACAATAATTCGTCAACAGAAATCATTGTCGTGTCGTCAGAAGGGTATAGAGGGATTTTTCATTTTCAAAATTACCTCAAAATCAAATATGACTTGGCACGCATCATGGTGGGGTGCAGAATATCCATTCCCATCTGAATAACAATAATTCGTTAACAGAAATAATTGTCGGGTCGTCAGAGGGGGTATAGAGGGATTTTTCATTATCAAAATGATTTCAAAAATCAAATATGACTTAGCACGCATCATGGTGGGGTGCAGAATATCCATTTCCATCTGAATAACAATAATTCGTTAACAGAAATCATTGTCGGGTCGTCAGAGGGGGTATAGAGGGATTTTTCATTATCAAAATGATTTCAAAAATCAAATATGACATGGCACGCAACATGGTGGGGTGCAGACTATTTACTTTCATCTGAATTACAATAATTCGTCAACAGAAATCATTGTCGTGTCGTCAGAGGGGGTATAGAGGAATTTTTCTTTTTCAAAATGACTTCAAAAATCTAATATGACTTGGCACGCATCATGTTGGGGTACAGAATATCCATTTCCATCTCAATAACCATAATTCGTCAACAGAAATCATTGTCGGGTCGTCAGAGGGGGTATAGAGGGATTTCTCATTTTCAAAATTACCTCAAAATCAAATATGACTTACAACGCATCATGGTGGGGTGCAGAATATCCATTTCCATCTGAATAACAATAATTCGTCAACAGAAATCATTGACGGGTCCTTAGAGGGGGTATAGAGGGATTTTTCATTTTCAAAATTTCTTCGAAAATCTAATATGACTTGACACTTATCATGGTGGGGTGCGAAATATCTTAGTCCATCTGAATAACAATAATTCGTTAACAGAAATCAATGTCGGGTCGTCAGAGGGGGTATAGAGGGATTTTTCATTTTCAAAATTACCTCAAAATGAAATATGACTTGGCACGCATCATGGTGGGGTGCAGAATATTTTTTTCCATCTGAATAACAATAATTCGTCAACAGAAATCATTGTCGGGTCGTCAGAGGGGGTATAGAATGATTTTTCATTATCAAAATGACTTAAAAAATTAAATATGACATGGCAAGCAACATGGCGAAGTGCAGACCATTTATTTTCATCTGAATTACAATATTTCGTCAACAGAAATCATTGTCGGGTCGTCAGAGGGGGTGTAGAGGGATTTTTCATTTTCAAAATTACCTCAAAATCAAATATGACTTGGCACGCATCATGGTGGGGTGCAGAATATTTATTTCCATTTGAATAACAATAATTCGTCAACAGAAATCATTGTCGGGTCGTCAGAGGGAGTATAGAGGGATTTTTCATTTTCAAAATTACCTCAAAATCAAATATGACTTGGCACGCATCATGGTGGGGTGCAGAATATTTATTTATATCTGAATAACAATAATTCGTCTAAAGAAATCATTGTCGGGTCGTCAGAGGGGGTATAGAGGGATTTTTCATTATCAAAATGACTTCAAAAGTTAAATATGACATGGCACGCAACATGGCGGTGTGCAGACTATTTATTTTCATCTGAATAACTATAATTTGTTAACAGAAATCATTGTCGGGTCGTCAGATTGGGTATATAGGGATTTTTCATTATCAAAATGATTTCAAAAATCAAATATAGCATGGCACGCAACATGGCGGGGTGCAGACTGTTTATTTTCATCTGAATTACAATAATTCGTCAACAGAAATCATTGTCGTGTCGTCAGAGGGGGTATAGAGGAATTTTGCATTTTCAAAATGACTTCAAAAATCTAATATGACTTGGCACGCATCATGTTGGGGTACAGAATATCCATTTCGATCTCAATAACAATAATTCGTCAACAGAAATCATTGTCGTGTCGTCAGAGGGGGTATAGAGAGATTTTTCATTTTCAAAATTACCTCAAAATCAAATATGACTTGGCACGCTTCATGGTGGGGTGCAGAATATCCATTCCCATCTGAATAACAATAATTCGTCAACAGAAATCATTGTCGTGTCGTCAGAGGGGGTATAGAGGGATTTTTCATTTTCAAAATTACCTCAAAATCAAATATGACTTGGCACGCATCATGGTGGGGTGCAGAATATCCATTCCCATCTGAATAACAATAATTCGTCAACAGAAATCATTGTCGGGTCGTCAGAGGAGGTATAGAGGGATTTTTCATTTTCAAAATTACCTCAAAATCAAATATGACTTGGCACGCAACATGGTGGGGTGCAGAATATCCATTTCCATCTGAATAACAATAATTTGTCAACAGAAATCATTGTCGGGTCGTCAGAGGGGGTATAGAGGGATTTTTCATTATCAAAATGATTTCAAAAATCAAATATGACATGGCACGCAACATGGCGGGGTGCAGTCTATTTATTTTCATCTGAATTACAATAATTCGTCAACAGAAATCATTGTCGTGTCGTCAGAGGGGGTATAGAAGAATTTTTCATTTTCAAAATGACTTCAAAAATCTAATATGACTTGGCACGCATCATGGTGGGGTGCAGAATATCTATTTCCATTTGAATAACAATAATTCGTCAACAGAAATTATTGTCGGGTCGTCAGAGGGGGTATAGAGGGATTTTTCATTTTCAAAATTACCTCAAAATCAAATATGACTTGGCACGCATCATGGTGGGGTGCAGAATATTTATTTATATCTGAATAACTATAATTCGTCAAAAGAAATCATTGTCGGGTCGTCAGAGGGGGTATAGAGGGATTTTTCATTATCAAAATGACTTCAAAAGTTAAATATGACATGGCACGCAACATGGCGGGGTGCAGACTATTTATTTTCATCTGAATAACAATAATTCGTTAACAGAAATCATTGTCGGGTCGTCAGAGGGGGTATAGAGGGATTTTTCATTATCAAAATGATTTCAAAAATCAAATATGACATGGCACGCAACTAGGCGGGGTGCAGACTGTTTATTTTCATCTGAATTACAATAATTCGTCAACAGAAATCATTGTCGTGTCGTCAGAGGGGGTATAGAGGAATTTTGCATTTTCAAAATGACTTCAAAAATCTAATATGACTTGGCACGCATCATGTTGGGGTACAGAATATTCATTTCCATCTCAATAACAATAATTCGTCAACAGAAATCATTGTCGGGTCGTCAGAGGGGGAATAGAGGGATTTTTCATTTTCAAAATTACCTCAAAATCAAATATGACTTGTCACGCATCATGGTGGGGTGCAGAATACTTAATTCCATTTGAATAACAATAATTCGTCAACAGAAATCATTGTCGGGTAGTCAGAGGGGGTATAGAGGGATATTTCATTTTAAAAATTTCTTCAAAAATCTAATATGACTTGGCACCTATCATGGTGGGGTGGGAAATATCTATGTCCATCTGAATAACAATAATTCCTTAACAGAAATCATTGTCGGGACGTCAGAGGGGGTATAGAGGGATTTTTCATTATCAAAATGATTTCAAAAATCAAATATGACTTGGCACGCATCATATCGGGGTGCAGAATATCCATTTCTATCTGACTAACATTATTTCGTCAACATAAATCATTGTCGTGTCGTCAGAGGGGGTATGGAGGGATTTTTCATTTTCAAAATTACTTCAAAAATCTAATATGACTTGGCACGCATCATGGTGGGGTGCAGAATATTCATTTCCATCTGAATAACAATAATTCGTCAACAGGAATCATTGTCGGGTCGTCAGAGGGGGTATAGAGGGATTTTTCATTATCAAAATGAATTCAAAAATTAAATATGACATGGCTCGCAACATGGTGGGTTGCAGACTATTTATTTTCATCTGAATTTCAATAATTCATCAACAGAAATCATTGTCGTGTCGTCAGAGGGGGTATAGAGAGATTTTTCATTTTCAAAATTACCTCAAAATCAAATATGACTTGGCACGCATCATGGTGGGGTGCAGAATATCCATTCTCATCTGAATAACAATAATTCGTCAACAGAAATCATTGTCGTGTCGTCAGAAGGGTATAGAGGGATTTTTCATTTTCAAAATTACCTCAAAATCAAATATGACTTGGCACGCATCATGGTGGGGTGCAGAATATCCATTCCCATCTGAATAACAATAATTCGTTAACAGAAATCATTGTCGGGTCGTCAGAGGGGGTATAGAGGGATTTTTCATTATCAAAATGATTTCAAAAATCAAATATGACTTAGCACGCATCATGGTGGGGTGCAGAATATCCATTTCCATCTGAATAACAATAATTCGTTAACAGAAATCATTGTCGGGTCGTCAGAGGGGGTATAGAGGGATTTTTCATTATCAAAATGATTTCAAAAATCAAATATGACATGGCACGCAACATGGTGGGGTGCAGACTATTTACTTTCATCTGAATTACAATAATTCGTCAACAGATATCATTGTCGTGTCGTCAGAGGGGGTATAGAGGAATTTTTCTTTTTCAAAATGACTTCAAAAATCTAATATGACTTGGCACGCATCATGTTGGGGTACAGAATATCCATTTCCATCTCAATAACCATAATTCGTCAACAGAAATCATTGTCGGGTCGTCAGAGGGGGTATAGAGGGATTTCTCATTTTCAAAATTACCTCAAAATCAAATATGACTTACAACGCATCATGGTGGGGTGCAGAATATCCATTTCCATCTGAATAACAATAATTCGTCATCAGAAATCATTGACGGGTCCTTAGAGGGGGTATAGAGGGATTTTTCATTTTCAAAATTTCTTCGAAAATCTAATATGACTTGACACTTATCATGGTGGGGTGCGAAATATCTTAGTCCATCTGAATAACAATAATTCGTTAACAGAAATCAATGTCGGGTCGTCAGAGGGGGTATAGAGGGATTTGTCATTATCAAAATGATTTCAAAAATCAAATATGACATGGAACGCAACATGGCGGGGTGCAGACTATTTATTTTCATCTGAATTACAATAATTCGTCAACAGAAATCATTGTCGTGTCGTCAGAGGGGGTATAGAGGAATTTTTCATTTTCAAAATGACTTCAAAAATCTAATATGACTTGGCACGCATAATGTTGGGGTACAGAATATCCATTTCCATCTCAATAACAATAATTCGTCAACAGAAATCATTGTAGGGTCGTCAGAGGGGGTATAGAGGGATTTTTCATTTTCAAAATAACCTCAAAATGAAATATGACTTGGCACGCATCATGGTGGGGTGCAGAATATTTTTTTCCATCTGAATAACAATAATTCGTCAACAGAAATCATTGTCGGGTCGTCAGAGGGGGTATAGAATGATTTTTCATTATCAAAATGACTTAAAAAATTAAATATGACATGGCAAGCAACATGGCGAAGTGCAGACCATTTATTTCCATCTGAATTACAATATTTCGTCAACAGAAATCATTGTCGGGTCGTCAGAGGGGGTGTAGAGGGATTTTTCATTTTCAAAATTACCTCAAAATCAAATATGACTTGGCACGCATCATGGTGGGGTGCAGAATATTTATTTCCATTTGAATAACAATAATTCGTCAACAGAAATCATTGTCGGGTCGTCAGAGGGGGTATAGAGGGATTTTTCATTTTCAAAATTACCTCAAAATCAAATATGACTTGGCACGCATCATGGTGGGGTGCAGAATATTTATTTATATCTGAATAACAATAATTCGTCTAAAGAAATCATTGTCGGGTCGTCAGAGGGGGTATAGAGGGATTTTTCATTATCAAAATGACTTCAAAAGTTAAGTATGACATGGCACGCAACATGGCGGTGTGCAGACTATTTATTTTCATCTGAATAACTATAATTTGTTAACAGAAATCATTGTCGGGTCGTCAGATTGGGTATATAGGGATTTTTCATTATCAAAATGATTTCAAAAATCAAATATAGCATGGCACGCAACATGGCGGGGTGCAGACTGTTTATTTTCATCTGAATTACAATAATTCGTTAACAGAAATCATTGTCGTGTCGTCAGAGGGGGTATAGAGGAATTTTGCATTTTCAAAATGACTTCAAAAATCTAATATGACTTGGCACGCATCATGTTGGGGTACAGAATATCCAATTCGATCTCAATAACAATAATTCGTCAACAGAAATCATTGTCGTATCGTTAGAGCGGGTATAGAAAGATTTTTCATTTTCAAAATTACCTCAAAATCAAATATGACTTGGCACGCATCATGGTGGGGTGCAGAATATCCATTCCCATCTGAATAACAATAATTCGTCAACAGAAATCATTGTCGTGTCGTCAGAGGGGGTATAGAGGGATTTTTCATTTTCAAAATTACCTCAAAATCAAATATGACTTGGCACGCATCATGGTGGGGTGCAGAATATCCATTCCCATCTGAATAACAATAATTCGTCAACAGAAATCATTGTCGGGTCGTCAGAGGGGGTATAGAGGGATTTTTCATTATCAAAATGATTTCAAAAATCAAATATGACATGGCACGCAACATGGCGGGGTGCAGACTATTTATTTTCATCTGAACTTCAATAAATTCGTCAACAGAAATCATTGTCGTGTCGTCAGAGGGGGTATTGAGGAATTTTTCATTTTCAAAATGACTTCAAAAATCTAATATGACTTGGCACGCATCATGTTGGGGTACAGAATATCCATTTCGATCTCAATAACAATAATTCGTCAACAGAAATCATTGTCGTGTCGTCAGAGGGGGTATAGAGAGATTTTTCATTTTCAAAATTACCTCAAAATCAAATATGACTTGGCACGCATCATGGTGGGGTGCAGAATATCCATTCCCATCTGAATAACAATAATTCGTCAACAGAAATCATTGTCGTGTCGTCAGAGGGGGTATAGAGGGATTTTTCATTTTCAAAATTACCTCAAAATCAAATATGACTTGGCACGCATCATGGTGGGGTGCAGAATATCCTTTCCCATCTGAATAACAATAATTCGTCAACAGAAATCATTGTCGGGTCGTCAGAGGAGGTATAGAGGGATTTTTCATTTTCAAAATTACCTCAAAATCAAATATGACTTGGCACGCAACATGGTGGGGTGCAGAATATCCATTTCCATCTGAATAACAATAATTCGTCAACAGAAATCATTGTCGGGTCGTCAGAGGGGGTATAGAGGGATTTTTCATTATCAAAATGATTTCAAAAATCAAATATGACATGGCACGCAACATGGCGGGGTGCAGTCTATTTATTTTCATCTGAATTACAATAATTCGTCAACAGAAATCATTGTCGTGTCGTCAGAGGGGGTATAGAAGAATTTTTCATTTTCAAAATGACTTCAAAAATCTAATATGACTTGGCACGCATCATGGTGGGGTGCAGAATATTTATTTCCATTTGAATAACAATAATTCGTCAACAGAAATTATTGTCGGGTCGTCAGAGGGGGTATAGAGGGATTTTTCATTTTCAAAATTACCTCAAAATCAAATATGACTTGTCACGCATCATGGTGGGGTGCAGAATACTTAATTCCATTTGAATAACAATAATTCGTCAACAGAAATCATTGTCGGGTAGTCAGAGGGGGTATAGAGGGATATTTCATTTTAAAAATTTCTTCAAAAATCTAATATGACTTGGCACCTATCATGGTGGGGTGGGAAATATCTATGTCCATCTGAATAACAATAATTCCTTAACAGAAATCATTGTCGGGACGTCAGAGGGGGTATAGAGGGATTTTTCATTATCAAAATGATTTCAAAAATCAAATATGACTTGGCACGCATCATATCGGAGTGCAGAATATCCATTTCTATCTGACTAACATTATTTCGTCAACATAAATCATTGTCGTGTCGTCAGAGGGGGTATGGAGGGATTTTTCATTTTCAAAATTACTTCAAAAATCTAATATGACTTGGCACGCATCATGGTGGGGTGCAGAATATTTATTTCCATCTGAATAACAATAATTCGTCAACAGGAATCATTGTCGGGTCGTCAGAGGGGGTATAGAGGGATTTTTCATTATCAAAATGAATTCAAAAATTAAATATGACATGGCACGCAACATGGTGGGTTGCAGACTATTTATTTTCATCTGAATTTCAATAATTCGTCAACAGAAATCATTGTCGTGTCGTCAGAGGGGGTATAGAGAGATTTTTCATTTTCAAAATTACCTCAAAATCAAATATGACTTGGCACGCATCATGGTGGGTTGCAGACTATTTATTTTCATCTGAATTTCAATAATTCGTCAACAGAAATCATTGTCGGGACGTCAGAGGGGGTATAGAGGGATTTTTCATTATCAAAATGATTTCAAAAATCAAATATGACTTGGCACGCATCATATCGGGGTGCAGAATATCCATTTCTATCTGACTAACATTATTTCGTCAACATAAATCATTGTCGTGTCGTCAGAGGGGGTATAGAGGGATTTTTCATTTTCAAAATTACCTCAAAATCAAATATGACTTGGCACGCATCATGGTGGGGTGCAGAATATCCATTCCCATCTGAATAACAATAATTCGTCAACAGAAATCATTGTCGGGTCGTCAGAGGAGGTATAGAGGGATTTTTCATTTTCAAAATTACCTCAAAATCAAATATGACTTGGCACGCAACATGGTGGGGTGCAGAATATCCATTTCCATCTGAATAACAATAATTCGTCAACAGAAATCATTGTCGGGTCGTCAGAGGGGGTATAGAGGGATTTTTCATTATCAAAATTATTTCAAAAATCAAATATGACATGGCACGCAACATGGCGGGGTGCAGTCTATTTATTTTCATCTGAATTACAATAATTCGTCAACAGAAATCATTGTCGTGTCGTCAGAGGGGGTATAGAAGAATTTTTCATTTTCAAAATGACTTCAAAAATCTAATATGACTTGGCACGCATCATGGTGGGGTGCAGAATATTTATTTATATCTGAATAACTATAATTCGTCAAAAGAAATCATTGTCGGGTCGTCAGAGGGGGTATAGAGGGATTTTTCATTATCAAAATGACTTCAAAAGTTAAATATGACATGGCACGCAACATGGCGGGGTGCAGACTATTTATTTTCATCTGAATAACAATAATTCGTTAACAGAAATCATTGTCGGGTCGTCAGAGGGGGTATAGAGGGATTTTTCATTATCAAAATGATTTCAAAAATCAAATATGACATGGCACGCAACATGGCGGGGTGCAGACTGTTTATTTTCATCTGAATTACAATAATTCGTCAACAGAAATCATTGTCGTGTCGTCAGAGAGGGTACAGAGGAATTTTGCATTTTCAAAATGACTTCAAAAATCTAATATGACTTGGCACGCATCATGTTGGGGTACAGAATATCCATTTCTATCTCAATAACAATAATTCGTCAACAGAAATCATTGTCGGGTCGTCAGAGGGGGAATAGAGGGATTTTTCATTTTCAAAATTACCTCAAAATCAAATATGACTTGTCACGCATCATGGTGGGGTGCAGAATACTTAATTCCATTTGAATAACAATAATTCGTCAACAGAAATCATTGTCGGGTAGTCAGAGGGGGTATAGAGGGATATTTCATTTTAAAAATTTCTTCAAAAATCTAATATGACTTGGCACCTATCATGGTGGGGTGGGAAATATCTATGTCCATCTGAATAACAATAATTCCTTAACAGAAATCATTGTCGGGACGTCAGAGGGGGTATAGAGGGATTTTTCATTATCAAAATGATTTCAAAAATCAAATATGACTTGGCACGCATCATATCGGGGTGCAGAATATCCATTTCTATCTGACTAACATTATTTCGTCAACATAAATCATTGTCGTGTCGTCAGAGGGGGTATGGAGGGATTTTTCATTTTCAAAATTACTTCAAAAATCTAATATGACTTGGCACGCATCATGGTGGGGTGCAGAATATTTATTTCCATCTGAATAACAATAATTCGTCAACAGGAATCATTGTCGGGTCGTCAGAGGGGGTATAGAGGGATTTTTCATTATCAAAATGAATTCAAAAATTAAATATGACATGGCACGCAACATGGTGGGTTGCAGACTATTTATTTTCATCTGAATTTCAATAATTCGTCAACAGAAATCATTGTCGTGTCGTCAGAGGGGGTATAGAGAGATTTTTCATTTTCAAAATTACCTCAAAATCAAATATGACTTGGCACGCATCATGGTGGGTTGCAGACTATTTATTTTCATCTGAATTTCAATAATTCGTCAACAGAAATCATTGTCGGGACGTCAGAGGGGGTATAGAGGGATTTTTCATTATCAAAATGATTTCAAAAATCAAATATGACTTGGCACGCATCATATCGGGGTGCAGAATATCCATTTCTATCTGACTAACATTATTTCGTCAACATAAATCATTGTCGTGTCGTCAGAGGGGGTATAGAGGGATTTTTCATTTTCAAAATTACCTCAAAATCAAATATGACTTGGCACGCATCATGGTGGGGTGCAGAATATCCATTCCCATCTGAATAACAATAATTCGTCAACAGAAATCATTGTCGGGTCGTCAGAGGAGGTATAGAGGGATTTTTCATTTTCAAAATTACCTCAAAATCAAATATGACTTGGCACGCAACATGGTGGGGTGCAGAATATCCATTTCCATCTGAATAACAATAATTCGTCAACAGAAATCATTGTCGGGTCGTCAGAGGGGGTATAGAGGGATTTTTCATTATCAAAATTATTTCAAAAATCAAATATGACATGGCACGCAACATGGCGGGGTGCAGTCTATTTATTTTCATCTGAATTACAATAATTCGTCAACAGAAATCATTGTCGTGTCGTCAGAGGGGGTATAGAAGAATTTTTCATTTTCAAAATGACTTCAAAAATCTAATATGACTTGGCACGCATCATGGTGGGGTGCAGAATATTTATTTCCATTTGAATAACAATAATTCGTCAACAGAAATTATTGTCGGGTCGTCAGAGGGGGTATAGAGGGATATTTCATTTTCAAAATTACCTCAAAATCAAATATGACTTGGCACGCATCATGGTGGGGTGCAGAATATTTATTTATATCTGAATAACTATAATTCGTCAAAAGAAATCATTGTCGGGTCGTCAGAGGGGGTATAGAGGGAGTTTTCATTATCAAAATGACTTCAAAAGTTAAATATGACTTGGCACGCAACATGGCGGGGTGCAGACTATTTATTTTCATCTGAATAACAATAATTCGTTAACAGAAATCATTGTCGGGTCGTCAGAGGGGGTATAGAGGGATTTTTCATTATCAAAATGATTTCAAAAATCAAATATGACATGGCACGCAACATGGCGGGGTGCAGACTGTTTATTTTCATCTGAATTACAATAATTCGTCAACAGAAATCATTGTCGTGTCGTCAGAGGGGGTACAGAGGAATTTTGCATTTTCAAAATGACTTCAAAAATCTAATATGACTTGGCACGCATCATGTTGGGGTACAGAATATCCATTTCCATCTCAATAACAATAATTCGTCAACAGAAATCATTGTCGGGTCGTCAGAGGGGGAATAGAGGGATTTTTCATTTTCAAAATTACCTCAAAATCAAATATGACTTGTCACGCATCATGGTGGGGTGCAGAATACTTAATTCCATTTGAATAACAATAATTCGTCAACAGAAATCATTGTCGGGTAGTCAGAGGGGGTATAGAGGGATATTTCATTTTAAAAATTTCTTCAAAAATCTAATATGACTTGGCACCTATCATGGTGGGGTGGGAAATATCTATGTCCATCTGAATAACAATAATTCCTTAACAGAAATCATTGTCGGGACGTCAGAGGGGGTATAGAGGGATTTTTCATTATCAAAATGATTTCAAAAATCAAATATGACTTGGCACGCATCATATCGGGGTGCAGAATATCCATTTCTATCTGACTAACATTATTTCGTCAACATAAATCATTGTCGTGTCGTCAGAGGGGGTATGGAGGGATTTTTCATTTTCAAAATTACTTCAAAAATCTAATATGACTTGGCACGCATCATGGTGGGGTGCAGAATATTTATTTCCATCTGAATAACAATAATTCGTCAACAGGAATCATTGTCGGGTCGTCAGAGGGGGTATAGAGGGATTTTTCATTATCAAAATGAATTCAAAAATTAAATATGACATGGCACGCAACATGGTGGGTTGCAGACTATTTATTTTCATCTGAATTTCAATAATTCGTCAACAGAAATCATTGTCGTGTCGTCAGAGGGGGTATAGAGAGATTTTTCATTTTCAAAATTACCTCAAAATCAAATATGACTTGGCACGCATCATGGTGGGGTGCAGAATATCCATTCTCATCTGAATAGCAATAATTCGTCAACAGAAATCATTGTCGTGTCGTCAGAGGGGTATAGAGGGATTTTTCATTTTCAAAATTACCTCAAAATCAAATATGACTTGGCACGCATCATGGTGGGGTGCAGAATATCCATTCCCATCTGAATAACAATAATTCGTTAACAGAAATCATTGTCGGGTCGTCAGAGGGGGTATAGAGGGATTTTTCATTATCAAAATGATTTCAAAAATCAAATATGACTTAGCACGCATCATGGTGGGGTGCAGAATATCCATTTCCATCTGAATAACAATAATTCGTTAACAGAAATCATTGTCGGGTCGTCAGAGGGGGTATAGAGGGATTTTTCAATATCAAAATGATTTCAAAAATCAAATATGACATGGCACGCAACATGGTGGGGTGCAGACTATTTACTTTCATCTGAATTACAATAATTCGTCAACAGAAATCATTGTCGTGTCGTCAGAGGGGGTATAGAGGAATTTTTCTTTTTCAAAATGACTTCAAAAATCTAATATGACTTGGCACGCATCATGTTGGGGTACAGAATATCCATTTCCATCTCAATAACCATAATTCGTCAACAGAAATCATTGTCGGGTCGTCAGAGGGGGTATAGAGGGATTTCTCATTTTCAAAATTACCTCAAAATCAAATATGACTTGGCACGCATCATGGTGGGGTGCAGAATATCCATTTCCATCTGAATAACAATAATTCGTCAACAGAAATCATTGACGGGTCCTTAGAGGGGGTATAGAGGGATTTTTCATTTTCAAAATTTCTTCAAAAATCTAATATGACTTGACACTTATCATGGTGGGGTGCGAAATATCTTAGTCCATCTGAATAACAATAATTCGTTAACAGAAATCAATGTCGGGTCGTCAGAGGGGGTATAGAGGGATTTGTCATTATCAAAATGATTTCAAAATTCAAATATGACATGGAACGCAACATGGCGGGGTGCAGACTATTTATTTTCATCTGAATTACAATAATTCGTCAACAGAAATCATTGTCGTGTCGTCAGAGGGGGTATAGAGGAATTTTTCATTTTCAAAATGACTTCAAAAATCTAATATGACTTGGCACGCATAATGTTGGGGTACAGAATATCCATTTCCATCTCAATAACAATAATTCGTCAACAGAAATCATTGTAGGGTCGTCAGAGGGGGTATAGAGGGATTTTTCATTTTCAAAATTACCTCAAAATGAAATATGACTTGGCACGCATCATGGTGGGGTGCAGAATATTTATTTCCATCTGAATAACAATAATTCGTCAACAGAAATCATTGCCGGGTCGTCAGAGAGGGTATAGAATGATTTTTCATTATCAAAATGACTTAAAAAATTAAATATGACATGGCAAGCAACATGGCGAAGTGCAGACCATTTATTTTCATCTGAATTACAATAATTCGTCAACAGAAATCATTGTCGGGTCGTCAGAGGGGGTGTAGAGGGATTTTTCATTTTCAAAATTACCTCAAAATCAAATATGACTTGGCACGCATCATGGTGGGGTGCAGAATATTTATTTCCATTTGAATAACAATAATTCGTCAACAGAAATCATTGTCGGGTCGTCAGAGGGGGTATAGAGGGATTTTTCATTTTCAAAATTACCTCAAAATCAAATATGACTTGGCACGCATCATGGTGGGGTGCAGAATATTTATTTATATCTGAATAACAATAATTCGTCTAAAGAAATCATTGTCGGGTCGTCAGAGGGGGTATAGAGGGATTTTTCATTATTAAAATGACTTCAAAAGTTAAATATGACATGGCACGCAACATGGCGGTGTGCAGACTATTTATTTTCATCTGAATAACTATAATTTGTTAACAGAAATCATTGTCGGGTCGTCAGATTGGGTATAGAGGGATTTTTCATTATCAAAATGATTTCAAAAATCAAATATAGCATGGCACGCAACATGGCGGGGTGCAGACTGTTTATTTTCATCTGAATTACAATAATTCGTCAACAGAAATCATTGTCGTGTCGTCAGAGGGGGTATAGAGGAATTTTGCATTTTCAAAATGACTTCAAAAATCTAATATGACTTGGCACGCATCATGTTGGGGTACAGAATATCCATTTCCATCTCAATAACAATAATTCGTTAACAAAAATCATTGTCGGGTCGTCAGAGGGGGAATAGAGGGATTTTTCATTTTCAAAATTACCTCAAAATCAAATATGACTTGTCACGCATCATGGTGGGGTACAGAATACTCAATTCCATTTGAATAACAATAATTCGTCAACAGAAATCATTGTCGGGTAGTCAGAGGGGGTATAGAGGGATTTTTCATTTTAAAAATTTCTTCAAAAATCTAATATGACTTGGCACCTATCATGGTGGGGTGCGAAATATCTATGTCCATCTGAATAACAATAATTCGTTAACAGAAATTATTGTCGGGTCGTCAGAGGGGGTATAGAGGGATTTTTCATTGTCAAAATGATTTCAAAAATCAAATATGACATGGCACGCAACATGGCGGCGTGCAGACTATTTATTTTCATCTGAATTACAATAATTCATCAACAGAAATCATTGTCGTGTCGTCAGAGGGGGTATAGAAGAATTTTTCATTTTCAAAATGACTTCAAAAATCTAATATGACTTGGCACGCATCATGTTGGGGTACAGAATATCCATTTCCATGTCAATAACAATAATTCGTCAACAGAAATCATTGTCGGGTCGTCAGAGGGGGTATAGAGGGATTTTTCATTTTCAAAATTACCTCAAAATCAAATATAACTTGGCACGCATCATGGTGGGGTGCAGAATATTTATTTCCATTTGAATAACAATAATTAGTCAACAGAAATCATTGTCGGGTCGTCAGAGGGGGTATAGAGGGATTTTTCATTTTCAAAATTACCTCAAAAACAAATATGACTTGGCACGCATCATGGTGGGGTGCAGAATATTTATTTATATCTGAATAACAATAATTCGTCAAAAGAAATCATTGTCGGGTCGTCAGAGGGGGTATAGAGGGATTTTTCATTATCAAAATGACTTCAAAAGTTAAATATGACATGGCACGCAACATGGCGGGGTGCAGACTATTTATTTTCATCTGAATAACAATAATTCGTTAACAGAAATCATTGTCGGGTCGTCAGAGGGGGTATAGAGGGATTTTTCATTATCAAAATGATTTCAAAAATCAAATATGACATGGCACGCAACATGGCGGGGTGCAGACTGTTAATTTTCATCTGAATTACAATAATTCGTCAACAGAAATCATTGTCGTGTCGTCAGAGGGGGTATAGAGGAATTTTGCATTTTCAAAATGACTTCAAAAATCTAATATGACTTGGCACGCATCATGTTGGGGTACAGAATATCCATTTCCATCTCAATAACAATAATTCGTCAACATAAATCATTGTCGTGTCGTCAGAGGGGGTATAGAGGGATTTTTCATTTTCAAAATTACCTCAAAATCAAATATGACTTGGCACGCATCATGGTGGGTTGCAGACTATTTATTTTCATCTGAATTTCAATAATTCGTCAACAGAAATCATTGTCGGGACGTCAGAGGGGGTATAGAGGGATTTTTCATTATCAAAATGATTTCAAAAATCAAATATGACTTGGCACGCATCATATCGGGGTGCAGAATATCCATTTCTATCTGACTAACATTATTTCGTCAACATAAATCATTGTCGTGTCGTCAGAGGGGGTATGGAGGGATTTTTCATTTTCAAAATTACTTCAAAAATCTAATATGACTTGGCACGCATCATGGTGGGGTGCAGAATATTCATTTCCATCTGAATAACAATAATTCGTCAACAGGAATCATTGTCGGGTCGTCAGAGGGGGTATAGAGGGATTTTTCATTATCAAAATGAATTCAAAAATTAAATATGACATGGCTCGCAACATGGTGGGTTGCAGACTATTTATTTTCATCTGAATTTCAATAATTCATCAACAGAAATCATTGTCGTGTCGTCAGAGGGGGTATAGAGAGATTTTTCATTTTCAAAATTACCTCAAAATCAAATATGACTTGGCACGCATCATGGTGGGGTGCAGAATATCCATTCTCATCTGAATAACAATAATTCGTCAACAGAAATCATTGTCGTGTCGTCAGAAGGGTATAGAGGGATTTTTCATTTTCAAAATTACCTCAAAATCAAATATGACTTGGCACGCATCATGGTGGGGTGCAGAATATCCATTCCCATCTGAATAACAATAATTCGTTAACAGAAATCATTGTCGGGTCGTCAGAGGGGGTATAGAGGGATTTTTCATTATCAAAATGATTTCAAAAATCAAATATGACTTAGCACGCATCATGGTGGGGTGCAGAATATCCATTTCCATCTGAATAACAATAATTCGTTAACAGAAATCATTGTCGGGTCGTCAGAGGGGGTATAGAGGGATTTTTCATTATCAAAATGATTTCAAAAATCAAATATGACATGGCACGCAACATGGTGGGGTGCAGACTATTTACTTTCATCTGAATTACAATAATTCGTCAACAGATATCATTGTCGTGTCGTCAGAGGGGGTATAGAGGAATTTTTCTTTTTCAAAATGACTTCAAAAATCTAATATGACTTGGCACGCATCATGTTGGGGTACAGAATATCCATTTCCATCTCAATAACCATAATTCGTCAACAGAAATCATTGTCGGGTCGTCAGAGGGGGTATAGAGGGATTTCTCATTTTCAAAATTACCTCAAAATCAAATATGACTTACAACGCATCATGGTGGGGTGCAGAATATCCATTTCCATCTGAATAACAATAATTCGTCATCAGAAATCATTGACGGGTCCTTAGAGGGGGTATAGAGGGATTTTTCATTTTCAAAATTTCTTCGAAAATCTAATATGACTTGACACTTATCATGGTGGGGTGCGAAATATCTTAGTCCATCTGAATAACAATAATTCGTTAACAGAAATCAATGTCGGGTCGTCAGAGGGGGTATAGAGGGATTTGTCATTATCAAAATGATTTCAAAAATCAAATATGACATGGAACGCAACATGGCGGGGTGCAGACTATTTATTTTCATCTGAATTACAATAATTCGTCAACAGAAATCATTGTCGTGTCGTCAGAGGGGGTATAGAGGAATTTTTCATTTTCAAAATGACTTCAAAAATCTAATATGACTTGGCACGCATAATGTTGGGGTACAGAATATCCATTTCCATCTCAATAACAATAATTCGTCAACAGAAATCATTGTAGGGTCGTCAGAGGGGGTATAGAGGGATTTTTCATTTTCAAAATAACCTCAAAATGAAATATGACTTGGCACGCATCATGGTGGGGTGCAGAATATTTTTTTCCATCTGAATAACAATAATTCGTCAACAGAAATCATTGTCGGGTCGTCAGAGGGGGTATAGAATGATTTTTCATTATCAAAATGACTTAAAAAATTAAATATGACATGGCAAGCAACATGGCGAAGTGCAGACCATTTATTTCCATCTGAATTACAATATTTCGTCAACAGAAATCATTGTCGGGTCGTCAGAGGGGGTGTAGAGGGATTTTTCATTTTCAAAATTACCTCAAAATCAAATATGACTTGGCACGCATCATGGTGGGGTGCAGAATATTTATTTCCATTTGAATAACAATAATTCGTCAACAGAAATCATTGTCGGGTCGTCAGAGGGGGTATAGAGGGATTTTTCATTTTCAAAATTACCTCAAAATCAAATATGACTTGGCACGCATCATGGTGGGGTGCAGAATATTTATTTATATCTGAATAACAATAATTCGTCTAAAGAAATCATTGTCGGGTCGTCAGAGGGGGTATAGAGGGATTTTTCATTATCAAAATGACTTCAAAAGTTAAGTATGACATGGCACGCAACATGGCGGTGTGCAGACTATTTATTTTCATCTGAATAACTATAATTTGTTAACAGAAATCATTGTCGGGTCGTCAGATTGGGTATATAGGGATTTTTCATTATCAAAATGATTTCAAAAATCAAATATAGCATGGCACGCAACATGGCGGGGTGCAGACTGTTTATTTTCATCTGAATTACAATAATTCGTCAACAGAAATCATTGTCGTGTCGTCAGAGGGGGTATAGAGGAATTTTGCATTTTCAAAATGACTTCAAAAATCTAATATGACTTGGCACGCATCATGTTGGGGTACAGAATATCCAATTCGATCTCAATAACAATAATTCGTCAACAGAAATCATTGTCGTATCGTTAGAGCGGGTATAGAAAGATTTTTCATTTTCAAAATTACCTCAAAATCAAATATGACTTGGCACGCATCATGGTGGGGTGCAGAATATCCATTCCCATCTGAATAACAATAATTCGTCAACAGAAATCATTGTCGTGTCGTCAGAGGGGGTATAGAGGGATTTTTCATTTTCAAAATTACCTCAAAATCAAATATGACTTGGCACGCATCATGGTGGGGTGCAGAATATCCATTCCCATCTGAATAACAATAATTCGTCAACAGAAATCATTGTCGGGTCGTCAGAGGGGGTATAGAGGGATTTTTCATTATCAAAATGATTTCAAAAATCAAATATGACATGGCACGCAACATGGCGGGGTGCAGACTATTTATTTTCATCTGAACTTCAATAAATTCGTCAACAGAAATCATTGTCGTGTCGTCAGAGGGGGTATAGAGGAATTTTTCATTTTCAAAATGACTTCAAAAATCTAATATGACTTGGCACGCATCATGTTGGGGTACAGAATATCCATTTCGATCTCAATAACAATAATTCGTCAACAGAAATCATTGTCGTGTCGTCAGAGGGGGTATAGAGAGATTTTTCATTTTCAAAATTACCTCAAAATCAAATATGACTTGGCACGCATCATGGTGGGGTGCAGAATATCCATTCCCATCTGAATAACAATAATTCGTCAACAGAAATCATTGTCGTTTCGTCAGAGGGGGTATAGAGGGATTTTTCATTTTCAAAATTACCTCAAAATCAAATATGACTTGGCACGCATCATGGTGGGGTGCAGAATATCCATTCCCATCTGAATAACAATAATTCGTCAACAGAAATCATTGTCGGGTCGTCAGAGGAGGTATAGAGGGATTTTTCATTTTCAAAATTACCTCAAAATCAAATATGACTTGGCACGCAACATGGTGGGGTGCAGAATATCCATTTCCATCTGAATAACAATAATTCGTCAACAGAAATCATTGTCGGGTCGTCAGAGGGGGTATAGAGGGATTTTTCATTATCAAAATGATTTCAAAAATCAAATATGACATGGCACGCAACATGGCGGGGTGCAGTCTATTTATTTTCATCTGAATTACAATAATTCGTCAACAGAAATCATTGTCGTGTCGTCAGAGGGGGTATAGAAGAATTTTTCATTTTCAAAATGACTTCAAAAATCTAATATGACTTGGCACGCATCATGGTGGGGTGCAGAATATTTATTTCCATTTGAATAACAATAATTCGTCAACAGAAATTATTGTCGGGTCGTCAGAGGGGGTATAGAGGGATTTTTCATTTTCAAAATTACCTCAAAATCAAATATGACTTGGCACGCATCATGGTGGGGTGCAGAATATTTATTTATATCTGAATAACTATAATTCGTCAAAAGAAATCATTGTCGGGTCGTCAGAGGGGGTATAGAGGGATTTTTCATTATCAAAATGACTTCAAAAGTTAAATATGACATGGCACGCAACATGGCGGGGTGCAGACTATTTATTTTCATCTGAATAACAATAATTCGTTAACAGAAATCATTGTCGGGTCGTCAGAGGGGGTATAGAGGGATTTTTCATTATCAAAATGATTTCAAAAATCAAATATGACATGGCACGCAACATGGCGGGGTGCAGACTGTTTATTTTCATCTGAATTACAATAATTCGTCAACAGAAATCATTGTCGTGTCGTCAGAGAGGGTACAGAGGAATTTTGCATTTTCAAAATGACTTCAAAAATCTAATATGACTTGGCACGCATTATGTTGGGGTACAGAATATCCATTTCTATCTCAATAACAATAATTCGTCAACAGAAATCATTGTCGGGTCGTCAGAGGGGGAATAGAGGGATTTTTCATTTTCAAAATTACCTCAAAATCAAATATGACTTGTCACGCATCATGGTGGGGTGCAGAATACTTAATTCCATTTGAATAACAATAATTCGTCAACAGAAATCATTGTCGGGTAGTCAGAGGGGGTATAGAGGGATATTTCATTTTAAAAATTTCTTCAAAAATCTAATATGACTTGGCACCTATCATGGTGGGGTGGGAAATATCTATGTCCATCTGAATAACAATAATTCCTTAACAGAAATCATTGTCGGGACGTCAGAGGGGGTATAGAGGGATTTTTCATTATCAAAATGATTTCAAAAATCAAATATGACTTGGCACGCATCATATCGGGGTGCAGAATATCCATTTCTATCTGACTAACATTATTTCGTCAACATAAATCATTGTCGTGTCGTCAGAGGGGGTATGGAGGGATTTTTCATTTTCAAAATTACTTCAAAAATCTAATATGACTTGGCACGCATCATGGTGGGGTGCAGAATATTTATTTCCATCTGAATAACAATAATTCGTCAACAGGAATCATTGTCGGGTCGTCAGAGGGGGTATAGAGGGATTTTTCATTATCAAAATGAATTCAAAAATTAAATATGACATGGCACGCAACATGGTGGGTTGCAGACTATTTATTTTCATCTGAATTTCAATAATTCGTCAACAGAAATCATTGTCGTGTCGTCAGAGGGGGTATAGAGAGATTTTTCATTTTCAAAATTACCTCAAAATCAAATATGACTTGGCACGCATCATGGTGGGTTGCAGACTATTTATTTTCATCTGAATTTCAATAATTCGTCAACAGAAATCATTGTCGGGACGTCAGAGGGGGTATAGAGGGATTTTTCATTATCAAAATGATTTCAAAAATCAAATATGACTTGGCACGCATCATATCGGGGTGCAGAATATCCATTTCTATCTGACTAACATTATTTCGTCAACATAAATCATTGTCGTGTCGTCAGAGGGGGTATAGAGGGATTTTTCATTTTCAAAATTACCTCAAAATCAAATATGACTTGGCACGCATCATGGTGGGGTGCAGAATATCCATTCCCATCTGAATAACAATAATTCGTCAACAGAAATCATTGTCGGGTCGTCAGAGGAGGTATAGAGGGATTTTTCATTTTCAAAATTACCTCAAAATCAAATATGACTTGGCACGCAACATGGTGGGGTGCAGAATATCCATTTCCATCTGAATAACAATAATTCGTCAACAGAAATCATTGTCGGGTCGTCAGAGGGGGTATAGAGGGATTTTTCATTATCAAAATTATTTCAAAAATCAAATATGACATGGCACGCAACATGGCGGGGTGCAGTCTATTTATTTTCATCTGAATTACAATAATTCGTCAACAGAAATCATTGTCGTGTCGTCAGAGGGGGTATAGAAGAATTTTTCATTTTCAAAATGACTTCAAAAATCTAATATGACTTGGCACGCATCATGGTGGGGTGCAGAATATTTATTTCCATTTGAATAACAATAATTCGTCAACAGAAATTATTGTCGGGTCGTCAGAGGGGGTATAGAGGGATTTTTCATTTTCAAAATTACCTCAAAATCAAATATGACTTGGCACGCATCATGGTGGGGTGCAGAATATTTATTTATATCTGAATAACTATAATTCGTCAAAAGAAATCATTGTCGGGTCGTCAGAGGGGGTATAGAGGGAGTTTTCATTATCAAAATGACTTCAAAAGTTAAATATGACTTGGCACGCAACATGGCGGGGTGCAGACTATTTATTTTCATCTGAATAACAATAATTCGTTAACAGAAATCATTGCCGGGTCGTCAGAGGGGGTATAGAGGGATTTTTCATTATCAAAATGATTTCAAAAATCAAATATGACATGGCACGCAACATGGCGGGGTGCAGACTGTTTATTTTCATCTGAATTACAATAATTCGTCAACAGAAATCATTGTCGTGTCGTCAGAGGGGGTACAGAGGAATTTTGCATTTTCAAAATGACTTCAAAAATCTAATATGACTTGGCACGCATCATGTTGGGGTACAGAATATCCATTTCCATCTCAATAACAATAATTCGTCAACAGAAATCATTGTCGGGTCGTCAGAGGGGGAATAGAGGGATTTTTCATTTTCAAAATTACCTCAAAATCAAATATGACTTGTCACGCATCATGGTGGGGTGCAGAATACTTAATTCCATTTGAATAACAATAATTCGTCAACAGAAATCATTGTCGGGTAGTCAGAGGGGGTATAGAGGGATATTTCATTTTAAAAATTTCTTCAAAAATCTAATATGACTTGGCACCTATCATGGTGGGGTGGGAAATATCTATGTCCATCTGAATAACAATAATTCCTTAACAGAAATCATTGTCGGGACGTCAGAGGGGGTATAGAGGGATTTTTCATTATCAAAATGATTTCAAAAATCAAATATGACTTGGCACGCATCATATCGGGGTGCAGAATATCCATTTCTATCTGACTAACATTATTTCGTCAACATAAATCATTGTCGTGTCGTCAGAGGGGGTATGGAGGGATTTTTCATTTTCAAAATTACTTCAAAAATCTAATATGACTTGGCACGCATCATGGTGGGGTGCAGAATATTTATTTCCATCTGAATAACAATAATTCGTCAACAGGAATCATTGTCGGGTCGTCAGAGGGGGTATAGAGGGATTTTTCATTATCAAAATGAATTCAAAAATTAAATATGACATGGCACGCAACATGGTGGGTTGCAGACTATTTATTTTCATCTGAATTTCAATAATTCGTCAACAGAAATCATTGTCGTGTCGTCAGAGGGGGTATAGAGAGATTTTTCATTTTCAAAATTACCTCAAAATCAAATATGACTTGGCACGCATCATGGTGGGGTGCAGAATATCCATTCTCATCGGAATAGCAATAATTCGTCAACAGAAATCATTGTCGTGTCGTCAGAGGGGTATAGAGGGATTTTTCATTTTCAAAATTACCTCAAAATCAAATATGACTTGGCACGCATCATGGTGGGGTGCAGAATATCCATTCCCATCTGAATAACAATAATTCGTTAACAGAAATCATTGTCGGGTCGTCAGAGGGGGTATAGAGGGATTTTTCATTATCAAAATGATTTCAAAAATCAAATATGACTTAGCACGCATCATGGTGGGGTGCAGAATATCCATTTCCATCTGAATAACAATAATTCGTTAACAGAAATCATTGTCGGGTCGTCAGAGGGGGTATAGAGGGATTTTTCATTATCAAAATGATTTCAAAAATCAAATATGACATGGCACGCAACATGGTGGGGTGCAGACTATTTACTTTCATCTGAATTACAATAATTCGTCAACAGAAATCATTGTCGTGTCGTCAGAGGGGGTATAGAGGAATTTTTCTTTTTCAAAATGACTTCAAAAATCTAATATGACTTGGCACGCATCATGTTGGGGTACAGAATATCCATTTCCATCTCAATAACCATAATTCGTCAACAGAAATCATTGTCGGGTCGTCAGAGGGGGTATAGAGGGATTTCTCATTTTCAAAATTACCTCAAAATCAAATATGACTTGGCACGCATCATGGTGGGGTGCAGAATATCCATTTCCATCTGAATAACAATAATTCGTCAACAGAAATCATTGACGGGTCCTTAGAGGGGGTATAGAGGGATTTTTCATTTTCAAAATTTCTTCAAAAATCTAATATGACTTGACACTTATCATGGTGGGGTGCGAAATATCTTAGTCCATCTGAATAACAATAATTCGTTAACAGAAATCAATGTCGGGTCGTCAGAGAGGGTATAGAATGATTTTTCATTATCAAAATGACTTAAAAAATTAAATATGACATGGCAAGCAACATGGCGAAGTGCAGACCATTTATTTTCATCTGAATTACAATAATTCGTCAACAGAAATCATTGTCGGGTCGTCAGAGAGGGTATAGAATGATTTTTCATTATCAAAATGACTTAAAAAATTAAATATGACATGGCAAGCAACATGGCGAAGTGCAGACCATTTATTTTCATCTGAATTACAATAATTCGTCAACAGAAATCATTGTCGGGTCGTCAGAGGGGGTGTAGAGGGATTTTTCATTTTCAAAATTACCTCAAAATCAAATATGACTTGGCACGCATCATGGTGGGGTGCAGAATATTTATTTCCATTTGAATAACAATAATTCGTCAACAGAAATCATTGTCGGGTCGTCAGAGGGGGTATAGAGGGATTTTTCATTTTCAAAATTACCTCAAAATCAAATATGACTTGGCACGCATCATGGTGGGGTGCAGAATATTTATTTATATCTGAATAACAATAATTCGTCTAAAGAAATCATTGTCGGGTCGTCAGAGGGGGTATAGAGGGATTTTTCATTATCAAAATGACTTCAAAAGTTAAATATGACATGGCACGCAACATGGCGGTGTGCAGACTATTTATTTTCATCTGAATAACTATAATTTGTTAACAGAAATCATTGTCGGGTCGTCAGATTGGGTATAGAGGGATTTTTCATTATCAAAATGATTTCAAAAATCAAATATAGCATGGCACGCAACATGGCGGGGTGCAGACTGTTTATTTTCATCTGAATTACAATAATTCGTCAACAGAAATCATTGTCGTGTCGTCAGAGGGGGTATAGAGGAATTTTGCATTTTCAAAATGACTTCAAAAATCTAATATGACTTGGCACGCATCATGTTGGGGTACAGAATATCCATTTCCATCTCAATAACAATAATTCGTTAACAAAAATCATTGTCGGGTCGTCAGAGGGGGAATAGAGGGATTTTTCATTTTCAAAATTACCTCAAAATCAAATATGACTTGTCACGCATCATGGTGGGGTACAGAATACTCAATTCCATTTGAATAACAATAATTCGTCAACAGAAATCATTGTCGGGTAGTCAGAGGGGGTATAGAGGGATTTTTCATTTTAAAAATTTCTTCAAAAATCTAATATGACTTGGCACCTATCATGGTGGGGTGCGAAATATCTATGTCCATCTGAATAACAATAATTCGTTAACAGAAATTATTGTCGGGTCGTCAGAGGGGGTATAGAGGGATTTTTCATTGTCAAAATGATTTCAAAAATCAAATATGACATGGCACGCAACATGGCGGCGTGCAGACTATTTATTTTCATCTGAATTACAATAATTCATCAACAGAAATCATTGTCGTGTCGTCAGAGGGGGTATAGAAGAATTTTTCATTTTCAAAATGACTTCAAAAATCTAATATGACTTGGCACGCATCATGTTGGGGTACAGAATATCCATTTCCATGTCAATAACAATAATTCGTCAACAGAAATCATTGTCGGGTCGTCAGAGGGGGTATAGAGGGATTTTTCATTTTCAAAATTACCTCAAAATCAAATATAACTTGGCACGCATCATGGTGGGGTGCAGAATATTTATTTCCATTTGAATAACAATAATTAGTTAACAGAAATCATTGTCGGGTCGTCAGAGGGGGTATAGAGGGATTTTTCATTTTCAAAATTACCTCAAAAACAAATATGACTTGGCACGCATCATGGTGGGGTGCAGAATATTTATTTATATCTGAATAACAATAATTCGTCAAAAGAAATCATTGTCGGGTCGTCAGAGGGGGTATAGAGGGATTTTTCATTATCAAAATGACTTCAAAAGTTAAATATGACATGGCACGCAACATGGCGGGGTGCAGACTATTTATTTTCATCTGAATAACAATAATTCGTTAACAGAAATCATTGTCGGGTCGTCAGAGGGGGTATAGAGGGATTTTTCATTATCAAAATGATTTCAAAAATCAAATATGACATGGCACGCAACATGGCGGGGTGCAGACTGTTAATTTTCATCTGAATTACAATAATTCGTCAACAGAAATCATTGTCGTGTCGTCAGAGGGGGTATAGAGGAATTTTGCATTTTCAAAATGACTTCAAAAATCTAATATGACTTGGCACGCATCATGTTGGGGTACAGAATATCCATATCCATCTCAATAACAATAATTCGTCAACAGAAATCATTGTCGGGTCGTCAGAGGGGGAATAGAGGGATTTTTCATTTTCAAAATTACCTCAAAATCAAATATGACTTGTCACGCATCATGGTGGGGTGCAGAATACTTAATTCCATATGAATAACAATAATTCGTCAACAGAAATCATTGTCGGGTAGTCAGAGGGGTTATAGAGGGATTTTTCATTTTCAAAATTACCTCAAAATCAAATATTACTTGGCACGCATCATGGTGGGGTGCAGAATATTTATTTCCATCTGAATAACAATAATTCCTTAACAGAAATCATTGTCGGGACGTCAGAGGGGGTATAGAGGGATTTTTCATTATCAAAATGATTTCAAAAATCAAAAATGACTTGGCACGCATCATATCGGGGTGCAGAATATCCATTTCTATCTGACTAACATTATTTCGTCAACATAAATCATTGTCGTGTCGTCAGAGGGGGTATGGAGGGATTTTTCATTTTCAAAATTACTTCAAAAATCTAATATGACTTGGCACGCATCATGGTGGGGTGCAGAATATTTATTTCCATCTGAATAACAATAATTCGTCAACAGGAATCATTGTCGGGTCGTCAGAGGGGGTATAGAGGGGTTTTTCATTATCAAAATGAATTCAAAAATTAAATATGACATGGCACGCAACATGGTGGCGTGCAGACTATTTATTTTCATCTGAATTTCAATAATTCGTCAACAGAAATCATTGTCGTGTCGTCAGAGGGAGTATAGAGGAATTTTTCATTTTCAAAATGACTTCAAAAATCTAATATGACTTGGCACGCATCATGTTGGGGTACAGAATATCCAATTCGATCTCAATAACAATAATTCGTCAACAGAAATCATTGTCGTATCGTTAGAGGGGGTATAGAAAGATTTTTCATTTTCAAAATTACCTCAAAATCAAATATGACTTGGCACGCATCATGGTGGGGTGCAGAATATCCATTCCCATCTGAATAACAATAATTCGTCGACAGAAATCATTGTCGTGTCGTCAGAGGGGGTATAGAGGGATTTTTCATTTTCAAAATTACCTCAAAATCAAATATGACTTGGCACGCATCATGGTGGGGTGCAGAATATCCATTCCCATCTGAATAACAATAATTCGTCAACAGAAATCATTGTCGGGTCGTCAGAGGGGGTATAGAGGGATTTTTCATTATCAAAATGATTTCAAAAATCAAATATGACATGGCACGCAACATGGCGGGGTGCAGACTATTTATTTTCATCTGAATTTCAATAAATTCGTCAACAGAAATCATTGTCGTGTCGTCAGAGGGGGTATAGAGGAATTTTTCATTTTCAAAATGACTTCAAAAATCTAATATGACTTGGCACGCATCATGTTGGGGTACAGAATATCCATTTCGATCTCAATAACAATAATTCGTCAACAGAAATCATTGTCGTGTCGTCAGAGGGGGTATAGAGAGATTTTTCATTTTCAAAATTACCTCAAAATCAAATATGACTTGGCACGCTTCATGGTGGGGTGCAGAATATCCATTCCCATCTGAATAACAATAATTCGTCAACAGAAATCATTGTCGTGTCGTCAGAGGGGGTATAGAGGGATTTTTCATTTTCAAAATTACCTCAAAATCAAATATGACTTGGCACGCATCATGGTGGGGTGCAGAATATCCATTCCCATCTGAATAACAATAATTCGTCAACAGAAATCATTGTCGGGTCGTCAGAGGAGGTATAGAGGGATTTTTCATTTTCAAAATTACCTCAAAATCAAATATGACTTGGCACGCAACATGGTGGGGTGCAGAATATCCATTTCCATCTGAATAACAATAATTCGTCAACAGAAATCATTGTCGGGTCGTCAGAGGGGGTATAGAGGGATTTTTCATTATCAAAATGATTTCAAAAATCAAATATGACATGGCACGCAACATGGCGGGGTGCAGTCTATTTATTTTCATCTGAATTACAATAATTCGTCAACAGAAATCATTGTCGTGTCGTCAGAGGGGGTATAGAAGAATTTTTCATTTTCAAAATGACTTCACAAATCTAATATGACTTGGCACGCATCATGGTGGGGTGCAGAATATCTATTTCCATTTGAATAACAATAATTCGTCAACAGAAATTATTGTCGGGTCGTCAGAGGGGGTATAGAGGGATTTTTCATTTTCAAAATTACCTCAAAATCAAATATGACTTGGCACGCATCATGGTGGGGTGCAGAATATTTATTTATATCTGAATAACTATAATTCGTCAAAAGAAATCATTGTCGGGTCGTCAGAGGGGGTATAGAGGGATTTTTCATTATCAAAATGACTTCAAAAGTTAAATATGACATGGCACGCAACATGGCGGGGTGCAGACTATTTATTTTCATCTGAATAACAATAATTCGTTAACAGAAATCATTGTCGGGTCGTCAGAGGGGGTATAGAGGGATTTTTCATAATCAAAATGATTTCAAAAATCAAATATGACATGGCACGCAACTTGGCGGGGTGCAGACTGTTTATTTTCATCTGAATTACAATAATTCGTCAACAGAAATCATTGTCGTGTCGTCAGAGGGGGTATAGAGGAATTTTGCATTTTCAAAATGACTTCAAAAATCTAATATGACTTGGCACGCATCATGTTGGGGTACAGAATATCCATTTCCATCTCAATAACAATAATTCGTCAACAGAAATCATTGTCGGGTCGTCAGAGGGGGAATAGAGGGATTTTTCATTTTCAAAATTACCTCAAAATCAAATATGACTTGTCACGCATCATGGTGGGGTGCAGAATACTTAATTCCATTTGAATAACAATAATTCGTCAACAGAAATCATTGTCGGGTAGTCAGAGGGGGTATAGAGGGATATTTCATTTTAAAAATTTCTTCAAAAATCTAATATGACTTGGCACCTATCATGGTGGGGTGGGAAATATCTATGTCCATCTGAATAACAATAATTCCTTAACAGAAATCATTGTCGGGACGTCAGAGGGGGTATAGAGGGATTTTTCATTATCAAAATGATTTCAAAAATCAAATATGACTTGGCACGCATCATATCGGGGTGCAGAATATCCATTTCTATCTGACTAACATTATTTCGTCAACATAAATCATTGTCGTGTCGTCAGAGGGGGTATGGAGGGATTTTTCATTTTCAAAATTACTTCAAAAATCTAATATGACTTGGCACGCATCATGGTGGGGTGCAGAATATTCATTTCCATCTGAATAACAATAATTCGTCAACAGGAATCATTGTCGGGTCGTCAGAGGGGGTATAGAGGGATTTTTCATTATCAAAATGAATTCAAAAATTAAATATGACATGGCTCGCAACATGGTGGGTTGCAGACTATTTATTTTCATCTGAATTTCAATAATTCGTCAACAGAAATCATTGTCGTGTCGTCAGAGGGGGTATAGAGAGATTTTTCATTTTCAAAATTACCTCAAAATCAAATATGACTTGGCACGCATCATGGTGGGGTGCAGAATATCCATTCTCATCTGAATAACAATAATTCGTTAACAGAAATAATTGTCGGGTCGTCAGAGGGGGTATAGAGGGATTTTTCATTATCAAAATGATTTCAAAAATCAAATATGACTTAGCACGCATCATGGTGGGGTGCAGAATATCCATTTCCATCTGAATAACAATAATTCGTTAACAGAAATCATTGTCGGGTCGTCAGAGGGGGTATAGAGGGATTTTTCATTATCAAAATGATTTCAAAAATCAAATATGACATGGCACGCAACATGGTGGGGTGCAGACTATTTACTTTCATCTGAATTACAATAATTCGTCAACAGAAATCATTGTCGTGTCGTCAGAGGGGGTATAGAGGAATTTTTCTTTTTCAAAATGACTTCAAAAATCTAATATGACTTGGCACGCATCATGTTGGGGTACAGAATATCCATTTCCATCTCAATAACCATAATTCGTCAACAGAAATCATTGTCGGGTCGTCAGAGGGGGTATAGAGGGATTTCTCATTTTCAAAATTACCTCAAAATCAAATATGACTTACAACGCATCATGGTGGGGTGCAGAATATCCATTTCCATCTGAATAACAATAATTCGTCAACAGAAATCATTGACGGGTCCTTAGAGGGGGTATAGAGGGATTTTTCATTTTCAAAATTTCTTCGAAAATCTAATATGACTTGACACTTATCATGGTGGGGTGCGAAATATCTTAGTCCATCTGAATAACAATAATTCGTTAACAGAAATCAATGTCGGGTCGTCAGAGGGGGTATAGAGGGATTTGTCATTATCAAAATGATTTCAAAAATCAAATATGACATGGAACGCAACATGGCGGGGTGCAGACTATTTATTTTCATCTGAATTACAATAATTCGTCAACAGAAATCATTGTCGTGTCGTCAGAGGGGGTATAGAGGAATTTTTCATTTTCAAAATGACTTCAAAAATCTAATATGACTTGGCACGCATAATGTTGGGGTACAGAATATCCATTTCCATCTCAATAACAATAATTCGTCAACAGAAATCATTGTAGGGTCGTCAGAGGGGGTATAGAGGGATTTTTCATTTTCAAAATTACCTCAAAATGAAATATGACTTGGCACGCATCATGGTGGGGTGCAGAATATTTTTTTCCATCTGAATAACAATAATTCGTCAACAGAAATCATTGTCGGGTCGTCAGAGGGGGTATAGAATGATTTTTCATTATCAAAATGACTTAAAAAATTAAATATGACATGGCAAGCAACATGGCGAAGTGCAGACCATTTATTTTCATCTGAATTACAATATTTCGTCAACAGAAATCATTGTCGGGTCGTCAGAGGGGGTGTAGAGGGATTTTTCATTTTCAAAATTACCTCAAAATCAAATATGACTTGGCACGCATCATGGTGGGGTGCAGAATATTTATTTCCATTTGAATAACAATAATTCGTCAACAGAAATCATTGTCGGGTCGTCAGAGGGGGTATAGAGGGATTTTTCATTTTCAAAATTACCTCAAAATCAAATATGACTTGGCACGCATCATGGTGGGGTGCAGAATATTTATTTATATCTGAATAACAATAATTCGTCTAAAGATATCATTGTCGGGTCGTCAGAGGGGGTATAGAGGGATTTTTCATTATCAAAATGACTTCAAAAGTTAAATATGACATGGCACGCAACATGGCGGTGTGCAGACTATTTATTTTCATCTGAATAACTATAATTTGTTAACAGAAATCATTGTCGTGTCGTCAGAGGGGGTATAGAGAGATTTTTCATTTTCAAAATTACCTCAAAATCAAATATGACTTGGCACGCAACATGGCGGGGTGCAGACTGTTTATTTTCATCTGAATTACAATAATTCGTCAACAGAAATCATTGTCGTGTCGTCAGAGGGGGTATAGAGGAATTTTGCATTTTCAAAATGACTTCAAAAATCTAATATGACTTGGCACGCATCATGTTGGGGTACAGAATATCCATTTCGATCTCAATAACAATAATTCGTCAACAGAAATCATTGTCGTGTCGTCAGAGGGGGTATAGAGAGATTTTTCATTTTCAAAATTACCTCAAAATCAAATATGACTTGGCACGCTTCATGGTGGGGTGCAGAATATCCATTCCCATCTGAATAACAATAATTCGTCAACAGAAATCATTGTCGTGTCGTCAGAGGGGGTATAGAGGGATTTTTCATTTTCAAAATTACCTCAAAATCAAATATGACTTGGCACGCATCATGGTGGGGTGCAGAATATCCATTCCCATCTGAATAACAATAATTCGTCAACAGAAATCATTGTCGGGTCGTCAGAGGAGGTATAGAGGGATTTTTCATTTTCAAAATTACCTCAAAATCAAATATGACTTGGCACGCAACATGGTGGGGTGCAGAATATCCATTTCCATCTGAATAACAATAATTCGTCAACAGAAATCATTGTCGGGTCGTCAGAGGGGGTATAGAGGGATTTTTCATTATCAAAATGATTTCAAAAATCAAATATGACATGGCACGCAACATGGCGGGGTGCAGTCTATTTATTTTCATCTGAATTACAATAATTCGTCAACAGAAATCATTGTCGTGTCGTCAGAGGGGGTATAGAAGAATTTTTCATTTTCAAAATGACTTCAAAAATCTAATATGACTTGGCACGCATCATGGTGGGGTGCAGAATATCTATTTCCATTTGAATAACAATAATTCGTCAACAGAAATTATTGTCGGGTCGTCAGAGGGGGTATAGAGGGATTTTTCATTTTCAAAATTACCTCAAAATCAAATATGACTTGGCACGCATCATGGTGGGGTGCAGAATATTTATTTATATCTGAATAACTATAATTCGTCAAAAGAAATCATTGTCGGGTCGTCAGAGGGGGTATAGAGGGATTTTTCATTATCAAAATGACTTCAAAAGTTAAATATGACATGGCACGCAACATGGCGGGGTGCAGACTATTTATTTTCATCTGAATAACAATAATTCGTTAACAGAAATCATTGTCGGGTCGTCAGAGGGGGTATAGAGGGATTTTTCATTATCAAAATGATTTCAAAAATCAAATATGACATGGCACGCAACTAGGCGGGGTGCAGACTGTTTATTTTCATCTGAATTACAATAATTCGTCAACAGAAATCATTGTCGTGTCGTCAGAGGGGGTATAGAGGAATTTTGCATTTTCAAAATGACTTCAAAAATCTAATATGACTTGGCACGCATCATGTTGGGGTACAGAATATCCATTTCCATCTCAATAACAATAATTCGTCAACAGAAATCATTGTCGGGTCGTCAGAGGGGGAATAGAGGGATTTTTCATTTTCAAAATTACCTCAAAATCAAATATGACTTGTCACGCATCATGGTGGGGTGCAGAATACTTAATTCCATTTGAATAACAATAATTCGTCAACAGAAATCATTGTCGGGTAGTCAGAGGGGGTATAGAGGGATATTTCATTTTAAAAATTTCTTCAAAAATCTAATATGACTTGGCACCTATCATGGTGGGGTGGGAAATATCTATGTCCATCTGAATAACAATAATTCCTTAACAGAAATCATTGTCGGGACGTCAGAGGGGGTATAGAGGGATTTTTCATTATCAAAATGATTTCAAAAATCAAATATGACTTGGCACGCATCATATCGGGGTGCAGAATATCCATTTCTATCTGACTAACATTATTTCGTCAACATAAATCATTGTCGTGTCGTCAGAGGGGGTATGGAGGGATTTTTCATTTTCAAAATTACTTCAAAAATCTAATATGACTTGGCACGCATCATGGTGGGGTGCAGAATATTCATTTCCATCTGAATAACAATAATTCGTCAACAGGAATCATTGTCGGGTCGTCAGAGGGGGTATAGAGGGATTTTTCATTATCAAAATGAATTCAAAAATTAAATATGACATGGCTCGCAACATGGTGGGTTGCAGACTATTTATTTTCATCTGAATTTCAATAATTCGTCAACAGAAATCATTGTCGTGTCGTCAGAGGGGGTATAGAGAGATTTTTCATTTTCAAAATTACCTCAAAATCAAATATGACTTGGCACGCATCATGGTGGGGTGCAGAATATCCATTCTCATCTGAATAACAATAATTCGTCAACAGAAATCATTGTCGTGTCGTCAGAAGGGTATAGAGGGATTTTTCATTTTCAAAATTACCTCAAAATCAAATATGACTTGGCACGCATCATGGTGGGGTGCAGAATATCCATTCCCATCTGAATAACAATAATTCGTTAACAGAAATCATTGTCGGGTCGTCAGAGGGGGTATAGAGGGATTTTTCATTATCAAAATGATTTCAAAAATCAAATATGACTTAGCACGCATCATGGTGGGGTGCAGAATATCCATTTCCATCTGAATAACAATAATTCGTTAACAGAAATCATTGTCGGGTCGTCAGAGGGGGTATAGAGGGATTTTTCATTATCAAAATGATTTCAAAAATCAAATATGACATGGCACGCAACATGGTGGGGTGCAGACTATTTACTTTCATCTGAATTACAATAATTCGTCAACAGATATCATTGTCGTGTCGTCAGAGGGGGTATAGAGGAATTTTTCTTTTTCAAAATGACTTCAAAAATCTAATATGACTTGGCACGCATCATGTTGGGGTACAGAATATCCATTTCCATCTCAATAACCATAATTCGTCAACAGAAATCATTGTCGGGTTGTCAGAGGGGGTATAGAGGGATTTCTCATTTTCAAAATTACCTCAAAATCAAATATGACTTACAACGCATCATGGTGGGGTGCAGAATATCCATTTCCATCTGAATAACAATAATTCGTCATCAGAAATCATTGACGGGTCCTTAGAGGGGGTATAGAGGGATTTTTCATTTTCAAAATTTCTTCGAAAATCTAATATGACTTGACACTTATCATGGTGGGGTGCGAAATATCTTAGTCCATCTGAATAACAATAATTCGTTAACAGAAATCAATGTCGGGTCGTCAGAGGGGGTATAGAGGGATTTGTCATTATCAAAATGATTTAAAAAATCAAATATGACATGGAACGCAACATGGCGGGGTGCAGACTATTTATTTTCATCTGAATTACAATAATTCGTCAACAGAAATCATTGTCGTGTCGTCAGAGGGGGTATAGAGGAATTTTTCATTTTCAAAATGACTTCAAAAATCTAATATGACTTGGCACGCATAATGTTGGGGTACAGAATATCCATTTCCATCTCAATAACAATAATTCGTCAACAGAAATCATTGTAGGGTCGTCAGAGGGGGTATAGAGGGATTTTTCATTTTCAAAATAACCTCAAAATGAAATATGACTTGGCACGCATCATGGTGGGGTGCAGAATATTTTTTTCCATCTGAATAACAATAATTCGTCAACAGAAATCATTGTCGGGTCGTCAGAGGGGGTATAGAATGATTTTTCATTATCAAAATGACTTAAAAAATTAAATATGACATGGCAAGCAACATGGCGAAGTGCAGACCATTTATTTCCATCTGAATTACAATATTTCGTCAACAGAAATCATTGTCGGGTCGTCAGAGGGGGTGTAGAGGGATTTTTCATTTTCAAAATTACCTCAAAATCAAATATGACTTGGCACGCATCATGGTGGGGTGCAGAATATTTATTTCCATTTGAATAACAATAATTCGTCAACAGAAATCATTGTCGGGTCGTCAGAGGGGGTATAGAGGGATTTTTCATTTTCAAAATTACCTCAAAATCAAATATGACTTGGCACGCATCATGGTGGGGTGCAGAATATTTATTTATATCTGAATAACAATAATTCGTCTAAAGAAATCATTGTCGGGTCGTCAGAGGGGGTATAGAGGGATTTTTCATTATCAAAATGACTTCAAAAGTTAAGTATGACATGGCACGCAACATGGCGGTGTGCAGACTATTTATTTTCATCTGAATAACTATAATTTGTTAACAGAAATCATTGTCGGGTCGTCAGATTGGGTATATAGGGATTTTTCATTATCAAAATGATTTCAAAAATCAAATATAGCATGGCACGCAACATGGCGGGGTGCAGACTGTTTATTTTCATCTGAATTACAATAATTCGTCAACAGAAATCATTGTCGTGTCGTCAGAGGGGGTATAGAGGAATTTTGCATTTTCAAAATGACTTCAAAAATCTAATATGACTTGGCACGCATCATGTTGGGGTACAGAATATCCAATTCGATCTCAATAACAATAATTCGTCAACAGAAATCATTGTCGTATCGTTAGAGCGGGTATAGAAAGATTTTTCATTTTCAAAATTACCTCAAAATCAAATATGACTTGGCACGCATCATGGTGGGGTGCAGAATATCCATTCCCATCTGAATAACAATAATTCGTCAACAGAAATCATTGTCGTGTCGTCAGAGGGGGTATAGAGGGATTTTTCATTTTCAAAATGACTTCAAAAGTTAAGTATGACATGGCACGCAACATGGCGGTGTGCAGACTATTTATTTTCATCTGAATAACTATAATTTGTTAACAGAAATCATTGTCGGGTCGTCAGAGGGGGTATAGAGGGATTTTTCATTATCAAAATGATTTCAAAAATCAAATATGACATGGCACGCAACATGGCGGGGTGCAGACTATTTATTTTCATCTGAACTTCAATAAATTCGTCAACAGAAATCATTGTCGTGTCGTCAGAGGGGGTATAGAGGAATTTTTCATTTTCAAAATGACTTCAAAAATCTAATATGACTTGGCACGCATCATGTTGGGGTACAGAATATCCATTTCGATCTCAATAACAATAATTCGTCAACAGAAATCATTGTCGTGTCGTCAGAGGGGGTATAGAGAGATTTTTCATTTTCAAAATTACCTCAAAATCAAATATGACTTGGCACGCATCATGGTGGGGTGCAGAATATCCATTCCCATCTGAATAACAATAATTCGTCAACAGAAATCATTGTCGTGTCGTCAGAGGGGTATAGAGGGATTTTTCATTTTCAAAATTACCTCAAAATCAAATATGACTTGGCACGCATCATGGTGGGGTGCAGAATATCCATTCCCATCTGAATAACAATAATTCGTCAACAGAAATCATTGTCGGGTCGTCAGAGGAGGTATAGAGGGATTTTTCATTTTCAAAATTACCTCAAAATCAAATATGACTTGGCACGCAACATGGTGGGGTGCAGAATATCCATTTCCATCTGAATAACAATAATTCGTCAACAGAAATCATTGTCGGGTCGTCAGAGGGGGTATAGAGGGATTTTTCATTATCAAAATGATTTCAAAAATCAAATATGACATGGCACGCAACATGGCGGGGTGCAGTCTATTTATTTTCATCTGAATTACAATAATTCGTCAACAGAAATCATTGTCGTGTCGTCAGAGGGGGTATAGAAGAATTTTTCATTTTCAAAATGACTTCAAAAATCTAATATGACTTGGCACGCATCATGGTGGGGTGCAGAATATTTATTTCCATTTGAATAACAATAATTCGTCAACAGAAATTATTGTCGGGTCGTCAGAGGGGGTATAGAGGGATTTTTCATTTTCAAAATTACCTCAAAATCAAATATGACTTGGCACGCATCATGGTGGGGTGCAGAATATTTATTTATATCTGAATAACTATAATTCGTCAAAAGAAATCATTGTCGGGTCGTCAGAGGGGGTATAGAGGGATTTTTCATTATCAAAATGACTTCAAAAGTTAAATATGACATGGCACGCAACATGGCGGGGTGCAGACTATTTATTTTCATCTGAATAACAATAATTCGTTAACAGAAATCATTGTCGGGTCGTCAGAGGGGGTATAGAGGGATTTTTCATTATCAAAATGATTTCAAAAATCAAATATGACATGGCACGCAACATGGCGGGGTGCAGACTGTTTATTTTCATCTGAATTACAATAATTCGTCAACAGAAATCATTGTCGTGTCGTCAGAGAGGGTACAGAGGAATTTTGCATTTTCAAAATGACTTCAAAAATCTAATATGACTTGGCACGCATCATGTTGGGGTACAGAATATCCATTTCTATCTCAATAACAATAATTCGTCAACAGAAATCATTGTCGGGTCGTCAGAGGGGGAATAGAGGGATTTTTCATTTTCAAAATTACCTCAAAATCAAATATGACTTGTCACGCATCATGGTGGGGTGCAGAATACTTAATTCCATTTGAATAACAATAATTCGTCAACAGAAATCATTGTCGGGTAGTCAGAGGGGGTATAGAGGGATATTTCATTTTAAAAATTTCTTCAAAAATCTAATATGACTTGGCACCTATCATGGTGGGGTGGGAAATATCTATGTCCATCTGAATAACAATAATTCCTTAACAGAAATCATTGTCGGGACGTCAGAGGGGGTATAGAGGGATTTTTCATTATCAAAATGATTTCAAAAATCAAATATGACTTGGCACGCATCATATCGGGGTGCAGAATATCCATTTCTATCTGACTAACATTATTTCGTCAACATAAATCATTGTCGTGTCGTCAGAGGGGGTATGGAGGGATTTTTCATTTTCAAAATTACTTCAAAAATCTAATATGACTTGGCACGCATCATGGTGGGGTGCAGAATATTTATTTCCATCTGAATAACAATAATTCGTCAACAGGAATCATTGTCGGGTCGTCAGAGGGGGTATAGAGGGATTTTTCATTATCAAAATGAATTCAAAAATTAAATATGACATGGCACGCAACATGGTGGGTTGCAGACTATTTATTTTCATCTGAATTTCAATAATTCGTCAACAGAAATCATTGTCGTGTCGTCAGAGGGGGTATAGAGAGATTTTTCATTTTCAAAATTACCTCAAAATCAAATATGACTTGGCACGCATCATGGTGGGTTGCAGACTATTTATTTTCATCTGAATTTCAATAATTCGTCAACAGAAATCATTGTCGGGACGTCAGAGGGGGTATAGAGGGATTTTTCATTATCAAAATGATTTCAAAAATCAAATATGACTTGGCACGCATCATATCGGGGTGCAGAATATCCATTTCTATCTGACTAACATTATTTCGTCAACATAAATCATTGTCGTGTCGTCAGAGGGGGTATAGAGGGATTTTTCATTTTCAAAATTACCTCAAAATCAAATATGACTTGGCACGCATCATGGTGGGGTGCAGAATATCCATTCCCATCTGAATAACAATAATTCGTCAACAGAAATCATTGTCGGGTCGTCAGAGGAGGTATAGAGGGATTTTTCATTTTCAAAATTACCTCAAAATCAAATATGACTTGGCACGCAACATGGTGGGGTGCAGAATATCCATTTCCATCTGAATAACAATAATTCGTCAACAGAAATCATTGTCGGGTCGTCAGAGGGGGTATAGAGGGATTTTTCATTATCAAAATTATTTCAAAAATCAAATATGACATGGCACGCAACATGGCGGGGTGCAGTCTATTTATTTTCATCTGAATTACAATAATTCGTCAACAGAAATCATTGTCGTGTCGTCAGAGGGGGTATAGAATAATTTTTCATTTTCAAAATGACTTCAAAAATCTAATATGACTTGGCACGCATCATGGTGGGGTGCAGAATATTTATTTCCATTTGAATAACAATAATTCGTCAACAGAAATTATTGTCGGGTCGTCAGAGGGGGTATAGAGGGATTTATCATTTTCAAAATTACCTCAAAATCAAATATGACTTGGCACGCATCATGGTGGGGTGCAGAATATTTATTTATATCTGAATAACTATAATTCGTCAAAAGAAATCATTGTCGGGTCGTCAGAGGGGGTATAGAGGGAGTTTTCATTATCAAAATGACTTCAAAAGTTAAATATGACTTGGCACGCAACATGGCGGGGTGCAGACTATTTATTTTCATCTGAATAACAATAATTCGTTAACAGAAATCATTGTCGGGTCGTCAGAGGGGGTATAGAGGGATTTTTCATTATCAAAATGATTTCAAAAATCAAATATGACATGGCACGCAACATGGCGGGGTGCAGACTGTTTATTTTCATCTGAATTACAATAATTCGTCAACAGAAATCATTGTCGTGTCGTCAGAGGGGGTACAGAGGAATTTTGCATTTTCAAAATGACTTCAAAAATCTAATATGACGTGGCACGCATCATGTTGGGGTACAGAATATCCATTTCCATCTCAATAACAATAATTCGTCAACAGAAATCATTGTCGGGTCGTCAGAGGGGGAATAGAGGGATTTTTCATTTTCAAAATTACCTCAAAATCAAATATGACTTGTCACGCATCATGGTGGGGTGCAGAATACTTAATTCCATTTGAATAACAATAATTCGTCAACAGAAATCATTGTCGGGTAGTCAGAGGGGGTATAGAGGGATATTTCATTTTAAAAATTTCTTCAAAAATCTAATATGACTTGGCACCTATCATGGTGGGGTGGGAAATATCTATGTCCATCTGAATAACAATAATTCCTTAACAGAAATCATTGTCGGGACGTCAGAGGGGGTATAGAGGGATTTTTCATTATCAAAATGATTTCAAAAATCAAATATGACTTGGCACGCATCATATCGGGGTGCAGAATATCCATTTCTATCTGACTAACATTATTTCGTCAACATAAATCATTGTCGTGTCGTCAGAGGGGGTATGGAGGGATTTTTCATTTTCAAAATTACTTCAAAAATCTAATATGACTTGGCACGCATCATGGTGGGGTGCAGAATATTTATTTCCATCTGAATAACAATAATTCGTCAACAGGAATCATTGTCGGGTCGTCAGAGGGGGTATAGAGGGATTTTTCATTATCAAAATGAATTCAAAAATTAAATATGACATGGCACGCAACATGGTGGGGTGCAGAATATCCATTCTCATCTGAATAGCAATAATTCGTCAACAGAAATCATTGTCGTGTCGTCAGAGGGGTATAGAGGGATTTTTCATTTTCAAAATTACCTCAAAATCAAATATGACTTGGCACGCATCATGGTGGGGTACAGAATATCCATTCCCATCTGAATAACAATAATTCGTTAACAGAAATCATTGTCGGGTCGTCAGAGGGGGTATAGAGGGATTTTTCATTATCAAAATGATTTCAAAAATCAAATATGACTTAGCACGCATCATGGTGGGGTGCAGAATATCCATTTCCATCTGAATAACAATAATTCGTTAACAGAAATCATTGTCGGGTCGTCAGAGGGGGTATAGAGGGATTTCTCATTTTCAAAATTACCTCAAAATCAAATATGACTTGGCACGCATCATGGTGGGGTGCAGAATATCCATTTCCATCTGAATAACAATAATTCGTCAACAGAAATCATTGACGGGTCCATAGAGGGGGTATAGAGGGATTTTTCATTTTCAAAATTTCTTCAAAAATCTAATATGACTTGACACTTATCATGGTGGGGTGCGAAATATCTTAGTCCATCTGAATAACAATAATTCGTTAACAGAAATCAATGTCGGGTCGTCAGAGGGGGTATAGAGGGATTTGTCATTATCAAAATGATTTCAAAATTCAAATATGACATGGAACGCAACATGGCGGGGTGCAGACTATTTATTTTCATCTGAATTACAATAATTCGTCAACAGAAATCATTGTCGTGTCGTCAGAGGGGGTATAGAGGAATTTTTCATTTTCAAAATGACTTCAAAAATCTAATATGACTTGGCACGCATAATGTTGGGGTACAGAATATCCATTTCCATCTCAATAACAATAATTCGTCAACAGAAATCATTGTAGGGTCGTCAGAGGGGGTATAGAGGGATTTTTCATTTTCAAAATTACCTCAAAATGAAATATGACTTGGCACGCATCATGGTGGGGTGCAGAATATTTATTTCCATCTGAATAACAATAATTCGTCAACAGAAATCATTGTCGGGTCGTCAGAGAGGGTATAGAATGATTTTTCATTATCAAAATGACTTAAAAAATTAAATATGACATGGCAAGCAACATGGCGAAGTGCAGACCATTTATTTTCATCTGAATTACAATAATTCGTCAACAGAAATCATTGTCGGGTCGTCAGAGGGGGTGTAGAGGGATTTTTCATTTTCAAAATTACCTCAAAATCAAATATGACTTGGCACGCATCATGGTGGGGTGCAGAATATTTATTTCCATTTGAATAACAATAATTCGTCAACAGAAATCATTGTCGGGTCGTCAGAGGGGGTATAGAGGGATTTTTCATTTTCAAAATTACCTCAAAATCAAATATGACTTGGCACGCATCATGGTGGGGTGCAGAATATTTATTCATATCTGAATAACAATAATTCGTCTAAAGAAATCATTGTCGGGTCGTCAGAGGGGGTATAGAGGGATTTTTCATTATCAAAATGACTTCAAAAGTTAAATATGACATGGCACGCAACATGGCGGTGTGCAGACTATTTATTTTCATCTGAATAACTATAATTTGTTAACAGAAATCATTGTCGGGTCGTCAGATTGGGTATAGAGGGATTTTTCATTATCAAAATGATATCAAAAATCAAATATAGCATGGCACGCAACATGGCGGGGTGCAGACTGTTTATTTTCATCTGAATTACAATAATTCGTCAACAGAAATCATTGTCGTGTCGTCAGAGGGGGTATAGAGGAATTTTGCATTTTCAAAATGACTTCAAAAATCTAATATGACTTGGCACGCATCATGTTGGGGTACAGAATATCCATTTCCATCTCAATAACAATAATTCGTTAACAAAAATCATTGTCGGGTCGTCAGAGGGGGAATAGAGGGATTTTTCATTTTCAAAATTACCTCAAAATCAAATATGACTTGTCACGCATCATGGTGGGGTACAGAATACTCAATTCCATTTGAATAACAATAATTCGTCAACAGAAATCATTGTCGGGTAGTCAGAGGGGGTATAGAGGGATTTTTCATTTTAAAAATTTCTTCAAAAATCTAATATGACTTGGCACCTATCATGGTGGGGTGCGAAATATCTCTGTCCATCTGAATAACAATAATTCCTCAACAGAAATCATTGTCGGGACGTCAGAGGGGGTATAGAGGGATTTTTCATTATCAAAATGATTTCAAAAATCAAATATGACTTGGCACGCATCATATCGGGGTGCAGAATATCCATTTCTATCTGACTAACATTATTTCTTCAACATAAATCATTGTCGTGTCGTCAGAGGGGGTATGGAGGGATTTTTCATTTTCAAAATTACTTCAAAAATCTAATATGACTTGGCACGCATCATGGTGGGGTGCAGAATATTTATTTTCATCTGAATTACAATAATTCGGCAACAGGAATCATTGTCGGGTCGTCAGAGGGGGTATAGAGGGATTTTTCATTATCAAAATGAATTCAAAAATTAAATATGACATGGCACGCAACATGGTGGGTTGCAGACTATTTATTTTCATCTGAATTTCAATAATTCGTCAACAGAAATCATTGTCGTGTCGTCAGAGGGGGTATAGAGAGATTTTTCATTTTCAAAATTACCTCAAAATCAAATATGACTTGGCACGCATCATGGTGGGGTGCAGAATATCCATTCCCATCTGAATAACAATAATTCGTCAACAGAAATCATTGTCGTGTCGTCAGAGGGGTATAGAGGGATTTTTCATTTTCAAAATTACCTCAAAATCAAATATGACTTGGCACGCATCATGGTGGGGTGCAGAATATCCATTCCCATCTGAATAACTATAATTCGTTAACAGAAATCATTGTCGGGTCGTCAGAGGGGGTATAGAGGGATTTCTCATTATCAAAATGATTTCAAAAATCAAATATGACTTAGCACGCATCATGACGGGGTGCAGAATATCTATATCTATCTGACTAACATTATTTCGTCATCATAAATCATTGTCGGGTCGTCAGAGGGGATATAGAGGGATTTTTCATTACCAAAATGACTTCAAAAATTAAATATGACATAGCACGCAACATGGTGGGGTGCAGACTATTTACTTTCATCTGAATTACAATAATTCGTCAACAGAAATCATTGTCGTGTCGTCAGAGGGGGTACAGAGGAATTTTTCTTTTTCAAAATGACTTCAAAAATCTAATATGACTTGGCACGCATCATGTTGGGGTACAGAATATCCATTTCCTTCTCAATAACCATAATTCGTCAACAGAAATCATTGTCGGGTCGTCAGAGGGGGTATAGAGGGATTTTTCATTTTCAAAATTTCTTCAAAAATCTAATATGACTTGACACTTATCATGGTGGGGTGCGAAATATCTTAGTCCATCTGAATAACAATAATTCGTTAACAGAAATCATTGTCGGGTCGTCAGAGGGGATATAGAGGGATTTTTCATTATCAAAATGATTTCAAAAATCAAATATGATTTGGAACGCAACATGGCGGGGTGCAGACTATTTATTTTCATCTGAATTACAATAATTCGTCAACAGACATCATTGTCGTGTCGTCAGAGGGGGTATAGAGGAATTTTGCATTTTCAAAATGACTTCAAAAATCTAATATGACTTGGCACGCATCATGTTGGGGTACAGAATATCCATTTCCATCTCAATAACAATAATTCGTCAACAAAAATCATTGTCGGGTCGTCAGAGGGGGAATAGAGGGATTTTTCATTTTCAAAATTACCTCAAAATCAAATATGACTTGTCACGCATCATGGTGGGGTGCAGAATACTCAATTCCATTTGAATAACAATAATTCGTCAACAGAAATCATTGTCGGGTAGTCAGAGGGGGTATAGAGGGATTTTTCATTTTAAAAATTTCTTCAAAAATCTAATATGACTTGGCACCTATCATGGTGGGGTGCGAAATATCTCTGTCCATCTGAATAACAATAATTCCTTAACAGAAATCATTGTCGGGACGTCAGAGGGGGTATAGAGGGATTTTTCATTATCAAAATGATTTCAAAAATCAAATATGACTTGGCACGCATCATATCGGGGTGCAGAATATCCATTTCTATCTGACTAACATTATTTCGTCAACATAAATCATTGTCGTGTCGTCAGAGGGGGTATGGAGGGATTTTTCATTTTCAAAATTACTTCAAAAATCTAATATGACTTGGCACGCATCATGGTGGGGTGCAGAATATTTATTTTCATCTGAATTACAATAATTCGGCAACAGGAATCATTGTCGGGTCGTCAGAGGGGGTATAGAGGGATTTTTCATTATCAAAATGAATTCAAAAATTAAATATGACATGGCACGCAACATGGTGGGTTGCAGACTATTTATTTTCATCTGAATTTCAATAATTCGTCAACAGAAATCATTGTCGTGTCGTCAGAGGGGGTATAGAGGAATTTTTCATTTTCAAAATGACTTCAAAAATCTAATATGACTTGGCACGCATCATGTTGGGGTACAGAATATCCATTTCGATCTCAATAACAATAATTCGTCAACAGAAATCATTGTCGTGTCGTCAGAGGGGGTATAGAGAGATTTTTCATTTTCAAAATTACCTCAAAATCAAATATGACTTGGCACGCATCATGGTGGGGTGCAGAATATCCATTCCCATCTGAATAACAATAATTCGTCAACAGAAATCATTGTCGTGTCGTCAGAGGGGTATAGAGGGATTTTTCATTTTCAAAATTACCTCAAAATCAAATATGACTTGGCACGCATCATGGTGGGGTGCAGAATATCCATTCCCATCTGAATAACTATAATTCGTTAACAGAAATCATTGTCGGGTCGTCAGAGGGGGTATAGAGGGATTTCTCAATATCAAAATGATTTCAAAAATCAAATATGACTTAGCACGCATCATGACGGGTTGCAGAATATCTATATCTATCTGACTAACATTATTTCGTCATCATAAATCATTGTCGGGTCGTCAGAGGGGATATAGAGGGATTTTTCATTACCAAAATGACTTCAAAAATTAAATATGACATAGCACGCAACATGGTGGGGTGCAGACTATTTACTTTCATCTGAATTACAATAATTCGTCAACAGAAATCATTGTCGGGTCGTCAGAGGGGGTATAGAGGGATTTTTCATTTTCAAAATTTCTTCAAAAATCTAATATGACTTGACACTTATCATGGTGGGGTGCGAAATATCTTAGTCCATCTGAATAACAATAATTCCTTAACAGAAATCATTGTCGGGTCGTCAGAGGGGATATAGAGGGATTTTTCATTATCAAAATGATTTCAAAAATCAAATATGATTTGGAACGCAACATGGCGGGGTGCAGACTATTTATTTTCATCTGAATTACAATAATTCGTCAACAGAAATCATTGTCGTGTCGTCAGAGGGGTATAGAGGAATTTTTCATTTTCAAAATGACTTCAAAAATCTAATATGACTTGGCACGCAAAAAGTTGGGGTACAGAATATCCATTTCCATCTCAATAACAGTAATTCGTCAACAGAAATCATTGTAGGGTCCTCAGAGGGGGTATAGAGGGATTTTTCATTTTCAAAATTACCTCAAAATGAAATATGACTTGGCACGCATCATGGTGGGGTGCAGAATATTTATTTCCATCTGAATAACAATAATTCGTCAACAGAAATCATTGTCGGGTCGTCAGAGCGGGTATAGAGGGATTTTTCATTATCAAAATGACTTCAAAAATTAAATATGACATGGCAAGCAACATGGCGGGGTGCAGACCATTTATTTTCATCTGAATTACAATAATTCGTCAACATAAATCATTGTCGGGTCGTCAGAGGGGGAATAGAGGGATTTTTAATTTTCAAAATTACCTCAAAATCAAATATGACTTGTCACGCATCATGGTGGGGTGCAGAATACTTAATTCCATTTGAATAACAATAATTCGTCAACAGAAATCATTGTCGGGTAGTCAGAGAGGTTATAGAGGGATTTTTCATTTTAAAAATTTCTTCAAAAATCTAATATGACTTGGCACCTATCATGGTGGGGTGCGAAATATCTATGTCCATCTGAATAACAATAATTCTTTAACAGAAATCATTGTCGGGACGTCAGAGGGGGTATAGAGGGATTTTTCATTATCAAAATGATTTCAAAAATCAAATATGACTTGGCACGCATCATATCGGGGTGCAGAATATCCATTCCTATCTGACTAACATTATTTCGTCAACATAAATCATTGTCGTGTCGTCAGAGGGGGTATGGAGCGATTTTTCATTTTCAAAATTACTTCAAAAATCTAATATGACTTGGCACGCATCATGGTGGGGTGCAGAATATTTATTTCCATCTGAATAACAATAGTTCGTCAACAGGAATCATTGTCGGGTCGTCAGAGGGGGTATAGAGGGATTTTTCATTATCAAAATGAATTCAAAAATTAAATATGACATGACACGCAACATGGTGGGGTGCAGACTATTTATTTTCATCTGAATTACAATAATTCGTCAACAGAAATCATTGTCGTGTCGTCAGAGGGGGTATAGAGGAATTTTTCATTTTCAAAATGACTTCAAAAATCTAATATGACTTGGCACGCATCATGTTGGGGTACAGAATGTCCATTTCGATCTCAATAACAATAATTCGTCAACGGAAATCATTGTCGTGTCGTCAGAGGGGGTATAGAGAGATTTTTCATTTTCAAAATTACCTCAAAATCAAATATGACTTGGCACGCATCATGGTGGGGTGCAGAATATTTATTTCCATCTGAATAACAATAATTCTTCAACAGAAATCATTGTCGGGTCGTCAGAGGGGTATAGAGGGATTTTTCATTATCAAAATGACTTCAAAAATTAAATATGTTATGGCACGCAACATTGCGGGGTGCAGACTATTTATTTTCATCTGAATAACAATAATTCGTTAACAGAAATCATTGTCGGGTCGTCAGAGGGGGTATAGAGGGATTTTTCATTATCAAAATGATTTCAAAAATCAAATATGACATGGCACGCAACATGGTGGGGTGCAGACTATTTATTTTCATCTGAATTACATTAATTCGGCAACAGAAATCATTGTCGTGTCGTCAGAGGGGGTATAGAGGAACTTTTCATTTTCAAAATGTCTTCAAAAATCTAATATGACTTGGCACGCATCATGTTGGGGTACAGAATATCCATTTTCATCTCAATAACAATAATTTGTCAACATAAATCATTGACGGGTCATTAGAGGGGGTATAGAGTTATTTTTCATTTTAAAAATTTCTTCAAAAATCTAATATGACTTGGCACTTATCATGGTGGGGTGCGAAATATCTATGTCTATCTGAATAACAATAATTCGTTAACAGAAATTATTGTCGGGTCGTCAGAGGAGGTATAGAGGGATTTTTCATTGTCAAAATGATTTCAAAAATCAAATATGACATGGCACGCAACATGGCGGGGTGCAGACTATTTATTTTCATCTGAATTACAATAATTCGTCAACAGAAATCATTGTCGTGTCGTCAGAGGGGGTATAGAAGAATTTTTCATTTTCAAAATGACTTCAAAAATCTAATATGACTTGGCACGCATCATGTTGGGGTACAGAATATCCATTTCCATGTCAATAACAATAATTCGTCAACAGAAATCATTGTCGGGTCGTCAGAGGGGGTATAGAGGGATTTTTCATTTTCAAAATTACCTCAAAATCAAATATGACTTGGCACGCATCATGGTGGGGTGCAGAATATTTATTTCCATTTGAATAACAATAATTTGTCAACAGAAATCATTGTCGGGTCGTCAGAGGGGGTATAGAGGGATTTTTCATTTTCAAAATTACCTCAAAAACAAATATGACTTGGCACGCATCATGGTGGGGTGCAGAATATTTATTTATATCTGAATAACAATAATTCGTCAAAAGAAATCATTGTCGGGTCGTCAGAGGGGGTATAGAGGGATTTTTCATTATCAAAATGACTTCAAAAGTTAAATATGACATGGCACGCATCATGGTGGGAAGCAGACTATTTATTTTCATCTGAATAACAATAATTCGTTAACAGAAATCATTGTCGGGTCGTCAGAGGAGGTATAGAGGGATTTTTCATTATCAAAATGATTTCAAAAATCAAATATGACATGGCACGCAACATGGCGGGGCGCAGACTGTTTATTTTCATCTGAATTACAATAATTCGTCAACAGAAATCATTGTCGTGTCGTCAGAGGGGGTATAGAGGAATTTTGCATTTTCAAAATGACTTCAAAAATCTAATATGACTTGGCACGCATCATGTTGGGGTACAGAATATCCATTTCCATCTCAATAACAATAATTCGTCAACAGAAATCATTGTCGGGTCGTCAGAGGGGGAATAGAGGGATTTTTCATTTTCAAAATTACCTCAAAATCAAATATGACTTGTCACGCATCATGGTGGGGTGCAGAATACTTAATTCCATTTGAATAACAATAATTCGTCAACAGAAATCATTGTCGGGTAGTCAGAGGGGGTATTGAGGGATTTTTCATTTTAAAAATTTCTTCAAAAATCTAATATGACTTGGCACGCATCATGTTGGGGTACAGAATATCCATTTCGATCTCAATAACAATAATTCGTCAACAGAAATCATTGTCGTGTCGTCAGAGGGGGTATAGAGGAATTTTTCATTTTCAAAATGACTTCAAAAATCTAATATGACTTGGCACGCATAATGTTGGGGTACAGAATATCCATTTCCATCTCAATAACAATAATTCGTCAACAGAAATCATTGTAGGGTCGTCAGAGGGGGTATAGAGGGATTTTTCATTTTCAAAATTACCTCAAAATGAAATATGACTTGGCACGCATCATGGTGGGGTGCAGAATATTTATTTCCATCTGAATAACAATTATTCGTCAACAGAAATCATTGTCGGGTCGTCAGAGGGGGTATAGAATGATTTTTCATTATCAAAATGACTTAAAAAATTAAATATGACATGGCAAGCAACATGGCGAAGTGCAGACCATTTATTTTCATCTGAATTACAATAATTCGTCAACAGAAATCATTGTCGGGTCGTCAGAGGGGGTGTAGAGGGATTTTTCATTTTCAAAATTACCTCAAAATCAAATATGACTTGGCACGCATCATGGTGGGGTGCAGAATATTTATTTCCATTTGAATAACAATAATTCGTCAACAGAAATCATTGTCGGGTCGTCAGAGGGGGTATAGAGGGATTTTTCATTTTCAAAATTACCTCAAAATCAAATATGACTTGGCACGCATCATGGTGGGGTGCAGAATATTTATTTATATCTGAATAACAATAATTCGTCTAAAGAAATCATTGTCGGGTCGTCAGAGGGGGTATAGAGGGATTTTTCATTATCAAAATGACTTCAAAAGTTAAATATGACATGGCACGCAACATGGCGGTGTGCAGACTATTTATTTTCATCTGAATAACTATAATTTGTTAACAGAAATCATTGTCGGGTCGTCAGATTGGGTATAGAGGGATTTTTCATTATCAAAATGATTTCAAAAATCAAATATAGCATGGCACGCAACATGGCGGGGTGCAGACTGTTTATTTTCATCTGAATTACAATAATTCGTCAACAGAAATCATTGTCGTGTCGTCAGAGGGGGTATAGAGGAATTTTGCATTTTCAAAATGACTTCAAAAATCTAATATGACTTGGCACGCATCATGTTGGGGTACAGAATATCCATTTCCATCTCAATAACAATAATTCGTCAACAAAAATCATTGTCGGGTCGTCAGAGGGGGAATAGAGGGATATTTCATTTTCAAAATTACCTCAAAATCAAATATGACTTGTCACGCATCATGGTGGGGTGCAGAATACTCAATTCCATTTGAATAACAATAATTCGTCAACAGAAATCATTGTCGGGTAGTCAGAGGGGGTATAGAGGGATTTTTCATTTTAAAAATTTCTTCAAAAATCTAATATGACTTGGCACCTATCATGGTGGGGTGCGAAATATCTCTGTCCATCTGAATAACAATAATTCCTTAACAGAAATCATTGTCGGGACGTCAGAGGGGGTATAGAGGGATTTTTCATTATCAAAATGATTTCAAAAATCAAATATGACTTGGCACGCATCATATCGGGGTGCAGAATATCCATTTCTATCTGACTAACATTATTTCGTCAACATAAATCATTGTCGTGTCGTCAGAGGGGGTATGGAGGGATTTTTCATTTTCAAAATTACTTCAAAAATCTAATATGACTTGGCACGCATCATGGTGGGGTGCAGAATATTTATTTTCATCTGAATTACAATAATTTGGCAACAGGAATCATTGTCGGGTCGTCAGAGGGGGTATAGAGGGATTTTTCATTATCAAAATGAATTCAAAAATTAAATATGACATGGCACGCAACATGGTGGGTTGCAGACTATTTATTTTCATCTGAATTTCAATAATTCGTCAACAGAAATCATTGTCGTGTCGTCAGAGGGGGTATAGAGGAATTTTTCATTTTCAAAATGACTTCAAAAATCTAATATGACTTGGCACGCATCATGTTGGGGTACAGAATATCCATTTCGATCTCAATAACAATAATTCGTCAACAGAAATCATTGTCGTGTCGTCAGAGGGGGTATAGAGAGATTTTTCATTTTCAAAATTACCTCAAAATCAAATATGACTTGGCACGCATCATGGTGGGGTGCAGAATATCCATTCCCATCTGAATAACAATAATTCGTCAACAGAAATCATTGTCGTGTCGTCAGAGGGGTATAGAGGGATTTTTCATTTTCAAAATTACCTCAAAATCAAATATGACTTGGCACGCATCATGGTGGGGTGCAGAATATCCATTCCCATCTGAATAACTATAATTCGTTAACAGAAATCATTGTCGGGTCGTCAGAGGGGGTATAGAGGGATTTCTCATTATCAAAATGATTTCAAAAATCAAATATGACTTAGCACGCATCATGACGGGGTGCAGAATATCTATATCTATCTGACTAACATTATTTCGTCATCATAAATCATTGTCAAGTCGTCAGAGGGGATATAGAGGGATTTTTCATTACCAAAATGACTTCAAAAATTAAATATGACATAGCACGCAACATGGTGGGGTGCAGACTATTTACTTTCATCTGAATTACAATAATTCGTCAACAGAAATCATTGTCGTGTCGTCAGAGGGGGTATAGAGGAATTTTTCTTTTTCAAAATGACTTCAAAAATCTAATATGACTTGGCACGCATCATGTTGGGGTACAGAATATCCATTTCCTTCTCAATAACCATAATTCGTCAACAGAAATCATTGTCGGGTCGTCAGAGGGGGTATAGAGGGATTTTTCATTTTCAAAATTTCTTCAAAAATCTAATATGACTTGACACTTATCATGGTGGGGTGCGAAATATCTTGGTCGATCTGAATAACAATAATTCGTTAACAGAAATCATTGTCGGGTCGTCAGAGGGGATATAGAGGGATTTTTCATTATCAAAATGATTTCAAAAATCAAATATGATTTGGAACGCAACATGGCGGGGTGCAGACTATTTATTTTCTTCTGAATTACAATAATTTGTCAACAGAAATCATTGTCGTGTCGTCAGAGGGGGTATAGAGGAATTTTGCATTTTCAAAATGACTTCAAAAATCTAATATGACTTGGCACGCATCATGTTGGGGTACAGAATATCCATTTCCATCTCAATAACAATAATTCGTCAACAAAAATCATTGTCGGGTCGTCAGAGGGGGAATAGAGGGATTTTTCATTTTCAAATTTACCTCAAAATCAAATATGACTTGTCACGCATCATGGTGGGGTGCAGAATACTCAATTCCATTTGAATAACAATAATTCGTCAACAGAAATCATTGTCGGGTAGTCAGAGGGGGTATAGAGGGATTTTTCATTTTAAAAATTTCTTCAAAAATCTAATATGACTTGGCACCTATCATGGTGGGGTGCGAAATATCTCTGTCCATCTGAATAACAATAATTCCTTAACAGAAATCATTGTCGGGACGTCAGAGGGGGTATAGAGGGATTTTTCATTATCAAAATGATTTCAAAAATCAAATATGACTTGGCACGCATCATATCGGGGTGCAGAATATCCATTTCTATCTGACTAACATTATTTCGTCAACATAAATCATTGTCGTGTCGTCAGAGGGGGTATGGAGGGATTTTTCATTTTCAAAATTACTTCAAAAATCTAATATGACTTGGCACGCATCATGGTGGGGTGCAGAATATTTATTTTCATCTGAATTACAATAATTCGGCAACAGGAATCATTGTCGGGTCGTCAGAGGGGGTATAGAGGGATTTTTCATTATCAAAATGAATTCAAAAATTAAATATGACTTGGCACGCAACATGGTGGGTTGCAGACTATTTATTTTCATCTGAATTTCAATAATTCGTCAACAGAAATCATTGTCGTGTCGTCAGAGGGGGTATAGAGGAATTTTTCATTTTCAAAATGACTTCAAAAATCTAATATGACTTGGCACGCATCATGTTGGGGTACAGAATATCCATTTCGATCTCAATAACAATAATTCGTCAACAGAAATCATTGTCGTGTCGTCAGAGGGGGTATAGAGAGATTTTTCATTTTCAAAATTACCTCAAAATCAAATATGACTTGGCACGCATCATGGTGGGGTGCAGAATATCCATTCCCATCTGAATAACAATAATTCGTCAACAGAAATCATTGTCGTGTCGTCAGAGGGGTATAGAGGGATTTTTCATTTTCAAAATTACCTCAAAATCAAATATGACTTGGCACGCATCATGACGGGGTGCAGAATATCTATATCTATCTGACTAACATTTTGTCGTCATCATAAATCATTGTCGGGTCGTCAGAGGGGATATAGAGGGATTTTTCATTACCAAAATGACTTCAAAAATTAAATATGACATAGCACGCAACATGGTGGGGTGCAGACTATTTACTTTCATCTGAATTACAATAATTCGTCAACAGAAATCATTGTCGGGTCGTCAGAGGGGGTATAGAGGGATTTTTCATTTTCAAAATTTCTTCAAAATTCTAATATGACTTGACACTTATCATGGTGGGGTGCGAAATATCTTATTCCATCTGAATAACAATAATTCGTTAACAGAAATCATTGTCGGGTCGTCAGAGGGGATATAGAGGGATTTTTCATTATCAAAATGATTTCAAAAATCAAATATGATTTGGAACGCAACATGGCGGGGTGCAGACTATTTATTTTCATCTGAATTACAATAATTCGTCAACAGAAATCATTGTCGTGTCGTCAGAGGGGTATAGAGGAATTTTTCATTTTCAAAATGACTTCAAAAATCTAATATGACTTGGCACGCATAAAGTTGGGGTACAGAATATCCATTTCCATCTCAATAACAGTAATTCGTCAACAGAAATCATTGTAGGGTCCTCAGAGGGGGTATAGAGGGATTTTTCATTTTCAAAATTACCTCAAAATGAAATATGACTTGGCACGCATCATGGTGGGGTGCAGAATATTTATTTCCATCTGAATAACAATAATTCGTCAACAGAAATCATTGTCGGGTCCTCAGAGGGGGTATAGAGGGATTTTTCATTTTCAAAATTACCTCAAAATGAAATATGACTTGGCACGCATCATGGTGGGGTGCAGAATATTTATTTCCATCTGAATAACAATAATTCGTCAACAGAAATCATTGTCGGGTCGTCAGAGCGGGTATAGAGGGATTTTTCATTATCAAAATGACTTCAAAAATTAAATATGACTTAGCACGCATCATGACGGGGTGCAGAATATCTATATCTATCTGACTAACATTATTTCGTCATCATAAATCATTGTCGGGTCGTCAGAGGGGATATAGAGGGATTTTTCATTACCAAAATGACTTCAAAAATTAAATATGACATAGCACGCAACATGGTGGGGTGCAGACTATTTACTTTCATCTGAATTACAATAATTCGTCAACAGAAATCATTGTCGGGTCGTCAGAGGGGGTATAGAGGGATTATTCATTTTCAAAATTTCTTCAAAAATCTAATATGACTTGACACTTATCATGGTGGGGTGCGAAATATCTTAGTCCATCTGAATAACAATAATTCGTTAACAGAAATCATTGTCGGGTCGTCAGAGGGGATATAGAGGGATTTTTCATTATCAAAATGATTTCAAAAATCAAATATGATTTGGAACGCAACATGGCGGGGTGCAGACTATTTATTTTCATCTGAATTACAATAATTCGTCAACAGAAATCATTGTCGTGTCGTCAGAGGGGTATAGAGGAATTTTTCATTTTCAAAATGACTTCAAAAATCTAATATGACTTGGCACGCATAAAGTTGGGGTACAGAATATCCATTTCCATCTCAATAACAGTAATTCGTCAACAGAAATCATTGTAGGGTCCTCAGAGGGGGTATAGAGGGATTTTTCATTTTCAAAATTACCTCAAAATGAAATATGACTTGGCACGCATCATGGTGGGGTGCAGAATATTTATTTCCATCTGAATAACAATAATTCGTCAACAGAAATCATTGTCGGGTCGTCAGAGCGGGTATAGAGGGATTTTTCATTATCAAAATGACTTCAAAAATTAAATATGACATGGCAAGCAACATGGCGGGGTGCAGACCATTTATTTTCATCTGAATTACAATAATTCGTCAACATAAATCATTGTCGGGTCGTCAGAGGGGGAATAGAGGGATTTTTAATTTTCAAATTTACCTCAAAATCAAATATGACTTGTCACGCATCATGGTGGGGTGCAGAATACTTAATTCCATTTGAATAACAATAATTCGTCAACAGAAATCATTGTCGGGTAGTCAGAGAGGGTATAGAGGGATTTTTCATTTTAAAAATTTCTTCAAAAATCTAATATGACTTGGCACCTATCATGGTGGGGTGCGAAATATCTATGTCCATCTGAATAACAATAATTCTTTAACAGAAATCATTGTCGGGACGTCAGAGGGGGTATAGAGGGATTTTTCATTATCAAAATGATTTCAAAAATCAAATATGACTTGGCACGCATCATATCGGGGTGCAGAATATCCATTCCTATCTGACTAACATTATTTCGTCAACATAAATCATTGTCGTGTCGTCAGAGGGGGTATGGAGCGATTTTTCATTTTCAAAATTACTTCAAAAATCTAATATGACTTGGCACGCATCATGGTGGGGTGCAGAATATTTATTTCCATCTGAATAACAATAGTTCGTCAACAGGAATCATTGTCGGGTCGTCAGAGGGGGTATAGAGGGATTTTTCATTATCAAAATGAATTCAAAAATTAAATATGACATGGCACGCAACATGGTGGGGTGCAGACTATTTATTTTCATCTGAATTACAATAATTCGTCAACAGAAATCATTGTCCTGTCGTCAGAGGGGGTATAGAGGGATTTTTCATTATCAAAATGATTTCAAAAATCAAATATGACTTGGCACGCATCATATCGGGGTGCAGAATATCCATTTCTATCTGACTAACATTGTTTCGTCAACATAAATCATTGTCGTGTCGTCAGAGGGGGTATGGAGGGATTTTTCATTTTCAAAATTACTTCAAAAATCTAATATGACTTGGCACGCATCATGGTGGGGTGCAGAATATTTATTTCCATCTGAATAACAATAATTCGTCAACAGGAATCATTGTCGGGTCGTCAGAGGGGGTATAGAGGGATTTTTCATTATCAAAATGAATTCAAAAATTAAATATGACATGGCACGCAACATGGTGGGTTGCAGACTATTTATTTTCATCTGAATTTCAATAATTCGTCAACAGAAATCATTGTCGTGTCGTCAGAGGGGGTATAGAGAGATTTTTCATTTTCAAAATTACCTCAAAATCAAATATGACTTGGCACGCATCATGGTGGGTTGCAGACTATTTATTTTCATCTGAATTTCAATAATTCGTCAACAGAAATCATTGTCGGGACGTCAGAGGGGGTATAGAGGGATTTTTCATTTTCAAAATTACCTCAAAATCAAATATGACTTGGCACGCATCATGGTGGGGTGCAGAATATCCATTCCCATCTGAATAACAATAATTCGTCAACAGAAATCATTGTCGGGTCGTCAGAGGAGGTATAGAGGGATTTTTCATTTTCAAAATTACCTCAAAATCAAATATGACTTGGCACGCAACATGGTGGGGTGCAGAATATCCATTTCCATCTGAATAACAATAATTCGTCAACAGAAATCATTGTCGGGTCGTCAGAGGGGGTATAGAGGGATTTTTCATTATCAAAATGATTTCAAAAATCAAATATGACATGGCACGCAACATGGCGGGGTGCAGTCTATTTATTTTCATCTGAATTACAATAATTCGTCAACAGAAATCATTGTCGTGTCGTCAGAGGGGGTATAGAAGAATTTTTCATTTTCAAAATGACTTCAAAAATCTAATATGACTTGGCACGCATCATGGTGGGGTGCAGAATATTTATTTCCATTTGAATAACAATAATTCGTCAACAGAAATTATTGTCGTGTCGTCAGAGGGGGTATAGAGGGATTTTTCATTTTCAAAATTACCTCAAAATCAAATATGACTTGGCACGCATCATGGTGGGGTGCAGAATATTTATTTATATCTGAATAACTATAATTCGTCAAAAGAAATCATTGTCGGGTCGTCAGAGGGGGTATAGAGGGATTTTTCATTATCAAAATGATTTCAAAAATCAAATATGACATGGCACGCAACAAGGCGGGGTGCAGACTGTTTATTTTCATCTGAATTACAATAATTCGTCAACAGAAATCATTGTCGTGTCGTCAGAGGGGGTACAGAGGAATTTTGCATTTTCAAAATGACTTCAAAAATCTAATATGACTTGGCACGCATCATGTTGGGGTACAGAATATCCATTTCCATCTCAATAACAATCATTCGTCAACAGAAATCATTGTCGGGTCGTCAGAGGGGGAATAGAGGGATTTTTCATTTTCAAAATTACCTCAAAATCAAATATGACTTGTCACGCATCATGGTGGGGTGCAGAATACTTAATTCCATTTGAATAACAATAATTCGTCAACAGAAATCATTGTCGGGTAGTCAGAGGGGGTATAGAGGGATTTTTCATTTTAAAAATTTCTTCAAAAATCTAATATGACTTGGCACCTATCATGGTGGGGTGGGAAATATCTATGTCCATCTGAATAACAATAATTCCTTAACAGAAATCATTGTCGGGACGTCAGAGGGGGTATAGAGGGATTTTTCATTATCAAAATGATTTCAAAAATCAAATATGACTTGGCACGCATCATATCGGGGTGCAGAATATCCATTTCTATCTGACTAACATTATTTCGTCAACATAAATCATTGTCGTGTCGTCAGAGGGGGTATGGAGGGATTTTTCATTTTCAAAATTACTTCAAAAATCTAATATGACTTGGCACGCATCATGGTGGGGTGCAGAATATTTATTTCCATCTGAATAACAATAATTCGTCAACAGGAATCATTGTCGGGTCGTCAGAGGGGGTATAGAGGGATTTTTCATTATCAAAATGAATTCAAAAATTAAATATGACATGGCACGCAACATGGTGGGTTGCAGACTATTTATTTTCATCTGAATTTCAATAATTCGTCAACAGAAATCATTGTCGTGTCGTCAGAGGGGGTATAGAGAGATTTTTCATTTTCAAAATTACCTCAAAATCGAATATGACTTGGCACGCATCATGGTGGGGTGCAGAATATCCATTCTCATCTGAATAACAATAATTCGTCAACAGAAATCATTGTCGTGTCGTCAGAGGGGTATAGAGGGATTTTTCATTTTCAAAATTACCTCAAAATCAAATATGACTTGGCACGCATCATGGTGGGGTGCAGAATATCCATTCCCATCTGAATAACAATAATTCGTTAACATAAATCATTGTCGGGTCGTCAGAGGGGGTATAGAGGGATTTTTCATTATCAAAATGATTTCAAAAATCAAATATGACATGGCACGCAACATGGTGGGGTGCAGACTATTTACTTTCATCTGAATTACAATAATTCGTCAACAGAAATCATTGTCGTGTCGTCAGAGGGGGTATAGAGGGATTTTTCATTATCAAAATGATTTCAAAAATCAAATATGACATGGCACGCAACATGGTGGGGTGCAGACTATTTACTTTCATCTGAATTACAATAATTCGTCAACAGAAATCATTGTCGTGTCGTCAGAGGGGGTATAGAGGGATTTTTCATTATCAAAATGATTTCAAAAATCAAATATGACATGGCACGCAACATGGTGGGGTGCAGACTATTTACTTTCATCTGAATTACAATAATTCGTCAACAGAAATCATTGTCGTGTCGTCAGAGGGGGTATAGAGGGATTTTTCATTATCAAAATGATTTCAAAAATCAAATATAACATGGCACGCAACATGGCGGGGTGCAGACTGTTTATTTTCATCTGAATTACAATAATTCGTCAACAGAAATCATTGTCGTGTCGTCAGAGGGGGTACAGAGGAATTTTGCATTTTCAAAATGACTTCAAAAATCTAATATGACTTGGCACGCATCATGTTGGGGTACAGAATATCCATTTCCATCTCAATAACAATAATTCGTCAACAGAAATCATTGTCGGGTCGTCAGAGGGGGAATAGAGGGATTTTTCATTTTCAAAATTACCTCAAAATCAAATATGACTTGTCACGCATCATGGTGGGGTGCAGAATACTTAATTCCATTTGAATAACAATAATTCGTCAACAGAAATCATTGTCGGGTAGTCAGAGGGGGTATAGAGGGATATTTCATTTTAAAAATTTCTTCAAAAATCTAATATGACTTGGCACCTATCATGGTGGGGTGGGAAATATCTATGTCCATCTGAATAACAATAATTCCTTAACAGAAATCATTGTCGGGACGTCAGAGGGGGTATAGAGGGATTTTTCATTTTCAAAATTTCTTCAAAAATCTAATATGACTTGACACTTATCATGGTGGGGTGCGAAATATCTTAGTCCATCTGAATAACAATAATTCGTTAACAGAAATCATTGTCGGGTCGTCAGAGGGGATATAGAGGGATTTTTCATTATCAAAATGATTTCAAAAATCAAATATGATTTGGAACGCAACATGGCGGGGTGCAGACTATTTATTTTCATCTGAATTACAATAATTCGTCAACAGAAATCATTGTCGTGTCGTCAGAGGGGTATAGAGGAATTTTTCATTTTCAAAATGACTTCAAAAATCTAATATGACTTGGCACGCATAAAGTTGGGGTACAGAATATCCATTTCCATCTCAATAACAGTAATTCGTCAACAGAAATCATTGTAGGGTCCTCAGAGGGGGTATAGAGGGATTTTTCATTTTCAAAATTACCTCAAAATGAAATATGACTTGGCACGCATCATGGTGGGGTGCAGAATATTTATTTCCATCTGAATAACAATAATTCGTCAACAGAAATCATTGTCGGGTCGTCAGAGCGGGTATAGAGGGATTTTTCATTATCAAAATGACTTCAAAAATTAAATATGACATGGCAAGCAACATGGCGGGGTGCAGACCATTTATTTTCATCTGAATTACAATAATTCGTCAACATAAATCATTGTCGGGTCGTCAGAGGGGGAATAGAGGGATTTTTAATTTTCAAATTTACCTCAAAATCAAATATGACTTGTCACGCATCATGGTGGGGTGCAGAATACTTAATTCCATTTGAATAACAATAATTCGTCAACAGAAATCATTGTCGGGTAGTCAGAGAGGGTATAGAGGGATTTTTCATTTTAAAAATTTCTTCAAAAATCTAATATGACTTGGCACCTATCATGGTGGGGTGCGAAATATCTATGTCCATCTGAATAACAATAATTCTTTAACAGAAATCATTGTCGGGACGTCAGAGGGGGTATAGAGGGATTTTTCATTATCAAAATGATTTCAAAAATCAAATATGACTTGGCACGCATCATATCGGGGTGCAGAATATCCATTCCTATCTGACTAACATTATTTCGTCAACATAAATCATTGTCGTGTCGTCAGAGGGGGTATGGAGCGATTTTTCATTTTCAAAATTACTTCAAAAATCTAATATGACTTGGCACGCATCATGGTGGGGTGCAGAATATTTATTTCCATCTGAATAACAATATTTCGTCAACAGGAATCATTGTCGGGTCGTCAGAGGGGGTATAGAGGGATTTTTCATTATCAAAATGAATTCAAAAATTAAATATGACATGGCACGCAACATGGTGGGGTGCAGACTATTTATTTTCATCTGAATTACAATAATTCGTCAACAGAAATCATTGTCGTGTCGTCAGAGGGGGTATAGAGGGATTTTTCATTATCAAAATGATTTCAAAAATCAAATATGACTTGGCACGCATCATATCGGGGTGCAGAATATCCATTTCTATCTGACTAACATTATTTCGTCAACATAAATCATTGTCGTGTCGTCAGAGGGGGTATGGAGGGATTTTTCATTTTCAAAATTACTTCAAAAATCTAATATGACTTGGCACGCATCATGGTGGGGTGCAGAATATTTATTTCCATCTGAATAACAATAATTCGTCAACAGGAATCATTGTCGGGTCGTCAGAGGGGGTATAGAGGGATTTTTCATTATCAAAATGAATTCAAAAATTAAATATGACATGGCACGCAACATGGTGGGTTGCAGACTATTTATTTTCATCTGAATTTCAATAATTCGTCAACAGAAATCATTGTCGTGTCGTCAGAGGGGGTATAGAGAGATTTTTCATTTTCAAAATCACCTCAAAATCAAATATGACTTGGCACGCATCATGGTGGGTTGCAGACTATTTATTTTCATCTGAATTTCAATAATTCGTCAACAGAAATCATTGTCGGGACGTCAGAGGGGGTATAGAGGGATTTTTCATTATCAAAATGATTTCAAAAATCAAATATGACTTGGCACGCATCATATCGGGGTGCAGAATATCCATTTCTATTTGACTAACATTATTTCGTCAACATAAATCATTGTCGTGTCGTCAGAGGGGGTATAGAGGGATTTTTCATTTTCAAAATTACCTCAAAATCAAATATGACTTGGCACGCATCATGGTGGGGTGCAGAATATCCATTCCCATCTGAATAACAATAATTCGTCAACAGAAATCATTGTCGGGTCGTCAGAGGAGGTATAGAGGGATTTTTCATTTTCAAAATTACCTCAAAATCAAATATGACTTGGCACGCAACATGGTGGGGTGCAGAATATCCATTTCCATCTGAATAACAATAATTCGTCAACAGATATCATTGTCGGGTCGTCAGAGGGGGTATAGAGGGATTTTTCATTATCAAAATGATTTCAAAAATCAAATATGACATGGCACGCAACATGGCGGGGTGCAGTCTATTTATTTTCATCTGAATTACAATAATTCGTCAACAGAAATCATTGTCGTGTCGTCAGAGGGGGTATAGAAGAATTTTTCATTTTCAAAATGACTTCAAAAATCTAATATGACTTGGCACGCATCATGGTGGGGTGCAGAATATTTATTTCCATTTGAATAACAATAATTCGTCAACAGAAATTATTGTCGGGTCGTCAGAGGGGGTATAGAGGGATTTTTCATTTTCAAAATTACCTCAAAATCAAATATGACTTGGCACGCATCATGGTGGGGTGCAGAATATTTATTTATATCTGAATAACTATAATTCGTCAAAAGAAATCATTGTCGGGTCGTCAGAGGGGGTATAGAGGGATTTTTCATTATCAAAATGATTTCAAAAATCAAATATGACATGGCACGCAACATGGCGGGGTGCAGACTGTTTATTTTCATCTGAATTACAATAATTCGTCAACAGAAATCATTGTCGTGTCGTCAGAGGGGATACAGAGGAATTTTGCATTTTCAAAATGACTTCAAAAATCTAATATGACTTGGCACGCATCATGTTGGGGTACAGAATATCCATTTCCATCTCAATAACAATAATTCGTCAACAGAAATCATTGTCGGGTCGTCAGAGGGGGAATAGAGGGATTTTTCATTTTCAAAATTACCTCAAAATCAAATATGACTTGTCACGCATCATGGTGGGGTGCAGAATACTTAATTCCATTTGAATAACAATAATTCGTCAACAGAAATCATTGTCGGGTAGTCAGAGGGGGTATAGAGGGATATTTCATTTTAAAAATTTCTTCAAAAATCTAATATGACTTGGCACCTATCATGGTGGGGTGGGAAATATCTATGTCCATCTGAATAACAATAATTCCTTAACAGAAATCATTGTCGGGACGTCAGAGGGGGTATAGAGGGATTTTTCATTATCAAAATGATTTCAAAAATCAAATATGACTTGGCACGCATCATATCGGGGTGCAGAATATCCATTTCTATCTGACTAACATTATTCCGTCAACATAAATCATTGTCGTGTCGTCAGAGGGGGTATGGAGGGATTTTTCATTTTCAAAATTACTTCAAAAATCTAATATGACTTGGCACGCATCATGGTGGGGTGCAGAATATTTATTTCCATCTGAATAACAATAATTCGTCAACAGGAATCATTGTCGGGTCGTCAGAGGGGGTATAGAGGGATTTTTCATTATCAAAATGAATTCAAAAATTAAATATGACATGGCACGCAACATGGTGGGTTGCAGACTATTTATTTTCATCTGAATTTCAATAATTCGTCAACAGAAATCATTGTCGTGTCGTCAGAGGGGGTATAGAGAGATTTTTCATTTTCAAAATTACCTCAAAATCAAATATGACTTGGCACGCATCATGGTGGGGTGCAGAATATCCATTCTCATCTGAATAACAATAATTCGTCAACAGAAATCATTGTCGTGTCGTCAGAGGGGTATAGAGGGATTTTTCATTTTCAAAATTACCTCAAAATCAAATATGACTTGGCACGCATCATGGTGGGGTGCAGAATATCCATTCCCATCTGAATAACAATAATTCGTTAACAGAAATCATTGTCGGGTCGTCAGAGGGGGTATAGAGGGATTTTTCATTATCAAAATGATTTCAAAAATCAAATATGACATGGCACGCAACATGGTGGGGTGCAGACTATTTACTTTCATCTGAATTACAATAATTCGTCAACAGAAATCATTGTCGTGTCGTCAGAGGGGGTATAGAGGGATTTTTCATTATCAAAATGATTTCAAAAATCAAATATGACATGGCACGCAACATGGTGGGGTGCAGACTATTTACTTTCATCTGAATTACAATAATTCGTCAACAGAAATCATTGTCGTGTCGTCAGAGGGGGTATAGAGGGATTTTTCATTATCAAAATGATTTCAAAAATCAAATATGACTTGGCACGCATCATATCGGGGTGCAGAATATCCATTTCTATCTGACTAACATTATTTCGTCAACAGAAATCATTGTCGTGTCGTCAGAGGGGGTATAGAGGGATTTTTCATTATCAAAATGATTTCAAAAATCAAATATGACATGGCACGCAACATGGTGGGGTGCAGACTATTTACTTTCATCTGAATTACAATAATTCGTCAACAGAAATCATTGTCGTGTCGTCAGAGGGGGTATAGAGGGATTTTTCATTATCAAAATGATTTCAAAAATCAAATATGACATGGCACGCAACATGGCGGGGTGCAGACTGTTTATTTTCATCTGAATTACAATAATTCGTCAACAGAAATCATTGTCGTGTCGTCAGAGGGGGTACAGAGGAATTTTGCATTTTCAAAATGACTTCAAAAATCTAATATGACTTGGCACGCATCATGTTGGGGTACAGAATATCCATTTCCATCTCAATAACAATAATTCGTCAACAGAAATCATTGTCGGGTCGTCAGAGGGGGAATAGAGGGATTTTTCATTTTCAAAATTACCTCTAAATCAAATATGACTTGTCACGCATCATGGTGGGGTGCAGAATACTTAATTCCATTTGAATAACAATAATTCGTCAACAGAAATCATTGTCGGGTAGTCAGAGGGGGTATAGAGGGATATTTCATTTTAAAAATTTCTTCAAAAATCTAATATGACTTGGCACCTATCATGGTGGGGTGGGAAATATCTATGTCCATCTGAATAACAATAATTCCTTAACAGAAATCATTGTCGGGACGTCAGAGGGGGTATAGAGGGATTTTTCATTATCAAAAAGATTTCAAAAATCAAATATGACTTGGCACGCATCATATCGGGGTGCAGAATATCCATTTCTATCTGACTAACATTATTTCGTCAACATAAATCATTGTCGTGTCGTCAGAGGGGGTATGGAGGGATTTTTCATTTTCAAAATTACTTCAAAAATCTAATATGACTTGGCACGCATCATGGTGGGGTGCAGAATATTTATTTCCATCTGAATAACAATAATTCGTCAACAGGAATCATTGTCGGGTCGTCAGAGGGGGTATAGAGGGATTTTTCATTATCAAAATGAATTCAAAAATTAAATATGACATGGCACGCAACATGGTGGGTTGCAGACTATTTATTTTCATCTGAATTTCAATAATTCGTCAACAGAAATCATTGTCGTGTCGTCAGAGGGGGTATAGAGAGATTTTTCATTTTCAAAATTACCTCAAAATCAAATATGACTTGGCACGCATCATGGTGGGGTGCAGAATATCCATTCCCATCTGAATAACAATAATTCGTTAACAGAAATCATTGTCGGGTCGTCAGAGGGGGTATAGAGGGATTTTTCATTATCAAAATGATTTCAAAAATCAAATATGACTTAGCACGCATCATGGTGGGGTGCAGAATATCCATTTCCATCTGAATAACAATAATTCGTTAACAGAAATCATTGTCGGGTCGTCAGAGGGGGTATAGAGGGATTTTTCATTATCAAAATGATTTCAAAAATCAAATATGACTGGCACGCAACATGGTGGGGTGCAGACTATTTACTTTCATCTGAATTACAATAATTCGTCAACAGAAATCATTGTCATGTCGTCAGAGGGGGTATAGAGGAATTTTTCTTTTTCAAAATGACTTCAAAAATCTAATATGACTTGGCACGCATCATGTTGGGGTACAGAATATCCATTTCCATCTCAATAACCATAATTCGTCAACAGAAATCATTGTCGGGTCGTCAGAGGGGGTATAGAGGGATTTCTCATTTTCAAAATTACCTCAAAATCAAATATGACTTGGCACGCATCATGGTGGGGTGCAGAATATCCATTTCCATCTGAATAACAATAATTCGTCAACAGAAATCATTGACGGGTCCTTAGAGGGGGTATAGAGGGATTTTTCATTTTCAAAATTTCTTCAAAAATCTAATATGACTTGACACTTATCATGGTGGGGTGCCAAATATCTTAGTCCATCTGAATAACAATAATTCGTTAACAGAAATCAATGTCGGGTCGTCAGAGGGGGTATAGAGGGATTTGTCATTATCAAAATGATTTCAAAAATCAAATATGACATGGAACGCAACATGGCGGGGTGCAGACTATTTATTTTCATCTGAATTACAATAATTCGTCAACAGAAATCATTGTCGTGTCGTCAGAGGGGGTATAGAGGAATTTTTCATTTTCAAAATGACTTCAAAAATCTAATATGACTTGGCACGCATAATGTTGGGGTACAGAATATCCATTTCCATCTCAATAACAATAATTCGTCAACAGAAATCATTGTAGGGTCGTCAGAGGGGGTATAGAGGGATTTTTCATTTTCAAAATTACCTCAAAATGAAATATGACTTGGCACGCATCATGGTGGGGTGCAGAATATTTATTTCCATCTGAATAACAATAATTCGTCAACAGAAATCATTGTCGGGTCGTCAGAGGGGGTATAGAATGATTTTTCATTATCAAAATGACTTAAAAAATTAAATATGACATGGCAAGCAACATGGCGAAGTGCAGACCATTTATTTTCATCTGAATTACAATAATTCGTCAACAGAAATCATTGTCGGGTCGTCAGAGGGGGTGTAGAGGGATTTTTCATTTTCAAAATTACCTCAAAATCAAATATGACTTGGCACGCATCATGGTGGGGTGCAGAATATTTATTTCCATTTGAATAACAATAATTCGTCAACAGAAATCATTGTCGGGTTGTCAGAGGGGGTATAGAGGGATTTTTCATTTTCAAAATTACCTCAAAATCAAATATGACTTGGCACGCATCATGGTGGGGTGCAGAATATTTATTTATATCTGAATAACAATAATTCGTCTAAAGAAATCATTGTCGGGTCGTCAGAGGGGGTATAGAGGGATTTTTCATCATCAAAATGACTTCAAAAGTTAAATATGACATGGCACGCAACATGGCGGTGTGCAGACTATTTATTTTCATCTGAATAACTATAATTTGTTAACAGAAATCATTTTCGGGTCGTCAGATTGGGTATAGAGGGATTTTTCATTATCAAAATGATTTCAAAAATCAAATATAGCATGGCACGCAACATGGCGGGGTGCAGACTGTTAATTTTCATCTGAATTACAATAATTCGTCAACAGAAATCATTGTCGTGTCGTCAGAGGGGGTATAGAGGAATTTTGCATTTTCAAAATGACTTCAAAAATCTAATATGACTTGGCACGCATCATGTTGGGGTACAGAATATCCATTTCCATCTCAATAACAATAATTCGTCAACAAAAATCATTGTCGGGTCGTCAGAGGGGGAATAGAGGGATTTTTCATTTTCAAAATTACCTCAAAATCAAATATGACTTGTCACGCATCATGGTGGGGTGCAGAATACTCAATTCCATTTGAATAACAATAATTCGTCAACAGAAATCATTGTCGGGTAGTCAGAGGGGGTATAGAGGGATTTTTCATTTTAAAAATTTCTTCAAAAATCTAATATGACTTGGCACCTATCATGGTGGGGTGCGAAATATCTCTGTCCATCTGAATAACAATAATTCCTTAACAGAAATCATTGTCGGGACGTCAGAGGGGGTATAGAGGGATTTTTCATTATCAAAATGATTTCAAAAATCAAATATGACTTGGCACGCATCATATCGGGGTGCAGAATATCCATTTCTATCTGACTAACATTATTTCGTCAACATAAATCATTGTCGTGTCGTCAGAGGGTGTATGGAGGGATTTTTCATTTTCAAAATTACTTCAAAAATCTAATATGACTTGGCACGCATCATGGTGGGGTGCAGAATATTTATTTTCATCTGAATTACAATAATTCGGCAACAGGAATCATTGTCGGGTCGTCAGAGGGGGTATAGAGGGATTTTTCATTATCAAAATGAATTCAAAAATCAAATATGACATGGCACGCAACATGGTGGGTTGCAGACTATTTATTTTCATCTGAATTTCAATAATTCGTCAACAGAAATCATTGTCGTGTCGTCAGAGGGGGTATAGAGGAATTTTTCATTTTCAAAATGACTTCAAAAATCTAATATGACTTGGCACGCATCATGTTGGGGTACAGAATATCCATTTCGATCTCAATAACAATAATTCGTCTACAGAAATCATTGTCGTGTCGTCAGAGGGGGTATAGAGAGATTTTTCATTTTCAAAATTACCTCAAAATCAAATATGACTTGGCACGCATCATGGTGGGGTGCAGAATATCCATTCCCATCTGAATAACAATAATTCGTCAACAGAAATCATTGTCGTGTCGTCAGAGGGGTATAGAGGGATTTTTCATTTTCAAAATTACCTCAAAATCAAATATGACTTGGCACGCATCATGGTGGGGTGCAGAATATCCATTCCCATCTGAATAACTATAATTCGTTAACAGAAATCATTGTCGGGTCGTCAGAGGGGGTATAGAGGGATTTCTCATTATCAAAATGATTTCAAAAATCAAATATGACTTAGCACGCATCATGACGGGGTGCAGAATATCTATATCTATCTGACTAACATTATTTCGTCATCATAAATCATTGTCGGGTCGTCAGAGGGGATATAGAGGGATTTTTCATTACCAAAATGACTTCAAAAATTAAATATGACATAGCACGCAACATGGTGGGGTGCAGACTATTTACTTTCATCTGAATTACAATAATTCGTCAACAGAAATCATTGTCGTGTCGTCAGAGGGGGTATAGAGGAATTTTTCTTTTTCAAAATGACTTCAAAAATCTAATATGACTTGGCACGCATCATGTTGGGGTACAGAATATCCATTTCCTTCTCAATAACCATAATTCGTCAACAGAAATCATTGTCGGGTCGTCAGAGGGGGTATAGAGGGATTTTTCATTTTCAAAATTTCTTCAAAAATCTAATATGACTTGACACTTATCATGGTAGGGTGCGAAATATCTTAGTCCATCTGAATAACAATAATTCGTTAACAGAAATCATTGTCGGGTCGTCAGAGGGTATATAGAGGGATTTTTCATTATCAAAATGATTTCAAAAATCAAATATGATTTGGAACGCAACATGGCGGGGTGCAGACTATTTATTTTCATCTGAATTTCAATAATTCGTCAACAGAAATCATTGTCGTGTCGTCAGAGGGGGTATAGAGGAATTTTGCATTTTCAAAATGACTTCAAAAATCTAATATGACTTGGCACGCATCATGTTGGGGTACAGAATATCCATTTCCATCTCAATAACAATAATTCGTCAACAAAAATCATTGTCGGGTCGTCAGAGGGGGAATAGAGGGATTTTTCATTTTCAAAATTACCTCAAAATCAAATATGACTTGTCACGCATCATGGTGGGGTGCAGAATACTCAATTCCATTTGAATAACAATAATTCGTCAACAGAAATCATTGTCGGGTAGTCAGAGGGGGTATAGAGGGATTTTTCATTTTAAAAATTTCTTCAAAAATCTAATATGACTTGGCACCTATCATGGTGGGGTGCGAAATATCTCTGTCCATCTGAATAACAATAATTCCTTAACAGAAATCATTGTCGGGACGTCAGAGGGGGTATAGAGGGATTTTTCACTATCAAAATGATTTCAAAAATCAAATATGACTTGGCACGCATCATATCGGGGTGCAGAATATCCATTTCTATCTGACTAACATTATTTCGTCAACATAAATCATTGTCGTGTCGTCAGAGGGGGTATGGAGGGATTTTTCATTTTCAAAATTACTTCAAAAATCTAATATGACTTGGCACGCATCATGGTGGGGTGCAGAATATTTATTTTCATCTGAATTACAATAATTCGGCAACAGGAATCATTGTCGGGTCGTCAGAGGGGGTATAGAGGGATTTTTCATTATCAAAATGAATTCAAAAATTAAATATGACATGGCACGCAACATGGTGGGTTGCAGACTATTTATTTTCATCTGAATTTCAATAATTCGTCAACAGAAATCATTGTCGTGTCGTCAGAGGGGGTATAGAGGAATTTTTCATTTTCAAAATGACTTCAAAAATCTAATATGACTTGGCACGCATCATGTTGGGGTACAGAATATCAATTTCGATCTCAATAACAATAATTCGTCAACAGAAATCATTGTCGTGTCGTCAGAGGGGGTATAGAGAGATTTTTCATTTTCAAAATTACCTCAAAATCAAATATGACTTGGCACGCATCATGGTGGGGTGCAGAATATCCATTCCCATCTGAATAACAATAATTCGTCAACAGAAATCATTGTCGTGTCGTCAGAGGGGTATAGAGGGATTTTTCATTTTCAAAATTACCTCAAAATCAAATATGACTTGGCACGCATCATGGTGGGGTGCAGAATATCCATTCCCATCTGAATAACTATAATTCGTTAACAGAAATCATTGTCGGGTCGTCAGAGGGGGTATAGAGGGATTTCTCATTATCAAAATGATTTCAAAAATCAAATATGACTTAGCACGCATCATGACGGGGTGCAGAATATCTATATCTATCTGACTAACATTATTTCGTCATCATAAATCATTGTCGGGTCGTCAGAGGGGATATAGAGGGATTTTTCATTACCAAAATGACTTCAAAAATTAAATATGACATAGCACGCAACATGGTGGGGTGCAGACTATTTACTTTCATCTGAATTACAATAATTCGTCAACAGAAATCATTGTCGGGTCGTCAGAGGGGGTATAGAGGGATTTTTCATTTTCAAAATTTCTTCAAAAATCTAATATGACTTGACACTTATCATGGTGGGGTGCGAAATATCTTAGTCCATCTGAATAACAATAATTCGTTAACAGAAATCATTGTCGGGTCGTCAGAGGGGATATAGAGGGATTTTTCATTATCAAAATGATTTCAAAAATCAAATACGATTTGGAACGCAACATGGTGGGGTGCAGACTATTTATTTTCATCTGAATTACAATAATTCGTCAACAGAAATCATTGTCGTGTCGTCAGAGGGGTATAGAGGAATTTTTCATTTTCAAAATGACTTCAAAAATCTAATATGACTTGGCACGCATAAAGTTGGGGTACAGAATATCCATTTCCATCTCAATAACAGTAATTCGTCAACAGAAATCATTGTAGGGTCCTCAGAGGGGGTATAGAGGGATTTTTCATTTTCAAAATTACCTCAAAATGAAATATGACTTGGCACGCATCATGGTGGGGTGCAGAATATTTATTTCCATCTGAATAACAATAATTCGTCAACAGAAATCATTGTCGGGTCGTCAGAGCGGGTATAGAGGGATTTTTCATTATCAAAATGACTTCAAAAATTAAATATGACATGGCAAGCAACATGGCGGGGTGCAGACCATTTATTTTCATCTGAATTACAATAATTCGTCAACATAAATCATTGTCGGGTCGTCAGAGGGGGAATAGAGGGATTTTTAATTTTCAAAATTACCTCAAAATCAAATATGACTTGTCACGCATCATGGTGGGGTGCAGAATACTTAATTCCATTTGAATAACAATAATTCGTCAACAGAAATCATTGTCGGGTAGTCAGAGAGGGTATAGAGGGATTTTTCATTTTAAAAATTTCTTCAAAAATCTAATATGACTTGGCACCTATCATGGTGGTGTGCGAAATATCTATGTCCATCTGAATAACAATAATTCTTTAACAGAAATCATTGTCGGGACGTCAGAGGGGGTATAGAGGGATTTTTCATTATCAAAATGATTTCAAAAATCAAATATGACTTGGCACGCATCATATCGGGGTGCAGAATATCCATTCCTATCTGACTAACATTATTTCGTCAACATAAATCATTGTCGTGTCGTCAGAGGGGGTATGGAGCGATTTTTCATTTTCAAAATTACTTCAAAAATCTAATATGACTTGGCACGCATCATGGTGGGGTGCAGAATATTTATTTCCATCTGAATAACAATAGTTCGTCAACAGGAATCATTGTCGGGTCGTCAGAGGGGGTATAGAGGGATTTTTCATTATCAAAATGAATTCAAAAATTAAATATGACATGGCACGCAACATGGTGGGGTGCAGACTATTTATTTTCATCTGAATTACAATAATTCGTCAACAGAAATCATTGTCGTGTCGTCAGAGGGGGTATAGAGGAATTTTTCATTTTCAAAATGACTTCAAAAATCTAATATGACTTGGCACGCATCATGTTGGGGTACAGAATGTCCATTTTGATCTCAATAACAATAATTCGTCAACAGAAATCATTGTCGTGTCGTCAGAGGGGGTATAGAGAGATTTTTCATTTTCAAAATTACCTCAAAATCAAATATGACTTGGCACGCATCATGGTGGGGTGCAGAATATTTATTTCCATCTGAATAACAATAATTCTTCAACAGAAATCATTGTCGGGTCGTCAGAGGGGTATAGAGGGACTTTTCATTATCAAAATGACTTCAAAAATTAAATATGTTATGGCACGCAACATTGCGGGGTGCAGACTATTTATTTTCATCTGAATAACAATAATTCGTTAACAGAAATCATTGTCGGGTCGTCAGAGGGGGTATAGAGGGATTTTTCATTATCAAAATGATTTCAAAAATCAAATATGACATGGCACGCAACATGGTGGGGTGCAGACTATTTATTTTCATCTGAATTACAATAATTCGGCAACAGAAATCATTGTCGTGTCGTCAGAGGGGGTATAGAGGAACTTTTCATTTTCAAAATGTCTTCAAAAATCTAATATGACTTGGCACGCATCATGTTGGGGTACAGAATATCCATTTTCATCTCAATAACAATAATTTGTCAACATAAATCATTGACGGGTCATTAGAGGGGGTATAGAGTTATTTTTCATTTTAAAAATTTCTTCAAAAATCTAATATGACTTGGCACTTATCATGGTGGGGTGCGAAATATCTATGTCCATCTGAATAACAATAATTCGTTAACAGAAATTATTGTCGGGTCGTCAGAGGGGGTATAGAGGGATTTTTCATTGTCAAAATGATTTCAAAAATCAAATATGACATGGCACGCAACATGGCGGGGTGCAGACTATTTATTTTCATCTGAATTACAATAATTCGTCAACAGAAATCATTGTCGTGTCGTCAGAGGGGGTATAGAAGAATTTTTCATTTTCAAAATGACTTCAAAAATCTAATATGACTTGGCACGCATCATGTTGGGGTACAGAATATCCATTTCCATGTCAATAACAATAATTCGTCAACAGAAATCATTGTCGGGTCGTCAGAGGGGGTATAGAGGGATTTTTCATTTTCAAAATTACCTCAAAATCAAATATGACTTGGCACGCATCATGGTGGGGTGCAGAATATTTATTTCCATTTGAATAACAATAATTCGTCAACAGAAATCATTGTCGGGTCGTCAGAGGGGGTATAGAGGGATTTTTCATTATCAAAATGACTTCAAAAGTTAAATATGACATGGCACGCAACATGGTGGGGTGCAGACTATTTATTTTCATCTGAATAACAATAATTCGTTAACAGAAATCATTGTCGGGTCGTCAGAGGAGGTATAGAGGGATTTTTCATTATCAAAATGATTTCAAATATCAAATATGACATGGCACGCAACATGGCGGGGCGCAGACTGTTTATTTTCATCTGAATTACAATAATTCGTCAACAGAAATCATTGTCGTGTCGTCAGAGGGGGTATAGAGGAATTTTGCATTTTCAAAATGACTTCAAAAATCTAATATGACTTGGCACGCATCATGTTGGGGTACAGAATATCCATTTCCATCTCAATAACAATAATTCGTCAACAGAAATCATTGTCGGGTCGTCAGAGGGGGAATAGAGGGATTTTTCATTTTCAAAATTACCTCAAAATCAAATATGACTTGTCACGCATCATGGTGGGGTGCAGAATACTTAATTCCATTTGAATAACAATAATTCGTCAACAGAAATCATTGTCGGGTAGTCAGAGGGGGTATAGAGGGATTTTTCATTTTAAAAATTTCTTCAAAAATCTAATATGACTTGGCACGCATCATGTTGGGGTACAGAATATCCATTTCGATCTCAATAACAATAATTCGTCAACAGAAATCATTGTCGTGTCGTCAGAAGGGGTATAGAGGAATTTTTCATTTTCAAAATGACTTCAAAAATCTAATATGACTTGGCACGCATAATGTTGGGGTACAGAATATCCATTTCCATCTCAATAACAATAATTCGTCAACAGAAATCATTGTAGGGTCGTCAGAGGGGGTATAGAGGGATTTTTCATTTTCAAAATTACCTCAAAATGAAATATGACTTGGCACGCATCATGGTGGGGTGCAGAATATTTATTTCCATCTGAATAACAATTATTCGTCAACAGAAATCATTGTCGGGTCGTCAGAGGGGGTATAGAATGATTTTTCATTATCAAAATGACTTAAAAAATTAAATATGACATGGCGAGCAACATGGCGAAGTGCAGACCATTTATTTTCATCTGAATTACAATAATTCGTCAACAGAAATCATTGTCGGGTCGTCAGAGGGGGTGTAGAGGGATTTTTCATTTTCAAAATTACCTCAAAATCAAATATGACTTGGCACGCATCATGGTGGGGTGCAGAATATTTATTTCCATTTGAATAACAATAATTCGTCAACAGAAATCATTGTCGGGTCGTCAGAGGGGGTATAGAGGGATTTTTCATTTTCAAAATTACCTCAAAATCAAATATGACTTGGCACGCATCATGGTGGGGTGCAGAATATTTACTTATATCTGAATAACAATAATTCGTCTAAAGAAATCATTGTCGGGTCGTCAGATTGGGTATAGAGGGATTTTTCATTATCAAAATGATTTCAAAAATCAAATATAGCATGGCACGCAACATGGCGGGGTGCAGACTGTTTATTTTCATCTGAATTACAATAATTCGTCAACAGAAATCATTGTCGTGTCGTCAGAGGGGGTATAGAGGAATTTTGCATTTTCAAAATGACTTCAAAAATCTAATATGACTTGGCACGCATCATGTTGGGGTACAGAATATCCATTTCCATCTCAATAACAATAATTCGTCAACAGAAATCATTGTCGGGTCGTCAGAGGGGGAATAGAGGGATTTTTCATTTTCAAAATTACCTCAAAATCAAATATGACTTGTCACGCATCATGGTGGGGTGCAGAATACTCAATTCCATTTGAATAACAATAATTCGTCAACGGAAATCATTGTCGGGTAGTCAGAGGGGGTATAGAGGGATTTTTCATTTTAAAAATTTCTTCAAAAATCTAATATGACTTGGCACCTATCATGGTGGGGTGCGAAATATCTCTGTCCATCTGAATAACAATAATTCCTTAACAGAAATCATTGTCGGGACGTCAGAGGGGGTATAGAGGGATTTTTCATTATCAAAATGATTTCAAAAATCAAATATGACTTGGCACGCATCATATCGGGGTGCAGAATATCCATTTCTATCTGACTAACATTATTTCGTCAACATAAATCATTGTCGTGTCGTCAGAGAGGGTATGGAGGGATTTTTCATTTTCAAAATTACTTCAAAAATCTAATATGACTTGGCACGCATCATGGTGGGGTGCAGAATATTCATTTTCATCTGAATTACAATAATTCGGCAACAGGAATCATTGTCGGGTCGTCAGAGGGGGTATAGAGGGATTTTTCATTATCAAAATGAATTCAAAAATTAAATATGACATGGCACGCAACATGGTGGGTTGCAGACTATTTATTTTCATCTGAATTTCAATAATTCGTCAACAGAAATCATTGTCGTGTCGTCAGAGGGGGTATAGAGGAATTTTTCATTTTCAAAATGACTTCAAAAATCTAATATGACTTGGCACGCATCATGTTGGGGTACAGAATATCCATTTCGATCTCAATAACAATAATTCGTCAACAGAAATCATTGTCGTGTCGTCAGAGGGGGTATAGAGAGATTTTTCATTTTCAAAATTACCTCAAAATCAAATATGACTTGGCACGCATCATGGTGGGGTGCAGAATATCCATTCCCATCTGAATAACAATAATTCGTCAACAGAAATCATTGTCGTGTCGTCAGAGGGGTATAGAGGGATTTTTCATTTTCAAAATTACCTCAAAATCAAATATGACTTGGCACGCATCATGGTGGGGTGCAGAATATCCATTCCCATCTGAATAACTATAATTCGTTAACAGAAATCATTGTCGGGTCGTCAGAGGGGGTATAGAGGGATTTCTCATTATCAAAATGATTTCAAAAATCAAATATGACTTAGCACGCATCATGACGGGGTGCAGAATATCTATATCTATCTGACTAACATTATTTCGTCATCATAAATCATTGTCGGGTCGTCAGAGGGGATATAGAGGGATTTTTCATTACCAAAATGACTTCAAAAATTAAATATGACATAGCACGCAACATGGTGGGGTGCAGACTATTTACTTTCATCTGAATTACAATAATTCGTCAACAGAAATCATTGTCGTGTCGTCAGAGGGGGTATAGAGGAATTTTTCTTTTTCAAAATGACTTCAAAAATCTAATATGACTTGGCACGCATCATGTTGGGGTACAGAATATCCATTTCCTTCTCAATAACCATAATTCGTCAACAGAAATCATTGTCGGGTCGTCAGAGGGGGTATAGAGGGATTTTTCATTTTCAAAATTTCTTCAAAAATCTAATATGACTTGACACTTATCATGGTGGGGTGCGAAATATCTGAGTCCATCTGAATAACAATAATTCGTTAACAGAAATCATTGTCGGGTCGTCAGAGGGGATATAGAGGGATTTTTCATTATCAAAATGATTTCAAAAATCAAATATGATTTGGAACGCAACATGGCGGGGTGCAGACTATTTATTTTCATCTGAATTACAATAATTCGTCAACAGAAATCATTGTCGTGTCGTCAGAGGGGTATAGAGGAATTTTTCATTTTCAAAATGACTTCAAAAATCTAATATGACTTGGCACGCATAAAGTTGGGGTACAGAATATCCATTTCCATCTCAATAACAGTAATTCGTCAACAGAAATCATTGTAGGGTCGTCAGAGGGGGTATAGAGGGATTTTTCATTTTCAAAATTACCTCAAAATGAAATATGACTTGGCACGCATCATGGTGGGGTGCAGAATATTTATTTCCATCTGAATAACAATAATTCGTCAACAGAAATCATTGTCGGGTCGTCAGAGCGGGTATAGAGGGATTTTTCATTATCAAAATTACCTCAAAATTAAATATGACTTGGCACGCATCATGGTGGGGTGCAGAATATTTATTTATATCTGAATAACAATAATTCGTCTAAAGAAATCATTGTCGGGTCGTCAGAGGGGGTATAGAGGGATTTTTCATTATCAAAATGACTTCAAAAGTTAAATATGACATGGCACGCAACATGGCGGTGTGCAGACTATTTATTTTCATCTGAATAACTATAATTTGTTAACAGAAATCATTGTCGGGTCGTCAGATTGGGTATAGAGGGATTTTTCATTATCAAAATGATTTCAAAAATCAAATATAGCATGGCACGCAACATGGCGGGGTGCAGACTGTTTATTTTCATCTGAATTACAATAATTCGTCAACAGAAATCATTGTCGTGTCGTCAGAGGGGGTATAGAGGAATTTTGCATTTTCAAAATGACTTCAAAAATCTAATATGACTTGGCACGCATCATGTTGGGGTACAGAATATCCATTTCCATCTCAATAACAATAATTCGTCAACAGAAATCATTGTCGGGTCGTCAGAGGGGGAATAGAGGGATTTTTCATTTTCAAAATTACCTCAAAATCAAATATGACTTGTCACGCATCATGGTGGGGTGCAGAATACTCAATTCCATTTGAATAACAATAATTCGTCAACAGAAATCATTGTCGGGTAGTCAGAGGGGGTATAGAGGGATTTTTCATTTTAAAAATTTCTTCAAAAATCTAATATGACTTGGCACCTATCATGGTGGGGTGCGAAATATCTCTGTCCATCTGAATAACAATAATTCCTTAACAGAAATCATTGTCGGGACGTCAGAGGGGGTATAGAGGGATTTTTCATTATCAAAATGATTTCAAAAATCAAATATGACTTGGCACGCATCATATCGGGGTGCAGAATATCCATTTCTATCTGACTAACATTATTTCGTCAACATAAATCATTGTCGTGTCGTCAGAGGGGGTATGGAGGGATTTTTCATTTTCAAAATTACTTCAAAAATCTAATATGACTTGGCACGCATCATGGTGGGGTGCAGAATATTTATTTTCATCTGAATTACAATAATTCGGCAACAGGAATCATTGTCGGGTCGTCAGAGGGGGTATAGAGGGATTTTTCATTATCAAAATGAATTCAAAAATTAAATATGACATGGCACGCAACATGGTGGGTTGCAGACTATTTATTTTCATCTGAATTTCAATAATTCGTCAACAGAAATCATTGTCGTGTCGTCAGAGGGGGTATAGAGGAATTTTTCATTTTCAAAATGACTTCAAAAATCTAATATGACTTGGCACGCATCATGTTGGGGTACAGAATATCCATTTCGATCTCAATAACAATAATTCGTCATCAGAAATCATTGTCGTGTCGTCAGAGGGGGTATAGAGAGATTTTTCATTTTCAAAATTACCTCAAAATCAAATATGACTTGGCACGCATCATGGTGGGGTGCAGAATATCCATTCCCATCTGAATAACAATAATTCGTCAACAGAAATCATTGTCGTGTCGTCAGAGGGGTATAGAGGGATTTTTCATTTTCAAAATTACCTCAAAATCAAATATGACTTGGCACGCATCATGGTGGGGTGCAGAATATCCATTCCCATCTGAATAACTATAATTCGTTAACAGAAATCATTGTCGGGTCGTCAGAGGGGGTATAGAGGGATTTCTCATTATCAAAATGATTTCAAAAATCAAATATGACTTAGCACGCATCATGACGGGGTGCAGAATATCTATATCTATCTGACTAACATTATTTCGTCATCATAAATCATTGTCGGGTCGTCAGAGGGGATATAGAGGGATTTTTCATTACCAAAATGACTTCAAAAATTAAATATGACATAGCACGCAACATGGTGGGGTGCAGACTATTTACTTTCATCTGAATTACAATAATTCGTCAACAGAAATCATTGTCGTGTCGTCAGAGGGGGTATAGAGGAATTTTTCTTTTTCAAAATGACTTCAAAAATCTAATATGACTTGGCACGCATCATGTTGGGGTACAGAATATCCATTTCCTTCTCAATAACCATAATTCGTCAACAGAAATCATTGTCGGGTCGTCAGAGGGGGTATAGAGGGATTTTTCATTTTCAAAATTTCTTCAAAAATCTAATATGACTTGACACTTATCATGGTGGGGTGCGAAATATCTTAGTCCATCTGAATAACAATAATTCGTTAACAGAAATCATTGTCGGGTCGTCAGAGGGGATATAGAGGGATTTTTCATTATCAAAATGATTTCAAAAATCAAATATGATTTGGAACGCAACATGGCGGGGTGCAGACTATTTATTTTCATCTGAATTACAATAATTCGTCAAAAGAAATCATTGTCGTGTCGTCAGAGGGGGTATAGAGGAATTTTGCATTTTCAAAATGACTTCAAAAATCTAATATGACTTGGCACGCATCATGTTGGGGTACAGAATATCCATTTCCATCTCAATAACAATAATTCGTCAACAAAAATCATTGTCGGGTCGTCAGAGGGGGAATAGAGGGATTTTTCATTTTCAAAATTACCTCAAAATCAAATATGACTTGTCACGCATCATGGTGGGGTGCAGAATACTCAATTCCATTTGAATAACAATAATTCGTCAACAGAAATCATTGTCGGGTAGTCAGAGGGGGTATAGAGGGATTTTTCATTTTAAAAATTTCTTCAAAAATCTAATATGACTTGGCACCTATCATGGTGGGGTGCGAAATATCTCTGTCCATCTGAATAACAATAATTCCTTAACAGAAATCATTGTCGGGACGTCAGAGGGGGTATAGAGGGATTTTTCATTATCAAAATGATTTCAAAAATCAAATATGACTTGGCACGCATCATATCGGGGTGCAGAATATCCATTTCTATCTGACTAACATTATTTCGTCAACATAAATCATTGTCGTGTCGTCAGAGGGGGTATGGAGGGATTTTTCATTTTCAAAATTACTTCAAAAATCTAATATGACTTGGCACGCATCATGGTGGGGTGCAGAATATTTATTTTCATCTGAATTACAATAATTCGGCAACAGGAATCATTGTCGGGTCGTCAGAGGGGGTATAGAGGGATTTTTCATTATCAAAATGAATTCAAAAATTAAATATGACATGGCACGCAACATGGTGGGTTGCAGACTATTTATTTTCATCTGAATTTCAATAATTCGTCAACAGAAATCATTGTCGTGTCGTCAGAGGGGGTATAGAGGAATTTTTCATTTTCAAAATGACTTCAAAAATCTAATATGACTTGGCACGCATCATGTTGGGGTACAGAATATCCATTTCGATCTCAATAACAATAATTCGTCAACAGAAATCATTGTCGTGTCGTCAGAGGGGGTATAGAGAGATTTTTCATTTTCAAAATTACCTCAAAATCAAATATGACTTGGCACGCATCATGGTGGGGTGCAGAATATCCATTCCCATCTGAATAACAAAAATTCGTCAACAGAAATCATTGTCGTGTCGTCAGAGGGGTATAGAGGGATTTTTCATTTTCAAAATTACCTCAAAATCAAATATGACTTGGCACGCATCATGGTGGGGTGCAGAATATCCATTCCCATCTGAATAACTATAATTCGTTAACAGAAATCATTGTCGGGTCGTCAGAGGGGGTATAGAGGGATTTCTCATTATCAAAATGATTTCAAAAATCAAATATGACTTAGCACGCATCATGACGGGGTGCAGAATATCTATATCTATCTGACTAACATTATTTCGTCATCATAAATCATTGTCGGGTCGTCAGAGGGGGTATAGAGGGATTTTTCATTTTCAAAATTTCTTCAAAAATCTAATATGACTTGACACTTATCATGGTGGGGTGCGAAATATCTTAGTCCATCTGAATAACAATAATTCGTTAACAGAAATCATTGTCGGGTCGTCAGAGGGGATATAGAGGGATTTTTCATTATCAAAATGATTTCAAAAATCAAATATGATTTGGAACGCAACATGGCGGGGTGCAGACTATTTATTTTCATCTGAATTACAATAATTCGTCAACAGAAATCATTGTCGTGTCGTCAGAGGGGTATAGAGGAATTTTTCATTTTCAAAATGACTTCAAAAATCTAATATGACTTGGCACGCATAAAGTAGGGGTACAGAATATCCATTTCCATCTCAATAACAGTAATTCGTCAACAGAAATCATTGTAGGGTCCTCAGAGGGGGTATAGAGGGATTTTTCATTTTCAAAATTACCTCAAAATGAAATATGACTTGGCACGCATCATGGTGGGGTGCAGAATATTTATTTCCATCTGAATAACAATAATTCGTCAACAGAAATCATTGTCGGGTCGTCAGAGCGGGTATAGAGGGATTTTTCATTATCAAAATGACTTCAAAAATTAAATATGACATGGCAAGCAACATGGCGGGGTGCAGACCATTTATTTTCATCTGAATTACAATAATTCGTCAACAGAAATCATTGTCGGGTAGTCAGAGAGGGTATAGAGGGATTTTTCATTTTAAAAATTTCTTCAAAAATCTAATATGACTTGGCACCTATCATGGTGGGGTGCGAAATATCTATGTCCATCTGAATAACAATAATTCTTTAACAGAAATCATTGTCGGGACGTCAGAGGGGGTATAGAGGGATTTTTCATTATCAAAATGATTTCAAAAATCAAATATGACTTGGCACGCATCATATCGGGGTGCAGAATATCCATTCCTATCTGACTAACATTATTTCGTCAACATAAATCATTGTCGTGTCGTCAGAGGGGGTATGGAGCGATTTTTCATTTTCAAAATTACTTCAAAAATCTAATATGACTTGGCACGCATCATGGTGGGGTGCAGAATATTTATTTCCATCTGAATAACAATAGTTCGTCAACAGGAATCATTGTCGGGTCGTCAGAGGGGGTATAGAGGGATTTTTCATTATCAAAATGAATTCAAAAATTAAATATGACATGGCACGCAACATGGTGGGGTGCAGACTATTTATTTTCATCTGAATTACAATAATTCGTCAACAGAAATCATTGTCGTGTCGTCAGAGGGGGTATAGAGGAATTTTTCATTTTCAAAATGACTTCAAAAATCTAATATGACTTGGCACGCATCATGTTGGGGTACAGAATGTCCATTTCGATCTCAATAACAATAATTCGTCAACAGAAATCATTGTCGTGTCGTCAGAGGGGGTATAGAGAGATTTTTCATTTTCAAAATTACCTCAAAATCAAATATGACTTGGCACGCATCATGGTGGGGTGCAGAATATTTATTTCCATCTGAATAACAATAATTCTTCAACAGAAATCATTGTCGGGTCGTCAGAGGGGTATAGAGGGATTTTTCATTATCAAAATGACTTCAAAAATTAAATATGTTATGGCACGCAACATTGCGGGGTGCAGACTATTTATTTTCATCTGAATAACAATAATTCGTCAACAGAAATCATTGTCGGGTCGTCAGAGGGGGTATAGAGGGATTTTTCATTATCAAAATGATTTCAAAAATCAAATATGACATGGCACGCAACATGGTGGGGTGCAGACTATTTATTTTCATCTGAATTACAATAATTCGGCAACAGAAATCATTGTCGTGTCGTCAGAGGGGGTATAGAGGAACTTTTCATTTTCAAAATGTCTTCAAAAATCTAATATGACTTGGCACGCATCATGTTGGGGTACAGAATATCCATTTTCATCTCAATAACAATAATTTGTCAACATAAATCATTGACGGGTCATTAGAGGGGGTATAGAGTTATTTTTCATTTTAAAAATTTCTTCAAAAATCTAATATGACTTGGCACTTATCATGGTGGGGTGCGAAATATCTATGTCCATCTGAATAACAATAATTCGTTAACAGAAATTATTGTCGGGTCGTCAGAGGGGGTATAGAGGGATTTTTCATTGTCAAAATGATTTCAAAAATCAAATATGACATGGCACGCAACATGGCGGGGTGCAGACTATTTATTTTCATCTGAATTACAATAATTCGTCAACAGAAATCATTGTCGTGTCGTCAGAGGGGGTATAGAAGAATTTTTCATTTTCAAAATGACTTCAAAAATCTAATATGACTTGGCACGCATCATGTTGGGGTACAGAATATCCATTTCCATGTCAATAACAATAATTCGTCAACAGAAATCATTGTCGGGTCGTCAGAGGGGGTATAGAGGGATTTTTCATTTTCAAAATTACCTCAAAATCAAATATGACTTGGCACGCATCATGGTGGGGTGCAGAATATTTATTTCCATTTGAATAACAATAATTCGTCAACAGAAATCATTGTCGGGTCGTCAGAGGGGGTATAGAGGGATTTTTCATTTTCAAAATTACCTCAAAAACAAATATGACTTGGCACGCATCATGGTGGGGTGCAGAATATTTATTTATATCTGAATAACAATAATTCGTCAAAAGAAATCATTGTCGGGTCGTCAGAGGAGGTATAGAGGGATTTTTCATTATCAAAATGATTTCAAAAATCAAATATGACATGGCACGCAACATGGCGGGGCGCAGACTGTTTATTTTCATCTGAATTACAATAATTCGTCAACAGAAATCATTGTCGTGTCGTCAGAGGGGGTATAGAGGAATTTTGCATTTTCAAAATGACTTCAAAAATCTAATATGACTTGGCACGCATCATGTTGGGGTACAGAATATCCATTTCCATCTCAATAACAATAATTCGTCAACAGAAATCATTGTCGGGTCGTCAGAGGGGGAATAGAGGGATTTTTCATTTTCAAAATTACCTCAAAATCAAATATGACTTGTCACGCATCATGGTGGGGTGCAGAATACTTAATTCCATTTGAATAACAATAATTCGTCAACAGAAATCATTGTCGGGTAGTCAGAGGGGGTATAGAGGGATTTTTCATTTTAAAAATTTCTTCAAAAATCTAATATGACTTGGCACGCATCATGTTGGGGTACAGAATATCCATTTCGATCTCAATAACAATAATTCGTCAACAGAAATCATTGTCGTGTCGTCAGAGGGGTATAGAGGGATTTTTCATTTTCAAAATTACCTCAAAATCAAATATGACTTGGCACGCATCATGGTGGGGTGCAGAATATCCATTCCCATCTGAATAACTATAATTCGTTAACAGAAATCATTGTCGGGTCGTCAGAGGGGGTATAGAGGGATTTCTCATTATCAAAATGATTTCAAAAATCAAATATGACTTAGCACGCATCATGACGGGGTGCAGAATATCTATATCTATCTGACTAACATTATTTCGTCATCATAAATCATTGTCGGGTCGTCAGAGGGGATATAGAGGGATTTTTCATTACCAAAATGACTTCAAAAATTAAATATGACATAGCACGCAACATGGTGGGGTGCAGACTATTTACTTTCATCTGAATTACAATAATTCGTCAACAGAAATCATTGTCGTGTCGTCAGAGGGGGTATAGAGGAATTATTCTTTTTCAAAATGACTTCAAAAATCTAATATGACTTGGCACGCATCATGTTGGGGTACAGAATATCCATTTCCTTCTCAATAACCATAATTCGTCAACAGAAATCATTGTCGGGTCGTCAGAGGGGGTATAGAGGGATTTTTCATTTTCAAAATTTCTTCAAAAATCTAATATGACTTGACACTTATCATGGTGGGGTGCGAAATATCTTAGTCCATCTGAATAACAATAATTCGTTAACAGAAATCATTGTCGGGTCGTCAGAGGGGATATAGAGGGATTTTTCATTATCAAAATGATTTCAAAAATCAAATATGATTTGGAACGCAACATGGCGGGGTGCAGACTATTTATTTTCATCTGAATTACAATAATTCGTCAACAGAAATCATTGTCGTGTCGTCAGAGGGGTATAGAGGAATTTTTCATTTTCAAAATGACTTCAAAAATCTAATATGACTTGGCACGCATAAAGTAGGGGTACAGAATATCCATTTCCATCTCAATAACAGTAATTCGTCAACAGAAATCATTGTAGGGTCCTCAGAGGGGGTATAGAGGGATTTTTCATTTTCAAAATTACCTCAAAATGAAATATGACTTGGCACGCATCATGGTGGGGTGCAGAATATTTATTTCCATCTGAATAACAATAATTCGTCAACAGAAATCATTGTCGGGTCGTCAGAGCGGGTATAGAGGGATTTTTCATTATCAAAATGACTTCAAAAATTAAATATGACATGGCAAGCAACATGGCGGGGTGCAGACCATTTATTTTCATCTGAATTACAATAATTCGTCAACAGAAATCATTGTCGGGTAGTCAGAGAGGGTATAGAGGGATTTTTCATTTTAAAAATTTCTTCAAAAATCTAATATGACTTGGCACCTATCATGGTGGGGTGCGAAATATCTATGTCCATCTGAATAACAATAATTCTTTAACAGAAATCATTGTCGGGACGTCAGAGGGGGTATAGAGGGATTTTTCATTATCAAAATGATTTCAAAAATCAAATATGACTTGGCACGCATCATATCGGGGTGCAGAATATCCATTCCTATCTGACTAACATTATTTCGTCAACATAAATCATTGTCGTGTCGTCAGAGGGGGTATGGAGCGATTTTTCATTTTCAAAATTACTTCAAAAATCTAATATGACTTGGCACGCATCATGGTGGGGTGCAGAATATTTATTTCCATCTGAATAACAATAGTTCGTCAACAGGAATCATTGTCGGGTCGTCAGAGGGGGTATAGAGGGATTTTTCATTATCAAAATGAATTCAAAAATTAAATATGACATGGCACGCAACATGGTGGGGTGCAGACTATTTATTTTCATCTGAATTACAATAATTCGTCAACAGAAATCATTGTCGTGTCGTCAGAGGGGGTATAGAGGAATTTTTCATTTTCAAAATGACTTCAAAAATCTAATATGACTTGGCACGCATCATGTTGGGGTACAGAATGTCCATTTCGATCTCAATAACAATAATTCGTCAACAGAAATCATTGTCGTGTCGTCAGAGGGGGTATAGAGAGATTTTTCATTTTCAAAATTACCTCAAAATCAAATATGACTTGGCACGCATCATGGTGGGGTGCAGAATATTTATTTCCATCTGAATAACAATAATTCTTCAACAGAAATCATTGTCGGGTCGTCAGAGGGGTATAGAGGGATTTTTCATTATCAAAATGACTTCAAAAATTAAATATGTTATGGCACGCAACATTGCGGGGTGCAGACTATTTATTTTCATCTGAATAACAATAATTCGTCAACAGAAATCATTGTCGGGTCGTCAGAGGGGGTATAGAGGGATTTTTCATTATCAAAATGATTTCAAAAATCAAATATGACATGGCACGCAACATGGTGGGGTGCAGACTATTTATTTTCATCTGAATTACAATAATTCGGCAACAGAAATCATTGTCGTGTCGTCAGAGGGGGTATAGAGGAACTTTTCATTTTCAAAATGTCTTCAAAAATCTAATATGACTTGGCACGCATCATGTTGGGGTACAGAATATCCATTTTCATCTCAATAACAATAATTTGTCAACATAAATCATTGACGGGTCATTAGAGGGGGTATAGAGTTATTTTTCATTTTAAAAATTTCTTCAAAAATCTAATATGACTTGGCACTTATCATGGTGGGGTGCGAAATATCTATGTCCATCTGAATAACAATAATTCGTTAACAGAAATTATTGTCGGGTCGTCAGAGGGGGTATAGAGGGATTTTTCATTGTCAAAATGATTTCAAAAATCAAATATGACATGGCACGCAACATGGCGGGGTGCAGACTATTTATTTTCATCTGAATTACAATAATTCGTCAACAGAAATCATTGTCGTGTCGTCAGAGGGGGTATAGAAGAATTTTTCATTTTCAAAATGACTTCAAAAATCTAATATGACTTGGCACGCATCATGTTGGGGTACAGAATATCCATTTCCATGTCAATAACAATAATTCGTCAACAGAAATCATTGTCGGGTCGTCAGAGGGGGTATAGAGGGATTTTTCATTTTCAAAATTACCTCAAAATCAAATATGACTTGGCACGCATCATGGTGGGGTGCAGAATATTTATTTCCATTTGAATAACAATAATTCGTCAACAGAAATCATTGTCGGGTCGTCAGAGGGGGTATAGAGGGATTTTTCATTTTCAAAATTACCTCAAAAACAAATATGACTTGGCACGCATCATGGTGGGGTGCAGAATATTTATTTATATCTGAATAACAATAATTCGTCAAAAGAAATCATTGTCGGGTCGTCAGAGGAGGTATAGAGGGATTTTTCATTATCAAAATGATTTCAAAAATCAAATATGACATGGCACGCAACATGGCGGGGCGCAGACTGTTTATTTTCATCTGAATTACAATAATTCGTCAACAGAAATCATTGTCGTGTCGTCAGAGGGGGTATAGAGGAATTTTGCATTTTCAAAATGACTTCAAAAATCTAATATGACTTGGCACGCATCATGTTGGGGTACAGAATATCCATTTCCATCTCAATAACAATAATTTGTCAACAGAAATCATTGTCGGGTCGTCAGAGGGGGAATAGAGGGATTTTTCATTTTCAAAATTACCTCAAAATCAAATATGACTTGTCACGCATCATGGTGGGGTGCAGAATACTTAATTCCATTTGAATAACAATAATTCGTCAACAGAAATCATTGTCGGGTAGTCAGAGGGGGTATAGAGGGATTTTTCATTTTAAAAATTTCTTCAAAAATCTAATATGACTTGGCACGCATCATGTTGGGGTACAGAATATCCATTTCGATCTCAATAACAATAATTCGTCAACAGAAATCATTGTCGTGTCGTCAGAGGGGTATAGAGGGATTTTTCATTTTCAAAATTACCTCAAAATCAAATATGACTTGGCACGCATCATGGTGGGGTGCAGAATATCCATTCCCATCTGAATAACTATAATTCGTTAACAGAAATCATTGTCGGGTCGTCAGAGGGGGTATAGAGGGATTTCTCATTATCAAAATGATTTCAAAAATCAAATATGACTTAGCACGCATCATGACGGGGTGCAGAATATCTATATCTATCTGACTAACATTATTTCGTCATCATAAATCATTGTCGGGTCGTCAGAGGGGATATAGAGGGATTTTTCATTACCAAAATGACTTCAAAAATTAAATATGACATAGCACGCAACATGGTGGGGTGCAGACTATTTACTTTCATCTGAATTACAATAATTCGTCAACAGAAATCATTGTCGTGTCGTCAGAGGGGGTATAGAGGAATTATTCTTTTTCAAAATGACTTCAAAAATCTAATATGACTTGGCACGCATCATGTTGGGGTACAGAATATCCATTTCCTTCTCAATAACCATAATTCGTCAACAGAAATCATTGTCGGGTCGTCAGAGGGGGTATAGAGGGATTTTTCATTTTCAAAATTTCTTCAAAAATCTAATATGACTTGACACTTATCATGGTGGGGTGCGAAATATCTTAGTCCATCTGAATAACAATAATTCGTTAACAGAAATCATTGTCGGGTCGTCAGAGGGGATATAGAGGGATTTTTCATTATCAAAATGATTTCAAAAATCAAATATGATTTGGAACGCAACATGGCGGGGTGCAGACTATTTATTTTCATCTGAATTACAATAATTCATCAACAGAAATCATTGTCGTGTCGTCAGAGGGGGTATAGAGGAATTTTGCATTATCAAAATGACTTCAAAAATCTAATATGACTTGGCACGCATCATGTTGGGGTACAGAATATCCATTTCCATCTCAATAACAATAATTCGTCAACAAAAATCATTGTCGGGTCGTCAGAGGGGGAATAGAGGGATTTTTCATTTTCAAAATTACCTCAAAATCAAATATGACTTGTCACGCATCATGGTGGGGTGCAGAATACTCAATTCCATTTGAATAACAATAATTCGTCAACAGAAATCATTGTCGGGTAGTCAGAGGGGGTATAGAGGGATTTTTCATTTTAAAAATTTCTTCAAAAATCTAATATGACTTGGCACCTATCATGGTGGGGTGCGAAATATCTCTGTCCATCTGAATAACAATAATTCCTTAACAGAAATCATTGTCGGGACGTCAGAGGGGGTATAGAGGGATTTTTCATTATCAAAATGATTTCAAAAATCAAATATGACTTGGCACGCATCATATCGGGGTGCAGAATATCCATTTCTATCTGACTAACATTATTTCGTCAACATAAATCGTTGTCGTGTCGTCAGAGGGGGTATGGAGGGATTTTTCATTTTCAAAATTACTTCAAAAATCTAATATGACTTGGCACGCATCATGGTGGGGTGCAGAATATTTATTTTCATCTGAATTACAATAATTCGGCAACAGGAATCATTGTCGGGTCGTCAGAGGGGGTATAGAGGGATTTTTCATTATCAAAATGAATTCAAAAATTAAATATGACATGGCACGCAACATGGTGGGTTGCAGACTATTTATTTTCATCTGAATTTCAATAATTCGTCAACAGAAATCATTGTCGTGTCGTCAGAGGGGGTATAGAGGAATTTTTCATTTTCAAAATGACTTCAAAAATCTAATATGACTTGGCACGCATCATGTTGGGGTACAGAATATCCATTTCTATCTCAATAACCATAATTCGTCAACAGAAATCATTGTCGTGTCGTCAGAGGGGGTATAGAGAGATTTTTCATTTTCAAAATTACCTCAAAATCAAATATGACTTGGCACGCATCATGGTGGGGTGCAGAATATCCATTCCCATCTGAATAACAAAAATTCGTCAACAGAAATCATTGTCGTGTCGTCAAAGGGGTATAGAGGGATTTTTCATTATCAAAATGATTTCAAAAATCAAATATGACTTGGCACGCATCATATCGGGGTGCAGAATATCCATTCCTATCTGACTAACATTATTTCGTCAACATAAATCATTGTCGTGTCGTCAGAGGGGGTATGGAGCGATTTTTCATTTTCAAAATTACTTCAAAAATCTAATATGACTTGGCACGCATCATGGTGGGGTGCAGAATATTTATTTCCATCTGAATAACAATAGTTCGTCAACAGGAATCATTGTCGGGTCGTCAGAGGGGGTATAGAGGGATTTTTCATTATCAAAATGAATTCAAAAATTAAATATGACATGGCACGCAACATGGTGGGGTGCAGACTATTTATTTTCATCAGAATTACAATAATTCGTCAACAGAAATCATTGTCGTGTCGTCAGAGGGGGTATAGAGGAATTTTTCATTTTCAAAATGACTTCAAAAATCTAATATGACTTGGCACGCATCATGTTGGGGTACAGAATGTCCATTTCGATCTCAATAACAATAATTTGTCAACAGAAATCATTGTCGTGTCGTCAGAGGGGGTATAGAGAGATTTTTCATTTTCAAAATTACCTCAAAATCAAATATGACTTGGCACGCATCATGGTGGGGTGCAGAATATTTATTTCCATCTGAATAACAATAATTCTTCAACAGAAATCATTGTCGGGTCGTCAGAGGGGTATAGAGGGATTTTTCATTATCAAAATGACTTCAAAAATTAAATATGTTATGGCACGCAACATTGCGGGGTGCAGACTATTTATTTTCATCTGAATAACAATAATTCGTTAACAGAAATCATTGTCGGGTCGTCAGAGGGGGTATAGAGGGATTTTTCATTATCAAAATGATTTCAAAAATCAAATATGACATGGCACGCAACATGGTGGGGTGCAGACTATTTATTTTCATCTGAATTACAATAATTCGGCAACAGAAATCATTGTCGTGTCGTCAGAGGGGGTATAGAGGAACTTTTCATTTTCAAAATGTCTTCAAAAATCTAATATGACTTGGCACGCATCATGTTGGGGTACAGAATATCCATTTTCATCTCAATAACAATAATTTGTCAACATAAATCATTGACGGGTCATTAGAGGGGGTATAGAGTTATTTTTCATTTTAAAAATTTCTTCAAAAATCTAATATGACTTGGCACTTATCATGGTGGGGTGCGAAATATCTATGTCCATCTGAATAACAATAATTCGTTAACAGAAATTATTGTCGGGTCGTCAGAGGGGGTATAGAGGGATTTTTCATTGTCAAAATGATTTCAAAAATCAAATATGACATGGCACGCAACATGGCGGGGTGCAGACTATTTATTTTCATCTGAATTACAATAATTCGTCAACAGAAATCATTGTCGTGTCGTCAGAGGGGGTATAGAAGAATTTTTCATTTTCAAAATGACTTCAAAAATCTAATATGACTTGGCACGCATCATGTTGGGGTACAGAATATCCATTTCCATGTCAATAACAATAATTCGTCAACAGAAATCATTGTCGGGTCGTCAGAGGGGGTATAGAGGGATTTTTCATTTTCAAAATTACCTCAAAATCAAATATGACTTGGCACGCATCATGGTGGGGTGCAGAATATTTATTTCCATTTGAATAACAATAATTCGTCAACAGAAATCATTGTCGGGTCGTCAGAGGGGGTATAGAGGGATTTTTCATTTTCAAAATTACCTCAAAAACAAATATGACTTGGCACGCATCATGGTGGGGTGCAGAATATTTATTTATATCTGAATAACAATAATTCGTCAAAAGAAATCATTGTCGGGTCGTCAGAGGGGGTATAGAGGGATTTTTCATTATCAAAATGACTTCAAAAGTTAAATATGACATGGCACGCAACATGGTGGGGTGCAGACTATTTATTTTCATCTGAATAACAATAATTTGTTAACAGAAATCATTGTCGGGTCGTCAGAGGAGGTATAGAGGGATTTTTCATTATCAAAATGATTTCAAAAATCAAATATGACATGGCACGCAACATGGCGGGGCGCAGACTGTTTATTTTCATCTGAATTACAATAATTCGTCAACAGAAATCATTGTCGTGTCGTCAGAGGGGGTATAGAGGAATTTTGCATTTTCAAAATGACTTCAAAAATCTAATATGACTTGGCACGCATCATGTTGGGGTACAGAATATCCATTTCCATCTCAATAACAATAATTCGTCAACAGAAATCATTGTCGGGTCGTCAGAGGGGGAATAGAGGGATTTTTCATTTTCAAAATTACCTCAAAATCAAATATGATTTGTCACGCATCATGGTGGGGTGCAGAATACTTAATTCCATTTGAATAACAATAATTCGTCAACAGAAATCATTGTCGGGTAGTCAGAGGGGGTATAGAGGGATTTTTCATTTTAAAAATTTCTTCAAAAATCTAATATGACTTGGCACGCATCATATTGGGGTACAGAATATCCATTTCGATCTCAATAACAATAATTCGTCAACAGAAATCATTGTCGTGTCGTCAGAGGGGGTATAGAGGAATTTTTCATTTTCAAAATGACTTCAAAAATCTAATATGACTTGGCACGCATAATGTTGGGGTACAGAATATCCATTTCCATCTCAATAACAATAATTCGTCAACAGAAATCATTGTCGGGTCGTCAGAGGGGGTATAGAGGGATTTTTCATTATCAAAATGACTTCAAAAGTTAAATATGACATGGCACGCAACATGGTGGGGTGCAGACTATTTATTTTCATCTGAATAACAATAATTTGTTAACAGAAATCATTGTCGGGTCGTCAGAGGGGGTATAGAGGGATTTTTCATTTTCAAAATTACCTCAAAATGAAATATGACTTGGCACGCATCATGGTGGGGTGCAGAATATTTATTTCCATCTGAATAACAATTATTCGTCAACAGAAATCATTGTCGGGTCGTCAGAGGGGGTATAGAATGATTTTTCATTATCAAAATGACTTAAAAAATTAAATATGACATGGCAAGCAACATGGCGAAGTGCAGACCATTTATTTTCATCTGAATTACAATAATTCGTCAACAGAAATCATTGTCGGGTCGTCAGAGGGGGTGTAGAGGGATTTTTCATTTTCAAAATTACCTCAAAATCAAATATGACTTGGCACGCATCATGGTGGGGTGCAGAATATTTATTTCCATTTGAATAACAATAATTCGTCAACAGAAATCATTGTCGGGTCGTCAGAGGGGGTATAGAGGGATTTTTCATTTTCAAAATTACCTCAAAATCAAATATGACTTGGCACGCATCATGGTGGGGTGCAGAATATTTATTTATATCTGAATAACAATAATTCGTCTAAAGAAATCATTGTTGGGTCGTCAGAGGGGGTATAGAGGGATTTTTCATTATCAAAATGACTTCAAAAGTTAAATATGACATGGCACGCAACATGGCGGTGTGCAGACTATTTATTTTCATCTGAATAACTATAATTTGTTAACAGAAATCATTGTCGGGTCGTCAGATTGGGTATAGAGGGATTTTTCATTATCAAAATGATTTCAAAAATCAAATATAGCATGGCACGCAACATGGCGGGGTGCAGACTGTTTATTTTCATCTGAATTACAATAATTCGTCAACAGAAATCATTGTCGTGTCGTCAGAGGGGGTATAGAGGAATTTTGCATTTTCAAAATGACTTCAAAAATCTAATATGACTTGGCACGCATCATGTTGGGGTACAGAATATCCATTTCCATCTCAATAACAATAATTCGTCAACAGAAATCATTGTCGGGTCGTCAGAGGGGGAATAGAGGGATTTTTCATTTTCAAAATTACCTCAAAATCAAATATGACTTGTCACGCATCATGGTGGGGTGCAGAATACTCAATTCCATTTGAATAACAATAATTCGTCAACAGAAATCATTGTCGGGTAGTCAGAGGGGGTATAGAGGGATTTTTCATTTTAAAAATTTCTTCAAAAATCTAATATGACTTGGCACCTATCATGGTGGGGTGCGAAATATCTCTGTCCATCTGAATAACAATAAATCCTTAACAGAAATCATTGTCGGGACGTCAGAGGGGGTATAGAGGGATTTTTCATTATCAAAATGATTTCAAAAATCAAATATGACTTGGCACGCATCATATCGGGGTGCAGAATATCCATTTCTATCTGACTAACATTATTTCGTCAACATAAATCATTGTCGTGTCGTCAGAGGGGGTATGGAGGGATTTTTCATTTTCAAAATTACTTCAAAAATCTAATATGACTTGGCACGCATCATGGTGGGGTGCAGAATATTTATTTTCATCTGAATTACAATAATTCGGCAACAGGAATCATTGTCGGGTCGTCAGAGGGGGTATAGAGGGATTTTTCATTATCAAAATGAATTCAAAAATTAAATATGACATGGCACGCAACATGGTGGGTTGCAGACTATTTATTTTCATCTGAATTTCAATAATTCGTCAACAGAAATCATTGTCGTGTCGTCAGAGGGGGTATAGAGGAATTTTTCATTTTCAAAATGACTTCAAAAATCTAATATGACTTGGCACGCATCATGTTGGGGTACAGAATATCCATTTCGATCTCAATAACAATAATTCGTCAACAGAAATCATTGTCGTGTCGTCAGAGGGGGTATAGAGAGATTTTTCATTTTCAAAATTACCTCAAAATCAAATATGACTTGGCACGCATCATGGTGGGGTGCAGAATATCCATTCCCATCTGAATAACAATAATTCGTCAACAGAAATCATTGTCGTGTCGTCAGAGGGGTATAGAGGGATTTTTCATTTTCAAAATTACCTCAAAATCAAATATGACTTGACACGCATCATGGTGGGGTGCAGAATATCCATTCCCATCTGAATAACTATAATTCGTTAACAGAAATCATTGTCGGGTCGTCAGAGGGGGTATAGAGGGATTTCTCATTATCAAAATGATTTCAAAAATCAAATATGACTTAGCACGCATCATGACGGGGTGCAGAATATCTATATCTATCTGACTAACATTTTTTCGTCATCATAAATCATTGTCGGGTCGTCAGAGGGGATATAGAGGGATTTTTCATTACCAAAATGACTTCAAAAATTAAATATGACATAGCACGCAACATGGTGGGGTGCAGACTATTTACTTTCATCTGAATTACAATAATTCGTCAACAGAAATCATTGTCGTGTCGTCAGAGGGGGTATAGAGGAATTTTTCTTTTTCAAAATGACTTCAAAAATCTAATATGACTTGGCACGCATCATGTTGGGGTACAGAATATCCATTTCCTTCTCAATAACCATAATTCGTCAACAGAAATCATTGTCGGGTCGTCAGAGGGGGTATAGAGGGATTTTTCATTTTCAAAATTTCTTCAAAAATCTAATATGACTTGACACTTATCATGGTGGGGTGCGAAATATCTGAGTCCATCTGAATAACAATAATTCGTTAACAGAAATCATTGTCGGGTCGTCAGAGGGGATATAGAGGGATTTTTCATTATCAAAATGATTTCCAAAATCAAATATGATTTGGAACGCAACATGGCGGGGTGCAGACTATTTATTTTCATCTGAATTACAATAATTCGTCAACAGAAATCATTGTCGTGTCGTCAGAGGGGTATAGAGGAATTTTTCATTTTCAAAATGACTTCAAAAATCTAATATGACTTGGCACGCATAAAGTTGGGGTACAGAATATCCATTTCCATCTCAATAACAGTAATTCGTCAACAGAAATCATTGTAGGGTCGTCAGAGGGGGTATAGAGGGATTTTTCATTTTCAAAATTACCTCAAAATGAAATATGACTTGGCACGCATCATGGTGGGGTGCAGAATATTTATTTCCATCTGAATAACAATAATTCGTCAACAGAAATCATTGTCGGGTCGTCAGAGCGGGTATAGAGGGATTTTTCATTATCAAAATGACTTCAAAAATTAAATATGACATGGCAAGCAACATGGTGGGGTGCAGACCATTTATTTTCATCTGAATTACAATAATTCGTCAACAGAAATCATTGTCGGGTCGTCAGAGGGGGAATAGAGGGATTTTTAATTTTCAAAATTACCTCAAAATCAAATATGACTTGTCACGCATCATGGTGGGGTGCAGAATACTTAATTCCATTTGAATAACAATAATTCGTCAACAGAAATCATTGTCGGGTAGTCAGAGAGGGTATAGAGGGATTTTTCATTTTAAAAATTTCTTCAAAAATCTAATATGACTTGGCACCTATCATGGTGGGGTGCGAAATATCTATGTCCATCTGAATAACAATAATTCTTTAACAGAAATCATTGTCGGGACGTCAGAGGGGGTATAGAGGGATTTTTCATTATCAAAATGATTTCAAAAATCAAATATGACTTGGCACGCATCATATCGGGGTGCAGAATATCCATTCCTATCTGACTAACATTATTTCGTCAACATAAATCATTGTCGTGTCGTCAGAGGGGGTATGGAGCGATTTTTCATTTTCAAAATTACTTCAAAAATCTAATATGACTTGGCACGCATCATGGTGGGGTGCAGAATATTTATTTCTATCTGAATAACAATAGTTCGTCAACAGGAATCATTGTCGGGTCGTCAGAGGGGGTATAGAGGGATTTCTCATTATCAAAATGATTTCAAAAATCAAATATGACTTAGCACGCATCATGACGGGGTGCAGAATATCTATATCTATCTGACTAACATTATTTCGTCATCATAAATCATTGTCGTGTCGTCAGAGGGGGTATGGAGCGATTTTTCATTTTCAAAATTACTTCAAAAATCTAATATGACTTGGCACGCATCATGGTGGGGTGCAGAATATCCATTCCCATCTGAATAACTATAATTCGTTAACAGAAATCATTGTCGGGTCGTCAGAGGGGGTATAGAGGGATTTCTCATTATCAAAATGATTTCAAAAATCAAATATGACTTAGCACGCATCATGACGGGGTGCAGAATATCTATATCTATCTGACTAACATTATTTCGTCATCATAAATCATTGTCGGGTCGTCAGAGGGGATATAGAGGGATTTTTCATTACCAAAATGACTTCAAAAATTAAATATGACATAGCACGCAACATGGTGGGGTGCAGACTATTTACTTTCATCTGAATTACAATAATTCGTCAACAGAAATCATTGTCGTGTCGTCAGAGGGGGTATAGAGGAATTATTCTTTTTCAAAATGACTTCAAAAATCTAATATGACTTGGCACGCATCATGTTGGGGTACAGAATATCCATTTCCTTCTCAATAACCATAATTCGTCAACAGAAATCATTGTCGGGTCGTCAGAGGGGGTATAGAGGGATTTTTCATTTTCAAAATTTCTTCAAAAATCTAATATGACTTGACACTTATCATGGTGGGGTGCGAAATATCTTAGTCCATCTGAATAACAATAATTCGTTAACAGAAATCATTGTCGGGTCGTCAGAGGGGATATAGAGGGATTTTTCATTATCAAAATGATTTCAAAAATCAAATATGATTTGGAACGCAACATGGCGGGGTGCAGACTATTTATTTTCATCTGAATTACAATAATTCATCAACAGAAATCATTGTCGTGTCGTCAGAGGGGGTATAGAGGAATTTTGCATTATCAAAATGACTTCAAAAATCTAATATGACTTGGCACGCATCATGTTGGGGTACAGAATATCCATTTCCATCTCAATAACAATAATTCGTCAACAAAAATCATTGTCGGGTCGTCAGAGGGGGAATAGAGGGATTTTTCATTTTCAAAATTACCTCAAAATCAAATATGACTTGTCACGCATCATGGTGGGGTGCAGAATACTCAATTCCATTTGAATAACAATAATTCGTCAACAGAAATCATTGTCGGGTAGTCAGAGGGGGTATAGAGGGATTTTTCATTTTAAAAATTTCTTCAAAAATCTAATATGACTTGGCACCTATCATGGTGGGGTGCGAAATATCTCTGTCCATCTGAATAACAATAATTCCTTAACAGAAATCATTGTCGGGACGTCAGAGGGGGTATAGAGGGATTTTTCATTATCAAAATGATTTCAAAAATCAAATATGACTTGGCACGCATCATATCGGGGTGCAGAATATCCATTTCTATCTGACTAACATTATTTCGTCAACATAAATCGTTGTCGTGTCGTCAGAGGGGGTATGGAGGGATTTTTCATTTTCAAAATTACTTCAAAAATCTAATATGACTTGGCACGCATCATGGTGGGGTGCAGAATATTTATTTTCATCTGAATTACAATAATTCGGCAACAGGAATCATTGTCGGGTCGTCAGAGGGGGTATAGAGGGATTTTTCATTATCAAAATGAATTCAAAAATTAAATATGACATGGCACGCAACATGGTGGGTTGCAGACTATTTATTTTCATCTGAATTTCAATAATTCGTCAACAGAAATCATTGTCGTGTCGTCAGAGGGGGTATAGAGGAATTTTTCATTTTCAAAATGACTTCAAAAATCTAATATGACTTGGCACGCATCATGTTGGGGTACAGAATATCCATTTCTATCTCAATAACCATAATTCGTCAACAGAAATCATTGTCGTGTCGTCAGAGGGGGTATAGAGAGATTTTTCATTTTCAAAATTACCTCAAAATCAAATATGACTTGGCACGCATCATGGTGGGGTGCAGAATATCCATTCCCATCTGAATAACAAAAATTCGTCAACAGAAATCATTGTCGTGTCGTCAAAGGGGTATAGAGGGATTTTTCATTTTCAAAATTACCTCAAAATCAAATATGACTTGGCACGCATCATGGTGGGGTGCAGAATATCCATTCCCATCTGAATAACTATAATTCGTTAACAGAAATCATTGTCGGGTCGTCAGAGGGGGTATAGAGGGATTTCTCATTATCAAAATGATTTCAAAAATCAAATATGACTTAGCACGCATCATGACGGGGTGCAGAATATCTATATCTATCTGACTAACATTATTTCGTCATCATAAATCATTGTCGGGTCGTCAGAGGGGATATAGAGGGATTTTTCATTACCAAAATGACTTCAAAAATTAAATATGACATAGCACGCATTATGGTGGGGTGCAGACTATTTACTTTCATCTGAATTACAATAATTCGTCAACAGAAATCATTGTCGGGTCGTCAGAGGGGGTATAGAGGGATTTTTCATTTTCAAAATTTCTTCAAAAATCTAATACGACTTGACACTTATCATGGTGGGGTGCGAAATATCTTAGTCCATCTGAATAACAATAATTCGTTAACAGAAATCATTGTCGGGTCGTCAGAGGGGATATAGAGGGATTTTTCATTATCAAAATGATTTCAAAAATCAAATATGATTTGGAACGCAACATGGCGGGGTGCAGACTATTTATTTTCATCTGAATTACAATAATTCGTCAACAGAAATCATTGTCGTGTCGTCAGAGGGGTATAGAGGAATTTTTCATTTTCAAAATGACTTCAAAAATCTAATATGACTTGGCACGCATAAAGTTGGGGTACAGAATATCCATTTCCATCTCAATAACAGTAATTCGTCAACAGAAATCATTGTAGGGTCCTCAGAGGGGGTATAGAGGGATTTTTCATTTTCAAAATTACCTCAAAATGAAATATGACTTGGCACGCATCATGGTGGGGTGCAGAATATTTATTTCCATCTGAATAACAATAATTCGTCAACAGAAATCATTGTCGGGTCGTCAGAGCGGGTATAGAGGGATTTTTCATTATCAAAATGACTTCAAAAATTAAATATGACATGGCAAGCAACATGGCGGGGTGCAGACCATTTATTTTCATCTGAATTACAATAATTCGTCAACATAAATCATTGTCGGGTCGTCAGAGGGGGAATAGAGGGATTTTTAATTTTCAAAATTACCTCAAAATCAAATATGACTTGTCACGCATCATGGTGGGGTGCAGAATACTTAATTCCATTTGAATAACAATAATTCGTCAACAGAAATCATTGTCGGGTAGTCAGAGAGGGTATAGAGGGATTTTTCATTTTAAAAATTTCTTCAAAAATCTAATATGACTTGGCACCTATCATGGTGGGGTGCGAAATATCTATGTCCATCTGAATAACAATAATTCTTTAACAGAAATCATTGTCGGGACGTCAGAGGGGGTATAGAGGGATTTTTCATTATCAAAATGATTTCAAAAATCAAATATGACTTGGCACGCATCATATCGGGGTGCAGAATATCCATTCCTATCTGACTAACATTATTTCGTCAACATAAATCATTGTCGTGTCGTCAGAGGGGGTATGGAGCGATTTTTCATTTTCAAAATTACTTCAAAAATCTAATATGACTTGGCACGCATCATGGTGGGGTGCAGAATATTTATTTCCATCTGAATAACAATAGTTCGTCAACAGGAATCATTGTCGGGTCGTCAGAGGGGGTATAGAGGGATTTTTCATTATCAAAATGAATTCAAAAATTAAATATGACATGGCACGCAACATGGTGGGGTGCAGACTATTTATTTTCATCTGAATTACAATAATTCGTCAACAGAAATCATTGTCGTGTCGTCAGAGGGGGTATAGAGGAATTTTTCATTTTCAAAATGACTTCAAAAATCTAATATGACTTGGCACGCATCATGTTGGGGTACAGAATGTCCATTTCGATCTCAATAACAATAATTTGTCAACAGAAATCATTGTCGTGTCGTCAGAGGGGGTATAGAGAGATTTTTCATTTTCAAAATTACCTCAAAATCAAATATGACTTGGCACGCATCATGGTGGGGTGCAGAATATTTATTTCCATCTGAATAACAATAATTCTTCAACAGAAATCATTGTCGGGTCGTCAGAGGGGTATAGAGGGATTTTTCATTATCAAAATGACTTCAAAAATTAAATATGTTATGGCACGCAACATTGCGGGGTGCAGACTATTTATTTTCATCTGAATAACAATAATTCGTTAACAGAAATCATTGTCGGGTCGTCAGAGGGGGTATAGAGGGATTTTTCATTATCAAAATGATTTCAAAAATCAAATATGACATGGCACGCAACATGGTGGGGTGCAGACTATTTATTTTCATCTGAATTACAATAATTCGGCAACAGAAATCATTGTCGTGTCGTCAGAGGGGGTATAGAGGAACTTTTCATTTTCAAAATGTCTTCAAAAATCTAATATGACTTGGCACGCATCATGTTGGGGTACAGAATATCCATTTTCATCTCAATAACAATAATTTGTCAACATAAATCATTGACGGGTCATTAGAGGGGGTATAGAGTTATTTTTCATTTTAAAAATTTCTTCAAAAATCTAATATGACTTGGCACTTATCATGGTGGGGTGCGAAATATCTATGTCCATCTGAATAACAATAATTCGTTAACAGAAATTATTGTCGGGTCGTCAGAGGGGGTATAGAGGGATTTTTCATTGTCAAAATGATTTCAAAAATCAAATATGACATGGCACGCAACATGGCGGGGTGCAGACTATTTATTTTCATCTGAATTACAATAATTCGTCAACAGAAATCATTGTCGTGTCGTCAGAGGGGGTATAGAAGAATTTTTCATTTTCAAAATGACTTCAAAAATCTAATATGACTTGGCACGCATCATGTTGGGGTACAGAATATCCATTTCCATGTCAATAACAATAATTCGTCAACAGAAATCATTGTCGGGTCGTCAGAGGGGGTATAGAGGGATTTTTCATTTTCAAAATTACCTCAAAATCAAATATGACTTGGCACGCATCATGGTGGGGTGCAGAATATTTATTTCCATTTGAATAACAATAATTCGTCAACAGAAATCATTGTCGGGTCGTCAGAGGGGGTATAGAGGGATTTTTCATTTTCAAAATTACCTCAAAAACAAATATGACTTGGCACGCATCATGGTGGGGTGCAGAATATTTATTTATATCTGAATAACAATAATTCGTCAAAAGAAATCATTGTCGGGTCGTCAGAGGGGGTATAGAGGGATTTTTCATTATCAAAATGACTTCAAAAGTTAAATATGACATGGCACGCAACATGGTGGGGTGCAGACTATTTATTTTCATCTGAATAACAATAATTTGTTAACAGAAATCATTGTCGGGTCGTCAGAGGAGGTATAGAGGGATTTTTCATTATCAAAATGATTTCAAAAATCAAATATGACATGGCACGCAACATGGCGGGGCGCAGACTGTTTATTTTCATCTGAATTACAATAATTCGTCAACAGAAATCATTGTCGTGTCGTCAGAGGGGGTATAGAGGAATTTTGCATTTTCAAAATTACTTCAAAAATCTAATATGACTTGGCACGCATCATGTTGGGGTACAGAATATCCATTTCCATCTCAATAACAATAATTCGTCAACAGAAATCATTGTCGGGTCGTCAGAGGGGGAATAGAGGGATTTTTCATTTTCAAAATTACCTCAAAATCAAATATGACTTGTCACGCATCATGGTGGGGTGCAGAAAACTTAATTCCATTTGAATAACAATAATTCGTCAACAGAAATCATTGTCGGGTAGTCAGAGGGGGTATAGAGGGATTTTTCATTTTAAAAATTTCTTCAAAAATCTAATATGACTTGGCACGCATCATATTGGGGTACAGAATATCCATTTCGATCTCAATAACAATAATTCGTCAACAGAAATCATTGTCGTGTCGTCAGAGGGGGTATAGAGGAATTTTTCATTTTCAAAATGACTTCAAAAATCTAATATGACTTGGCACGCATAATGTTGGGGTACAGAATATCCATTTCCATCTCAATAACAATAATTCGTCAACAGAAATCATTGTAGGGTCGTCAGAGGGGGTATAGAGGGATTTTTCATTTTCAAAATTACCTCAAAATGAAATATGACTTGGCACGTATCATGGTGGGGTGCAGAATATTTATTTCCATCTGAATAACAATTATTCGTCAACAGAAATCATTGTCGGGTCGTCAGAGGGGGTATAGAATGATTTTTCATTATCAAAATGACTTAAAAAATTAAATATGACATGGCAAGCAACATGGCGAAGTGCAGACCATTTATTTTCATCTGAATTACAATAATTCGTCAACAGAAATCATTGTCGGGTCGTCAGAGGGGGTGTAGAGGGATTTTTCATTTTCAAAATTACCTCAAAATCAAATATGACTTGGCACGCATCATGGTGGGGTGCAGAATATCCATTCCCATCTGAATAACAAAAATTCGTCAACAGAAATCATTGTCGTGTCGTCAAAGGGGTATAGAGGGATTTTTCATTTTCAAAATTACCTCAAAATCAAATATGACTTGGCACGCATCATGGTGGGGTGCAGAATATCCATTCCCATCTGAATAACTATAATTCGTTAACAGAAATCATTGTCGGGTCGTCAGAGGGGGTATAGAGGGATTTCTCATTATCAAAATGATTTCAAAAATCAAATATGACTTAGCACGCATCATGACGGGGTGCAGAATATCTATATCTATCTGACTAACATTATTTCGTCATCATAAATCATTGTCGGGTCGTCAGAGGGGATATAGAGGGATTTTTCATTACCAAAATGACTTCAAAAATTAAATATGACATAGCACGCATTATGGTGGGGTGCAGACTATTTACTTTCATCTGAATTACAATAATTCGTCAACAGAAATCATTGTCGGGTCGTCAGAGGGGGTATAGAGGGATTTTTCATTTTCAAAATTTCTTCAAAAATCTAATACGACTTGACACTTATCATGGTGGGGTGCGAAATATCTTAGTCCATCTGAATAACAATAATTCGTTAACAGAAATCATTGTCGGGTCGTCAGAGGGGATATAGAGGGATTTTTCATTATCAAAATGATTTCAAAAATCAAATATGATTTGGAACGCAACATGGCGGGGTGCAGACTATTTATTTTCATCTGAATTACAATAATTCGTCAACAGAAATCATTGTCGTGTCGTCAGAGGGGTATAGAGGAATTTTTCATTTTCAAAATGACTTCAAAAATCTAATATGACTTGGCACGCATAAAGTTGGGGTACAGAATATCCATTTCCATCTCAATAACAGTAATTCGTCAACAGAAATCATTGTAGGGTCCTCAGAGGGGGTATAGAGGGATTTTTCATTTTCAAAATTACCTCAAAATGAAATATGACTTGGCACGCATCATGGTGGGGTGCAGAATATTTATTTCCATCTGAATAACAATAATTCGTCAACAGAAATCATTGTCGGGTCGTCAGAGCGGGTATAGAGGGATTTTTCATTATCAAAATGACTTCAAAAATTAAATATGACATGGCAAGCAACATGGCGGGGTGCAGACCATTTATTTTCATCTGAATTACAATAATTCGTCAACATAAATCATTGTCGGGTCGTCAGAGGGGGAATAGAGGGATTTTTAATTTTCAAAATTACCTCAAAATCAAATATGACTTGTCACGCATCATGGTGGGGTGCAGAATACTTAATTCCATTTGAATAACAATAATTCGTCAACAGAAATCATTGTCGGGTAGTCAGAGAGGGTATAGAGGGATTTTTCATTTTAAAAATTTCTTCAAAAATCTAATATGACTTGGCACCTATCATGGTGGGGTGCGAAATATCTATGTCCATCTGAATAACAATAATTCTTTAACAGAATTCATTGTCGGGACGTCAGAGGGGGTATAGAGGGATTTTTCATTATCAAAATGATTTCAAAAATCAAATATGACTTGGCACGCATCATATCGGGGTGCAGAATATCCATTCCTATCTGACTAACATTATTTCGTCAACATAAATCATTGTCGTGTCGTCAGAGGGGGTATGGAGCGATTTTTCATTTTCAAAATTACTTCAAAAATCTAATATGACTTGGCACGCATCATGGTGGGGTGCAGAATATTTATTTCCATCTGAATAACAATAGTTCGTCAACAGGAATCATTGTCGGGTCGTCAGAGGGGGTATAGAGGGATTTTTCATTATCAAAATGAATTCAAAAATTAAATATGACATGGCACGCAACATGGTGGGGTGCAGACTATTTATTTTCATCTGAATTACAATAATTCGTCAACAGAAATCATTGTCGTGTCGTCAGAGGGGGTATAGAGGAATTTTTCATTTTCAAAATGACTTCAAAAATCTAATATGACTTGGCACGCATCATGTTGGGGTACAGAATGTCCATTTCGATCTCAATAACAATAATTTGTCAACAGAAATCATTGTCGTGTCGTCAGAGGGGGTATAGAGAGATTTTTCATTTTCAAAATTACCTCAAAATCAAATATGACTTGGCACGCATCATGGTGGGGTGCAGAATATTTATTTCCATCTGAATAACAATAATTCTTCAACAGAAATCATTGTCGGGTCGTCAGAGGGGTATAGAGGGATTTTTCATTATCAAAATGACTTCAAAAATTAAATATGTTATGGCACGCAACATTGCGGGGTGCAGACTATTTATTTTCATCTGAATAACAATAATTCGTTAACAGAAATCATTGTCGGGTCGTCAGAGGGGGTATAGAGGGATTTTTCATTATCAAAATGATTTCAAAAATCAAATATGACATGGCACGCAACATGGTGGGGTGCAGACTATTTATTTTCATCTGAATTACAATAATTCGGCAACAGAAATCATTGTCGTGTCGTCAGAGGGGGTATAGAGGAACTTTTCATTTTCAAAATGTCTTCAAAAATCTAATATGACTTGGCACGCATCATGTTGGGGTACAGAATATCCATTTTCATCTCAATAACAATAATTTGTCAACATAAATCATTGACGGGTCATTAGAGGGGGTATAGAGTTATTTTTCATTTTAAAAATTTCTTCAAAAATCTAATATGACTTGGCACTTATCATGGTGGGGTGCGAAATATCTATGTCCATCTGAATAACAATAATTCGTTAACAGAAATTATTGTCGGGTCGTCAGAGGGGGTATAGAGGGATTTTTCATTGTCAAAATGATTTCAAAAATCAAATATGACATGGCACGCAACATGGCGGGGTGCAGACTATTTATTTTCATCTGAATTACAATAATTCGTCAACAGAAATCATTGTCGTGTCGTCAGAGGGGGTATAGAAGAATTTTTCATTTTCAAAATGACTTCAAAAATCTAATATGACTTGGCACGCATCATGTTGGGGTACAGAATATCCATTTCCATGTCAATAACAATAATTCGTCAACAGAAATCATTGTCGGGTCGTCAGAGGGGGTATAGAGGGATTTTTCATTTTCAAAATTACCTCAAAATCAAATATGACTTGGCACGCATCATGGTGGGGTGCAGAATATTTATTTCCATTTGAATAACAATAATTCGTCAACAGAAATCATTGTCGGGTCGTCAGAGGGGGTATAGAGGGATTTTTCATTTTCAAAATTACCTCAAAAACAAATATGACTTGGCACGCATCATGGTGGGGTGCAGAATATTTATTTATATCTGAATAACAATAATTCGTCAAAAGAAATCATTGTCGGGTCGTCAGAGGGGGTATAGAGGGATTTTTCATTATCAAAATGAATTCAAAAGTTAAATATGACATGGCACGCAACATGGTGGGGTGCAGACTATTTATTTTCATCTGAATAACAATAATTTGTTAACAGAAATCATTGTCGGGTCGTCAGAGGAGGTATAGAGGGATTTTTCATTATCAAAATGATTTCAAAAATCAAATATGACATGGCACGCAACATGGCGGGGCGCAGACTGTTTATTTTCATCTGAATTACAATAATTCGTCAACAGAAATCATTGTCGTGTCGTCAGAGGGGGTATAGAGGAATTTTGCATTTTCAAAATTACTTCAAAAATCTAATATGACTTGGCACGCATCATGTTGGGGTACAGAATATCCATTTCCATCTCAATAACAATAATTCGTCAACAGAAATCATTGTCGGGTCGTCAGAGGGGGAATAGAGGGATTTTTCATTTTCAAAATTACCTCAAAATCAAATATGACTTGTCACGCATCATGGTGGGGTGCAGAAAACTTAATTCCATTTGAATAACAATAATTCGTCAACAGAAATCATTGTCGGGTAGTCAGAGGGGGTATAGAGGGATTTTTCATTTTAAAAATTTCTTCAAAAATCTAATATGACTTGGCACGCATCATATTGGGGTACAGAATATCCATTTCGATCTCAATAACAATAATTCGTCAACAGAAATCATTGTCGTGTCGTCAGAGGGGGTATAGAGGAATTTTTCATTTTCAAAATGACTTCAAAAATCTAATATGACTTGGCACGCATAATGTTGGGGTACAGAATATCCATTTCCATCTCAATAACAATAATTCGTCAACAGAAATCATTGTAGGGTCGTCAGAGGGGGTATAGAGGGATTTTTCATTTTCAAAATTACCTCAAAATGAAATATGACTTGGCACGTATCATGGTGGGGTGCAGAATATTTATTTCCATCTGAATAACAATTATTCGTCAACAGAAATCATTGTCGGGTCGTCAGAGGGGGTATAGAATGATTTTTCATTATCAAAATGACTTAAAAAATTAAATATGACATGGCAAGCAACATGGCGAAGTGCAGACCATTTATTTTCATCTGAATTACAATAATTCGTCAACAGAAATCATTGTCGGGTCGTCAGAGGGGGTGTAGAGGGATTTTTCATTTTCAAAATTACCTCAAAATCAAATATGACTTGGCACGCATCATGGTGGGGTGCAGAATATTTATTTCCATTTGAATAACAATAATTCGTCAACAGAAATCATTGTCGGGTCGTCAGAGGGGGTATAGAGGGATTTTTCATTTTCAAAATTACCTCAAAATCAAATATGACTTGGCATGCATCATGGTGGGGTGCAGAATATTTATTTATATCTGAATAACAATAATTCGTCTAAAGAAATCATTGTCGGGTCGTCAGAGGGGGTATAGAGGGATTTTTCATTATCAAAATGACTTCAAAAGTTAAATATGACATGGAACGCAACATGGCGGTGTGCAGACTATTTATTTTCATCTGAATAACTATAATTTGTTAACAGAAATCATTGTCGGGTCGTCAGATTGGGTATAGAGGGATTTTTCATTATCAAAATGATTTCAAAAATCAAATATAGCATGGCACGCAACATGGCGGGGTGCAGACTGTTTATTTTCATCTGAATTACAATAATTCGTCAACAGAAATCATTGTCGTGTCGTCAGAGGGGGTATAGAGGAATTTTGCATTTTCAAAATGACTTCAAAAATCTAATATGACTTGGCACGCATCATGTTGGGGTACAGAATATCCATTTCCATCTCAATAACAATAATTCGTCAACAGAAATCATTGTCGGGTCGTCAGAGGGGGAATAGAGGGATTTTTCATTTTCAAAATTACCTCAAAATCAAATATGACTTGTCACGCATCATGGTGGGGTGCAGAATACTCAATTCCATTTGAATAACAATAATTCGTCAACAGAAATCATTGTCGGGTAGTCAGAGGGGGTATAGAGGGATTTTTCATTTTCAAAATTACTTCAAAAATCTAATATGACTTGGCACGCATCATGGTGGGGTGCAGAATATTTATTTTCATCTGAATTACAATAATTCTGCAACAGGAATCATTGTCGGGTCGTCAGAGGGGGTATAGAGGGATTTTTCATTATCAAAATGAATTCAAAAATTAAATATGACATGGCACGCAACATGGTGGGTTGCAGACTATTTATTTTCATCTGAATTTCAATAATTCGTCAACAGAAATCATTGTCGTGTCGTCAGAGGGGGTATAGAGGAATTTTTCATTTTCAAAATGACTTCAAAAATCTAATATGACTTGGCACGCATCATGTTGGGGTACAGAATATCCATTTCGATCTCAATAACAATAATTCGTCAACAGAAATCATTGTCGTGTCGTCAGAGGGGGTATAGAGAGATTTTTCATTTTCAAAATTACCTCAAAATCAAATATGACTTGGCACGCATCATGGTGGGGTGCAGAATATCCATTCCCATCTGAATAACAATAATTCGTCAACAGAAATCATTGTCGTGTCGTCAGAGGGGTATAGAGGGATTTTTCATTTTCAAAATTACCTCAAAATCAAATATGACTTGACACGCATCATGGTGGGGTGCAGAATATCCATTCCCATCTGAATAACTATAATTCGTTAACAGAAATCATTGTCGGGTCGTCAGAGGGGGTATAGAGGGATTTCTCATTATCAAAATGATTTCAAAAATCAAATATGACTTAGCACGCATCATGACGGGGTGCAGAATATCTATATCTATCTGACTAACATTTTTTCGTCATCATAAATCATTGTCGGGTCGTCAGAGGGGATATAGAGGGATTTTTCATTACCAAAATGACTTCAAAAATTAAATATGACATAGCACGCAACATGGTGGGGTGCAGACTATTTACTTTCATCTGAATTACAATAATTCGTCAACAGAAATCATTGTCGTGTCGTCAGAGGGGGTATAGAGGAATTTTTCTTTTTCAAAATGACTTCAAAAATCTAATATGACTTGGCACGCATCATGTTGGGGTACAGAATATCCATTTCCTTCTCAATAACCATAATTCGTCAACAGAAATCATTGTCGGGTCGTCAGAGGGGGTATAGAGGGATTTTTCATTTTCAAAATTTCTTCAAAAATCTAATATGACTTGACACTTATCATGGTGGGGTGCGAAATATCTGAGTCCATCTGAATAACAATAATTCGTTAACAGAAATCATTGTCGGGTCGTCAGAGGGGATATAGAGGGATTTTTCATTATCAAAATGATTTCAAAAATCAAATATGATTTGGAACGCAACATGGCGGGGTGCAGACTATTTATTTTCATCTGAATTACAATAATTCGTCAACAGAAATCATTGTCGTGTCGTCAGAGGGGTATAGAGGAATTTTTCATTTTCAAAATGACTTCAAAAATCTAATATGACTTGGCACGCATAAAGTTGGGGTACAGAATATCCATTTCCATCTCAATAACAGTAATTCGTCAACAGAAATCATTGTAGGGTCGTCAGAGGGGGTATAGAGGGATTTTTCATTTTCAAAATTACCTCAAAATGAAATATGACTTGGCACGCATCATGGTGGGGTGCAGAATATTTATTTCCATCTGAATAACAATAATTCGTCAACAGAAATCATTGTCGGGTCGTCAGAGCGGGTATAGAGGGATTTTTCATTATCAAAATGACTTCAAAAATTAAATATGACATGGCAAGCAACATGGTGGGGTGCAGACCATTTATTTTCATCTGAATTACAATAATTCGTCAACAGAAATCATTGTCGGGTCGTCAGAGGGGGAATAGAGGGATTTTTAATTTTCAAAATTACCTCAAAATCAAATATGACTTGTCACGCATCATGGTGGGGTGCAGAATACTTAATTCCATTTGAATAACAATAATTCGTCAACAGAAATCATTGTCGGGTAGTCAGAGAGGGTATAGAGGGATTTTTCATTTTAAAAATTTCTTCAAAAATCTAATATGACTTGGCACCTATCATGGTGGGGTGCGAAATATCTATGTCCATCTGAATAACAATAATTCTTTAACAGAAATCATTGTCGGGACGTCAGAGGGGGTATAGAGGGATTTTTCATTATCAAAATGATTTCAAAAATCAAATATGACTTGGCACGCATCATATCGGGGTGCAGAATATCCATTCCTATCTGACTAACATTATTTCGTCAACATAAATCATTGTCGTGTCGTCAGAGGGGGTATGGAGCGATTTTTCATTTTCAAAATTACTTCAAAAATCTAATATGACTTGGCACGCATCATGGTGGGGTGCAGAATATTTATTTCTATCTGAATAACAATAGTTCGTCAACAGGAATCATTGTCGGGTCGTCAGAGGGGGTATAGAGGGATTTTTCATTATCAAAATGAATTCAAAAATTAAATATGACATGGCACGCAACATGGTGGGGTGCAGACTATTTATTTTCATCTGAATTACAATAATTCGTCAACAGAAATCATTGTCGTGTCGTCAGAGGGGGTATAGAGGAATTTTTCATTTTCAAAATGACTTCAAAAATCTAATATGACTTGGCACGCATCATGTTGGGGTACAGAATGTCCATTTCGATCTCAATAACAATAATTCGTCAACAGAAATCATTGTCGTGTCGTCAGAGGGGGTATAGAGAGATTTTTCATTTTCAAAATTACCTCAAAATCAAATATGACTTGGCACGCATCATAGTGGGGTGCAGAATATTTATTTCCATCTGAATAACAATAATTCTTCAACAGAAATCATTGTCGGGTCGTCAGAGGGGTATAGAGGGATTTTTCATTATCAAAATGACTTCAAAAATCAAATATGTTATGGCACGCAACATTGCGGGGTGCAGACTAATTATTTTCATCTGAATAACAATAATTCGTTAACAGAAATCATTGTCGGGTCGTCAGAGGGGGTATAGAGGGATTTTTCATTATCAAAATGATTTCAAAAATCAAATATGACATGGCACGCAACATGGTGGGGTGCAGACTATTTATTTTCATCTGAATTACAATAATTCGGCAACAGAAATCATTGTCGTGTCGTCAGAGGGGGTATAGAGGAACTTTTCATTTCCAAAATGTCTTCAAAAATCTAATATGACTTGGCACGCATCATGTTGGGGTACAGAATATCCATTTTCATCTCAATAACAATAATTTGTCAACATAAATCATTGACGGGTCATTAGAGGGGGTATAGAGTTATTTTTCATTTTAAAAATTTCTTCAAAAATCTAATATGACTTTGCACTTATCATGGTGGGGTGCGAAATATCTATGTCCATCTGAATAACAATAATTCGTTAACAGAAATTATTGTCGGGTCGTCAGAGGGGGTATAGAGGGATTTTTCATTGTCAAAATGATCTCAAAAATCAAATATGACATGGCACGCAACATGGCGGGGTGCAGACTATTTATTTTCATCTGAATTACAATAATTCGTCAACAGAAATCATTGTCGTGTCGTCAGAGGGGGTATAGAAGAATTTTTCATTTTCAAAATGACTTCAAAAATCTAATATGACTTGGCACGCATCATGTTGGGGTACAGAATATCCATTTCCATGTCAATAACAATAATTCGTCAACAGAAATCATTGTCGGGTCGTCAGAGGGGGTATAGAGGGATTTTTCATTTTCAAAATTACCTCAAAATCAAATATGACTTGGCACGCATCATGGTGGGGTGCAGAATATTTATTTCTATTTGAATAACAATAATTCGTCAACAGAAATCATTGTCGGGTCGTCAGAGGGGGTATAGAGGAATTTTTCATTTTCAAAATTACCTCAAAAACAAATATGACTTGGCACGCATCATGGTGGGGTGCAGAATATTTATTTATATCTGAATAACAATAATTCGTCAAAAGAAATCATTGTCGGGTCGTCAGAGGGGTTATAGAGGGATTTTTCATTATCAAAATGACTTTTAAAGTTAAATATGACATGGCACGCAACATGGTGGGGTGCAGACTATTTATTTTCATCTGAATAACAATAATTCGTTAACAGAAATCATTGTCGGGTCGTCAGAGGAGGTATAGAGGGATTTTTCATTATCAAAATGATTTCAAAAATCAAATATGACATGGCACGCAACATGGCGGGGCGCAGACTGTTTATTTTCATCTGAATTACAATAATTCGTCAACAGAAATCATTGTCGTGTCGTCAGAGGGGGTATAGAGGAATTTTGCATTTTCAAAATGACTTCAAAAATCTAATATGACTTGGCACGCATCATGTTGGGGTACAGAATATCCATTTCCATCTCAATAACAATAATTCGTCAACAGAAATCATTGTCGGGTCGTCAGAGGGGGAATAGAGGGATTTTTCATTTTCAAAATTACCTCAAAATCAAATATGACTTGTCACGCATCATGGTGGGGTGCAGAATACTTAATTCCATTTGAATAACAATAATTCGTCAACAGAAATCATTGTCGGGTAGTCAGAGGGGGTATAGAGGGATTTTTCATTTTAAAAATTTCTTCAAAAATCTAATATGACTTGGCACGCATCATGTTGGGGTACAGAATATCCATTTCGATCTCAATAACAATAATTCGTCAACAGAAATCATTGTCGTGTCGTCAGAGGGGGTATAGAGAGATTTTTCATTTTCAAAATTACCTCAAAATCAAATATGACTTAGCACGCATCATGGTGGGGTGCAGATTATCCATTCCCATCTGAATAACAATAATTCGTCAACAAAAATCATTGTCGGGTCGTCAGAGGGGGTATAGAGGGATTTTTCATTTTCAAAATTACCTCAAAATCAAATATGACTTGGCACGTATCATGGTGGGGTGCAGAATATCCATTCCCATCTGAATAACAATAATTCGTCAACAGAAATCATTGTCGGGTCGTCAGAGGGGGTATAGAGGGATTTTTCATTTTCAAAATTACCTCAAAATCAAATATGACTTGGCACGCAACATGGTGGGGTGCAGAATATCCATTTCCATCTGAATAACAATAATTCGTCAACAGAAATCATTGTCGGGTCGTCAGAGGGGGTATAGAGGGATTTTTCATTATCAAAATGATTTCAAAAATCAAATATGACATGGCACGCAACATGGCGGGGTGCAGACCATTTATTTTCATCTAAGTTACAATAATTCGTCAACAGAAATCATTGTCGTGTCGTCAGAGGGGGTATAGAAGAATTTTTCATTTTCAAAATGACTTCAAAAATCTAATATGACTTGGCACGCATCATGTTGGGGTACAGAATATTCATTTCCATGTCAATAACAATAATTCGTCAACAGAAATCATTGTCGGGTCGTCAGAGGGGGTGTAGAGGGATTTTTCATTTTCAAAATTACCTCAAAATCAAATATGACTTGGCACGCATCATGGTGGGGTGCAGAATATTTATTTCCATTTGAATAACAATAATTCGTCAACAGAAATCATTGTCGGGTCGTCAGAGGGGGTATAGAGGGATTTTTCATTTTCAAAATTACCTCAAAATCAAATATGACTTGGCACGCATCATGGTGGGGTGCAGAATATTTATTTATATCTGAATAACAATAATTCGTCTAAAGAAATCATTGTCGGGTCGTCAGAGGGGGTATAGAGGGATTTTTCATTATCAAAATGACTTCAAAAGTTAAATATGACATGGCACGCAACATGGCGGTGTGCAGACTATTTATTTTCATCTGAATAACTATAATTTGTTAACAGAAATCATTGTCGGGTCGTCAGATTGGGTATAGAGGGATTTTTCATTATCAAAATGATTTCAAAAATCAAATATAGCATGGCACGCAACATGGCGGGGTGCAGACTGTTTATTTTCATCTGAATTACAATAATTCGTCAACAGAAATCATTGTCGTGTCGTCAGAGGGGGTATAGAGGAATTTTGCATTTTCAAAATGACTTCAAAAATCTAATATGACTTGGCACGCATCATGTTGGGGTACAGAATATCCATTTCCATCTCAATAGCAATAATTCGTCAACAGAAATCATTGTCGGGTCGTCAGAGGGGGAATAGAGGGATTTTTCATTTTCAAAATTACCTCAAAATCAAATATGACTTGTCACGCATCATGGTGGGGTGCAGAATACTCAATTCCATTTGAATAACAATAATTCGTCAACAGAAATCATTGTCGGGTAGTCAGAGGGGGTATAGAGGGATTTTTCATTTTAAAAATTTCTTCAAAAATCTAATATGACTTGGCACCTATCATGGTGGGGTGCGAAATATCTCTGTCCATCTGAATAACAATAATTCCTTAACAGAAATCATTGTCGGGACGTCAGAGGGGGTATAGAGGGATTTTTCATTATCAAAATGATTTCAAAAATCAAATATGACTTGGCACGCATCATATCGGGGTGCAGAATATCCATTTCTATCTGACTAACATTATTTCGTCAACATAAATCATTGTCGTGTCGTCAGAGGGGGTATGGAGGGATTTTTCATTTTCAAAATTACTTCAAAAATCTAATATGACTTGGCACGCATCATGGTGGGGTGCAGAATATTTATTTCCATCTGAATAACAATAATTCGTCAACAGGAATCATTGTCGGGTCGTCAGAGGGGGTATAGAGGGATTTTTCATTATCAAAATGAATTCAAAAATTAAATATGACATGGCACGCAACATAGTGGGTTGCAGACTATTTATTTTCATCTGAATTTCAATAATTCGTCAACAGAAATCATTGTCGTATCGTCAGAGGGGGTATAGAGGAATTTTTCATTTTCAAAATGACTTCAAAAATCTAATATGACTTGGCACGCATCATGTTGGGGTACAGAATATCCATTTCGATCTCAATAACAACAATTCGTCAACAGAAATCATTGTCGTGTCGTCAGAGGGGGTATAGAGAGATTTTTCATTTTCAAAATTACCTCAAAATCAAATATGACTTGGCACGCATCATGATGGGGTGCAGAATATCCATTCCCATCTGAATAACAATAATTCGTCAACAGAAATCATTGTCGTGTCGTCAGAGGGGTATAGAGGGATTTTTCATTTTCAAAATTACCTCAAAATCAAATATGACTTGGCACGCATCATGGTGGGGTGCAGAATATCCATTCCCATCTGAATAACTATAATTCGTTAACAGAAATCATTGTCGGGTCGTCAGAGGGGGTATAGAGGGATTTTTCATTATCAAAATGATTTCAAAAATCAAATATGACTTAGCACGCATCATGGCGGGGTGCAGAATATCTATATCTATCTGACTAACATTATTTCGTCATCATAAATCATTGTCGGGTCGTCAGAGGGGGTATAGAGGGATTTTTCATTACCAAAATGACTTCAAAAATTAAATATGACATGGCACTCAACATGGTGGGGTGCAGACTATTTACTTTTATCTGAATTACAATAATTCGTCAACAGAAATCATTGTCGTGTCGTCAGAGGGGGTATAGAGGAATTTTTCTTTTTCAAAATGACTTCAAAAATCTAATATGACTTGGCACGCATCATGTTGGGGTACAGAATATCCATTTCCTTCTCAATAACCATAATTCGTCACCAGAAATCATTGTCGGGTCGTCAGAGGGGGTATAGAGGGATTTCTCATTTTCAAAATTACCTCAAAATCAAATATGAATTGGCACGCATCATAGTGGGGTGCAGAATATCCATTTCCATCTGAATAACAATAATTCGTCAACAGAAATCATTGACGGGTCCTTAGAGGGGGTATAGAGGGATTTTTCATTTTCAAAATTTCTTCAAAAATCTAATATGACTTGACACTTATCATGGTGGGGTGCGAAATATCTTAGTCCATCTGAATAACAATAATTCGTTAACAGAAATCATTGTCGGGTCGTCAGAGGGGATATAGAGGGATTTTTCATTATCAAAATGATTTCAAAAATCAAATATGATATGGAACGCAACATGGCGGGGTGCAGACTATTTATTTTCATCTGAATTACAATAATTCGTCAACAGAAATCATTGTCGTGTCGTCAGAGGGGTATAGAGGAATTTTTCATTTTCAAAATGACTTCAAAAATATAATATGACTTGGCACGCATAATGTTGGGGTACAGAATATCTATTTCCATCTCAATAACAATAATTCGTCAACAGAAATCATTGTAGGGTCGTCAGAGGGGGTATAGAGGGATTTTTCATTTTCAAAATTACCTCAAAATGAAATATGACTTGGCACGCATCATGGTGGGGTGCAGAATATTTATTTCCATCAGAATAACAATAATTCGTCAACAGAAATCATTGTCGGGTCGTCAGAGCGGGTATAGAGGGATTTTTCATTATCAAAATGACTTCAAAAATTAAATATGACATGGCAAGCAACATGGCGGGGTGCAGACCATTTATTTTCATCTGAATTACAATAATTCGTCAACAGAAATCATTGTCGGGTCGTCAGAGGTGGAATATAGGGATTTTTAATTTTCAAAATTACCTCAAAATCAAATATGACTTGTCACGAATCATGGTGGGGTGCAGAATACTTAATTCCATTTGAATAACAATAATTCGTCAACAGAAATCATTGTCGGGTAGTCAGAGGGGGTATAGAGGGATTTTTCATTTTAAAAATTTCTTCAAAAATCTAATATGACTTGGCACCTATCATGGTGGGGTGCGAAATATCTATGTCCATCTGAATAACAATAATTCTTTAACAGAAATCATTGTCGGGACGTCAGAGGGGGTATAGAGGGATTTTTCATTATCAAAATGATTTCAAAAATCAAATATAACTTGGCACGCATCATATCGGGGTGCAGAATATCCATTTCTATCTGACTAACATTATTTCGTCAACATAAATCATTGTCGTGTCGTCAGAGGGGGTATGGAGCGATTTTTCATTTTCAAAATTACTTCAAAAATCTAATATGACTTGGCACGCATCATGGTGGGGTGCAGAATATTTAATTCCATCTGAATAACAATAATTCGTCAACAGGAATCATTGTCGGGTCGTCAGAGGGGGTATAGAGGGATTTTTCATTATCAAAATGATTTCAAAAATTAAATATGACATGGCACGCAACATGGTGGGGTGCAGACTATTTATTTTCATCTGAATTACAATAATTTGTCAACAGAAATCATTGTCGTGTCGTCAGAGGGGGTATAGAGGAATTTTTCATTTTCAAAATGACTTCAAAAATCTAATATGACTTGGCACGCATCATGTTGGGGTACAGAATATCCATTTCGATCTCAATAACAATAATTCGTCAACAGAAATCATTGTCGTGTCGTCAGAGGGGGTATAGAGAGATTTTTCATTTTCAAAATTACCTCAAAATCAAATATGACTTGGCACGCATCATGGTGGGGTGTAGAATATTTATTTCCATCTGAATAACAATAATTCTTCAACAGAAATCATTGTCGGGTCGTCAGAGGGGTATAGAGGGATTTTTCATTATCAAAATGACTTCAAAAATTAAATATGTTATGGCACGCAACATTGCGGGGTGCAGACTATTTATTTTCATCTGAATAACAATAATTCGTTAACAGAAATCATTGTCGGGTCGTCAGAGGGGGTATAGAGGGATTTTTCATTATCAAAATGATTTCAAAAATCAAATATGACATGGCACGCAACATGGTGGGGTGCTGACTATTTATTTTCATCTGAATTACAATAATTCGGCAACAGAAATCATTGTCGTGTCGTCAGAGGTGGTATAGAGGAACTTTTCATTTTCAAAATGTCTTCAAAAATCTAATATGACTTGGCACGCATCATGTTGGGGTACAGAATATCCATTTTCATCTCAATAACAATAATTTGTCAACATAAATCATTGACGGGTCATTAGAGGGGGTATAGAGTTATTTTTCATTTTAAAAATTTCTTCAAAAATCTAATATGACTTGGCACTTATCATGGTGGGGTGCGAAATATCTATGTCCATCTGAATAACAATAATTCGTTAACAGAAATTATTGTCGGGTCGTCAGAGGGGGTATAGAGGGATTTTTCATTGTCAAAATGATTTCAAAAATCAAATATGACATGGCACGCAACATGGCGGGGTGCAGACTATTTATTTTCATCTGAATTACAATAATTCGTCAACAGAAATCATTGTCGTGTCGTCAGAGGGGGTATAGAAGAATTTTTCATTTTCAAAATGACTTCAAAAATCTAATATGACTTGGCACGCATCATGTTGGGGTACAGAATATTCATTTCCATGTCAATAACAATAATTTGTCAACAGAAATCATTGTCGGGTCGTCAGAGGGGGTATAGAGGGATTTTTCATTTTGAAAATTACCTCAAAATCAAATATGACTTGGCACGCATTATGGTGGGGTGCAGAATATTTATTTCCATTTGAATAACAATAATTCGTCAACAGAAATCATTGTCGGGTCGTCAGAGGGGGTATAGAGGGATTTTTCATTTTCAAAATTACCTCAAAAACAAATATGACTTGGCACGCATCATGGTGGGGTGCAGAATATTTATTTATATCTGAATAACAATAATTCGTCAAAAGAAATCATTGTCGGGTCGTCAGAGGGGGTATAGAGGAATTTTTCATTATCAAAATGACTTCAAAAGTTAAATATGACATGGCACGCAACATGGCGGGGTGCAGACTATTTATTTTCATCTGAATAACAATAATTCGTTAACAGAAATCATTGTCGGGTCGTCAGAGGGGGTATAGAGGGATTTTTCATTATCAAAATGATTTCAAAAATCAAATATGACATGGCACGCAACATGGCGGGGTGCAGACTGTTTATTTTCATCTGAATTACAATAATTCGTCAACAGAAATCATTGTCGTGTCGTCAGAGGGGGTATAGAGGAATTTTGCATTTTCAAAATGACTTCAAAAATCTAATATGACTTGGCACGCATCATGTTGGATTACAGAATATCCATTTCCATCTCAATAACAATAATTCGTCAACAGAAATCATTGTCGGGTCGTCAGAGGGGGAATAGAGGGATTTTTCATTTTCAAAATTACCTCAAAATCAAATATGACTTGTCACGCATCATGGTGGGGTGCAGAATACTCAATTCCATATGAATAACAATAATTCGTCAACAGAAATCATTGTCGGGTAGTCAGAGGGGTTATAGAGGGATTTTTCATTTTAAAAATTTCTTCAAAAATCTAATATGACTTGGCACCTATCATGGTGGGGTGCGAAATATCTATGTCCATCTAAATAATAATAATTCCTTAACAGAAATCATTGTCGGGACGTCAGAGGGGGTATAGAGGGATTTTTCATTATCAAAATGATTTCAAAAATCAAAAATGACTTGGCACGCATCATATCGGGGTGCAGAATATCCATTTCTATCTGACTAACATTATTTCGTCAACATAAATCATTGTCGTGTCGTCAGAGGGGGTATGGAGGGATTTTTCATTTTCAAAATTACTTCAAAAATCTAATATGACTTGGCACGCATCATGGTGGGGTGCAGAATATTTATTTCCATCTGAATAACAATAATTCGTCAACAGGAATCATTGTCGGGTCGTCAGAGGGGGTATAGAGGGGTTTTTCATTATCAAAATGAATTCAAAAATTAAATATGACATGGCACGCAACATGGTGGCGTGCAGACTATTTATTTTCATCTGAATTTCAATAATTCGTCAACAGAAATCATTGTCGTGTCGTCAGAGGGAGTATAGAGGAATTTTTCATTTTCAAAATGACTTCAAAAATCTAATATGACTTGGCACGCATCATGTTGGGGTACAGAATATCCAATTCGATCTCAATAACAATAATTCGTCAACAGAAATCATTGTCGTATCGTCAGAGGGGGTATAGAAAGATTTTTCATTTTCAAAATTACCTCAAAATCAAATATGACTTGGCACGCATCATGGTGGGGTGCAGAATATCCATTCCCATCTGAATAACAATAATTCGTCAACAGAAATCATTGTCGTGTCGTCAGAGGGGGTATAGAGGGATTTTTCATTTTCAAAATTACCTCAAAATCAAATATGACTTGGCACGCATCATGGTGGGGTGCAGAATATCCATTCCCATCTGAATAACAATAATTCGTCAACAGAAATCATTGTCGGGTCGTCAGAGGGGGTATAGAGGGATTTTTCATTATCAAAATGATTTCAAAAATCAAATATGACATGGCACGCAACATGGCGGGGTGCAGACTATTTATTTTCATCTGAATTTCAATAAATTCGTCAACAGAAATCATTGTCGTGTCGTCAGAGGGGGTATAGAGGAATTTTTCATTTTCAAGATGACTTCAAAAATCTAATATGACTTGGCACGCATCATGTTGGGGTACAGAATATCCATTTCGATCTCAATAACAATAATTCGTCAACAGAAATCATTGTCGTGTCGTCAGAGGGGGTATAGAGAGATTTTTCATTTTCAAAATTACCTCAAAATCAAATATGACTTGGCACGCATCATGGTGGGGTGCAGAATATCCATTCCCATCTGAATAACAATAATTCGTCAACAGAAATCATTGTCGTGTCGTCAGAGGGGGTATAGAGAGATTTTTCATTTTCAAAATTACCTCAAAATCAAATATGACTTGGCACGCATCATGGTGGGGTGCAGAATATCCATTCCCATCTGAATAACAATAATTCGTCAACAGAAATCATTGTCGGGTCGTCAGAGGAGGTATAGAGGGATTTTTCATTTTCAAAATTACCTCAAAATCAAATATGACTTGGCACGCAACATGGTGGGGTGCAGAATATCCATTTCCATCTGAATAACAATAATTCGTCAACAGAAATCATTGTCGGGTCGTCAGAGGGGGTATAGAGGGATTTTTCATTATCAAAATGATTTCAAAAATCAAATATGACATGGCACGCAACATGGCGGGGTGCAGTCTATTTATTTTCATCTGAATTACAATAATTCGTCAACAGAAATCATTGTCGTGTCGTCAGAGGGGGTATAGAAGAATTTTTCATTTTCAAAATGACTTCAAAAATCTAATATGACTTGGCACGCATCATGGTGGGGTGCAGAATATTTATTTCCATTTGAATAACAATAATTCGTCAACAGAAATTATTGTCGGGTCGTCAGAGGGGGTATAGAGGGATTTTTCATTTTCAAAATTACCTCAAAATCAAAAATGACTTGGCACGCATCATGGTGGGGTGCAGAATATTTATTTATATCTGAATAACTATAATTCGTCAAAAGAAATCATTGTCGGGTCGTCAGAGGGGGTATAGAGGGATTTTTCATTATCAAAATGACTTCAAAAGTTAAATATGACATGGCACGCAACATGGCGGGGTGCAGACTATTTATTTTCATCTGAATAACAATAATTCGTTAACAGAAATCATTGTCGGGTCGTCAGAGGGGGTATAGAGGGATTTTTCATTATCAAAATGATTTCAAAAATCAAATATGACATGGCACGCAACATGGCGGGGTGCAGACTGTTTATTTTCATCTGAATTACAATAATTCGTCAACAGAAATCATTGTCGTGTCGTCAGAGGGGGTATAGAGGAATTTTGCATTTTCAAAATGACTTCAAAAATCTAATATGACTTGGCACGCATCATGTTGGGGTACAGAATATCCATTTCCATCTCAATAACAATAATTCGTCAACAGAAATCATTGTCGGGTCGTCAGAGGGGGAATAGAGGGATTTTTCATTTTCAAAATTACCTCAAAATCAAATATGACTTGTCACGCATCATGGTGGGGTGCAGAATACTTAATTCCATTTGAATAACAATAATTCGTCAACAGAAATCATTGTCGGGTAGTCAGAGGGGGTATAGAGGGATATTTCATTTTAAAAATTTCTTCAAAAATCTAATATGACTTGGCACCTATCATGGTGGGGTGGGAAATATCTATGTCCATCTGAATAACAATAATTCCTTAACAGAAATCATTGTCGGGACGTCAGAGGGGGTATAGAGGGATTTTTCATTATCAAAATGATTTCAAAAATCAAATATGACTTGGCACGCATCATATCGGGGTGCAGAATATCCATTTTTATCTGACTAACATTATTTCGTCAACATAAATCATTGTCGTGTCGTCAGAGGGGGTATGGAGGGATTTTTCATTTTCAAAATTACTTCAAAAATCTAATATGACTTGGCACGCATCATGGTGGGGTGCAGAATATTTATTTCCATCTGAATAACAATAATTCGTCAACAGGAATCCTTGTCGGGTCGTCAGAGGGGGTATAGAGGGATTTTTCATTATCAAAATGAATTCAAAAATTAAATATGACATGGCACGCAACATGGTGGGTTGCAGACTATTTATTTTCATCTGAATTTCAATAATTCGTCAACAGAAATCATTGTCGTGTCGTCAGAGGGGGTATAGAAAGATTTTTCATTTTCAAAATTACCTCAAAATCAAATATGACTTGGCACGCATCATGGTGGGGTGCAGAATATCCATTCTCATCTGAATAACAATAATTCGTCAACAGAAATCATTGTCGTGTCGTCAGAGGGGTATAGAGGGATTTTTCATTTTCAAAATTACCTCAAAATCAAATATGACTTGGCACGCATCATGGTGGGGTGCAGAATATCCATTCCCATCTGAATAACAATAATTCGTTAACAGAAATCATTGTCGGGTCGTCAGAGGGGGTATAGAGGGATTTTTCATTATCAAAATGATTTCAAAAATCAAATATGACTTAGCACGCATCATGGTGGGGTGCAGAATATCCATTTCCATCTGAATAACAATAATTCGTTAACAGAAATCATTGTCGGGTCGTCAGAGGGGGTATAGAGGGATTTTTCATTTTCAAAATGATTTCAAAAATCAAATATGACATGGCACGCAACATGGTGGGGTGCAGACTATTTACTTTCATCTGAATCACAATAATTCGTCAACAGAAATCATTGTCGTGTCGTCAGAGGGGGTATAGAGGAATTTTTATTTTTCAAAATGACTTCAAAAATCTAATATGACTTGGCACGCATCATGTTGGGGTACAGAATATCCATTTCCATCTCAATAACCATAATTCGTCAACAGAAATCATTGTCGGGTCGTCAGAGGGGGTATAGAGGGATTTCTCATTTTCAAAATTACCTCAAAATCAAATATGACTTGGCACGCATCATGGTGGGGTGCAGAATATCCATTTCCATCTGAATAACAATAATTCGTCAACAGAAATCATTGACGGGTCCTTAGAGGGGGTATAGAGGGATTTTTCATTTTCAAAATTTCTTCAAAAATCTAATATGACTTGACACTTATCATGGTGGGGTGCGAAATATCTTAGTCCATCTGAATAACAATAATTCGTTAACAGAAATCAATGTCGGGTCGTCAAAGGGGGTATAGAGGGATTTGTCATTATCAAAATGATTTCAAAAATCAAATATGACATAGAACGCAACATGGCGGGGTGCAGACTATTTATTTTCATCTGAATTACAATAATTCGTCAACAGAAATCATTGTCGTGTCGTCAGAGGGGGTATAGAGGAATTTTTCATTTTCAAAATGACTTCAAAAATCTAATATGACTTGGCACGCATAATGTTGGGGTACAGAATATCCATTTCCATCTCAATAACAATAATTCGTCAACAGAAATCATTGTAGGGTCGTCAGAGGGGGTATAGAGGGATTTTTCATTTTCAAAATTACCTCAAAATGAAATATGACTTGGCACGCATCATGGTTGGGTGCAGAATATTTATTTCCATCTGAATAACAATAATTCGTCAACAGAAATCATTGTCGGGTCGTCAGAGGGGGTATAGAATGATTTTTCATTATCAAAATGACTTAAAAAATTAAATATGACATGGCAAGCAACATGGCGAAGTGCAGACCATTTATTTTCATCTGAATTACAATAATTCGTCAACAGAAATCATTGTCGGGTCGTCAGAGGGGGTGTAGAGGGATTTTTCATTTTCAAAATTACCTCAAAATCAAATATGACTTGGCACGCATCATGGTGGGGTGCAGAATATTTATTTCCATTTGAATAACAATAATTCGTCAACAGAAATCATTGTCGGGTCGTCAGAGGGGGTATAGAGGGATTTTTCATTTTCAAAATTACCTCAAAATCAAATATGACTTGGCACGCATCATGGTGGGGTGCAGAATATTTATTTATATCTGAATAACAATAATTCGTCTAAAGAAATCATTGTCGGGTCGTCAGAGGGGGTATAGAGGGATTTTTCATTATCAAAATGACTTCAAAAGTTAAATATGACATGGCACGCAACATGGCGGTGTGCAGACTATTTATTTTCATCTGAATAACTATAATTTGTTAACAGAAATCATTGTCGGGTCGTCAGATTGGGTATAGAGGGATTTTTCATTATCAAAATGATTTCAAAAATCAAATATAGCATGGCACGCAACATGGCGGGGTGCAGACTGTTTATTTTCATCTGAATTACAATAATTCGTCAACAGAAATCATTGTCGTGTCGTCAGAGGGGGTATAGAGGAATTTTGCATTTTCAAAATGACTTCAAAAATCTAATATGACTTGGCACGCATCATGTTGGGGTACAGAATATCCATTTCCATCTCAATAACAATAATTCGTCAACAGAAATCATTGTCGGGTCGTCAGAGGGGGAATAGAGGGATTTTTCATTTTCAAAATTACCTCAAAATCAAATATGACTTGTCACGCATCATGGTGGGGTGCAGAATACTCAATTCCATTTGAATAACAATAATTCGTCAACAGAAATCATTGTCGGGTAGTCAGAGGGGGTATAGAGGGATTTTTCATTTTAAAAATTTCTTCAAAAATCTAAAATGACTTGGCACCTATCATGGTGGGGTGCGAAATATCTCTGTCCATCTGAATAACAATAATTCCTTAACAGAAATCATTGTCGGGACGTCAAAGGGGGTATAGAGGGATTTTTCATTATCAAAATGATTTCAAAAATCAAATATGACTTGGCACGCATCATATCGGGGTGCAGAATATCCATTTCTATCTGACTAACATTATTTCGTCAACATAAATCATTGTCGTGTCGTCAGAGGGGGTATGGAGGGATTTTTCATTTTCAAAATTACTTCAAAAATCTAATATGACTTGGCACGCATCATGGTGGGGTGCAGAATATTTATTTCCATCTGAATAACAATAATTCGTCAACAGGAATCATTGTCGGGTCGTCAGAGGAGGTATAGAGGGATTTTTCATTATCAAAATGAATTCAAAAATTAAATATGACATGGCACGCAACATGGTGGGTTGCAGACTATTTATTTTCATCTGAATTTCAATAATTCGTCAACAGAAATCATTGTCGTGTCGTCAGAGGGGGTATAGAGGAATTTTTCATTTTCAAAATGACTTCAAAAATCTAATATGACTTGGCACGCATCATGTTGGGGTACAGAATATCCATTTCGATCTCAATAACAATAATTCGTCAACAGAAATCATTGTCGTGTCGTCAGAGGGGGTATAGAGAGATTTTTCATTTTCAAAATTACCTCAAAATCAAATATGACTTGGCACGCATCATGGTGGGGTGCAGAATATCCATTCCCATCTGAATAACAATAATTCGTCAACAGAAATCATTGTCGTGTCGTCAGAGGGGTATAGAGGGATTTTTCATTTTCAAAATTACCTCAAAATCAAATATGACTTGGCACGCATCATGGTGGGGTGCAGAATATCCATTCCCATCTGAATAACTATAATTCGTTAACAGAAATCATTGTCGGGTCGTCAGAGGGGGTATAGAGGGATTTCTCATTATCAAAATGATTTCAAAATTCAAATATGACTTAGCACGCATCATGGCGGGGTGCAGAATATCTATATCTATCTGACTAACATTATTTCGTCATCATAAATCATTTTCGGGTCGTCAGAGGGGGTATAGAGGGATTTTTCATTACCAAAATGACTTCAAAAATTAAATATGACATAGCACGCAACATGGTGGGGTGCAGACTATTTACTTTCATCTGAATTACAATAATTCGTCAACGGAAATCATTGTCGTGTCGTCAGAGGGGGTATAGAGGAATTTTTCTTTTTCAAAATGACTTCAAAAATCTAATATGACTTGGCACGCATCATGTTGGGGTACAGAATATCCATTTCCTTCTCAATAACCATTATTCGTCAACAGAAATCATTGTCGGGTCGTCAGAGGGGGTATAGAGGGATTTTTCATTTTCAAAATTTCTTCAAAAATCTAATATGACTTGACACTTATCATGGTGGGGTGCGAAATATCTTAGTCCATCTGAATAACAATAATTCGTTAACAGAAATCATTGTCGGGTCGTCAGAGGGGATATAGAGGGATTTTTCATTATCAAAATGATTTCAAAAATCAAATATGATTTGGAACGCAACATGGCGGGGTGCAGACTATTTATTTTCATCTGAATTACAATAATTCGTCAACAGAAATCATTGTCGTGTCGTCAGAGGGGTATAGAGGAATTTTTCATTTTCAAAATTACCTCAAAATGAAATATGACTTGGCACGCATCATGGTTGGGTGCAGAATATTTATTTCCATCTGAATAACAATAATTCGTCAACAGAAATCATTGTCGGGTCGTCAGAGGGGGTATAGAATGATTTTTCATTATCAAAATGACTTAAAAAATTAAATATGACATGGCAAGCAACATGGCGAAGTGCAGACCATTTATTTTCATCTGAATTACAATAATTCGTCAACAGAAATCATTGTCGGGTCGTCAGAGGGGGTGTAGAGGGATTTTTCATTTTCAAAATTACCTCAAAATCAAATATGACTTGGCACGCATCATGGTGGGGTGCAGAATATTTATTTCCATTTGAATAACAATAATTCGTCAACAGAAATCATTGTCGGGTCGTCAGAGGGGGTATAGAGGGATTTTTCATTTTCAAAATTACCTCAAAATCAAATATGACTTGGCACGCATCATGGTGGGGTGCAGAATATTTATTTATATCTGAATAACAATAATTCGTCTAAAGAAATCATTGTCGGGTCGTCAGAGGGGGTATAGAGGGATTTTTCATTATCAAAATGACTTCAAAAGTTAAATATGACATGGCACGCAACATGGCGGTGTGCAGACTATTTATTTTCATCTGAATAACTATAATTTGTTAACAGAAATCATTGTCGGGTCGTCAGATTGGGTATAGAGGGATTTTTCATTATCAAAATGATTTCAAAAATCAAATATAGCATGGCACGCAACATGGCGGGGTGCAGACTGTTTATTTTCATCTGAATTACAATAATTCGTCAACAGAAATCATTGTCGTGTCGTCAGAGGGGGTATAGAGGAATTTTGCATTTTCAAAATGACTTCAAAAATCTAATATGACTTGGCACGCATCATGTTGGGGTACAGAATATCCATTTCCATCTCAATAACAATAATTCGTCAACAGAAATCATTGTCGGGTCGTCAGAGGGGGAATAGAGGGATTTTTCATTTTCAAAATTACCTCAAAATCAAATATGACTTGTCACGCATCATGGTGGGGTGCAGAATACTCAATTCCATTTGAATAACAATAATTCGTCAACAGAAATCATTGTCGGGTAGTCAGAGGGGGTATAGAGGGATTTTTCATTTTAAAAATTTCTTCAAAAATCTAAAATGACTTGGCACCTATCATGGTGGGGTGCGAAATATCTCTGTCCATCTGAATAACAATAATTCCTTAACAGAAATCATTGTCGGGACGTCAAAGGGGGTATAGAGGGATTTTTCATTATCAAAATGATTTCAAAAATCAAATATGACTTGGCACGCATCATATCGGGGTGCAGAATATCCATTTCTATCTGACTAACATTATTTCGTCAACATAAATCATTGTCGTGTCGTCAGAGGGGGTATGGAGGGATTTTTCATTTTCAAAATTACTTCAAAAATCTAATATGACTTGGCACGCATCATGGTGGGGTGCAGAATATTTATTTCCATCTGAATAACAATAATTCGTCAACAGGAATCATTGTCGGGTCGTCAGAGGAGGTATAGAGGGATTTTTCATTATCAAAATGAATTCAAAAATTAAATATGACATGGCACGCAACATGGTGGGTTGCAGACTATTTATTTTCATCTGAATTTCAATAATTCGTCAACAGAAATCATTGTCGTGTCGTCAGAGGGGGTATAGAGGAATTTTTCATTTTCAAAATGACTTCAAAAATCTAATATGACTTGGCACGCATCATGTTGGGGTACAGAATATCCATTTCGATCTCAATAACAATAATTCGTCAACAGAAATCATTGTCGTGTCGTCAGAGGGGGTATAGAGAGATTTTTCATTTTCAAAATTACCTCAAAATCAAATATGACTTGGCACGCATCATGGTGGGGTGCAGAATATCCATTCCCATCTGAATAACAATAATTCGTCAACAGAAATCATTGTCGTGTCGTCAGAGGGGTATAGAGGGATTTTTCATTTTCAAAATTACCTCAAAATCAAATATGACTTGGCACGCATCATGGTGGGGTGCAGAATATCCATTCCCATCTGAATAACTATAATTCGTTAACAGAAATCATTGTCGGGTCGTCAGAGGGGGTATAGAGGGATTTCTCATTATCAAAATGATTTCAAAATTCAAATATGACTTAGCACGCATCATGGCGGGGTGCAGAATATCTATATCTATCTGACTAACATTATTTCGTCATCATAAATCATTGTCGGGTCGTCAGAGGGGGTATAGAGGGATTTTTCATTACCAAAATGACTTCAAAAATTAAATATGACATAGCACGCAACATGGTGGGGTGCAGACTATTTACTTTCATCTGAATTACAATAATTCGTCAACGGAAATCATTGTCGTGTCGTCAGAGGGGGTATAGAGGAATTTTTCTTTTTCAAAATGACTTCAAAAATCTAATATGACTTGGCACGCATCATGTTGGGGTACAGAATATCCATTTCCTTCTCAATAACCATTATTCGTCAACAGAAATCATTGTCGGGTCGTCAGAGGGGGTATAGAGGGATTTTTCATTTTCAAAATTTCTTCAAAAATCTAATATGACTTGACACTTATCATGGTGGGGTGCGAAATATCTTAGTCCATCTGAATAACAATAATTCGTTAACAGAAATCATTGTCGGGTCGTCAGAGGGGATATAGAGGGATTTTTCATTATCAAAATGATTTCAAAAATCAAATATGATTTGGAACGCAACATGGCGGGGTGCAGACTATTTATTTTCATCTGAATTACAATAATTCGTCAACAGAAATCATTGTCGTGTCGTCAGAGGGGTATAGAGGAATTTTTCATTTTCAAAATGACTTCAAAAATCTAATATGACTTGGCACGCATAAAGTTGGGGTACAGAATATCCATTTCCATCTCAATAACAGTAATTCGTCAACAGAAATCATTGCAGGGTCGTCAGAGGGGGTATAGAGGGATTTTTCATTTTCAAAATTACCTCAAAATGAAATATGACTTGGCACGCATCATGGTGGGGTGCAGAATATTTATTTCCATCTGAATAACAATAATTCGTCAACAGAAATCATTGTCGGGTCGTCAGAGCGGGTATAGAAGGATTTTTCATTATCAAAATGACTTCAAAAATTAAATATGACATGGCAAGCAACATGGCGGGGTGCAGACCATTTATTTTCATCTGAATTACAATAATTCGTCAACAGAAATCATTGTCGGGTCGTCAGAGGGGGAATAGAGGGATTTTTAATTTTCAAAATTACCTCAAAATCAAATATGACTTGTCACGCATCATGGTGGGGTGCAGAATACTTAATTCCATTTGAATAACAATAATTCGTCAACAGAAATCATTGTCGGGTAGTCAGAGGGGGTATAGAGGGATTTTTCATTTTAAAAATTTCTTCAAAAATCTAATATGACTTGGCACCTATCATGGTGGGGTGCGAAATATCTATGTCCATCTGAATAACAATAATTCTTTAACAGAAATCATTGTCGTGACGTCAGAGGAGGTATAGAGGGATTTTTCATTATCAAAATGATTTCAAAAATCAAATATGACTTGGCACGCATCATATCGGGGTGCAGAATATCCATTCCTATCTGACTAACATTATTTCGTCAACATAAATCATTGTCGTGTCGTCAGAGGGGGTATAAGGCGATTTTTCATTTTCAAAATTACTTCAAAAATCTAATATGACTTGGCACGCATCATGGTGGGGTGCAGAATATTTATTTCCATCTGAATAACAATAGTTTGTCAACAGGAATCATTGTCGGGTCGTCAGAGGGGGTATAGAGGGATTTTTCATTATCAAAATGAATTCAAAAATTGAATATGACATGGCACGCAACATGGTGGGGTGCAGACTATTTATTTTCATCTGAATTACAATAATTCGTCAACAGAAATCATTGTCGTGTCGTCAGAGGGGGTATAGAGGAATTTTTCATTTATAAAATGACTTCAAAAATCTAATATGACTTGGCACGCATCATGTTGGGGTACAGAATGTCCATTTCGATCTCAATAACAATAATTCGTCAACAGAAATCATTGTCGTGTCGTCAGAGGGGGTATAGAGAGATTTTTCATTTTCAAAATTACCTCAAAATCAAATATGACTTGGCACGCATCATGGTGGGGTGCAGAATATTTATTTCCATCTGAATAACAATAATTCTTCAACAGAAATCATTGTCGGGTCGTCAGAGGGGTATAGAGGGATTTTTCATTATCAAAATGACTTCAAAAATTAAATATGTTATGGCACGCAACATTGCGGGGTGCAGACTATTTATTTTCATCTGAATAACAATAATTCGTTAACAGAAATCATTGTCGGGTCGTCAGAGGGGGTATAGAGGGATTTTTCATTATCAAAATGATTTCAAAAATAAAATATGACATGGCACGCAACATGGTGGGGTGCAGACTATTTATTTTCATCTGAATTACAATAATTCGGCAACAGAAATCATTGTCGTGTCGTCAGAGGGGGTATAGAGGAACTTTTCATTTTCAAAATGTCTTCAAAAATCTAATATGACTTGGCACGCATCATGTTGGGGTACAGAATATCCATTTTCATCTCAATAACAATAATTTGTCAACATAAATCATTGACGGGTCATTAGAGGGGGTATAGAGTTATTTTTCATTTTAAAAATTTCTTCAAAAATCTAATATGACTTGGCACTTATCATGGTGGGGTGCGAAATATCTATGTCCATCTGAATAACAATAATTCGTTAACAGAAATTATTGTCGGGTCGTCAGAGGGGGTATAGAGGGATTTTTCATTGTCAAAATGATTTCAAAAATCAAATATGACATGGCACGCAACATGGCGGGGTGCAGACTATTTATTTTCATCTGAATTACAATAATTCGTCAACAGAAATCATTGTCGTGTCGTCAGAGGGGGTATAGAAGAACTTTTCATTTTCAAAATGACTTCAAAAATCTAATATGACTTGGCACGCATCATGTTGGGGTACAGAATATTCATTTCCATGTCAATAACAATAATTCGTCAACAGAAATCATTGTCGGGTCGTCAAAGGGGGTATAGAGGGATTTTTCATTTTCAAAATTACCTCAAAATCAAATATGACTTGGCACGTATCATGGTGGGGTGCAGAATATTTATTTCCATTTGAATAACAATAATTCGTCAACAGAAATCATTGTCGGGTCGTCAGAGGGGGTATAGAGGGATTTTTCATTTTCAAAATTACCTCAAAAACAAATATAACTTGGCACGCATCATGGTGGGGTGCAGAATATTTATTTATATCTGAATAACAATAATTCGTCAAAAGAAATCATTGTCGGGTCGTCAGAGGGGGTATAGAGGGATTTTTCATTATCAAAATGACTTCAAAAGTTAAATATGACATGGCACGCAACATGGCGGGGTGCAGACTATTTATTTTCATCTGAATAACAATAATTCGTTAACAGAAATCATTGTCGGGTCGTCAGAGGGGGTATAGAGGGATTTTTCATTATCAAAATGATTTCAAAAATCAAATATGACATGGCACGCAACATGGCGCGGTGCAGACTGTTTATTTTCATCTGAATTACAATAATTCGTCAACAGAAATCATTGTCGTGTCGTCAGAGGGGGTATAGAGGAATTTTGCATTTTCAAAATGACTTCAAATATCTAATATGACTTGGCACGCATCATGTTGGGGTACAGAATATCCATTTCCATCTCAATAACAATAATTCGTCAACAGAAATCATTGTCGGGTCGTCAGAGGGGGAATAGAGGGATTTTTCATTTTCAAAATTACCTCAAAATCAAATATGACTTGTCACGCATCATGGTGGGGTGCAGAATACTTAATTCCATATGAATAACAATAATTCGTCAACAGAAATCATTGTCGGGTTGTCAGAGGGGGTATAGAGGGATTTTTCATTTTAAAAATTTCTTCAAAAATCTAATATGACTTGGCACCTATCATGGTGGGGTGCGAAATATCTTTGTCCATCTGAATAACAATAATTCCTTAACAGAAATCATTGTCGGGACGTCAGAGGGGGTATAGAGGGATTTTTCATTATCAAAATGATTTCAAAAATCAAATATGACTTGGCACGCATCATATCGGGGTGCAGAATATCCATTTCTATCTGACTAACATTATTTCGTCAACATAAATCATTGTCGTGTCGTCAGAGGGGGTATGGAGGGATTTTTCATTTTCAAAATTACTTCAAAAATCTAATATGACTTGGCACGCATCATGGTGGGGTGCAGAATATTTATTTCCATCTGAATAACAATAATTCGTCAACAGGAATCATTGTCGGGTCGTCAGAGGGGGTATAGAGGGGTTTTTCATTATCAAAATGAATTCAAAAATTAAATATGACATGGCACGCAACATGGTGGGGTGCAGACTATTTATTTTCATCTGAATTTCAATAATTCGTCAACAGAAATCATTGTCGTGTCGTCAGAGGGAGTATAGAGGAATTTTTCATTTTCAAAATGACTTCAAAAATCTAATATGACTTGGCACGCATCATGTTGGGGTACAGAATATCCAATTCGATCTCAATAACAATAATTCGTCAACAGAAATCATTGTCGTATCGTCAGAGGGGGTATAGAAAGATTTTTCATTTTCAAAATTACCTCAAAATCAAATATGACTTGGCACGCATCATGGTGAGGTGCAGAATATCCATTCCCATCTGAATAACAATAATTCGTCAACAGAAAACATTGTCGTGTCGTCAGAGGGGGTATAGAGGGATTTTTCATTTTCAAAATTACCTCAAAATCAAATATGACTTGGCACGCATCATGGTGGGGTGCAGAATATCCATTCCCATCTGAATAACAATAATTCGTCAACAGAAATCATTGTCGGGTCGTCAGAGGGGGTATAGAGGGATTTTTCATTATCAAAATGATTTCAAAAATCAAATATGACATGGCACGCAACATGGCGGGGTGCAGACTATTTATTTTCATCTGAATTTCAATATATTCGTCAACAGAAATCATTGTCGTGTCGTCAGAGGGGGTATAGAGGAAGTTTTCATTTTCAAAATGACTTCAAAAAACTAATATGACTTGGCACGCATCATGTTGGGGTACAGTATATCCATTTCGATCTCAATAACAATAATTCGTCAACAGAAATCATTGTCGTGTCGTCAGAGGGGGTATAGAGAGATTTTTCATTTTCAAAATTACCTCAAAATCAAATATGACTTGGCACGCATCATGGTGGGGTGCAGAATATCCATTCCCATCTGAATAACAATAATTCGTCAACAGAAATCATTGTCGTGTCGTCAGAGGGGGTATAGAGGGATTTTTCATTTTCAAAATTACCTCAAAATCAAATATGACTTGGCACGCATCATGGTGGGGTGCAGAATATCCATTCCCATCTGAATAACAATAATTCGTCAACAGAAATCATTGTCGGGTCGTCAGAGGGGGTACAGAGGGATTTTTCATTTTCAAAATTACCTCAAAATCAAATATGACTTGGCACGCAACATGGTGGGGTGCAGAATATCCATTTCCATCTGAATAACAATAATTCGTCAACAGAAATCATTGTCGGGTCGTCAGAGGGGGTATAGAGGGATTTTTCATTATCAAAATGATTTCAAAAATCAAATATTACATGGCACGCAACATGGCGGGGTGCAGTCTATTTATTTTCATCTGAATTACAATAATTCGTCAACAGAAATCATTGTCGTGTCGTCAGAGGGGGTATAGAAGAATTTTTCATTTTCAAAATGACTTCAAAAATCTAATATGACTTGGCACGCATCATGGTGGGGTGCAGAATATTTATTTTCATTTGAATAACAATAATTCGTCAACAGAAATTATTGTCGGGTCGTCAGAGGGGGTATAGAGGGATTTTTCATTTTCAAAATTACCTCAAAATCAAATATGACTTGGCACGCATCATGGTGGGGTGCAGAATATTTATTTATATCTGAATAACAATAATTCGTCAAAAGAAATCATTGTCGGGTCGTCAGAGGGGGTATAGAGGGATTTTTCATTATCAAAATGACTTCAAAAGTTAAATATGACATGGCACGCAACATGGCGGGGTGCAGACTATTTATTTTCATCTGAATAACAATAATTCGTTAACAGAAATCATTGTCGGGTCGTCAGAGGGGGTATAGAGGGATTTTTCATTATCAAAATGATTTCAAAAATCAAATATGACATGGCACGCAACATGGCGGGGTGCATACTGTTTATTTTCATCTGAATTACAATAATTCGTCAACAGAAATCATTGTCGTGTCGTCAGAGGGGGTATAGAGGAATTTTGCATTTTCAAAATGACTTCAAAAATCTAATATGACTTGGCACGCATCATGTTGGGGTACAGAATATCCATTTCCATCTCAATAACAATAATTCGTCAACAGAAATCATTGTCGGGTCGTCAGAGGGGGAATAGAGGGATTTTTCATTTTCAAAATTACCTCAAAATCAAATATGACTTGTCACGCATCATGGTGGGGTGCAGAATACTTAATTCCATTTGAAAAACAATAATTCGTCAACAGAAATCATTGTCGGGTAGTCAGAGGGGGTATAGAGGGATATTTCATTTTAAAAATTTCTTCAAAAATCTAATATGACTTGGCACCTATCATGGTGGGGTGGGAAATATCTATGTCCATCTGAAAAACAATAATTCCTTAACAGAAATCATTGTCGGGACGTCAGAGGGGGTATAGAGGGATTTTTCATTATCAAAATGATTTCAAAAATCAAATATGACTTGGCACGCATCATATCGGGGTGCAGAATATCCATTTCTATCTGACTAACATTATTTCGTCAACATAAATCATTGTCGTGTCGTCAGAGGGGGTATGGAGGGATTTTTCATTTTCAAAATTACTTCAAAAATCTAATATGACTTGGCACGCATCATGGTGGGGTGCAGAATATTAATTTCCATCTGAATAACAATAATTCGTTAACAGGAATCATTGTCGGGTCGTCAGAGGGGGTATAGAGGGATTTTTCATTATCAAAATGAATTCAAAAATTAAATATGACATGGCACGCAACATGGTGGGTTGCAGACTATTTATTTTCATCTGAATTTCAATAATTCGTCAACAGAAATCATTGTCGTGTCGTCAGAGGGGGTATAGAGAGATTTTTCATTTTCAAAATTACCTCAAAATCAAATATGACTTGGCACGCATCATGGTGGGGTGCAGAATATCCATTCTCATCTGAATAACAATAATTCGTCAACAGAAATCATTGTCGTGTCGTCAGAGGGGTATAGAGGGATTTTTCATTTTCAAAATTACCTCAAAATCAAATATGACTTGGCACGCATCATGGTGGGGTGCAGAATATCCATTCACATCTGAATAACAATAATTCGTTAACAGAAATCATTGTCGGGTCGTCAGAGGGGGTATAGAGGGATTTTTCATTATCAAAATGATTTCAAAAATCAAATATGACTTAGCACGCATCATGGTGGGGTGCAGAATATCCATTTCCATCTGAATAACAATAATTCGTTAACAGAAATCATTGTCGGGTCGTCAGAGGGGGTATAGAGGGATTTTTCATTATCAAAATGATTTCAAAAATCAAATATGACATGGCACGCAACATGGTGGGGTGCAGACTATTTACTTTCATTTGAATTACAATAATTCGTCAACAGAAATCATTGTCGTGTCGTCAGAGGGGGTATAGAGGAATTTTTCTTTTTCAAAATGACTTCAAAAATCTAATATGACTTGGCACGCATCATGTTGGGGTACAGAATATCCATTTCCATCTCAATAACCATAATTCGTCAACAGAAATCATTGTCGGGTCGTCAGAGGGGGTATAGAGGGATTTCTCATTTTCAAAATTACCTCAAAATCAAATATGACTTGGCACGCATCATGGTGGGGTGCAGAATATCCATTTCCATCTGAATAACAATAATTCGTCAACAGAAATCATTGACGGGTCCTTAGAGGGGGTATAGAGGAATTTTTCATTTTCAAAATTTCTTCAAAAATCTAATATGACTTGACACTTATCATGGTGGGGTGCGAAATATCTTAGTCCATCTGAATAACAATAATTCATTAACAGAAATCAATGTCGGGTCGTCAGAGGGGGTATAGAGGGATTTGTCATTATCAAAATGATTTCAAAAATCAAATATGACATGGAACGCAACATGGCGGGGTGCAGACTATTTATTTTCATCTGAATTACAATAATTCGTCAACAGAAATCATTGTCGTGTCGTCAGAGGGGGTATAGAGGAATTTTTCATTTTCAAAATGACTTCAAAAATCTAATATGACTTGGCACGCATAATGTTGGGGTACAGAATATCCATTTCCATCTCAATAACAATAATTCGTCAACAGAAATCATTGTCGGGTCGTCAGAGGGGGTATAGAATGATTTTTCATTATCAAAATGACTTCAAAAATTAAATATGACATGGCAAGCAACATGGCGGGGTGCAGACCATTTATTTTCATCTGAATTACAATAATTCGTCAACAGAAATCATTGTCGGGTCGTCAGAGGGGGAATAGAGGGATTTTTAATTTTCAAAATTACCTCAAAATCAAATATGACTTGTCACGCATCATGGTGGGGTGCAGAATACTTAATTCCATTTGAATAACAATAATTCGTCAACAGAAATCATTGTCGGGTAGTCAGAGGGGGTATAGAGGGATTTTTCATTTTAAAAATTTCTTCAAAAATCTAATATGACTTGGCACCTATCATGGTGGGGTGCGAAATATCTATGTCCATCTGAATAACAATAATTCCTTAACAGAAATCATTGTCGGGACGTCAGAGGGGGTATAGAGGGATTTTTCAATATCAAAATGATTTCAAAAATCAAATATGACTTGGCACGCATCATATCGGGGTGCAGAATATCCATTTCTATCTGACTAACATTATTTCGTCAACATAAATCATTGTCGTGTCTTCAGAGGGGGTATGGAGCGATTTTTCATTTTCAAAATTACTTCAAAAATCTAATATGACTTGGCACGCATCATGGTGGGGTGCAGAATATTTATTTCCATCTGAATAACAATAATTCGTCAACAGAAATCAATGTCGTGTCGTCAGAGGGGGTATAGAGGAATTTTTCATTTTCAAAATGACTTCAAAAATCTAATATGACTTGGCACGCATCATGTTGGGGTACAGAATATCCATTTCGATCTCAATAACAATAATTCGTCAACAGAAATCATTGTCGTGTCGTCAGAGGAGGTATAGAGAGATTTTTCATTTTCAAAATTACCTCAAAATCAAATATGACTTGGCACGCATCATGGTGGGGTGCAGAATATCCATTCCCATCTGAATAACGATAATTCGTCAACAGAAATCATTGTCGTGTCGTCAGAGGGGGTATAGAAGGATTTTTCGTTTTCAAAATTACCTCAAAATCAAATATGACTCGGCACACATCATGGTGGGGTGCAGAATATCCATTCCCATCTGAATAACAATAATTCGTTAACAGAAATCATTGTCGGGTCGTCAGAGGGGGTATGGAGGGATTTTTCATTATCAAAATGATTTCAAAAATCAAATATGACTTGGCACGCTTCATTGCGAGGTGCAGAATATCCTCTTTTATCTGACTAACATTAACTCGTCAACATAAATCATTGTCGTGTCGTCAGAGGGGGTATGGAGGAATTTTTCATTTTCAAAATGACTTCAAAAATTAAATATGACATGGCAAGCAACATGGCGGGGTGCAGATCATTCATTTTCATCTGAATTACAATAATTCGTCAAGAGAAATCATTGTCGGGTCGTCAGAGGGGAAATAGAGGGATTTTTAATTTTCAAAATTACCTCAAAATCAAATATGACTTGTCACGCATCATGGTGGGGTGCAGAATACTTAATTTCATTTGAATAACAATAATTCGTCAACAGAAATCATTGTCGGGTAGTCAGAGGGGGTATAGAGGGATTTTTCATTTTAAAAATTTCTTCAAAAATCTAATATGACTTGGCATCTATCATGGTGGGGTGCGAAATATCTATGTCCATCTGAATAACAATAATTCCTTAACAGAAATCATTGTCGGGACGTCAGAGGGGGTATAGAGGGATTTTTCATTATCAAAATGATTTCAAAAATCAAATATGACTTGGCACGCATCATATCGGGGTGCAGAATATCCATTTCTATCTGACTAACATTATTTCGTCAACATAAATCATTGTCGTGTCGTCAGAGGGGGTATGGAGCGATTTTTCATTTTCAAAATTACTTCAAAAATCTAATATGACTTGGCACGCATCATGGTGGGGTGCAGAATATTTATTCCCATCTGAATAACAATAATTCGTCAACAGAAATCATTGTCGGGTCGTCAGAGGGGGTATAGAGGGATTTTTCATTATCAAAATGAATTCAAAAATTAAATATGACATGGCACGCAACATGGTGGGGTGCAGACTATTTATTTTCATCTGAATTACAATAATTCGTCAACAGAAATCATTGTCGTGTCGTCAGAGGGGGTATAGAGGAATTTTTCATTTTCAAAATGACTTCAAAAATCTAATATGACTTGGCACGCATCATGTTGGGGTACAGAATATCCATTTCGATCTCAATAACAATAATTCGTCAACAGAAATCATTGTCGTGTCGTCAGAGGGGGTATAGAGAGATTTTTCATTTTCAAAATTACCTCAAAATCAAATATGACTTGGCACGCATCATGGTGGGGTGCAGAATATCCATTCCCATCTGAATAACGATGATTCGTCAACAGAAATCATTGTCGTGTCGTCAGAGGGGGATAGAGGGATTTTTCATTTTCAAAATTACCTCAAAATCAAATATGACTTGGCACGCATCATGGTGGGGTGCAGAATATCCATTCCCATCTGAATAACAATAATTCGTTAACAGAAATCATTGTCGGGTCGTCAGAGGGGGTATGGAGGGATTTTTCATTATCAAAATGATTTCAAAAATCAAATATGACTTGGCACGCTTCATTGCGGGGTGCAGAATATCCTCTTCTATCTGACTAACATTTACTCGTCAACATAAATCATTGTCGTGTCGTCAGAGGGGGTATGGAGGAATTTTTCATTTTTCAAATTACTTCAAAAAATATGACTTAGCACGCATCATGGCGGGGTGCAGAATATCTATTTCTATCTGACTAACATTATTTTGTCTTCATAAATCATTGTCGGGTCGTCAGAGGGGGTATAGAGGGATTTTTCATTATCAAAATGACTTCAAAAATTAAATATGACTTGGCACTTATCATGGTGGGGTGCGAAATATCTATGTCCATCTGAATAACAATAATTCGATAACAGAAATCATTGTCGGGTCGTCAGAGGGGGTATAGAGGTATTTTTCATAATCAAAATGATTTCAAAAATCAAATATGACTTAGCACGCATCATGGCGGGGAGCAGAATATCTATTTCTATCTGACTAACATTATTTCGTCTTCATAAATCATTGTCGGGTCGTCAGAGGGGGTATGGAGGGATTTTTCATTATCAAAATGAATTCAAAAATCAAATATGACTTGGCACGCTTCATTGCGGGGTGCAGAATATCCTCTTCTATCTGACTAACATTTACTCGTCAACATAAATCATTGTCGTGTCGTCAGAGGGGGTATGGAGGAATTTTTCATTTTTCAAATTACTTCAAAAATCTAATATGACTTGGCACGCATCATGGTGGGGTGCAGAATATTTATTTCTATCTGAATAACAATAATTCGTCAACAGAAATCATTGTCGTGTCGTCAGAGGGGGTATAGAGGAATTTCTCATTTTCAAAATTACCTCAAAATCAAATATGACTTGGCACGCATCATGGTGGGGTGCAGAATATCCATTTCCATCTAAATAACTATAATTCGTCAACAGAAATCATTGACGGGTCCTTAGAGGGGGTATAGAGGGATTTTTCATTTTCAAAATTTCTTCAAAAATCTACTATGACTTGACACTCATCATGGTGGGGTGCGAAATATCTATGTCCATCTGAATAACAATAATTCGTTAACAGAAATCATTGTCGGGTCGTCAGAGGGGGTATAGAGGGATTTTTCATTATCAAAATGATTTCAAAAATCAAATATGACATGGAACGCAACATGGCGGGGTGCAGACTATTTATTTTCATCTGAATTACAATAATTCGTCAACAGAAATCATTGTCGTGTCGTCAGAGGGGGTATAGAGGAATTTTTCATTTTCAAAATGACTTCAAAAATCTAATATGATTTGGCACGCATAATGTTGGGGTACAGAATATCCATTTCCATCTCAATAACAATAATTCGTCAACAGAAATCATTGTAGGGTCGTCACAGGGGGTATAGATATATTTTTCATTTTCAAAATTACCTCAAAATGAAATATGACTTGGCACGCATCATGGTGGGGTGCAGAATATTTATTTCCATCTGAATACCAATAATTCGTCAACAGAAATCATTGTCGGGTAGTCAGAGGGGGTATAGAGGGATTTTTCATTATCAAAATGATTTCAAAAATCAAATATGACATGGAACGCAACATGGCGGGGTGCAGACTATTTATTTTCATCTGAATTACAATAATTCGTCAACAGAAATCATTGTCGTGTCGTCAGAGGGGGTATAGAGGAATTTTTCATTTTCAAAATGACTTCAAAAATCTAATATGACTTGGCACGCATAATGTTGGGGTACAGAATATCCATTTCCATCTCAATAACAATAATTCGTCAACAGAAATCATTGTAGGGTCGTCAGAGGGGGTATAGATATATTTTTCATTTTCAAAATTACCTCAAAATGAAATATGACTTGGCACGCATCATGGTGGGGTGCAGAATATTTATTTCCATCTGAATACCAATAATTCGTCAACAGAAATCATTGTCGTGTCGTCAGAGGGGGTATAGAGAAATTTTTCATTTTCAAAATGACTTCAAAAATCTAATATGACACTGCACGCATCATGTTGGGGTGCAGAATATCCATTTCCATCTGAATAACAATAATTTGTCAACAGAAATCATTGTCGGGTCGTCAGAGGGGGTATAGAGGTATTGTTCATTTTCAAAATTACTTCAAAAATCTAATATGACTTGGCACGTATCATATTGGGGTGCAGATTATCCATATCTTTCTGAATAACAATAATTCCTTAACAGAAATTATTGTCGTGTCGTCAGAGGTGGTATAGAGGGATTTTTCATTTTCAAAATTACCTCAAAATCAAATATGACTTTGCACGCATCTTGGTGGGGTGCAAAGTATTCATGTATATCTAACTAACAATGATTCGTCAACAGAAATCATTGTCGGGTCGTCAGAGGGGGTATTGAGGGATTTTTCATTTTCGAAAAGACATCAAAAATCAAATATGATTTGGCACGCATCATAGTAGGGTGCAAAATATCCATTTCTATCTGAATAACAATAATTCGTCAAGAGAAATCATTGTCGGGTCGTCAGAAGGGGTATAGAGGGATATTTCATTTTTAAAATGACTTCAAAAATCAAATATGAGTTGGCACGTATCATAGTGGGGTGCAAAGTATCCATGTTCATCTGAGTAACATTAATTCGTCAACAGAAATCATTGTCGGAACGTCAGAGGGGGTATAAAGGAATTTTTCATTAACAAAATGACTTCAAAAATCAAATATGACTTGGCACGCATCATGGTGGGGTACAGAATATCCATTTCCATCTCAATAACAATAATTTGTCAACAGAAATCATTGTCGGGTCGTCAGAGGGGGTATAGAGAGATTTTTCAGTTTCAAAATTACCTCAAAATCAAATATGACTTGGCAAGCTTCATAGTGGGGTGCAGAATATCCATTTCCATCTGAATAGCAATAATTCGTCAACAGAAATTATGGTCGGGTCGTTAAAGGGGGTATAGATGGATTTTTCATTTCCAAAATGACTTCAAAAATCAAATTTGATTTGGCACGCATCATGGAGGGGTGCAGATTATCCATTCCTATCTGAATAACAATAATTCTTTAACAAAAATCATTGTCGTGTCGTTAGAAGGGGTATAGAGGGATTTCTCATTTTCAATATATCTTCAAAAATCTAGTATGACTTGGCACGCATCATGGTGGGGTGCAAAGTATCCATGTCTATCTGAATAACAATAATTTGTCAACAGAAATCATTGTCGGGTCGTCAGAGGGGGTATAGAGGGATTTTTCATTTTCAAAATTACCTCAAAATCAAATATGACTTGGCACGCAACATGGCGGGGTGCAGACTATTTATTTTTATCTGAATAACAATAATTCGTCAACTGAAATCATTGTCGGGTCGTTAGAAGGGGTATAGAGGGATTTCTCATTTTCAATATATCTTCAAAAATCTAGTATGACTTGGCACGCATCATGGTGGGGTGCAAATTATCCATGTCTATCTGAATAACAATAATTTGTCAACAGAAATCATTGTCGGGTCGTCAGAGGGGGTATAGAGGGATTTTTCATTTTCAAAATTACCTCAAAATCAAATATGACTTGGCACGCATCATGGTGGGGTGCAGAATATCCATTTCCATCTGAATAACAATACTTTGTCAACAGAAATCATTGACGTGTCGTTGGAGGTGGTATAGAGGGATTTTTCATTTTCAAAATTTCTTCAAAAATCTAATATGACTTGGCACGCATCATGGCGGGGTGCAGAATATCCATTTCTATCTGACTAACATTAATTCGTCAACATAAATCATTGTCCTGTCGTCAGAGGGGGTATGGAGGGATTTTTCATTTTCAAAATTACTTCAAAAATCTAATATGACTTGACACGCATCATGGTGGGGTGCAAAGAATCCATGTCCATCTGAATAACAATAATTCGTCAATTTAAATCATTGTCGTGTCGTCAGAGGGGGTATAGAGGTATTTTTCATTTTCAAAATTACTTCAAAAATCTAATATGACTTGGCACGCATCATAGTGGGGTGCAAAGTATCCATATCTATCTGAATAACAATAATTCCTTAACAGAAATCATTGTCGTGTCGTTAGAAGGGGTATAGAGGGATTTTTCTTCTTCAAAATTACTTCAAAAATCAAATATGACTTGGCACGCATCATGGTGGGGAGCAAAGTATCCATGTCCATCTGAATAACAATAATTCGTCAACATAAATCATTGTCGTGTCGTCAGAGGGGGTATAGAGGGATTTTTCATTTTCAAAATTACCTCAAAATCAAATATGACTTGGCACGCATCATGGTGGGGTTCAAAGTATTCATGTCCATCTGAATCACAATAACTCGTTAACAGAAATCATTGTCGTGTCGTCAGAGGGGTTAAAGGGGGATTTTTCATTTTCAAAATTACCTCAAAATCAAATATGACTTGGCACGCTACATGGTGGGGTGCAGAATATCCATTTCCATTTAAATAACAATAATTTGTCAACAGAAATCATTGTCGGGTCGTCAGAGGGGGTATTGAGGGATTTTTCATTTTCGAAAAGACATCAAAAATCAAATATGATTTGGCACGCATCATAGTAGGGTGCAAAATATTCATTTCTATCTGAATAACAATAATTCGTCAAGAGAAATCATTGTCGGGTCGTCAGAAGGGGTATAGAGGGATATTTCATTTTTGAAATGACTTCAAAAATCAAATATGAGTTGGCACGTATCATAGTGGGGTGCAAAGTATCCATGTTCATCTGGGTAACATTAATTCGTCAACAGAAATCATTGTAGGAACGTCAGAGGGGGTATAGAGGGATTTTTCATTTTCAAAATGACTTCAAAAATCATATATGACTTGGCACGCATCATGGTGGGGTACAGAATATCCATTTCCATCTCAATAACAATAATTTGTCAACAGAAATCATTGTCGGGTCGTCGGAGGGGGTATAGAGGGAGTTTTCATTTTCAAAATTACCTCAAAATCAAATATGACTTGGCAAGCATCATAGTGGGGTGCAGAATATCCATTTCCATCTGAATAGCAATAATTCGTCAACAGAAATTATTGTCGGGTCGTTAAAGGGGGTATAGATGGATTTTTCATTTCCAAAATGACTTCAAAAATCAAATTTGATTTGGCACGCATCATGGAGGGGTGCAGAATATCCATTCCTATCTGAATAACAATAATTCTTTAACAGATATCATTGTCGTGTCGTCAGAGGGGGTATAGAGGGATTTTTCATTTTCAAAATTACCTCAAAATCAAATATGACTTGGCACGCATCATGGTGGGGTGCAAAGTATTCATGTCCATCTGAATCACAATAACTCCTCAACAGAAATCATTGTCGTGTCGTCAGAGGGGTTAAAGAGGGATTTTTCATTTTCAAAATTACCTCAAAATCAAATATGACTTGGCACGCTACATGGTGGGGTGCAGAATAATCATTTCCATCTAAATAACAATAATTTGTCAACAGAAATCATTGTCGGGTCGTTAGAGGGGGTATAGAGGGTTTTATCATTTTCAAAATGACTTCAAACCTCAAATATGATTTGGCACGCATCATGGAGGCGTGCAGAATATCCATTTCCATCTGAATAACAATAATTTGTCAACAGAAATCATTGTCGGAACGTCAGAGGGGGTAGAGGGATTTTTCATTATCAAAATGACTTCAAAAATCAAATATGACTTGGCTCGCATCATAGTGGGGTACAGAATATCCATTTCCATCTCAATAACAATAATTTTTCAACAGAAATCATTGTCGGGTCGTCAGAGGGGGTATAGAGGGATTTTTCATTTTCAAAATTACCTCAAAATCAAATATGACTTGGCACGCATCATAGTGGGGAGCAGAATATCCATTTCCATCTGAATAACAATATTTCGTCAACAGAAATCATTGTCGTGTCGTCAGAGGGGGTATGGAGGGATTTATCATTTTCAAAATTACCTCAAAATCAAATATGACTTGGCACGCATCATGGTGGGGTGCAGATTATCCATTTCCATCTGAATAACAATGATTCGTCAAAAGAAATCATTGACGGGTCGTTGGAGGGGGTATAGAGGGATTTATCTTTTTCATAATTTCTTCAAAAATCTAATATGACTTGGCACGCATCATGGTGGGGTGCAGAATATCCATTCCCATCTGAATAACAATAATTCGTCAACAGACATCATTGTCGTGTCGTCAGAGGGGGTATGGAGGGATTTATCATTTTCAAAATTACTTCAAAAATGTAATATGACTTGGCAAGCATCATGGTGAAATGCAAAGAATCCATTCCCATCTGAATAACAATAATTTGTCAACAGAAATCATTGTCGGGTCGTCAGAGGGGGTATAGAGGGATTTTTCATTTTCAAAATTACCTCAAAATCAAATATGACTTGGCACGCAACATGGCGGGGTGCAGACTATTTATTTTCATCTGAATAACAATAATTCGTCAACTGAAATCATTGTCGGGTCGTTAGAAGGGGTATAGAGGGATTTCTCATTTTCAATATATCTTCAAAAATCTAGTATGACTTGGCACGCATCATGGTGGGGTGCAAATTATCCATGTCTATCTGAATAACAATAATTTGTCAACAGAAATCATTGTCGGGTCGTCAGAGGGGGTATAGAGGGATTTTTCATTTTCAAAATTACCTCAAAATCAAATATGACTTGGCACGCATCATGGTGGGGTGCAGAATATCCATTTCCATCTGAATAACAATACTTTGTCAACAGAAATCATTGACGTGTCGTTGGAGGTGGTATAGAGGGATTTTTCATTTTCAAAATTTCTTCAAAAATCTAATATGACTTGGCACGCATCATGGCGGGGTGCAGAATATCCATTTCTATCTGACTAACATTAATTCGTCAACATAAATCATTGTCCTGTCGTCAGAGGGGGTATGGAGGGATTTTTCATTTTCAAAATTACTTCAAAAATCTAATATGACTTGACACGCATCATGGTGGGGTGCAAAGTATCCATGTCCATCTGAATAACAATAATTCGTCAATTTAAATCATTGTCGTGTCGTCAGAGGGGGTATAGAGGTATTTTTCATTTTCAAAATTACTTCAAAAATCTAATATGACTTGGCACGCATCATAGTGGGGTGCAAAGTATCCATATCTATCTGAATAACAATAATTCCTTAACAGAAATCATTGTCGTGTCGTTAGAAGGGGTATAGAGGGATTTTTCTTCTTCAAAATTACTTCAAAAATCAAATATGACTTGGCACGCATCATGGTGGGGAGCAAAGTATCCATGTCCATCTGAATAACAATAATTCGTCAACATAAATCATTGCCGTGTCGTCAGAGGGGGTATAGAGGGATTTTTCATTTTCAAAATTACCTCAAAATCAAATATGACTTGGCACGCATCATGGTGGGGTTCAAAGTATTCATGTCCATCTGAATCACAATAACTCGTTAACAGAAATCATTGTCGTGTCGTCAGAGGGGTTAAAGGGGGATTTTTCATTTTCAAAATTACCTCAAAATCAAATATGACTTGGCACGCTACATGGTGGGGTGCAGAATATCCATTTCCATTTAAATAACAATAATTTGTCAACAGAAATCATTGTCGGGTCGTTAGAGGGTGTATAGAGGGTTTTTTCATTTCAATATTTCTTCAAAAATCTAATATGACTTGGCACGCATCATGGTGGGGTGCAGAATATCCATGTCCATCTAAATAACAATAATTTGTCAACAGAAATCATTGTCGGGTCGTCAGAGGGGGTATTGAGGGATTTTTCATTTTCGAAAAGACATCAAAAATCAAATATGATTTGGCACGCATCATAGTAGGGTGCAAAATATTCATTTCTATCTGAATAACAATAATTCGTCAAGAGAAATCATTGTCGGGTCGTCAGAAGGGGTATAGAGGGATATTTCATTTTTGAAATGACTTCAAAATTCAAATATGAGTTGGCACGTATCATAGTGGGGTGCAAAGTATCCATGTTCATCTGGGTAACATTAATTCGTCAACAGAAATCATTGTAGGAACGTCAGAGGGGGTATAGAGGGATTTTTCATTTTCAAAATGACTTCAAAAATCAAATATGACTTGGCACGCATCATGGTGGGGTACAGAATATCCATTTCCATCTCAATAACAATAATTTGTCAACAGAAATCATTGTCGGGTCGTCAGAGGGGGTATAGAGGGAGTTTTCATTTTCAAAATTACCTCAAAATCAAATATGACTTGGCAAGCATCATTGTGGGGTGCAGAATATCCATTTCCATCTGAATAGCAATAATTCGTCAACAGAAATTATTGTCGGGTCGTTAAAGGGGGTATAGATGGATTTTTCATTTCCAAAATGACTTCAAAAATCAAATTTGATTTGGCACGCATCATGGAGGGGTGCAGAATTTTTATTCCTATCTGAATAACAATAATTCTTTAACAGATATCATTGTCGTGTCGTCAGAGGGGGTATAGAGGGATTTTTCATTTTCAAAATTACCTCAAAATCAAATATGACTTGGCACGCATCATGGTGGGGTGCAAAGTATTCATGTCCATCTGAATCACAATAACTCCTTAACAGAAATCATTGTCGTGTCGTCAGAGGGGTTAAAGAGGGATTTTTCATTTTCAAAATTACCTCAAAATCAAATATGACTTGGCACGCTACATGGTGGGGTGCAGAATAATCATTTCCATCTAAATAACAATAATTTGTCAACAGAAATCATTGTCGGGTCGTTAGAGGGGGTATAGAGGGTTTTATCATTTTCAAAATGACTTCAAACCTCAAATATGATTTGGCACGCATCATGGAGGCGTGCAGAATATCCATTTCCATCTGAATAACAATAATTTGTCAACAGAAATCATTGTCGGAACGTCAGAGGGGGTAGAGGGATTTTTCATTATCAAAATGACTTCAAAAATCAAATATGACTTGGCTCGCATCATAGTGGGGTACAGAATATCCATTTCCATCTCAATAACAATAATTTTTCAACAGAAATCATTGTCGGGTCGTCAGAGGGGGTATAGAGGGATTTTTCATTTTCAAAATTACCTCAAAATCAAATATGACTTGGCACGCATCATAGTGGGGAGCAGAATATCCATTTCCATCTGAATAACAATATTTCGTCAACAGAAATCATTGTCGTGTCGTCAGAGGGGGTATGGAGGGATTTATCATTTTCAAAATTACCTCAAAATCAAATATGACTTGGCACGCATCATGGTGGGGTGCAGATTATCCATTTCCATCTGAATAACAATGATTCGTCAAAAGAAATCATTGACGGGTCGTTGGAGGGGGTATAGAGGGATTTATCTTTTTCATAATTTCTTCAAAAATCTAATATGACTTGGCACGCATCATGGTGGGGTGCAGAATATCCATTCCCATCTGAATAACAATAATTCGTCAACAGACATCATTGTCGTGTCGTCAGAGGGGGTATGGAGGGATTTGTCATTTTCAAAATTACTTCAAAAATGTAATATGACTTGGCAAGCATCATGGTGAAATGCAAAGAATCCATTCCCATCTGAATAAAAATAATTCGTCAACAGAAATCATTGTCGTGTCGTCAGAGGGGGTATAGAGGGTTTTTTCATTTTCAAAATGACTTCATTAATCAAATATGACTTGGCACGCATCATGGTGGGGTACAGAATATACATTTCCATCTCAATATCAATAATTTGTCATCAGAAATCATTGTCGGGTCGTCAGAGGGGGTATAGAGGGATTTTTCATTTTCAAAATTACCTCAAAATTAAATATGACTTGGCACGCATCATGGTGGGGTGCAGAATATCCATTCCCATCTGAATAACAATAATTCGTCAACAGAAATCATTGTCGTGTCGTCAGAGGGGGTAAGGAGGGATTAATCATTTTCAAAATTACCTCAAAATCAAATATGACTTGGCACGCATCATGGTGGGGTGCAGAATATCCATTTCCATCTGAATAACAATGATTCGTCAACAGAAATCATTGACGGGTCGTTGGAGGGGGTATAGAGGGATTTTTCATTTTCATAATTTCTTCTAATATCTTATATGACTTGGCACGCATCATGGTGGGGTGCAGAATATCCATTCCTATCTGAATAACAATAATTCGTCAAAAGAAATCGTTGTCGTGTCGTCAGAAGGGGTATGGAGGGATTTTTCATTTTCAAAATTACCTCAAAATCAAATATGACTTGGCACGCATCATGGTGGGGTGCAAAATATTTATTTCCATTTGAATTACAATAATTCGTCAACAGAAATCATTGTCGGGGCGTCAGAGGGGGTATAGAGGGATTTTTCATTTTCAAAATTACCTCAAAATCAAATATGACTTGGCACACATCATGGTGGGGTGCAGAATATCCATTTCAATAACATCTCAATAACAATAATTTGTCAACAGAAATCATTGTCTGGTCGTCAGAGGAGGTATAAAGGGATTTCTCATTTTCAATATTTCTTCAAAAATCTGATATTACTTGGCACGCGTAATAGTGGGGTGCAGAATATCCATATCTATCTGAATAACAATAATTCCTTAACAGAAATTATTGTCGTTTCGTCAGAGGGGGTTTAGAGGGATTTTTCATTTTCAATATTACCTCAAAATCAAATATGACTTGGCACACATCATGGTGGGGTGCAGAATATCCATTTCAATAACATCTCAATAACAATAATTTGTCAACAGAAATCATTGTCTGGTCGTCAGAGGAGGTATAAAGGGATTTCTCATTTTCAATATTTCTTCAAAAATCTGATATTACTTGGCACGCGTAATAGTGGGGTGCAGAATATCCATATCTATCTGAATAACAATAATTCCTTAACAGAAATTATTGTCGGGTCGTCAGAGGGGGTATAGAGGGATTTTTCATTATCAAAATGATTTCAATGATCAAATATGACTTGGCACGCATCATGGCGGGGTGCAGAATATCCATTTCTATCTGACTAACATTATTTCGTCAACATAAATCATTGTCGTGTCGTCAGAGGGGGTATGGAAGGATTTTTCATTTTCAAAATTACTTCAAAAATCTAATATGACTTGGCACGCATCATGATGGGGAGCAGAATATTTATTTCCATCTGAATAACAATAATTCGTCAACAGAAATCTTTGTCGGGTCGTCAGAGGGGGTATAGAGGGATTTTTCATTATCAAAATGATTTCAAAAATCAAATATGACTTGGCACTTATCATGGTGGGGTGCGAAATATCTATGTCCATCTGAATAACAATAATTCGATAACAGAAATCATTGTCGGGTCATCAGAGGGGGTATAGAGTGATTTTTCATTATCAAAATGATTTCAATAATCAAATATGACTTGGCACTTATCATGGCGGGGTGCAGAATATCCATTTCAATCTGACTAACATTATTTCGTCAACATAAATCATTGTCGTGTCGTCAGAGGGGGTATGGAGGGATTTTTCATTTTCAAAATTACTTCAAAAATCTAATATGACTTGGCACGCATCATGATGGGGTGCAGAATATTTATTTCCATCTGGATAACAATAATTCGTCAACAGAAATCATTGTCGGGTCGTCAGAGGGGGTATGGAGGGATTTTTCATCATCAAAATGACTTCAAAAATCAAATATGACTTGGCACGCATCATGGTGGGGTAAAGAATATCCATTTCCATCTCAATATCAATAATTTTTCAACAGAAATCATTGTCGGGTCGTCAGAGGGGGTATAGAGGGATTTTTCATTTTCAAAATTACCTCAAAATCAAATATAATTTGGCACGCATCATGGAGGCGTGCAGAATATCCATTTCCATCTCAATAACGATAATTCTTCAACAGAAATCATTGTCGGGTCGTCAGAGGGGGTATAGAGGGATTTTTCATTTTCAAAATTACCTCAAAATCAAATATGACTTGGCACGCATCATAGTGGGGAGCAGAATATCCATTTCCATCTGAATAACAAGAATTCGTCAACAGAAATCAATGTCGTGTCGTTAGAGGGGGTATAGAGGAATTTTTCATTTTCAAAATTTTCTCAAAATCAAATATGACTTGGCACGCATCATAATGGGGTACAGAATATCCATTTCCATCTTAATAACAATACTTTGTCAACGGAAATCATTGTCGGGGCCTCAGAGGGGGTATAGAGGGAATTTTCATTTTCAAAATTACCTCAAAATCAAACATGACTTGGCACGCATCATGGTGGGGTGCAGAATATCCATTCCTATCTGAATAACAATAATTCGTCAACAGAAATCATTGTCGTGTCGTCATAGGGGGTATGGAGGGATTTATCATTTTCAAAATTACCTCAAAATCAAATATGACTTGGCACGCATCATGGTGGGGTGCAGAATATCCATTTCCATCTGAATAACAATAATTCGTCAACAGACATCATTGTCGTGTCGTCAGAGGGGGTATGGAGGGATTTATCATTTTCAAAATTACTTCAAAAATGTAAAATGACTTGGCACGCATCATGGTGAAATGCAAAGTATCCATTCCCATCTGAATAAAAATAATTCGTCAACAGAAATCATTGTCGTGTCGTTAGAGGGGGTATAGAGGGTTTTTTCATTTTAAAAATTACCTCAAAATCAAATATGATTTGGCACGCATCAAGGAGGCGTGCAGAATATCCATTTCCATCTGAATAACAATAATTTTTCAATAGAAATCATTGTCGGAACGTCAGAGGGGGTATAGAGGGATTTTTCATTATCAAAATGACTTCAAAAATCAAATATGACTTGGCACGCATCATGGTGGGGTACAGAATATCCATTTCCATCTCAATAACGATAATTCTTCAACAGAAATCATTGTCGGGTCGTCAGAGGGGGTATAGAGGGATTTCTCATTTTCAAAATCACCTCAAAATCAAATATGACTTGGCACGCATCATAGTGGGGAGCAGAATTTCCATTTCCATCTGAATAACAAGAATTCGTCAACAGAAATCAATGTCGGGTCGTTAGAGGGGGTATAGAGGAATTTTTCATTTTCAAAATTTTCTCAAAATCAAATATGACTTGGCACGCATCATAATGGGGTACAGAATATCCATTTCCATCTTAATAACAATACATTGTCAACAGAAGTCATTGTCGGGGCCTCAGAGGGGGTATAGAGGGATTTTTCATTTTCAATATTACCTCAAAATCAAACATGACTTGGCACGCATCATGGTGGGGTGCAGAATATCCATTCCCATCTGAATAACAATAATTCGTCAACAGAAATCATTGTCGTGTCGTCAGAGGGGGTATGGAGGGATTTATCATTTTCAAAATTACCTCAAAATCAAATATGACTTGGCACGCATCATGGTGGGGTGCAGATTATCCATTTCCATCTGAATAACAATGATTCGTCAACAGAAATCATTGACGGGTTGTTGGAGGGGGTATAGAGGGATTTTTCTTTTTCATAATTTCTTCAAAAATCTAATATAACTTGGCACGCATCATGGTGGGGTGCAGAATATCCATTTCCATCTGAATAACAATAATTCGTCAACAGACATCATTGTCGTGTCGTCAGAGGGGGTATGGAGGGATTTATCATTTTCAAAATTATTTCAAAAATGTAATATGACTTGGCACGCATCATGGTGAAATGCAAAGTATCCATTCCCATCTGAATAAAAATAATTCGTCAACAGAAATCATTGTCGTGTCGTCAGAGGGGGTATAGAGGGTTTTTTCATTTTCAAAATGACTTCAATAATCAAATATGACTTGGCACGCATCATGGTGGGGTACAGAATATCCATTTCCATCTCAATAACAATAATTTGTCATCAGAAATCATTGTCGGGTCGTCAGAGGGGGTATAGAGGGATTTTTCATTTTCAAAATTACCTCAAAATCAAATATGACATGGCACGCATCATGGTGGGGTGCAGAATATCCATCTGACTAACAATGATTCGTCAACAGAAATCATTGACGGGTCGTTGGAGGGGGTATAGAGGGATTTTTCATTTTCAAAATCTTCTCAAAATCAAATATGACTTGGCACGCATCATGGTGGGGTGCAGAATATCCATTTCCATCTGAATAACAATAATTCGTCAACAGAAATCATTGTCGTGTCGTCAGAGGGGGTATGGAGGGATTTATCATTTTCAAAATTACCTCAAAATCAAATATGACTTGGCACGCATCATGGTGGGGTGCAGAATATCCATTTCCATCTGAATAACAATGATTCGTCAACAGAAATCATTGATGGGTCGTTGGAGGGGGTATAGAGGAATTTTTCATTTTCAAAATTTTCTCAAAATCAAATATGACTTGGCACGCATCATAATGGGGTACAGAATATCCATTTCCATCTTAATAACAATACTTTGTAAACGGAAATCATTGTCGGGGCCTCAGAGGGGGTATAGAGGGATTTTTCATTTTCAAAATTACCTCAAAATCAAACATGACTTGGCACGCATCATGGTGGGGTGCAGAATATCCATTCCCATCTGAATAACAATAATTCGTCAACAGCAATCATTGTCGTATCGTCAGAGGGGGTATAGAGGGTTTTTTCATTTTCAAAATTACCTCAAAATCAAATATGATTTGGCACGCATCATGGAGGCGTGCAGAATATCCATTTCCATCTGAATAACAATAATTTTTCAATAGAAATCACTGTCTGAACGTCAGAGGGGGTATAGAGGGATTTTTCATTATCAAAATGACATCAAAAATCAAATATTACTTGGCACGCATCATGGTGGGGTACAGAATATCCATTTCTATCTCAATAACGATAATTCTTCAACAGAAATCAATGTCGGGTCGTTAGAGGGGGTATAGAGGAATTTTTCATTTTCAAAATTTTCTCAAAATCAAATATGACTTGGCACGCATCATAATGGGGTACAGAATATCCATTTCCATCTTAATAACAATACTTTGTCAACGGAAATCATTGTCGGGGCCTCAGAGGGGGTATAGAGGGATTTTTCATTTTCAAAATTACCTCAAAATCAAACATGACTTGGCACGCATCATGGTGGGGTGCAGAATATCCATTCCCTTCTGAATAACAATAAATCGTCAACAGAAATCATTGTCGTGTCGTCAGAGGGGGTATGGAGGGATTTATCATTTTCAAAATTTCCTCAAAATCAAATATGACTTGGCACGCATCATGGTGGGGTGCAGATTATCCATTTCCATCTGAATAACAATGATTCGTCAACAGAAATCATTGACGGGTCGTTGGAGGGGGTATACAGCGATTTTTCTTTCACAATTTCTTCAAAAATCTAATATGACTTGGCACGCATCATGGTGGGGTGCAGAATATCCATTTCCATCTGACTAACAATAATTCGTCAACAGACATCATTGTCGTGTCGTCAGAGGGGGTATGGAGGGATTTATCATTTTCAAAATTACCTCACAATCAAATATGACTTGGCACGCATCATAATGGGGTACAGAATATCCATTTCCATCTTAATAACAATACTTTGTCAACGGAAATCATTGTCGGGGCCTCAGAGGGGGTATAGAGGGATTTTTCATTTTCAAAATTACCTCAAAATCAAACATGACTTGGCACGCATCATGGTGGGGTGCAGAATATCCATTCCCTTCTGAATAACAATAAATCGTCAACAGAAATCATTGTCGTGTCGTCAGAGGGGGTATGGAGGGATTTATCATTTTCAAAATTTCCTCAAAATCAAATATGACTTGGCACGCATCATGGTGGGGTGCAGATTATCCATTTCCATCTGAATAACAATGATTCGTCAACAGAAATCATTGACGGGTCGTTGGAGGAAGTATAGAGGGATTTTTCTTTTTCATAATTTCTTCAAAAATCTAATATGACTTGGCACGCATCATGGTGGGGTGCAGAATATCCATTTCCATCTGAATAACAATAATTCGTCAACAGACATCATTGTCGTGTCGTCAGAGGGGGTATGGAGGGATTTATCTTTTTCAAAATTACTTCAAAAATGTAATATGACTTGGCACGCATCATGGTGAAATGCAAAGTATCCATTCCCATCTGAATAAAAATAATTCGTCAACAGAAATCATTGTCGTATCGTCAGAGGGGGTATAGAGGGTTTTTTCTATTTCAAAATGACTTCAATAATCAAATATGACTTGGCACGCATCATGGTGGGGTACAGAATATCCATTTCTATCTCAATAACAATAATTTGTCATCAGAAATCATTGTCGGGTCGTCAGAGGGGGTATAGAGGGATTTTTCATTTTCAAAATTACCTCAAAATCAAATATGACTTGGCACGCATCATGGTGGGGTGCAAAATATCCAATCCCTTCTGAATAACAATAATTCGTCAACAGAAATCATTGTCGTGTCGTCAGAGGGGGTATGGAGGGATTTACCATTTTCAAAATTACCTCACAATCAAATATGACTTGGCACGCATCATGGTGGGGTGCAGATTATCCATTTCCATCTGAATAACAATGATTCCTCAACAGAAATCATTGACGGGTCGATGGAGGAAGTATAGAGGGATTTTTCTTTTTCATAATTTCTTCAAAAATCTAATATGACTTGGCACGCATCATGGTGAGGTGCAGAATATCCATTTCCATCTGAATAACAATAATTCCTCAACAGACATCATTGTCGTGTCGTCAGAGGGGGTATGGAGGGATTTATCATTTTCAAAATTACTTCAAAAATGTAATATGACTTGGCACGCATCATGGTGAAATGCAAAGTATCCATTCCCATCTGAATAAAAATAATTCGTCAACAGAAATCATTGTCGTATCGTCAGAGGGGGTGGGGTATAGAGGGTTTTTTCTATTTCAAAATGACTTCAATAATCAAATATGACTTGGCACGCATCATGGTGGGGTACAGAATATCCATTTCTATCTCAATAACAATAATTTGTCATCAGAAATCATTGTCGGGTCGTCAGAGGGGGTATAGAGGGATTTTTCATTTTCAAAATTACCTCAAAATCAAATATGACTTGGCACGCATCATGGTGGGGTGCAAAATATCCAATTCCTTCTGAATAACAATAATTCGGCAACAGAAATCATTGTCGTGTCGTCAGAGGGGGTATGGAGGGATTTACCATTTTCAAAATTACCTCACAATCAAATATGACTTGGCACGCATCATGGTGGGGTGCAGATTATCCATTTCCATCTGAATAACAATGATTCGTCAACAGAAATCATTGACGGGTCGTTGGAGGGGGTATACAGCGATTTTTCTTTCACAATTTCTTCAAAAATCTAATATGACTTGGCACGCATCATGGTGGGGTGCAGAATATCCATTTCCATCTGACTAACAATAATTCGTCAACAGACATCATTGTCGTGTCGTCAGAGGGGGTATGGAGGGATTTATCATTTTCAAAATTACTTCAAAAATGTAATATGACTTGGCACGCATCATGGTGAAATGCAAAGTATCCATTCCCATCTGAATAAAAATATTTCGTCAACAGAAATCATTGTCGTGTCGTCAGAGGGGGTATAGAGGGATTTTTCATTATCAAAATGATTTCAATGATCAAATATGACTTGGCACGCATCATGGCGGGGTGCAGAATATCCATTTCTATCTGACTAACATTATTTCGTCAACGTAAATCATTGTCGTGTCGTCAGAGGGGGTATGGAGGGATTTTTCATTTTCAAAATTACTTCAAAAATCAAATATGACTTGGCACGCATCATGATGGGGAGCAGAATATTTATTTCCATCTGAATAACAATAATTCGTCAACAGAAATCTTTGTCGGGTCGTCAGAGGGGGTATAGAGGGATTTTTCATTATCAAAATGACTTCAAAAATTAAATATGACTTGGCACTTATCATGGTGGGGTGCGAAATATCTATGTCCATCTGAATAACAATAATTCGATAACAGAAATCATTGTCGGTTCGTCAGAGGGGGTATAGAGGGATTTTTCATTATCAAAATGATTTCAAAAATCAAATATGACTTGGCACGCATCATGGCGGGGTGCCGAATATCCATTTCAATCTGACTAACATTATTTCGTCAACATAAATCATTGTCGTGTCGTCAGAGGGGGTATGGAGGGATTTTTCATTTTCAAAATTACCTCAAAATCAAATATGATTTGGCACGCATCATGGAGGCGTGCAGAATATCTATTTTCATCTGAATAACAATAATTTTTCAATAGAAATCATTGTCGGAACGTCAGAGGGGGTATAGAGGGATTTTTCATTATCAAAATGACTTCAAAAATCAAATATGACTTGGCACGCATCATGGTGGGGTACAGAATATCCATTTCCATCTCAATAACGATAATTCTTCAACAGAAATCATTGTCGGGTCGTCAGAGGGGGTATAGAGGGATTTTTCATTTTCAAAATTACCTCAAAATCAAATATGACTTGGCACGCATAATAGTGGGAAGCAGAATATCCATTTCCATCTGAATAACAAGAATTCGTCAACAGAAATCAATGTCGTGTCGTTAGAGGGGGTATAGAGGAATTTTTCATTTTCAAAATTTTCTCAAAATCAAATATGACTTGGCACGCATCATAATGGGGTACAGAATATCCATTTCCATCTTAATAACAATACTTTGTCAACGGAAATCATTGTCGGGGCCTCAGAGGGGGTATAGAGGGAATTTTCATTTTCAAAATTACCTCAAAATCAAACATGACTTGGCACGCATCATGGTGGGGTGCAGAATATCCATTCCCATCTGAATAACAATAATTCGTCAACAGAAATCATTGTCGTGTCGTCAGAGGGGGTATGGAGGGATTTATCATTTTCAAAATTACCTCAAAATCAAATATGACTTGGCACGCATCATGGTGGGGTGCAGAATATCCATTTCCATCTGAATAACAATAATTCGTCAACAGACATCATTGTCGTGTCGTCAGAGAGGGTATGGAGGGATTTATCATTTTCAAAATTACTTCAAAAATGTAATATGACTTGGCACGCATCATGGTGAAATGCAAAGTATCCATTCCCATCTGAATAAAAATAATTCGTCAACAGAAATCATTGTCGTGTCGTCAGAGGGGGTATAGAGGGTTTTTTCATTTTCAAAATTACCTCAAAATCAAATATAATTTGGCACGCATCATGGAGGCGTGCAGAATATCCATTTCCATCTGAATAACAATAATTTTTCAATAGAAATCATTGTCGGAACGTCAGAGGGGGTATAGAGGGATTTTTCATTATCAAAATGACTTCAAAAATCAAATATGACTTGGCACGCATCATGGTGGGGTACAGAATATCCATTTCCATCTCAATAACGATAATTCTTCAACAGAAATCATTGTCGGGTCGTCAGAGGGGGTATAGAGGGATTTCTCATTTTCAAAATTACCTCAAAATCAAATATGACTTGGCACGCATCATGGTGGGGTGCAGAATATCCATTTCCATCTGAATAACAATAATTCGTCAACAGACATCATTGTCGTGTCGTCAGAGGGGGTATGGAGGGATTTATCATTTTCAAAATTACTTCAAAAATGTAATATGACTTGGCACGCATCATGGTGAAATGCAAAGTATCCATTCCCATCTGAATAAAAATAATTCGTCAACAGAAATAATTGTCGTGTCGTCAGAGGGGGTATAGAGGTTTTCATTATCAAAATGATTTCAATGATCAAATATGACTTAGCACGCATCATGGCGGGGTGCAGAATATCCATTTCTATCTGACTAACATTATTTCGTCAACATAAATCATTGTCGTGTCGTCAGAGGGGGTATGGAGGGATTTTTCATTTTCAAAATTACTTCAAAAATCTAATATGACTTGGCACGCATCATGATGGGGAGCAGAATATTTATTTCCATCTGAATAACAATAATTCGTCAACAGAAATCTTTGTCGGGTCGTCAGAGGGGGTATAGAGGGATTTTTCATTATCAAAATGACTTCAAAAATTAAATATGACTTGGCACTTATCATGGTGATGTGCGAAATATCTATGTCCATCTGAATAACAATAATTCGATAACAGAAATCATTGTCGGGTCGTCAGAGGGGGTATAGAGGGATTTTTCATTATCAAAATGATTTCAAAAATCAAATATGACTTGGCACGCATCATGGCGGGGTGCAGAATATCCATTTCAATCTGACTAACATTATTTCGTCAACATAAATCATTGTCGTGTCGTCAGAGGGGGTATGGAGGGATTTTTCATTTTCAAAATTACTTCAAAAATCTAATATGACTTGGCACGCATCATGATGGGGTGCAGAATTTTTATTTCCATCTGGATAACAATAATTCGTCAACAGAAATCATTGTCGGGTCGTCAGAGGGGGTATGGAGGGATTTTTCATCATCAAAATGACTTCAAAAATCAAATATGACTTGGCACGCATCATGGAGGCTTGCAGAATATCCATTTCCATCTGAATAACAATAATTTTTCAATAGAAATCATTGTCGGAACGTCAGAGGGGGTATAGAGGGATTTTTCATTATCAAAATGACTTCAAAAATCAAATATGACTTGGCACGCATCATGGTGGGGTACAGAATATCCATTTCCATCTCAATAACGATAATTCTTCAACAGAAATCATTGTCGGGTTGTCAGAGGGGGTATAGAGGGATTTTTCATTTTCAAAATTACCTCAAAATCAAATATGACTTGGCACGCATCATAGTGGGGAGCAGAATATCCATTTCCATCTGAATAACAAGAATTCGTCAACAGAAATCAATGTCGTGTCGTTAGAGGGGGTATAGAGGAATTTTTCATTTTCAAAATTTTCTCAAAATCAAATATGACTTGGCACGCATCATAATGGGGTACAGAATATCCATTTCCATCTTAATAACAATACTTTGTCAACGGAAATCATTGTCGGGGCCTCAGAGGGGGTATAGAGGGAATTTTCATTTTCAAAATTACCTCAAAATCAAACATGACTTGGCACGCATCATGGTGGGGTGCAGAATATCCATTCCCATCTGAATAACAATAATTCGTCAACAGAAATCATTGTCGTGAAGTCAGAGGGGGTATGGAGGGATTTATCATTTTCAAAATTACCTCAAAATCAAATATGACTTGGCACGCATCATGGTGGGGTGCAGAATATCCATTTCCATCTGAATAACAATAATTCGTCAACAGACATCATTGTCGTGTCGTCAGAGGGGGTATGGAGGGATTTATCATTTTCAAAATTACTTCAAAAATGTAATATGACTTGGCACGCATTATGGTGAAATGCAAAGTATCCATTCCCATCTGAATAAAAATAATTCGTCAACAGAAATCATTGTCGTGTCGTCAGAGGGGGTATAGAGGGTTTTTTCATTTTCAAAATTACCTCAAAAACAAATATGATTTGGCACGCATCATGGAGGCTTGCAGATTATCCATTTCCATCTGAATAACAATAATTTTTCAATAGAAATCATTGTCGGAACGTCAGAGGGGGTATAGAGGGATTTTTCATTATCAAAATGACTTCAAAAATCAAATATGACTTGGCACGCATCATGGTGGGGTACAGAATATCCATTTCCATCTCAATAACGATAATTCTTCAACAGAAATCATTGTCGGGTTGTCAGAGGGGGTATAGAGGGATTTTTCATTTTCAAAATTACCTCAAAATCAAATATGACTTGGCACGCATCATAGTGGGGAGCAGAATATCCATTTCCATCTGAATAACAAGAATTCGTCAACAGAAATCAATGTCGTGTCGTTAGAGGGGGTATAGAGGAATTTTTCATTTTCAAAATTTTCTCAAAATCAAATATGACTTGGCACGCATCATAATGGGGTACAGAATATCCATTTCCATCTTAATAACAATACTTTGTCAACGGAAATCATTGTCGGGGCCTCAGAGGGGGTATAGAGGGAATTTTCATTTTCAAAATTACCTCAAAATCAAACATGACTTGGCACGCATCATGGTGGGGTGCAGAATATCCATTCCCATCTGAATAACAATAATTCGTCAACAGAAATCATTGTCGTGAAGTCAGAGGGGGTATGGAGGGATTTATCATTTTCAAAATTACCTCTAAATCAAATATGACTTGGCACGCATCATGGTGGGGTGCAGAATATCCATTTCCATCTGAATAACAATAATTCGTCAACAGACATCATTGTCGTGTCGTCAGAGGGGGTATGGAGGGATTTATCATTTTCAAAATTACTTCAAAAATGTAATATGACTTGGCACGCATTATGGTGAAATGCAAAGTATCCATTCCCATCTGAATAAAAATAATTCGTCAACAGAAATCATTGTCGTGTCGTCAGAGGGGGTATAGAGGGTTTTTTCATTTTCAAAATTACCTCAAAATCAAATATGATTTGGCACGCATCATGGAGGCGTGCAGAATATCCATTTCCATCTGAATAACAATAATTTTTCAATAGAAATCATTGTCGGAACGTCAGAGGGGGTATAGAGGGATTTTTCATTATCAAAATGACTTCAAAAATCAAATATGACTTGGCACGCATCATGGTGGGGTACAGAATATCCATTTCCATCTCAATAACGATAATTCTTCAACAGAAATCATTGTCGGGTCGTCAGAGGGGGTATAGAGGGATTTCTCATTTTCAAAATTACCTCAAAATCAAATATGACTTGGCACGCATCATAGTGGGGAACAGAAAATCCATTTCCATTTGAATAACAAGAATTCGTCAACAGAAATCAATGTCGGGTCGTTAGAGGGGGTATAGAGGAATTTTTCATTTTCAAAATTTTCTCAAAATCAAATATAACTTGGCACGCATCATAATGGGGTACAGAATATCCATTTCCATCTTAATAACAATACATTGTCAACAGAAGTCATTGTCGGGGCCTCAGAGGGGGTATAGAGGGATTTTTCATTTTCAAAATTACCTCAAAATCAAACATGACTTGGCACGCATCATGGTGGGGTGCAGAATATCCATTTCCATCTGAATAACAATAATTCGTCACCAGAAATCATTGTCGTGTCGTCAGAGGGGGTATGGAGGGATTTATCATTTTCAAAATTACCTCAAAATCAAATATGACTTGGCACGCATCATGGTGGGGTGCAGATTATCCATTTCCATCTGAATAACAATGATTCGTCAACAGAAATCATTGACGGGTTGTTGGAGGGGGTATAGAGGGATTTTTCTTTTTCATAATTACTTCAAAAATGTAATATGTCTTGGCACGCATCATGGCGAAATGCAAAGTATCCATTCCCATCTGAATAAAAATAATTCGTCAACAGAAATCATTGTCGTGTCGTCAGAGGGGGTATAGAGGGTTTTTTCATTTTCAAAATGACTTCAATAATCAAATATGACTTGGCACGCATCATGGTGGGGTACAGAATATCCATTTCCATCTCAATAACAATAATTTGTCATCAGAAATCATTGTCGGGTCGTCAGAGGGGGAATAGAGGGATTTTTCATTTTCAAAATTACCTCAAAATCAAATATGACTTGGCACGCATCATGGTGGGGTGCAGAATATCCATCTGACTAACAATGATTCGTCAACAGAAATCATTGACGGGTCGTTGGAGAGGGTATAGAGGGATTTTTCATTTTCAAAATTTCTCCAAAAATCTAATATGACTTGGCACGCATCATGGTGGGGTGCAGAATATCCATTTCCATCTGAATAACAATAATTCGTCAACAGAAATCATTGTCGTGTCGTCAGAGGGGGTATGGAGGGATTTATCATTTTCAAAATTACCTCAAAATCAAATATGACTTGGCACGCATCATGGTGGGGTGCAGAATATCCATTTCCATCTGAATAACAATGATTCGTCAACAGAAATCATTGACGGGTCGTTGGAGGGGGTATAGAGGAATTTTTCATTTTCAAAATTTTCTCAAAATCAAATATGACTTGGCACGCATCATAATGGGGTACAGAATATCCATTTCCATCTTAATAACAATACTTTGTCAACGGAAATAATTGTCGGGGCCTCAGAGGGGGTATAGAGGGATTTTTCATTTTCAAAATTACCTCAAAATCAAACATGACTTGGCACGCATCATGGTGGGGTGCAGAATATCCATTCCCATCTGAATAACAATAATTCGTCAACAGAAATCATTGTCGTGTCGTCAGAGGGGGTATAGAGGGTTTTTTCATTTTCAAAATTACCTCAAAATTAAATATGATTTGGCACGCATCTTGGAGGCGTGCAGAATATCCATTTCCATCTGAATAACAATAATTTTTCAATAGAAATCATTGTCGGAACGTCAGAAAGGGGAAAAAGAGGGATTTTTCATTATCAAAATGACTTCAAAAATCAAATATGACTTGGCACGCATCATGGTGGGGTACAGAATATCCATTTCCATCTCAATAACGATAATTCTTCAACAGAAATCAATGTCGGGTCGTTAGAGGGGGTATAAAGGAATTTTTCATTTTCAAAATTTTCTCAAAATCAAATATGACTTGGCACGCATCATAATGGGGTACAGAATTTCCATTTCCATCTTAATAACAATACTTTGTCAACGGAAATCATTGTCGGGGCCTCAGAGGGTGTATAGAGGGATTTATCATTTTCAAAATTACCTCAAAATCAAACATGACTTGGCACGCATCATGGTGGGGTGCAGAATATCCATTCCCTTCTGAATAACAATAATTCGTCAACAGAAATCATTGTCGTGTCGTCAGAGGGGGTATGGAGGGATTTATCATTTTCAAAATTACTTCAAAAAAGTAGTATGACTTGGCACGCATCATGGTGAAATGCAAAGTATCCATTCCCATCTGAATAAAAATAATTCGTCAACAGAAATCATTGTCGTGTCGTCAGAGGGGGTATAGAGGGTTTTTTCATTTTCAAAATTATCTCAAAATCAAATATGACTTGGCACGCATCATGGTGGGGTGCAGAATATCCATCTGACTAACAATGATTCGTCAACAGAAATCATTGACGGGTCGTTGGAAGGGGTATAGAGGGATTTTTCATTTTCAAAATTTCTCCAAAAATCTAATATGACTTGGCACGCATCATGGTGGGGTGCAGAATATCCATTTCCATCTCAATAACAATAATTTGTCATCAGAAATCATTGTCGGGTCGTCAGAGGGGGTATAGAGGGATTTTTCATTTTCAAAATTACCTCAAAATCAAATATGACTTGGCAGGCATCATGGTGGGGTGCAGAATATCCATCTGACTAACAATGATTCGTCAACAGAAATCATTGACGGGTCGTTGGAGGGGGTATAGAGGGATTTTTCATTTTCAAAATTTCTCCAAAAATCTAATATGACTTGGCACGCATCATGGTGGGGTGCAGAATATCCATTCCCATCTGAATAACAATAATTCGTCAACAGAAATCATTGTCGTGTCGTCAGAGGGGGTATGGAGGGATTTATCTTTTTCAAAATTACCTCAAAATCAAATATGACTTGGCACGCATCATGGTGGGGTGCAGAATATCCATTCCCCTCTGAATAACAATAATTCGTCAACAGAAATCATTGTCGTGTCGTCAGAGGGGGTATGGAGGGATTTATCATTTTCAAAATTACCTCAAAATCAAATATGACTTGGCACGCATCATGGTGGGGTGCAGATTATCCATTTCCATCTGAATAACAATGATTCGTCAACAGAAATCATTGACGGGTCATTGGAGGGGGTATAGAGGGATTTTTTTTTCATAATTTCTTCAAAAATGTAATATGACTTGGCACGCATCATGGTGGGGTGCAGAATATCAATTCCTATCTGAATAACAATAACTCGTCAACAGAACTCGTTGTCGTGTCGTCAGAGGGGGTATGGAGGGATTTATAATTTTCAAAATTACTTCAAAAATCTAATATGACTTGGCACACATCATGGTGGGGTGCAGAATATTCATTTCCATCTAAATGACAATAGTTCGTCTACAGAAATCATTGTCGGGTCGTTAGAGGGGGTATAGAGGGATTTTTCATTTTCAAAATTACCTCAAAATCAAATATGACTTGGCACGCAACATGGTGGGGTACAGAATATCTATTTCCATCTCAATAACAATAATTTGTCAACAGAAATCATTGTCGGGTCGTCAGAGGGGGTATAGAGGGATTTTTCATTTTCAAAATTACCTCAAAATCAAATATGACTTGGCAAGCATCATAGTGGGGTGCAGAATATCCATTTCCATCTGAATAGCAATAATTCGTCAACAGAAATTATTGTCGGGTCGTTAAAGGGGGTATAGATGGATTTTTCATTTCCAAAATGACTTCAAAAATAAAATATGACTTGGCACGCATCATGGTGGGGTGCATAGTATTCATGTCCATCTGAATCACAATAACTCGTAAACAGAAATCATTGTCGTGTCGTCAGAGGGGTTAAAGAGGGATTTTTCATTTTCAAAATTACCTCAAAATCAAATATGACTTGGCACGCTACATAGTGGGGTGCAGAATATCCATTTCCATCTGAATAACAATGATTCGTCAACAGAAATCATTGACGGGTCGTTAGAGAGGTATAGAGGAATTTTTCATTTTCAAAATTTTCTCAAAATCAAATATGACTAGGCACGCATCATAATGGGGTACAGAATATCCATTTCCATTTTAATAACGATACTTTGTCAACGGAATTCATTGTCGGGGCCTCAGAGGGGGTATAGAGGGATTTTTCATTTTCAAAATTACCTCAAAATCAAACATGACTTGGCACGCATCATGGTGGGGTGCAGAATATCCATTTCCATCTGAATAACAATAATTCGTCAACAGAAATCATTGTCGTGTCGTCAGAGGGGGTATGGAGGGATTTATCATTTTCAAAATTACCTCAATATCAAATATGACTTGGCACGCATCATGGTGGGGTGCAGATTATCCATTTCCATCTGAATAACAATGATTTGTCAACAGAAATCATTGACGGGTCGTTGGAGGGGGTATAGAGGGATTTTTCTTTTTCATAATTTCTTCAAAAATCTAATATGACTTGGCACGCATCATGGTGGGGTGCAGAATATCCATTTCCATCTGAATAACAATAATTCGTCAACAGACATCATTGTCGTGTCGTCAGAGGGGGTATGGAGGGATTTATCATTTTCAAAATTACTTCAAAAATGTAATATGACTTGGCACGCATCATGGTGAAATGCAAAGTATCCATTCCCATCTGAATAAAAATAATTCGTCAACAGAAATCATTGTCGTGTCGTCAGAGAGGGTATAGAGGGTTTTTTCATTTTCAAAATGACTTCAATAATCAAATATGACTTGGCACGCATCATGGTGGGGTACAGAATATCCATTTCCATCTCAATAACAATAATTTGTTATCAGAAATCATTGTCGGGTCGTCAGAAGGAGTATAGAGAGATTTTTCATTTTCAAAATTGCCTCAAAATCAAATATGACTTGGCACGCATCATGGTGGGGTGCAGAATATCCATCTGACTATCAATGATTCGTCAACAGAAATCATTGACGGGTCGTTGGAGGGGGTATAGAGGGATTTTTCATTTTCAAAATTTCTCCAAAAATCTAATATGACTTGGCACGCATCATGGTGGGGTGCAGAATATCCATTCCCATCTGAATAAAAATAATTCGTCAACAGAAATCATTTTCGTGTCGTCAGAGGGGGTATGGAGGGATTTATCATTAACAAAATTACCTCAAAATCAAATATGACTTGGCACGCATCATGGTGGGGTGCAGAATATCCATTTCCATCTGAATAACAATGATTCGTCAACAGAAATCATTGACGGGTCGTTGGAGGGGGTATAGAGGGATTTTTCATTTTCATAATTTCTTCAAAAATCTAATATGACTTGGCACGCATCATGGTGGAGTGCAGAATCTCCATTCCTATCTGAATAACAATAATTCGTCAACAGAAATCGTTGTCGTGTCGTCAGAGGGGGTATGGAGGGATTTATCATTTTCAAAATTACTTCAAAAATCTTATATGACTTGGCACGCATCATGGTGGGGTGCATAGTATTCATGTCCATCTGAATCACAATAACTCGTTAACAGAAATCATTGTCGTGTCGTCAGAGGGGTTAAAGAGGGATTTTTCATTTTCAAAATTACCTCAAAATCAAATATGACTTGGCACGCAACATGGTGGGGTAAAGAATATCTATTTCCATCTCAATAACAATAATTTGTCAACAGAAATCATTGTCGGGTCGTCAGAGGGGGTATAGAGGGATTTTTCATTTTCAAAATTACCTCAAAATCAAATATGACTTGGCAAGCATCATAGTGGGGTGCAGAATATCCATTTCCATCTGAATAGCAATAATTCGTCAACAGAAATTATTGTCGGGTCGTTAAAGGGGGTATAGATGGATTTTTCATTTCCAAAATGACTTCAAAAATCAAATATGACTTGACACGCATCATGGTGGGGTGCATAGTATTCATGTCCATCTGAATCACAATAACTCGTTAACAGAAATCATCGTCGTGTCGTTAGAGGGGGTATAGAGGGTTTTTTCATTTCAATATTTCTTCAAAAATCTAATATGACTTGGCACGCGTCATGGTGGGGTGCAGAATATCCATGTCCATCTAAATAACAATAATTTGTCAACAGAAATTATTGTCGGTCATTAGAGGGGGTATAGAGGGATTTTTCATTTTCAAAATGACTTCAAAAATCAAATATGATTTGGCACGCATCATGGAGGCGTGCAGAATATCCATTTCCATCTGAATAACAATAATTCGTCAACAGAAATCATTGTCGGAACGTCAGAGGGGGTATAGAGGGATTTTTCATTATCAAAATGACTTCAAAAATCAAATATGACTTGGCACGCATCATGGTGGGGTACAGAATATCCATTTCCATCTCAATAACAATAATTTTTCAACACAAATCATTGTCGGGTCGTCAGAGGGGGTATAGAGGGATTTTTCATTTTCAAAATTACCTCAAAATCAAATATGACTTGGCACGCATCATAGTGTGGAGCAGAATATCCATTTCCATCTGAATAACAAGAATTCGTCAACAGAAATCAGTGTCGGGTCGTTAGAGGGGGTATAGAGGAATTTTTCATTTTCAAAATTTTCTCAAAATCAAATATGACTTGGCACGCATCATAATGGGATACAGAATATCCATTTCCATCTTAATAACAATACTTTGTCAACAGAAATCATTGTCGGGTCCTCAGAGGGGGTATACAGGGATTTTTCATTTTCAAAATTACCTCAAAATCAAACATGACATGGCACGCATCATGGTGGGGTGCAGAATATCCATTCCCATCTGAATAACAATAATTCGTCAACAGAAATCATTGTCGTGTCGTCAGAGGGGGTATGGAGGGATTTATCATTTTCAAAACTACCTCAAAATCAAATATGACTTGGCACGCATCATGGTGGGGTGCAGATTATCCATTTCCATCTGAATAACAATGATTCGTCAACAGAAATCATTGACGGGTCGTTGGAGGGGGTATAGAGGGATTTTTCTTTTTCATAATTTCTTCAAAAATCTAATATGACTTGGCACGCATCATGGTGGGGTGCAGAATATCCATTTCCATCTTAATAACAATACTTTGTCAACAGATATCATTGTCGGGTCCTCAGAGGTGGTATAGAGGGATTTTTCATTTTCAAAATTACCTCAAAATCAAACATGACTTGGCACGCATCATGTTGGGGTGCAGAATATCCATTCCCATCTGAATAACAATAATTCGTCAACAGAAATCATTGTCGTGTCGTCAGAGGGGGTATGAGGGATTTATCATTTTCAAAACTACCTCTAAATCAAATATGACTTGGCACGCATCATGGTGGGGTGCAGATTATCCATTTCCATCTGAATAACAATAAGTCGTCAACAGACATCATTGTCGTGTCGTCAGAGGGGGTATGGAGGGATTTATCATTTTCAAAATTACTTCAAAAATGTAATATGACTTGGCACGCATCATGGTGAAATGCGAAGTATCCATTCCCATCTGAATAAAAATAATTCGTCAACAGAAATCATTGTCGTGTCGTCAGAGGGGGTATAGAGGGTTTTTTCATTTTCAAAATGACTTCTATAATCAAATATGACTTGGCACGCATCATGGTGGAGTCCAGAATATCTATTTCCATCTCAATAACAATAATTTGTCATCAGAAATCATTGTCGGGTCGTCAGAGGGGGTATAGAGGGATTTTTCATTTTCAAAATTACCTCAAAATCAAATATGACTTGGCACGCATCATGGTGGGGTGCAGAATATCCATTTCCATCTGACTAACAATGATTCGTCAACAGAAATCATTGACGGGTCGTTGGAGGGGGTATAGAGGGATTTTTCATTTTCAAAATTTCTCCAAATATCTAATATGACTTGGCACGCATCATGGTGGGGTGCAGAATATCTATTCCCATCTGAATAACAATAATTCGTCAACAGAAATCATTGTCGTGTCGTCAGAGGGGGTATGAGGGATTTATCATTTTCAAAACCACCTCAAAATCAAATATGACTTGGCACGCATCATGGTGGGGTGCAGATTATCCATTTCCATCTGAATAACAATAAGTCGTCAACAGACATCATTGTCGTGTCGTCAGAGGGGGTATGGAGGGATTTATCATTTTCAAAATTACTTCAAAAATGTAATATGACTTGGCACGCATCATGGTGAAATGCGAAGTATCCATTCCCATCTGAATAAAAATAATTCGTCAACAGAAATCATTGTCGTGTCGTCAGAGGGGGTATAGAGGGTTTTTTCATTTTCAAAATGACTTCTATAATCAAATATGACTTGGCACGCATCATGGTGGAGTCCAGAATATCCATTTCCATCTCAATAACAATAATTTGTCATCAGAAATCATTGTCGGGTCGTCAGAGGGGGTATAGAAGGATTTTTCATTTTCAAAATTACCTCAAAATCAAATATGACTTGGCACGCATCATGGTGGGGTGCAGAATATCCATTTCCATCTGACTAACAATGATTCGTCAACAGAAATCATTGACAGGTCGTTGGAGGGGGTATAGAGGGATTTTTCATTTTCAAAATTTCTCCAAATATCTAATATGACTTGGCACGCATCATGGTGGGGTGCAGAATATCCATTCCCATCTGAATAACAATAATTCGTCAACAGAAATCATTGTCGTGTCGTCAGAGGGGGTATGGAGGGATTTATCATTTTCAAAATTACCTCAAAATCAAATATGACTTGGCACGCATCATGGTGGGGTGCAGAATATCCATTTCCATCTGAATGACAATAGTTCGTCTACAGAAATCATTGTCGGGTCGTTAGAGGGGGTATAGAGGGATTTTTCATTTTCAAAATTACCTCAAAATCAAATATGACTTGGCACGCAACATGGTGGGGTGCAGAATATTCATTTCCATCTGAATAACTATAATTCGTCAACAGAAATCATTGTCGGGTCGATAGAGGGGGTATAGAGGGATTTTTCATTTTCAATATTTCTTCAAAAATCCAATTTGACTTGGCACGCATCATGGTAGGGTGCAGAATATCCATTCCCATCTGAATAACAATAATTCGTCAATAGAAATCATTGTCGTGTCGTCAGAGGGGGTATGAAGGGATTTATCATTTTCAAAACTACCTCAAAATCAAATATGACTTGGCACGCATCATGGTGGGGTGCAGATTATCCATTTCCATCTGAATAACAATGATTCGTCAACAGAAATCATTGACGGGTCGTTGGAGGGGGTATAGAGGGATTTTTCTTTTTCATAATTTCTTCAAAAATCTAATATGACTTGGCACGCATCATGGTGGGGTGCAGAATATCCATTACCATCTGAATAACAATAAGTCGTCAACAGACATCATTGTCGTGTCGTCAGAGGGGGTATGGAGGGATTTATCATTTTCAAAATTACTTCAAAAATGTAATATGACTTGGCACGCATCATGGTGAAATGCAAAGTATCCATTTCCATCTGAATAAAAATAATTCGTCAACAGAAATCATTGTCGTGTCGTCAGAGGGGGTATGGAGGGTTTTTTCATTTTCAAAATGACTTCAATAATCAAATATGACTTGGCACGCATCATGGTTGGGTACAGAATATCCATTTCCATCTCAATAACAATAATTTGTCATCAGAAATCATTGTCGGGTCGTCAGAGGGGGTATAGAGGGATTTTTCATTTTCAAAATTACCTCAAAATCAAATATGACTTGGCACGCATCATGGTGGGGTGCAGAATATCCATTTCCATCTGACTAACAATGATTCGTCAACAGAAATCATTGACGGGTCGTTGGAGGGGGTATAGAGGGATTTTTCATTTTCAAAATTTCTCCAAATATCTAATATGCCTTGACACGCATCATGGTGGGGTGCAGAATATCCATTCCCATCTGAATAACAATAATTCGTCAACAGAAATCATTGTCGTGTCGTCAGAGGGGGTATGGAGGGATTTATCATTTTCAAAATTACCTCAAAATCAAATATGACTTGGCACGCATCATGGTGGGGTGCAGAATATCCATTTCCATCTGAATAACAATGATTCGTCAACAGAAATCATTGACGGGTCGTTGGAGGGGGTATAGAGGGATTTTTCTTTTTCATAATTTCTTCAAAAATCTAATATGACTTGGCACGCATCATGGTGGGGTGCAGAATATCCATTCCTATCTGAATAACAATAATTCGTCAACAGAAATCGTTGTCGTGTCGTCAGAGGGGGTATGGAGGGATTTATCATTTGCAAAATTACTTCAAAAATCTAATATGACTTGGCACGCATCATGGTGGGGTGCAAAATATTCATTTCCATCTGAATGACAATAGTTCGTCTACAGAAATCATTGTCGGGTCGTTAGAGGGGGTATAGAGGAATTTTTCTTTTTCATAATTTCTTCAAAAATCTAATATGACTTGGCACGCATCATAGTGGGGTGCAGAATATCCATTTCCATCTGAATAACAATGATTCGTCAACAAAAATCATTGACGGGTCGTTGGAGGGGGTATAGAGGGATTTTTCTTTTTCATAATTTCTTCAAAAATCTAATATGACTTGGCACGCAACATGGTGGGGTGCAGAATATTCATTTCCATCTGAATAACAATAATTCGTCAACAGAAATCATTGTCGGGTCGATAGAGGGGGTATAGAGGGATTTCTCATTTTCAATATTTCTTCAAAAATCTAATATTACTTGGCACGCATCATAGTGGTGTGCAGAATATCCATATCTATCTGAATAACTATAATTCCTTAACAGAAATTATTGTCGTTTCGTCAGAGGGGTTTTAGAGGGATTTTTCATTTTTAAAATTACCTCAAAATCAAATATGACTTGGCACGCAACATAGTGGGGTGCAGAATATCCATTTCCATTTGAATAACAATAATTCATCATCAGATATCATTGTCGGGTCGTAAGAGGGGGTATAGAGGGATTTTTCATTTTCAATATTTCTTCAAAAATCTAATATAACTTGGCACTTATCATGGTGGGGTGCGAAATATCTATGTCCATCTGAATAACGATAATTCGTTAACAGAAATCATTGTCGGGTCGACAGAGGGGGTATAGAGGGATTTTTCATTATCAAAATGATTTCAAAAATCAAATATGACTTGGCACGCATCATTGCGGGGTGCAGAATATCCATTTCTATCTGACTAACATCAATTCGTCAACATAAATCATTGTCGTGACGTCAGAGGGGTTATAGAGGGATTTTTCATTATCAAAATGACTTCAAAAATTAAATATGACTTGGCACTTATCATGGTGGGGTGCGAAATATCTATGTCCATCTGAATAACAATAATTCGATAACAGAAATCATTGTCGGGTCGTCAGAGGGGGTATAGAGGGATTTTTCATTATCAAAATGATTTCAATGATCAAATATGACTTGGCACGCATCATGGCGGGGTGCAGAATATCCATTTCTATCTGAATAACAATAATTCGTCAACAGAAATCATTGTCGTGTCGTCAGAGGGGGTATGGAGGGATTTATCATTTTCAAAACTACCTCAAAATCAAATATGACTTGGCACGCATCATGGTGGGGTGCAGATTATCCATTCCCATCTGAATAACAATAATTCGTCAACAGAAATCATTGTCGTGTCGTCAGAGGGGGTATGGAGGGATTTATCATTTTCAAAACTACCTCAAAATCAAATATGACTTGGCACGCATCATGGTGGGGTGCAGATTATCCATTTCCATCTGAATAACAATAAGTCGTCAACAGACATCATTGTCGTGTCGTCAGAGGGGGTATGGAGGGATTTATCATTTTCAAAATTACTTCAAAAATGTAATATGACTTGGCACGCATCATGGTGTAATGCAAAGTATCCATTCCCATCTGAATAAAAATAATTCGTCAACAGAAATCATTGTCGTGTCGTCAGAGGGGGTATAGAGGGTTTTTTCATTTTCAAAATGACTTCAATAATCAAATATGACTTGGCACGCATCATGGTGGAGTACAGAATATCCATTTCCATCTCAATAACAATAATTTGTCATCAGAAATCATTGTCGGGTCGTCAGAGGGGGTATAGAGGGATTTTTCATTTTCAAAATTACCTCAAAATCAAATATGACTTGGCACGCATCATGGTGGGAGGCAGAATATCCATTTCCATCTGACTAACAATGATTCGTCAACAGAAATCATTGACGGGTCGTTGGAGGGGGTATAGAGGGATTTTTCATTTTCAAAATTTCTCCAAATATCTAATATGACTTGGCACGCATCATGGTGGGGTGCAGAATATCCATTCCCATCTGAATAACAATAATTCGTCAACAGAAATCATTGTCGTGTCGTCAGAGGGGGTATGGAGGGATTTATCATTTTCAAAATTACCTCAAAATCAAATATGACTTGGCACGCATCATGGTGGGGTGCAGAATATCCATTTCCATCTGAATAACAATGATTCGTCAACAGAAATCATTGACGGTTCGTTGGAGGGGGTATAGAGGGATTTTTCTTTTTCATAATTTCTTCAAAAATCTAATATGACTTGGCACGCATCATGGTGGGGTGCAGAATATCCATTCCTATCTGAATAATGATAATTCGTCTACAGAAATCATTGTCGGGTCGTTAGAGGGGGTATAGAGGGATTTTTCATTTTCAAAACTACCTCAAAATCTAATATGACTTGGCACGCATCATGGTGGGGTGCAAAATATTCATTTCCATCTGAATGACAATAGTTCGTCTACAGAAATCATTGTCGGGTCGTTAGAGGGGGTATAGAGGGATTTTTCATTTTCAAAATTACCTCAAAATCAAAAATGACTTGGCACGCAACATAGTGGGGTGCAAAATATTCATTTCCATCTGAATGACAATAGTTCGTCTACAGAAATCATTGTCGTGTCGTCAGAGGGGGTATGGAGGGATTTATCATTTTCAAAATTATCTCAAAATCAAATATGACTTGGCACGCATCATGGTGGGGTGCAGAATATCCATTTCCATCTGAATAACAATGATTCGGCAACAGAAATCATTGACGGGTCGTTGGAGGGGGTATAGAGGGATTTTTCTTTTTCATAATTTCTTCAAAAATCTAATATGACTTGGCACGCATCATGGTGGGGTGCAGAATATCCATTCCTATCTGAATAACAATAATTCGTCAACAGAAATCGTTGTCGTGTCGTCAGAGGGGGTATGGAGGGATTTATCATTTGCAAAATTACTTCAAAAATCTAATATGACTTGGCACGCATCATGGTGGGGTGCAAAATATTCATTTCCATCTGAATGACAATAGTTCGTCTACAGAAATCATTGTCGGGTCGTTAGAGGGGGTATAGAGGGATTTTTCATTTTCAATATTTCTTCAAAAATCTAATATTACTTGGCACGCATCATAGTGGTGTGCAGGATATCCATATCTATCTGAATAACAATAATACCTTAACAGAAATTATAGTCGTTTCGTCAGAGGGGTTTTAGAGGGATTTTTCATTTTTAAAATTACCTCAAAATCAAATATGACTTGGCACGCAACATGGTGGGGTGCAGAATATCCATTTCCATTTGAATAACAATAATTCATCATCAGATATCATTGTCGGGTCGTAAGAGGGGGTATAGAGGGATTTTTCATTTTCAAAATGACTTCAAAAATCAAATATGATTTGGCACGCATCATGGAGGCGTGCAGAATATCCATTTCCATCTGAATAACAATAATTCGTCAACAGAAATCATTGTCGGAACGTCAGAGGGGGTATAGAGGGATTTTTCATTATCAAAATGACTTCAAAAATCAAATATGACTTGGCACGCATCATGGTGGGGTACAGAATATCCATTTCCATCTCAATAACAATAATTTTTCAACACAAATCATTGTCGGGTCGTCAGAGGGGGTATAGAGGGATTTTTCATTTTCAAAATTACCTCAAAATCAAATATGACTTGGCACGCATCATAGTGTGGAGCAGAATATCCATTTCCATCTGAATAACAAGAATTCGTCAACAGAAATCAATGTCGGGTCGTTAGAGGGGGTATAGAGGAATTTTTCATTTTCAAAATTTTCTCAAAATCAAATATGACTTGGCACGCATCATAATGGGGTACAGAATATCCATTTCCATCTTAATAACAATACTTTGTCAACAGAAGTCATTGTCGGGTCCTCAGAGGGGGTATAGAGGGATTTTTCATTTTCAAAATTACCTCAAAATCAAACATGACTTGGCACGCATCATGGTGGGGTGCAGAATATCCGTTCCCATCTGAATAACAATAATTCGTCAACAGAAATCATTGTCGTGTCATCAGAGGGGGTATGGAGGGATTTATCATTTTCAAAACTACCTCAAAATCAAATATGACTTGGCACGCATCATGGTGGGGTGCAGATTATCGATTCCCATCTGAATAACAATAATTCGTCAACAGAAATCATTGACGGGTCGTTGGAGGGGGTATAGAGGGATTTTTCTTTTTCATAATTTCTTCAAAAATCTAATATGACTTGGCACGCATCATGGTGGGGTGCAGAATATCCATTCCAATCTTAATAACAATACTTTGTCAACAGAAATCATTGTCGGGTCCTCAGAGGGGGTATAGAGGGATTTTTCATTTTCAAAATTACCTCAAAATCAAATATGACTTGGCACGCATCATGGTGGGCTGCAGAATATCCATTCCCATCTGAATAACAATAATTCGTCAACAGAAATCATTGTCGTGTCGTCAGAGGGGGTATGGAGGGATTTATCATTTTCAAAACTACCTCAAAATCAAATATGACTTGGCACGCATCATGGTGGGGTGCAGATTATCCATTTCCATCTGAATAACAATAAGTCGTCAACAGACATCATTGTCGTGTCGTCAGAGGGGGTATGGAGGGATTTATCATTTTCAAAATTACTTCAAAAATGTAATATGACTTGGCACGCATCATGGTGAAATGCAAAGTATCCATTCCCATCTGAATAAAAATAATTCGTCAACAGAAATCATTGTCGTGTCGTCAGAGGGGGTATAGAGGGATTTTTCATTTTCAAAATTTCTCCAAATATCTAATATGACTTGACACGCATCATGGTGGGGTGCAGAATATCCATTCCCATCTGAATAACAATAATTCGTCAACAGAAATCATTGTCGTGTCGTCAGAGGGGGTATGGAGGGATTTATCATTTTCAAAATTACCTCAAAATCAAATATGACTTGGCACGCATCATGGTGGGGTGCAGAATATCCATTTCCATCTGAATAACAATGATTCGTCAACAGAAATCATTGACGGGTCGTTGGAGGGGGTATAGAGGGATTTTTCTTTTTCATAATTTCTTCAAAAATCTAATATGACTTGGCACGCATCATGGTGGGGTGCAGAATATCCATTCCTATCTGAATAACAATAATTCGTCAACAGAAATCGTTGTCGTGTCGTCAGAGGGGGTATGGAGGGATTTATCATTTGCAAAATTACTTCAAAAATCTAATATGACTTGGCACGCATCATGGTGGGGTGCAAAATATTCATTTCCATCTGAATGACAATAGTTCGTCTACAGAAATCATTGTCGGGTCGTTAGAGGGGGTATAGAGGGATTTTTCATTTTCAAAATTACCTCAAAAACAAAAATGACTTGGCACGCAACATAGTGGGGTGCAGAATATTCATTTCCATCTGAATAACAATAATTCGTCAACAGAAATCATTGTCGGGTCGATAGAGGGGGTATAGAGGGATTTCTCATTTTCAATATTTCTTCAAAAATCTAATATTACTTGGCACGCATCATAGTGGTGTGCAGGATATCCATATCTATCTGAATAACAATAATTCCTTAACAGAAATTATTGTCGTTTCGTCAGAGGGGTTTTAGAGGGATTTTTCATTTTTAAAATTACCTCAAAATCAAATATGACTTGGCACGCAACATGGTGGGGTGCAGAATATCCATTTCCATTTGAATAACAATAATTCATCATCAGATATCATTGTCGGGTCGTAAGAGGGGGTATAGAGGGATTTTTCATTTTCAAAATGACTTCAAAAATCAAATATGATTTGGCACGCATCATGGAGGCGTGCAGAATATCCATTTCCATCTGAATAACAATAATTCGTCAACAGAAATCATTGTCGGAACGTCAGAGGGGGTATAGAAGGATTTTTCATTATCAAAATGACTTCAAAAATCAAATATGACTTGGCACGCATCATGGTGAGGTACAGAATATCAATTTCCATCTCAATAACAATAATTTTTCAACACAAATCATTGTCGGGTCGTCAGAGGGGGTATAGAGGGATTTTTCATTTTCAAAATTACCTCAAAATCAAATATGACTTGGCACGCATCATAGTGTGGAGCAGAATATCCATTTTCATCTGAATAACAAGAATTCGTCAACAGAAATCAATGTCGGGTCGTTAGTGGGGGTATAGAGGAATTTTTCATTTTCAAAATTTTCTCAAAATCAAATATGACTTGGCACGCATCATAATGGGGTACAGAATATCCATTTCCATCTTAATAACAATACTTTGTCAACAGAAATCATTGTCGGGTCCTCAGAGGGGGTATAGAGGGATTTTTCATTTTCAAAATTACGTCAAAATCAAACATGACTTGGCACGCATCATGGTGGGGTGCAGAATATCCATTCCCATCTGAATAACAATAATTCGTCAACAGAAATCATTGTCGTGTCGTCAGAGGGGGTATGGAGGGATTTATCATTTTCAAAACTACCTCAAAATCAAATATGACTTGGCACGCATCATGGTGGGGTGCAGATTATCCATTTCCATCTGAATAACAATGATTCGTCAACAGAAATCATTGACGGGTCGTTGGAGGGGGTATAGAGGGATTTTTCTTTTTCATAATTTCTTCAAAAATCTAATATGACTTGGCACGCATCATGGTGGGGTGCAGAATATCCATTCCCATCTTAATAACAATACTTTGTCAACAGAAATCATTGTCGTGTCGTCAGAGGGGGTATGGAGGGATTTATCATTTTCAAAACTACCTCAAAATCAAATATGACTTGGCACGCATCATGGTGGGGTGCAGATTATCCATTTCCATCTGAATAACAATAAGTCGTCAACAGACATCATTGTCGTGTCGTCAGAGGGGGTATGGAGGGATTTATCATTTTCAAAATTACTTCAAAAATGTAATATGACTTGGCACGCATCATGGTGAAATGCAAAGTATCCATTCCCATCTGAATAAAAATAATTCGTCAACAGAAATCATTGTCGTGTCGTCAGAGGGGGTATAGAGGGTTTTTTCATTTTCAAAATGACTTCAATAATCAAATATGACTTGGCACGCATCATGGAGGAGTGCAGAATATCCATTTCCATCTCAATAACAATAATTTGTCATCAGAAATCATTGTCGGGTCGTCAGAGGGGGTATAGAGGGATTTTTCATTTTCAAAATTACCTCAAAATCAAATATGACTTGGCACGCATCATGGTGGGAGGCAGAATATCCATTTCCATCTGACTAACAGTGATTCGTCAACAGAAATCATTGACGGGTCGTTGGAGGGGGTATAGAGGGATTTTTCATTTTCAAAATTTCTCCAAATATCTAATATGACTTGGCACGCATCATGGTGGGGTGCAGAATATCCATTCCCATCTGAATAACAATAATTCGTCAACAGAAATCATTGTCGTGTCGTCAGAGGGGGTATGGAGGGATTTATCATTTTCAAAATTACCTCAAAATCAAATATGACTTGGCACGCATCATGGTGGGGTGCAGAATATCCATTTCCATCTGAATAACAATGATTCGTCAACAGAAATCATTGACGGGTCGTTGGAGGGGGTATAGAGGGATTTTTCTTTTTCATAATTTCTTCAAAAATCTAATATGACTTGGCACGCATCATGGTGGGGTGCAGAATATCCATTCCTATCTGAATAATAATAATTCGTCTACAGAAATCATTGTCGGGTCGTTAGAGGGGGTATAGAGGGATTTTTCATTTTCAAAATTACCTCAAAATCAAATATGACTTGGCACGCAACATGGTGGGGTGCAGAATATTCATTTCCATCTGAATAACAATAATTCGTCAACAGAAATCATTGTCGGGTCGATAGAGAGGGTATAGAGGGATTTTTCATTTTCAATATTTCTTCAAAAATCCAATTTGACTTGGCACGCATCATGGTGGGGTGCAGAATATCCATTCCCATCTGAATAACAATAATTCGTCAACAGAAATCATTGTCGTGTCGTCAGAGGGGGTATGGAGGGATTTATCATTTTCAAAACTACCTCAAAATCAAATATGACTTGGCACGCATCATGATGGGGTGCAGATTATCCATTTCCATCTGAATAACAATGATTCGTCAACAGAAATCATTGACGGGTCGTTGGAGGGGGTATAGAGGGATTTTTCTTTATCATAATTTCTTCAAAAATCTAATATGACTTGGCACGCATCATGGTGGGGTGCAGAATATCCATTTCCATCTGAATAACAATGATTCGTCAACAAAAATCATTGACGGGTCGTTGGAGGGGGTATAGAGGGATTTTTCTTTTTCATAATTTCTTCAAAAATCTAATATGACTTGGCACGCAACATGGTGGGGTGCAGAATATTCATTTCCATCTGAATAACAATAATTCGTCAACAGAAATCATTGTCGGGTCGATAGAGGGGGTATAGAGGGATTTCTCATTTTCAATATTTCTTCAAAAATCTAATATTACTTGGCACGCATCATAGTGGTGTGCAGAATATCCATATCTATCTGAATAACAATAATTCCTTAACAGAAATTATTGTCGTTTCTTCAGAGGGGTTTTAGAGGGATTTTTCATTTTTAAAATTACCTCAAAATCAAATATGACTTGGCACGCAACATAGTGGGGTGCAGAATATCCATTTCCATTTGAATAACAATAATTCATCATCAGATATCATTGTCGGGTCGTAAGAGGGGGTTTAGAGGGATTTTTCATTTTCAATATTTCTTCAAAAATCTAATATAACTTGGCACTTATCATGGTGGGGTGCGAAATATCTATGTCCATCTGAATAACGATAATTCGTTAACAGAAATCATTGTCGGGTCGACAGAGGGGGTATAGAGGGATTTTTCATTATCAAAATGATTTCAAAAATCAAATATGACTTGGCACGCATCATTGCGGGGTGCAGAATATACATTTCTATCTGACTAACATCAATTCGTCAACATAAATCATTGTCGTGACGTCAGAGGGGTAATAGAGGGATTTTTCATTATCAAAATGACTTCAAAAATTAAATATGACTTGGCACTTATCATGGTGGGGTGCGAAATATCTATGTCCATCTGAATAACAATAATTCGATAACAGAAATCATTGTCGGGTCGTCAGAGGGGGTATAGAGGGATTTTTCATTATCAAAATGATTTCAATGATCAAATATGACTTGGCACGCATCATGGCGGGGTGCAGAATATCCATTTCTATCTGACTAACATTATTTCGTCAACATAAATCATTGTCGTGTCGTCAGAGGGTGTATGGAGGGATTTTTCATTTTCAAAATTACTTCAAAAATCTAATATGACTTGGCACGCATCATGATGGGGAGCAGAATATTTATTTCCATCTGAATAACAATAATTCGTCAGCAGAAATCATTGTCGGGTCGTCAGAGGGGGTATAGAGGGATTTTTCATTATCAAAATGACTTCAAAAATTAAATATGACTTGGCACTTATCATGGTGGGGTGCGAAATATCTTTGTCCATCTGAATAACAATAATTCGATAACAGAAATCATTGTCGGGTCGTCAGAGGGGGTATAGAGGGATTTTTCATTATCAAAATGATTTCAAAAATCAAATATGACTTGGCACGCATCATGGCGGGGTGCAGAATATCCATTTCTATCTGACTAACATTATTTCGTCAACATAAATCATTGTCGTGTCGTCAGAGGGGGTATGGAGGGATTTTTCATTTTCAAGATTATTTCAAAAATCTAATATGACTTGGCACGCATCATGATGGGGTGCAGAATATTTATTTTCATCTGGATAACATTAATTCGTTAACAGAAATCATTGTCGGGTCGTCAGAGGGGGTATGGAGGGATTTTTCATTATCAAAATGACTTCAAAAATTAAATATGACTTGGCACGCATCATGGTGGGGTACAGAATATCCATTTCCATCTCAATAACGATGATTCTTCAACAGAAATCATTGTCGGGTCGTCAGAGGGGGTATAGAGGGATTTTTCATTTTCAAAATTACCTCAAAATCAAATATGACTTGGCACGCATCATAGTGGGGAGCAGAATATCAATTTCCATCTGAATAACAAGAATTCGTCAACAGAAATCAATGACGGGTCGTTAGAGGGGGTATAGAGGAATTTTTCATTTTCAAAGTTTTCTCAAAATCAAATATGACTTGGCACGCTTCATAATGGGGTACAGAATATCCATTTCCATCTTAATAACAATATTTTGTCAACGGAAATCATTGTCGGGGACTCAGAGGGGGTATAGAGGGATTTTTCATTTTCAAAATTACCTCAAAATCAAACATGACTTGGCACGCATCATGGTGGGGTGCAAAATATCCATTCCCATCTGAATAACAATAATTCGTCAACAGAAATCATTGTCGTGTCGTCAGAGGGGGTATGGAGGGATTTATCATTTTCAAAATTACCTCAAAATCAAATATGACTTGGCACGCATCATAGTGGGGTGCAGATTATCCATTTCCATCTGAATAACAATGATTCGTCAACAGAAATCATTGACGGGTCGTTGGAGGGGGTATAGAGGGATTTTTCTTTTTCATAATTTCTTCAAAAATCTAATATGACTTGGCACGCATCATGGTGGAGTGCAGAATATCCATTTCCATCTGAATAACAATAATTCGTCAACAGACATCATTGTCGTGTCGTCAGAGGGGGTATGGAGGGATTTATCATTTTCAAAATTACTTCAAAAATGTAATATGACTTGGCACGCATCATGGTGAAATGCAAAGTATCCATTCCCATCTGAATAAGAATAATTCGTCAACAGAAATCATTGTCGTGTCGTCATAGGGGGTATAGAGGGTTTTTTCATTTTCAAAATGACTTCAATAATCAAATATGACTTGGCACGCATCATGGTGGGGTACAGAATATCCATTTCCATCTCAATAACAATAACTTGTCATCAGAAATCATTGTCGGGTCGTCAGAGGGGGTTTAGAGGGATATTTCATTTTCAAAATTACCTCAAAATCAAATATGACTTGGCACGCATCATGTTGGGGTGCAGAATATCCATTTCCATCTGACTAACAATGATTCGTCAACAGAAATCATTGACGGGTCGTTGGAGGGGATATAGAGGGATTTTTCTTTTTCAAAATTTCTCCAAAAATCTAATATGACTTGGCCCGCATCATGGTGGGGTGCAGAATATCCATTCCCATCTGAATAACAATAATTCGTCAACAGAAATCATTGTCGTGTCGTCATAGGGGGTATGAAGGGATTTATCATTTTCAAAATTACCTCAAAATCAAATATGACTTGGCACGCATCATGATGAGGTGCAGAATATCCATTTCCATCTGAATAACAATGATTCGTCAACAGAAATCATTGACGGGTCGTTGGAGGGGGTATAGAGGGATATTTCATTTTCATAATTTCTTCAAGAATCTAATATGACTTGGCACGCATCATGGTGGGGTGCAGAATATCCATTCCTATCTGAATAACAATAATTCGTCAACAGAAATCGTTGTCGTGTCGTCAGAGGGGGTATGGAGGGATTTATCATTTTCAAAATTACTTCAAAAATCTAATATGACTTGGCACGCATCATGGTGGGGTGCAGAATATTCATTTCCATCTGAATGACAATAGTTCTTCTACAGAAATCATTGTCGGGTCGTTAGAGGGGGTATAGAGGGAATTTTCATTTTCAAAATTACCTCAAAATCAAATATGACTTGGCACGCAACATGGTGGGGTGCAGAATATTCATTTCCATCTGAATAACAATAATTCGTCAACAGAAATCATTGTCGGGGTCGATAGAGGGGGTATAGAGGGATTTTTCATTTTCAATATTTCTTCAAAAATCCAATTTGACTTGGCACGCATCATGGTGGGGTGCAGAATATCCATTTCAATAACATCTCAATAACAATAATTTGTCAACAGAAATCATTGTCTGGTCGTCAGAGGAGGTATAGAGGGATTTCTCATTTTCGATATTTCTTCAAAAATCAAATATTACTTGGCACGCATCATAGTGGGGTGCAGAATATCCATATCTATCTGAATAACAATAATTCCTTAACAGAAATTATTGTCGTTTCGTCAGAGGGGGTTTAGAGGGATTTTTCATTTTCAAAATTACCTCAAAATCAAATATGACTTGGCACGCAACATGGTGGGGTGCAGAATATCCATTTCCATTTGAATAACAATAATTCATCAATAGATATCATTGTCGGGTCGTAAGAGGGGGTATAGTGGGATTTTTCATTTTCAATATTTCTTCAAAAATCTAATATAACTTGGCACTTATCATGGTGGGGTGCGAAATATCTATGTCCATCTGAATAACGATAATTCGTTAACAGAAATCATTGTCGGGTCGACAGAGGGGGTATAGAGGGATTTTTCATTATAAAAATGATTTCAAAAATCAAATATGACTTGGCACGCATCATGGTGGGCTACAGAATATCCATTTCAATAACATCTCAATAACAATAATTTGTCAACAGAAATCATTGTCGGGTCGTCAGAGGGGGTATAGAGGGATTTTTCATTTTCAATATTTCTTCAAAAATCCAATATGACTTGGCACGCGTCATGGTGGCGTGCAAAGTATTCATGTCAATCTGAATAACAATAATTCGTCAACAGAAATCATTGTCGGGTCGTCAGAGGGGGTATAGAGGGATTACTCATTTTCAAAATTTCTTCAAAAATCAAATATGACTTGGCACGCATCATGGTGGGGTGCAGAATATCCATTTCCATCTGAATAACAATAATTCGTCAACAGAAATCATTGACGGGCCGTTAGAGGAGGTATAGAGGGATTTTTCATTTTCAAAATTTCTTCAAAAATCTAATATGACTTGGCACTTATCATGGTGGGGTGCGAAATATCTATGTCCATCTGAATAACAATAATTCGTCAACAGAAATCATTGTCGGGTCGTCAGAGGGGGTATAGAGGGATTTTTCATTATCAAAATGAATTCAAAAATTAAATATGACATGACACGCAAAATGGTGGGGTGCAGACTATTTAATTTCATCTAAATTACAATAATTCGTCAACAGAAATAATTGTCGTGTCGTCAGAGGGGGTATAGAGGAATATTTCATTTTCAAAATTTCTTCAAAAATCTAATATGACTTGGCACGCATCATGTTGGGGTACAGAATATCCATTTCCATCTCAATAACAATAATTCGTCAACAGAAATCATTGTCGGGTCGTCAGAGGGGGTATAGAGGGATTTTTCATTATCAAAATGATTTCAAAAATCAAATATGACTTGGCACGCATCATGGCGGTGTGCAGAATATCCATTTCTATCTGACTAACATTATTTCGTCAACATAAATCATTGTCGTGTCGTCAGAGGGGGTATGGAGGGATTTTTCATTTTCAAAATTACTTCAAAAATCTAATATGACTTGGCACGCATCATGATGGGGTGCAGAATATTTATTTCCATCTGCATAACAATAATTCGTCAACAGAAATCATTGTCGGGTCGTCAGAGGGGGTATGGAGGGATTTTTCATTATCAAAATGACTTCAAAATTCAAATATGACTTGGCACGCATCATGGTGGGGTACAGAATATCCATTTCCATCTCAATAACAATAATTTCTCAACAGAAATCATTGTCGGGTCGTCAGAGGGGGTATAGAGGGATTTTTCTTTCTCAAAATTACCTCAAAATCAAATATGATTTGGCACGCATCATGGAGGCGTGCAGAATATCCATTTCCATCAGAATAACAATAATTTTTCAATAGAAATCATTGTCGGAACGTCAGAGGGGGTATAGAGGGATTTTTCATTTTCAATATTTCTTCAAATATCCTATTTGACTTGGCACGCTTCATGGTGGGGTGCAGAATATCCATTTCAATAACATCTCAATAACAATAATTTGTCAACAGAAATCATTGTCTGGTCGTCAGAGGAGGTATAGAGGGATTTCTCATTTTCAATATTTCTTCAAAAATCTAATATTACTTGGCACGCATCATAGTGGGGTGCAGAATATCCATATCTATCTGAATAACAATAATTCCTTAACAGAAATTATTGTCGTTTCGTCAGAGGGGGTTTAGAGGGATTTTTCATTTTCAAAATTACCTCAAAATCAAATATGACTTGGCACGCAACATGGTGGGGTGCAGAATATCCATTCCCATCTGAATAACAATAATTCGTCAACAGAAATCATTGTCGTGTCGTCATAGGGGGTATGGAGGGATTTATCATTTTCAAAATTACCTCAAAATCAAATATGACTTGGCACGCATCATGGTGAGGTGCAGAATATCCATTTCCATCTGAATAACAATGATTCTTCAACAGAAATCATTGACGGGTCGTTGGAGGGGGTATAGAGGGATTTTTCATTTTCATAATTTCTTCGAAAATGTAATATGACTTGGCACGCATCATGGTGGGGTGCAGAATATCCATTCCTATCTGAATAACAATAATTCGTCTACAGAAATCGTTGTCGTGTCGTCAGAGGGGGTATGGAGGGATTTATCATTTTCAAAATTGCTTCAAAAATCTAATATGACTTGGCACGCATCATGGTGGGGAGCAGAATATTCATTTCCATCTGAATGACAATAGTTCGTCTACAGAAATCATTGTCGGGTCGTTAGAGGGGGTATAGAGGGAATTTTCATTTTCAAAATTACCTCAAAATCAAATATGACTTGGCACGCAACATGGTGGGGTGCAGAATATTCATTTCCATCTGAATAACAATAATTCGTCAACAGAAATCATTGTCGGGTCGAAAGAGGGGGTATAGAGGGATTTTTCATTTTCAATATTTCTTCAAAAATCCAATTTGACTTGGCACGCATCATGGTGGGGTGCAGAATATCCATTTCAATAACATATCAATAACAATAATTTGTCGTCAGAGGAGGTATAGAGGGATTTCTCATTTTCAATATTTCTTCAAAAATCTAATATTACTTGGCACGCATCATAGTGGGGTGCAGAATATCCATATCTATCTGAATAACAATAATTCCTTAACAGAAATTATTGTCGTTTCGTCAGAGGGGGTTTAGAGGGATTTTTCATTTTCAAAATTACCTCAAAATCAAATATGACTTGGCACGCAACATGGTGGGGTGCAGAATATCCATTTCCATTTGAATAACAATAATTCATCAACAGATATCATTGTCGGGTCGTAAGAGGGGGTATAGAGGGATTTTTCATTTTCAATATTTCTTCAAAAATCTAATATAACTTGGCACTTATCATGGTGGGGTGCGAAATATCTATGTCCATCTGAATAACGATAATTCGTTAACAGAAATCATTGTCGGGTCGACAGAGGGGGTATAGAGGGATTTTTCATTATAAAAATGATTTCAAAAATCAAATATGACTTGGCACGCATCATGGTGGGCTACAGAATATCCATTTCAATAACATCTCAATAACAATAATTTGTCAACAGAAATCATTGTCGGGTCGTCAGAGGGGGTATAGAGGGATTTTTCATTTTCAAAATTACCTCAAAATCAAATATGACTTGGCACGCATCATGGTGGGGTGCAGAATATCCATTACCATCTCAATAACAATAATTCGTCAACAGAAATCAATGTCGGGTCGTTAGAGGGGGTATAGAGGGATTTTTCATTTTCAAAATTTCTTCAAAAATCTAATATGACTTGGCACTTATCATGGTGGGGTGCGAAATATCTATGTCCATCTGAATAACAATAATTCGTTAACAGAAATCATTGTCGGGTCGTCAGAGGGGGTATAGAGGTATTTTTCATTATCAAAATGATTTCAAAAATCAAATATGACATGGCACGCAACATGGCGGGGTGCAGACTATTTATTTTCATCTGAATTACAATAATTCGTCAACAGAAATCATTGTCGTGTCGTCAGAAGGGGTATAGAGGAATTTTTCATTTTCAAAATGACTTCAAAAATCTAATATGACTTGGCACGCAACATGGCAGGGTGTAGACTATTTATTTTCATCTGAATAGCAATAATTCGTTAACAGAAATCATTGTCGGGTCGTCAGAGGGGGTATAGAGGGATTTTTCATTATCAAAATGATTTCAAAAATCAAATATGACTTGGCACGCATCATTTTGGGGTACAGAATATCCATTTCCATCTCAATAACAATAAATCGTCAACTGAAATCATTGTCGGGTCGTCAGAGGGGGTATAGAGGGATTTTTCATTTTCAAAATTACCTCAAAATCAAATATGACTTGGCACGCATCATGGTGGGGTGCAGAATATTTATTTCCATTTGAATAACAATAATTCGTCAACAGAAATCATTGACGGGTCGTTGGAGGGGGTATAGAGGGATTTTTCATTTTCATAATTTCTTCAAAAATCTAATATGACTTGGCACGCATCATGGTGGGGTGCAGAATATCCATTCCTATCTGAATAACAATAACTCGTCAACAGAAATCGTTGTCGTGTCGTCAGAGGGGGTATGGAGGGATTTATCATTTTCAAAATTACTTCAAAATTCTAATATGACTTGGCACGCATCATGGTGGGGTGCAGAATATTCATTTCCATCTGAATGACAATAGTTCGTCTACAGAAATCATTGTCGGGTCGTTAGAGGGGGTATAGAGGGATTTTTCATTTTCAAAATTACCTCAAAATCAAATATGACTTGGCACGCAACATGGTGGGGTGCAGAATATTCATTTCCATCTGAATAACAATAATTCGTCAACAGAAATCATTGTCGGGTCGATAGAGGGGGTATAGAGGGATATTTCATTTTCAATATTTCTTCAAAAATCCAATATGACTTGGCACGCATCATGGTGGGGTGCAGAATATCCATTTCAATAACATCTCAATAACAATAATTTGTCAAAAGAAATCATTGTCTGGTCGTCAGAGGAGGTATAGAGGGATTTCTCATTTTCAATATTTCTTCAAAAATCTAATATCACTTGGCACGCATCATAGTGGGGTGCAGAATATCCATATCTATCTGAATAACAATAATTCCTCAACAGAAATTATTGTCGTTTCGTCAGAGGGGGTTTAGAGGGATTTTTCATTTTCAAAATTACCTCAAAATCAAATATGACTTGGCACGCAACATGGTGGGGTGCAGAATATCCATTTCTATCTGACTAACATTATTTCGTCAACATAAATCATTGTCGTGTCGTCAGAGGGGGTATGGAGGGATTTATCATTTTCAAAATTACTTCAAAAATCTAATATGACTTGGCACGCATCATGATGGGGTGCAGAATATTTATTTCCATCTGAATAACAATAATTCGTCAACAGAAATCATTGTCGGGTCGTTAGAGGAGGTATAGAGGGATTTTTCATTTTCAAAATTTCTTCAAAAATCTAATATGACTTGGCACGCATCATGTTGGGGTACAGAATATCCATTTCCATCTCAATTACAATAAATCGTCAACAGAAATCATTGTCGGGTCGTCAGAGGGGGTATAGAGGGATTTCTCATTTTCAAAATTACCTCAAAATCAAATATGACTTGGCACGCATCATGGTGGGGTGCAGAATATTTATTTCCATCTGAATAACAATAATTCGTCAACAGAAATCATTGTCGGGTCGTCAGAGGGGGTATAGAGGGATTTTTCATTATCAAAATGACTTCAAAAATAAAATATGACATGGCACGCAACATGGCGGGGTGCAGACTATTTATTTTCATCTGAATAACAATAATTCGTTAACAGAAATCATTGTCGGGTCGTCAGAGGGGGTATAGAGGGATTTTTCTTTATCAAAATGATTTCAAAAATCAAATATGACATGGCACGCAACATGGCGGGGTGCAGACTATTTATTTTCATCTGAATTACAATAATTCGTCAGCAGAAATCATTGTCGTGTCGTCAGAGGGGGTATAGAGGGATTTTTCATTTTCAAAATTACCTCAAAATCAAATATGACTTGGCACGCAACATGGTGGGGTGCAGAATATTTATTTCCATCTGAATAACAATAATTCTTCAACAGAAATCATTGTCGGGTCGTCACAGGGGGTATAGAGGGAATTCTCATTTTCAAAATTACCTCAAATTCAAATATGACTTGGCACGCATCATGGTGGGGTGCAGAATATTTATTTCCATCTGAATAACAATAATTCGTCAAAAGAAATCATTGTCGGGTCGTCAGAGGGGGTATAGAGGGATTTTTCATTATCAAAATGACTTCAAAAATTAAATATGACATGGCACGCAACATGGTGGGGTGCAGAATATTTATTTCCATCTGAATAACAATAATTCGTCAACAGAAATCATTGTCGGGTCGTCAGAGGGGGTATAGAGGGATTTCTCATTTTCAAAATTACCTCAAAATCAAATATGACTTGGCACGCATCATGGTGGGGTGCAGAATATTTATTTCCATCTGAATAACAATAATTCGTCAACAGAAATCATTGTCGGGTCGTCAGAGGGGGTATAGAGGTATTTTTCATTATCAAAATGACTTCAAAAATTAAATATGACATGGCACGCAACATGGCGGGGTGCGGACTATTTATTTTCATCTGAATAACAATAATTCGTCAACAGAAATCATTGACGGGTCGTTAGAGGAGGTATAGAGGGATTTTTCAATTTAAAAATTTCTTCAAAAATCTAATATGACTTGGCACTTATCATGGTGGGGTGCGAAATATCTATGTCCATCTGAATAACAATAATTCATTAACAGAAATCATTGTCGGGTCGTCAGAGGGGGTATAGAGGGATTTTTCATTATCAAAATGATTTCAAAAATCAAATATGACATGGCACGCAACATGGCGGGGTGCAGACTATTTATTTTCATCTGAATTACAATAATTCGTCAACAGAAATCATTGTCGTGTCGTCAGAGGGGGTATATAGGAATTTTTCATTTTCAAAATGACTTCAGAAATCTAATATGACTTGGCACGCATCATGTTGGGGTACAGAATATCCATTTCCATCTCAATAACAATAAATCGTCAACAGAAATCATTGTCGGGTCGTCAGAGGGGGTATAGAGGGATATCTCATTTTCAAAATTACCTCAAAATCAAATATGACTTGGCACGCATCATGGTGGGGTGCAGAATATTTATTTCCATCTGAATAACAATAATTCGTCAACGGAAATCATTGTCGGGTCGTCAGAGGGGGTATAGAGGGATTTTTCATTATCAAAATGACTTCAAAAATAAAATATGACATGGCACGCAACATGGCGGGGTGCAGACTATTTATTTTCATCTGAATAACAATAATTCGTTAACAGAAATCATTGTCGGGTCGTCAGAGGGGGTATAGAGGGATTTTTCTTTATCAAAATGATTTCAAAAATCAAATATGACATGGCACGCAACATGGCGGGGTGCAGACTATTTATTTTCATCTGAATTACAATAATTCGTCAACAGAAATCATTGTCGTGTCGTCAGAGGGGGTATAGAGGGATTTTTCATTTTCAAAATTACCTCAAAATCAAATATGACTTGGCACGCAACATGGTGGGGTGCAGAATATTTATTTCCATCTGAATAACAATAATTCGTCAACAGAAATCATTGTCGGGTCGTCAGAGGGGGTATACAGGGATATCTCATTTTCAAAATTACCTCAAAATCAAATATGACTTGGCACGCATCATGGTGGGGTGCAGAATATTTATTTCCATCTGAATAACAATAATTCGTCAACAGAAATCATTGTCGGGTCGTCAGAGGGGGTATAGAGGGATTTTTCATTATCAAAATGACTTCTAAAATTAAATATGACATGGCACGCAACATGGTGGGGTGCAGAATATTTATTTCCATCTGAATAACAATAATTCGTCAACAGAAATCATTGTCGGGTCGTCAGAGGGGGTATAGAGGGATTTCTCATTTTCAAAATTACCTCAAAATCAAATATGACTTGGCACGCATCATGGTGGGGTGCAGAATATTTATTTCCATCTGAATAACAATAATTCGTCAACAGAAATCATGGTCGGGTCGTCAGAGGGGGTATTGAGGGATTTTTCATTATCAAAATGACTTCAAAAATTAAATATGACATGGCACGCAACATGGCGGGGTGCAGACTATTTATTTTCATCTGAATAACAATAATTCGTCAACAGAAATCATTAACGGGTCGTTAGAGGAGGTATAGAGGGATTTTTCATTATCAAAATGACTTCAAAAATTAAATATGACTTGGCACTTATCATGATGGGGTGCAAAATATCTATGTCCATCTGAATAACAATAATTCGATAACAAAAATCATTGTCGGGTCGTCAGAGAGGGTATAGAGGGATTTTTCATTATCAAAATGATTTCAATGATCAAATATGACTTGGCACGCATCATGGCGGGGTGCAGAATATCCATTTCTATCTGACTAACATTATTTCGTCAACATAAATCATTGTCGTGTCGTCAGAGGGGGTATGGAGGGATTTATCATTTTTAAAATTACTTCAAAAATCTAATATGACTTGGCACGCATCATGATGGGGTGCAGAATATTTATTTCCATCTGAATAACAATAATTCGTCAACAGAAATCATTGTCGGGTCGTCAGAGGGGGTATAGAGGGATTTTTCATTATCAAAATGACTTCAAAAATTAAATATGACTTGGCACTTATCATGATGGGGTGCAAAATATCTATGTCCATCTGAATAACAATAATTCGATAACAAAAATCATTGTCGGGTCGTCAGAGGGGGTATAGAGGGATTTTTCAATATCAAAATGATTTCAAAAATCAAATATGACTTGGCACGCATCATGGCGGGGTGCAGAATATCCATTTCTATCTGATTAACATTATTTCGTCAACATAAATCATTGTCGTGTCGTCAGAGGGGGTATGGAGGGATTTTTCATTTTCAAAATTACTTCAAAAATCTAATATGACTTGGCACGCATCATGATGGGGTGCAGAATATTTATTTCCATCTGAATAACAATAATTCGTCAACAGAAATCATTGTCGGGTCGTCAGAGGGGGTATAGAGGGATATCTCATTTTCAAAATTACCTCAAAATCAAATATGACTTGGCACGCATCATGGTGGGGTGCAGAATATTTATTTCCATCTGAATAACAATAATTCGTCAACAGAAATCATTGTCGGGTCGAAAGAGGGGGTATAGAGGGATTTTTCATTTTCAATATTTCTTCAAAAATCCAATTTGACTTGGCACGCATCATGGTGGGGTGCAGAATATCCATTTCAATAACATCTCAATAACAATAATTTGTCGTCAGAGGAGGTATAGAGGGATTTCTCATTTTCAATATTTCTTCAAAAATCTAATATTACTTGGCACGCATCATAGTGGGGTGCAGAATATCCATATCTATCTGAATAACAATAATTCCTTAACAGAAATTATTGTCGTTTCGTCAGAGGGGGTTTAGAGGGATTTTTCATTTTCAAAATTACCTCAAAATCAAATATGACTTGGCACGCAACATGGTGGGGTGCAGAATATCCATTTCCATTTGAATAACAATAATTCATCAACAGATATCATTGTCGGGTCGTAAGAGGGGGTATAGAGGGATTTTTCATTTTCAATATTTCTTCAAAAATCTAATATAACTTGGCACTTATCATGGTGGGGTGCGAAATATCTATGTCCATCTGAATAACGATAATTCGTTAACAGAAATCATTGTCGGGTCGACAGAGGGGGTATAGAGGGATTTTTAATTATAAAAATGATTTCAAAAATCAAATATGACTTGGCACGCATCATGGTGGGCTACAGAATATCCATTTCAATAACATCTCAATAACAATAATTTGTCAACAGAAATCATTGTCGTGTCGTCAGAGGGGGTATGGAGGGATTTTTCATTTTCAAAATTACTTCAAAAATCTAATATGACATGGCACGCAACATGGCGGGGTGCAGACTATTCATTTTCATCTGAATTACAATAATTCTCCAACAGAAATCATTGTCGTGTCGTCAGAGGGGGTATAGAGAGATTTTTCATTTTCAAAATTACCTCAAAATCAAATATGACTTGGCACGCAACATGGTGTGGTGCAGAATATTTATTTTCATCTTAATAACAATAATTCGTCAACAGAAATCATTGTCGGGTCGTCAGAGGGGGTATAGAGGGATTTTTCATTATCAAAATGACTTCAAAAATTAAATATGACATGGCACGCAACATGGTGGGGTGCAGACTATTTATTTTCATCTGAATTACAATAATTCGTCAACAGAAATCATTGTTGTGTCGTCAGAGGGGGTATAGAGGAATTTTTCATTTTCAAAATTACTTCAAAAATCTAATATGACTTGGCACGCATCATGTTGGGGTACAGAATATCCATTTCCATCTCAATAACAATAATTCGTCAACAGAAATCATTGTCGGGTCGTCAGAGGCGGTATAGAGGGATTTTTCATTATCAAAATGATTTCAAAAATCAAATATGACTTGGCACGCATCATGGCGGGGTGTAGAATATCCATTTCTATCTGATTAACATTATTTCGTCAACATAAATCATTGTCGTGTCGTCAGAGGGGGTATGGAGGGATTTTTCATTTTCAAAATTACCTCAAAATCAAATATGACTTGGCACGCATCATGGTGGGGTGCAGAATATCCATTACCATCTCAATAACAATAATTCGTCAACAGAAATCAATGTCGGGTCGTTAGAGGGGGTATAGAGGGATTTTTCATTTTCAAAATTTCTTCAAAAATCTAATATGACTTGGCACTTATCATGGTGGGGTGCGAAATATCTATGTCCATCTGAATAACAATAATTCGTTAACAGAAATCATTGTCGGGTCGTCAGAGGGGGTATAGAGGTATTTTTCATTATCAAAATGATTTCAAAAATCAAATATGACATGGCACGCAACATGGCGGGGTGCAGACTATTTATTTTCATCTGAATTACAATAATTCGTCAACAGAAATCATTGTCGTGTCGTCAGAAGGGGTATAGAGGAATTTTTCATTTTCAAAATGACTTCAAAAATCTGATATGACTTGGCACGCAACATGGCAGGGTGTAGACTATTTATTTTCATCTGAATAGCAATAATTCGTTAACAGAAATCATTGTCGGGTCGTCAGAGGGGGTATAGAGGGATTTTTCATTATCAAAATGATTTCAAAAATCAAATATGACTTGGCACGCATCATTTTGGGGTACAGAATATCCATTTCCATCTCAATAACAATAAATCGTCAACTGAAATCATTGTCGGGTCGTCAGAGGGGGTATAGAGGGATTTTTCATTTTCAAAATTACCTCAAAATCAAATATGACTTGGCACGCATCATGGTGGGGTGCAGAATATTTATTTCCATTTGAATAACAATAATTCGTCAACAGAAATCATTGACGGGTCGTTGGAGGGGGTATAGAGGGATTTTTCATTTTCATAATTTCTTCAAAAATCTAATATGACTTGGCACGCATCATGGTGGGGTGCAGAATATCCATTCCTATCTGAATAACAATAACTCGTCAACAGAAATCGTTGTCGTGTCGTCAGAGGGGGTATGGAGGGATTTATCATTTTCAAAATTACTTCAAAATTCTAATATGACTTGGCACGCATCATGGTGGGGTGCAGAATATTCATTTCCATCTGAATGACAATAGTTCGTCTACAGAAATCATTGTCGGGTCGTTAGAGGGGGTATAGAGGGATTTTTCATTTTCAAAATTACCTCAAAATCAAATATGACTTGGCACGCAACATGGTGGGGTGCAGAATATTCATTTCCATCTGAATAACAATAATTCGTCAACAGAAATCATTGTCGGGTCGATAGAGGGGGTATAGAGGGATATTTCATTTTCAATATTTCTTCAAAAATCCAATATGACTTGGCACGCATCATGGTGGGGTGCAGAATATCCATTTCAATAACATCTCAATAACAATAATTTGTCAAAAGAAATCATTGTCTGGTCGTCAGAGGAGGTATAGAGGGATTTCTCATTTTCAATATTTCTTCAAAAATCTAATATCACTTGGCACGCATCATAGTGGGGTGCAGAATATCCATATCTATCTGAATAACAATAATTCCTCAACAGAAATTATTGTCGTTTCGTCAGAGGGGGTTTAGAGGGATTTTTCATTTTCAAAATTACCTCAAAATCAAATATGACTTGGCACGCAACATGGTGGGGTGCAGAATATCCATTTCTATCTGACTAACATTATTTCGTCAACATAAATCATTGTCGTGTCGTCAGAGGGGGTATGGAGGGATTTATCATTTTCAAAATTACTTCAAAAATCTAATATGACTTGGCACGCATCATGATGGGGTGCAGAATATTTATTTCCATCTGAATAACAATAATTCGTCAACAGAAATCATTGTCGGGTCGTTAGAGGAGGTATAGAGGGATTTTTCATTTTCAAAATTTCTTCAAAAATCTAATATGACTTGGCACGCATCATGTTGGGGTACAGAATATCCATTTCCATCTCAATAACAATAAATCGTCAACAGAAATCATTGTCGGGTCGTCAGAGGGGGTATAGAGGGATTTCTCATTTTCAAAATTACCTCAAAATCAAATATGACTTGGCACGCATCATGGTGGGGTGCAGAATATTTATTTCCATCTGAATAACAATAATTCGTCAACAGAAATCATTGTCGGGTCGTCAGAGGGGGTATAGAGGGATTTTTCATTATCAAAATGACTTCAAAAATAAAATATGACATGGCACGCAACATGGCGGGGTGCAGACTATTTATTTTCATCTGAATAACAATAATTCGTTAACAGAAATCATTGTCGGGTCGTCAGAGGGGGTATAGAGGGATTTTTCTTTATCAAAATGATTTCAAAAATCAAATATGACATGGCACGCAACATGGCGGGGTGCAGACTATTTATTTTCATCTGAATTACAATAATTCGTCAGCAGAAATCATTGTCGTGTCGTCAGAGGGGGTATAGAGGGATTTTTCATTTTCAAAATTACTTCAAAAATCTAATATGACTTGGCACGCATCATGTTGGGGTACAGAATATCCATTTCCATCTCAATAACAATAATTTGTCAACAGAAATCATTGTCGGGTCGTCAGAGGGGGTATAGAGTGATTTTTCATTTTCAAAATTACCTCAAAATCAAATATGACTTGGCACGCATCATGATGGTGTGCATAATATCCATTCCTAACTGAATAACAATAATTCGTCAACAGAAATCATTGACGGGTCGTTAGAGGGGGTATAGAGGGATTTTTCATTTTCAAAATTTCTTCAAAAATCTAATATGACTTGGCACTTATCATGATGGGGTACGAAATATCTATGTCCTTCTGAATAACAATAATTCGTTAACAGAAATCATTGTCGGGTCGTCAGAGGGGGTATAGAGGGATTTTTCATTATCAAAATGATTTCAAAAATCAAATATGACTTGGCACGCATCATTGCGCGGTGCAGAATATCCATTTCTATCTGATTAACAATAATTCGTTAACAGAAATCATTGTCGGGTCGTCAGAGGGGGTATAGAGGGCTTTTTCATTATCAAAATGACTTCAAAAATTAAATATGACTTGGCACTTATCATGATGGAGTGCAAAATATCTATGTCCATCTGAATAACAATAATTCGATAACAAAAATCATTGTCGGGTCGTCAGAGAGGGTATAGAGGGATTTTTCATTATCAAAATGATTTCAATGATCAAATATGACTTGGCACGCATCATGGCGGGGTGCAGAATATCCATTTCTATCTGACTAACATTATTTCGTCAACATAAATCATTGTCGTGTCGTCAGAGGGGGTATGGAGGGATTTATGATTTTCAAAATTACTTCAAAAATCTAATATGACTTGGCACGCATCATGATGGGGTGCAGAATATTTATTTCCATCTGAATAACAATAATTCGTCAACAGAAATCATTGTCGGGTCGTCAGAGGGGGTATAGAGGGATTTTTCATTATCAAAATGACTTCAAAAATTAAATATGACTTGGCACTTATCATCGTGGGGTGCGAAATATCTATGTCCATCTGAATAACAATAATTCGATAACAAAAATCATTGTCGGGTCGTCAGAGGGGGTATAGAGGGATTTTTCAAAATCAAAATGATTTCAAAAATCAAATATGACTTGGCACGCATCATGGCGGGGTGCAGAATATCAATTTCTATCTGATTAACATTATTTCGTCAACATAAATCATTGTCGTGTCGTCAGAGGGGGTATGGAGGGAATTTTCATTTTCAAAATTACTTCAGAAATCTAATATGACTTGGCACGCATCATGATGGGGTGCAGACTATTTATTTTCATCTGAATTACAATAATTCGTCAACAGAAATCATCGTCGTGTCGTCAGAGGGGGTATAGAGGGATTTTTCATTATCAAAATGACTTCACAAATTAAATATGACTTGGCACGCAACATGGTGGGGTGCAGAATATTTATTTTCATCTGAATTACAATAATTCGACAACAGAAATCATTGTCGTGTCGTCAGAGGGGGTATAGAGGGATTTTTCATTTTCAAAATTACCTCAAAATCAAACATGACTTGGCACGCATCATGGTGGGGTGCAGAATATCCATTCCCATCTGAATAACAATAATTCGTCAACAGAAATCAATGACGGGTCGTTAGAGGAGGTATAGAGGGATTTTTCATTTTCAAAATTTCTTCAAAAATCTAATATGACTTGGCACTTATCATGGTGGGGTGCGAAATATCTATGTCCATCTGAATAACAATAATTCATTAACAGAAATCATTGTCGGGTCGTCAGAGGGGGTATAGAGGGATTTTTCATTATCAAAATGATTTCAAAAATTAAATATGACATGGCACGCAACATGGCGGGGTGCAGACAATTTATTTTCATCTGAATTACAATAATTCATTAACAGAAATCATTGTCGGGTCGTCAGAGGGGGTATAGAGGGATTTCTCATTTTCAAAATTACCTCAAAATCAAATATGACTTGGCACGCATCATGGTGGGGTGCAGAATATTTATTTCCATCTGACTAACAATAATTCGTCAACAGAAATCATTGTCGGGTCGTCAGAGGGGGTATAGAGGGATTTCTCATTTTCAAAATTACCTCAAAATCAAATATGACTTGGCACGCATCATGGTGGGGTGCAGAATATTTATTTCCATCTGAATAACAATAATTCGTCAACAGAAATCATTGTCGGGTCGTCAGAGGGGGTATAGAGGGATTTTTCATTATCAAAATGGCTTCAAAAATTAAATATGACATGGCACGCAACATGGCGGGGTGCAGACTATTTATTTTCATCTGAATAACAATAATTCGTTAACAGAAATCATTGTCGGGTCGTCAGAGGGGGTATAGAGGGATTTTTCTTTATCAAATTGATTTCAAAAATCAAATATGACATGGCACGCAACATGGCGGGGTGCAGACTATTTAATTTCATCTGAATTACAATAATTCGTCAACAGAAATCATCGTCGTGTCGTCAGAGGGGGTATAGAGGGATTTTTCATTTTCAAAATTACCTCAAAATCAAGTATGACTTGGCACGCAACATGTTGGGGTGCAGAATATTTATTTTCATCTGAATTACAATAATTCGTCAACAGAAATCATTGTCGTGTCGTCAGAGGGGGTATAGAGGGATTTTTCATTTTCAAAATTACCTCAAAATCAAATATGACTTGGCACGCAACATGGTGGGGTGCAGAATATTTATTTTCATCTGAATTACAATAATTCGTCAACAGAAATGATTGTTGTGTCGTCAGAGGGGGTATAGAGGGATTTTTCATTTTCAAAATTACCTCAAAATCAAATATGACTTGGCACGCAACATGGTGGGGTGCAGACTATTTATTTTCATCTGAATTACAATAATTCGTCAACAGAAATCATTGTTGTGTCGTCAGAGGGGGTATAGAGGAATATTTCATTTTCAAAATTACTTCAAAAATCTAATATGACTTGGCACGCATCATGTTGGGGTACAGAATATCCATTTCCATCTCAATAACAATAATTCGTCAACAGAAATCATTGTCGGGTCGTCAGAGGGGGTATAGAGGGATTTTTCATTTTCAAAATTTCTTCAAAAATCTAATATGACTTGGCACTTATCATGATGGGGTACGAAATATCTATGTCCTTCTGAATAACAATAATTCGTTAACAGAAATCATTGTCGGGTCGTCAGAGGGGGTATAGAGGGATTTTTCATTATCAAAACGATTTCAAAAATCAAATATGACTTGGCACGCATCATTGCGTGGTGCAGAATATCCATTTCTATCTGACTAACAATAATTTGTTAACAGAAATCATTGTCGGGTCGTCAGAGGGGGTATAGAGGGATTTTTCATTATCAAAATGACTTCAAAAATTAAATATGACTTGGCACTTATCATGATGGGGTGCAAAATATCTATGTCCATTTGAATAACAATAATTCGATAACAAAAATCATTGTCGGGTCGTCAGAGAGGGTATAGAGGGATTTTTCATTATCAAAATGATTTCAATGATCAAATATGACTTGGCACGCATCATGTCGGGGTGCAGAATATCCACTTCTATCTGACTAACATTATTTCGTCAACATAAATCATTGTCGTGTCGTCAGAGGGGGTATGGAGGGATTTATCATTTTCAAAATTACTTCAAAAATCTAATATGACTTGGCACGCATCATGATGGGGTGCAGAATATTTATTTCCATTTGAATAACAATAATTCGTCAAAAGAAATCATTGTCGGGTCGTCAGAGGGGGTATAGAGGGATTTTTCATTATCAAAATGACTTCAAAAATTATATATGACTTGGCACGCATCATGGCGGGGTGCAGAATATCCATTTCTATCTGAATATCATTATTTAGTCAACATAAATCATTGTCGTGTCGTCAGAGGGGGTATGGAGGGATTTTTCTTTTTCAAAATAACTTCAAAAATCTAATATGACTTGGCACGCATCATGATGGGGTGCAGAATATTTATTTCCATCTGAATAACAATAATTCGTCAACAGAAATCATTGTCGGGTCGTCAGAGGGGGTATAGAGGGATTTTTCATTATCAAAATGACTTCACAAATTAAATATGACTTGGCACTTATCATGGTGGGGTGCGAAATATCTATGTCCATCTGAATAACATTAATTCGATAACAGAAATCATTGTCGGGTCGTCAGAGGGGGTATAGACGGATTTTTCATTATCAAAATGATTTCAAAAATCAAATATGACTTGGCACGCATCATGGCGGGGTGCAGAATATCCATTTCTATCTGATTAACATTATTTCGTCAACATAAATCATTGTCGTGTCGTCAGAGGGGGTATAGAGGGATTTTTCATTTTCATAATTTCTTCAAAAATCTAATATGACTTGGCACGCATCATGGTGGGGTGCAGAATATCCATTCCTATCTGAATAACAATAACTCGTCAACAGAAATCGATGTCGTGTCGTCAGAGGGGGTATGGAGGGATTTATCATTTTCAAAATTACTTCAAAAATCTAATATGACTTGGCACGCATCATGGTGGGGTGCAGAATATTCATTTCCATCTGAATGACAATAGTTCGACTACAGAAATCATTGTCGGGTCGTTAGAGGTGGTATAGAGGGATTTTTCATTATCAAAATGATTTCAAAAATCAAATATGACTTGGCACGCATCATGGTGGGCTACAGAATATCCATTTCAATAACATCTCAATAACAATAATTTGTCAACAGAAATCATTGTCGGGTCGTCAGAGGGGGTATAGAGGGATTGTTCATTTTCAAAATTACCTCAAAATCAAATATGACTTGGCACGCATCATGGTGGGGTGCAGAATATCCATTACAATCTGAATAACAATAATTCGACAACAGAAATCAATGTCGGGTCGTTAGAGGGGGTATAGAGGGATTTTTCATTTTCAATATTTCTTCAAAAATCTAATATGACTTGGCACGCGTCATGGTGGCGTGCAAAGTATTCATGTCAATCTGAATAACAATAATTCGTCAACAGAAATCATTGTCGGGTCGTCAGAGGCGGTATAGAGGGATTTGTCATTTTCAAAATTACCTCAAAATCAAATATGACTTGGCACGCATCATGGTGGGGTGCAGAATATCCATTTCCATCTGAATAACAATAATTCATTATCAGAAATCATTGTCGGGTCGTCAGAGGGGGTATAGAGGGATTTTTCATTATCAAAATGATTTCAAAAATCAAATATGACATGGCACGCAACATGGCGGGGTGCAGACTATTTATTTTCATCTGAATTACAATAATTCGTCAACAGAAATCATTGTCGTGTCGTCAGAGGGGGTATAGAGGAATTTTTCATTTTCAAAATGACTTCAAAAATCTAATATGACTTGGCACGCATCATGTTGGGGTACAGAATATCCATTTCCATCTCAATAACAATAAATCGTCAACAGAAATCATTGTCGGGTCGTCAGAGGGAGTATAGAGGGATTTCTCATTTTCAAAGGTACCTCAAAATCAAATATGACTTGGCATGCATCATGGTGGGGTGCAGAATATTTATTTCCATCTGAATAACAATAATTTGTCAACAGAAATCATTGTCGGGTCGTCAGAGGGGGTATAGAGGGATTTTTCTTTATCAAAATGATTTCAAAAATCAAATATGACATGGCACGCAACATGGCGGGGTGCAGACTATTTATTTTCATCTGAATAACAATAATTCGTTAACAGAAATCATTGTCGGGTCGTCAAAGGGGGTAAAGAGGGATTTTTCTTTATCAAAATGATTTCAAAATTCAAATATGACATGGCACGCAACATGGCGGGGTGCAGACTATTTATTTTCATCTGAATTACAATAATTCGTCAACAGAAATCATTGTTGTGTCGTCAGAGGGGGTATAGAGGAATTTTTCATTTTCAAAATTACCTCAAAATCAAATATCACTTGGCACGCATCATGATGGGGTGCATAATATCCATTCCCATCTGAATAACAATAATTCGTCAACAGAAATCATTGACGGGTCGTTAGAGGGGGTATAGAGGGATTTTTCATTTTCAAAATTTCTTCAAAAATCTAATATGACTTGGCACTTATCATGATGGGGTACGAAATATCTATGTCCTTCTGAATAACAATAATTCGTTAACAGAAATCATTGTCGGGTCGTCAGAGGGGGAATAGAGGGATTTTTCATTATCAAAATGATTTCAAAAATCAAATATGACTTGGCACGCATCATTGCGCGGTGCAGAATATCCATTTCTATCTGACTAACATTAATTCGTCAACATAAATCATTGTCGTGTCGTCAGAGGGGGCATAGAGGGATTTTTCATTATCAAAATGACTTCAAAAATTAAATATGACTTGGCACTTATCATGGTGGGGTGCAAAATATCTATGTCCATCTGAATAACAATAATTCGATAACAAAAATCATTGTCGGGTCGTCAGAGAGGGTATAGAGGGATTTTTCATTATCAAAATTATTTCAATGATCAAATATGACTTGGCGCGCATCATGGCGGGGTGCAGAATATCCATTTCTATCTGACTAACATTATTTCGTCAACATAAATCATTGTCGTGTCGTCAGAGGGGGTATGGAGGGATTTATCATTTTCAAAATTACTTCAAAAATTTAATATGACTTGGCACGCATCATGATGGGGTGCAGAATATTTATTTCCATCTGAATAACAATAATTCGTCAACAGAAATCATTGTCGGGTCGTCAGAGGGGTTATGGAGGGATTTTTCATTATCAAAATGACTTCAAAAATTAAATATGACTTGGCACTTATCATGGTGGGGTGCGAAATATCTATGTCCATCTGAATAACAATAATTCGATAACAGAAATCATTGTCGGGTCGTCAGAGGGGGTATAGAGGGATTTTTCAATATCAAAATGATTTCAAAAATCAAATATGACTTGGCACGCATCATGGCGGGGTGCAGAATATCCATTTCTATCTGATTAACATTATTTCGTCAACATAAATCATTGTCGTGTCGTCAGAGGGGGTATGGAGGGATTTTTCATTTTCAAAATTACTTCAAAAATCTAATATGACTTGGCACGCATCATGATGGGGTGCAGAATATTTATTTCCATCTGAATAACAATAACTCGTCAACAGAAATCATTGTCGGGTCGTCAGAGGGGGTATAGAGGGATTTTTCATTATCAAAATGACTTCACAAATTAAATATGACTTGGCACTTATCATGGTGGGGTGCGAAATATCTATGTCGATCTGAATAACAATAATTCGTCAACAGAAATCATTGTCGGGTCGTCAGAGGCGGTATAAAGGGATTTGTCATTTTCAAAATTACCTCAAAATCAAATATGACTTGGCACGCATCATGGTGGGGTGCAGAATATCCATTTCCATCAGAATAACAATAATTCGTCAACAGAAATCATTGACGGGTCGTTAGAGGAGGTATAGAGGGATTTTTCATTTTCAAAATTTCTTCAAAAATCTAATATGACTTGGCACTTATCATGGTGGGGTGCGAAATATCTATGTCCATCTGAATAACAATAATTCATTAACAGAAATCATTGTCGGGTCGTCAGAGGGGGTATAGAGGGATTTTTCATTATCAAAATGATTTCAAAAATCAAATATGACATGGCACGCAACATGGCGGGGTGCAGACTATTTATTTTCATCTGAATTACTATAATTCGTCAACAGAAATAATTGTCGTGTCGTCAGAGGGGGTATAGAGGAATTTTTCATTTTCAAAATGACTTCAAAAATCTAATATGACTTGGCACGCATCATGTTGGGGTACAGAATATCCATTTCCATCTCAATAACGATAAATCGTCAACAGAAATCATTGTCGGGTCGTCAGAGGGAGTATAGAGGGATTTCTCATTTTCAAAATTACCTCAAAATCAAATATGACTTGGCACGCATCATGGTGGGGTGCAGAATATTTATTTCCATCTGAATAACAATAATTTGTCAACAGAAATCATTGTCGGGTCGTCAGAGGGGGTATAGAGGGATTTTTCATTATCAAAATGATTTCAAAAATCAAATATGACTTGGCACGCATCATTGCGCGGTGCAGAATATCCATTTCTATCTGACTAACATTAATTCGTCAACATAAATCATTGTCGTGTCGTCAGAGGGGGCATAGAGGGATTTTTCATTATCAAAATGACTTCAAAAATTAAATATGACTTGGCACTTATCATGGTGGGGTGCAAAATATCTATGTCCATCTGAATAACAATAATTCGATAACAAAAATCATTGTCGGGTCGTCAGAGAGGGTATAGAGGGATTTTTCATTATCAAAATTATTTCAATGATCAAATATGACTTGGCGCGCATCATGGCGGGGTGCAGAATATCCATTTCTATCTGACTAACATTATTTCGTCAACATAAATCATTGTCGTGTCGTCAGAGGGGGTATGGAGGGATTTATCATTTTCAAAATTACTTCAAAAATTTAATATGACTTGGCACGCATCATGATGGGGTGCAGAATATTTATTTCCATCTGAATAACAATAATTCGTCAACAGAAATCATTGTCGGGTCGTCAGAGGGGTTATGGAGGGATTTTTCATTATCAAAATGACTTCAAAAATTAAATATGACTTGGCACTTATCATGGTGGGGTGCGAAATATCTATGTCCATCTGAATAACAATAATTCGATAACAGAAATCATTGTCGGGTCGTCAGAGGGGGTATAGAGGGATTTTTCAATATCAAAATGATTTCAAAAATCAAATATGACTTGGCACGCATCATGGCGGGGTGCAGAATATCCATTTCTATCTGATTAACATTATTTCGTCAACATAAATCATTGTCGTGTCGTCAGAGGGGGTATGGAGGGATTTTTCATTTTCAAAATTACTTCAAAAATCTAATATGACTTGGCACGCATCATGATGGGGTGCAGAATATTTATTTCCATCTGAATAACAATAACTCGTCAACAGAAATCATTGTCGGGTCGTCAGAGGGGGTATAGAGGGATTTTTCATTATCAAAATGACTTCACAAATTAAATATGACTTGGCACTTATCATGGTGGGGTGCGAAATATCTATGTCGATCTGAATAACAATAATTCGTCAACAGAAATCATTGTCGGGTCGTCAGAGGCGGTATAAAGGGATTTGTCATTTTCAAAATTACCTCAAAATCAAATATGACTTGGCACGCATCATGGTGGGGTGCAGAATATCCATTTCCATCAGAATAACAATAATTCGTCAACAGAAATCATTGACGGGTCGTTAGAGGAGGTATAGAGGGATTTTTCATTTTCAAAATTTCTTCAAAAATCTAATATGACTTGGCACTTATCATGGTGGGGTGCGAAATATCTATGTCCATCTGAATAACAATAATTCATTAACAGAAATCATTGTCGGGTCGTCAGAGGGGGTATAGAGGGATTTTTCATTATCAAAATGATTTCAAAAATCAAATATGACATGGCACGCAACATGGCGGGGTGCAGACTATTTATTTTCATCTGAATTACTATAATTCGTCAACAGAAATAATTGTCGTGTCGTCAGAGGGGGTATAGAGGAATTTTTCATTTTCAAAATGACTTCAAAAATCTAATATGACTTGGCACGCATCATGTTGGGGTACAGAATATCCATTTCCATCTCAATAACGATAAATCGTCAACAGAAATCATTGTCGGGTCGTCAGAGGGAGTATAGAGGGATTTCTCATTTTCAAAATTACCTCAAAATCAAATATGACTTGGCACGCATCATGGTGGGGTGCAGAATATTTATTTCCATCTGAATAACAATAATTTGTCAACAGAAATCATTGTCGGGTCGTCAGAGGGGGTATAGAGGGATTTTTCATTATCAAAATGATTTCAATGATCAAATATGACTTGGCACGCATCATGGCGGGGTGCAGAATATCCATTTCTATCTGACTAACATTATTTCGTCAACATAAATCATTGTCGTGTCGTCAGAGGGGGTATGGAGGGATTTATCATTTTCAAAATTACTTCAAAAATCTAATATGACTTGGCACGCATCATGATGGGGTGCAGAATATTTATTTCCATCTGAATAACAATAATTCGTCAACAGAAATCATTGTCGGGGCGTCAGAGGGGGTATGGAGGGATTTTTCATTATCAAAATGACTTCAAAAATTAAATATGACTTGGCACTTATCATGGTGGGGTGCGAAATATCTATGTCCATCTGAATAACAATAATTCGATAACAGAAATCATTGTCGGGTCGTCAGAGGGGGTATAGAGGGATTTTTCAATATCAAAATGATTTCAAAAATCAAATATGACTTGGCACGCATCATGGCGGGGTGCAGAATATCCATTTATATCTGATTAACATTATTTCGTCAACATAAATCATTGTCGTGTCGTCAGAGGGGGTATGGAGGGATTTTTCATTTTCAAAATTACTTCAAAAATCTAATATGACTTGGCACGCATCATGATGGGGTGCAGAATATTTATTTCCATCTGAATAACAATAACTCGTCAACAGAAATCATTGTCGGGTCGTCAAAGGGGGTAAAGAGGGATTTTTCTTTATCAAAATGATTTCAAAATTCAAATATGACATGGCACGCAACATGGCGGGGTGCAGACTATTTATTTTCATCTGAATTACAATAATTCGTCAACAGAAATCATTGTTGTGTCGTCAGAGGGGGTATAGAGGAATTTTTCATTTTCAAAATTACCTCAAAATCAAATATCACTTGGCACGCATCATGATGGGGTGCATAATATCCATTCCCATCTGAATAACAATAATTCGTCAACAGAAATCATTGACGGGTCGTTAGAGGGGGTATAGAGGGATTTTTCATTTTCAAAATTTCTTCAAAAATCTAATATGACTTGGCACTTATCATGATGGGGTACGAAATATCTATGTCCTTCTGAATAACAATAATTCGTTAACAGAAATCATTGTCGGGTCGTCAGAGGGGGAATAGAGGGATTTTTCATTATCAAAATGATTTCAAAAATCAAATATGACTTGGCACGCATCATTGCGCGGTGCAGAATATCCATTTCTATCTGACTAACATTAATTCGTCAACATAAATCATTGTCGTGTCGTCAGAGGGGGCATAGAGGGATTTTTCATTATCAAAATGACTTCAAAAATTAAATATGACTTGGCACTTATCATGGTGGGGTGCAAAATATCTATGTCCATCTGAATAACAATAATTCGATAACAAAAATCATTGTCGGGTCGTCAGAGAGGGTATAGAGGGATTTTTCATTATCAAAATTATTTCAATGATCAAATATGACTTGGCGCGCATCATGGCGGGGTGCAGAATATCCATTTCTATCTGACTAACATTATTTCGTCAACATAAATCATTGTCGTGTCGTCAGAGGGGGTATGGAGGGATTTATCATTTTCAAAATTACTTCAAAAATTTAATATGACTTGGCACGCATCATGATGGGGTGCAGAATATTTATTTCCATCTGAATAACAATAATTCGTCAACAGAAATCATTGTCGGGTCGTCAGAGGGGGTATAGAGGAATTTTTCATTTTCAAAATGACTTCAAAAATCTAATATGACTTGGCACGCATCATGTTGGGGTACAGAATATCCATTTCCATCTCAATAACGATAAATCGTCAACAGAAATCATTGTCGGGTCGTCAGAGGGAGTATAGAGGGATTTCTCATTTTCAAAATTACCTCAAAATCAAATATGACTTGGCACGCATCATGGTGGGGTGCAGAATATTTATTTCCATCTGAATAACAATAATTTGTCAACAGAAATCATTGTCGGGTCGTCAGAGGGGGTATAGAGGGATTTTTCATTATCAAAATGATTTCAATGATCAAATATGACTTGGCACGCATCATGGCGGGGTGCAGAATATCCATTTCTATCTGACTAACATTATTTCGTCAACATAAATCATTGTCGTGTCGTCAGAGGGGGTATGGAGGGATTTATCATTTTCAAAATTACTTCAAAAATCTAATATGACTTGGCACGCATCATGATGGGGTGCAGAATATTTATTTCCATCTGAATAACAATAATTCGTCAACAGAAATCATTGTCGGGGCGTCAGAGGGGGTATGGAGGGATTTTTCATTATCAAAATGACTTCAAAAATTAAATATGACTTGGCACTTATCATGGTGGGGTGCGAAATATCTATGTCCATCTGAATAACAATAATTCGATAACAGAAATCATTGTCGGGTCGTCAGAGGGGGTATAGAGGGATTTTTCAATATCAAAATGATTTCAAAAATCAAATATGACTTGGCACGCATCATGGCGGGGTGCAGAATATCCATTTATATCTGATTAACATTATTTCGTCAACATAAATCATTGTCGTGTCGTCAGAGGGGGTATGGAGGGATTTTTCATTTTCAAAATTACTTCAAAAATCTAATATGACTTGGCACGCATCATGATGGGGTGCAGAATATTTATTTCCATCTGAATAACAATAACTCGTCAACAGAAATCATTGTCGGGTCGTCAAAGGGGGTAAAGAGGGATTTTTCTTTATCAAAATGATTTCAAAATTCAAATATGACATGGCACGCAACATGGCGGGGTGCAGACTATTTATTTTCATCTGAATTACAATAATTCGTCAACAGAAATCATTGTTGTGTCGTCAGAGGGGGTATAGAGGAATTTTTCATTTTCAAAATTACCTCAAAATCAAATATCACTTGGCACGCATCATGATGGGGTGCATAATATCCATTCCCATCTGAATAACAATAATTCGTCAACAGAAATCATTGACGGGTCGTTAGAGGGGGTATAGAGGGATTTTTCATTTTCAAAATTTCTTCAAAAATCTAATATGACTTGGCACTTATCATGATGGGGTACGAAATATCTATGTCCTTCTGAATAACAATAATTCGTTAACAGAAATCATTGTCGGGTCGTCAGAGGGGGAATAGAGGGATTTTTCATTATCAAAATGATTTCAAAAATCAAATATGACTTGGCACGCATCATTGCGCGGTGCAGAATATCCATTTCTATCTGACTAACATTAATTCGTCAACATAAATCATTGTCGTGTCGTCAGAGGGGGCATAGAGGGATTTTTCATTATCAAAATGACTTCAAAAATTAAATATGACTTGGCACTTATCATGGTGGGGTGCAAAATATCTATGTCCATCTGAATAACAATAATTCGATAACAAAAATCATTGTCGGGTCGTCAGAGAGGGTATAGAGGGATTTTTCATTATCAAAATTATTTCAATGATCAAATATGACTTGGCGCGCATCATGGCGGGGTGCAGAATATCCATTTCTATCTGACTAACATTATTTCGTCAACATAAATCATTGTCGTGTCGTCAGAGGGGGTATGGAGGGATTTATCATTTTCAAAATTACTTCAAAAATTTAATATGACTTGGCACGCATCATGATGGGGTGCAGAATATTTATTTCCATCTGAATAACAATAATTCGTCAACAGAAATCATTGTCGGGTCGTCAGAGGGGTTATGGAGGGATTTTTCATTATCAAAATGACTTCAAAAATTAAATATGACTTGGCACTTATCATGGTGGGGTGCGAAATATCTATGTCCATCTGAATAACAATAATTCGATAACAGAAATCATTGTCGGGTCGTCAGAGGGGGTATAGAGGGATTTTTCAATATCAAAATGATTTCAAAAATCAAATATGACTTGGCACGCATCATGGCGGGGTGCAGAATATCCATTTCTATCTGATTAACATTATTTCGTCAACATAAATCATTGTCGTGTCGTCAGAGGGGGTATGGAGGGATTTTTCATTTTCAAAATTACTTCAAAAATCTAATATGACTTGGCACGCATCATGATGGGGTGCAGAATATTTATTTCCATCTGAATAACAATAACTCGTCAACAGAAATCATTGTCGGGTCGTCAGAGGGGGTATAGAGGGATTTTTCATTATCAAAATGACTTCACAAATTAAATATGACTTGGCACTTATCATGGTGGGGTGCGAAATATCTATGTCGATCTGAATAACAATAATTCGTCAACAGAAATCATTGTCGGGTCGTCAGAGGCGGTATAAAGGGATTTGTCATTTTCAAAATTACCTCAAAATCAAATATGACTTGGCACGCATCATGGTGGGGTGCAGAATATCCATTTCCATCAGAATAACAATAATTCGTCAACAGAAATCATTGACGGGTCGTTAGAGGAGGTATAGAGGGATTTTTCATTTTCAAAATTTCTTCAAAAATCTAATATGACTTGGCACTTATCATGGTGGGGTGCGAAATATCTATGTCCATCTGAATAACAATAATTCATTAACAGAAATCATTGTCGGGTCGTCAGAGGGGGTATAGAGGGATTTTTCATTATCAAAATGATTTCAAAAATCAAATATGACATGGCACGCAACATGGCGGGGTGCAGACTATTTATTTTCATCTGAATTACTATAATTCGTCAACAGAAATAATTGTCGTGTCGTCAGAGGGGGTATAGAGGAATTTTTCATTTTCAAAATGACTTCAAAAATCTAATATGACTTGGCACGCATCATGTTGGGGTACAGAATATCCATTTCCATCTCAATAACGATAAATCGTCAACAGAAATCATTGTCGGGTCGTCAGAGGGAGTATAGAGGGATTTCTCATTTTCAAAATTACCTCAAAATCAAATATGACTTGGCACGCATCATGGTGGGGTGCAGAATATTTATTTCCATCTGAATAACAATAATTTGTCAACAGAAATCATTGTCGGGTCGTCAGAGGGGGTATAGAGGGATTTTTCATTATCAAAATGATTTCAAAAATCAAATATGACTTGGCACGCATCATTGCGCGGTGCAGAATATCCATTTCTATCTGACTAACATTAATTCGTCAACATAAATCATTGTCGTGTCGTCAGAGGGGGCATAGAGGGATTTTTCATTATCAAAATGACTTCAAAAATTAAATATGACTTGGCACTTATCATGGTGGGGTGCAAAATATCTATGTCCATCTGAATAACAATAATTCGATAACAAAAATCATTGTCGGGTCGTCAGAGAGGGTATAGAGGGATTTTTCATTATCAAAATTATTTCAATGATCAAATATGACTTGGCGCGCATCATGGCGGGGTGCAGAATATCCATTTCTATCTGACTAACATTATTTCGTCAACATAAATCATTGTCGTGTCGTCAGAGGGGGTATGGAGGGATTTATCATTTTCAAAATTACTTCAAAAATTTAATATGACTTGGCACGCATCATGATGGGGTGCAGAATATTTATTTCCATCTGAATAACAATAATTCGTCAACAGAAATCATTGTCGGGTCGTCAGAGGGGTTATGGAGGGATTTTTCATTATCAAAATGACTTCAAAAATTAAATATGACTTGGCACTTATCATGGTGGGGTGCGAAATATCTATGTCCATCTGAATAACAATAATTCGATAACAGAAATCATTGTCGGGTCGTCAGAGGGGGTATAGAGGGATTTTTCAATATCAAAATGATTTCAAAAATCAAATATGACTTGGCACGCATCATGGCGGGGTGCAGAATATCCATTTCTATCTGATTAACATTATTTCGTCAACATAAATCATTGTCGTGTCGTCAGAGGGGGTATGGAGGGATTTTTCATTTTCAAAATTACTTCAAAAATCTAATATGACTTGGCACGCATCATGATGGGGTGCAGAATATTTATTTCCATCTGAATAACAATAACTCGTCAACAGAAATCATTGTCGGGTCGTCAGAGGGGGTATAGAGGGATTTTTCATTATCAAAATGACTTCACAAATTAAATATGACTTGGCACTTATCATGGTGGGGTGCGAAATATCTATGTCGATCTGAATAACAATAATTCGTCAACAGAAATCATTGTCGGGTCGTCAGAGGCGGTATAAAGGGATTTGTCATTTTCAAAATTACCTCAAAATCAAATATGACTTGGCACGCATCATGGTGGGGTGCAGAATATCCATTTCCATCAGAATAACAATAATTCGTCAACAGAAATCATTGACGGGTCGTTAGAGGAGGTATAGAGGGATTTTTCATTTTCAAAATTTCTTCAAAAATCTAATATGACTTGGCACTTATCATGGTGGGGTGCGAAATATCTATGTCCATCTGAATAACAATAATTCATTAACAGAAATCATTGTCGGGTCGTCAGAGGGGGTATAGAGGGATTTTTCATTATCAAAATGATTTCAAAAATCAAATATGACATGGCACGCAACATGGCGGGGTGCAGACTATTTATTTTCATCTGAATTACTATAATTCGTCAACAGAAATAATTGTCGTGTCGTCAGAGGGGGTATAGAGGAATTTTTCATTTTCAAAATGACTTCAAAAATCTAATATGACTTGGCACGCATCATGTTGGGGTACAGAATATCCATTTCCATCTCAATAACGATAAATCGTCAACAGAAATCATTGTCGGGTCGTCAGAGGGAGTATAGAGGGATTTCTCATTTTCAAAATTACCTCAAAATCAAATATGACTTGGCACGCATCATGGTGGGGTGCAGAATATTTATTTCCATCTGAATAACAATAATTTGTCAACAGAAATCATTGTCGGGTCGTCAGAGGGGGTATAGAGGGATTTTTCATTATCAAAATGATTTCAATGATCAAATATGACTTGGCACGCATCATGGCGGGGTGCAGAATATCCATTTCTATCTGACTAACATTATTTCGTCAACATAAATCATTGTCGTGTCGTCAGAGGGGGTATGGAGGGATTTATCATTTTCAAAATTACTTCAAAAATCTAATATGACTTGGCACGCATCATGATGGGGTGCAGAATATTTATTTCCATCTGAATAACAATAATTCGTCAACAGAAATCATTGTCGGGGCGTCAGAGGGGGTATGGAGGGATTTTTCATTATCAAAATGACTTCAAAAATTAAATATGACTTGGCACTTATCATGGTGGGGTGCGAAATATCTATGTCCATCTGAATAACAATAATTCGATAACAGAAATCATTGTCGGGTCGTCAGAGGGGGTATAGAGGGATTTTTCAATATCAAAATGATTTCAAAAATCAAATATGACTTGGCACGCATCATGGCGGGGTGCAGAATATCCATTTATATCTGATTAACATTATTTCGTCAACATAAATCATTGTCGTGTCGTCAGAGGGGGTATGGAGGGATTTTTCATTTTCAAAATTACTTCAAAAATCTAATATGACTTGGCACGCATCATGATGGGGTGCAGAATATTTATTTCCATCTGAATAACAATAACTCGTCAACAGAAATCATTGTCGGGTCGTCAGAGGGGGTATAGAGAGATTTTTCATTATCAAAATGACTTCACAAATTAAATATGACTTGGCACTTATCATGGTGGGGTGCGAAATATCTATGTCGATCTGAATAACAATAATTCGATAACAGAAATCATTGTCGGGTCGTCAGAGGGATTATAGAGGAATTTTTCATAATCAAAATGATTTCAAAAATCAAATATGACTTGGCACGCATCATGGCGGGGTGCAGAATATCCATTTCTATCTGAATAACAATAACTCGTCAACAGAAATCGTTGTCGTGTCGTCAGAGGGGGCATGGAGGGATTTATCATTTTCAAAATTACTTCAAAAATCTAATATGACTTGGCACGCATCATGGTGGGGTGCAGAATATTCATTTGCATCTGAATGACAATAGTTCGTCTACAGAAATCATTGTCGGGTCGTTAGAGGGGGTACAGAGGGATTTTTCATTTTCAAAATTACCTCAAAATCAAATATGACTTGGCACGCAACATGGTGGGGTGCAGAATATTCATTTCCATCTGAATAACAAAAATTCGTCAACAGAAATCATTGTCGGGTCGATAGAGGGGGTATAGAGGGATTTTTCATTTTCAATATTTCTTCAAAAATCCAATATGACTTGGCACGCATCATGGTGAGGTGCAGAATATCCATTTCAATAACATCTCAATAACAATAATTTGTCAACAGAAATCATTGTCTGGTCGTCAGAGGAGGTATAGAGGGATTTCTCATTTTCAATATTTCTTCAAAAATCTAATATTACTTGGCACGCATCATAGTGGGGTGCAGAATATCCATATCTATCTGAATAACAATAATTCCTCAACAGAAATTATTGTCGTTTCGTCAGAGGGGGTTTAGAGGGATTTTTCATTTTCAAAATTACCTCAAAATCAAATATGACTTGGCACGCAACATGGTGGGGTGCAGAATATCCATTTCCATTTGAATAACAATAATTCATCAACAGATATCATTGTCGGGTCGTAAGAGGGGGTATAGAGGGATTTTTCATTTTCAATATTTCTTCAAAAATCTAATAATATAACTTGGCACTTATCATGGTGGGGTGCGAAATATCTATGTCCATCTGAATAACGATAATTCGTTAACAGAAATCATTGTCGGGTCGACAGAGGGGGTATAGAGGGATTTTTCATTATCAAAATGATTTCAAAAATCAAATATGACTTGGCACGCATCATGGTGGGCTACAGAATATCCATTTCAATAACATCTCAATAACAATAATTTGTCAACAGAAATCATTGTCGGGTCGTCAGAGGGGGTATAGAGGGATTTTTCATTTTCAAAATTACCTCAAAATCAAATATGACTTGGCACGCATCATGGTGGGGTGCAGAATATCCATTACCATCTGAATAACAATAATTCGACAACAGAAATCAATGTCGGGTCGTTAGAGGGGGTATAGAGGGATTTTTCATTTTCAATATTTCTTCAAAAATCTAATATGACTTGGCACGCGTCATGGTGGCGTGCAAAGTATTCATGACAATCTGAATAACAATAATTCGTCAACAGAAATCATTGTCGGGTCGTCAGAGGGGGTATAGAGAGATTTGTCATTTTCAAAATTACCTCAAAATCAAATATGACTTGGCACGCATAATGGTGGGGTGCAGAATATCCATATCCATCTGAATAACGATAATTCGTCAACAGAAATCATTGACGGGTCGTTAGAGGAGGTATAGAGGGATTTTTCATTTTCAAAATTTCTTCAAAAATCTAATATGACTTGGCACTTATCATGGTGGGGTGCGAAATATCTATGTCTATCTAAATAACAATAATTCATTAACAGAAATTATTGTCGGGTCGTCAGAGGGGGTATAGAGGGATTTTTCATTATCAAAATGATTTCAAAAATCAAATATGACTTGGCACGCAACATGGCGGGGTGCAGAATATTTATTTTCATCTGAATTACAATAATTCGTCAACAAAAATCATTGTCGTGTCGTCAGAGGGGGTATAGAGTAATTTTTCATTTTCAAAATGACTTCAAAAATCTAATATGACTTGGCACGCATCATGGTGGGGTGCAGAATATTCATTTCCATCTGAATAACAATAATTCGTCAACAGAAATCAATGTCGGGTCGTCAGAGGGGGTATAGAGGGATTTTTCATTATCAAAATGACTTCAAAAATTAAATATGACATGGCACGCAACATGGCGGGGTGCAGACTATTTATTTTCATCTGAATAACAATAATCCGTTAACAGAAATCATTGTCGGGTCGTCAGAGGGGGTATAGAGGGATTTTTCTTTATCAAAATGATTTCAAAAATCAAATATGACATGGCACGCAACATGGCGGGGTGCAGACTATTTATTTTCATCTGAATTACAATAATTCGTCAACAGAAATTATGTCGGGTCGTCAGAGGGGGTATAGAGGGATTTCTCATTTTCAAAATTACCTCAAAATCAAATATGACTTGGCACGCATCATGGTGGGGTGCAGAATATTTATTTCCATCTGAATAACAATAATTCGTCAACAGAAATCATTGTCGGGTCGTCAGAGGGGGTATAGAGGGATTTCTCATTTTCAAAATTACCTCAAAATCAAATATGACTTGGCACGCATCATGGTGGGGTGCAGAATATTTATTTCCATCTGAATAACAATAATTCGTTAACAGAAATCATTGTCGGGTCGTCAGAGGGGGTATAGAGGGATTTTTCTTTATCAAAATGATTTCAAAAATCAAATATGACATGGCACGCAACATGGCGGGGTGCAGACTATTTATTTTCATCTGAATTACAATAATTCGTCAACAGAAATCATTGTCGTGTCGTCAGAGGTGATATAGAGGGATTTTTCATTTTCAAAATTACCTCAAAATCAAATATGACTTGGCACGCAACATGGTGGGGTGCAAACTATTTATTTTCATCTGAATTACAATAATTCGTCAACAGAAATCATTGTTGTGTCATCAGAGGGGGTATAGAGGAATTTTTCATTTTCAAAATTACTTCAAAAATCTAATATGACTTGGCACGCATCATGTTGGGGTACAGAATATCCATTTTCATCTCAATAACAATAATTCGTCAACAGAAATCATTGACGGGTCGTTAGAGGGGGTATAGAGGGATTTTTCATTTTCAAAATTTCTTCAAAAATCTAATAAGACTTGGCACTTATCATGATGGGGTACGAAATATCTATGTCCTTCTGAATAACAATAATTCGTTAACAGAAATCATTGTCGGGTCGTCAGAGGGGGTATAGAGGGATTTTTCATTATCAAAATGATTTCAAAAATCAAATATGACTTGGCACGCATCATTGCGCGGTGCAAAATATCCATTTCTATCTGACTAACATTAATTCGTCAACATAAATCATTGTCGTGTCGTCAGAGGGGGTATAGAGGGATTTTTCGTTATCAAAATGACTTCAAAAATTAAATATGACTTGGCACTTATCATGGTGGGGTGCAAAATATCTATGTCCATCTGAATAACAATAATTCGATAACAAAAATCATTGTCGGGTCGTCAGAGAGGGTATAGAGGGATTTTTCATTATCAAAATGATTCAATGATCAAATATGACTTGGCACGCATCATGGCGGGGTGCAGAATATCCATTTCTATCTGACTAACATTATTTCGTCAACATAAAACATTGTTGTGTCGTCAGAGGGGGTATAGAGGAATTTTTCATTTTCAAAATTACTTCAAAAATCTAATATGACTTGGCACGCATCATGTTGGGGTACAGAATATCCATTTCCATCTCAATAACAATAATTCGTCAACAGAAATCATTGTCGGGTCGTCAGAGGGGGTATAGAGTGATTTTTCATTTTCAAAATTACCTCAAAATCAAATATGACTTGGCACGCATCATGATGGGGTGCATAATATCCATTCCCATCTGAATAACAATGATTCGTCAACAGAAATCATTGACGGGTCGTTGGAGGGGGTATAGAGGGATTTTTCTTTTTCATAATTTCTTCAAAAATCTAATATGACTTGGCACGCATCATGGTGGGGTGCAGAATATCCATTACCATCTGAATAACAATAAGTCGTCAACAGACATCATTGTCGTGTCGTCAGAGGGGGTATGGAGGGATTTATCATTTTCAAAATTACTTCAAAAATGTAATATGACTTGGCACGCATCATGGTGAAATGCAAAGTATCCATTTCCATCTGAATAAAAATAATTCGTCAACAGAAATCATTGACGGGTCGTTAGAGGGGGTATAGAGGGATTTTTCATTTTCAAAATTTCTTCAAAAATCTACTATGACTTGGCACTTATCATGATGGGGTACGAAATATCTATGTCCTTCTGAATAACAATAATTCGTTAACAGAAATCATTGTCGGGTCGTCAGAGGGGGTATAGAGGGATTTTTCATTATCAAAATGATTTCAAAAATCAAATATGACTTGGCACGCATCATTGCGCGGTGCAGAATATCCATTTCTATCTGACTAACATTAATTCGTCAACATAAATCATTGTCGTGTCGTCAGAGGGGGTATAGAGGGATTTTTCATTATCAAAATGACTTCAAATATTAAATATGACTTGGCACTTATCATGGTGGGGTGCAAAATATCTATGTCCATCTGAATAACAATAATTCGATAACAAAAATCATTGTCGGGTCGTCAGAGAGGGTATAGAGGGATTTTTCATTATCAAAATGATTTCAATGATCAAATATGACTTGGCACGCATCATGGGGGGGTGCAGAATATCCATTTCTATCTGACTAACATTATTTCGTCAACATAAATCATTGTCGTGTCGTCAGAGGGGGTATGGAGGGATTTATCATTTTCAAAATTACTTCAAAAATCTAATATGACTTGGCACGCATCATGATGGGGTGCAGAATATATATTTCCATCCGAATAACAATAATTCGTCAACAGAAATCATTGTCGGGTCGTCAGAGGGGGTATAGAGGGATTTTTCATTATCAAAATGACTTCAAAAATTAAATATGACTTGGCACTTATCATGGTGGGGTGCGAAATATCTATGTCCATCTGAATAACAATAATTCGATAACAGAAATCATTGTCGGGTCGTCAGAGGGGGTATAGAGGGATTTTTCATTATCAAAATGATTTCAAAAATCAAATATGACTTGGCACGCATCATGGCGGGGTGCAGAATATCCATTTCTATCTGATTAACATTATTTCGTCAACATAAATCGTTGTCGTGTCGTCAGAGGGGGTATGGAGGGATTTTTCATTTTCAAAATTACTTCAAAAATCTAATATGACATGGCACGCAACATGGCGGGGTGCAGACTATTTATTTCCATTTGAATAACAATAATTCGTCAACAGAAATCATTGTCGGGTCGTCAGAGTGGGTATAGAAGGATTTCTCATTTTCAAAATTACCTCAAAATCAAATATGACTTGGCACGCATCATGGTGGGGTGCAGAATATTTATTTCCATCTGAATAACAATAATTCGTCAAAAGAAATCATTGTCGGGTGGTCAGAGGGGGTATAGAGGGATTTTTCATTATCAAAATGACTTCAAAAATTAAATATGACATGGCACGCAACATGGTGGGGTGCAGACTATTTATTTTCATCTGAATTAAATAATTCGTCAACAGAAATCATTGTTGTGTCGTCAGAGGGGGTATAGAGGAATGTTTCATTTTCAAAATTACTTCAAAAATCTAATATGACTTGGCACGCATCATGTTGGGGTACAGAATATCCATTTCCATCTCAATAACAATAATTCTTCAACAGAAATCATTGTCGGGTCTTCAGAGGGGGTATAGAGTGATTTTTCATTTTCAAAATTACCTCAAAATCAAATATGACTTGGCACGCATCATGATGGGGTGCATAATATCCATTCCCATCTGAATAACAATAATTCGTCAACAGAAATCATTGACGGGTCGTTAGAGGGGGTATAGAGGGATTTTTCATTTTCAAAATTTCTTCAAAAATCTAATATGACTTGGCACTTATCATGATGGAGTACGAAATATCTATGTCCTTCTGAATAACAATAATTCGTTAACAGAAATCATTGTCGGGTCTTCAGAGGGGGTATAGAGGGATTTTTCATTATCAAAATGATATCAAAAATCAAATATGACATGGCACGCAACATGGCGGGGTGCAAACTATTTATTTTCATCTGAATTACAATAATTCGTCAACAGAAATCATTGTCGTGTCGTCAGAGGGGGTATAGAGGAATTTTTCATTTTCAAAATGACTTCAAAAATCTAATATGACTTGGCACGCATCATGGTGGGGTGCGAAATATCTATGTCCATCTGAATAACAATAATTCGTTAACAGAAATCAATGTCGGGTCGTCAGAGGGGGTATAGAGGGATTTTTCATTATCAAATGATTTCAAAAATCAAATATGACATGGCACGCAACATGGCGGGGTGCAGACTATTCATTTCCATCTGAATTACAATAATTCGTCAACAGAAATCATTGTCGTGTCGTCAGAGGGGGTATAGAGGAATTTTTCATTTTCAAAATGACTTCAAAAATCTAATATGACTTGGCACGCATCATGTTGGGGTACAGAATATCCATTTCCATCTCAATAACCATAATTCGTCAACAGAAATCATTGTCGTGTCGTCAGAGGGGGTATGGAGGGATTTATCATTTTCAAAATTACCTCAAAATCAAATATGACTTGGCACGCATCATGGTGGGGTGCAGAATATCCATTCCCATCTGAATAACAATAATTCGTCAACAGAAATCATTGTCGGGTCGTCAGAGGGGGTATAGAGGGATTTTTCATTATCAAATGATTTCAAAAATCAAATATGACATGGCACGCATCATGTTGGGGTACAGAATATCCATTTCCATGTCAACAACAATAATTCGTCAACAGAAATCATTGTCGGGTCGTCAGAGGGGGTATAGAGGGATTTTTCATTTTCAAAATTACCTCAAAATCAAATATGACTTGGCACGCATCATGGTGGGGTGCAGAATATTTATTTCCATTTGAATAACAATAATTCGTCAACAGAAATCATTGTCGGGTCGTCAGAGTGGGTATAGAAGGATTTCTCATTTTCAAAATTACCTCAAAATCAAATATGACTTGGCACGCATCATGGTGGGGTGCAGAATATTTATTTCCATCTGAATAACAATAATTCGTCAAAAGAAATCATTGTCGGGTGGTCAGAGGGGGTATAGAGGGATTTTTCATTATCAAAATGACTTCAAAAATCAAATATGACTTGGCACGCATCATTGCGGGGTGCAGAATATCCATTTCTATCTGACTAACATTAATTCGTCAACATAAATCATTGTCGTGTCGTCAGAGGGGGTATAGAGGGATTTTTCATTATCAAAATGACTTCAAAAATTAAATATGACTTGGCACTTATCATGGTGGGGTGCGAAATATCTATGTCCATCTGAATAACAATAATTCGATAACAGAAATCATTGTCGGGTCGTCAGAGGGGGTATAGAGGGATTTTTCATTATCAAAAAGATTTCAATGATCAAATATGACTTGGCACGCATCATGGCGGGGTGCAGAATATCCATTTCTATCTGACTAACATTATTTCGTCAACATAAATCATTGTCGTGTCGTCAGAGGGGGTATGGAGGGATTTTTCATTTTCAAATTTACTTCAAAAATCTAATAGGACTTGGCACGCATCATGATGGGGTGCAGAATATTTATTTCCATCCGAATAACAATAATTAGTCAACGGAAATCATTGTCGGGTCGTCAGAAGGGGTATAGAGGGATTTTTCATTATCAAAATGACTTCAAAAATTAAATATGACTTGGCACTTATCATGGTGGGGTGCGAAATATCTATGTCCTTCTGAATATCAATAATTCGTTAACAGAAATCATTGTCGGGTCGTCAGAGGGTGTATAGAGGGATTTTTCATTATCAAAATGATTTCTAAAATCAAATATGACTTGGCATGCATCATTGCGGGGTGCAGAATATCCATTTCTATCTGACTAACATTAATTCGTCAACATAAATCATTGTCGTGTCGTCAGAGGGGGTATAGAGGGATTTTTCATTATCAAAATGACTTCAAAAATTAAATATGACTTGGCACTTATCATGGTGGGGTGCGAAATATCTATGTCCATCTGAATAACAATAATTCGATAACAGAAATCATTGTCGGGTCGTCAGAGGGGGTATAGAGGGATTTTTCATTATCAAAATGATTTCAATGATCAAATATGACTTGGCACGCATCATGGCGGGGTGCAGAATATCCATTTCTATCTGACTAACATTATTTCGTCAACATAAATCATTGTCGTGTCGTCAGAGGAGGTATGGAGGGATTTTTCATTTTCAAAATTACTTCAAAAATCTAATATGACTTGGCACGCATCATGATGGGGTGCAGAATATTTATTTCCATATGAATAACAATAATTCGTCAACAGAAATCATTGTCGGGTCGTCAGAGGGGGTATAGAGGGATTTTTCAGCATCAAAATGACTTCAAAATTTAAATATGACTTGGCACTTATCATGGTGGGGTGCGATATATCTATGTCCATCTGAATAACAATAATTCGATAACAGAAATCATTGTCGTGTCATCAGAGGGGGTATAGAGGGATTTTTCATTATCAAAATGATTTCAAAAATCAAATATGACTTGGCACGCATCATGGCGGGGTGCAGAATATCCATTTCTATCTGACTAACATTATTTCGTCAACATAAATCATTGTCGTGTCGTCAGAGGGGGTATGGAGGGATTTTTCATTTTCAAAATTACTTCAAAAATCTAATATGACTTGGCACGCATCATGATGGGGTGCAGAATATTCATTTCCATCTGAATAACAATAATTCGTCAACAGAAATCATTGTCGGGTCGTCAGAGGGGGTATAGAGGGATTTTTCATTATCAAAATGACTTCACAAATTAAATATGACTTGGCACTTATCATGGTGGGGTGCGAAATATCTATGTCCATCTGAATAACAATAATTCGTTAACAGAAATCATTGTCGTGTCGTCAGAGGGGGTATAGAGGAATTTTTCATTTTCAAAATGACTTCAAAAATCTAATATGACTTGGCACGCATCATGTTGGGGTAGAGAATATCCATTTCCATCTCAATAACAATAATTCGTCAACAGAAATCATTGACGGGTCGTTAGAGGGGGTATAGAGGGATTTTTCATTTTCAAAATTTCTTCAAAAATCTAATATGACTTGGCACTTATCATGGTGGGGTGCGAAATATCTATGTCCATCTGAATAACAATAATTCGTTAACAGAAATCAATGTCGGGTCGTCAGAGGGGGTATAGAGGGATTTTTCATTTTCAAAATGACTTCAATAATCATATATGACTTGGCACGCATCATGGTGGGGTGCAGATTATCCATTTCCATCTGAATAACAATGATTCGTCAACAGAAATCATTGACGGGTCGTTGGAGGGGGTATAGAGGGATTTTTCATTTTCATAATTTCTTCAAAAATCTAATATGACTTGGCACGCATCATAGTGGGGTGCAGAATATCCATTCCTATCTGAATAACAATAACTCGTCAACAGATATCGTTGTCGTGTCGTCAGAGGGGGTATGGAGGGATTTATCATTTTCAAAATTACTTCAAAAATCTAATGTGACTTGGCACGCATCATGGTGGGGTGCAGAATATTCATTTCCATCTGAATGACAATAGTTCGTCTACAGAAATCATTGTCGGGTCGTTAGAGGGGGTATAGAGGGATTTTTCATTTTCAAAATTACTTCAAAAATCTAATGTGACTTGGCACGCATCATGGTGGGGTGCAGAATATTCATTTCCATCTGAATGACGATAGTTCGTCTACAGAAATCATTGTCGGGTCGTTAGAGGGGGTATAGAGGGATTTTTCATTTTCAAAATTACCTCAAAATCAAATATGACTTGGCACGCAACATGGTTGGGTGCAGAATATTCATTTCCATCTGAATAACAATAATTCGTCAACAGAAATCATGTTCGGGTCGATAGAGGGGGTATAGAGGGATTTTTCATTTTCAATATTTCTTCAAAAATCCAATATGACTTGGCACGCATCATAATGGGGTGCAGAATATCCATTTCAATAACATCTCAATAACAATAATTTGTCAACAGAAATCATTGTCTGGTCGTCAGAGGAGGTATAGAGGGATTTCTCATTTTCAATATTTCTTCAAAAATCTAATATTACTTGGCACGCATCATAGTGGGGTGCAGAATATCCATATCTATCTGAATAACAATAATTCCTCAACCGAAATTATTGTCGCTTCGTCAGAGGGGGTTTAGAGGGATTTTTCATTTTCAAAATTACCTCAAAATCAAATATGACTTGGCACGCAACATGGTGGGGTGCAGAATATCCATTTCCATTTGAATAACAATAATTCATCAACAGATATCATTGTCGGGTCGTAAGAGGGGGTATAGAGGGATTTTTCATATTCAATATATCTTCAAAAATCTAATATAACTTGGCACTTATCATGGTGGGGTGCGAAATATCTATATCCATCTGAATAACGATAATTCGTTAACAGAAATCATTGTCGGGTCGACAGAGGGGGTATAGAGGGATTTTTCATTATCAAAATGATTTCAAAAATCAAATATGACTTGGCACGCATCATGGTGGGCTACAGAATATCCATTTCAATAACATCTCAATAACAATAATTTGCCAACAGAAATCATTGTCGGGTCGTCAGAGGGGGTATTGGTATTGGTATTGGTGAGTATGGATGGTGATTGATGCGCTGCGACCTGATTAGATCTATTGTGCCCCATCTTCTTCTGCTGTCACAAGATGTTCTTGTTTACAGCAGCCCTTCAAGTCCCAATTCCTTCAGGAATTTTAGGATTTTGAGGGGGTCTGCTCGTGGTATTTCTCCCACGGTCAGCTGGTGTGATCCCAGTATATTCAATCTTTTGCGATGTACAGCGTAACACTCCATCAATATATGGTGGGGTGTTTCTGGGTGTTCCCCACATAATCTGCAGGTGCTGTCCTCCTCTAAGCCTAGCTTCCTCAGGTGTTCTTTGAGTCTGCAATGCCCCGTTAGAAATCCCGTGATTGTCTTTAGACTAATTTTGCTGAGGTTAATCAGTGTCTTTGATCTTGCTCGGTTGAAATTTCCGAGGAGATCTTTGGCCTGCCTCAGCCCTGGAAGTCTTAGCCAGTATGTTGCTCTCATTGCTTCTTCAGCTTTATTGAGTTCTTCTCGGAAGTAATATTTTCCAAGTCCGCAGAATGGTTCTGGCCCGATCAGTGGCGTTGCTGCGCCTTTCCGTGCCAGGGTATCTGCTTGTTCGTTGCCCTCTACTCCGGCGTGCCCTGGCACCCAGAGGAGGGTCACCTTATTGTTCCTGCCCAGATCATTAAGTTTGTCTAGGCATTCCCAAACCATCTTCGAGTTGATGTTGCAGGAGCTCAACGCTTTGATGGCTGCTTGACTATCGGAGAGGATCACGATTTCCTGGTTCCGGTATTTCCTATTGAGGTTGAACTGAATGCACCTTTCTATGGCGTGAATTTCCGCTTGGAAAATGCTGGGGAACTGGCCCATGGGTTCAGAGTATTTGGTGCGAGGCCCAAAGACCCCTGCTCCAGTTCCTTCGGGAGTTTTGGACCCGTCCGTATACCATGTTAAGGTATTCTTCCCCAGTGCTCGAATCGATTCTATGTTCCATTCTCGCTTGGTGTTTAGTTCCGTTCGAAAAAGTTTCTCGAAACTAAATTTCTTGGTAATTTCGTCAGTTGGGAGGTCGGCAAGGTGTGCACAGTTGGTAGGGGTTAAGCCCCTCGCGCCGTGTGCTGTCCCTATGAGTCCGACTTTAGCCAACCTGAGGTTTGCCTCCCAAGCAGTTCTCTTCACCATTATGTGGAGAGGAGTGAGGTCCAGAATGACCTCTATTGCTGCTGTTGGAGTCGACCTCATTGCTCCTGTTATACAAAGACATGCTAGTCTTTGCACTTTTTCCAAGATCTTCTTTGTTGTGGCGAGTTCGGTTCTGCCTTGCCATGCTACTGCCCCGTAGGTGATCATAGGTCTCACTATCATGGTGTACATCCATCGCAGTACTGATGGGTTACATCCCCATGTTTTTCCTGCAATGTTCCTGCACACCATCAGTGATGATTTTGCCTTATTAGCGATCTTTTCTACGTGTCTGTTCCAGAGTAGTTTTGAGTCTAGAGTAAGTCCTAGATACTTCACCTCTTGCTGCCATTCTAAGTCTGCTCCGTCGAGGCGAACAGTCCTTAGGTGCTGAACCTTTGTTCTTCTAGTGAATGGTACTACTGTGGTTTTTGATGAGTTAATTCTCAGCCCCACAGAGAGGCACCATCTTCTGGTTGTCTCTAGCTCTCTTTCTATGAGATCGCAGAGGGTTCCTTCGAATTTGCCTTTGGCCATGATGACTATGTCGTCCGCATATCCAAGGCAAGTGACTCCGCTCCCGGTCAGTGTTCCGAGTAGTTCGTCTACTACGAGACTCCACATCAGAGGTGATAGTACCCCTCCTTGTGGGCACCCCCTGTTTGTGCTGATCCGAAAGCTGCTCTCACCCACTTTCGTTTCAGCTGTTCTTGTGGCCAGCATTTGGCACATCCATCTGGATGTGGTTCTGTCCACTCCCTTGTTCATTAGGGCCCTCTTTATTGCTTCATGAGAGGTGTTGTCGAATGCCCCCTCTATGTCTAAGAAGGCGCAAATGGCCATTTCTTTGTGCTCAAGTGATCTCTGGATGCTTTCGGTAAGCACGTACAGAGCGGTTTCCGTTGATCTGCCCGCCCTATATGCATGCTGCCCGGAGTGCAATGGCACTCTCTCCAGTATCTCAGTTCTGATGTAGTTGTCTACCGTCTTCTCCACTGTCTTCAGTAAGAAGGATGAGAGACAGATTGGTCTGAATGACTTCGGGAGGGTAGGGTCCTTCTTTCCCACTTTGGGAATGAAGGTTACCCGTGCTCTTCTCCAGTTGTTCGGTATGTACCCGAGTGCCAGACTAAATCTGGCTGCTTTAATGATGTACGGCAGTAGTTCCGTTTGCCCTTTTTGTAGAAGAGCCGGAAATATACCGTCAACTCCTGGTGACTTGAATGGTTGGAAGGATTCAATTGCCCATTTCACTCTTTGGGGAGTGCATATGGTCTTTGCTACTTCCCAGTCTTCTCGTTTGGCTCTGCCTGGTTCTTCCAGTGATCTGTCGGATTCAAATGGTATGCTGCCTGGAAAGTGCGTCTCCAGTAAGAGGAGAGCTCGTTGCTCTTCATCCTCTGTATAGCTACCATCTGTTCTTCTGAGTGACATAGGTCCTTGCTCTCTGCCCCTCGCCATGGTTTTGTATAACCTGGATGCTGCAGGGCTTGATGTGATTGTCTCACAAAAGCTCCTGAAGCTGTTCCTCTTGGCTTTCCTTATCTCTTTATTATATTTTGTCAGCCTTTCGGTGTATCCCTGCCAATCTCCGCCCCGCTTGGCTTTGTTAAATAGCCAGCGGACTTCGGATCTCAGATTTGACAGGTGTTCGTTCCACCAAATGGTTCCACTGTGGGATTTCTTTTCTTTTATGGGGCAACTGGATTCGTATGCATCCATAATTGCCCCGTTTACCGCCTCTAGGGTCTGCTCAAATTCGACGTGACTGTTGCCGTTGAACTTGATCTGTTCTAGGTTACATTTTAGATTGGTGGTGTATTTTTCCCAATCTGTGTTTCTAGGGTTTCTGGTGAAGGTTGTTTGTGTCTCAAGCCCTTCCACGTTGAACATAATGATTCTATGGTCTGAAAGAGAGGGTTCTTCTGAGACCCTCCAGTTCCTTACCATTCTACTGATGCTCGGGCTGCCGAGCGTTAAATCTAATACTTCTTGCCTAGCCCTAGTTACAAAGGTGGGGACACATCCCACATTGAGTACATTTAGGTTAGCCGCGAGTATGAATTCTAGCAATTGCTCACCTCTTTGATTGGTGTCCGTGCTGCCCCAGATGGTGTTGTGCGCGTTGGCGTCGCAGCCCAGCAGGAGGGGTAGATTGCTCCTACTGCAGTAGTCGGATAGCCTCTGTACTTCTTCTGGTGGTGTTTGCCCATCTCCAGCGAAGTATCCTGAGGCTATTACTATGTCGAGGAGTGAGTGCCTTGTGCGGATCTTGGCCCGAACCGGCACTAAGTCCCTCGTCATGAATTCTGAAAGACAAATATAATTAATATTATTTCTGATCAGTATGCAAGCTCTGGGGTTGTCACTTCTGACATCCCAGATCACCATACCTTCTTTGTTCGGCAGTCCTCTGATCTGCCCCCTGTTGACCCAAGGTTCTTGGATCAACACAACTCCCAAGTTTGTCCCGGCGAACACCCTCGATAAGGCGGCAGATGCCCCCTTAGCGTGATGAGCGTTCACCTGGGCAACCCTGACGTGGGTAGCCATTGCTACACGTGAGTTGGCGTGCTTGCCTCCTCATCATCCAGCAGCATTTGCTCTTCTTCGCTGGGAGTCACCGTGGTGTCCTGGTCCACGCTCCCAGTCGATTCTGTTTCGCCTGCTGGGTCTTCTACAGCCCCAGGGTCCGGTGTCTTGCCCGCCTCTTCTTCCTCCTTCTTCTTGCTTGAGTCCTTGCGGAGGCCATGAACGGGGATTTTCCCGAACCTGAAGAAAATGGTGTATCCCATTTTCCTGATGGCCTCGCAGGACTCGTCGTCAATGCCAATGTTTAGTAACTGGCCGTTGCCTTCTTTCTTTCTTCCCAGTACTTTCCACAACTGGGTGTGAAGCCCCATGTTTTGTGTACTTACCAGGGCTAGCAACTTCTCCGTTTCAAAGTTCGAGCTCCTGGGAAAGAACACAGTGATGGCGTGCGCCCTTGGGATGTCCTCTCCCACGCACGCCATCAGCTCTGTACCCCTCCAGTTGCTCAGACTGGGGGCATTTGCCCTCAGCCAGTCTGCCGTCTCTTGGGTGACACAGTCTACCACAAGCGTGCTTGGGCGAAAGTGGATTCCTCCAAACTGGAGTTTACACTCTGCACCCAGCACCATCTCCTGCACAATGGCGTCTTCAAGTGCTGTGAGTTGCTCAGCACTCAGCGTCTCCCGTGGATAGTTTTTGGGGAGGACTGCAACTTTTATCATGCTCACTGCTTCAGCATAGCTGGTGGCTTGCCCAGTTTGCTTAGCAGTGGCGGTGCTGCTTCCCGCTTCAGTCTTCCTCCTCTTAACATTCGGACGTTGAGGGGGTGTTTGGGTTTTGGGGCCCCTCTTCTCCGTCTGTTGTGGAGGTTGCTCCTGAGGGGGTATAGAGGGATTTTTCATTTTCAAAATTACCTCAAAATCAAATATGACTTGGCACGCATCATGGTGGGGTGCAGAATATCCATTACCATCTGAATAACAATAATTCGACAACAGAAATCAATGTCGGGTCGTTAGAGAGGGTATAGAGGGATTTTTCATTTTCAATATTTCTTCAAAAATCTAATATGACTTGGCACGCGTCATGGTGGCGTGCAAAGTATTCATGTCAATCTGAATAACAATAATTCGTCAACAGAAATCATTGTCGGGTCGTCAGAGGGGGTATAGAGGGATTTGTCATTTCCAAAATTACCTCAAAATCAAATATGACTTGGCACGCATCATGGTGGGGTGCAGAATATCCATTTCCATCTGAATAACAATAATTCGTCAACAGAAATCATTGACGGGTCGTTAGAGGAGGTATAGAGGGATTTTTCATTTTCAAAATTTCTTCAAAAATCTAATATGACTTGGCACTTATCATGGTGGGGTGCGAAATATCTATGACCATCTGAATAACAATAATTCATTAACAGAAATCATTGTCGGGTCGTCAGAGGGGGTATGGAGGGATTTTTCATTATCAAAATGATTTCAAAAATCAAATATGACATGGCACGCAACATGGCGGGATGCAGACTATTTATTTTCATCTGAATTACAATAATTCGTCAACAGAAATCATTGTCGTGTCGTCAGAGGGGTATAGAGGAATTTTTCATTTTCAAAATGACTTCAAAAATCTAATATGACTTGGCACGCATCATGTTGGGGTACAGAATAGCCATTTATATCTCAATAACAATAAATCGTCAACAGAAATCATTGTCGGGTCGTCAGAGGGGGTATAGAGGGATTTTTCATTTTCAAAATTACCTCAAAATCAAACATGACTTGGCACGCATCATGGTGGGGTGCAGAATATCCATTCCCATCTGAATAACAATAATTCGTCAACAGAAATCATTGTCGTGTCGTCAGAGGGGGTATGGAGGGATTTATCATTTTCAAAATTACCTCAAAATCAAATATGACTTGGCACGCATCATGGTGGGGTGCATAATATCCATTTCCATCTGAATAACAATAATTCGTCAACAGACATCATTGTCGTGTCGTCAGAGGGGGTATGGAGGGATTTATCATTTTCAAAATTACTTCAAAAATGTAAAATGACTTGGCACGCATCATGGTGAAATGCAAAGTATCCATTCCCATCTGAATAAAAATAATTCGTCAACAGAAATCATTGTCGTGTCGTCAGGGGGGGTATAGAGGGTTTTTTCATTTTCAAAATGACTTCAATAATCATATATGACTTGGCACGCATCATGGTGGGGTACAGAATATCCATTTCCATCAAAATAACAATAATTTGTCATCAGAAATCATTGTCGGGTCGTCAGAGGGGGTATAGAGGGATTTTTCATTTTCAAAATTACCTCAAAATCAAATATGCCTTGGCACGTATCATGGTGGGGAGCAGAATATCCATCTGACTAACAATGATTCGTCAACAGAAATCATTGACGGGTCGTTGGAGGGGATATAGAAGGATTTTTCATTTTCAAAATTTCTCCAAAAATCTAATATGACTTGGCACGCATCATGGTGGGGTGCAGAATATCCATTCCCATATGAATAACAATAATTCGTCAACAGAAATCATTGTCGTGTCGTCAGAGGGGGTATGGAGGGATTTATCATTTTCAAAATTACCTCAAAATCAAATATGACTTGGCACGCATCATAGTGGGGTGCAGATTATCCATTTCCATCTGAATAACAATGATTCGTCAACAGAAATCATTGACGGGTCGTTGGAGGGGGTATAGAGGGATTTTTCATTTTCATAATTTCTTCAAAAATCTAATATGACTTGGCACGCATCATAGTGGGGTGCAGAATATCCATTCCTATCTGAATAACAATAACTCGTCAACAGATATCGTTGTCGTGTCGTCAGAGGGGGTATGGAGGGATTTATCATTTTCAAAATTACTTCAAAAATCTAATGTGACTTGGCACGCATCATGGTGGGGTGCAGAATATTCATTTCCATCTGAATGACAATAGTTCGTCTACAGAAATCATTGTCGGGTCGTTAGAGGGGGTATAGAGGGATTTTTCATTTTCAAAATTACTTCAAAAATCTAATGTGACTTGGCACGCATCATGGTGGGGTGCAGAATATTCATTTCCATCTGAATGACGATAGTTCGTCTACAGAAATCATTGTCGGGTCGTTAGAGGGGGTATAGAGGGATTTTTCATTTTCAAAATTACCTCAAAATCAAATATGACTTGGCACGCAACATGGTTGGGTGCAGAATATTCATTTCCATCTGAATAACAATAATTCGTCAACAGAAATCATGTTCGGGTCGATAGAGGGGGTATAGAGGGATTTTTCATTTTCAATATTTCTTCAAAAATCCAATATGACTTGGCACGCATCATAATGGGGTGCAGAATATCCATTTCAATAACATCTCAATAACAATAATTTGTCAACAGAAATCATTGTCTGGTCGTCAGAGGAGGTATAGAGGGATTTCTCATTTTCAATATTTCTTCAAAAATCTAATATTACTTGGCACGCATCATAGTGGGGTGCAGAATATCCATATCTATCTGAATAACAATAATTCCTCAACCGAAATTATTGTCGCTTCGTCAGAGGGGGTTTAGAGGGATTTTTCATTTTCAAAATTACCTCAAAATCAAATATGACTTGGCACGCAACATGGTGGGGTGCAGAATATCCATTTCCATTTGAATAACAATAATTCATCAACAGATATCATTGTCGGGTCGTAAGAGGGGGTATAGAGGGATTTTTCATATTCAATATTTCTTCAAAAATCTAATATAACTTGGCACTTATCATGGTGGGGTGCGAAATATCTATGTCCATCTGAATAACGATAATTCGTTAACAGAAATCATTGTCGGGTCGACAGAGGGGGTATAGAGGGATTTTTCATTATCAAAATGATTTCAAAAATCAAATATGACTTGGCACGCATCATGGTGGGCTACAGAATATCCATTTCAATAACATCTCAATAACAATAATTTGCCAACAGAAATCATTGTCGGGTCGTCAGAGGGGGTATAGAGGGATTTTTCATTTTCAAAATTACCTCAAAATCAAATATGACTTGGCACGCATCATGGTGGGGTGCAGAATATCCATTACCATCTGAATAACAATAATTCGACAACAGAAATCAATGTCGGGTCGTTAGAGAGGGTATAGAGGGATTTTTCATTTTCAATATTTCTTCAAAAATCTAATATGACTTGGCACGCGTCATGGTGGCGTGCAAAGTATTCATGTCAATCTGAATAACAATAATTCGTCAACAGAATTCATTGTCGGGTCGTCAGAGGGGGTATAGAGGGATTTGTCATTTCCAAAATTACCTCAAAATCAAATATGACTTGGCACGCATCATGGTGGGGTGCAGAATATCCATTTCCATCTGAATAACAATAATTCGTCAACAGAAATCATTGAAGGGTCGTTAGAGGAGGTATAGAGGGATTTTTCATTTTCAAAATTTCTTCAAAAATCTAATATGACTTGGCACTTATCATGGTGGGGTGCGAAATATCTATGACCATCTGAATAACAATAATTCATTAACAGAAATCATTGTCGGGTCGTCAGAGGGGGTATGGAGGGATTTTTCATTATCAAAATGATTTCAAAAATCAAATATGACATGGCACGCAACATGGCGGGATGCAGACTATTTATTTTCATCTGAATTACAATAATTCGTCAACAGAAATCATTGTCGTGTCGTCAGAGGGGTATAGAGGAATTTTTCATTTTCAAAATGACTTCAAAAATCTAATATGACTTGGCACGCATCATGTTGGGGTACAGAATAGCCATTTATATCTCAATAACAATAAATCGTCAACAGAAATCATTGTCGGGTCGTCAGAGGGGGTATAGAGGGATTTCTCATTTTCAAAATTACCTCAAAATCAAATATGACTTGGCACGCATCATGGTGGAGTGCAGAATATTTATTTCCATCTGAATAACAATAATTCGTCAACAGAAATCATTGTCGGGTCGTCAGAGGGGGTATAGAGGGATTTTTCATTATCAAAATGACTTCAAAAATTAAATATGACATGGCACGCAACATGGCGGGGTGCAGACTATTTATTTTCATCTGAATAACAATAATTCGTTAACAGAAATCATTGTCGGGTCGTCAGAGGGGGTATAGAGGGATTTTTCTTTATCATAATTATTTCAAAAATCAAATATGACATGGCACGCAACATGGCGGGGTGCAGACTATTTATTTTCATCCGAATTACAATAATTCTTCAACAGAAATCATTGTCGTGTCGTCAGAGGGGGTATAGAGGGATTTTTCATTTTCAAAATTACCTCAAAATCAAATATGACTTGGCACGCAACTTGGTGGGGTGCAGAATATTTATTTCCATCTGATTAACAATAATTCGTCAACAGAAATCATTGTCGGGTCGTCAGAGGGGGTATAGAGGAATTTCTCATTTTCAAAATTACCTCAAAATCAAATATGACTTGGCACGCATCATGGTGGGGTGCAGAATATTTATTTCCATCTGAATAACAATAATTCGTCAACAGAAATCATTGTTGGGTCGTCAGAGGGGGTATAGAGGGATTTTTCATTATCAAAATGACTTCAAAAATTAAATATGACATGGCACGCAACATGGCGGGGTGCAGACTATTTATTTTCATCTGAATAACAATAATTCGTTAACAGAAATCATTGTCAGGTCGTCAGAGGGGGTATAGAGGGATTTTTCATTATCAAAATGACTTCAAAAATTAAATATGACATGGCACGCAACATGGCGGGGTGCAGACTATTTATTTTCATCTGAATAACAATAATTCGTCAACAGAAATCATTGTCGGGTCGTCAGAGGGGGTATAGAGGAATTTCTCATTTTCAAAATTACCTCAAAATCAAATATGACTTGGCACGCATCATGGTGGGGTGCAGAATATTTATTTCCATCTGAATAACAATAATTCGTCAACAGAAATCATTGTCGGGTCGTCAGAGGGGGTATAGAGGGATTTTTCATTATCAAAATGACTTCAAAAATTAAATATGACATGGCACGCAACATGGCGGGGTGCAGACTATTCATTTTCATCTGAATTACAATAATTCATCAACAGAAATCATTGTCGTTTCGTCAGAGGGGGTATAGAGGGATTTTTCATTTTCAAAATTACCTCAAAATCAAATATGACTTGGCACGCAACATGGTGGGGTGCAGAATATTTATTTCCATCTGAATAACAATAATTCGTCAACACAAATCATTGTCGGGTCGTCAGAGGGGGTATAGAGGGATTTTTCATTATCAAAATGACTTCAAAAATTAAATATGACATGGCACGCAACATGGTGGGGTGCAGACTATTTATTTTCATCTGAATTACAATAATTCGTCAACAGAAATCATTGTTGTGTCGTCAGAGGGGGTATAGAGGAATTTTTCATTTTCAAAATTACTTCAAAAATCTAATATGACTTGGCACGCATCATGTTGGGGTACAGAATATCCATTTCCATCTCAATAACAATAATTCGTCAACAGAAATCATTGTCGGGTCGTCAGAGGGGGTATAGAGGGATTTTTCATTATCAAAATGATTTCAAAAATCAAATATGACTTGGCACGCATCATGGCGGGGTGCAGAATATCCATTTCTATCTGATTAACATTATTTCGTCAACATAAATCATTGTAGTGTCGTCAGAGGGGGTATGGAGGGATTTTTCATATTCAAAATTACTTCGAAAATCTAATATGACTTGGCACGCATCATGATGGGGTGCAGAATATTTATTTCTATCTGAATAACAATAATTCGTCAACAGAAATCATTGTCGGGTCGTCAGAGGGGGTATAGAGGGATTTTTCATTATCAAAATGACTTCACAAATTAAATATGACTTGGCACTCATCATGGTGGGGTGCGCAATATCTATGTCCATCTGAATAACAATAATTCGATAACAGAAATCATTGTCGGGTCGTCAGAGGGGGTATAGAGGGATTTTTCATTTTCAAAATTACCTCAAAATCAAATATGACTTGGCACGCAACATGGTGGGGTGCAGAATATTCATTTCCATCTGAATAACAATAATTCTTCAACTGAAATCATTGTCGGGTCGATAGAGGGGGTATAGAGGGATTTTTCATTTTCAAAATTACCTCAAAATCAAATATGACTTGGCACGCAACATGGTGGGGTGCAGAATATTCATTTCCATCTGAATAACAATAATTCTTCAACTGAAATCATTGTCGGGTCGATAGAGGGGGTATAGAGGGATTTTTCATTTTCAATATTTCTTCAAAAATCCAATATGACTTGGCACGCATCATGGTGGGGTGCATATTATCCATTTCCATCTGAATAACAATGATTCGTCAACAGAAATCATTGACGGGTCGTTGGAGGGGGTATAGAGGGATTTTTCTTTTTCAAAATTACTTCAAAAATGTAAAATGACTTAGCACGCATCATGGTGAAATGCAAAGTATCCATTCCCATCTGAATAAAAATAATTCGTCAACAGAAATCATTGTCGTGTCGTCAGAGGGGGTATAGAGGGTTTTTTCATTTTCAAAATGACTTCAATAATCAAATATGACTTGGCACGCATCATGGTGGGGTACAGAATATCCATTTCCATCTCTATAACAATAATTTGTCATCAGATATCATTGTCGGGTCGTCAGAGAGGGTATAGAGGGATTTTTCATTTTCAAAATTACCTCAAAATCAAATATGACTTGGCACGTATCATGGTGGGGTGCAGAATATCCATCTGACTAACAATGATTCGTCAACAGAAATCATTGACGGGTCGTTGGAGGGGGTATAGAGGGATTTTTCATTTTCAATATTTCTTCAAAAATCCAATATGACTTGGCACGCATCATGGTGGGGTGCAGAATATCCATTTCCATCTGAATAATAATAATTCGTCAACAGACATCATTGTCGTGTCGTCAGAGGGGGTATGGAGGGATTTATCATTTTCAAAATTACTTCAAAAATGTAAAATGACTTGGCACGCATCATGGTGAAATGCAAAGTATCCATTCTCATCTGAATAAAAATAATTCGTCAACAGAAATCATTGTCGTGTCGTCAGAGGGGGTATAGAGGGTTTTTTCATTTTCAAAATGACTTCAATAATCAAATATGACTTTACACGCATCATAGTGGGGTACAGAATATCCATTTCCATCTCTATAACAATAATTTGTCATCAGAAATCATTGTCGGGTCGTCAGAGGGGGTATAGAGGGATTTTTCATTTTCAAAATTACCTCAAAATCAAATATGACTTGGCACGTATCATGGTGGGGTGCAGAATATCCATCTGACTAACAATGATTCGTCAACAGAAATCATTGACGGGTCGTTGGAGGGGGTATAGAGGGATTTTTCATTTTCTAAATTTCTCCAAAAATCTTATATGACTTGGCACGCATCATGGTGGGGTGCAGAATATCCATTCCCATCTGAATAACAATAATTCGTCAACAGAAATCATTGTCGTGTCGTCAGAGGGGGTATGGAGGGATTTATCATTTTCAAAATTACCCCAAAATCAAATATGACTTGGCACGCATCATAGTGGGGTGCAGAATATCCATTTCCATCTGAATAACAATGATTCGTCAACAGAAATCATTGACGGGTCGTTGGAGGGGGTATAGAGGGATTTTTCATTTTCATAATTTCTTCAAAAATCTAATATGACTTGGCACGCATCATGGTGGGGTGCAGAATATCCATTCCTATCTGAATAACAATAACTCGTCAACAGAAATCGTTGTCGTGTCGTCAGAGGGGGTATGGAGGGATTTATCATTTTCAAAATTTCTTCAAAAATCTAATATGACTTGGCACGCATCATGGTGGGGTACAGAATATTCATTTCCATCTGAATGACAATAGTTCGTCTACAGAAATCATTGTCGGGTCGTTAGTGGGGGTATAGAGGGATTTTTCATTTTCAAAATTACCTCAAATTCAAATATGACTTGGCACGCAACATGGTGGGGTGCAGAATATTCATTTCCATCAGAATATCAATAATTCGTCAACAGAAATCATTGTCGGGTCGTCAGAGGGGGTATAGAGGGATTTTTCATTATCAAAATGACTTCACAAATTAAATATGACTTGGCACTTATCATGGTGGGGTGCGAAATATCTATGTCCATCTGAATAACAATAATTCGATAACAGAAATCATTGTCGGGTCGTCAGAGGGGGTATAGAGGGATTTTTCATTATCAAAATGATTTCAAAAATCAAATATGACTTGGCACGCATCATGGCGGGGTGCAGAATATCCATTTCTATCTGATTAACATTATTTCGTCAACATAAATCATTGTCGTGTCGTCAGAGGGGGTATGGAGGGATTTATCATTTTCAAAATTACTTCAAAAATCTAATATGACTTGGCATGCATCATGGTGGGGTGCAGAATATTCATTTCCATCTGAATGAAAATAGTTCGTCTACAGAAATCATTGTCGGGTCGATAGAGGGGGTATAGAGGGATTTTTCATTTTCAATATTTCTTCAAAAATCCAATATGACTTGGCACGCATCATGGTGGGGTGCATATTATCCATTTCCATCTGAATAACAATGATTCGTCAACAGAAATCATTGACGGGTCGTTGGAGGGGGTATAGAGGGATTTTTCTTTTTCAAAATGACTTCAAAAATGTAAAATGACTTGGCACGCATCATGGTGAAATGCAAAGTATCCATTCCCATCTGAATAAAAATAATTCGTCAACAGAAATCATTGTCGTGTCGTCAGAGGGGGTATAGAGGGTTTTTTCATTTTCAAAATGACTTCAATAATCAAATATGACTTGGCACGCATCATGGTGGGGTACAGAATATCCATTTCCATCTCTATAACAATAATTTGTCATCAGAAATCATTGTCGGGTCGTCAGAGAGGGTATAGAGGGATTTTTCATTTTCAAAATTACCTCAAAATCAAATATGACTTGGCACGTATCATGGTGGGGTGCAGAATATCCATCTAACTATCAATGATTCGTCAACAGAAATCATTGACGGGTCGTTGGAGGGGGTATAGAGGGATTTTTCATTTTCAATATTTCTTCAAAAATCCAATATGACTTGGCACGCATCATGGTGGGGTGCAGAATATCCATTTCCATCTGAATAACAATAATTCGTCAACAGACATCATTGTCGTGTCGTCAGAGGGGGTATAGAGGGTTTTTTCATTTTCAAAATGACTTCAATAATCAAATATGACTTGGCACGCATAGTGGGGTACAGAATATCCATTTCCATCTCTATAACAATAATTTGTCTTCAGAAATCATTGTCGGGTCGTCAGAGGGGGTATATAGGGATTTTTCATTTTCAAAATTACCTCAAAATCAAATATGACTTGGCACGTATCATGGTGGGGTGCAGAATATCCATCTGACTAACAATGATTCGTCAACAGAAATCATTGACGGGTCGTTGGAGGGGGTATAGAGGGATTTTTCATTTTCAAAATTTCTCCAAAAATCTAATATGACTTGGCACGCATCATGGTGGGGTGCAGAATATCCATTCCCATCTGAATAACAATAATTCGTCAACAGAAATCATTGTCGTGTCGTCAAAGGGGGTATGGAGGGATTTATCATTTTCAAAATTACCCCAAAATCAAATATGACTTGGCACGCATCATAGTGGGGTGCAGAATATCCATTTCCATCTGAATAACAATGATTCGTCAACAGAAATCATTGACGGGTCGTTGGAGGGGGTATAGAGGGATTTTTCATTTTCATAATTTCTTCAAAAATCTAATATGACTTGGCACGCATCATGGTGGGGTGCAGAATATCCATTCCTATCTGAATAACAATAACTCGTCAACAGAAATCGTTGTCGTGTCGTCAGAGGGGGTATGGAGGGATTTATCATTTTCAAAATTACTTCAAAAATCTAATATGACTTGGCACGCATCATGGTGGGGTACAGAATATTCTTTTCCATCTGAATGACAATAGTTCGTCTACAGAAATCATTGTCGGGTCGTTAGAGGGGGTATAGAGGGATTTTTCATTTTCAAAATTACCTCAAAATCAAATATGACTTGGAACGCAACATGGTGGGGTGCAGAATATTCATTTCCATGTTCCATCATTGTCGGGTCGATAGAGGGGGTATAGAGGGATTTTTCATTTTCAATATTTCTTCAAAAATCCAATATGACTTGGCACGCATCATGCTGGGGTGCAGAATATCCATTTCAATAACATCTCAATAACAATAATTTGTCAACAGAAATCATTGTCTGGTCGTCAGAGGAGGTATAGAGGGATTTCCCATTTTCAATATTTCTTCAAAAATCCAATATTACTTGGCACGCAACATGGTGGGGTGCAGAATATCCATTTCTATTTGAATAACAATAATTCCTCAACACAATTTATTGTCGTTTCGTCAGAGGGGGTTTAGAGGGATTTTTCATTTTCAATATTTCTTCAAAAATCTAATATAACTTGGCACTTATCATGGTGGGGTGCGAAATATCTATGTCCATCTGAATAACGATAATTCGTTAACAGAAATCATTGTCGGGTCGACAGAGGGGGTATAGAGGAATTTTTCATTTTCAAAATGACTTCAAAAATCTAATATGACTTGGCACGCATCATGTTGGGGTACAGAATATCCATTTCCATCTCAATAGCAATAAATCGTCAACAGAAATCATTGTCGGGTCGTCAGAGGGAGTATAGAGGGATTTCTCATTTTCAAAATTACCTCAAAATCAAATATGACTTGGCACGCATCATGGTGGGGTGCAGAATATTTATTTCCATCTGAATAACAATAATTCGTCAACAGAAATCATTGTCGGGTCGTCAGAGGGGGTATAGAGGGATTTTTCATTATCAAAATGACTTCAAAAATTAAATATGACATGGCACGCAACATGGCGGGTTGCAGACTATTTATTTTCATCTCAATAATAATAATCCGTTAACAGAAATCATTGTCGGGTCGTCAGAGGGGGTATAGAGGGATTTTTCTTTATCAAAATGATTTCAAAAATCAAATATGACATGGCACGCAACATGGCGGGGTACAGACTATTTATTTTCATCTGAATTACAATAATTCGTCAACAGAAATCATTGTCGTGTCGTCAGAGGGGGTATAGAGGGATTTTTCATTTTCAAAATTACCTCAAAATCAAATATGACTTGGCACGCAACATGGTGGGGTGCAGAATATTTATTGCCATCTGAATAACAATAATTCGTCAACAGAAATCATTGTCGGGTCGTCAGAGGGGGTATAGAGGGATTTCTCATTTTCAAAATTACCTCAAAATCAAATATGACTTGGCACGCATCATGGTGAGGTGCAGAATATTTATTTCCATCTGAATAACAATAATTCGTCAACAGAAATCATTGTCGGGTCGTCAGAGGGGGTATAGAGGAATTTTTCATTATCAAAATGACTTCAAAAACTAAATATGACATGGCACGCAACATGGTGGGGTGCAGACTATTTATTTTCATCTGACTAACATTATTTCGTCAACAGAAATCATTGTCGTGTCGTCAGAGGTGGTATAGAGGGATTTTTCATTTTCAAAATTACCTCAAAATCAAATATGACTTGGCACGCAACATGGTGGGGTGCAGAATATTTATTCCCATCTGAATAACAATAATTCGTCAACAGAAATCATTGTCGGGTCGTCAGAGGGGGTATAGAGGGATTTTTCATAATCAAAATGACTTCAAAAATTAAATATGACATGGCACGCAACATGGTGGGGTGCAGACTATTTATTTTCATCTGAATTACAATAATTCGTCAACAGACATCATTGTTGTGTCGTCAGAGGGGGTATAGAGGAATTTTTCATTTTCAAAATTACTTCAAAAATCTAATATGACTTGGCACGCATCATGTTGGGGTACAGAATATCCATTTCCATCTCAATACCAATAATTCGTCAACAGAAATCATTATCGGGTCGTCAGAGGGGGTATAGAGTGATTTTTCATTTTCAAAATTACCTCAAAATCAAATATGACTTGGCACGCATCATGATGGGGTGCATAATATCCATTCCCATCTGAATACCAATAATTCGTCAACAGAAATCATTGACGGGTCGTTAGAGGGGCTATAGAGGGATTTTTCATTTTCAAAATTTCTTCAAAAATCTAATATGACTTGGCACTTATCATGATGGGGTACGAAATATCTATGTCCTTCTGAATAACAATAATTCGTTAACAGAAATCATTGTCGGGTCGTCAGAGGGGGTATAGAGTGATTTTTCATTATCAAAATGATTTCAAAAATCAAATATGACTTGGCACGCATCATTGCGCGGTGCAGAATATCCATTTCTATCTGACTAACATTAATTCGTCAACATAAATCATTGTCGTGTCGTCAGAGGGGGTATAGAGGGATTTTTCATTATCAAAATGACTTCAAAAATTAAATATGACTTGGCACTTATCATGGTGGGGTGCAAAATATCTATGTCCATCTGAATAACAATAATTCGATAACAAAAATCATTGTCGGGTCGTCAGAGAGGGTATAGAGGGATTTTTCATCATCAAAATGATTTCAATGATCAAATATGACTTGGCACGCATCATGGCGGGGTGCAGAATATCCATTTCTATCTGACTAACATTATTTCGTCAACATAAATCATTGTTGTGTCGTCAGAGGGGGTATAGAGGAATTTTTCATTTTCAAAATTACTTCAAAAATCTAATATGACTTGGCACGCATCATGTTGGGGTACAGAATATCCATTTCCATCTCAATAACAATAATTCGTCAACAGAAATCATTGTCGGGTCGTCAGAGGGGGTATAGAGTGATTTTTCATTTTCAAAATTACCTCAAAATCAAATATGACTTGGCAAGCATCATGATGGGGTGCATAATATCCATTCCCATCTGAATAACAATAATTCGTCAACAGAAATCATTGACGGGTCGTTAGAGGGGGTATAGAGGGATTTTTCATTTTCAAAATTTCTTCAAAAATCTAATATGACTTGGCACTTATCATGATGGGGTACGAAATATCTATGTCCTTCTGAATAACAATAATTCGTTAACAGAAATCATTGTCGGGTCGTCAGAGGGGGTATAGAGGGATTTTTCATTATCAAAATGATTTCAAAAATCAAATATGACTTGGCACGCATCATTGCGCGGTGCAGAATATCCATTTCTATCTGACTAACATTAATTCGTCAACATAAATCATTGTCGTGTCGTCAGAGGGGGTATAGAGGGAATTTTCATTATCAAAATGACTTCAAATATTAAATATGACTTGGCACTTATCATGGTGGGGTGCAAAATATCTATGTCCATCTGAATAACAATAATTCGATAACAAAAATCATTGTCGGGTCGTCAGAGAGGGGATAGAGGGATTTTTCATTATCAAAATGATTTCAATGATCAAATATGACTTGGCACGCATCATGGCGGGGTGCAGAATATCCATTTCTATCTGACTAACATTATTTCGTCAACATAAATCATTGTCGTGTCGTCAGAGGGGGTATGGAGGGATTTATCATTTTCAAAATTACTTCAAAAATCTAATATGACTTGGCACGCATCATGATGGGGTGCAGAATATTTATTTCCATCTAAATAACAATAATTCGTCAACAGAAATCATTGTCGGGTCGTCAGAGGGGGTATAGAGGGATTTTTCATTATCAAAATGACTTCAAAAATTAAATATGACTTGGCACTTATCATGGTGGGGTGCGAAATATCTATGTCCATCTGAATAACAATAATTCGATAACAGAAATCATTGTCGGGTCGTCAGAGGGGGTATAGAGGGATTTTTCATTATCAAAATGATTTCAAAAATCAAATATGACTTGGCACGCATCATGGCGGGGTGCAGAATATCCATTTCTATCTGATTAAAATTATTACGTCAACATATATCATTGTCGTGTCGTCAGAGGGGGTATGGAGGGATTTTTCATTTTCAAAATTACTTCAAAAATCTAATATGACATGGCACGCAACATGGCGGGGTGCAGACTATTCATTTTCATCTGAATTACAATAATTCTCCAACAGAAATCATTGTCGTGTCGTCAGAGGGGGTAGAGAGGGATTTTTCATTTTCAAAATTACCTCAAAATCAAATATGACTTGGCACGCAACATGGTGGGGTGCAGAATATTTATTTTCATCTGAATAACAATAATTCGTCAACAGAAATCATTGTCGGGTCGTCAGAGGGGGTATAGAGGGATTTTTCATTATTAAAATGACTTCAAAAATTAAATATGACATGGCACGCAACATGGTGGGGTGCAGACTATTTATTTTCATCTGAATTACAATAATTCGTCAACAGAAATCATTGTTGTGTCGTCAGAGGGGGTATAGAGGAATTTTTCATTTTTAAAATTACTTCAAATATCTAATATGACTTGGCACGCATCATGTTGGGGTACAGAATATCCATTTCCATCTCAATAACAATAATTCGTCAACAGAAATCATTGTCGGGTCTTCAGAGGGGGTATAGAGTGATTTTTCATTTTCAAAATTACCTCAAAATCAAATATGACTTGGCACGCATCATGTTGGGGTGCATAATATCCATTCCCATCTGAATAACAATAATTCGTCAACAGAAATCATTGACGGGTCGTTAGAGGGGGTATAGAGGAATTTCTCATTTTCAAAATTACCTCAAAATCAAATATGACTTGGCACGCATCTTGGTGGGGTGCAGAATATTTATTTCCATCTGAATAACAATAATTCGTCAACAGAAATCATTGTTGGGTCGTCAGAGGGGGTATAGAGGGATTTTTCATTATCAAAATGACTTCAAAAATTAAATATGACATGGCACGCAACATGGCGGGGTGCAGACTATTCATTTTCATCTGAATAACAATAATTCGTTAACAGAAATCATTGTCGGGTCGTCAGAGGGGGTATAGAGGGATTTTTCTTTATCAAAATGATTTCAAAAATCAAATATGACATGGCACGCAACATGGCGGGGTGCAGACTATTTATTTTCATCTGAATTACAATAATTCGTCAACAGAAATCATTGTCGTGTCGTCAGAGGGGGTATAGAGGGACTTTTCATTTTCAAAATTACCTCAAAATCAAATATGACTTGGCACGCAACATGGTGGGGTGCAGAATATTTATTTCCATCTGAATAACAATAATTCGTCAACACAAATCATTGTCGGGTCGTCAGAGGGGGTATAGAGGGATTTTTCATTATCAAAATGACTTCAAAAATTAAATATGACATGGCACGCAACATGGTGGGGTGCAGACTATTTATTTTCATCTGAATTACAATAATTCGTCAACAGAAATCATTGTTGTGTCGTCAGAGGGGGTATAGAGGAATTTTTCATTTTCATAATTACTTCAAAAATCTAATATGACTTGGCACGCATCATGTTGGGGTACAGAATATCCATTTCCATCTCAATAACAATATTTCGTCAACAGAAATCATTGTCGGGTCGTCAGAGGGGGTATAGAGGGATTTTTCATTATCAAAATGATTACAAAAATCAAATATGACTTGGCACGCATCATGGCGGGGTGCAGAATATCCATTTCTATCTGATTAACATTATTTCGTCAACATAAATCATTGTCGTGTCGTCAGAGGGGGTATGGAGGGATTTTTCATTTTCAAAATTACTTCGAAAATCTAATATGACTTGGCACGCATCATGATGGGGTGCAGAATATTTATTTCCATCTGAATAACAATAATTCGTCAACAGAAATCATTGTCGGGTCGTCAGAGGGGGTATAGAGGGATTTTTCATTATCAAAATGACTTCACAAATTAAATATGACTTGGCACTTATCATGGTGGGGTGCGAAATATCTATGTCCATCTGAATAACAATAATTCGATAACAGAAATCATTGTCGGGTCGTCAGAGGGGGTATAGAGGGATTTTTCGTTATCAAAATGATTTCAAAAATCAAATATGACTTGGCACGCATCATGGTGGGGTGCAGAATATCCATTTCTATCTGATTAACATTATTTCGTCAACATAAATCATTGTCGTGTCGTCAGAGGGGGTATGGAGGGATTTATCATTTTCAAAATTACTTCAAAAATCTAATATGACTTGGCACGCATCATGGTGGGGTGCAGAATATTCATTTCCATCTGAATGACAATAGTTCGTCTACAGAAATCATTGTCGGGTCGTTAGAGGGGGTATAGAGGGATTTTTCATTTTCAAAATTACCTCAAAATCAAATATGACTTGGCACGCAACATGGTGGGGTGCAGAATATTCATTTTCATCTGAATAACAATAATTCGTCAACTGAAATCATTGTCGGGTCGATAGAGGGGGTATAGAGGGATTTTTCATTTTCAATAAATCTTCAAAAATCCAATATGACTTGGCACGCATCATGGTGGGGTGCATATTATCCATTTCCATCTGAATAACAATGATTCGTCAACAGAAATCATTGACGGGTCGTTGGAGGGGGTATAGAGGGATTTTTCTTTTTCAAAATTACTTCAAAAATGTAAAATGACTTGGCACGCATCATGGTGAAATGCAAAGTATCCATTCCCATCTGAATATAAATAATTCGTCAACAGAAATCATTGTCGTGTCGTCAGAGGGGGTATAGAGGGTTTGTTCATTTTCAAAATGACTTCAATAATCAAATATGACTTGGCACGCATCATGGTGGGGTACAGAATATCCATTTCCATCTCTATAACAATAATTTGTCATCAGAAATCATTGTCGGGTCGTCAGAGGGGGTATAGAGGGATTTTTCATTTTAAAAATTACCTCAAAATCAAATATGACTTGGCACGTATCATGGTGGGGTGCAGAATATCCATCTGACTAACAATGATTCGTCAACAGAAATCATTGACGGGTCGTTGGAGGGGGTATAGAGGGATTTTTCATTTTCAATATTTCTTCAAAAATCCAATATGACTTGGCACGCATCATGGTGGGGTGCAGAATATCCATTTCCATCTGAATAACAATAATTCGTCAACAGACATCATTGTCGTGTCGTCAGAGGGGGTATGGAGGGATTTATCATTTTCAAAATTACTTCAAAAATGTAAAATGACTTGGCACGCATCATGGTGAAATGCAAAGTATCCATTCCCATCTGAATAAAAATAATTCGTCAACAGAAATCATTGTCGTGTCGTCAGAGGGGGTATAGAGGGTTTTTTCATTTTCAAAATGACTTCAATAATCAAATATGACTTGGCACGCATCATAGTGGGGTACAGAATATCCATTTCCATCTCAATAACAATAATTTGTCATCAGAAATCATTGTCGGGTCGTCAGAGGGGGTATAGAGGGATTTTTCATTTTCAAAATTACCTCAAAATCAAATATGACTTGGCACGTATCATGGTGGGGTGCAGAATATCCATCTGACTAACAACGATTCGTCAACAGAAATAATTGACGGGTCGTTGGAGGGGGTATAGAGGGATTTTTCATTTTCAAAATTACCTCAAAATCAAATATGACTTGGCACGCAACATGGTGGGGTGCAGAATATTTATTTCCATCTGAATAACAATAATTCGTCAACAGAAATCATTGTCGGGTCGTCAGAGGGGGTATAGAGGGATTTCTCATTTTCAAAATTACCTCAAAATCAAATATGACTTGGCACGCATCATGGTGAGGTGCAGAATATTTATTTCCATCTGAATAACAATAACACGTCAACAGAAATCGTTTTCGTGTCGTCAGAGGGGATATGGAGGGATTTATCAATTTCAAAATTACTTCAAAAATCTAATATGACTTGGCATGCATCATGGTGGGGTGCAGAATATTCATTTCCATCTGAATGACAATAGTTCGTCTACAGAAATCATTGTCGGGTCGCTAGAGGGGGTATAGAGGGATTTTTCATTTTCAAAATTACCTCAAAATCAAATATGACTTGGCACGCAACATGGTGGGGTGCAGAATATTCATTTCCATCAGAATAACAATAATTCGTCGACTGAAATCATTGTCGGGTCGATAGAGGGGGTATAGAGGGATTTTTCATTTTCAATATTTCTTCAAAAATCCAATATGACTTGGCACGCATCATGGCGGGGTGCATATTATCCATTTCCATCTGAATAACAATGATTCGTCAACAGAAATCATTGACGGGTCGTTGGAGGGGGTATAGAGGGATTTTTCTTTTTCAAAATCACTTCAAAAATGTAAAATGACTTGGCACGCATCATGGTGAAATGCAAAGTATCCATTCCCATCTGAATAAAAATAATTCGTCAACAGAAATCATTGTCGTGTCGTCAGAGGGGGTATAGAGGGTTTTTTCATTTTCAAAATGACTTCAATAATCAAATATGACTTGGCACGCATCATGGTGGGGTACAGAATATCCATTTCCATCTCTATAAAAATAATTTGTCAACAGAAATCATTGTCGGGACGTCAGAGGGGGTTAAAGGAATTTTTCATTTTCAATATGACTCAAATATCAAATATGCCTTGGCACGCATCATGGTGGGGTACAGAATATCCATTTCCATCTCTATAAAAATAATTTGTCAACAGAAATCATTGTCGGGACGTCAGAGGGGGTTAAAGGAATTTTTCATTTTCAATATGACTCAAATATTAAATATGACTTGGCACGCATCATGGTAGGGTACAGAATATCCATTTCCATCTCTATAAAAATAATTTGTCATCAGAAATCATTGTCGGGTCGTCAGAGAGGGTATAGAGGGATTTTTCATTTTCAAAATTACCTCAAAATCAAATATGACTTGGCACGTATCATGGTGGGGTGCAGAATATCCATCTGACTATCAATGATTCGTCAACAGAAATCATTGACGGGTCGTTGGAGGGGGTATAGAGGGATTTTTCATTTTCAATATTTCTTCAAAAATCCAATATGACTTGGCACGCATCATGGTGGGGTGCAGAATATCCATTTCCATCTGAATAACAATAATTCGTCAACAGACATCATTGTCGTGTCGTCAGAGGGGGTATAGAGGGTTTTTTCATTTTCAAAATGACTTCAATAATCAAATATGACTTGGCACGCATCATAGTGGGGTACAGAATATCCATTTCCATCTCTATAACAATAATTTGTCATCAGAAATCATTGTCGGGTCGTCAGAGGGGGTATATAGGGATTTTTCATTTTCAAAATTACCTCAAAATCAAATATGACTTGGCACGTATCATGGTGGGGTGCAGAATATCCATCTGACTAACAATGATTCGTCAACAGAAATCATTGACGGGTCGTTGGAGGGGGTATAGAGGGATTTTTCATTTTCAAAATTTCTCCAAAAATCTAATATGACTTGGCACGCATCATGGTGGGGTGCAGAATATCCATTCCCATCTGAATAACAATAATTCGTCAACAGAAATCATTGTCGTGTCGTCAGAGGGGGTATGGAGGGATTTATCATTTTCAAAATTACCCCAAAATCAAATATGACTTGGCACGCATCATAGTGGGGTGCAGAATATCCATTTCCATGTGAATAACAATGATTCGTCAACAGAAATCATTGACGGGTCGTTGGAGGGGGTATAGAGGGATTTTTCATTTTCATAATTTCTTCAAAAATCTAATATGACTTGGCACGCATCATGGTGGGGTGCAGAATATCCATTCCTATCTGAATAACAATAACTCGTCAACAGAAATCGTTGTCGTGTCGTCAGAGGGGGTATGGAGGGATTTATCATTTTCAAAATTACTTCAAAAATCTAATATGACTTGGCACGCATCATGGTGGGGTACAGAATATTCTTTTCCATCTGAATGACAATAGTTCGTCTACAGAAATCATTGTCGGGTCGTTAGAGGGGGTATAGAGGGATTTTTCATTTTCAAAATTACCTCAAAATCAAATATGACTTGGAACGCAACATGGTGGGGTGCAGAATATTCATTTCCATGTTCCATCATTGTCGGGTCGATAGAGGGGGTATAGAGGGATTTTTCATTTTCAATATTTCTTCAAAAATCCAATATGACTTGGCACGCATCATGCTGGGGTGCAGAATATCCATTTCAATAACATCTCAATAACAATAATTTGTCAACAGAAATCATTGTCTGGTCGTCAGAGGAGGTATAGAGGGATTTCCCATTTTCAATATTTCTTCAAAAATCCAATATTACTTGGCACGCAACATGGTGGGGTGCAGAATATCCATTTCTATTTGAATAACAATAGTTCCTCAACACAATTTATTGTCGTTTCGTCAGAGGGGGTTTAGAGGGATTTTTCATTTTCAATATTTCTTCAAAAATCTAATATAACTTGGCACTTATCATGGTGGGGTGCGAAATATCTATGTCCATCTGAATAACGATAATTCGTTAACAGAAATCATTGTCGGGTCGACAGAGGGGGTATAGAGGAATTTTTCATTTTCAAAATGACTTCAAAAATCTAATATGACTTGGCACGCATCATGTTGGGGTGCAGAATATCCATCTGACTATCAATGATTCGTCAACAGAAATCATTGACGGGTCGTTGGAGGGGGTATAGAGGGATTTTTCATTTTCAATATTTCTTCAAAAATCCAATATGACTTGGCACGCATCATGGTGGGGTGCAGAATATCCATTTCCATCTGAATAACAATAATTCGTCAACAGACATCATTGTCGTGTCGTCAGAGGGGGTATAGAGGGTTTTTTCATTTTCAAAATGACTTCAATAATCAAATATGACTTGGCACGCATCATAGTGGGGTACAGAATATCCATTTCCATCTCTATAACAATAATTTGTCATCAGAAATCATTGTCGGGTCGTCAGAGGGGGTATATAGGGATTTTTCATTTTCAAAATTACCTCAAAATCAAATATGACTTGGCACGTATCATGGTGGGGTGCAGAATATCCATCTGACTAACAATGATTCGTCAACAGAAATCATTGACGGGTCGTTGGAGGGGGTATAGAGGGATTTTTCATTTTCAAAATTTCTCCAAAAATCTAATATGACTTGGCACGCATCATGGTGGGGTGCAGAATATCCATTCCCATCTGAATAACAATAATTCGTCAACAGAAATCATTGTCGTGTCGTCAGAGGGGGTATGGAGGGATTTATCATTTTCAAAATTACCCCAAAATCAAATATGACTTGGCACGCATCATAGTGGGGTGCAGAATATCCAGTTCCATGTGAATAACAATGATTCGTCAACAGAAATCATTGACGGGTCGTTGGAGGGGGTATAGAGGGATTTTTCATTTTCATAATTTCTTCAAAAATCTAATATGACTTGGCACGCATCATGGTGGGGTGCAGAATATCCATTCCTATCTGAATAACAATAACTCGTCAACAGAAATCGTTGTCGTGTCGTCAGAGGGGGTATGGAGGGATTTATCATTTTCAAAATTACTTCAAAAATCTAATATGACTTGGCACGCATCATGGTGGGGTACAGAATATTCTTTTCCATCTGAATGACAATAGTTCGTCTACAGAAATCATTGTCGGGTCGTTAGAGGGGGTATAGAGGGATTTTTCATTTTCAAAATTACCTCAAAATCAAATATGACTTGGAACGCAACATGGTGGGGTGCAGAATATTCATTTCCATGTTCCATCATTGTCGGGTCGATAGAGGGGGTATAGAGGGATTTTTCATTTTCAATATTTCTTCAAAAATCCAATATGACTTGGCACGCATCATGCTGGGGTGCAGAATATCCATTTCAATAACATCTCAATAACAATAATTTGTCAACAGAAATCATTGTCTGGTCGTCAGAGGAGGTATAGAGGGATTTCCCATTTTCAATATTTCTTCAAAAATCCAATATTACTTGGCACGCAACATGGTGGGGTGCAGAATATCCATTTCTATTTGAATAACAATAATTCCTCAACACAATTTATTGTCGTTTCGTCAGAGGGGGTTTAGAGGGATTTTTCATTTTCAATATTTCTTCAAAAATCTAATATAACTTGGCACTTATCATGGTGGGGTGCGAAATATCTATGTCCATCTGAATAACGATAATTCGTTAACAGAAATCATTGTCGGGTCGACAGAGGGGGTATAGAGGAATTTTTCATTTTCAAAATGACTTCAAAAATCTAATATGACTTGGCACGCATCATGGTGGGGTACAGAATATCCATTTCCATCTCTATAACAATAATTTGTCATCAGAAATCATTGTCGGGTCGTCAGAGGGGGTATAGAGGGATTTTTCATTTTAAAAATTACCTCAAAATCAAATATGACTTGGCACGTATCATGGTGGGGTGCAGAATATCCATCTGACTAACAATGATTCGTCAACAGAAATCATTGACGGGTCGTTGGAGGGGGTATAGAGGGATTTTTCATTTTCAATATTTCTTCAAAAATCCAATATGACTTGGCACGCATCATGGTGGGGTGCAGAATATCCATTTCCATCTGAATAACAATAATTCGTCAACAGACATCATTGTCGTGTCGTCAGAGGGGGTATGGAGGGATTTATCATTTTCAAAATTACTTCAAAAATGTAAAATGACTTGGCACGCATCATGGTGAAATGCAAAGTATCCATTCCCATCTGAATAAAAATAATTCGTCAACAGAAATCATTGTCGTGTCGTCAGAGGGGGTATAGAGGGTTTTTTCATTTTCAAAATGACTTCAATAATCAAATATGACTTGGCACGCATCATAGTGGGGTACAGAATATCCATTTCCATCTCAATAACAATAATTTGTCATCAGAAATCATTGTCGGGTCGTCAGAGGGGGTATAGAGGGATTTTTCATTTTCAAAATTACCTCAAAATCAAATATGACTTGGCACGTATCATGGTGGGGTGCAGAATATCCATCTGACTAACAACGATTCGTCAACAGAAATAATTGACGGGTCGTTGGAGGGGGTATAGAGGGATTTTTCATTTTCAAAATTACCTCAAAATCAAATATGACTTGGCACGCAACATGGTGGGGTGCAGAATATTTATTTCCATCTGAATAACAATAATTCGTCAACAGAAATCATTGTCGGGTCGTCAGAGGGGGTATAGAGGGATTTCTCATTTTCAAAATTACCTCAAAATCAAATATGACTTGGCACGCATCATGGTGAGGTGCAGAATATTTATTTCCATCTGAATAACAATAACACGTCAACAGAAATCGTTTTCGTGTCGTCAGAGGGGGTATGGAGGGATTTATCAATTTCAAAATTACTTCAAAAATCTAATATGACTTGGCATGCATCATGGTGGGGTGCAGAATATTCATTTCCATCTGAATGACAATAGTTCGTCTACAGAAATCATTGTCGGGTCGCTAGAGGGGGTATAGAGGGATTTTTCATTTTCAAAATTACCTCAAAATCAAATATGACTTGGCACGCAACATGGTGGGGTGCAGAATATTCATTTCCATCAGAATAACAATAATTCGTCGACTGAAATCATTGTCGGGTCGATAGAGGGGGTATAGAGGGATTTTTCATTTTCAATATTTCTTCAAAAATCCAATATGACTTGGCACGCATCATGGTGGGGTGCATATTATCCATTTCCATCTGAATAACAATGATTCGTCAACAGAAATCATTGACGGGTCGTTGGAGGGGGTATAGAGGGATTTTTCTTTTTCAAAATCACTTCAAAAATGTAAAATGACTTGGCACGCATCATGGTGAAATGCAAAGTATCCATTCCCATCTGAATAAAAATAATTCGTCAACAGAAATCATTGTCGTGTCGTCAGAGGGGGTATAGAGGGTTTTTTCATTTTCAAAATGACTTCAATAATCAAATATGACTTGGCACGCATCATGGTGGGGTACAGAATATCCATTTCCATCTCTATAAAAATAATTTGTCAACAGAAATCATTGTCGGGACGTCAGAGGGGGTTAAAGGAATTTTTCATTTTCAATATGACTCAAATATCAAATATGCCTTGGCACGCATCATGGTGGGGTACAGAATATCCATTTCCATCTCTATAAAAATAATTTGTCAACAGAAATCATTGTCGGGACGTCAGAGGGGGTTAAAGGAATTTTTCATTTTCAATATGACTCAAATATTAAATATGACTTGGCACGCATCATGGTAGGGTACAGAATATCCATTTCCATCTCTATAAAAATAATTTGTCATCAGAAATCATTGTCGGGTCGTCAGAGAGGGTATAGAGGGATTTTTCATTTTCAAAATTACCTCAAAATCAAATATGACTTGGCACGTATCATGGTGGGGTGCAGAATATCCATCTGACTATCAATGATTCGTCAACAGAAATCATTGACGGGTCGTTGGAGGGGGTATAGAGGGATTTTTCATTTTCAATATTTCTTCAAAAATCCAATATGACTTGGCACGCATCATGGTGGGGTGCAGAATATCCATTTCCATCTGAATAACAATAATTCGTCAACAGACATCATTGTCGTGTCGTCAGAGGGGGTATAGAGGGTTTTTTCATTTTCAAAATGACTTCAATAATCAAATATGACTTGGCACGCATCATAGTGGGGTACAGAATATCCATTTCCATCTCTATAACAATAATTTGTCATCAGAAATCATTGTCGGGTCGTCAGAGGGGGTATATAGGGATTTTTCATTTTCAAAATTACCTCAAAATCAAATATGACTTGGCACGTATCATGGTGGGGTGCAGAATATCCATCTGACTAACAATGATTCGTCAACAGAAATCATTGACGGGTCGTTGGAGGGGGTATAGAGGGATTTTTCATTTTCAAAATTTCTCCAAAAATCTAATATGACTTGGCACGCATCATGGTGGGGTGCAGAATATCCATTCCCATCTGAATAACAATAATTCGTCAACAGAAATCATTGTCGTGTCGTCAGAGGGGGTATGGAGGGATTTATCATTTTCAAAATTACCCCAAAATCAAATATGACTTGGCACGCATCATAGTGGGGTGCAGAATATCCATTTCCATGTGAATAACAATGATTCGTCAACAGAAATCATTGACGGGTCGTTGGAGGGGGTATAGAGGGATTTTTCATTTTCATAATTTCTTCAAAAATCTAATATGACTTGGCACGCATCATGGTGGGGTGCAGAATATCCATTCCTATCTGAATAACAATAACTCGTCAACAGAAATCGTTGTCGTGTCGTCAGAGGGGGTATGGAGGGATTTATCATTTTCAAAATTACTTCAAAAATCTAATATGACTTGGCACGCATCATGGTGGGGTACAGAATATTCTTTTCCATCTGAATGACAATAGTTCGTCTACAGAAATCATTGTCGGGTCGTTAGAGGGGGTATAGAGGGATTTTTCATTTTCAAAATTACCTCAAAATCAAATATGACTTGGAACGCAACATGGTGGGGTGCAGAATATTCATTTCCATGTTCCATCATTGTCGGGTCGATAGAGGGGGTATAGAGGGATTTTTCATTTTCAATATTTCTTCAAAAATCCAATATGACTTGGCACGCATCATGCTGGGGTGCAGAATATCCATTTCAATAACATCTCAATAACAATAATTTGTCAACAGAAATCATTGTCTGGTCGTCAGAGGAGGTATAGAGGGATTTCCCATTTTCAATATTTCTTCAAAAATCCAATATTACTTGGCACGCAACATGGTGGGGTGCAGAATATCCATTTCTATTTGAATAACAATAGTTCCTCAACACAATTTATTGTCGTTTCGTCAGAGGGGGTTTAGAGGGATTTTTCATTTTCAATATTTCTTCAAAAATCTAATATAACTTGGCACTTATCATGGTGGGGTGCGAAATATCTATGTCCATCTGAATAACGATAATTCGTTAACAGAAATCATTGTCGGGTCGACAGAGGGGGTATAGAGGAATTTTTCATTTTCAAAATGACTTCAAAAATCTAATATGACTTGGCACGCATCATGTTGGGGTGCAGAATATCCATCTGACTATCAATGATTCGTCAACAGAAATCATTGACGGGTCGTTGGAGGGGGTATAGAGGGATTTTTCATTTTCAATATTTCTTCAAAAATCCAATATGACTTGGCACGCATCATGGTGGGGTGCAGAATATCCATTTCCATCTGAATAACAATAATTCGTCAACAGACATCATTGTCGTGTCGTCAGAGGGGGTATAGAGGGTTTTTTCATTTTCAAAATGACTTCAATAATCAAATATGACTTGGCACGCATCATAGTGGGGTACAGAATATCCATTTCCATCTCTATAACAATAATTTGTCATCAGAAATCATTGTCGGGTCGTCAGAGGGGGTATATAGGGATTTTTCATTTTCAAAATTACCTCAAAATCAAATATGACTTGGCACGTATCATGGTGGGGTGCAGAATATCCATCTGACTAACAATGATTCGTCAACAGAAATCATTGACGGGTCGTTGGAGGGGGTATAGAGGGATTTTTCATTTTCAAAATTTCTCCAAAAATCTAATATGACTTGGCACGCATCATGGTGGGGTGCAGAATATCCATTCCCATCTGAATAACAATAATTCGTCAACAGAAATCATTGTCGTGTCGTCAGAGGGGGTATGGAGGGATTTATCATTTTCAAAATTACCCCAAAATCAAATATGACTTGGCACGCATCATAGTGGGGTGCAGAATATCCAGTTCCATGTGAATAACAATGATTCGTCAACAGAAATCATTGACGGGTCGTTGGAGGGGGTATAGAGGGATTTTTCATTTTCATAATTTCTTCAAAAATCTAATATGACTTGGCACGCATCATGGTGGGGTGCAGAATATCCATTCCTATCTGAATAACAATAACTCGTCAACAGAAATCGTTGTCGTGTCGTCAGAGGGGGTATGGAGGGATTTATCATTTTCAAAATTACTTCAAAAATCTAATATGACTTGGCACGCATCATGGTGGGGTACAGAATATTCTTTTCCATCTGAATGACAATAGTTCGTCTACAGAAATCATTGTCGGGTCGTTAGAGGGGGTATAGAGGGATTTTTCATTTTCAAAATTACCTCAAAATCAAATATGACTTGGAACGCAACATGGTGGGGTGCAGAATATTCATTTCCATGTTCCATCATTGTCGGGTCGATAGAGGGGGTATAGAGGGATTTTTCATTTTCAATATTTCTTCAAAAATCCAATATGACTTGGCACGCATCATGCTGGGGTGCAGAATATCCATTTCAATAACATCTCAATAACAATAATTTGTCAACAGAAATCATTGTCTGGTCGTCAGAGGAGGTATAGAGGGATTTCCCATTTTCAATATTTCTTCAAAAATCCAATATTACTTGGCACGCAACATGGTGGGGTGCAGAATATCCATTTCTATTTGAATAACAATAATTCCTCAACACAATTTATTGTCGTTTCGTCAGAGGGGGTTTAGAGGGATTTTTCATTTTCAATATTTCTTCAAAAATCTAATATAACTTGGCACTTATCATGGTGGGGTGCGAAATATCTATGTCCATCTGAATAACGATAATTCGTTAACAGAAATCATTGTCGGGTCGACAGAGGGGGTATAGAGGAATTTTTCATTTTCAAAATGACTTCAAAAATCTAATATGACTTGGCACGCATCATGGTGGGGTACAGAATATCCATTTCCATCTCTATAACAATAATTTGTCATCAGAAATCATTGTCGGGTCGTCAGAGGGGGTATAGAGGGATTTTTCATTTTAAAAATTACCTCAAAATCAAATATGACTTGGCACGTATCATGGTGGGGTGCAGAATATCCATCTGACTAACAATGATTCGTCAACAGAAATCATTGACGGGTCGTTGGAGGGGGTATAGAGGGATTTTTCATTTTCAATATTTCTTCAAAAATCCAATATGACTTGGCACGCATCATGGTGGGGTGCAGAATATCCATTTCCATCTGAATAACAATAATTCGTCAACAGACATCATTGTCGTGTCGTCAGAGGGGGTATGGAGGGATTTATCATTTTCAAAATTACTTCAAAAATGTAAAATGACTTGGCACGCATCATGGTGAAATGCAAAGTATCCATTCCCATCTGAATAAAAATAATTCGTCAACAGAAATCATTGTCGTGTCGTCAGAGGGGGTATAGAGGGTTTTTTCATTTTCAAAATGACTTCAATAATCAAATATGACTTGGCACGCATCATAGTGGGGTACAGAATATCCATTTCCATCTCAATAACAATAATTTGTCATCAGAAATCATTGTCGGGTCGTCAGAGGGGGTATAGAGGGATTTTTCATTTTCAAAATTACCTCAAAATCAAATATGACTTGGCACGTATCATGGTGGGGTGCAGAATATCCATCTGACTAACAACGATTCGTCAACAGAAATAATTGACGGGTCGTTGGAGGGGGTATAGAGGGATTTTTCATTTTCAAAATTACCTCAAAATCAAATATGACTTGGCACGCAACATGGTGGGGTGCAGAATATTTATTTCCATCTGAATAACAATAATTCGTCAACAGAAATCATTGTCGGGTCGTCAGAGGGGGTATAGAGGGATTTCTCATTTTCAAAATTACCTCAAAATCAAATATGACTTGGCACGCATCATGGTGAGGTGCAGAATATTTATTTCCATCTGAATAACAATAACACGTCAACAGAAATCGTTTTCGTGTCGTCAGAGGGGGTATGGAGGGATTTATCAATTTCAAAATTACTTCAAAAATCTAATATGACTTGGCATGCATCATGGTGGGGTGCAGAATATTCATTTCCATCTGAATGACAATAGTTCGTCTACAGAAATCATTGTCGGGTCGCTAGAGGGGGTATAGAGGGATTTTTCATTTTCAAAATTACCTCAAAATCAAATATGACTTGGCACGCAACATGGTGGGGTGCAGAATATTCATTTCCATCAGAATAACAATAATTCGTCGACTGAAATCATTGTCGGGTCGATAGAGGGGGTATAGAGGGATTTTTCATTTTCAATATTTCTTCAAAAATCCAATATGACTTGGCACGCATCATGGTGGGGTGCATATTATCCATTTCCATCTGAATAACAATGATTCGTCAACAGAAATCATTGACGGGTCGTTGGAGGGGGTATAGAGGGATTTTTCTTTTTCAAAATCACTTCAAAAATGTAAAATGACTTGGCACGCATCATGGTGAAATGCAAAGTATCCATTCCCATCTGAATAAAAATAATTCGTCAACAGAAATCATTGTCGTGTCGTCAGAGGGGGTATAGAGGGTTTTTTCATTTTCAAAATGACTTCAATAATCAAATATGACTTGGCACGCATCATGGTGGGGTACAGAATATCCATTTCCATCTCTATAAAAATAATTTGTCAACAGAAATCATTGTCGGGACGTCAGAGGGGGTTAAAGGAATTTTTCATTTTCAATATGACTCAAATATCAAATATGCCTTGGCACGCATCATGGTGGGGTACAGAATATCCATTTCCATCTCTATAAAAATAATTTGTCAACAGAAATCATTGTCGGGACGTCAGAGGGGGTTAAAGGAATTTTTCATTTTCAATATGACTCAAATATTAAATATGACTTGGCACGCATCATGGTAGGGTACAGAATATCCATTTCCATCTCTATAAAAATAATTTGTCATCAGAAATCATTGTCGGGTCGTCAGAGAGGGTATAGAGGGATTTTTCATTTTCAAAATTACCTCAAAATCAAATATGACTTGGCACGTATCATGGTGGGGTGCAGAATATCCATCTGACTATCAATGATTCGTCAACAGAAATCATTGACGGGTCGTTGGAGGGGGTATAGAGGGATTTTTCATTTTCAATATTTCTTCAAAAATCCAATATGACTTGGCACGCATCATGGTGGGGTGCAGAATATCCATTTCCATCTGAATAACAATAATTCGTCAACAGACATCATTGTCGTGTCGTCAGAGGGGGTATAGAGGGTTTTTTCATTTTCAAAATGACTTCAATAATCAAATATGACTTGGCACGCATCATAGTGGGGTACAGAATATCCATTTCCATCTCTATAACAATAATTTGTCATCAGAAATCATTGTCGGGTCGTCAGAGGGGGTATATAGGGATTTTTCATTTTCAAAATTACCTCAAAATCAAATATGACTTGGCACGTATCATGGTGGGGTGCAGAATATCCATCTGACTAACAATGATTCGTCAACAGAAATCATTGACGGGTCGTTGGAGGGGGTATAGAGGGATTTTTCATTTTCAAAATTTCTCCAAAAATCTAATATGACTTGGCACGCATCATGGTGGGGTGCAGAATATCCATTCCCATCTGAATAACAATAATTCGTCAACAGAAATCATTGTCGTGTCGTCAGAGGGGGTATGGAGGGATTTATCATTTTCAAAATTACCCCAAAATCAAATATGACTTGGCACGCATCATAGTGGGGTGCAGAATATCCATTTCCATGTGAATAACAATGATTCGTCAACAGAAATCATTGACGGGTCGTTGGAGGGGGTATAGAGGGATTTTTCATTTTCATAATTTCTTCAAAAATCTAATATGACTTGGCACGCATCATGGTGGGGTGCAGAATATCCATTCCTATCTGAATAACAATAACTCGTCAACAGAAATCGTTGTCGTGTCGTCAGAGGGGGTATGGAGGGATTTATCATTTTCAAAATTACTTCAAAAATCTAATATGACTTGGCACGCATCATGGTGGGGTACAGAATATTCTTTTCCATCTGAATGACAATAGTTCGTCTACAGAAATCATTGTCGGGTCGTTAGAGGGGGTATAGAGGGATTTTTCATTTTCAAAATTACCTCAAAATCAAATATGACTTGGAACGCAACATGGTGGGGTGCAGAATATTCATTTCCATGTTCCATCATTGTCGGGTCGATAGAGGGGGTATAGAGGGATTTTTCATTTTCAATATTTCTTCAAAAATCCAATATGACTTGGCACGCATCATGCTGGGGTGCAGAATATCCATTTCAATAACATCTCAATAACAATAATTTGTCAACAGAAATCATTGTCTGGTCGTCAGAGGAGGTATAGAGGGATTTCCCATTTTCAATATTTCTTCAAAAATCCAATATTACTTGGCACGCAACATGGTGGGGTGCAGAATATCCATTTCTATTTGAATAACAATAGTTCCTCAAAACAATTTATTGTCGTTTCGTCAGAGGGGGTTTAGAGGGATTTTTCATTTTCAATATTTCTTCAAAAATCTAATATAACTTGGCACTTATCATGGTGGGGTGCGAAATATCTATGTCCATCTGAATAACGATAATTCGTTAACAGAAATCATTGTCGGGTCGACAGAGGGGGTATAGAGGAATTTTTCATTTTCAAAATGACTTCAAAAATCTAATATGACTTGGCACGCATCATGTTGGGGTGCAGAATATCCATCTGACTATCAATGATTCGTCAACAGAAATCATTGACGGGTCGTTGGAGGGGGTATAGAGGGATTTTTCATTTTCAATATTTCTTCAAAAATCCAATATGACTTGGCACGCATCATGGTGGGGTGCAGAATATCCATTTCCATCTGAATAACAATAATTCGTCAACAGACATCATTGTCGTGTCGTCAGAGGGGGTATAGAGGGTTTTTTCATTTTCAAAATGACTTCAATAATCAAATATGACTTGGCACGCATCATAGTGGGGTACAGAATATCCATTTCCATCTCTATAACAATAATTTGTCATCAGAAATCATTGTCGGGTCGTCAGAGGGGGTATATAGGGATTTTTCATTTTCAAAATTACCTCAAAATCAAATATGACTTGGCACGTATCATGGTGGGGTGCAGAATATCCATCTGACTAACAATGATTCGTCAACAGAAATCATTGACGGGTCGTTGGAGGGGGTATAGAGGGATTTTTCATTTTCAAAATTTCTCCAAAAATCTAATATGACTTGGCACGCATCATGGTGGGGTGCAGAATATCCATTCCCATCTGAATAACAATAATTCGTCAACAGAAATCATTGTCGTGTCGTCAGAGGGGGTATGGAGGGATTTATCATTTTCAAAATTACCCCAAAATCAAATATGACTTGGCACGCATCATAGTGGGGTGCAGAATATCCAGTTCCATGTGAATAACAATGATTCGTCAACAGAAATCATTGACGGGTCGTTGGAGGGGGTATAGAGGGATTTTTCATTTTCATAATTTCTTCAAAAATCTAATATGACTTGGCACGCATCATGGTGGGGTGCAGAATATCCATTCCTATCTGAATAACAATAACTCGTCAACAGAAATCGTTGTCGTGTCGTCAGAGGGGGTATGGAGGGATTTATCATTTTCAAAATTACTTCAAAAATCTAATATGACTTGGCACGCATCATGGTGGGGTACAGAATATTCTTTTCCATCTGAATGACAATAGTTCGTCTACAGAAATCATTGTCGGGTCGTTAGAGGGGGTATAGAGGGATTTTTCATTTTCAAAATTACCTCAAAATCAAATATGACTTGGAACGCAACATGGTGGGGTGCAGAATATTCATTTCCATGTTCCATCATTGTCGGGTCGATAGAGGGGGTATAGAGGGATTTTTCATTTTCAATATTTCTTCAAAAATCCAATATGACTTGGCACGCATCATGCTGGGGTGCAGAATATCCATTTCAATAACATCTCAATAACAATAATTTGTCAACAGAAATCATTGTCTGGTCGTCAGAGGAGGTATAGAGGGATTTCCCATTTTCAATATTTCTTCAAAAATCCAATATTACTTGGCACGCAACATGGTGGGGTGCAGAATATCCATTTCTATTTGAATAACAATAATTCCTCAACACAATTTATTGTCGTTTCGTCAGAGGGGGTTTAGAGGGATTTTTCATTTTCAATATTTCTTCAAAAATCTAATATAACTTGGCACTTATCATGGTGGGGTGCGAAATATCTATGTCCATCTGAATAACGATAATTCGTTAACAGAAATCATTGTCGGGTCGACAGAGGGGGTATAGAGGAATTTTTCATTTTCAAAATGACTTCAAAAATCTAATATGACTTGGCACGCATCATGTTGGGGTACAGAATATCCATTTCCATCTCAATAGCAATAAATCGTCAACAGAAATCATTGTCGGGTCGTCAGAGGGAGTATAGAGGGATTTCTCATTTTCAAAATTACCTCAAAATCAAATATGACTTGGCACGCATCATGGTGGGGTGCAGAATATTTATTTCCATCTGAATAACAATAATTCGTCAACAGAAATCATTGTCGGGTCGTCAGAGGGGGTATAGAGGGATTTTTCATTATCAAAATGACTTCAAAAATTAAATATGACATGGCACGCAACATGGCGGGGTGCAGACTATTTATTTTCATCTGAATAACAATAATCCGTTAACAGAAATCATTGTCGGGTCGTCAGAGGGGGTATAGAGGGATTTTTCTTTATCAAAATGATTTCAAAAATCAAATATGACATGGCACGCAACATGGCGGGGTACAGACTATTTATTTTCATCTGAATTACAATAATTCGTCAACAGAAATCATTGTCGTGTCGTCAGAGGGGGTATAGAGGGATTTTTCATTTTCAAAATTACCTCAAAATCAAATATGACTTGGCACGCAACATGGTGGGGTGCAGAATATTTATTGCCATCTGAATAACAATAATTCGTCAACAGAAATCATTGTCGGGTCGTCAGAGGGGGTATAGAGGGATTTCTCATTTTCAAAATTACCTCAAAATCAAATATGACTTGGCACGCATCATGGTGAGGTGCAGAATATTTATTTCCATCTGAATAACAATAATTCGTCAACAGAAATCATTGTCGGGTCGTCAGAGGGGGTATAGAGGAATTTTTCATTATCAAAATGACTTCAAAAACTAAATATGACATGGCACGCAACATGGTGGGGTGCAGACTATTTATTTTCATCTGAATAACAATAATTCGTTAACAGAAATCATTGTCGGGTCGTCAGAGAGGGTATAGAGGGATTTTTCTTTATCAAAATGAATTCAAAAATCAAATATGACATGGCACGCAACATGGCGGGGTGCAGACTATTTATTTTCATCTGACTAACATTATTTCGTCAACAGAAATCATTGTCGTGTCGTCAGAGGTGGTATAGAGGGATTTTTCATTTTCAAAATTACCTCAAAATCAAATATGACTTGGCACGCAACATGGTGGGGTGCAGAATATTTATTCCCATCTGAATAACAATAATTCGTCAACAGAAATCATTGTCGGGTCGTCAGAGGGGGTATAGAGGGATTTTTCATTATCAAAATGACTTCAAAAATTAAATATGACATGGCACGCAACATGGTGGGGTGCAGACTATTTATTTTCATCTGAATTACAATAATTCGTCAACAGACATCATTGTTGTGTCGTCAGAGGGGGTATAGAGGAATTTTTCATTTTCAAAATTACTTCAAAAATCTAATATGACTTGACACGCATCATGTTGGGGTACAGAATATCCATTTCCATCTCAATACCAATAATTCGTCAACAGAAATCATTATCGGGTCGTCAGAGGGGGTATAGAGTGATTTTTCATTTTCAGAATTACCTCAAAATCAAATATGACTTGGCACGCATCATGATGGGGTGCATAATATCCATTCCCATCTGAATAACAATAATTCGTCAACAGAAATCATTGACGGGTCGTTAGAGGGGCTATAGAGGGATTTTTCATTTTCAAAATTTCTTCAAAAATCTAATATGACTTGGCACTTATCATGATGGGGTACGAAATATCTATGTCCTTCTGAATAACAATAATTCGTTAACAGAAATCATTGTCGGGTCGTCAGAGGGGGTATAGAGTGATTTTTCATTATCAAAATGATTTCAAAAATCAAATATGACTTGGCACGCATCATTGCGCGGTGCAGAATATCCATTTCTATCTGACTAACATTAATTCGTCAACATAAATCATTGTCGTGTCGTCAGAGGGGGTATAGAGGGATTTTTCATTATCAAAATGACTTCAAAAATTAAATATGACTTGGCACTTATCATGGTGGGGTGCAAAATATCTATGTCCATCTGAATAACAATAATTCGATAACAAAAATCATTGTCGGGTCGTCAGAGAGGGTATAGAGGGATTTTTCATCATCAAAATGATTTCAATGATCAAATATGACTTGGCACGCATCATGGCGGGGTGCAGAATATCCATTTCTATCTGACTAACATTATTTCGTCAACATAAATCATTGTTGTGTCGTCAGAGGGGGTATAGAGGAATTTTTCATTTTCAAAATTACTTCAAAAATCTAATATGACTTGGCACGCATCATGTTGGGGTACAGAATATCCATTTCCATCTCAATAACAATAATTCGTCAACAGAAATCATTGTCGGGTCGTCAGAGGGGGTATAGAGTGATTTTTCATTTTCAAAATTACCTCAAAATCAAATATGACTTGGCAAGCATCATGATGGGGTGCATAATATCCATTCCCATCTGAATAACAATAATTCGTCAACAGAAATCATTGACGGGTCGTTAGAGGGGGTATAGAGGGATTTTTCATTTTCAAAATTTCTTCAAAAATCTAATATGACTTGGCACTTATCATGATGGGGTACGAAATATCTATGTCCTTCTGAATAACAATAATTCGTTAACAGAAATCATTGTCGTGTCGTCAGAGGGGGTATAGAGGGAATTTTCATTATCAAAATGACTTCAAATATTAAATATGACTTGGCACTTATCATGGTGGGGTGCAAAATATCTATGTCCATCTGAATAACAATAATTCGATAACAAAAATCATTGTCGGGTCGTCAGAGAGGGGATAGAGGGATTTTTCATTATCAAAATGATTTCAATGATCAAATATGACTTGGCACGCATCATGGCGGGGTGCAGAATATCCATTTCTATCTGACTAACATTATTTCGTCAACTTAAATCATTGTCGTGTCGTCAGAGGGGGTATGGAGGGATTTATCATTTTCAAAATTACTTCAAAAATCTAATATGACTTGGCACGCATCATGATGGGGTGCAGAATATTTATTTCCATCTAAATAACAATAATTCGTCAACAGAAATCATTGTCGGGTCGTCAGAGGGGGTATAGAGGGATTTTTCATTAACAAAATGACTTCAAAAATTAAATATGACTTGGCACTTATCATGGTGGGGTGCGAAATATCTATGTCCTTCTGAATAACAATAATTCGTTAACAGAAATCATTGTCGGGTCGTCAGAGAGGGTATAGAGGGACTTTTCATTATCAAAATGATTTCAAAAATCAAATATGACTTGACACGCATCATTGCGCGGTGCAGAATATCCATTTCTATCTGACTAACATTAATTCGTCAACATAAATCATTGTCGTGTCGTCAGAGGGGGTATAGAGGGATTTTTCATTATCAAAATGATTTCAAAAATCAAATATGACTTGGCACGCATCATGGCGGGGTGCAGAATATCCATTTCTATCTGATTAAAATTATTACGTCAACATATATCATTGTCGTGTCGTCAGAGGGGGTATGGAGGGATTTTTCATTTTCAAAATTACTTCAAAAATCTAATATGACATGGCACGCAACATGGCGGGGTGCAGACTATTCATTTTCATCTGAATTACAATAATTCTCCAACAGAAATCATTGTCGTGTCGTCAGAGGGGGTATAGAGGGATTTTTCATTTTCAAAATTACCTCAAAATCAAATATGACTTGGCACGCAACATGGTGGGGTGCAGAATATTTATTTTCATCTGAATAACAATAATTCGTCAACAGAAATCATTGTCGGGTCGTCAGAGGGGGTATAGAGGGATTTTTCATTATCAAAATGACTTCAAAAATTAAATATGACATGGCACGCAACATGGTGGGGTGCAGACTATTTATTTTCATCTGAATAACAATAATTCGTCAACAGAAATCATTGACGGGTCGTTAGAGGGGGTATAGAGGAATTTCTCATTTTCAAAATTACCTCAAAATCAAATATGACTTGGCACGCATCTTGGTGGGGTGCAGAATATTTATTTCCATCTGAATAACAATAATTCGTCAACAGAAATCATTGTTGGGTCGTCAGAGGGGGTATAGAGGGATTTTTCATTATCAAAATGACTTCAAAAATTAAATATGACATGGCACGCAACATGGCGGGGTGCAGACTATTCATTTTCATCTGAATAACAATAATTCGTTAACAGAAATCATTGTCGGGTCGTCAGAGGGGGTATAGAGGGATTTTTCTTTATCAAAATGATTTCAAAAATCAAATATGACATGGCACGCAACATGGCGGGGTGCAGACTATTTATTTTCATCTGAATTACAATAATTCGTCAACAGAAATCATTGTCGTGTCGTCAGAGGGGGTATAGAGGGACTTTTCATTTTCAAAATTACCTCAAAATCAAATATGACTTGGCACGCAACATGGTGGGGTGCAGAATATTTATTTCCATCTGAATAACAATAATTCGTCAACACAAATCATTGTCGGGTCGTCAGAGGGGGTATAGAGGGATTTTTCATTATCAAAATGACTTCAAAAATTAAATATGACATGGCACGCAACATGGTGGGGTGCAGACTATTTATTTTCATCTGAATTACAATAATTCGTCAACAGAAATCATTGTTGTGTCGTCAGAGGGGGTATAGAGGAATTTTTCATTTTCATAATTACTTCAAAAATCTAATATGACTTGGCACGCATCATGTTGGGGTACAGAATATCCATTTCCATCTCAATAACAATAATTCGTCAACAGAAATCATTGTCGGGTCGTCAGAGGGGGTATAGAGGGATTTTTCATTATCAAAATGATTACAAAAATCAAATATGACTTGGCACGCATCATGGCGGGGTGCAAAATATCCATTTCTATGTGATTAACATTATTTCGTCAACATAAATCATTGTCGTGTCGTCAGAGGGGGTATGGAGGGATTTTTCATTTTCAAAATTACTTCGAAAATCTAATATTACTTGGCACGCATCATGATGGGGTGCAGAATATTTATTTCCATCTGAATAACAATAATTCGTCAACAGAAATCATTGTCGGGTCGTCAGAGGGGGTATAGAGGGATTTTTCATTATCAAAATGACTTCACAAATTAAATATGACTTGGCACTTATCATGGTGGGGTGCGAAATATCTATGTCCATCTGAATAACAATAATTCGATAACAGAAATCATTGTCGGGTCGTCAGAGGGGGTATAGAGGGATTTTTCGTTATCAAAATGATTTCAAAAATCAAATATGACTTGGCACGCATCATGGCGGGGTGCAGAATATCCATTTCTATCTGATTAACATTATTTCGTCAACATAAATCATTGTCGTGTCGTCAGAGGGGGATGGAGGGATTTATCATTTTCAAAATTACTTCAAAAATCTAATATGACTTGGCACGCATCATGGTGGGGTGCAGAATATTCATTTCCATCTGAATGACAATAGTTCGTCTACAGAAATCATTGTCGGGTCGTTAGAGGGGGTATAGAGGGATTTTTCATTTTCAAAATTACCTCAAAATCAAATATGACTTGGCACGCAACATGGTGGGGTGCAGAATATTCATTTTCATCTGAATAACAATAATTCGTCAACTGAAATCATTGTCGGGTCGATAGAGGGGGTATAGAGGGATTTTTCATTTTCAATAATTCTTCAAAAATCCAATATGACTTGGCACGCATCATGGTGGGGTGCATATTATCCATTTCCATCTGAATAACAATGATTCGTCAACAGAAATCATTGACGGGTCGTTGGAGGGGGTATAGAGGGATTTTTCTTTTTCAAAATTACTTCAAAAATGTAAAATGACTTGGCACGCATCATGGTGAAATGCAAAGTATCCATTCCCATCTGAATATAAATAATTCGTCAACAGAAATCATTGTCGTGTCGTCAGAGGGGGTATAGAGGGTTTGTTCATTTTCAAAATGACTTCAATAATCAAATATGACTTGGCACGCATCATGGTGGGGTACAGAATATCCATTTCCATCTCTATAACAATAATTTGTCATCAGAAATCATTGTCGGGTCGTCAGAGGGGGTATAGAGGGATTTTTCATTTTAAAAATTACCTCAAAATCAAATATGACTTGGCACGTATCATGGTGGGGTGCAGAATATCCATCTGACTAACAATGATTCGTCAACAGAAATCATTGACGGGTCGTTGGAGGGGGTATAGAGGGATTTTTCATTTTCAATATTTCTTCAAAAATCCAATATGACTTGGCACGCATCATGGTGGGGTGCAGAATATCCATTTCCATCTGAATAACAATAATTCGTCAACAGACATCATTGTCGTGTCGTCAGAGGGGGTATGGAGGGATTTATCATTTTCAAAATTACTTCAAAAATGTAAAATGACTTGGCACGCATCATGGTGAAATGCAAAGTATCCATTCCCATCTGAATAAAAATAATTCGTCAACAGAAATCATTGTCGTGTCGTCAGAGGGGGTATAGAGGGTTTTTTCATTTTCAAAATGACTTCAATAATCAAATATGACTTGGCACGCATCATAGTGGGGTACAGAATATCCATTTCCATCTCAATAACAATAATTTGTCATCAGAAATCATTGTCGGGTCGTCAGAGGGGGTATAGAGGGATTTTTCATTTTCAAAATTACCTCAAAATCAAATATGACTTGGCACGTATCATGGTGGGGTGCAGAATATCCATCTGACTAACAACGATTCGTCAACAGAAATAATTGACGGGTCGTTGGAGGGGGTATAGAGGGATTTTTCATTTTCAAAATTACCTCAAAATCAAATATGACTTGGCACGTAACATGGTGGGGTGCAGAATATTTATTTCCATCTGAATAACAATAATTCGTCAACAGAAATCATTGTCGGGTCGTCAGAGGGGGTATAGAGGGATTTCTCATTTTCAAAATTACCTCAAAATCAAATATGACTTGGCACGCATCATGGTGAGGTGCAGAATATTTATTTCCATCTGAATAACAATAACACGTCAACAGAAATCGTTGTCGTGTCGTCAGAGGGGGTATGGAGGGATTTATCAATTTCAAAATTACTTCAAAAATCTAATATGACTTGGCACGCATCATGGTGGGGTACAGAATATTCATTTCCATCTGAATGACAATAGTTCGTCTACAGAAATCATTGTCGGGTCGTTAGAGGGGGTATAGAGGGATTTTTCATTTTCAAAATTACCTCAAAATCAAATATGACTTGGCACGCAACATGGTGGGGTGCAGAATATTCATTTCCATCTGAATATCAATAATTCGTCAACAGAAATCATTGTCGGGTCGATAGAGGGGGTGTAGAGGGATTTTTCATTTTCAATTTTTCTTCAAAAATCCAATATGACTTGGCACGCATCATGCTGGGGTGCAGAATATCCATTTCAATAACATCTCAATTATAATAATTTGTCAACAGAAATCATTGTCTGGTCGTCAGAGGAGGTATAGAGGGATTTTTCATTTTCAATATTTCTTCAAAAATCAAATATGACTTGGCACGCAACATAGTGGGGTGCAGAATATCCATTTCCATTTGAATAACAATTATTCATCAACAGATATCATTATCGGGTCGTAAGAGGGGGTATAGAGGGATTTTTCATTTTCAAAATTACCTCAAAATCAAATATGACTTGGCACGCAACATGGTGGGGTGCAGAATATTTATTTCCATCTGAATAACAATAATTCGTCAACACAAATCATTGTCGGGTCGTCAGAGGGGGTATAGAGGGATTTTTCATTATCAAAATGACTTCAAAAATTAAATATGACATGGCACGCAACATGGTGGGGTGCAGACTATTTACTTTCATCTGAATTACAATAATTCGTCAACAGAAATCATTGTTGTGTCGTCAGAGGGGGTATAGAGGAGTATTTCATTTTCATAATTACTTCAAAAATCTAATATGAATTGGCACGCATCATGTTGGGGTACAGAATATCCATTTCCATCTCAATAACAATAATTCGTCAACAGAAATCATTGTCGGGTCGTCAGAGGGGGTATAGAGGGATTTTTCATTATCAAAATGATTACAAAAATCAAATATGACTTGGCACGCATCATGGCGGGGTGCAGAATATCCATTTCTATCTGATTAACATTATTTCGTCAACATAAATCATTGTCGTGTCGTCAGAAGGATTATGGAGGGATTTTTCATTTTCAAAATTACTTCGAAAATCTAATATGACTTGGCACTTATCATGGTGGGGTGCGAAATATCTATGTCCATCTGAATAACAATAATTCGATAACAGAAATCATTGTCGGGTCGTCAGAGGGTGTATAGAGGGATTTTTCGTTATCAAAATGATTTCAAAAATCAAATATGACTTGGTACGCATCATGGCGGGGTGCAGAATATCCATTTCTATCTGATTAACATTATTTCGTCAACATAAATCATTGTCGTGTCGTCAGAGGGGGTAAGGAGGGATTTATCATATTCAAAATTACTTCAAAAATCTAATATGACTTGGCACGCAACATGGTGGGGTGCAGAATATTCATTTCCATCTGAATGACAATAGTTCGTCTACAGAAATCATTGTCGGGTCGTTAGAGGGGGTATAGAGGGATTTTTCATTTTCAAAATTACCTCAAAATCAAATATGACTTGGCACGCAACATGGTGGAATGCAGAATATTCATTTCCATCTGAATAACAATAATTCGTCAACTGAAATCATTGTCGGGTCGTTGGAGGGGGCATAGAGGGATTTTTCTTTTTCAAAATTACTTCAAAAATGTAAAATGACTTGGCACGCATCATGGTGAAATGCAAAGTATCCATTCCCATCTGAATATAAATAATTCGTCAACAGAAATCATTGTCGTGTCGTCAGAGGGGGTATAGAGGGTTTTTTCATTTTCAAAATGACTTCAATAATCAAATATGACTTGGCACGCATCATAGTGGGGTACAGAATATCCATTTCCATCTCAATAACAATAATTTGTCATCAGAAATCATTGTCGGGTCGTCAGAGGGGGTATAGAGGGATTTTTCATTTTCAAAATTACCTCAAAATCAAATATGACTTGGCACGTATCATGGTGGGGTGCAGAATATCCATCTGACTAACAATGATTCGTCAACAGAAATAATTGACGGGTCGTTGGAGGGGGTATAGAGGGATTTTTCATTTTCAAAATTTCTCCAAAAATCTAATATGACTTGGCACGCATCATGGTGGGGTGCAGAATATCCATTCCCATCTGAATAACAATAATTCGTCAACAGAAATCATTGTCGTGTCGTCAGAGGGGGTATGGAGGGATTTATCATTTTCAAAATTACCCCAAAATCAAAAATGACTTGGCACGCATCATAGTGGGGTGCAGAATATCCATTTCCATCTGAATAACAATGATTCGTCAACAGAAATCATTGACGGGTCGTTGGAGGGGGTATAGAGGGATTTTTCATTTTCATAATTTCTTCAAAAATCTAATATGACTTGGCACGCATCATGGTGGGGTGCAGAATATCCATTCCTATCTGATTAACAATAATTCGTCAACAGAAATCGTTGTCGTGTCGTCAGAGGGGGTATGGAGGGATTTATCATTTTCAAAATTACTTCAAAAATCTAATATGACTTGGCACGCATCATGGTGGGGTACAGAATATTCATTTCCATCTGAATGACAATAAGTCGTCTACAGAAATCATTGTCGGGTCGTTAGAGGGGGTATAGAGGGATTTTTCATTTTCAAAATTACCTCAAATTCAAATATGACTTGGCACGCAACATGGTGGGGTGCAGAATATTCATTTCCATCTGAATATCAATAATTCGTCAACAGAAATCATTGTCGGGTCGTTAGAGGGGGTATAGAGGGATTTTTCATTTTCAAAATTTCTTCAAAAATCTAATATGACTTGGCACTTATCATGATGGGGTACGAAATATCTATGTCCTTCTGAATAACAATAATTCGTTAACAGAAATCATTGTCGGGTCGTCAGAGGGGGTATAGAGGGATTTTTCATTATCAAAATGATTTCAAAAATCAAATATGACTTGGCACGCATCATTGCGCGGTGCAGAATATCCATTTCTATCTGACTAACATTAATTCGTCAACATAAATCATTGTCGTGTCGTCAGAGGGGGTATAGAGGGATTTTTCATTATCAAAATGACTTCAACAATTAAATATGACTTGGCACTTATCATGGTGGGGTGCAAAATATCTATGTCCATCTGAATAACAATAATTCGATAACAAAAATCATTGTCGGGTCGTCAGAGAGGGTATAGAGGGATTTTTCATTATCAAAATGATTTCAATGATCAAATATGACTTGGCACGCATCATGGCGGGGTGCAGAATATCCATTTCTATCTGACTAACATTATTTCGTCAACATAAATCATTGTTGTGTCGTCAGAGGGGGTATAGAGGAATTTTTCATTTTCAAAATTAATTCAAAAATCTAATATGACTTGGCACGCATCATGTTGGGGTACAGAATATCCATTTCCATCTCAATACCAATAATTCGTCAACAGAAATCATTGTCGGGTCGTCAGAGGGGGTATAGAGTGATTTTTCATTTTCAAAATTACCTCAAAATCAAATATGACTTGGCACGCATCATGATGGGGTGCATAATATCCATTTCCATCTGAATACCAATAATTCGTCAACAGAAATCATTGACGGGTCGTTAGAGGGGGTATAGAGGGATTTTTCATTTTCAAAATTTCTTAAAAAATCTAATATGACTTGGCACTTATCATGATGGGGTACGAAATATCTATGTCCTTCTGAATAACAATAATTCGTTAACAGAAATCATTGTCGGGTCGTCAGAGGGGGTATAGAGGGATTTTTCATTATCAAAATGATTTCAAAAATCAAATATGACTTGGCACGCATCATTGCGCGGTGCAGAATATCCATTTCTATCTGACTAACATTAATTCGTCAACATAAATCATTGTCGTGTCGTCAGAGGGGGTATAGAGGGATTTTTCATTATCAAAAAGACTTCAAAAATTAAATATGACTTGGCACTCATCATGGTGGGGTGCAAAATATCTATGTCCATCTGAATAACAATTATTCGATAACAAAAATCATTGTCGGGTCGTCAGAGAGGGTATAGAGGGATTTTTCATTATCAAAATGATTTCAATGATCAAATATGACTTGGCACGCATCATGGCGGGGTGCAGATTATCCATTTCTATCTGACTAACATTATTTCGTCAACATAAATCATTGTTGTGTCGTCAGAGGGGGTATAGAGGAATTTTTCATTTTCAAAATTACTTCAAAAATCTAATATGACTTGGCACGCATCATGTTGGGGTACAGAATATCCATTTCCATCTCAATAACAATAATTCGTCAACAGAAATCATTGTCGGGTCGTCAGAGGGGGTATAGAGTGATTTTTCTTTTTCAAAATTACTTCAAAAATGTAAAATGACTTGGCACGCATCATGGTGAAATGCAAAGTATCCATTCCCATCTGAATATAAATAATTCGTCAACAGAAATCATTGTCGGGTCGTTAGAGGGGGTATAGAGGGATTTTTCATTTTCAAAATTTCTTCAAAAATCTAATATGACTTGGCACTTATCATGATGTGGTACGAAATATCTATGTCCTTCTGAATAACAATAATTCGTTAACAGAAATCATTGTCGGGTCGTCAGAGGGGGTATAGAGGGATTTTTCATTATCAAAATGATTTCAAAAATCAAATATGACTTGGCACGCATCATTGCGCGGTGCAGAATATCCATTTCTATCTGACTAACATTAATTCGTCAACATAAATCATTGTCGTGTCGTCAGAGGGGGTATAGAGGGATTTTTCATTATCAAAATGACTTCAAAAATTAAATATGACTTGGCACTCATCATGGTGGGGTGCAAAATATCTATGTCCATCTGAATAACAATAATTCGATAACAAAAATCATTGTCGGGTCGTCAGAGAGGGTAGAGAGGGATTTTTCATTATCAAAATGATTTCAATGATCAAATATGACTTGGCACGCATCATGGCGGGGTGCAGAATATCCATTTCTATCTGACTAACATTATTTCGTCAACATAAATCATTGTTGTGTCGTCAGAGGGGGTATAGAGGAATTTTTCATTTTCAAAATTACTTCAAAAATCTAATATGACTTGGCACGCATCATGTTGGGGAACAGAATATCCATTTCCATCTCAATAACAATAATTCGTCAACAGAAATCATTGTCGGGTCGTCAGAGGGGGTATAGAGTGATTTTTCATTTTCAAAATTACCTCAAAATAAAAATGACTTGGCACGCATCATGATGGGGTGCATAATATCCATTCCCATCTGAATAACAATAATTCGTCAACAGAAATCATTGACGGGTCGTTAGAGGGGGTATAGAGGGATTTTTCATTTTCAAAATTTCTTCAAAAATCTAATTTGACTTGGCACTTATCATGATGGGGTACGAAATATCTATGTCCTTCTGAATAACAATAATTCGTTAACAGAAATCATTGTCGGGTCGTCAGAGGGGGTATAGAGGGATTTTTCATTATCAAAATGATTTCAAAAATCAAATATGACTTGGCACGCATCATTGCGCGGTGCAGAATATCCATTTCTATCTGACTAACATTAATTCGTCAACATAAATCATTGTCGTGTCGTCAGAGGGGGTATAGAGGGATTTTTCATTATCAAAATGACTTCAAATATTAAATATGACTTGGCACTTATCATGGTGGGGTGCAAAATATCTATGTCCATCTGAATAACAATAATTCGATAACAAAAATCATTGTCGGGTCGTCAGAGAGGGTATAGAGGGATTTTTCATTATCAAAATTATTTCAATGATCAAATATGACTTGGCACGCATCATGGCGGGGTGCAGAATATCCATTTCTATCTGACTAACATTATTTCGTCAACATAAATCATTCTCGTGTCGTCAGAGGGGGTATGGAGGGATTTATCATTTTCAAAATTACTTCAAAAATCAAATATGACTTGGCACGCATCATGATGGGGTGCAGAATATTTATTTCCATCTGAATAACAATAATTCGTCAACAGAAATCATTGTCGGGTCGTCAGAGGGGGTATAGAGGGATTTTTCATTATCAAAATGACTTCAAAAATTAAATATGACTTGGCACTTATCATGGTGGGGTGCGAAATATCTATGTCCATCTGAATAACAATAATTCGACAACAGAAATCATTGTCGTGTCGTCAGAGGGGGTATAGAGTGATTTTTCATTATCAAAATGATTTCAAAAATCAAATATGACTTGGCACGCATCATGGCGGGGTGCAGAATATCCATTTCTATCTGACTAACATTATTTCGTCAACATAAATCATTGTCGTGTCGTCAGAGGGGGTATGGAGGGATTTTTCATTTTCAAAATTACTTCAAAAATCTAATATGACTTGGCACGCATCATGATGGGGTGCAGAATATTCATTTCCATCTGAATAACAATAATTCGTCGACAGAAATCATTGTCGGGTCGTCAGAGGGGGTATAGAGGGATTTTTCATTATCAAAATGACTTCACAAATTAAATATGACTTGGCACTTATCATGGTGGGGTGCGAAATATCTATGTCCATCTGAATAACAATAATTCGTTAACAGAAATCATTGTCGGGTCGTCAGAGGGGGTATAGAGAGATTTTTCATTATCAAAATGATATCAAAAATCAAATATGACATGGCACGCAACATGGCGGGGTGCAGACTATTTATTTTCATCTGAATTACAATAATTCGTCAACAGATATCATTGTCGTGTCGTCAGAGGGGGTATAGAGGAATTTTTCATTTTCAAAATGACTTCAAAAATGTAATATGACTTGGCACGCATCATGTTGGGGTAGAGAATATCCATTTCCATCTCAATAACAATAATTCGTTAACAGAAATCATTGAAGGGTCGTTAGAGGGGGTATAGAGGGATTTTTCATTTTCAAAATTTCTTGAAAAATCTAATATGACTTGGCACTTATCATGGTGGGGTGCGAAATATCTATGTCCATCTGAATAACAATAATTCGTTAACAGAAATCAATGTCGGGTCGTCAGAGGGGGTATAGAGGGATTTTTTATTATCAAAATGATTTCAAAAATCAAATATGACTTGGCACGCATCATGGCGGGGTGCAGAATATCCATTTCTATCTGATTAACATTATTTCGTCAACATAAATCATTGTCGTGTCGTAAGAGGGGGTATGGAGGGATTTTTCATTTTCAAAATTACTTCAAAAATCTAATATGACATGGCACGCAACATGGCGGGGTGCAGACTATTTATTTTCATCTGAATTACAATAATTCGTCAACAGAAATCATTGTCGTGTCGTCAGAGGGGGTATAGAGGGATTTTTCATTTTCAAAATTACCTCAAAATCAAATATGACTTGGCACGCAACATGGTGGGGTGCAGAATATTTATTTTCATCTAATAACAATAATTCGTCAACAGAAATCATTGCCGGGTCGTCAGAGGGGGTATAGAGGGATTTTTCATTATCAAAATGACTTCAAAAATTAAATATGACATGGCACGCAACATGGTGGGGTGCAGACTATTAATTTTCATCTGAATTACAATAATTCGTCAACAGAAATCATTGTTGTGTCGTCAGAGGGGGTATAGAGGAATTTTTCATTTTCAAAATTACTTCAAAAATCTAATATGACTTGGCACGCATCATGTTGGGGTACAGAATATCCATTTCCATCTCAATACCAATAATTCGTCAACAGAAATCATTGTCGGGTCGTCAGAGGGGGTATAGAGTGATTTTTCATTTTCAAAATTACCTCAAAATCAAATATGACTTGGCACGCATCATGATGGGGTGCATAATATCCATTCCCATCTGAATAACAATAATTCGTCAACAGAAATCATTGACGGGTCGGTAGAGGGGGTATAGAGGGATTTTTCATTTTCAAAATTACTTCAAAAATCTAATATGACATAACACGCAACATAGCGGGGTGCAGACTATTTATTTTCATCTGATTTACAATAATTCGTCAACAGAAATCACTGTCGTGTCGTCAGAGGGGGTATAGAGGGATTTTTCATTTTCAAAATTACTTCAAAAATCAAATATGACTTGGCACGCATCATGATGGGGTGCAGAATATTTATTTCCATCTGAATAACAATAATTCGATAACAGAAATCATTGTCGGGTCGTCAGAGGGGGTATAGAGGGATTTTTCATTATCAAAATGATTTCAAAAATCAAATATGACTTGGCACGCATCATGGCGGGGTGCAGAATATCCATTTCTATCTGATTAACATTATTTCGTCAACATAAATCATTGTCGTGTCGTAAGAGGGGGTATGGAGGGATTTTTCATTTTCAAAATTACTTCAAAAATCTAATATGACATGGCACGCAACATGGCGGGGTGCAGACTATTTATTTTCATCTGAATTACAATAATTCGTCAACAGAAATCATTGTCGTGTCGTCAGAGGGGGTATAGAGGGATTTTTCATTTTCAAAATTACCTCAAAATCAAATATGACTTGGCACGCAACATGGTGGGGTGCAGAATATTTATTTTCATCTAATAACAATAATTCGTCAACAGAAATCATTGCCGGGTCGTCAGAGGGGGTATAGAGGGATTTTTCATTATCAAAATGACTTCAAAAATTAAATATGACATGGCACGCAACATGGTGGGGTGCAGACTATTAATTTTCATCTGAATTACAATAATTCGTCAACAGAAATCATTGTTGTGTCGTCAGAGGGGGTATAGAGGAATTTTTCATTTTCAAAATTACTTCAAAAATCTAATATGACTTGGCACGCATCATGTTGGGGTACAGAATATCCATTTCCATCTCAATACCAATAATTCGTCAACAGAAATCATTGTCGGGTCGTCAGAGGGGGTATAGAGTGATTTTTCATTTTCAAAATTACCTCAAAATCAAATATGACTTGGCACGCATCATGATGGGGTGCATAATATCCATTCCCATCTGAATAACAATAATTCGTCAACAGAAATCATTGACGGGTCGGTAGAGGGGGTATAGAGGGATTTTTCATTTTCAAAATTTCTTCAAAAATCTAATATGACTTGGCACTTATCATGATGGGGTACGAAATATCTATGTCCTTCTGAATAACAATAATTCGTTAACAGAAATCATTGTCGGGTCGTCAGAGGGGGTATAGAGAGATTTTTCATTATCAAAATGATTTCAAAAATCAAATATGACTTGGCACGCATCATTGCGCGGTGCAGAATATCCATTTCTATCTGACTAACATTAATTCGTCAACATAAATCATTGTCGTGTCGTCAGAGGGGGTATAGAGGGATTTTTCATTATCAAAATGACTTCAAAAATTAAATATGACTGGGCACTTATCATGGTGGGGTGCAAAATATCTATGTCCATCTGAATAACAATAATTCGATAACAAAAATCATTGTCGGGTCGTCAGAGAGGGTATAGAGGGATTTTTCATTATCAAAATGATTTCAATGATCAAATATGACTTGGCACGCATCATGGCAGGGTGCAGAATATCCATTTCTATCTGACTAAAATTATTTCGTCAACATAAATCATTGTCTTGTCGTCAGAGGAGGTATGGAGGGATTTTTCATTTTCAAAATTACTTCAAAAATCTAATATGACATGGCACGCATCATGATGGGGTGCAGAATATTCATTTCCATATGAATAACAATAATTCGTCAACAGAAATCATTGTCGGGTCGTCAGAGGGGGTATAGAGGGATTTTTCATTATCAAAATGACTTAAAAAATTTAAATATGACTTGGCACTTATCATGGTGGGGTGCGATATATCTATGTCCATCTGAATAACAATAATTCGATAACAGAAATCATTGTCGGGTCGTCAGAGGGGGTATAGAGTGATTTTTCATTATCAAAATGATTTCAAAAATCAAATATGACTTGGCACGCATCATGGCGGGGTGCAGAATATCCATTTCTATCTGACTAACATTATTTCGTCAACATAAATCATTGTCGTGTCGTCAGAGGGGGTATGGAGGGATTTTTCATTTTCAAAATTACTTCAAAAATCTAATATGACTTGGCACGCATCATGATGGGGTGCAGAATATTCATTTCCATCTGAATAACAATAATTCGTCGACAGAAATCATTGTCGGGTCGTCAGAGGGGGTATAGAGGGATTTTTCATTATCAAAATGACTTCACAAATTAAATATGACTTGGCACTTATCATGGTGGGGTGCGAAATATCTATGTCCATCTGAATAACAATAATTCGTTAACAGAAATCATTGTCGGGTCGTCAGAGGGGGTATAGAGAGATTTTTCATTATCAAAATGATATCAAAAATCAAATATGACATGGCACGCAACATGGCGGGGTGCAGACTATTTATTTTCATCTGAATTACAATAATTCGTCAACAGATATCATTGTCGTGTCGTCAGAGGGGGTATAGAGGAATTTTTCATTTTCAAAATGACTTCAAAAATGTAATATGACTTGGCACGCATCATGTTGGGGTAGAGAATATCCATTTCCATCTCAATAACAATAATTCGTTAACAGAAATCATTGAAGGGTCGTTAGAGGGGGTATAGAGGGATTTTTCATTTTCAAAATTTCTTGAAAAATCTAATATGACTTGGCACTTATCATGGTGGGGTGCGAAATATCTATGTCCATCTGAATAACAATAATTCGTTAACAGAAATCAATGTCGGGTCGTCAGAGGGGGTATAGAGGGATTTTTTATTATCAAATGATTTCAAAAATCAAATATGACATGGCACGCAACATGGCGGGGTGCAGACTTTTCATTTTCATCTGTATTACAATAATTCGTCAACAGAAATCATTGTCGTGTCGTCAGAGGGGGTATAGAGGAATTTTTCATTTTCAAAATGACTTCAAAAATCTAATATGACTTGGCACGCATCATGTTGGGGTACAGAATATCCATTTCCATGTTCACAACAATAATTTGTCAACAGAAATCATTGTCGGGTCGTCAGAGGGGGTATAGAGGGATTTTTCATTTTCAAAATTACCTCAAAATCAAATATGACTTGGCACGCATCATGGTGGGGTGCAGAATATCCATTTCCATCTGAATAACAAGAATTCGTCAACAGAAATCAACGTCGGGTCGTTAGAGGGGGTATAGAGGAATTTTTCATTTTCAAAATTACCTCAAAATCAAACATGACTTGGCACGCATCATAGTGGGGAGCAGAATATCCATTTCCATCTGAATAACAAGAATTCGTCAACAGAAATCAATGTCGGGTCGTTAGAGGGGGTATAGAGGAGTTTTTCATTTTCAAAATTTTCTCAAAATCAAATATGACTTGGCACGCATCATAATGGGGTACAGAATATCCATTTCCATCTTAATAACAATACTTTGTCAACGGAAATCATTGTCGGGTCCTCAGAGGGGGTATAGAGGGATTTTTCATTTTCAAAATTACCTCAAAATCAAACATGACTTGGCACGCATCATGGTGGGGTGCAGAATATCCATTCCCATCTAAATAACAATAATTCGTCAACAGAAATCATTGTCGTGTCGTCAGAAGGGGTATGGAGGGATTTATCATTTTCAAAATTACCTCAAAATCAAGTATGACTTGGCACGCATCATGGTGGGGTGCAGATTATCCATTTCCATTTGAATAACAATGATTCGTCAACAGAAATCATTGACGGGTCGTTGGAGGGGGAATAGAAGGATTTTTCTTTTTCATAATTTCTTCAAAAATCTAATATGACTTGGCACGCATCCTGGTGGGGTGCAGAATATCCATTTCCATCTGAATAACAATAATTCGTCAGCAGACATCATTGTCGTGTCGTCAGAGGGGGTATGGAGGGATTTATCATTTTCAAAATTACTTCAAAAATGTAAAATGACTTGGCACGCATCATGGTGAAATGCAAAGTATCCATTCCCATCTGAATAAAAATAATTCGTCAACAGAAATCATTGTCGTGTCGTCAGAGGGGGTATAGAGGGTTTTTTCATTTTCAAAATGACTTCAATAATCAAATATGACTTGGCACGCATCATGGTGGGGTACAGAATATCCATTTCCATCTCGATAACAATAATTTGTCATCAGAAATCATTGTCGGGTCGTCAGAGGGGGTATAGAGGGATTTTTCATTTTCAAAATTACCTCAAAATCAAATATGACTTGGCACGTATCATGGTGGGGAGCAGAATATCCATCTGACTAACAATGATTCGTCAACAGAAATCATTGACGGGTCGTTGGAGGGGGTATAGAGGGATTTTTCATTTTCAAAATTTCTCCAAAAATCTAATATGACTTGGCACGCATCATGGTGGGGTGCAGAATATCCATTCCCATCTGAATAACAATAATTCGTCAACAGAAATCATTTTCGTGTCGTCAGAGGGGGTATGGAGGGATTTATCATTTTCAAAATTACCTCAAAGTCAAATATGACTTGGCACGCATCATAGTGGGGTGCAGAATATCCATTTCCATCTGAATAACAATAACTCGTCAACAGAAATCGTTGTCGTGTCGTCAGAGGGGGTATGGAGGGATATATCATTTTCAAAATTACTTCAAAAATCTAATATGACTTGGCACGCATCATGGTGGGGTGCAGAATATTCATTTCCATCTGAATGACAATAGTTCGTCTACAGAAATCATTGTCGGGTCGTTAGAGGGGGTATAGAGGGATTTTTCATTTTCAAAATTACCTCAAAATCAAATATGACTTGGCACGCAACATGGTGGGGTGTAGAATATTCATTTCCATCTGAATAACAATAAGTCGTCAACAGAAATCATTGTCGGGTCGATAGAGGGGGTATAGAGGGATTTTTCATTTTCATTATTTCTTCAAAAATCCAATATGACTTGGCACGCATCATGGTGGGGTGCAGAATATCCATTTCAATAACATCTCAATAACAATAATTTGTCAACAGAAATCATTGTCTGGTCGTCAGAGGAGGTATAGAGGGATTTCTCATTTTCAATATTTCTTCAAAAATCTAATATTACTTGGCACGCATCATAGTGGGGTGCAGAATATCCATATCTATCTGAATAACAATAATTCCTCAACCGAAATTATTGTCGTTTCGTCAGATGGGGTTTAGAGGGATTTTTCATTTTCAAAATTACCTCAAAATCAAATATGACTTGGCACGCAACATGGTGGGGTGCAGAATATCCATTTCCATTTGAAAAACAATAATTCATCAACAGATATCATTGTCGGGTCGTAAGAGGGGGTATAGAGGGATTTTTCGTATTCAATATTTCTTCAAAAATCTAATATAACTTGGCACTTATCATGGTGGGGTGCGAAATATCTATGTCCATCTGAATAACGATAATTCGTTAACAGAAATCATTGTCGTGTCGTCAGAGGGGGTATGGAGGGATTTTTCATTTTCAAAATTACCTCAAAATCAAATATGACTTGGCACGCAACATGGTGTGGTGCAGAATATTTATTTTCATCTTAATAACAATAATTCGTCAACAGAAATCATTGTCGGGTCGTCAGAGGGGGTATAGAGGGATTTTTCATTATCAAAATGACTTCAAAAATTAAATATGACATGGCACGCAACATGGTGGGGTGCAGAATATTTATTTTCATCTTAATAACAATAATTCGTCAACAGAAATCATTGTCGGGTCGTCAGAGGGGGTATAGAGGGATTTTTCATTATCAAAATGACTTCAAAAATTAAATATGACATGGCACGCAACATGGTGGGGTGCAGACTATTTATTTTCATCTGAATTACAATAATTCGTCAACAGAAATCATTGTTGTGTCGTCAGAGGGGGTATAGAGGAATTTTTCATTTTCAAAATTACTTCAAAAATCTAATATGACTTGGCACGCATCATGTTGGGGTACAGAATATCCATTTCCATCTCAATAACAAAAATTCGTCAACAGAAATCATTGTCGGGTCTTCAGAGGGGGTATAGAGTGATTTTTTATTTTCAAAATTACCTCAAAATCAAATATGACTTGGCACGCATCATGATGGGGTGCATAATATCCATTCCCATCTGAATAACAATAATTCGTCAACAGAAATCATTGACGGGTCGTTAGAGGGGGTATAGAGGGATTTTTCATTTTCAAAATTTCTTCAAAAATCTAATATGACTTGGCACTTATCATGATGGGGTACGAAATATCTATGTCCTTCTGAATAACAATAATTCGTTAACAGAAATCATTGTCGGATCGTCAGAGGGGGTATAGAGGAATTTTTCATAATCAAAATGATATCAAAAATCAAATATGACATGGCACGCAACATGGCGGGGTGCAGACTAATTATTTTCATCTGAATTACAATAATTCGTCAACAGAAATCATTGTCGTGTCGTCAGAGGGGGTATAGAGGAATTTTTCATTTTCAAAATGACTTCAAAAATCTAATATGACTTGGCACGCATCATGGTGGGGTGCGAAATATCTATGTCCATCTGAATAACAATAATTCGTTAACAGAAATCAATGTCGGGTCGTCAGAGGGGGTATAGAGGGATTTTTCATTATCAAATGATTTCAAAAATCAAATATGACATGGCACGCAACATGGCGGGGTGCAGACTATTCATTTTCATCTGAATTACAATAATTCGTCAACAGAAATCATTGTCGTGTCGTCAGAGGGGGTATAGAGGAATTTTTCATTTTCAAAATGACTTCAAAAATCTAATATGACTTGGCACGCATCATGTTGGGGTACAGAATATCCATTTCCATCTCAATAACCATAATTCGTCAACAGAAATCATTGTCGTGTCGTCAGAGGGGGTATGGAGGGATTTAACATTTTCAAAATTACCTCAAAATCAAATATGACTTGGCACGCATCATGGTGGGGTGCAGAATATCCATTCCCATCTGAATAACAATAATTCGTCAACAGAAATCATTGACGGGTCGTTAGAGGGGGTATAGAGTGATTTTTTATTTTCAAAATTACCTCAAAATCAAATATGACTTGGCACGCATCATGATGGGGTGCATAATATCCATTCCCATCTGAATAACAATAATTCGTCAACAGAAATCATTGACGGGTCGTTAGAGGGGGTATAGAGGGATTTTTCATTTTCAAAATTTCTTCAAAAATCTAATATGACTTGGCACTTATCATGATGGGGTACGAAATATCTATGTCCTTCTGAATAACAATAATTCGTTAACAGAAATCATTGTCGGATCGTCAGAGGGGGTATAGAGGAATTTTTCATAATCAAAATGATATCAAAAATCAAATATGACATGGCACGCAACATGGCGGGGTGCAGACTAATTATTTTCATCTGAATTACAATAATTCGTCAACAGAAATCATTGTCGTGTCGTCAGAGGGGGTATGGAGGGATTTTTCATTTTCAAAATTACTTCAAAAATCTAATATGACATGGCACGCAACATGGCGGGGTGCAGACTATTCATTTTCATCTGAATTACAATAATTCTCCAACAGAAATCATTGTCGTGTCGTCAGAGGGGGTATAGAGGGATTTTTCATTTTCAAAATTACCTCAAAATCAAATATGACTTGGCACGCATCATGGTGGGGTGCAGAATATCCATTACCATCTGAATAACAATAATTCGACAACAGAAATCAATGTCGGGTCGTTAGAGGGGGTATAGAGGGATTTTTCATTTTCAATATTTCTTCAAAAATCTAATATGACTTGGCACGCGTCATGGTGGCGTGCAAAGTATTCATGTCAATCTGAATAACAATAATTCGTCAACAGAAATCATTGTCGGGTCGTCAGAGGGGGTATAGAGGGATTTGTCATTTTCAAAATTACCTCAAAATCAAATATGACTTGGCACGCATCATGGTGGGGTGCAGAATATCCATTTCCATCTGAATAACAATAATTCGTCAACAGAAATCATTGACGGGTCGTTAGAGGAGGTATAGAGGGATATTTCATTTTCAAAATTTCTTCAAAAATCTAATATGACTTGGCACTTATTATGGTGGGGTGTGAAATATTTATGACCATCTGAATAACAATAATTCATTAACAGAAATCATTGTCGGGTCGTCAGAGGGGGTATAGAGGGATTTTTCATTATCAAAATGATTTCAAAAATCAAATGTGACATGGCACGCAACATGGCGGGATGCAGACTATTTATTTTCATCTGAATTACAATAATTCGTCAACTGAAATCATTGTCGTGTCGTCAGAGGGGGTATAGAGGAATTTTTCATTTTCAAATTGACTTCAAAAATCTAATATGACTTGGCACGCATCATGTTGGGGTACAGAATATCCATTTCCATCTCAATAACAATAAATCGTCAACAGAAATCATTGTCGGGTCGTCAGAGGGGGTATAGAGGGATTTCTCATTTTCAAAATTACCTCAAAATCAAATATGACTTGGCACGTATCATGGTGGGGTGCAGAATATTTATTTCCATCTGAATAACAATAATTCGTCAACAGAAATCATTGTCGGGTCGTCAGAGGGGGTATAGAGGGATTTTTCATTATCAAAATGACTTCAAAAATTAAATATGACATGGCACGCAACATAGCGGGGTGCAGACTATTTATTTTCATCTGAATAACAATAATTCGTTAACAAAAATCATTGTCGGGTCGTCAGAGGGGGTATAGATGGATTTTTCTTTATCAAAATTATTTCAAAAATCAAATATGACATGGCACGCAACATGGCGGGGTGCAGACTATTTATTTTCATCTGAATTACAATAATTCGTCAACAGAAATCATTGTCGTGTCGTCAGAGGGGGTATAGAGGAATTTTTCATTTTCAAAATTACCTCAAAATCAAATATGACTTGGCACGCAACATGGTGGGGTGCAGAATATTTATTTCCATCTGAATAACAATAATTCGTCAACAGAAATCATTGTCGGGTCGTCAGAGGGGGTATAGAGGGATTTTTCATTATCAAAATGACTTCAAAAATTAAATATGACATGGCACGCAACATGGTGGGGTGCAGACTATTTATTTTCATCTGAATTACAATAATTCGTCAACAGAAATCATTGTTGTGTCGTCAGAGGGGGTATAGAGGAATTTTTCATTTTCAAAATTACTTCAAAAATCTAATATGACTTGGCACGCATCATGTTGGGGTACAGAATATCCATTTCCATCTCAATAACAATAATTCGTCAACAGAAATCATTGTCGGGTCGTCAGAGGGGGTATAGAGGGATTTTTCATTATCAAAATGATTTCAAAAATCAAATATGACTTGGCACGCATCATGGCGGGGTGTAGAATATCCATTTCTATCTGATTAACATTATTTCGTCAACATAAATCATTGTCGTGTCGTCAGAGGGGGTATGGAGGGAATTTTCATTTTCAAAATTACTTCGAAAATCTAATATGACTTGGCACGCATCATGATGGGGTGCAGAATATTTATTTCCATCTGAATAACAATAATTCGTCAACAGAAATCATTGTCGGGTCGTCAGAGGGGGTATAGAGGGATTTTTCATTATCAAAATTACTTCACAAATTAAATATGACTTGGCACTTATCATGGTGGGGTGCGAAATATCTATGTCCATCTGAATAACAATAATTCGATAACAGAAATCATTGTCGGGTCGTCAGAGGGGGTATAGAGGGATTTTTCATTATCAAAATGATTTCAAAAATCAAATATGACTTGGCACGCATCATGGCGGGGTGCAGAATATCTATTTCTATCTGATTAACATTATTTCGTCAACATAAATCATTGTCGTGTCGTCAGAGGGGGTATGGAGGGATTTATCATTTTCAAAATTACTTCAAAAATCTAATATGACTTGGCACGCATCATGGTGGGGTGCAGAATATTCATTTCCATCTGAATGACAATAGTTCGTCTACAGAAATCATTGTCGTGTCGTTAGAGGGGGTATAGAGGGATTTTTCATTTTCAAAATTACCTCAAAATCAAATATGACTTGGCACGCAACATGGTGGGGTGCAGAATATTCATTTCCATCTGAATAACAATAATTCGTCAACTGAAATCATTGTCGGGTCGATAGAGGGGGTATAGAGGGATTTTTCATTTTCAATATTTCTTCAAAAATCCAATATGACTTGGCACGCATCATGGTGGGGTGCATATTATCCATTTCCATCTGAATAACAATGATTCGTCAACAGAAATCATTGACGGGTCGTTGGAGGGGGTATAGAGGGATTTTTCTTTTTCAAAATTACTTCAAAAATGTAAAATGACTTGGCACGCATCATGGTGAAATGCAAAGTATCCATTCCCATCTGAATAAAAATAATTCGTCAACAGAAATCATTGTCGTGTCGTCAGAGGGGGTATAGAGGGTTTTTTCATTTTCAAAATGACTTCAATAATCAAATATGACTTGGCACGCATCATGGTGGGGTACAGAATATCCATTTCCATCTCACTAACAATAATTTGTCATCAGAAATCATTGTCGGGTCGTCAGAGGGGGTATAGAGGGATTTTTCAATTTCAAAATTACCTCAAAATCAAATATGACTTGGCACGTATCCTGGTGGGGTGCAGAATATCCATCTGACTAACAATGATTCGTCAACAGAAATCATTGACGGGTCGTTGGAGGGGGTATAGAGGGATTTTTCATTTTCAATATTTCTTCAAAAATCCAATATGACTTGGCACGCATCATGGTGGGGTGCAGAATATCCATTTCCATCTGAATAACAATAATTCGTCAACAGACATCATTGTCGTGTCGTCAGAGGGGGTATGGAGGGATTTATCATTTTCAAAATTACTTCAAAAATGTAAAATGACTTGGCACGCATCATGGTGAAATGCAAAGTATCCATTCCCATCTGAATAAAAATAATTCGTCAACAGAAATCATTGTCGTGTCATCAGAGGGGGTATAGAGGGTTTTTTCATTTTCAAAATGACTTCAATAATCAAATATGACTTGGCACGCATCATGGTGGGGTACAGAATATCCATTTCCATCTCAATAACAATAATTTGTCATCAGAAATCATTGTCGGGTCGTCAGAGGGGGTATAGAGGGATTTTTCATTTTCAAAATTACCTCAAAATCAAATATGACTTGGCACGTATCATGGTGGGGTGCAGAATATCCATCTGACTAACAATGATTCGTCAACAGAAATCATTGACGGGTCGTTGGAGGGGGTATAGAGGGATTTTTCATTTTCAAAATTTCTCCAAAAATCTAATATGACTTGGCACGCATCATGGTGGGGTGCAGAATATCCATTCCCATCTGAATAACAATAATTCGTCAACAGAAATCATTGTCGTGTCGTCAGAGGGGGTATGGAGGGATTTATCATTTTCAAAATTACCCCAAAATCAAATATGACTTGGCACGCATCATAGTGGGGTGCAGAATATCCATTTCCATCTGAATAACAATGATTCGTCAACAGAAATCATTGACGGGTCGTTGGAGGGGGTATAGAGGGATTTTTCATTTTCATAATTTTTTCAAAAATCTAATATGACTTGGCACGCATCATGGTGGGGTGCAGAATATCCATTCCTATCTGAATAACAATAACTCGTCAACAGAAATCGTTGTCGTGTCGTCAGAGGGGGTATGGAGGGATTTATCATTTTCAAAATTACTTCAAAAATCTAATATGACTTGGCACGCATCATGGTGGGGTACAGAATATTCATTTCCATCTGAATGACAATAGTTCGTCTACAGAAATCATTGTCGGGTCGTTAGAGGGGGTATAGAGGGATTTTTCATTTTCAAAATTACCTCAAAATCAAATATGACTTGGCACGCAACATGGTGGGGTGCAGAATATTCATTTCCATCTGAATATCAATAATTCGTCAACAGAAATCATTGTCGGGTTGATAGAGGGGGTATAGAGGGATTTTTCATTTTCAATATTTCTTCAAAAATCCAATATGACTTGGCACGCATCATGGTGGGGTGCAGAATATCCATTTCAATAACATCTCAATAACAATAATTTGTCAACAGAAATCATTGTCTGGTCGTTAGAGGAGGTATAGAGGGATTTCTCATTTTCAATATTTCTTCAAAAATCTAATATTACTTGGCACGCATCATAGTGGGGTGCAGAATATCCATATCTATCTGAATAACAATAATTCCTCAACACAATTTATTGTCGTTTCGTCAGAGGGGGTTTAGAGGGATTTTTCATTTTCAAAATTACCTCAAAATCAAATATGACTTGGCACGCAACATGGTGGGGTGCAGAATATCCATTTCCATTTGAATAACAATTATTCATCAACAGATATCATTGTCAGGTCGTAAGAGGGGGTATAGAGGGATTTTTCATTATCAAAATGATTTCAAAAATCAAATATGACTTGGCACGCATCATGGTGGGCTACAGAATATCCATTTCAATAACATCTCAATAACAATAATTCGACAACAGAAATCAATGTCGGGTCGTTAGAGGGGGTATAGAGGGATTTTTCATTTTCAATATTTCTTCAAAAATCTAATATGACTTGGCACGCGTCATGGTGGCGTGCAAAGTATTCATGTCAATCTGAATAACAATAATTCGTCAACAGAAATCATTGTCGGGTCGTCAGAGGGGGTATAGAGGGATTTGTCATTTTCAAAATTACCTCAAAATCAAATATGACTTGGCACGCATCATGGTGGGGTGCAGAATATCCATTTCCATCTGCATAACAATAATTCGTCAACAGAAATCATTGACGGGTCGTTAGAGGAGGTATAGAGGGATTTTTCATTTTCAAAATTTCTTCAAAAATCTAATATGACTTGGCACTTATCATGGTGGGGTGCGAAATATCTATGTCCATCTGAATATCAATAATTCATTAACAGAAATCATTGTCGGGTCGTCAGAGGGGGTATAGAGGGATTTTTCATTATCAAAATGATTTCAAAAATCAAATATGACATGGCACGCAACATAGCGGGGTGCAGACTATTTATTTTCATCTGAATTACAATAATTCGTCAACAGAAATCATTGTCGTGTCGTCAGAGGGGGTATAGAGGAATTTTTCATTTTCAAAATGACTTCAAAAATCTAATATGACTTGGCACGCATCATGTTGGGGTACAGAATATCCATTTCCATCTCAATAACAATAAATCGTCAACAGAAATCATTGTCGGGTCGTCAGAGGGGGTATAGAGGGATTTCTCATTTTCAAAATTACCTCAAAATCAAATATGACTTGGCACGCATCATGGTGGGGTGCAGAATATTTATTTCCATCTGAATAACAATAATTCGTCAACAGAAATCATTGTCGGGTCGTCAGAGGGGGTATAGAGGGATTTTTCATTTTCAAAATTACCTCAAAATCAAATATGACTTGGCACGCAACATGGTGGGGTGCAGAATATTTATTTCCATCTGAATAACAATAATTCGTCAACAGAAATCATTGTCGGGTCGTCAGAGGGGGTATAGAGGGATTTCTCATTTTCAAAATTACCTCAAAATCAAATATGACTTGGCACGCATCATGGTGGGGTGCAGAATATTTATTTCCATCTGAATAACAATAATTTGTCAACAGAAATCATTGTCGGGTCGTCAGAGGGGGTATAGAGGGATTTCTCATTATCAAAATGACTTCAAAAATTAAATATGACATGGCACGTAACATGGCGGGTGCAGACTATTTATTTTCATCTGAATAACAATAACTCGTTAACAGAAATCATTGTCGGGTCGTCAGAGGGGGTATAGAGGGATTTTTCTTTATCAAAATGATTTCAAAAATCAAATATGACATGGCACGCATCATGGTGGGCTACAGAATATCCATTTCAATAACATCTCAATAACAATAATTTGTCAACAGAAATCATTGTCGGGTCGTCAGAGGGGGTATAGAGGGATTTTTCATTTTCAAAATTACCTCAAAATCAAATATGACTTGGCACGCATCATGGTGGGGTGCAGAATATCCATTACCATCTGAATAACAATAATTCGACAACAGAAATCAATGTCGGGTCTTTAGAGGGGGTATAGAGGGATTTTTCATTTTCAATATTTCTTCAAAAATCTAATATGACTTGGCACGCGTCATGGTGGCGTGCAAAGTATTCATGTCAATCTGAATAACAATAATTCGTAAACAGAAATCATTGTCGGGTCGTCAGAGGGGGTATAGAGGGATTTGTCATTTTCAAAATTACTTCAAAATCAAATATGACTTGGCACGCATCATGGTGGGGTGCAGAATATCCATTTCCATCTGAATAACAATAATTCGTCAACAGAAATCATTGACGGGTCGTTAGAGGAGGTATAGAGGGATTTTTCATTATCAAAATTTCTTCAAAAATCTAATATGACTTGGCACTTATCATGGTGGGGTGCGAAATATCTATGTCCATCTGAATATCAATAATTCATTAACAGAAATCATTGTCGGGTCGTCAGAGGGGGTATAGAGGGATTTTTCATTATCAAAATGATTTCAAAAATCAAATATGACATGGCACGCAACATAGCGGGGTGCAGACTATTTATTTTCATCTGAATTACAATAATTCGTCAACAGAAATCATTGTCGTGTCGTCAGAGGAGGTATAGAGGAATTTTTCATTTTCAAAATGACTTCAAAAATCTAATATGACTTGGCACGCATCATGTTGGGGTACAGAATATCCATTTCCATCTCAATAACAATAAATCGTCAACAGAAATCATTGTCGGGTCGTCAGAGGGGGTATAGAGGGATTTCTCATTTTCAAAATTACCTCAAAATCAAATATGACTTGGCACGCATCATGGTGGGGTGCAGAATATTTATTTCCATCTGAATAACAATAATTTGTCAACAGAAATCATTGTCGGGTCGTCAGAGGGGGTATAGAGGGATTTTTCATTTTCAAAATTACCTCAAAATCAAATATGACTTGGCACGCAACATGGTGGGGTGCAGAATATTTATTTCCATCTGAATAACAATAATTCGTCAACAGAAATCATTGTCGGGTCGTCAGAGGGGGTATAGAGGGATTTCTCATTTTCAAAATTACCTCAAAATCAAATATGACTTGGCACGCATCATGGTGGGGTGCAGAATATTTATTTCCATCTGAATAACAATAATTTGTCAACAGAAATCATTGCCGGGTCGTCAGAGGGGGTATAGAGGGATTTTTCGTATTCAATATTTCTTCAAAAATCTAATATAACTTGGCACTTATCATGGTGGGGTGCGAAATATCTATGTCCATCTGAATAACGATAATTCGTTAACAGAAATCATTGTCGGGTCGACAGAGGGGGTATAGAGGGATTTTTCATTATCAAAATGATTTCAAAAATCAAATATGACTTGGCACGCATCATGGTGGGCTTCAGAATATCCATTTCAATAACATCTCAATAACAATAATTTGTCAACAGAAATCATTGTCGGGTCGTCAGAGGGGGTATAGAGGGATTTTTCATTTTCAAAATTACCTCAAAATCAAATATGACTTGGCACGCATCATGGTGGGGTGCAGAATATCCATTACCATCTGAATAACAATAATTCGACAACAGAAATCAATGTCGGGTCGTTAGAGGGGGTATAGAGGGATTTTTCATTTTCAATATTTCTTCAAAAATCTAATATGACTTGGCACGCACCATGGTGGCGTGCAAAGTATTCATGTCAATCTGAATAACAATAATTCGTCAACAGAAATCATTGTCGGGTCGTCAGAGGGGGTATAGAGGGATTTGTCATTTTCAAAATTACCTCAAAATCAAATATGACTTGGCACGCATCATGGTGGGGTGCAGAATATCCATTTCCATCTGAATAACAATAATTCGTCAACAGAAATCATTGACGGGTCGTTAGAGGAGGTATAGAGGGATATTTCATTTTCAAAATTTCTTCAAAAATCTAATATGACTTGGCACTTATTATGGTGGGGTGTGAAATATTTATGACCATCTGAATAACAATAATTCATCAACAGAAATCATTGTCGGGTCGTCAGAGGGGGTATAGAGGGATTTTTCATTATCAAAATGATTTCAAAAATCAAATGTGACATGGCACGCTACATGGCGGGATGCAGACTATTTATTTTCATCTGAATTACAATAATTCGTCAACAGAAATCATTGACGTGTCGTCAGAGGGGGTATAGAGGAATTTTTCATTTTCAAAATGACTTCAAAAATCTAATATGACTTGGCACGCATCATGTTGGGGTACAGAATATCCATTTCCATCTCAATAACAATAAATCGTCAACATTAATCATTGTCGGGTCGTCAGAGGGGGTATAGAGGGATTTCTCATTTTCAAAATTACCTCAAAATCAAATATGACTTGGCACGCATCATGGTGGGGTGCAGAATATTTATTTCCATCTGAATAACAATAATTCGTCAACAGAAATCATTGTCGGGTCGTCAGAGGGGGTATAGAGGGATTTTTCATTATCAAAATGACTTCAAAAATTAAATATGACATGGCACGCAACATAGCGGGGTGCAGACTATTTATTTTCATCTGAATAACAATAATTCGTTAACAAAAATCATTGTCGGGTCGTCAAAGGGGGTATAGAGGGATTTTTCTTTATCAAAATTATTTCAAAAATCAAATATGACATGGCACGCAACATGGCGGGTGCAGACTATTTATTTTCATCTGAATTACAATAATTCGTCAACAGAAATCATTGTCGTGTCGTCAGAGGGGGTATAGAGGAATTTTTCATTTTCAAAATTACCTCAAAATCAAATATGACTTGGCACGCAACATGGTGGGGTGCAGAATATTTATTTCCATCTGAATAACAATAATTCGTCAACAGAAATCATTGTCGGGTCGTCAGAGGGGGTATAGAGGGATTTTTCATTATCAAAATGACTTCAAAAATTAAATATGACATGGCACGCAACATGGTGGGGTGCAGACTATTTATTTTCATCTGAATTACAATAATTCGTCAACAGAAATCATTGTTGTGTCGTCAGAGGGGGTATAGAGGAATTTTTCATTTTCAAAATTACTTCAAAAATCTAATATGACTTGGCACGCATCATGTTGGGGTACAGAATATCCATTTCCATCTCAATAACAATAATTCGTCAACAGAAATCATTGTCGGGTCGTCAGAGGCGGTATAGAGGGATTTTTCATTATCAAAATGATTTCAAAAATCAAATATGACTTGGCACGCATCATGGCGGGGTGTAGAATATCCATTTCTATCTGATTAACATTATTTCGTCAACATAAATCATTGTCGTGTCGTCAGAGGGGGTATGGAGGGATTTTTCATTTTCAAAATTACTTCGAAAATCTAATATGACTTGGCACGCATCATGATGGGGTGCAGAATATTTATTTCCATCTGAATAACAATAATTCGTCAACAGAAATCATTGTCGGGTCGTCAGAGGGGGTATAGAGGGATTTTTCATTATCAAAATGACTTCACAAATTGAATATGACTTGGCACTTATCATAGTGGGGTGCGAAATATCTATGTCCATCTGAATAACAATAATTCGATAACAGAAATCATTGTCGGGTCGTCAGAGGGGGTATAGAGGGATTTTTCATTATCAAAATGATTTCAAAAATCAAATATGACTTGGCACGCATCATGGCGGGGTGCAGAATATCCATTTCTATCTGATTAACATTATTTCGTCAACATAAATCATTGTCGTGTCGTCAGAGGGGGTATGGAGGGATTTATCATTTTCAAAATTACTTCAAAAATCTAATATGACTTGGCACGCATCATGGTGGGGTGCAGAATATTCATTTCCATCTGAATGACAATAGTTCGTCTACAGAAATCATTGTCGTGTCGTTAGAGGGGGTATAGAGGGATTTTTCATTTTCAAAATTACCTCAAAATCAAATATGACTTGGCACGCAACATGGTGGGGTGCAGAATATTCATTTCCATCTGAATAACAATAATTCGTCAACTGAAATCATTGTCGGGTCGATAGAGGGGGTATAGAGGGATTTTTCATTTTCAATATTTCTTCAAAAATCCAATATGACTTGGCACGCATCATGGTGGGGTGCATATTATCCATTTCCATCTGAATAACAATGATTCGTCAACAGAAATCATTGACGGGTCGTTGGAGGGGGTATAGAGGGATTTTTCTTTTTCAAAATTACTTCAAAAATGTAAAATGACTTGGCACGCATCATGGTGAAATGCAAAGTATCCATTCCCATCTGAATAAAAATAATTCGTCAACAGAAATCATTGTCGTGTCGTCAGAGGGGGTATAGAGGGTTTTTTCATTTTCAAAATGACTTCAATAATCAAATATGACTTGGCACGCATCATGGTGGGGTACAGAATATCCATTTCCATCTCACTAACAATAATTTGTCATCAGAAATCATTGTCGGGTCGTCAGAGGGGGTATAGAGGGATTTTTCATTTTCAAAATTACCTCAAAATCAAATATGACTTGGCACGTATCCTAGTGGGGTGCAGAATATCCATCTGACTAACAATGATTCGTCAACAGAAATCATTGACGGGTCGTTGGAGGGGGTATAGAGGGATTTTTCATTTTCAATATTTCTTCAAAAATCCAATATGACTTGGCACGCATCATGGTGGGGTGCAGAATATCCATTTCCATCTGAATAACAATAATTCGTCAACAGAAATCATTGTCGTGTCGTCAGAGGGGGTATGGAGATATTTATCATTTTCAAAATTACCCCAAAATCAAATATGACTTGGCACGCATCATAGTGGGGTGCAGAATATCCATTTCCATCTGAATAACAATGATTCGTCAACAGAAATCATTGACGGGTCGTTGGAGGGGGTATAGAGGGATTTTTCATTTTCATAATTTCTTCAAAAATCTAATATGACTTGGCACGCATCATGGTGGGGTGCAGAATATCCATTCCTATCTGAATAACAATAACTCGTCAACAGAAATCGTTGTCGTGTCGTCAGAGGGGGTATGGAGGGATTTATCATTTTCAAAATTACTTCAAAAATCTAATATGACTTGGCACGCATCATGGTGGGGTACAGAATATTCATTTCCATCTGAATGACAATAGTTCGTCTACAGAAATCATTGTCGGGTCGTTAGAGGGGGTATAGAGGGATTTTTCATTTTCAAAATTACCTCAAAATCAAATATGACTTGGCACGCAACATGGTGGGGTGCAGAATATTCATTTCCATCTGAATATCAATAATTCGTCAACAGAAATCATTGTCGGGTCGATAGAGGGGGTATAGAGGGATTTTTCATTTTCAATATTTCTTCAAAAATCCAATATGACTTGGCACGCATCATGGTGGGGTGCAGAATATCCATTTCAATAACATCTCAATAACAATAATTTGTCAACAGAAATCATTGTCTGGTCGTTAGAGGAGGTATAGAGGGATTTCTCATTTTCAATATTTCTTCAAAAATCTAATACTACTTGGCACGCATCATAGTGGGGTGCAGAATATCCATATCTATCTGAATAACAATAATTCCTCAACACAATTTATTGTCGTTTCGTCAGAGGGGGTTTAGAGGGATTTTTCATTTTCAAAATTACCTCAAAATCTAATATGACTTGGCACGCATCATGGTGGGGTGCAGAATATTCATTTCCATCTGAATGACAATAGTTCGTCTACAGAAATCATTGTCGTGTCGTTAGAGGGGGTATAGAGGGATTTTTCATTTTCAAAATTACCTCAAAATCAAATATGACTTGGCACGCAACATGGTGGGGTGCAGAATATTCATTTCCATCTGAATAACAATAATTCGTCAACTGAAATCATTGTCGGGTCGATAGAGGGGGTATAGAGGGATTTTTCATTTTCAATATTTCTTCAAAAATCCAATATGACTTGGCACGCATCATGGTGGGGTGCATATTATCCATTTCCATCTGAATAACAATGATTCGTCAACAGAAATCATTGACGGGTCGTTGGAGGGGGTATAGAGGGATTTTTCTTTTTCAAAATTACTTCAAAAATGTAAAATGACTTGGCACGCATCATGGTGAAATGCAAAGTATCCATTCCCATCTGAATAAAAATAATTCGTCAACAGAAATCATTGTCGTGTCGTCAGAGGGGGTATAGAGGGTTTTTTCATTTTCAAAATGACTTCAATAATCAAATATGACTTGGCACGCATCATGGTGGGGTACAGAATATCCATTTCCATCTCACTAACAATAATTTGTCATCAGAAATCATTGTCGGGTCGTCAGAGGGGGTATAGAGGGATTTTTCATTTTCAAAATTACCTCAAAATCAAATATGACTTGGCACGTATCCTAGTGGGGTGCAGAATATCCATCTGACTAACAATGATTCGTCAACAGAAATCATTGACGGGTCGTTGGAGGGGGTATAGAGGGATTTTTCATTTTCAATATTTCTTCAAAAATCCAATATGACTTGGCACGCATCATGGTGGGGTGCAGAATATCCATTTCCATCTGAATAACAATAATTCGTCAACAGAAATCATTGTCGTGTCGTCAGAGGGGGTATGGAGATATTTATCATTTTCAAAATTACCCCAAAATCAAATATGACTTGGCACGCATCATAGTGGGGTGCAGAATATCCATTTCCATCTGAATAACAATGATTCGTCAACAGAAATCATTGACGGGTCGTTGGAGGGGGTATAGAGGGATTTTTCATTTTCATAATTTCTTCAAAAATCCAATATGACTTGGCACGCATCATGGTGGGGTGCAGAATATCCATTCCTATCTGAATAACAATAACTCGTCAACAGAAATCGTTGTCGTGTCGTCAGAGGGGGTATGGAGGGATTTATCATTTTCAAAATTACTTCAAAAATCTAATATGACTTGGCACGCATCATGGTGGGGTACAGAATATTCATTTCCATCTGAATGACAATAGTTCGTCTACAGAAATCATTGTCGGGTCGTTAGAGGGGGTATAGAGGGATTTTTCATTTTCAAAATTACCTCAAAATCAAATATGACTTGGCACGCAACATGGTGGGGTGCAGAATATTCATTTCCATCTGAATATCAATAATTCGTCAACAGAAATCATTGTCGGGTCGATAGAGGGGGTATAGAGGGATTTTTCATTTTCAATATTTCTTCAAAAATCCAATATGACTTGGCACGCATCATGGTGGGGTGCAGAATATCCATTTCAATAACATCTCAATAACAATAATTTGTCAACAGAAATCATTGTCTGGTCGTTAGAGGAGGTATAGAGGGATTTCTCATTTTCAATATTTCTTCAAAAATCTAATACTACTTGGCACGCATCATAGTGGGGTGCAGAATATCCATATCTATCTGAATAACAATAATTCCTCAACACAATTTATTGTCGTTTCGTCAGAGGGGGTTTAGAGGGATTTTTCATTTTCAAAATTACCTCAAAATCTAATATGACTTGGCACGCATCATGGTGGGGTGCAGAATATTCATTTCCATCTGAATGACAATAGTTCGTCTACAGAAATCATTGTCGTGTCGTTAGAGGGGGTATAGAGGGATTTTTCATTTTCAAAATTACCTCAAAATCAAATATGACTTGGCACGCAACATGGTGGGGTGCAGAATATTCATTTCCATCTGAATAACAATAATTCGTCAACTGAAATCATTGTCGGGTCGATAGAGGGGGTATAGAGGGATTTTTCATTTTCAATATTTCTTCAAAAATCCAATATGACTTGGCACGCATCATGGTGGGGTGCATATTATCCATTTCCATCTGAATAACAATGATTCGTCAACAGAAATCATTGACGGGTCGTTGGAGGGGGTATAGAGGGATTTTTCTTTTTCAAAATTACTTCAAAAATGTAAAATGACTTGGCACGCATCATGGTGAAATGCAAAGTATCCATTCCCATCTGAATAAAAATAATTCGTCAACAGAAATCATTGTCGTGTCGTCAGAGGGGGTATAGAGGGTTTTTTCATTTTCAAAATGACTTCAATAATCAAATATGACTTGGCACGCATCATGGTGGGGTACAGAATATCCATTTCCATCTCACTAACAATAATTTGTCATCAGAAATCATTGTCGGGTCGTCAGAGGGGGTATAGAGGGATTTTTCATTTTCAAAATTACCTCAAAATCAAATATGACTTGGCACGTATCCTAGTGGGGTGCAGAATATCCATCTGACTAACAATGATTCGTCAACAGAAATCATTGACGGGTCGTTGGAGGGGGTATAGAGGGATTTTTCATTTTCAATATTTCTTCAAAAATCCAATATGACTTGGCACGCATCATGGTGGGGTGCAGAATATCCATTTCCATCTGAATAACAATAATTCGTCAACAGAAATCATTGTCGTGTCGTCAGAGGGGGTATGGAGATATTTATCATTTTCAAAATTACCCCAAAATCAAATATGACTTGGCACGCATCATAGTGGGGTGCAGAATATCCATTTCCATCTGAATAACAATGATTCGTCAACAGAAATCATTGACGGGTCGTTGGAGGGGGTATAGAGGGATTTTTCATTTTCATAATTTCTTCAAAAATCTAATATGACTTGGCACGCATCATGGTGGGGTGCAGAATATCCATTCCTATCTGAATAACAATAACTCGTCAACAGAAATCGTTGTCGTGTCGTCAGAGGGGGTATGGAGGGATTTATCATTTTCAAAATTACTTCAAAAATCTAATATGACTTGGCACGCATCATGGTGGGGTACAGAATATTCATTTCCATCTGAATGACAATAGTTCGTCTACAGAAATCATTGTCGGGTCGTTAGAGGGGGTATAGAGGGATTTTTCATTTTCAAAATTACCTCAAAATCAAATATGACTTGGCACGCAACATGGTGGGGTGCAGAATATTCATTTCCATCTGAATATCAATAATTCGTCAACAGAAATCATTGTCGGGTCGATAGAGGGGGTATAGAGGGATTTTTCATTTTCAATATTTCTTCAAAAATCCAATATGACTTGGCACGCATCATGGTGGGGTGCAGAATATCCATTTCAATAACATCTCAATAACAATAATTTGTCAACAGAAATCATTGTCTGGTCGTTAGAGGAGGTATAGAGGGATTTCTCATTTTCAATATTTCTTCAAAAATCTAATACTACTTGGCACGCATCATAGTGGGGTGCAGAATATCCATATCTATCTGAATAACAATAATTCCTCAACACAATTTATTGTCGTTTCGTCAGAGGGGGTTTAGAGGGATTTTTCATTTTCAAAATTACCTCAAAATCAAATATGACTTGGCACGCAACATGGTGGGGTGCAGAATATCCATTTCCATTTGAATAACAATTATTCATCAACAGATATCATTGTCGGGTCGTAAGAGGGGGTATAGAGGGATTTTTCATTATCAAAATGATTTCAAAAATCAAATATGACTTGGCACGCATCATGGTGGGCTACAGAATATCCATTTCAATAACATCTCAATAACAATAATTTGTCAACAGAAATCATTGTCGGGTCGTCAGAGGGGGTATAGAGGGATTTTTCATTTTCAAAATTACCTCAAAATCAAATATGACTTGGCACGCATCATGGTGGGGTGCAGAATATCCATTACCATCTGAATAACAATAATTCGACAACAGAAATCAATGTCGGGTCGTTAGAGGGGGTATAGAGGGATTTTTCATTTTCAATATTTCTTCAAAAATCTAATATGACTTGGCACGCGTCATGGTGGCGTGCAAAGTATTCATGTCAATCTGAATAACAATAATTCGTCAACAGAAATCATTGTCGGGTCGTCAGAGGGGGTATAGAGGGATTTGTCATTTTCAAAATTACCTCAAAATCAAATATGACTTGGCACGCATCATGGTGGGGTGCAGAATATCCATTTCCATCTGAATAACAATAATTCGTCAACAGAAATCATTGACGGGTCGTTAGAGGAGGTATAGAGGGATTTTTCATTTTCAAAATTTCTTCAAAAATCTAATATGACTTGGCACTTATCATGGTGGGGTGCGAAATATCTATATCCATCTGAATATCAATAATTCATTAACAGAAATCATTGTCGGGTCGTCAGAGGGGGTATAGAGGGATTTTTCATTATCAAAATGATTTCAAAAATCAAATATGACATGGCACGCAACATAGCGGGGTGCAGACTATTTATTTTCATCTGAATTACAATAATTCGTCAACAGAAATCATTGTCGTGTCGTCAGAGGGGGTATAGAGGAATTTTTCATTTTCAAAATGACTTCAAAAATCTAATATGACTTGGCACGCATCATGTTGGGGTACAGAATATCCACTTCCATCTCAATAACAATAAATCGTCAACAGAAATCATTGTCGGGTCGTCAGAGGGGGTATAGAGGGATTTCTCATTTTCAAAATTACCTCAAAATCAAATATGACTTGGCACGCATCATGGTGGGGTGCAGAATATTTATTTCCATCTGAATAACAATAATTCGTCAACAGAAATCATTGTCGGGTCGTCAGAGGGGGTATAGAGGGATTTTTCATTTTCAAAATTACCTCAAAATCAAATATGACTTGGCACGCAACATGGTGGGGTGCAGAATATTTATTTCCATCTGAATAACAATAATTCGTCAACAGAAATCATTATCGGGTCGTCAGAGGGGGTATAGAGGGATTTCTCATTTTCAAAATTACCTCAAAATCAAATATGACTTGGCACGCATCATGGTGGGGTGCAGAATATTTATTTCCATCTGAATAACAATAATTTGTCAACAGAAATCATTGTCGGGTCGTCAGAGGGGGTATAGAGGGATTTCTCATTATCAAAATGACTTCAAAAATTAAATATGACATGGCACGTAACATGGCGGGTGCAGACCATTTATTTTCATCTGAATAACAATAATTCGTTAACAGAAATCATTGTCGGGTCGTCAGAGGGGGTATAGAGGGATTTTTCTTTTTCAAAATGATTTCAAAAATTAAATATGACATGGCACGCATCATGGTGGGCTACAGAATATCCATTTCAATAACATCTCAATAACAATAATTTGTCAACAGAAATCATTGTCGGGTCGTCAGAGGGGGTATAGAGGGATTTTTCATTTTCAAAATTACCTCAAAATCAAATATGACTTGGCACGCATCATGGTGGGGTGCAGAATATCCATTACCATCTGAATAACAATAATTCGACAACAGAAATCAATGTCGGGTCGTTAGAGGGGGTATAGAGGGATTTTTCATTTTCAATATTTCTTCAAAAATCTAATATGACTTGGCACGCGTCATGGTGGCGTGCAAAGTATTCATGTCAATCTGAATAACAATAATTCGTCAACAGAAATCATTGTCGGGTCGTCAGAGGGGGTATAGAGGGATTTGTCATTTTCAAAATTACCTCAAAATCAAATATGACTTGGCACGCATCATGGTGGGGTGCAGAATATCCATTTCCATCTGAATAACAATAATTCGTCAACAGAAATCATTGACGGGTCGTTAGAGGAGGTATAGAGGGATTTTTCATTATCAAAATTTCTTCAAAAATCTAATATGACTTGGCACTTATCATGGAGGGGTGCGAAATATCTATGTCCATCTGAATATCAATAATTCATTGACAGAAATCATTGTCGGGTCGTCAGAGGGGGTATAGAGGGATTTTTCATTATCAAAATGATTTCAAAAATCAAATATGACATGGCACGCAACATAGCGGGGTGCAGACTATTTATTTTCATCTGAATTACAATAATTCGTCAACAGAAATCATTGTCGTGTCGTCAGAGGGGGTATAGAGGAATTTTTCATTTTCAAAATGACTTCAAAAATCTAATATGACTTGGCACGCATCATGTTGGGGTACAGAATATCCATTTCTATCTCAATAACAATAAATCGTCAACAGAAATCATTGTCGGGTCGTCAGAGGGGGTATAGAGGGATTTCTCATTTTCAAAATTACCTCAAAATCAAATATGACTTGGCACGCATCATGGTGGGGTGCACAATATTTATTTCCATCTGAATAACAATAATTCGTCAACAGAAATCATTGTCGGGTCGTCAGAGGGGGTATAGAGGGATTTTTCATTTTCAAAATTACCTCAAAATCAAATATGACTTGGCACGCAACATGGTGAGGTGCAGAATATTTATTTCCATCTGAATAACAATAATTCGTCAACAGAAATCATTGTCGGGTCGTCAGAGGGGGTATAGAGGGATTTCTCATTTTCAAAATTACCTCAAAATCAAATATGACTTGGCACACATCATGGTGGGGTGCAGAATATTTATTTCCATCTGAATAACAATAATTTGTCAACAGAAATCATTGTCGGGTCGTCAGAGGGGGTATAGAGGGATTTCTCATTATCAAAATGACTTCAAAAATTAAATATGACATGGCACGTAACATGGCGGGTGCAGACTATTTATTTTCATCTGAATAACAATAATTCGTTAACAGAAATCATTGTCGGGTCGTCAGAGGGGGTATAGAGGGATTTTTCTTTATCAAAATGATTTCAAAAATCAAATATGACATGGCACGCAACATGTGTGGGTGCAGACTATTTATTTTCATCTGAATTACAATAATTCGTCAACGGATATCATTGTCGTGTCGTCAGAGGGGGTATAGAGGGATTTTTCATTTTCAAAATTACCTCAAAATCAAATATGACTTGGCACGCAACATGGTGGGGTGCACAATATTTATTTCCATCTGAATAACAATAATTCGTCAACAGAAATCATTGTCGGGTCGTCAGAGGGGGTATAGAGGGATTTTTCATTATCAAAATGATATCAAAAATCAAATATGACATGGCACGCAACATGGCGGGGTGCAGACTATTTATTTTCATCTGAATTACAATAATTCGTCAACAGAAATCATTGTCGTGTCGTCAGAGGGGGTATAGAGGAATTTTTCATTTTCAAAATGACTTCAAAAATGTAATATGACTTGGCACGCATCATGTTGGGGTAGAGAATATCCATTTCCATCTCAATAACAATAATTCGTTAACAGAAATCATTGAAGGGTCGTTAGAGGGGGTATAGAGGGATTTTTCATTTTCAAAATTTCTTCAAAAATCTAATATGATTTGGCACTTATCATGGTGGGGTGCGAAATATCTATGTCCATCTGAATAACAATAATTCGTTAACAGAAATCAATGTCGGGTCATCAGAGGGGGTATAGAGGGATTTTTTATCATCAAATGATTTCAAAAATCAAATATGACATGGCACGCAACATGGCGGGGTGCAGACTTTTCATTCTCGTCTGAGTTACAATAATTCGTCAACAGAAATCATTGTCGTGTCGTCAGAGGGGGTATAGAGGAATTTTTCATTTTCAAAATGACTTCAAAAATCTAATATGACTTGGCACGCATCATGTTGGGGTACAGAATATCCATTTCCATGTCAACAACATTAATTCGTCAACAGAAATCATTGTCGGGTCGTCAGAGGGGGTATAGAGTGATTTTTCATTTTCAAAATTACCTCAAAATCAAATATGACTTGGCACGCATCATGGTGGGGTGCAGAATATCCATTTCCATCTGAATAACAAGAATTCGTCAACAGAAATCAATGTCGGGTCGTTAGAGGGGGTATAGAGGAATTTTTCATTTTCAAAATTACCTCAAAATCAAACATGACTTGGCACGCATCATAGTGGGGAGCAGAATATCCATTTCCATCTGAATAACAAGAATTCGTCAACAGAAATCATTGACGGGTCGTTGGAGGGGGAATAGAGGGATTTTTCTTTTTCATAATTTCTTCAAAAATCTAATATGACTTGGCACGCATCATGGTGGGGTGCAGAATATCCATTTCCATCTGAATAACAATGATTCGTCAACAGAAATCATTGACGGGTCGTTGGAGGGGGAATAGAGGGATTTTTCTTTTTCATAATTTCTTCAAAAATCTAATATGACTTGGCACGCATCATGGTGGGGTGCAGAATATCCATTTCCATCTGAATAACAATAATTCGTCAACAGAAATCATTGTCGGGTCGTCAGAGGGGGTATAGAGGGATTTCTCATTATCAAAATGATTTCAAAAATCAAATATGACTTGGCACGCATCATGGCGGGGTGTAGAATATCCATTTCTATCTGATTAACATTATTTCGTCAACATAAATCATTGTCGTGTCGTCAGAGGGGGTATGGAGGGATTTTTCATTTTCAATATTTCTTCAAATTCTAATATGACTTGGCACGCGTCATGGTGGCGTGCAAAGTATTCATGTCAATCTGAATAACAATAATTCGTCAACAGAAATCATTGTCGGGTCGTCAGAGGGGGTATAGAGGGATTTGTCATTTTCAAAATTACCTCAAAATCAAATATGACTTGGCACGCATCATGGTGGGGTGCAGAATATCCATTTCCATCTGAATAACAATAATTCGTCAACAGAAATCATTGACGGGTCGTTAGAGGAGGGATAGAGGGATATTTCATTTTCAAAATTTCTTCAAAAATCTAATATGACTTGGCACTTATCATGGTGGGGTGTGAAATATCTATGACCATCTGAATAACAATAATTCATTAACAGAAATCATTGTCGGGTCGTCAGAGGGGGTATAGAGGGATTTTTCATTATCAAAATGATTTCAAAAATCAAATGTGACATGGCACGCAACATGGCGGGATGCAGACTATTTATTTTCATCTGAATTACAATAATTCGTCAACAGAAATCATTGTCGTGTCGTCAGAGGGGGTATAGAGGAATTTTTCATTTTCAAAATGACTTCAAATATCTAATATGACTTGGCACGCATCATGTTGGGGTACAGAATATCCATTTCCATCTCAATAACAATAAATCGTCAACAGAAATCATTGTCGGGTCGTCAGAGGGGGTATAGAGGGATTTCTCATTTTCAAAATTACCTCAAAATCAAATATGACTTGGCACGCATCATGTTGGGGTACAGAATATCCATTTCCATCTGAATAACAATAATTCGTCAACAGAAATCATTGTCGGGTCGTCAGAGGGGGTATAGAGTGATTTTTCATTATCAAAATGACTTCAAAAATTAAATATGACATGGCACGCAACATAGCGGGGTGCAGACTATTTTTTTTCATCTGAATAACAATAATTCGTAAACAGAAATCATTGTCGGGTCGTCAGAGGGGGTATAGAGGGATTTTTCTTTATCAAAATTATTTCAAAAATCAAATATGAGATGGCACGCAACATGGCGGGGTGCAGACTATTTATTTTCATCTGAATTACAATAATTCGTCAACAGAAATCATTGTCGTTTCGTCAGAGGGGGTATAGAGGAATTTTTCATTTTCAAAATTACCTCAAAATCAAATATGACTTGGCACGCAACATGGTGGGGTGCGAAATATCTATGTCCATCTGAATATCAATAATTCATTAACAGAAATCATTGTCGGGTCGTCAGAGGGGGTATAGAGGGATTTTTCATTATCAAAATGATTTCAAAAATCAAATATGACATGGCACGCAACATAGCGGGGTGCAGACTATTTATTTTCATCTGAATTATAATAATTCGTCTACAGAAATCATTGTCGTGTCGTCAGAGGGGGTATAGAGGAATTTTTCATTTTCAAAATGACTTCAAAAATCTAATATGACTTGGCACGCATCATGTTGGGGTACAGAATATCCATTTCCATCTCAATAACAATAAATCGTCAACAGAAATCATTGTCGGGTCGTCAGAGGGGGTATAGAGGGATTTCTCATTTTCAAAATTACCTCAAAATCAAATATGACTTGGCACGCATCATGGTGGGGTGCAGAATATTTATTTCCATCTGAATAACAATAATTCGTCAACAGAAATCATTGTCGGGTCGTCAGAGGGGGTATAGAGTGATTTTTCATTTTCAAAATTACCTCAAAATCAAATATGACTTGGCACGCAACATGGTGGGGTGCAGAATATTTATTTCCATCTGAATAACAATAATTCGTCAACAGAAATCATTGTCGGGTCGTCAGAGGGGGTATAGAGGGATTTCTCATTTTCAAAATTACCTCAAAATCAAATATGACTTGGCACGCATTATGGTGGGGTGCAGAATATTTATTTCCATCTGAATAACAATAATTTGTCAACAGAAATCATTGTCGGGTCGTCAGAGGGGGTATAGAGGGATTTCTCATTATCAAAATGACTTCAAAAATTAAATATGACATGGCACGTAACATGGCGGGTGCAGACTATTTATTTTCATCTGAATAACAATAATTCGTTAACAGAAATCATTGTCGGGTCGTCAGAGGGGGTATAGAGGGATTTTTCTTTATCAAAATGATTTCAAAAATCAAATATGACATGGCACGCAACATGGCGGGGTGCAGACTATTTATTTTCATCTGAATTACAATAATTCGTCAACAGATATCATTGTCGTGTCGTCAGAGGGGGTATAGAGGGATTTTTCATTTTCAAAATTACCTCAAAATCAAATATGACTTGGCACGCAACATGGTGGGGTGCACAATATTTATTTCCATCTGAATAACAATAATTCGTCAACAGAAATCATTGTCGGGTCGTCAGAGGGGGTATAGAGGGATTTTTCATTATCAAAATGATATCAAAAATCAAATATGACATGGCACGCAACATGGCGGGGTGCAGACTATTTATTTTCATCTGAATTACAATAATTCGTCAACAGAAATCATTGTCGTGTCGTCAGAGGGGGTATAGAGGAATTTTTCATTTTCAAAATGACTTCAAAAATGTAATATGACTTTGCACGCATCATGTTGGGGTAGAGAATATCCATTTCCATCTCAATAACAATAATTCGTTAACAGAAATCATTGAAGGGTCGTTAGAGGGGGTATAGAGGGATTTTTCATTTTCAAAATTTCTTCAAAAATCTAATATGACTTGGCACTTATCATGGTGGGGTGCGAAATATCTATGTCCATCTGAATAACAATAATTCGTTAACAGAAATCAATGTCGGGTCGTCAGAGGGGGTATAGAGGGATTTTTTATCATCAAATGATTTCAAAAATCAAATATGACATGGCACGCAACATGTCGGGGTGCAGACTTATCATTTTCATCTGAATTACAATAATTCGTCAACAGAAATCATTGTCGTGTCGTCAGAGGGGGTATAGAGGAATTTTTCATTTTCAAAATGACTTCAAAAATCTAATATGACTTGGCACGCATCATGTTGGGGTACAGAATATCCATTTCCATGTCAACAACATTAATTCGTCAACAGAAATCATTGTCGGGTCGTCAGAGGGGGTATAGAGTGATTTTTCATTTTCAAAATTACCTCAAAATCAAATATGACTTGGCACGCATCATGGTGGGGTGCAGAATATCCATTTCCATCTGAATAACAAGAATTCGTCAACAGAAATCAATGTCGGGTCGTTAGAGGGGGTATAGAGGAATTTTTCATTTTCAAAATTACCTCAAAATCAAACATGACTTGGCACGCATCATAGTGGGGAGCAGAATATCCATTTCCATCTGAATAACAAGAATTCGTCAACAGAAATCAATGTCGGGTCGTTAGAGGGGGTATAGAGGAATTTTTCATTTTCAAAATTTTCTCAAAATCAAATATGACTTGGCACGCATCATAATGGGGTACAGAATATCCATTTCCATCCTAATAACAATACCTTGTCAACGGAAATCATTGTCGGGTCCTCAGAGGGGGTATAGAGGGATTTTTCATTTTCAAAATTACCTCAAAATCAAACATGACTTGGCACGCATCATGGTGGGGTGCAGAATATCCATTCCAATCTGAATAACAATAATTCGTCAACAGAAATCATTGTCGTGTCGTCAGAGGGGGTATGGAGGGTTTTATCATTTTCAAAATTACCTCAAAATCAAATATGACTTGGCACGCATCATGGTGGGGTGCAGATTATCCATTTCCATCTGAATAACAATGATTCGTCAACAGAAATCATTGACGGGTCGTTGGAGGGGGAATAGAGTGATTTTTCTTTTTCATAATTTCTTCAAAAATCAAATATGACTTGGCACGCATCATGGTGGGGTGCAGAATATCCATTTCCATCTGAATAAAAATAATTCGTCAACAGAAATCATTGTAGGGTCGTCAGAGGAGGTATAGAGGGATTTTTCATTATCAAAATGATTTCAAAAATCAAATATGACTTGGCACGCATCATGGCGGGGTGTAGAATATCCATTTCTATCTGATTAACATTATTTCGTCAACATAAATCATTGTCGTGTTGTCAGAGGTGGTATGGAGGGATTTTTCATTTTCAATATTTCTTCAAAAATCTAATATGACTTGGCACGCGTCATGGTGGCGTGCAAAGTATTCATGTCAATCTGAATAACAATAATTCGTCAACAGAAATCATTGTCGGGTCGTCAGAGGGGGTATAGAGGGATTTGTCATTTTCAAAATTACCTCAAAATCAAATATGACTTGGCACGCATCATGGTGGGGTGCAGAATATCCATTTCCATCTGAATAACAATAATTCGTCAACAGAAATCATTGACGGGTCGTTAGAGGAGGTATAGAGGGATATTTCATTTTCAAATATCTTCAAAATTCTAATATGACTTGGCACTTATCATGGTGGGGTGTGAAATATCTATGACCATCTGAATAACAATAATTCATTAACAGAAATCATTGTCGGGTCGTCAGAGGGGGTATAGAGGGATTTTTCATTATCAAGATGATTTCAAAAATCAAATGTGACATGGCACGCAACATGGCGGGATGCAGACTATTTATTTTCATCTGAATTACAATAATTCGTCAACAGAAATCATTGTCGTGTCGTCAGAGGGGGTATAGAGGAATTTTTCATTTTCAAAATGACTTCAAAAATCTAATATGACTTGGCACGCATCATGTTGGGGTACAGAATATCCATTTCCATCTCAATAACAATAAATCGTCAACAGAAATCATTGTCGGGTCGTCAGAGGGGGTATAGAGGGATTTCTCATTTTCAAAATTACCTCAAAATCAAATATGACTTGGCACGCATCATGGTGGGGTGCAGAATATTTATTTCCATCTGAATAACAATAATTCGTCAACAGAAATCATTGTCGGGTCGTCAGAGGGGGTATAGAGTGATTTTTCATTATCAAAATGACTTCAAAAATTAAATATGACATGGCACGCAACATAGCGGGGTGCAGACTATTTATTTTCATCTGAATAACAATAATTCGTAAACAGAAATCATTGTCGGGTCGTCAGAGGGGGTATAGAGGGATTTTTCTTTATCAAATTTATTTCAAAAATCAAATATGACATGGCACGCAACATGGCGGGGTGCAGACCATTTATTTTCATCTGAATTACAATAATTCGTCAACAGAAATCATTGTCGTGTCGTCAGAGGGGGTATAGAGGAATTTTTCATTTTCAAAATTACCTCAAAATCAAATATGACTTGGCACGCAACATGGTGGGGTGCAGAATATTTATTTCCATCTGAATAACAATAATTCGTCAACAGAAATCATTGTCGTGTCGTCAGAGGGGGTATAGAGGGATTTTTCATTATCAAAATGACTTCAAAAATTAAATATGACATGGCACGCAACATGGTGGGGTGCAGACTATTTATTTTCATCTGAATTACAATAATTCGTCAACAGAAATCATTGTTGTGTCGTCAGAGGGGGTATAGAGGAATTTTTCATTTTCAAAATTACTTCAAAAATCTAATATGACTTGGCACGCATCATGTTGGGGTACAGAATATCCATTTCGATCTCAATAAAAATAATTCGTCAACAGAAATCATTGTCGGGTCGTCAGAGGGGGTATAGAGGGATTTTTCATTATCAAAATGATTTCAAAAATCAAATATGACTTGGCACGCATCATGGCGGGGTGTAGAATATCCATTTCTATCCGATTAACATTATTTCGTCAACATAAGTCATTGTCGTGTCGCCAGAGGGGGTATGGAGGGATTTTTCATTTTCAAAATTACTTCGAAAATCTAATATGACTTGGCACGCATCATGATGGGGTGCAGAATATTTATTTCCATCTGAATAACAATAATTCGTCAACAGAAATCATTGTCGGGTCGTCAGAGGGGGTATAGAGGCATTTTTCATTATCAAAATGACTTCACAAATTAAATATGACTTGGCACTTATCATGGTGGGGTGCGAAATATCTATGTCCATCTGAATAACAATAATTCGATAACAGAAATCATTGTCGTGTCGTCAGAGGGGGTATAGAGGAATTTTTCATTTTCAAAATGACTTCAAAAATCTAATATGACTTGGCACGCATCATGTTGGGGTACAGAATATCCATTTCCATCTCAATAACAATAAATCGTCAACAGAAATCATTGTCGGGTCGTCAGAGGGGGTATAGAGGGATTTCTCATTTTCAAAATTACCTCAAAATCAAATATGACTTGGCACGCATCATGGTGGGGTGCAGAATATTTATTTCCATCTGAATAACAATAATTCGTCAACAGAAATCATTGTCGGGTCGTCAGAGGGGGTATAGAGGGATTTTTCATTTTCAAAATTACCTAAAAATCAAATATGACTTGGCACGCAACATGGTGGGGTGCAGAATATTTATTTCCATCTGAATAACAATAATTCGTCAACAGAAATCATTGTCGGGTCGTCAGAGGGGGTATAGAGGGATTTCTCATTTTCAAAATTACCTCAAAATCAAATATGACTTGGCACGCATCATGGTGGGGTGCAGAATATTTATTTCCATCTGAATAACAATAATTTGTCAACAGAAATCATTGTCGGGTCGTCAGAGGGGGTATAGAGGGATTTCTCATTATCAAAATGACTTCAAAAATCAAATATGACTTGGCACGCATCATGGTGGGGTGCAGAATATTTATTTCCATCTGAATAACAATAATTCGTCAACAGAAATCATTGTCGGGTCGTCAGAGGGGGTATAGAGGGATTTCTCATTTTCAAAATTACCTCAAAATCAAATATGACTTGGCACGCATCATGGTGGGGTGCAGAATATTTATTTCCATCTGAATAACAATAATTCGTCAACAGAAATCATTGTCGGGTCGTCAGAGGGGGTATAGAGGGATTTTTCATTTTCAAAATTACCTCAAAATCAAACATGACTTGGCACGCATCATGGTGGGGTGCAGAATATCCATTCCCATCTGAATAACAATAATTCGTCAACAGAAATCATTGTCGTGTCGTCAGAGGGGGTATGGAGGGATTTATCATTTTCAAAATTACCTCAAAATCAAATATGACTTGGCACGCATCATGGTGGGGTGCAGATTATCCATTTCCATCTGAATAACAATGATTTGTCAACAGAAATCATTGACGGGTCGTTGGAGGGGGAATAGAGGGATTTTTCTTTTTCATAATTTCTTCAAAAATCTAATATGACTTGGCACGCATCATGGTGGGGTGCAGAATATCCATTTCCATCTGAATAACAATAATTCGTCAACAGACATCATTGTCGTGTCGTCAGAGGGGGTATGGAGGGATTTATCATTTTCAAAATCACTTCAAAAATGTAAAATGACTTGGCACGCATCATGGTATAATGCAAAGTATCCATTCCCATCTGAATAAAAATAATTCGTCAACAAAAATCATTGTCGTGTCGTCAGAGGGGGTATAGAGGGTTTTTTCATTTTCAAAATGACTTCAATAATCAAATATGACTTGGCACGCATCATGGTGGGGTACAGAATATCCATTTCCATCTCAATAACAATAATTTGTCATCAGAAATCATTGTCGGGTCGTCAGAGGGGGTATAGAGGGATTTTTCATTTTCAAAATTACCTCAAAATCAAATATGACTTGGGACGTATCATGGTGGGGAGCAGAATATCCATTCCCATCTGAATGACAATAATTCGTCAACAGAAATCATTGTCGTGTCGTCAGAGGTGGTATGGAGGGATTTATCATTTTCAAAATTACCTCAAAGTCAAATATGACTTGGCACGCATCATAGTGGGGTGCAGAATATCCATTTCCATCTGAATAACAATATCTCGTCAACAGAAATCGTTGTCGTGTCGTCAGAGGGGGTATGGAGGGATTTATCATTTTCAAAATTACTTCAAAAATCTAATATGACTTGGCACGCATCATGGTGGGGTGCAGAATATTCATTTCCATCTGAATGACAATAGTTCGTCTACAGAAATCATTGTCGGGTCGTTAGAGGGGGTATAGAGGGATTTTTCATTTTCAAAATTACTTCAAAATCAAATATGACTTGGCACGCAACATAGTGGGGTGCAGAATATTCATTTCCATCTGAATAACAATAAGTCGTCAACAGAAATCATTGTCGGGTCGATAGAGGGGGTATCGAGGGATTTTTCATTTTCAATATTTCTTCAAAAATCCAATATGACTTGGCACGCATCATGGTGGGGTGCAGAATATCCATTTCAATAACATCTCAATAACAATTATTTGTCAACAGAAATCATAGTCTGGTCGTCAGAGGAGGTATAGAGGGATTTCTCATTTTCAATATTTCTTCAAAAATCTAATATTACTTGGCACGCATCATAGTGGGGTGCAGAATATCCATATCTATCTGAATAACAATAATTCCTCAACCGAAATTATTGTCGTTTCGTCAGAGGGGGTTTAGAGGGATTTTTCATTTTCAAAATTACCTCAAAATCAAATATGACTTGGCACGCAACATGGTGGGGTGCAGAATATCCATTTCCATTTGAATAACAATAATTCATCAACAGATATCATTGTCGGGTCGTAAGAGGGGGTATAGAGGGATTTTTCGTATTCAATATTTCTTCAAAAATCTAATATAACTTGGCACTTATCATGGTGGGGTGCGAAATATCTATGTCCATCTGAATAACGATAATTCGTTAACAGAAATCATTGTCGGGTCGACAGAGGGGGTATAGAGGGATTTTTCATTATCAAAATGATTTCAAAAATCAAATATGACTTGGCACGCATCATGGTGGGCTTCAGAATATCCATTTCAATAACATCTCAATAACAATAATTCGACAACAGAAATCAATGTCGGGTCGTTAGAGGGGGTATAGAGGGATTTTTCATTTTCAATATTTCTTCAAAAATCTAATATGACTTGGCACGCGTCATGGTGGCGTGCAAAGTATTCATGTCATTCTGAATAACAATAATTCGTCAACAGAAATCATTGTCGGGTCGTCAGAGGGGGTATAGAGGGATTTGTCATTTTCAAAATTACCTCAAAATCAAATATGACTTGGCACGCATCATGGTGGGGTGCAGAATATCCATTTCCATCTGAATAACAATAATTCGTCAACAGAAATCATTGACGGGTCGTTAGAGGAGGTATAGAGGGATTTTTCATTTTCAAAATTTCTTCAAAAATCTAATATGACTTGGCACGCATCATGTTGGGGTACAGAATATCCATTTCCATCTCAATAACAATAAATCGTCAACAGAAATCATTGTCGGGTCGTCAGAGGGGGTATAGAGGGATTTCTCATTTTCAAAATTACCTCAAAATCAAATATGACTTGGCACGCATCATGGTGGGGTGCAGAATATTTATTTCCATCTGAATAACAATAATTCGTCAACAGAAATCATTGTCGGGTCGTCAGAGGGGGCATAGAGGGATTTTTCATTATCAAAATGACTTCAAAAATTAAATATGACATGGCACGCAACATAGCGGGGTGCAGACTATTTATTTTCATCTGAATAACAATAATTCGTTAACAGAAATCATTGTCGGGTCGTCAGAGGGGGTATAGAGGGATTTTTCTTTATCAAAATTATTTCAAAAATCAAATATGACATGGCACGCAACATGGCGGGGTGCAGACTATTTATTTTCATCTGAATTACAATAATTCGTCAACAGAAATCATTGTCGTGTCGTCAGAGGGGGTATAGAGGGATTTTTCATTTTCAAAATTACCTCAAAATCAAATATGACTTGGCACGCAACATGGTGGGGTGCAGAATATTTATTTCCATCTGAATAACAATAATTCGTCAACAGAAATCATTGTCGGGTCGTCAGAGGGGGTATTGAGGGATTTTTCATTATCAAAATGATTTCAAAAATCAAATATGACATGGCACGCAACATGGTGGGATGCAGAATATCCATTTCCATCTGAATTACAATAATTCGTCAACAGAAATCATTGTTGTGTCGTCAGAGGGGGTATAGAGGAATTTTTCATTTTCAAAATTACTTCAAAAATCTAATATGACTTGGCACGCATCATGTTGGGGTACAGAATATCCATTTCCATCTCACTAACAATAATTCGTCAACAGAAATCATTGTCGGGTCGTCAGAGGGGGTATAGAGGGATTTTTCATTATCAAAATGATTTCAAAAATCAAATATGACTTGGCACGCATCATGGCGGGGTGCAGTATATCCATTTCTATCTGATTAACATTATTTCGTCAACATAAATCATTGTCGTGTCGTCAGAGGGGGTATGGAGGGATTTTTCATTTTCAAAATTACTTCGAAAATCTAATATGACTTGGCACGCATCATGATGGGGTGCAGAAAATTTATTTCCATCTGAATAACAATAATTCGTCAACAGAAATCATTGTCGGGTCGTCAGAGGGGGTATAGAGGGATTTTTCATTATCAAAATGACTTCACAAATTAAATATGACTTGGCACTTATCATGGTGGGGTACGAAATATCTATGTCCATCTGAATAACAATAATTCGATAACAGAAATCATTGTCGGGTCGTCAGAGGGGGTATAGAGGGATTTTTCATTATCAAAATGATTTCAAAAATCATATATGACTTGGCACGCATCATGGCGGGGTGCAGAATATCCATTTCTATCTGATTAACATTATTTCGTCAACATAAATCATTGTCGTGTCGTCAGAGGGGGTATGGAGGGATTTATCATTTTCAAAATTACTTCAAAAATCTAATATGACTTGGCACGCATCATGGTGGGGTGCAGAATATTCATTTTCATCTGAATGACAATAGTTCGTCTACAGAAATCATTGTCGTGTCGTTAGAGGGGGTATAGAGGGATTTTTCTTTTTCAAAATTACCTCAAAATCAAATATGACTTGGCACGCAACATGGTGGGGTGCAGAATATTCATTTCCATCTGAATAACAATAATTCGTCAACTGAAATCATTGTCGGGTCGATAGAGGGGGTATAGAGGGATTTTTCATTTTCAATATTTCTTCAAAAATCCAATATGACTTGGCACGCATCATGGTGGGGTGCATATTATCCATTTCCATCTGAATAACAATGATTCGTCAACAGAAATCATTGACGGGTCGTTGGAGGGGGTATAGAGGGATTTTTCTTTTTCAAAATTACTTCAAAATCAAATATGACTTGGCACGCAACATGGTGGGGTGCACAATATTTATTTCCATCTGAATAACAATAATTCGTCAACAGAAATTATTGTCGGGTCGTCAGAGGGGGTATAGAGGAATTTTTCATTGTCAAATTACTTCAAAAATTATATATGACATGGCACGCAACATGGTGGGGTGCAGACTATTTATTTTCATCTGAATTACAATAATTCGTCAACAGAAATCATTGTTGTGTCGTCAGAGGGGGTATAGAGGAATTTTTCATTTTCAAAATTACTTCAAAAATCTAATATGACTTGGCACGCATCATGTTGTGGTATAGAATATCCATTTCCATCTCAATAACAATAATTCGATAACAAAAATCATTGTCGGGTCGTCAGAGAGGGTATAGAGGGATTTTTCATTATCAAAATGATTTCAATGATCAAATATGACTTGGCACGCATCATTGCGGGGTGCAGAATATCCATTTCTATCTGACTAACATTATTTCGTCAACATAAATCATTGTCGTGTCGTCAGAGGGGGTATGGAGGGATTTATCATTTTCAAAATTACTTCAAAAATCTAATATGACTTGGCACGCATCATGATGGGGTGCAGAATATTTATTTCCATCTGAATAACAATAATTCGTCAACAGAAATCATTGTCGGGTCGTCAGAGGGGGTATAGAGGGATTTTTCATTATCAAAATGACTTCAAATATTAAATATGACTTGGCACTTATCATGGTGGGGTGCGAAATATCTATGTCCATCTGAATAACAATAATTCGATAACAGAAATCATTGTCGGGTCGTCAGAGGGGGTTTAGAGGGATTTTTCATTATCAAAATGATTTCAAAAATCAAATATGACTTGGCACGCATCATGGCGGGGTGCAGAATATCCATTTCTATCTGATTAACATTATTTCGTCAACATAATTCATTGTCGTGTCGTCAGAGGGGGTATGGAGGGATTTTTCATTTTCAAAATTACTTCAAAAATCTAATATGACTTGGCACGCATCATGATGGTGTGCAGAATATTTATTTCCATCTGAGTAACAATAATTCGTCAACAGAAATCATTGTCGGGTCGTCAGAGGGGGTATAGAGGGATTTTTCATTATCAAAATGACTTCACAAATTAAATATGACTTGGCACTTATCATGGTGGGGTGCGAAATATCTATGTCCATCTGAATAACAATAATTCGTTAACAGAAATCATTGTCGGGTCGTCAGAGGGGGTATAGAGGGATTTTTCATTATCAAAATGATATCAAAAATCAAATATGACATGGCACGCAACATGGCGGGGTGCTGACTATTTATTTTCATCTGAATTACAATAATTCGTCAACAGAAATCATTGTCGTGTCGTCAGAGGGTGTATAGAGGAATTCTTCATTTTCAAAATGACTTCAAAAATCTAATATGACTTGGCACGCATCATGGTGGGGTGCGAAATATCTATGTCCATCTGAATAACAATAATTCGTTAACAGAAATCAATGTCGGGTCGTCAGAGGGGGTATAGAGGGATTTTTCATTATCAAAATGACTTCAAATATTAAATATGACTTGGCACTTATCATGGTGGGGTGCGAAATATCTATGTCCATCTGAATAACAATAATTCGATAACAGAAATCATTGTCGGGTCGTCAGAGGGGGTTTAGAGGGATTTTTCATTATCAAAATGATTTCAAAAATCAAATATGACTTGGCACGCATCATGGCGGGGTGCAGAATATCCATTTCTATCTGATTAACATTATTTCGTCAACATAAATCATTGTCGTGTCGTCAGAGGGGGTATGGAGGGATTTTTCATTTTCAAAATTACTTCAAAAATCTAATATGACTTGGCACGCATCATGATGGTGTGCAGAATATTTATTTCCATCTGAGTAACAATAATTCGTCAACAGAAATCATTGTCGGGTCGTCAGAGGGGGTATAGAGGGATTTTTCATTATCAAAATGACTTCACAAATTAAATATGACTTGGCACTTATCATGGTGGGGTGCGAAATATCTATGTCCATCTGAATAACAATAATTCGTTAACAGAAATCATTGTCGGGTCGTCAGAGGGGGTATAGAGGGATTTTTCATTATCAAAATGATATCAAAAATCAAATATGACATAGAACGCAACATGGCGGGGTGCTGACTATTTATTTTCATCTGAATTACAATAATTCGTCAACAGAAATCATTGTCGTGTCGTCAGAGGGTGTATAGAGGAATTTTTCATTTTCAAAATGACTTCAAAAATCTAATATGACTTGGCACGCATCATGGTGGGGTGCGAAATATCTATGTCCATCTGAATTACAATAATTCGTCAACAGAAATCATTGTCGTGTGGTCAGAGGGGGTATAGAGGAACTTTTCATTTTCAGAATGACTTCAAAAATCTAATATGACTTGGCACGCATCATGTTGGGGTACAGAATATCCATTTCCATCTCAATAACCATAATTCGTCAACAGAAATCATTGTCGTGTCGTCAGAGGGGGTATAGAGGGATTTTTCATTTTCAATATTTCTTCAAAAATCCAATATGACTTGGCACGCATCATGGTGGGGTGCATATTATCCATTTCCATCTGAATAACAATGATTCGTCAACAGAAATCATTGACGGGTCGTTGGAGGGGGTATGGAGGGATTTATCATTTTCAAAATTACTTCAAAAATGTAAAATGACTTGGCACGCATCATGGTGAAATGCAAAGTATCCATTCCCATCTGAATAAAATTAATTCGTCAACAGAAATCATTGTCGTGTCGTCAGAGGGGGTATAGAGGGTTTTTTCATTTTCAAAATGACTTCAATAATCAAATATGACTTGGCACGCAACATGGTGGGGTGCAGAATATTCATTTCCATCTGAATAACAATAATTCGTCAACTGAAATCATTGTCGGGTCGATAGAGGGGGTATAGAGGGATTTTTCAATTTCAATATTTCTTCAAAAATCCAATATGACTTGGCACGCATCATGGTGGGGTGCATATTATCCATTTCCATCTGAATAACAATGATTCGTCAACAGAAATCATTGACGGGTCGTTGGAGGGGGTATAGAGGGATTTTTCTTTTTCAAAATTACTTCAAAAATGTAAAATGACTTGGCACGCATCATGGTGAAATGCAAAGTATCCATTCCCATCTGAATAAAAATAATTCGTCAACAGAAATCATTGTCGTGTCGTCAGAGGGGGTATAGAGGGTTTTTTCATTTTCAAAATGACTTCAATAATCAAATATGACTTGGCACGCATCATGGTGGGGTACAGAATATCCATTTCCATCTCACTAACAATAATTTGTCATCAGAAATCATTGTCGGGTCGTCAGAGGAGGTATAGAGGGATTTTTCATTTTCAAAATTACCTCAAAATCAAATATGACTTGGCACGTATCATGGTGGGGTGCAGAATATCCATCTGACTAACAATGATTCGTCAACAGAAATCATTGACGGGTCGTTGGAGGGGGTATAGAGGGATTTTTCATTTTCAATATTTCTTCAAAAATCCAATATGACTTGGCACGCATCATGGTGGGGTGCAGAATATCCATTTCCATCTGAATAACAATAATTCGTCAACAGACATCATTGTCGTGTCGTCAGAGGGGGTATGGAGGGATTTATCATTTTCAAAATTACTTCAAAAATGTAAAATGACTTGGCACGCATCATGGTGAAATGCAAAGTATCCATTCCCATCTGAATAAAAATAATTCGTCAACAGAAATCATTGTCGTGTCGTCAGAGGGGGTATAGAGGGTTTTTTCATTTTCAAAATGACTTCAATAATCAAATATGACTTGGCACGCATCATGGTGGGGTACAGAATATCCATTTCCATCTCAATAACAATAATTTGTCATCAGAAATCATTGTCGGGTCGTCAGAGGGGGTATAGAGGGATTTTTCATTTTCAAAATTACCTCAAAATCAAATATGACTTGGCACGTATCATGGTGGGGTGCAGAATATCCATCTGACTAACAATGATTCGTCAACAGAAATCATTGACGGGTCGTTGGAGGGGGTATAGAGGGATTTTTCATTTTCAAAATTTCTCCAAAAATCTAATATGACTTGGCACGCATCATGGTGGGGTGCAGAATATCCATTCCCATCTGAATAACAATATTTCGTCAACAGAAATCATTGTCGTGTCGTCAGAGGGGGTATGGAGGGAGTTATCATTATCAAAATTACCCCAAAATCAAATATGACTTGGCACGCATCATAGTGGGGTGCAGAATATCCATTTCCATCTGAATAACAATGATTCGTCAACAGAAATCATTGACGGGTCGTTGGAGGGGGTATAGAGGGATTTTTCATATTCATAATTTCTTCAAAAATCTAATATGACTTGGCACGCATCATGGTGGGGTGCAGAATATCCATTCCTATCTGAATAACAATAACTCGTCAACAGAAATCGTTGTCGTGTCGTCAGAGGGGGTATGGAGGGATTTATCATTTTCAAAATTACTTCAAAAATCTAATAAGACTTGGCACGCATCATGGTGGGGTACAGAATATTCATTTCCATCTGAATGACAATAGTTCGTCTACAGAAATCATTGTCGGGTCGTTAGAGGGGGTATGGAGGGATTTTTCATTTTCAAAATTACCTCAAAATCAAATATGAATTGGCACGCAACATGGTGGGGTGCAGAATATTCATTTCCATCTGAATATCAATAATTCGTCAACAGAAATCATTGTCGGGTCGATAGAGGGGGTATAGAGGGATTTTTCATTTTCAATATTTCTTCAAAAATCCAATATGACTTGGCACGCATCATGGTGGGGTGCAGAATATCCATTTCAATAACATCTCAATAACAATAATTTGTCAACAGAAATCATTGTCGGGTCGTCAGAGGGGGTATAGAGGGATTTCTCATTTTCAATATTTCTTCAAAAATCTAATATTACTTGGCACGCATCATAGTGGGGTGCAAAATATCCATATCTATCTGAATAACAATAATTCCTCAACACAATTTATTGTCGTTTCGTCAGAGGGGGTTTAGAGGGATTTTTCATTTTCAAAATTACCTCAAAATCAAATATGACTTGGCACGCAACATGGTGGGGTGCAGAATATCCATTTCCATTTGAATAACAATTATTCATCAACAGATATCATTGTCGAGTCGTAAGAGGGGGTATAGAGGGATTTTTCATTATCAAAATGATTTCGAAAATCAAATATGACTTGGCACGCATCATGGTGGGCTACAGAATATCCATTTCAATAACATCTCAATAACAATACTTTGTCAACAGAAATCATTGTCGGGTCGTCAGAGGGGGTATAGAGGGATTTTTCATTTTCAAAATTACCTCAAAATCAAATATGACTTGGCACGCATCATGGTGGGGTGCAGAATATCCATTACCAACTGAATAACAATAATTTGACAACAGAAATCAATGTCGGGTCGTTAGAGGGGGTATAGAGGGATTTTTCATTTTCAATATTTCTTCAAAAATCTAATTTGACTTGGCACGCGTCATGGTGGCGTGCAAAGTATTCATGTCAATCTGAAAAACAATAATTCGTCAACATAAATCATTGTCGGGTCGTCAGAGGGGGTATAGAGGGATTTGTCATTTTCAAAATTACCTCAAAATCAAATATGACTTGGCACGCATCATGGTGGGGTGCAGAATATCCATTTCCATCTGAATAACAATAATTCGTCAACAGAAATCATTGACGGGTCGTTAGAGGAGGTATAGAGGGATTTTTCATTTTCAAAATTTCTTCAAAAATCTAATATGACTTGGCACTTATCATGGTGGGGTGCGAAATATCTATGTCCATCTGAATATCAATAATTCATTAACAGAAATCATTGTCGGGTCGTCAGAGGGGGTATAGAGGGATTTTTCATTATCAAAATGATTTCAAAAATCAAATATGACATGGCACGCAACATAGCGGGGTGCAGACTATTTATTTTCATCTGAATTACAATAATTCGTCAACAGAAATCATTGTCGTGTCGTCAGAGGGGGTATAGAGGAATTTTTCATTTTCAAAATGACTTAAAAAATCTAATATGACTTGGCACGCATCATGTTGGGGTACAGAATATCCATTTCCATCTCAATAACAATAAATCGTCAACAGAAATCATTGTCGTGTCGTCAGAGGTGGTATAGAGGGATTTCTCATTTTCAAAATTACCTCAAAATCAAATATGACTTGGCACGCATCATGGTGGGGTGCAGAATATTTATTTCCATCTGAATAACAATAATTCGTCAACAGAAATCATTGTCGGGTCGTCAGAGGGGGTATAGAGGGATTTTTCATTTTCAAAATTACCTCAAAATCAAATATGACTTGGCACGCAACATGGTGGGGTGCAGAATATTTATTTCCATCTGAACAATAATAATTCGTCAACAGAAATCATTGTCGGGTCGTCAGAGGGGGTATAGAGGGATTTCTCATTTTCAAAATTACCTCAAAATCAAATATGACTTGGCACGCATCATGGTGGGGTGCAGAATATTTATTTCCATCTGAATAAAAATAATTTGTCAACAGAAATCATTGTCGGGTCGTCAGAGGGGGTATAGAGGGATTTCTCATTATCAAAATGACTTCAAAAATTAAATATGACATGGCACGTAACATGGCGGGTGCAGACTATTTATTTTCATCTGAATAACAATAATTCGTTAACAGAAATCATTGTCGGGTCGTCAGAGGGGGTATAGAGGGATTTTTCTTTATCAAAATGATTTCAAAAATCAAATATGACATGGCACGCAACATAGCGGGGTGCTGACTATTTATTTTCATCTGAATTACAATAATTCGTCAACAGATATCATTGTCGTGTCGTCAGAGGGGGTATAGAGTGATTTTTCATTTTCAAAATTACCTCAAAATCAAATATGACTTGGCACGCAACATGGTGGGGTGCACAATATTTATTTCCATCTGAATAACAATAATTCGTCAACAGAAATTATTGTCGGGTCGTCAGAGGGGGTATAGAGGGATTTTTCATTGTCAAAATGACTTCAAAAATTATATATGACATGGCACGCAACATGGTGGGGTGCAGACTATTTATTTTCATCTGAATTACAATAATTCGTCAACAGAAATCATTGTTGTGTCGTCAGAGGGGGTATAGAGGAATTTTTCATTTTCAAAATTACTTCAAAAATCTAATATGACTTGGCACGCATCATGTTGTGGTATAGAATATCCATTTCCACCTCAATAACAATAATTCGTCAACAGAAATCATTGTCGGGTCGTCAGAGGGGGTATAGAGTGATTTTTCATTTTCAAAATTACCTCAAAATCAAATATGACTTGGCACGCATCATGATGGGGTGCATAATATCTATTCCTATCTGAATAACAATAATTCGTCAACAGAAATCATTGACGGGTCGTTAGAGGGGGTATAGAGGAAGTTTTCATTTTCTAAATTTCTTCAAAAATCTAATATGACTTGGCACTTATCATGATGGGGTACGAAATATCTATGTCCTTCTGAATAACAATAATTCGTTAACAGAAATCATTGTCGGGTCGTCAGAGGGGGTATAGAGGGATTTTTCATTATCAAAATGATTTCAAAATTCAAATATGACTTGGCACGCATCATTGCGCGGTGCAGAATATCCATTTCTATCTGACTAACATTAATTCGTCAACATAAATCATTGTCGTGTCGTCAGAGGGGGTATAGAGGGATTTTTCATTATCAAAATGATTTCAATGATCAAATATGACTTGGCACGCATCATGGCGGGGTGCAGAATATCCATTTCTATCTGACTAACATTATTTCGTCAACATAAATCATTGTCGTGTCGTCAGAGGGGGTATAGAGGGATTTTTCATTTTCAATATTTCTTCAAAAATCTAATATGACTTGGCACGCGTCATGGTGGCGTGCAAAGTATTCATGTCAATCTGAATAACAATAATTCGTCAACAGAAATCATTGTCGGGTCGTCAGAGGGGGTATAGAGGGATTTGTCATTTTCAAAATTACCTCAAAATCAAATATGACTTGGCACGCATCATGGTGGGGTGCAGAATATCCATTTCCATCTGAATAACAATAATTCGTCAACAGAAATCATTGACGGGTCGTTAGAGGAGGTATAGAGGGATTTTTCATTTTCAAAATTTCTTCAAAAATCTAATATGACTTGGCACTTATCATGGTGGGGTGCGAAATATCTATGTCCATCTGAATATCAATAATTCATTAACAGAAATCAATGTCGGGTCGTCAGAGGGGGTATAGAGGGATTTTTCATTATCAAAATGATTTCAAAAATCAAATATGACATGGCACGCAACATAGCGGGGTGCAGACTATTTATTTTCATCTGAATTACAATAATTCGTCAACAGAAATCATTGTCGTGTCGTCAGAGGGGGTATAGAGGAATTTTTCATTTTCAAAATGACTTCAAAAATCTAATAAGACTTGGCACGCATCATGTTGGGGTACAGAATATCCATTTCCATCTCAATAACAATAAATCGTCAACAGAAATCATTGTCGGGTCGTCAGAGGGGGTATAGAGGGATTTCTCATTTTCAAAATTACCTCAAAATCAAATATGACTTGGCACGCATCATGGTGGGGTGCAGAATATTTATTTCCATCTGAATAACAATAATTCGTCAACAGAAATCATTGTCGGGTCGTCAGAGGGGGTATAGAGGGATTTTTCATTTTCAAAATTACATCAAAATCAAATATGACTTGGCACGCAACATGGTGGGGTGCAGAATACTTATTTCCATCTGAATAACAATAATTCGTCAACAGAAATCATTGTCGGGTCGTCAGAGGGGGTATAGAGGGATTTCTCATTTTCAAAATTACCTCAAAATCAAATATGACTTGGCACGCATCATGGTGGGGTGCAGAATATTTATTTCCATCTGAATAACGATAATGTGTCAACAGAAATCATTGTCGGGTCGTCAGAGGGGGTATAGAGGGATTTCTCATTATCAAAATGACTTCAAAAATTAAATATGACATGGCACGTAACATGGCGGGTGCAGACTATTTATTTTCATCTGAATAACAATAATTCGTTAACAGAAATCATTGTCGGGTCGTCAGAGGGGGTATAGAGGGATTTTTCTTTATCAAAATGATTTCAAAAATCAAATATGACATGGCACGCAACATGGTGGGGTGCAGACTATTTATTTTCATCTGAATTACAATAATTCGTCAACAGAAATCATTGTTGTGTCGTCAGAGGGGGTATAGAGGAATTTTTCATTTTCAAAATTACTTCAAAAATCTAATATGACTTGGCACGCATCATGTTGTGGTACAGAATATCCATTTCCATCTCAATAACAATAATTCGTCAACAGAAATCATTGTCGGGTCGTCAGAGGGGGTATAGAGTGATTTTTCATTTTCAAAATTACCTCAAAATCAAATATGACTTGGCACGCATCATGATGGGGTGCATAATATATATTCCTATCTGAATAACAATAATTCGTCAACAGAAATCATTGACGGGTCGTTAGAGGGGGTATAGAGGAAGTTTTCATTTTCAAAATTTCTTCAAAAATCTAATATGACTTGGCACTTATCATGATGGGGATCGAAATATCTATGTCCTTCTGAATAACAATAATTCGTTAACAGAAATCATTGTCGGGTCGTCAGAGGGGGTATAGAGGGATTTTTCATTATCAAAATGATTTCAAAATTCAAATATGACTTGGCACGCATCATTGCGCGGTGCAGAATATCCATTTCTATCTGACTAACATTAATTCGTCAACATAAATCATTGTCGTGTCGTCAGAGGGGGTATAGAGGGATTTTTCATTATCAAAATGACTTCAAAAATTAATTATGACTTGGCACTTATCATGGTGGGGTGCAAAATATCTATGTCCATCTGAATAACAATAATTCGATAACAAAAATCATTGTCGTGTCGTCAGAGAGGGTATAGAGGGATTTTTCATTATCAAAATGATTTCAATGATCAAATATGACTTGGCACGCATCATGGCGGGGTGCAGAATATCCATTTCTATCTGACTAACATTATTTCGTCAACATAAATCATTGTCGTGTCGTCAGAGGGGGTATGGAGGGATTTATCATTTTCAAAATTACTTCAAAAATCTAATATGACTTGGCACGCATCATGATGGGGTGCAGAATATTTATTTCCATCTGAATAACAATAATTCGTCAACAGAAATCATTGTCGGGTCGTCAGAGGGGGTATAGAGGGATTTTTCATTATCAAAATGACTTCAAATATTAAATATGACTTGGCACTTATCATGGTGGGGTGCGAAATATCTATGTCCATCTGAATAACAATAATTCGATAACAGAAATCATTGTCGGGTCGTCAGAGGGGGTTTAGAGGGATTTTTCATTATCAAAATGATTTCAAAAATCAAATATGACTTGGCACGCATCATGGCGGGGTGCAGAATATCCATTTCTATCTGATTAACATTATTTCGTCAACATTAATCATTGTCGTGTCGTCAGAGGGGGTATGGAGGGATTTTTCATTTTCAAAATTACTTCAAAAATCTAATATGACTTGGCACGCATCATGATGGTGTGCAGAATATTTATTTCCATCTGAGTAACAATAATTCGTCGACAGAAATCATTGTCGGGTCGTCAGAGGGGGTATAGAGGGATTTTTCATTATCAAAATGACTTCACAAATTAAATATGACTTGGCACTTATCATGGTGGGGTGCGAAATATCTATGTCCATCTGAATAACAATAATTCGTTAACAGAAATCATTGTCGGGTCGTCAGAGGGGGTATAGAGGGATTTTTCATTATCAAAATGATATCAAAAATCAAATATGACATGGCACGCAACATGGCGGGGTGCTGACTATTTATTTTCATCTAAATAACAATAATTCGTTAACAGAAATCAATGTCGGGTCGTCAGAGGGGGTATAGAGGGATTTTTCATTATCAAATGATTTCAAAAATGAAATATGACATGGCACGCAACATGGCGGGGTGCAGACTATTCATTTTCATCTGAATTACAATAATTCGTCAACAGAAATCATTGTCGTGTCGTCAGAGGGGGTATAGAGGAATTTTTCATTTTCAGAATGACTTCAAAAATCTAATATGACTTGGCACGCATCATGTTGGGGTACAGAATATTCATTTCCATCTCAATAACCATAATTCGTCAACAGAAATCATTGTCGGGTCGTCAGAGGGGGTATAGAGGGATTTTTCATTTTCAAAATTACCTCAAAATCAAATATGACTTGGCACGCATCATGGTGGGGTGCAGAATATTTATTTTCATTTGAATAACAATAATTCGTCAACAGAAATCATTGTCGGGTCGTCAGAGGGGGTATAGAAGGATTTCTCATTTTCAAAATTACCTCAAAATCAAATATGACTTGGCACGCATCATGGTGGGGTGCAGAATATTTATTTCCATCTGAATAACAATAATTCGATAACAGAAATCATTGTCGGGTCGTCAGAGGGGGTATAGAGGGATTTTTCATTATCAAAATGATTTCAATGATCAAATATGACTTGGCACGCATCATGGCGGGGTGCAGAATATCCATTTCTATCTGACTAACATTATTTCGTCAACATAAATCATTGTCGTGTCGTCAGAGGGGGTATGGAGGGATTTTTCATTTTCAAAATTACTTCAAATATCTAATATGACTTGGCACGCATCATGATGGGGTGCAGAATATTCATTTCCATCTGAATAACAATAATTCGTCAACAGAAATCATTGTCGGGTCGTCAGAGGGGGTATAGAGGGATTTCTCATTATCAAAATGACTTCAAAAATTAAATATGACATGGCACGTAACATGGCGGGTGCAGACTATTTATTTTCATCTGAATAACAATAATTCGTTAACGGAAATCATTGTCGGGTCGTCAGAGGGGGTATAGAGGGATTTTTCTTTATCAAAATGATTTCAAAAATCAAATATGACATGGCACGCAACATGGCGGGGTGCAGACTATTTATTTTCATCTGAATTACAATAATTCGTCAACAGATATCATTGTCGTGTCGTCAGAGGGGGTATAGAGGGATTTTTCATTTTCAAAATTACCTCAAAATCAAATATGACTTGGCACGCAACATGGTGGGGTGCACAATATTTATTTCCATCTGAATAACAATAATTCGTCAACAGAAATCATTGTCGGGTCGTCAGAGAGGGTATAGAGGGATTTTTCATTATCAAAATGATATCAAAAATCAAATATGACATGGCACGCAACATGGCGGGGTGCAGACTATTTATTTTCATCTGAATTACAATAATTCGTCAACAGAAATCATTGTCGTGTCGTCAGAGGGGGTATAGAGGAATTTTTCATTTTCAAAATGACTTCAAAAATGTAATATGACTTTGCACGCATCATGTTGGGGTAGAGAATATCCATTTCCATCTCAATAACAATAATTCGTTAACAGAAATCATTGAAGGGTCGTTAGAGGGGGTATAGAGGGATTTTTCATTTTCAAAATTTCTTCAAAAATCTAATATGACTTGGCACTTATCATGGTGGGGTGCGAAATATCTATGTCCATCTGAATAACAATAATTCGTTAACAGAAATCAATGTCGGGTCGTCAGAGGGGGTATAGAGGGATTTTTTATCATCAAATGATTTCAAAAATCAAATATGACATGGCACGCAACATGTCGGGGTGCAGACTTATCATTTTCATCTGAATTACAATAATTCGTCAACAGAAATCATTGTCGTGTCGTCAGAGGGGGTATAGAGGAATTTTTCATTTTCAAAATGACTTCAAAAATCTAATATGACTTGGCACGCATCATGTTGGGGTACAGAATATCCATTTCCATGTCAACAACATTAATTCGTCAACAGAAATCATTGTCGGGTCGTCAGAGGGGGTATAGAGTGATTTTTCATTTTCAAAATTACCTCAAAATCAAATATGACTTGGCACGCATCATGGTGGGGTGCAGAATATCCATTTCCATCTGAATAACAAGAATTCGTCAACAGAAATCAATGTCGGGTCGTTAGAGGGGGTATAGAGGAATTTTTCATTTTCAAAATTACCTCAAAATCAAACATGACTTGGCACGCATCATAGTGGGGAGCAGAATATCCATTTCCATCTGAATAACAAGAATTCGTCAACAGAAATCAATGTCGGGTCGTTAGAGGGGGTATAGAGGAATTTTTCATTTTCAAAATTTTCTCAAAATCAAATATGACTTGGCACGCATCATAATGGGGTACAGAATATCCATTTCCATCCTAATAACAATACCTTGTCAACGGAAATCATTGTCGGGTCCTCAGAGGGGGTATAGAGGGATTTTTCATTTTCAAAATTACCTCAAAATCAAACATGACTTGGCACGCATCATGGTGGGGTGCAGAATATCCATTCCAATCTGAATAACAATAATTCGTCAACAGAAATCATTGTCGTGTCGTCAGAGGGGGTATGGAGGGTTTTATCATTTTCAAAATTACCTCAAAATCAAATATGACTTGGCACGCATCATGGTGGGGTGCAGATTATCCATTTCCATCTGAATAACAATGATTCGTCAACAGAAATCATTGACGGGTCGTTGGAGGGGGAATAGAGTGATTTTTCTTTTTCATAATTTCTTCAAAAATCAAATATGACTTGGCACGCATCATGGTGGGGTGCAGAATATCCATTTCCATCTGAATAAAAATAATTCGTCAACAGAAATCATTGTAGGGTCGTCAGAGGAGGTATAGAGGGATTTTTCATTATCAAAATGATTTCAAAAATCAAATATGACTTGGCACGCATCATGGCGGGGTGTAGAATATCCATTTCTATCTGATTAACATTATTTCGTCAACATAAATCATTGTCGTGTTGTCAGAGGTGGTATGGAGGGATTTTTCATTTTCAATATTTCTTCAAAAATCTAATATGACTTGGCACGCGTCATGGTGGCGTGCAAAGTATTCATGTCAATCTGAATAACAATAATTCGTCAACAGAAATCATTGTCGGGTCGTCAGAGGGGGTATAGAGGGATTTGTCATTTTCAAAATTACCTCAAAATCAAATATGACTTGGCACGCATCATGGTGGGGTGCAGAATATCCATTTCCATCTGAATAACAATAATTCGTCAACAGAAATCATTGACGGGTCGTTAGAGGAGGTATAGAGGGATATTTCATTTTCAAATATCTTCAAAATTCTAATATGACTTGGCACTTATCATGGTGGGGTGTGAAATATCTATGACCATCTGAATAACAATAATTCATTAACAGAAATCATTGTCGGGTCGTCAGAGGGGGTATAGAGGGATTTTTCATTATCAAGATGATTTCAAAAATCAAATGTGACATGGCACGCAACATGGCGGGATGCAGACTATTTATTTTCATCTGAATTACAATAATTCGTCAACAGAAATCATTGTCGTGTCGTCAGAGGGGGTATAGAGGAATTTTTCATTTTCAAAATGACTTCAAAAATCTAATATGACTTGGCACGCATCATGTTGGGGTACAGAATATCCATTTCCATCTCAATAACAATAAATCGTCAACAGAAATCATTGTCGGGTCGTCAGAGGGGGTATAGAGGGATTTCTCATTTTCAAAATTACCTCAAAATCAAATATGACTTGGCACGCATCATGGTGGGGTGCAGAATATTTATTTCCATCTGAATAACAATAATTCGTCAACAGAAATCATTGTCGGGTCGTCAGAGGGGGTATAGAGTGATTTTTCATTATCAAAATGACTTCAAAAATTAAATATGACATGGCACGCAACATAGCGGGGTGCAGACTATTTATTTTCATCTGAATAACAATAATTCGTAAACAGAAATCATTGTCGGGTCGTCAGAGGGGGTATAGAGGGATTTTTCTTTATCAAAATTATTTCAAAAATCAAATATGACATGGCACGCAACATGGCGGGGTGCAGACCATTTATTTTCATCTGAATTACAATAATTCGTCAACAGAAATCATTGTCGTGTCGTCAGAGGGGGTATAGAGGAATTTTTCATTTTCAAAATTACCTCAAAATCAAATATGACTTGGCACGCAACATGGTGGGGTGCAGAATATTTATTTCCATCTGAATAACAATAATTCGTCAACAGAAATCATTGTCGTGTCGTCAGAGGGGGTATAGAGGGATTTTTCATTATCAAAATGACTTCAAAAATTAAATATGACATGGCACGCAACATGGTGGGGTGCAGACTATTTATTTTCATCTGAATTACAATAATTCGTCAACAGAAATCATTGTTGTGTCGTCAGAGGGGGTATAGAGGAATTTTTCATTTTCAAAATTACTTCAAAAATCTAATATGACTTGGCACGCATCATGTTGGGGTACAGAATATCCATTTCGATCTCAATAAAAATAATTCGTCAACAGAAATCATTGTCGGGTCGTCAGAGGGGGTATAGAGGGATTTTTCATTATCAAAATGATTTCAAAAATCAAATATGACTTGGCACGCATCATGGCGGGGTGTAGAATATCCATTTCTATCCGATTAACATTATTTCGTCAACATAAGTCATTGTCGTGTCGCCAGAGGGGGTATGGAGGGATTTTTCATTTTCAAAATTACTTCGAAAATCTAATATGACTTGGCACGCATCATGATGGGGTGCAGAATATTTATTTCCATCTGAATAACAATAATTCGTCAACAGAAATCATTGTCGGGTCGTCAGAGGGGGTATAGAGGCATTTTTCATTATCAAAATGACTTCACAAATTAAATATGACTTGGCACTTATCATGGTGGGGTGCGAAATATCTATGTCCATCTGAATAACAATAATTCGATAACAGAAATCATTGTCGTGTCGTCAGAGGGGGTATAGAGGAATTTTTCATTTTCAAAATGACTTCAAAAATCTAATATGACTTGGCACGCATCATGTTGGGGTACAGAATATCCATTTCCATCTCAATAACAATAAATCGTCAACAGAAATCATTGTCGGGTCGTCAGAGGGGGTATAGAGGGATTTCTCATTTTCAAAATTACCTCAAAATCAAATATGACTTGGCACGCATCATGGTGGGGTGCAGAATATTTATTTCCATCTGAATAACAATAATTCGTCAACAGAAATCATTGTCGGGTCGTCAGAGGGGGTATAGAGGGATTTTTCATTTTCAAAATTACCTAAAAATCAAATATGACTTGGCACGCAACATGGTGGGGTGCAGAATATTTATTTCCATCTGAATAACAATAATTCGTCAACAGAAATCATTGTCGGGTCGTCAGAGGGGGTATAGAGGGATTTCTCATTTTCAAAATTACCTCAAAATCAAATATGACTTGGCACGCATCATGGTGGGGTGCAGAATATTTATTTCCATCTGAATAACAATAATTTGTCAACAGAAATCATTGTCGGGTCGTCAGAGGGGGTATAGAGGGATTTCTCATTATCAAAATGACTTCAAAAATCAAATATGACTTGGCACGCATCATGGTGGGGTGCAGAATATTTATTTCCATCTGAATAACAATAATTCGTCAACAGAAATCATTGTCGGGTCGTCAGAGGGGGTATAGAGGGATTTCTCATTTTCAAAATTACCTCAAAATCAAATATGACTTGGCACGCATCATGGTGGGGTGCAGAATATTTATTTCCATCTGAATAACAATAATTCGTCAACAGAAATCATTGTCGGGTCGTCAGAGGGGGTATAGAGGGATTTTTCATTTTCAAAATTACCTCAAAATCAAACATGACTTGGCACGCATCATGGTGGGGTGCAGAATATCCATTCCCATCTGAATAACAATAATTCGTCAACAGAAATCATTGTCGTGTCGTCAGAGGGGGTATGGAGGGATTTATCATTTTCAAAATTACCTCAAAATCAAATATGACTTGGCACGCATCATGGTGGGGTGCAGATTATCCATTTCCATCTGAATAACAATGATTTGTCAACAGAAATCATTGACGGGTCGTTGGAGGGGGAATAGAGGGATTTTTCTTTTTCATAATTTCTTCAAAAATCTAATATGACTTGGCACGCATCATGGTGGGGTGCAGAATATCCATTTCCATCTGAATAACAATAATTCGTCAACAGACATCATTGTCGTGTCGTCAGAGGGGGTATGGAGGGATTTATCATTTTCAAAATCACTTCAAAAATGTAAAATGACTTGGCACGCATCATGGTATAATGCAAAGTATCCATTCCCATCTGAATAAAAATAATTCGTCAACAAAAATCATTGTCGTGTCGTCAGAGGGGGTATAGAGGGTTTTTTCATTTTCAAAATGACTTCAATAATCAAATATGACTTGGCACGCATCATGGTGGGGTACAGAATATCCATTTCCATCTCAATAACAATAATTTGTCATCAGAAATCATTGTCGGGTCGTCAGAGGGGGTATAGAGGGATTTTTCATTTTCAAAATTACCTCAAAATCAAATATGACTTGGGACGTATCATGGTGGGGAGCAGAATATCCATTCCCATCTGAATGACAATAATTCGTCAACAGAAATCATTGTCGTGTCGTCAGAGGTGGTATGGAGGGATTTATCATTTTCAAAATTACCTCAAAGTCAAATATGACTTGGCACGCATCATAGTGGGGTGCAGAATATCCATTTCCATCTGAATAACAATATCTCGTCAACAGAAATCGTTGTCGTGTCGTCAGAGGGGGTATGGAGGGATTTATCATTTTCAAAATTACTTCAAAAATCTAATATGACTTGGCACGCATCATGGTGGGGTGCAGAATATTCATTTCCATCTGAATGACAATAGTTCGTCTACAGAAATCATTGTCGGGTCGTTAGAGGGGGTATAGAGGGATTTTTCATTTTCAAAATTACTTCAAAATCAAATATGACTTGGCACGCAACATAGTGGGGTGCAGAATATTCATTTCCATCTGAATAACAATAAGTCGTCAACAGAAATCATTGTCGGGTCGATAGAGGGGGTATCGAGGGATTTTTCATTTTCAATATTTCTTCAAAAATCCAATATGACTTGGCACGCATCATGGTGGGGTGCAGAATATCCATTTCAATAACATCTCAATAACAATTATTTGTCAACAGAAATCATAGTCTGGTCGTCAGAGGAGGTATAGAGGGATTTCTCATTTTCAATATTTCTTCAAAAATCTAATATTACTTGGCACGCATCATAGTGGGGTGCAGAATATCCATATCTATCTGAATAACAATAATTCCTCAACCGAAATTATTGTCGTTTCGTCAGAGGGGGTTTAGAGGGATTTTTCATTTTCAAAATTACCTCAAAATCAAATATGACTTGGCACGCAACATGGTGGGGTGCAGAATATCCATTTCCATTTGAATAACAATAATTCATCAACAGATATCATTGTCGGGTCGTAAGAGGGGGTATAGAGGGATTTTTCGTATTCAATATTTCTTCAAAAATCTAATATAACTTGGCACTTATCATGGTGGGGTGCGAAATATCTATGTCCATCTGAATAACGATAATTCGTTAACAGAAATCATTGTCGGGTCGACAGAGGGGGTATAGAGGGATTTTTCATTATCAAAATGATTTCAAAAATCAAATATGACTTGGCACGCATCATGGTGGGCTTCAGAATATCCATTTCAATAACATCTCAATAACAATAATTCGACAACAGAAATCAATGTCGGGTCGTTAGAGGGGGTATAGAGGGATTTTTCATTTTCAATATTTCTTCAAAAATCTAATATGACTTGGCACGCGTCATGGTGGCGTGCAAAGTATTCATGTCATTCTGAATAACAATAATTCGTCAACAGAAATCATTGTCGGGTCGTCAGAGGGGGTATAGAGGGATTTGTCATTTTCAAAATTACCTCAAAATCAAATATGACTTGGCACGCATCATGGTGGGGTGCAGAATATCCATTTCCATCTGAATAACAATAATTCGTCAACAGAAATCATTGACGGGTCGTTAGAGGAGGTATAGAGGGATTTTTCATTTTCAAAATTTCTTCAAAAATCTAATATGACTTGGCACGCATCATGTTGGGGTACAGAATATCCATTTCCATCTCAATAACAATAAATCGTCAACAGAAATCATTGTCGGGTCGTCAGAGGGGGTATAGAGGGATTTCTCATTTTCAAAATTACCTCAAAATCAAATATGACTTGGCACGCATCATGGTGGGGTGCAGAATATTTATTTCCATCTGAATAACAATAATTCGTCAACAGAAATCATTGTCGGGTCGTCAGAGGGGGCATAGAGGGATTTTTCATTATCAAAATGACTTCAAAAATTAAATATGACATGGCACGCAACATAGCGGGGTGCAGACTATTTATTTTCATCTGAATAACAATAATTCGTTAACAGAAATCATTGTCGGGTCGTCAGAGGGGGTATAGAGGGATTTTTCTTTATCAAAATTATTTCAAAAATCAAATATGACATGGCACGCAACATGGCGGGGTGCAGACTATTTATTTTCATCTGAATTACAATAATTCGTCAACAGAAATCATTGTCGTGTCGTCAGAGGGGGTATAGAGGGATTTTTCATTTTCAAAATTACCTCAAAATCAAATATGACTTGGCACGCAACATGGTGGGGTGCAGAATATTTATTTCCATCTGAATAACAATAATTCGTCAACAGAAATCATTGTCGGGTCGTCAGAGGGGGTATTGAGGGATTTTTCATTATCAAAATGATTTCAAAAATCAAATATGACATGGCACGCAACATGGTGGGATGCAGAATATCCATTTCCATCTGAATTACAATAATTCGTCAACAGAAATCATTGTTGTGTCGTCAGAGGGGGTATAGAGGAATTTTTCATTTTCAAAATTACTTCAAAAATCTAATATGACTTGGCACGCATCATGTTGGGGTACAGAATATCCATTTCCATCTCACTAACAATAATTCGTCAACAGAAATCATTGTCGGGTCGTCAGAGGGGGTATAGAGGGATTTTTCATTATCAAAATGATTTCAAAAATCAAATATGACTTGGCACGCATCATGGCGGGGTGCAGTATATCCATTTCTATCTGATTAACATTATTTCGTCAACATAAATCATTGTCGTGTCGTCAGAGGGGGTATGGAGGGATTTTTCATTTTCAAAATTACTTCGAAAATCTAATATGACTTGGCACGCATCATGATGGGGTGCAGAAAATTTATTTCCATCTGAATAACAATAATTCGTCAACAGAAATCATTGTCGGGTCGTCAGAGGGGGTATAGAGGGATTTTTCATTATCAAAATGACTTCACAAATTAAATATGACTTGGCACTTATCATGGTGGGGTACGAAATATCTATGTCCATCTGAATAACAATAATTCGATAACAGAAATCATTGTCGGGTTGTCAGAGGGGGTATAGAGGGATTTTTCATTATCAAAATGATTTCAAAAATCATATATGACTTGGCACGCATCATGGCGGGGTGCAGAATATCCATTTCTATCTGATTAACATTATTTCGTCAACATAAATCATTGTCGTGTCGTCAGAGGGGGTATGGAGGGATTTATCATTTTCAAAATTACTTCAAAAATCTAATATGACTTGGCACGCATCATGGTGGGGTGCAGAATATTCATTTTCATCTGAATGACAATAGTTCGTCTACAGAAATCATTGTCGTGTCGTTAGAGGGGGTATAGAGGGATTTTTCTTTTTCAAAATTACCTCAAAATCAAATATGACTTGGCACGCAACATGGTGGGGTGCAGAATATTCATTTCCATCTGAATAACAATAATTCGTCAACTGAAATCATTGTCGGGTCGATAGAGGGGGTATAGAGGGATTTTTCATTTTCAATATTTCTTCAAAAATCCAATATGACTTGGCACGCATCATGGTGGGGTGCATATTATCCATTTCCATCTGAATAACAATGATTCGTCAACAGAAATCATTGACGGGTCGTTGGAGGGGGTATAGAGGGATTTTTCTTTTTCAAAATTACTTCAAAATCAAATATGACTTGGCACGCAACATGGTGGGGTGCACAATATTTATTTCCATCTGAATAACAATAATTCGTCAACAGAAATTATTGTCGGGTCGTCAGAGGGGGTATAGAGGAATTTTTCATTGTCAAATTACTTCAAAAATTATATATGACATGGCACGCAACATGGTGGGGTGCAGACTATTTATTTTCATCTGAATTACAATAATTCGTCAACAGAAATCATTGTTGTGTCGTCAGAGGGGGTATAGAGGAATTTTTCATTTTCAAAATTACTTCAAAAATCTAATATGACTTGGCACGCATCATGTTGTGGTATAGAATATCCATTTCCATCTCAATAACAATAATTCGATAACAAAAATCATTGTCGGGTCGTCAGAGAGGGTATAGAGGGATTTTTCATTATCAAAATGATTTCAATGATCAAATATGACTTGGCACGCATCATTGCGGGGTGCAGAATATCCATTTCTATCTGACTAACATTATTTCGTCAACATAAATCATTGTCGTGTCGTCAGAGGGGGTATGGAGGGATTTATCATTTTCAAAATTACTTCAAAAATCTAATATGACTTGGCACGCATCATGATGGGGTGCAGAATATTTATTTCCATCTGAATAACAATAATTCGTCAACAGAAATCATTGTCGGGTCGTCAGAGGGGGTATAGAGGGATTTTTCATTATCAAAATGACTTCAAATATTAAATATGACTTGGCACTTATCATGGTGGGGTGCGAAATATCTATGTCCATCTGAATAACAATAATTCGATAACAGAAATCATTGTCGGGTCGTCAGAGGGGGTTTAGAGGGATTTTTCATTATCAAAATGATTTCAAAAATCAAATATGACTTGGCACGCATCATGGCGGGGTGCAGAATATCCATTTCTATCTGATTAACATTATTTCGTCAACATAATTCATTGTCGTGTCGTCAGAGGGGGTATGGAGGGATTTTTCATTTTCAAAATTACTTCAAAAATCTAATATGACTTGGCACGCATCATGATGGTGTGCAGAATATTTATTTCCATCTGAGTAACAATAATTCGTCAACAGAAATCATTGTCGGGTCGTCAGAGGGGGTATAGAGGGATTTTTCATTATCAAAATGACTTCACAAATTAAATATGACTTGGCACTTATCATGGTGGGGTGCGAAATATCTATGTCCATCTGAATAACAATAATTCGTTAACAGAAATCATTGTCGGGTCGTCAGAGGGGGTATAGAGGGATTTTTCATTATCAAAATGATATCAAAAATCAAATATGACATGGCACGCAACATGGCGGGGTGCTGACTATTTATTTTCATCTGAATTACAATAATTCGTCAACAGAAATCATTGTCGTGTCGTCAGAGGGTGTATAGAGGAATTCTTCATTTTCAAAATGACTTCAAAAATCTAATATGACTTGGCACGCATCATGGTGGGGTGCGAAATATCTATGTCCATCTGAATAACAATAATTCGTTAACAGAAATCAATGTCGGGTCGTCAGAGGGGGTATAGAGGGATTTTTCATTATCAAAATGACTTCAAATATTAAATATGACTTGGCACTTATCATGGTGGGGTGCGAAATATCTATGTCCATCTGAATAACAATAATTCGATAACAGAAATCATTGTCGGGTCGTCAGAGGGGGTTTAGAGGGATTTTTCATTATCAAAATGATTTCAAAAATCAAATATGACTTGGCACGCATCATGGCGGGGTGCAGAATATCCATTTCTATCTGATTAACATTATTTCGTCAACATAAATCATTGTCGTGTCGTCAGAGGGGGTATGGAGGGATTTTTCATTTTCAAAATTACTTCAAAAATCTAATATGACTTGGCACGCATCATGATGGTGTGCAGAATATTTATTTCCATCTGAGTAACAATAATTCGTCAACAGAAATCATTGTCGGGTCGTCAGAGGGGGTATAGAGGGATTTTTCATTATCAAAATGACTTCACAAATTAAATATGACTTGGCACTTATCATGGTGGGGTGCGAAATATCTATGTCCATCTGAATAACAATAATTCGTTAACAGAAATCATTGTCGGGTCGTCAGAGGGGGTATAGAGGGATTTTTCATTATCAAAATGATATCAAAAATCAAATATGACATAGAACGCAACATGGCGGGGTGCTGACTATTTATTTTCATCTGAATTACAATAATTCGTCAACAGAAATCATTGTCGTGTCGTCAGAGGGTGTATAGAGGAATTTTTCATTTTCAAAATGACTTCAAAAATCTAATATGACTTGGCACGCATCATGGTGGGGTGCGAAATATCTATGTCCATCTGAATTACAATAATTCGTCAACAGAAATCATTGTCGTGTGGTCAGAGGGGGTATAGAGGAACTTTTCATTTTCAGAATGACTTCAAAAATCTAATATGACTTGGCACGCATCATGTTGGGGTACAGAATATCCATTTCCATCTCAATAACCATAATTCGTCAACAGAAATCATTGTCGTGTCGTCAGAGGGGGTATAGAGGGATTTTTCATTTTCAATATTTCTTCAAAAATCCAATATGACTTGGCACGCATCATGGTGGGGTGCATATTATCCATTTCCATCTGAATAACAATGATTCGTCAACAGAAATCATTGACGGGTCGTTGGAGGGGGTATGGAGGGATTTATCATTTTCAAAATTACTTCAAAAATGTAAAATGACTTGGCACGCATCATGGTGAAATGCAAAGTATCCATTCCCATCTGAATAAAATTAATTCGTCAACAGAAATCATTGTCGTGTCGTCAGAGGGGGTATAGAGGGTTTTTTCATTTTCAAAATGACTTCAATAATCAAATATGACTTGGCACGCAACATGGTGGGGTGCAGAATATTCATTTCCATCTGAATAACAATAATTCGTCAACTGAAATCATTGTCGGGTCGATAGAGGGGGTATAGAGGGATTTTTCAATTTCAATATTTCTTCAAAAATCCAATATGACTTGGCACGCATCATGGTGGGGTGCATATTATCCATTTCCATCTGAATAACAATGATTCGTCAACAGAAATCATTGACGGGTCGTTGGAGGGGGTATAGAGGGATTTTTCTTTTTCAAAATTACTTCAAAAATGTAAAATGACTTGGCACGCATCATGGTGAAATGCAAAGTATCCATTCCCATCTGAATAAAAATAATTCGTCAACAGAAATCATTGTCGTGTCGTCAGAGGGGGTATAGAGGGTTTTTTCATTTTCAAAATGACTTCAATAATCAAATATGACTTGGCACGCATCATGGTGGGGTACAGAATATCCATTTCCATCTCACTAACAATAATTTGTCATCAGAAATCATTGTCGGGTCGTCAGAGGAGGTATAGAGGGATTTTTCATTTTCAAAATTACCTCAAAATCAAATATGACTTGGCACGTATCATGGTGGGGTGCAGAATATCCATCTGACTAACAATGATTCGTCAACAGAAATCATTGACGGGTCGTTGGAGGGGGTATAGAGGGATTTTTCATTTTCAATATTTCTTCAAAAATCCAATATGACTTGGCACGCATCATGGTGGGGTGCAGAATATCCATTTCCATCTGAATAACAATAATTCGTCAACAGACATCATTGTCGTGTCGTCAGAGGGGGTATGGAGGGATTTATCATTTTCAAAATTACTTCAAAAATGTAAAATGACTTGGCACGCATCATGGTGAAATGCAAAGTATCCATTCCCATCTGAATAAAAATAATTCGTCAACAGAAATCATTGTCGTGTCGTCAGAGGGGGTATAGAGGGTTTTTTCATTTTCAAAATGACTTCAATAATCAAATATGACTTGGCACGCATCATGGTGGGGTACAGAATATCCATTTCCATCTCAATAACAATAATTTGTCATCAGAAATCATTGTCGGGTCGTCAGAGGGGGTATAGAGGGATTTTTCATTTTCAAAATTACCTCAAAATCAAATATGACTTGGCACGTATCATGGTGGGGTGCAGAATATCCATCTGACTAACAATGATTCGTCAACAGAAATCATTGACGGGTCGTTGGAGGGGGTATAGAGGGATTTTTCATTTTCAAAATTTCTCCAAAAATCTAATATGACTTGGCACGCATCATGGTGGGGTGCAGAATATCCATTCCCATCTGAATAACAATATTTCGTCAACAGAAATCATTGTCGTGTCGTCAGAGGGGGTATGGAGGGAGTTATCATTATCAAAATTACCCCAAAATCAAATATGACTTGGCACGCATCATAGTGGGGTGCAGAATATCCATTTCCATCTGAATAACAATGATTCGTCAACAGAAATCATTGACGGGTCGTTGGAGGGGGTATAGAGGGATTTTTCATATTCATAATTTCTTCAAAAATCTAATATGACTTGGCACGCATCATGGTGGGGTGCAGAATATCCATTCCTATCTGAATAACAATAACTCGTCAACAGAAATCGTTGTCGTGTCGTCAGAGGGGGTATGGAGGGATTTATCATTTTCAAAATTACTTCAAAAATCTAATAAGACTTGGCACGCATCATGGTGGGGTACAGAATATTCATTTCCATCTGAATGACAATAGTTCGTCTACAGAAATCATTGTCGGGTCGTTAGAGGGGGTATGGAGGGATTTTTCATTTTCAAAATTACCTCAAAATCAAATATGAATTGGCACGCAACATGGTGGGGTGCAGAATATTCATTTCCATCTGAATATCAATAATTCGTCAACAGAAATCATTGTCGGGTCGATAGAGGGGGTATAGAGGGATTTTTCATTTTCAATATTTCTTCAAAAATCCAATATGACTTGGCACGCATCATGGTGGGGTGCAGAATATCCATTTCAATAACATCTCAATAACAATAATTTGTCAACAGAAATCATTGTCGGGTCGTCAGAGGGGGTATAGAGGGATTTCTCATTTTCAATATTTCTTCAAAAATCTAATATTACTTGGCACGCATCATAGTGGGGTGCAAAATATCCATATCTATCTGAATAACAATAATTCCTCAACACAATTTATTGTCGTTTCGTCAGAGGGGGTTTAGAGGGATTTTTCATTTTCAAAATTACCTCAAAATCAAATATGACTTGGCACGCAACATGGTGGGGTGCAGAATATCCATTTCCATTTGAATAACAATTATTCATCAACAGATATCATTGTCGAGTCGTAAGAGGGGGTATAGAGGGATTTTTCATTATCAAAATGATTTCGAAAATCAAATATGACTTGGCACGCATCATGGTGGGCTACAGAATATCCATTTCAATAACATCTCAATAACAATACTTTGTCAACAGAAATCATTGTCGGGTCGTCAGAGGGGGTATAGAGGGATTTTTCATTTTCAAAATTACCTCAAAATCAAATATGACTTGGCACGCATCATGGTGGGGTGCAGAATATCCATTACCAACTGAATAACAATAATTTGACAACAGAAATCAATGTCGGGTCGTTAGAGGGGGTATAGAGGGATTTTTCATTTTCAATATTTCTTCAAAAATCTAATTTGACTTGGCACGCGTCATGGTGGCGTGCAAAGTATTCATGTCAATCTGAAAAACAATAATTCGTCAACATAAATCATTGTCGGGTCGTCAGAGGGGGTATAGAGGGATTTGTCATTTTCAAAATTACCTCAAAATCAAATATGACTTGGCACGCATCATGGTGGGGTGCAGAATATCCATTTCCATCTGAATAACAATAATTCGTCAACAGAAATCATTGACGGGTCGTTAGAGGAGGTATAGAGGGATTTTTCATTTTCAAAATTTCTTCAAAAATCTAATATGACTTGGCACTTATCATGGTGGGGTGCGAAATATCTATGTCCATCTGAATATCAATAATTCATTAACAGAAATCATTGTCGGGTCGTCAGAGGGGGTATAGAGGGATTTTTCATTATCAAAATGATTTCAAAAATCAAATATGACATGGCACGCAACATAGCGGGGTGCAGACTATTTATTTTCATCTGAATTACAATAATTCGTCAACAGAAATCATTGTCGTGTCGTCAGAGGGGGTATAGAGGAATTTTTCATTTTCAAAATGACTTAAAAAATCTAATATGACTTGGCACGCATCATGTTGGGGTACAGAATATCCATTTCCATCTCAATAACAATAAATCGTCAACAGAAATCATTGTCGTGTCGTCAGAGGTGGTATAGAGGGATTTCTCATTTTCAAAATTACCTCAAAATCAAATATGACTTGGCACGCATCATGGTGGGGTGCAGAATATTTATTTCCATCTGAATAACAATAATTCGTCAACAGAAATCATTGTCGGGTCGTCAGAGGGGGTATAGAGGGATTTTTCATTTTCAAAATTACCTCAAAATCAAATATGACTTGGCACGCAACATGGTGGGGTGCAGAATATTTATTTCCATCTGAACAATAATAATTCGTCAACAGAAATCATTGTCGGGTCGTCAGAGGGGGTATAGAGGGATTTCTCATTTTCAAAATTACCTCAAAATCAAATATGACTTGGCACGCATCATGGTGGGGTGCAGAATATTTATTTCCATCTGAATAAAAATAATTTGTCAACAGAAATCATTGTCGGGTCGTCAGAGGGGGTATAGAGGGATTTCTCATTATCAAAATGACTTCAAAAATTAAATATGACATGGCACGTAACATGGCGGGTGCAGACTATTTATTTTCATCTGAATAACAATAATTCGTTAACAGAAATCATTGTCGGGTCGTCAGAGGGGGTATAGAGGGATTTTTCTTTATCAAAATGATTTCAAAAATCAAATATGACATGGCACGCAACATAGCGGGGTGCTGACTATTTATTTTCATCTGAATTACAATAATTCGTCAACAGATATCATTGTCGTGTCGTCAGAGGGGGTATAGAGTGATTTTTCATTTTCAAAATTACCTCAAAATCAAATATGACTTGGCACGCAACATGGTGGGGTGCACAATATTTATTTCCATCTGAATAACAATAATTCGTCAACAGAAATTATTGTCGGGTCGTCAGAGGGGGTATAGAGGGATTTTTCATTGTCAAAATGACTTCAAAAATTATATATGACATGGCACGCAACATGGTGGGGTGCAGACTATTTATTTTCATCTGAATTACAATAATTCGTCAACAGAAATCATTGTTGTGTCGTCAGAGGGGGTATAGAGGAATTTTTCATTTTCAAAATTACTTCAAAAATCTAATATGACTTGGCACGCATCATGTTGTGGTATAGAATATCCATTTCCACCTCAATAACAATAATTCGTCAACAGAAATCATTGTCGGGTCGTCAGAGGGGGTATAGAGTGATTTTTCATTTTCAAAATTACCTCAAAATCAAATATGACTTGGCACGCATCATGATGGGGTGCATAATATCTATTCCTATCTGAATAACAATAATTCGTCAACAGAAATCATTGACGGGTCGTTAGAGGGGGTATAGAGGAAGTTTTCATTTTCTAAATTTCTTCAAAAATCTAATATGACTTGGCACTTATCATGATGGGGTACGAAATATCTATGTCCTTCTGAATAACAATAATTCGTTAACAGAAATCATTGTCGGGTCGTCAGAGGGGGTATAGAGGGATTTTTCATTATCAAAATGATTTCAAAATTCAAATATGACTTGGCACGCATCATTGCGCGGTGCAGAATATCCATTTCTATCTGACTAACATTAATTCGTCAACATAAATCATTGTCGTGTCGTCAGAGGGGGTATAGAGGGATTTTTCATTATCAAAATGATTTCAATGATCAAATATGACTTGGCACGCATCATGGCGGGGTGCAGAATATCCATTTCTATCTGACTAACATTATTTCGTCAACATAAATCATTGTCGTGTCGTCAGAGGGGGTATAGAGGGATTTTTCATTTTCAATATTTCTTCAAAAATCTAATATGACTTGGCACGCGTCATGGTGGCGTGCAAAGTATTCATGTCAATCTGAATAACAATAATTCGTCAACAGAAATCATTGTCGGGTCGTCAGAGGGGGTATAGAGGGATTTGTCATTTTCAAAATTACCTCAAAATCAAATATGACTTGGCACGCATCATGGTGGGGTGCAGAATATCCATTTCCATCTGAATAACAATAATTCGTCAACAGAAATCATTGACGGGTCGTTAGAGGAGGTATAGAGGGATTTTTCATTTTCAAAATTTCTTCAAAAATCTAATATGACTTGGCACTTATCATGGTGGGGTGCGAAATATCTATGTCCATCTGAATATCAATAATTCATTAACAGAAATCAATGTCGGGTCGTCAGAGGGGGTATAGAGGGATTTTTCATTATCAAAATGATTTCAAAAATCAAATATGACATGGCACGCAACATAGCGGGGTGCAGACTATTTATTTTCATCTGAATTACAATAATTCGTCAACAGAAATCATTGTCGTGTCGTCAGAGGGGGTATAGAGGAATTTTTCATTTTCAAAATGACTTCAAAAATCTAATATGACTTGGCACGCATCATGTTGGGGTACAGAATATCCATTTCCATCTCAATAACAATAAATCGTCAACAGAAATCATTGTCGGGTCGTCAGAGGGGGTATAGAGGGATTTCTCATTTTCAAAATTACCTCAAAATCAAATATGACTTGGCACGCATCATGGTGGGGTGCAGAATATTTATTTCCATCTGAATAACAATAATTCGTCAACAGAAATCATTGTCGGGTCGTCAGAGGGGGTATAGAGGGATTTTTCATTTTCAAAATTACATCAAAATCAAATATGACTTGGCACGCAACATGGTGGGGTGCAGAATACTTATTTCCATCTGAATAACAATAATTCGTCAACAGAAATCATTGTCGGGTCGTCAGAGGGGGTATAGAGGGATTTCTCATTTTCAAAATTACCTCAAAATCAAATATGACTTGGCACGCATCATGGTGGGGTGCAGAATATTTATTTCCATCTGAATAACGATAATGTGTCAACAGAAATCATTGTCGGGTCGTCAGAGGGGGTATAGAGGGATTTCTCATTATCAAAATGACTTCAAAAATTAAATATGACATGGCACGTAACATGGCGGGTGCAGACTATTTATTTTCATCTGAATAACAATAATTCGTTAACAGAAATCATTGTCGGGTCGTCAGAGGGGGTATAGAGGGATTTTTCTTTATCAAAATGATTTCAAAAATCAAATATGACATGGCACGCAACATGGTGGGGTGCAGACTATTTATTTTCATCTGAATTACAATAATTCGTCAACAGAAATCATTGTTGTGTCGTCAGAGGGGGTATAGAGGAATTTTTCATTTTCAAAATTACTTCAAAAATCTAATATGACTTGGCACGCATCATGTTGTGGTACAGAATATCCATTTCCATCTCAATAACAATAATTCGTCAACAGAAATCATTGTCGGGTCGTCAGAGGGGGTATAGAGTGATTTTTCATTTTCAAAATTACCTCAAAATCAAATATGACTTGGCACGCATCATGATGGGGTGCATAATATATATTCCTATCTGAATAACAATAATTCGTCAACAGAAATCATTGACGGGTCGTTAGAGGGGGTATAGAGGAAGTTTTCATTTTCAAAATTTCTTCAAAAATCTAATATGACTTGGCACTTATCATGATGGGGATCGAAATATCTATGTCCTTCTGAATAACAATAATTCGTTAACAGAAATCATTGTCGGGTCGTCAGAGGGGGTATAGAGGGATTTTTCATTATCAAAATGATTTCAAAATTCAAATATGACTTGGCACGCATCATTGCGCGGTGCAGAATATCCATTTCTATCTGACTAACATTAATTCGTCAACATAAATCATTGTCGTGTCGTCAGAGGGGGTATAGAGGGATTTTTCATTATCAAAATGACTTCAAAAATTAATTATGACTTGGCACTTATCATGGTGGGGTGCAAAATATCTATGTCCATCTGAATAACAATAATTCGATAACAAAAATCATTGTCGGGTCGTCAGAGAGGGTATAGAGGGATTTTTCATTATCAAAATGATTTCAATGATCAAATATGACTTGGCACGCATCATGGCGGGGTGCAGAATATCCATTTCTATCTGACTAACATTATTTCGTCAACATAAATCATTGTCGTGTCGTCAGAGGGGGTATGGAGGGATTTATCATTTTCAAAATTACTTCAAAAATCTAATATGACTTGGCACGCATCATGATGGGGTGCAGAATATTTATTTCCATCTGAATAACAATAATTCGTCAACAGAAATCATTGTCGGGTCGTCAGAGGGGGTATAGAGGGATTTTTCATTATCAAAATGACTTCAAATATTAAATATGACTTGGCACTTATCATGGTGGGGTGCGAAATATCTATGTCCATCTGAATAACAATAATTCGATAACAGAAATCATTGTCGGGTCGTCAGAGGGGGTTTAGAGGGATTTTTCATTATCAAAATGATTTCAAAAATCAAATATGACTTGGCACGCATCATGGCGGGGTGCAGAATATCCATTTCTATCTGATTAACATTATTTCGTCAACATTAATCATTGTCGTGTCGTCAGAGGGGGTATGGAGGGATTTTTCATTTTCAAAATTACTTCAAAAATCTAATATGACTTGGCACGCATCATGATGGTGTGCAGAATATTTATTTCCATCTGAGTAACAATAATTCGTCGACAGAAATCATTGTCGGGTCGTCAGAGGGGGTATAGAGGGATTTTTCATTATCAAAATGACTTCACAAATTAAATATGACTTGGCACTTATCATGGTGGGGTGCGAAATATCTATGTCCATCTGAATAACAATAATTCGTTAACAGAAATCATTGTCGGGTCGTCAGAGGGGGTATAGAGGGATTTTTCATTATCAAAATGATATCAAAAATCAAATATGACATGGCACGCAACATGGCGGGGTGCTGACTATTTATTTTCATCTAAATAACAATAATTCGTTAACAGAAATCAATGTCGGGTCGTCAGAGGGGGTATAGAGGGATTTTTCATTATCAAATGATTTCAAAAATGAAATATGACATGGCACGCAACATGGCGGGGTGCAGACTATTCATTTTCATCTGAATTACAATAATTCGTCAACAGAAATCATTGTCGTGTCGTCAGAGGGGGTATAGAGGAATTTTTCATTTTCAGAATCACTTCAAAAATCTAATATGACTTGGCACGCATCATGTTGGGGTACAGAATATTCATTTCCATCTCAATAACCATAATTCGTCAACAGAAATCATTGTCGGGTCGTCAGAGGGGGTATAGAGGGATTTTTCATTTTCAAAATTACCTCAAAATCAAATATGACTTGGCACGCATCATGGTGGGGTGCAGAATATTTATTTTCATTTGAATAACAATAATTCGTCAACAGAAATCATTGTCGGGTCGTCAGAGGGGGTATAGAAGGATTTCTCATTTTCAAAATTACCTCAAAATCAAATATGACTTGGCACGCATCATGGTGGGGTGCAGAATATTTATTTCCATCTGAATAACAATAATTCGATAACAGAAATCATTGTCGGGTCGTCAGAGGGGGTATAGAGGGATTTTTCATTATCAAAATGATTTCAATGATCAAATATGACTTGGCACGCATCATGGCGGGGTGCAGAATATCCATTTCTATCTGACTAACATTATTTCGTCAACATAAATCATTGTCGTGTCGTCAGAGGGGGTATGGAGGGATTTTTCATTTTCAAAATTACTTCAAATATCTAATATGACTTGGCACGCATCATGATGGGGTGCAGAATATTCATTTCCATCTGAATAACAATAATTCGTCAACAGAAATCATTGTCGGGTCGTCAGAGGGGGTATAGAGGGATTTCTCATTATCAAAATGACTTCAAAAATTAAATATGACATGGCACGTAACATGGCGGGTGCAGACTATTTATTTTCATCTGAATAACAATAATTCGTTAACAGAAATCATTGTCGGGTCGTCAGAGGGGGTATAGAGGGATTTTTCTTTATCAAAATGATTTCAAAAATCAAATATGACATGGCACGCAACATGGCGGGGTGCAGACTATTTATTTTCATCTGAATTACAATAATTCGTCAACAGATATCATTGTCGTGTCGTCAGAGGGGGTATAGAGGGATTTTTCATTTTCAAAATTACCTCAAAATCAAATATGACTTGGCACGGAACATGGTGGGGTGCACAATATTTATTTCCATCTGAATAACAATAATTCGTCAACAGAAATCATTGTCGGGTCGTCAGAGGGGGTATAGAGGGATTTTTCATTGTCAAAATGACTTCAAAAATTATATATGACATGGCACGCAACATGGTGGGGTGCAGACTATTTATTTTCATCTGAATTACAATAATTCGTCAACAGAAATCATTGTTGTGTCGTCAGAGGGGGTATAGAGGAATTTTTCATCTTCAAAATTACTTCAAAAATCTAATATGACTTGGCACGCATCATGTTGTGGTACAGAATATCCATTTCCATCTCAATAACAATAATTCGTCAACAGAAATCATTGTCGGGTCGTCAGAGGGGGTATAGAGTGATTTTTCATTTTCAAAATTACCTCAAAATCAAATATGACTTGGCACGCATCATGATGGGGTGCATAATATCTATTCCTATCTGAATAACAATAATTCGTCAACAGAAATCATTGACGGGTCGTTAGAGGGGGTATAGAGGAAGTTTTCATTTTCAAAATTTCTTCAAAAATCTAATATGACTTGGCACTTATCATGATGGGGTACGAAATATCTATGTCCTTCTGAATAACATAAATTCGTTAACAGAAATCATTGTCGGGTCGTCAGAGGGGGTATAGAGGGATTTTTCATTATCAAAATGATTTCAAAATTCAAATATGACTTGGCACGCATCATTGCGCGGTGCAGAATATCCATTTCTATCTGACTAACATTAATTCGTCAACATAAATCATTGTCGTGTCGTCTGAGGGGGTATAGAGGGATATTTCATTATCAAAATGACTTCAAAAATTAATTATGACTTGGCACTTATCATGATGGGGTACGAAATATCTATGTCCTTCTGAATAACATAAATTCGTTAACAAAAATCATTGTCGGGTCGTCAGAGAGGGTATAGAGGGATTTTTCATTATCAAAATGATTTCAATGATCAAATATGACTTGGCACGCATCATGGCGGGGTGCAGAATATCCATTTCTATCTGACTAACATTATTTCGTCAACATAAATCATTGTCGTGTCGTCAGAGGGGGTATGGAGGGATTTATCATTTTCAAAATTACTTCAAAAATCTAATATGGCTTGGCACGCATCATGATGGGGTGCAGAATATTTATTTCCATCTGAATAACAATAATTCGTCAACAGAAATCATTGTCGGGTCGTCAGAGGGGGTATAGAGGGATTTTTCATTATCAAAATGACTTCACAAATTAAATATGACTTGGCACTTATCATGGTGGGGTGCGAAATATCTATGTCCATCTGAATAACAATAATTCGTTAACAGAAATCATTGTCGGGTCGTCAAAGGGGGTATAGAGGGATTTTTCATTATCAAAATGATATCAAAAATCAAATATGACATGGCACGCAACATGGCGGGGTGCTGACTATTTATTTTCATCTGAATTACAATAATTCGTCAACAGAAATCATTGTCGTGTCGTCAGAGGGTGTATAGAGGAATTTTTCATTTTCAAAATGACTTCAAAAATCTAATATGACTTGGCACGCATCATGGTGGGGTGCGAAATATCTATGTCCATCTGAATAACAGTAATTCGTTAACAGAAATCAATGTCGGGTCGTCAGAGGGGGTATAGAGGGATTTTTCATTATCAAATGATTTCAAAAATGAAATATGACATGGCACGCAACATGGCGGGGTGCAGACTATTCATTTTCATCTGAATTACAATAATTCGTCAACAGAAATCATTGTCGTGTCGTCAGAGGGGGTATAGAGGAATTTTTCATTTTCAGAATGACTTCAAAAATCTAATATGACTTGGCACGCATCATGTTGGGGTACAGAATATCCATTTCCATCTCAATAACCATAATTCGTCAACAGAAATCATTGTCGGGTCGTCAGAGGGGGTATAGAGGGATTTTTCATTTTCAAAATTACCTCAAAATCAAATATGACTTGGCACGCATCATGGTGTGGTGCAGAATATTTATTCCCATTTGAATAACAATAATTCGTCAACAGAAATCATTGTCGGGTCGTCAGAGGGGGTATAGAAGGATTTCTCATTTTCAAAATTACCTCAAAATCAAATATGACTTGGCACGCATCATGGTATGGTGCAGAATATTTATTTCCATCTGAATAACAATAATTCGATAACAGAAATCATTGTCGGGTCGTCAGAGGGGGTATAGAGGGATTTTTCATTATCAAAATGATTTCAATGATCAAATATGACTTGGCACGCATCATGGCGGGGTGCAGAATATCCATTTCTATCTGACTAACATTATTTCGTCAACATAAATCATTGTCGTGTCGTCAGAGGGGGTATGAGGGATTTTTCATTTTCAAAATTACTTCAAATATCTAATATGACTTGGCACGCATCATGATGGGGTGCAGAATATTCATTTCCATCTGAATAACAATAATTCGTCAACAGAAATCATTGTCGGGTCGTCAGAGGGGGTATAGAGGGATTTTTCAATATCAAAATGACTTCAAAAATTAAATATGACTTGGCACTTATCATGGTGGGGTGCGAAATATCTATGTCCATCTGAATAACAAAATTCGATAACAGAAATCATTGTCGGGTCGTCAGAGGGGGTATAGAGGGATTTTTCATTATCAAAATGATTTCAAAAATCAAATATGACTTGGCACGCATCATGGCGGGGTGCAGAATATCCATTTCTATCTGATTAACATTATTTCTTCAACATAAATCATTGTCGTGTCGTCAGAGGGGGTATGGAGGAATTTTTCATTTTCAAAATTACTTCAAAATTCTAATATGACTTGGCACGCAAAATGATGGGGTGCAGAATATTTATTTCCATCTTAATAACAATAATTCGTCAACAGAAATCATTGTCGGGTCGTCAGAGGGGGTATAGAGGGATTTTTCATTATCAAAATGACTTCACAAATTAAATATGACTTGGCACTTATCATGGTGGGGTGCGAAATATCTATGTCCATTTGAATAACAATAATTCGTTAACAGAAATCATTGTCGGGTCGTCAGAGAGGGTATAGAGGGATTTTTCATTATCAAAATGATATCAAAAATCAAATATGACATGGCACGCAACATGGCGGGGTGCAGACTATTTATTTTCATCTGAACTACAATAATTCGTCAACAGAAATCATTGTCGTGTCGTCAGAGGGGGTATAGAGGAATTTTTCATTTTCAAAATGACTTCAAAAATCTAATATGACTTGGCACGCATCATGTTGGGGTACAGAATATCCATTTCCATGTCAACAACAATAATTCGTCAACTGAAATCATTGTCGGGTCGTCAGAGGGGGTATAGAGGGATTTTTCATTTTCAAAATTACCTCAAAATCAAATATGACTTGGCACGCATCATGGTGGTGTGCAGAATATTTATTTCCATTTGAATAACAATAATTCGTCAACAGAAATCATTGTCGGGTCGTCAGAGGGGGTATAGAAGGATTTCTCATTTTCAAAATTACCTCAAAATCAAATATGACTTGGCACGCATCATGGTGGGGTGCAGAATATTTATTTCCATCTGAATAACAATAATTCGTCAACAGAAATCATTGTCGGGTCGTCAGAGGGGGTATAGAGGGATTTTTCATTATCAAAATGACTTCAAAAATTAAATATGACTTGGCACTTATCATGGTGGGGTGCGAAATATCTATGTCTTTCTGAATATCAATAATTCGTTAACAGAAATCATTGTCGGGTCGTCAGAGGGGGTATAGAGGGATTTTTCATTATCAAAATGACTTCAAAAATTATATATGACTTGGCACTTATCATGGTGATGTGCGAAATATCTATGTCCATCTGAATAACAATAATTCGATAACAGAAATCATTGTCGGGTCGTCAGAGGGGGTATAGAGGGATTTTTCATTATCAAAATGATTTCAAAAATCAAATATGACTTGGCACGAATCATGGCGGGGTGCAGAATATCCATTCCTATCTGATTAACATTATTTCGTCAACATAAATCATTGTCGTGTCGTCAGAGGGGGTATGGAGGAATTTTTCATCTTCAAAATTACTTCAAAAATCTAATATGACTTGGCACGCATCATGTTGTGGTACAGAATATCCATTTCCATCTCAATAACAATAATTCGTCAACAGAAATCATTGTCGGGTCGTCAGAGGGGGTATAGAGTGATTTTTCATTTTCAAAATTACCTCAAAATCAAATATGACTTGGCACGCATCATGATGGGGTGCATAATATCTATTCCTATCTGAATAACAATAATTCGTCAACAGAAATCATTGACGGGTCGTTAGAGGGGGTATAGAGGAAGTTTTCATTTTCAAAATTTCTTCAAAAATCTAATATGACTTGGCACTTATCATGATGGGGTACGAAATATCTATGTCCTTCTGAATAACATAAATTCGTTAACAGAAATCATTGTCGGGTCGTCAGAGGGGGTATAGAGGGATTTTTCATTATCAAAATGATTTCAAAATTCAAATATGACTTGGCACGCATCATTGCGCGGTGCAGAATATCCATTTCTATCTGACTAACATTAATTCGTCAACATAAATCATTGTCGTGTCGTCAGAGGGGGTATAGAGGGATATTTCATTATCAAAATGACTTCAAAAATTAATTATGACTTGGCACTTATCATGATGGGGTACGAAATATCTATGTCCTTCTGAATAACATAAATTCGTTAACAAAAATCATTGTCGGGTCGTCAGAGAGGGTATAGAGGGATTTTTCATTATCAAAATGATTTCAATGATCAAATATGACTTGGCACGCATCATGGCGGGGTGCAGAATATCCATTTCTATCTGACTAACATTATTTCGTCAACATAAATCATTGTCGTGTCGTCAGAGGGGGTATGGAGGGATTTATCATTTTCAAAATTACTTCAAAAATCTAATATGGCTTGGCACGCATCATGATGGGGTGCAGAATATTTATTTCCATCTGAATAACAATAATTCGTCAACAGAAATCATTGTCGGGTCGTCAGAGGGGGTATAGAGGGATTTTTCATTATCAAAATGACTTCACAAATTAAATATGACTTGGCACTTATCATGGTGGGGTGCGAAATATCTATGTCCATCTGAATAACAATAATTCGTTAACAGAAATCATTGTCGGGTCGTCAAACGGGGTATAGAGGGATTTTTCATTATCAAAATGATATCAAAAATCAAATATGACATGGCACGCAACATGGCGGGGTGCTGACTATTTATTTTCATCTGAATTACAATAATTCGTCAACAGAAATCATTGTCGTGTCGTCAGAGGGTGTATAGAGGAATTTTTCATTTTCAAAATGACTTCAAAAATCTAATATGACTTGGCACGCATCATGGTGGGGTGCGAAATATCTATGTCCATCTGAATAACAATAATTCGTTAACAGAAATCAATGTCGGGTCGTCAGAGGGGGTATAGAGGGATTTATCATTATCAAATGATTTCAAAAATGAAATATGACATGGCACGCAACATGGCGGGGTGCAGACTATTCATTTTCATCTGAATTACAATAATTCGTCAACAGAAATCATTGTCGTGTCGTCAGAGGGGGTATAGAGGAATTTTTCATTTTCAGAATGACTTCAAAAATCTAATATGACTTGGCACGCATCATGTTGGGGTACAGAATATCCATTTCCATCTCAATAACCATAATTCGTCAACAGAAATCATTGTCGGGTCGTCAGAGGGGGTATAGAGGGATTTTTCATTTTCAAAATTACCTCAAAATCAAATATGACTTGGCACGCATCATGGTGTGGTGCAGAATATTTATTCCCATTTGAATAACAATAATTCGTCAACAGAAATCATTGTCGGGTCGTCAGAGGGGGTATAGAAGGATTTCTCATTTTCAAAATTACCTCAAAATCAAATATGACTTGGCACGCATCATGGTATGGTGCAGAATATTTATTTCCATCTGAATAACAATAATTCGATAACAGAAATCATTGTCGGGTCGTCAGAGGGGGTATAGAGGGATTTTTCATTATCAAAATGATTTCAATGATCAAATATGACTTGGCACGCATCATGGCGGGGTGCAGAATATCCATTTCTATCTGACTAACATTATTTCGTCAACATAAATCATTGTCGTGTCGTCAGAGGGGGTATGAGGGATTTTTCATTTTCAAAATTACTTCAAATATCTAATATGACTTGGCACGCATCATGATGGGGTGCAGAATATTCATTTCCATCTGAATAACAATAATTCGTCAACAGAAATCATTGTCGGGTCGTCAGAGGGGGTATAGAGGGATTTTTCAATATCAAAATGACTTCAAAAATTAAATATGACTTGGCACTTATCATGGTGGGGTGCGAAATATCTATGTCCATCTGAATAACAAAATTCGATAACAGAAATCATTGTCGGGTCGTCAGAGGGGGTATAGAGGGATTTTTCATTATCAAAATGATTTCAAAAATCAAATATGACTTGGCACGCATCATGGCGGGGTGCAGAATATCCATTTCTATCTGATTAACATTATTTCTTCAACATAAATCATTGTCGTGTCGTCAGAGGGGGTATGGAGGAATTTTTCATTTTCAAAATTACTTCAAAATTCTAATATGACTTGGCACGCAAAATGATGGGGTGCAGAATATTTATTTCCATCTTAATAATAATAATTCGTCAACAGAAATCATTGTCGGGTCGTCAGAGGGGGTATAGAGGGATTTTTCATTATCAAAATGACTTCACAAATTAAATATGACTTGGCACTTATCATGGTGGGGTGCGAAATATCTATGTCCATTTGAATAACAATAATTCGTTAACAGAAATCATTGTCGTGTCGTCAGAGGGGGTATAGAGGAATTTTTCATTTTCAAAATGACTTCAAAAATCTAATATGACTTGGCACGCATCATGTTGGGGTACAGAATATCCATTTCCATGTCAACAACAATAATTCGTCAACTGAAATCATTGTCGGGTCGTCAGAGGGGGTATAGAGGGATTTTTCATTTTCAAAATTACCTCAAAATCAAATATGACTTGGCACGCATCATGGTGGTGTGCAGAATATTTATTTCCATTTGAATAACAATAATTCGTCAACAGAAATCATTGTCGGGTCGTCAGAGGGGGTATAGAAGGATTTCTCATTTTCAAAATTACCTCAAAATCAAATATGACTTGGCACGCATCATGGTGGGGTGCAGAATATTTATTTCCATCTGAATAACAATAATTCGTCAACAGAAATCATTGTCGGGTCGTCAGAGGGGGTATAGAGGGATTTTTCATTATCAAAATGACTTCAAAAATTAAATATGACTTGGCACTTATCATGGTGGGGTGCGAAATATCTATGTCCTTCTGAATATCAATAATTCGTTAACAGAAATCATTGTCGGGTCGTCAGAGGGGGTATAGAGGGATTTTTCATTATCAAAATGACTTCAAAAATTATATATGACTTGGCACTTATCATGGTGATGTGCGAAATATCTATGTCCATCTGAATAACAATAATTCGATAACAGAAATCATTGTCGGGTCGTCAGAGGGGGTATAGAGGGATTTTTCATTATCAAAATGATTTCAAAAATCAAATATGACTTGGCACGCATCATGGCGGGGTGCAGAATATCCATTCCTATCTGATTAACATTATTTCGTCAACATAAATCATTGTCGTGTCGTCAGAGGGGGTATGGAGGAATTTTTCATTTTCAAAATTACTTCAAAAATCTAATATGACTTGGCACGCATCATGATGGGGTGCAGAATATTTATTTCCATCTTAATAACTATAATTCGTCAACAGAAATCATTGTCGGGTCGTCAGAGGGGGTATAGAGGGATTTTTCATTATCAAAATGACTTCACAAATTAAATATGACTTGGCACTTATCATGGTGGGGTGCGAAATATCTATGTCCATCTGAATAACAATAATTCGTTAACAGAAATCATTGTCGGGTCGTCAGAGGGGGTATAGAGGGATTTATCATTATCAAAATGATATCAAAAATCAAATATGACATGGCACGCAACATGGCGGGGTGCAGACTATTTATTTTCATCTGAATTACAATAATTCGTCAACAGAAATCATTGTCGTGTCGTCAGAGGGGGTATAGAGGAATTTTTCATTTTCAGAATGACTTCAAAAATCTAATATGACTTGGCACGCATCATGTTGGGGTACAGAATATCCATTTCCATCTCAATAACCATAATTCGTCAACAGAAATCATTGTCGGGTCGTCAGAGGGGGTATAGAGGGATTTTTCATTTTCAAAATTACCTCAAAATCAAATATGACTTGGCACGCATCATGGTGTGGTGCAGAATATTTATTCCCATTTGAATAACAATAATTCGTCAACAGAAATCATTGTCGGGTCGTCAGAGGGGGTATAGAAGGATTTCTCATTTTCAAAATTACCTCAAAATCAAATATGACTTGGCACGCATCATGGTATGGTGCAGAATATTTATTTCCATCTGAATAACAATAATTCGATAACAGAAATCATTGTCGGGTCGTCAGAGGGGGTATAGAGGGATTTTTCATTATCAAAATGATTTCAATGATCAAATATGACTTAGCACGCATCATGGCGGGGTGCAGAATATCCATTTCTATCTGACTAACATTATTTCGTCAACATAAATCATTGTCGTGTCGTCAGAGGGGGTATGAGGGATTTTTCATTTTCAAAATTACTTCAAATATCTAATATGACTTGGCACGCATCATGATGGGGTGCAGAATATTCATTTCCATCTGAATAACAATAATTCGTCAACAGAAATCATTGTCGGGTCGTCAGAGGGGGTATAGAGGGATTTTTCAATATCAAAATGACTTCAAAAATTAAATATGACTTGGCACTTATCATGGTGGGGTGCGAAATATCTATGTCCATCTGAATAACAAAATTCGATAACAGAAATCATTGTCGGGTCGTCAGAGGGGGTATAGAGGGATTTTTCATTATCAAAATGATTTCAAAAATCAAATATGACTTGGCACGCATCATGGCGGGGTGCAGAATATCCATTTCTATCTGATTAACATTATTTCTTCAACATAAATCATTGTCGTGTCGTCAGAGGGGGTATGGAGGAATTTTTCATTTTCAAAATTACTTCAAAATTCTAATATGACTTGGCACGCAAAATGATGGGGTGCAGAATATTTATTTCCATCTTAATAACAATAATTCGTCAACAGAAATCATTGTCGGGTCGTCAGAGGGGGTATAGAGGGATTTTTCATTATCAAAATGACTTCACAAATTAAATATGACTTGGCACTTATCATGGTGGGGTGCGAAATATCTATGTCCATTTGAATAACAATAATTCGTTAACAGAAATCATTGTCGGGTCGTCAGAGAGGGTATAGAGGGATTTTTCATTATCAAAATGATATCAAAAATCAAATATGACATGGCACGCAACATGGCGGGGTGCAGACTATTTATTTTCATCTGAATTACAATAATTCGTCAACAGAAATCATTGTCGTGTCGTCAGAGGGGGTATAGAGGAATTTTTCATTTTCAAAATGACTTCAAAAATCTAATATGACTTGGCACGCATCATGTTGGGGTACAGAATATCCATTTCCATGTCAACAACAATAATTCGTCAACTGAAATCATTGTCGGGTCGTCAGAGGGGGTATAGAGGGATTTTTCATTTTCAAAATTACCTCAAAATCAAATATGACTTGGCACGCATCATGGTGGTGTGCAGAATATTTATTTCCATTTGAATAACAATAATTCGTCAACAGAAATCATTGTCGGGTCGTCAGAGGGGGTATAGAAGGATTTCTCATTTTCAAAATTACCTCAAAATCAAATATGACTTGGCACGCATCATGGTGGGGTGCAGAATATTTATTTCCATCTGAATAACAATAATTCGTCAACAGAAATCATTGTCGGGTCGTCAGAGGGGGTATAGAGGGATTTTTCATTATCAAAATGACTTCAAAAATTAAATATGACTTGGCACTTATCATGGTGGGGTGCGAAATATCTATGTCCTTCTGAATATCAATAATTCGTTAACAGAAATCATTGTCGGGTCGTCAGAGGGGGTATAGAGGGATTTTTCATTATCAAAATGACTTCAAAAATTATATATGACTTGGCACTTATCATGGTGATGTGCGAAATATCTATGTCCATCTGAATAACAATAATTCGATAACAGAAATCATTGTCGGGTCGTCAGAGGGGGTATAGAGGGATTTTTCATTATCAAAATGATTTCAAAAATCAAATATGACTTGGCACGCATCATGGCGGGGTGCAGAATATCCATTCCTATCTGATTAACATTATTTCGTCAACATAAATCATTGTCGTGTCGTCAGAGGGGGTATGGAGGAATTTTTCATTTTCAAAATTACTTCAAAAATCTAATATGACTTGGCACGCATCATGATGGGGTGCAGAATATTTATTTCCATCTTAATAACTATAATTCGTCAACAGAAATCATTGTCGGGTCGTCAGAGGGGGTATAGAGGGATTTTTCATTATCAAAATGACTTCACAAATTAAATATGACTTGGCACTTATCATGGTGGGGTGCGAAATATCTATGTCCATCTGAATAACAATAATTCGTTAACAGAAATCATTGTCGGGTCGTCAGAGGGGGTATAGAGGGATTTATCATTATCAAAATGATATCAAAAATCAAATATGACATGGCACGCAACATGGCGGGGTGCAGACTATTTATTTTCATCTGAATTACAATAATTCGTCAACAGAAATCATTGTCGTGTCGTCAGAGGGGGTATAGAGGAATTTTTCATTTTCAAAATGACTTCAAAAATCTAATATGACTTGGCACGCATCAAAGTGTGGTGCGAAATATCTATGTCCATCTGAATAACAATAATTCGTTAACATAAATCAATGTCGGGTCGTCAGAGGGGGTATAGAGGGATTTTTCATTATCAAATGATTTCAAAAATCAAATATGACATGGCACGCAACATGGCGGGGTGCAGACTATTCATTTTCATCTGAATTACAATAATTCGTAAACAGAAATCATTGTCGTGTCGTCAGAGGGGGTATAGAGGAATTTTTCTTTTTCAAAATGACTTCAAAAATCTAATATGACATGGCACGCATCATGTTGGGGTACAGAATATCCATTTCCATCTCAATAACCATAATTCGTCAACAGAAATCATTGTCGGGTCGTCAGAGGGGGTATAGAGGGATTTTTCATTTTCAAAATTACCTCAAAATTAAATATGACTTGGCACGCATCATGGTGGGGTGCAGAATATCCATTCCCATCTGAATAACAATAATTCGTCAACAGAAATCATTGTCGGGTCGTCAAAGGGGGTATAGAGGGATTTTTCATTTTCAAAATTACCTCAAAATCAAATATGACTTGGCACGCATCATGGTGGTGTGCAGAATATTTATTTCCATTTAAATAACAATAATTCGTCAACAGAAATCATTGTCGGGTCGTCAGAGGGGGTATAGAAGGATTTCTCACTTTCAAAATTACCTCAAAATCAAATATGACTTGGCACGCATCATGGTGGGGTGCAGAATATTTATTTCCATATGAATAACAATAATTCGTCAACAGAAATCATTGTCGGGTCGTCAGAGGGGGTATAGAGGGATTTTTCATCATCAAAATGACTTCAAAAATTAAATATGACATGGCACGCAACATGGCGGGGTGCAGACTATTTATTTTCATCTGAATAACAATAATTCGTTAACAGAAATCATTGTCGGGTCGTCAGAGGGGGTATAGAGGGATTTTTCTTTATCAAAATGATTTCAAAAATCAAATATGACATGGCACGCAACATGGCGGGGTGCAGACTATTTATTTTCATCTGAATTACAATAATTCGTCAACAGAAATCATTGTCGTGTCGTCAGAGGGGGTAAAGAGGGATTTTTCATTTTCAAAATTACCTCAAAATCAAATATGACTTGGCACGCAACATGGTGGGGTGCAGAATATTTATTTCTATCTGAATAACAATAATTCGTCAACAGAAATCATTGTCGGGTCGTCAGAGGGGGTATAGAGGGATTTTTCATTATCAAAATGACTTCAAAAATTAAATATGACATGGCACGCAACATGGTGGGGTGCAGACTATTTATTTTCATCTGAATTACAATATTTCGTCAACAGAAATCATTGTTGTGTCGTCAGAGGGGGTATAGAGGAAATTTTCATTTTCAAAATTACTTCAAAAATCTAATATGACTTGGCACGCATCATGTTGGGGTACAGAATATCCATTTCCATCTCAATAACAATAATTCGTCAACAGAAATCATTGACGGGTCGTTAGAGGGGGTATAGAGGGATTTTTCATTTTCAAAATTACTTCAAAAATCTAATATGACTTGGCACGCATCATGTTGGGGTACACAATATCCATTTCCATCTCAATAACAGTAATTCGTCAACAGAAATCATTGTCGGGTCGTCAGAGGGGGTATAGAGTGATTTTTCATTTTCAAAATTACCCCAAAATCAAATATGACTTGGCAAGCATCATGATGGGGTGCATAATAACCATTCCTGAATAACAATAATTCGTCGACAGATATCATTGTCGGGTCGTCAGAGGGGGTATAGAGGGATTTTTCATTATCAAAATGACTTCACAAATTAAATATGACTTGGCACTTATCATGGTGGGGTGCAAAATATCTATGTCCATCTGAATAACAATAATTCGTTAACAGAAATCATTGTCGGGTCGTCAGAGGGGGTATAGAGTGATTTTTCATTATCAAAATGATATCAAAAATCAAATATGACATGGCACGCTACATGGCGGGGTGCAGACCATTTATTTTCTTCTGAATTACAATAATTCGTCAACAGAAATCATTGTCGTGTCGTCAGAGGGGGTATAGAGGAAATTTTCATTTTCCAAATGGCTTCAAAAATCTAATATGACTTGGCGCGCATCATGTTGGGGTACAGAATATCCATTTCCATCTCAATAACCATAATTCGTCAACAGAAATCATTGTCGGGTCGTCAGAGGGGGTATAGAGGGATTTTTCATTTTCAAAATTACCTCAAAATCAAATATGACTTGGCACGCATCATGGTGGGGTGCAGAATATCCATTCCCATCTGAATAACAATAATTCGTCAACAGAAATCATTGTCGGGTCGTCAGAGGGGGTATAGAGGGATTTTTCATTATCAAAATGATTTCAAAAATCAAATATGACTTGGCACGCATCATTGCGCGGTGCAGAATATCCATTTCTATCTGACTAACATTAATTCGTCAACAGAAATCATTGTCGTGTCATCAGAGGGGGTATAGAGGGATTTTTCATTATCAAAATGACTTCAATGGCACTTATCATGGTGGGGTGCAAAATATCTATGTCCATCTGAATAACAATAATTCGATAACAAAAATCATTGTCGGGTCGTCAGAGAGGGTATAGAGGGATTTTTCATCATCAAAATGACTTCAAAAATTAAATATGACATGGCACGCAACATGGCGGGGTGCAGACTATTTATTTTCATCTGAATAACAATAATTCGTTAACAGAAATCATTGTCGGGTCGCCAGAGGGGGTATAGAGGGATTTTTCTTTATCAAAATGATTTCAAAAATCAAATATGACATGGCACGCAACATGGCGGGGTGCAGACTATTTATTTTCATCTGAATTACAATAATTCGTCAACAGAAATCATTGTCGTGTCGTCAGAGGGGGTATAGAGGGATTTTTCATTTTCAAAATTACCTCAAAATCAAATATGACTTGGCACGCAACATGGTGGGGTGCAGAATATTTATTTCCATCTGAATATTAATAATTCGTCAACAGAAATCATTGTCGGGTCGTCAGAGGGGGTATAGAGGGATTTTTCATTATCAAAATGACTTCAAAGATTAAATATGACATGGCACTCAACATGGTGGGGTGCAGACTATTTATTTTCATCTGAATTACAATAATTCGTCAACAGAAATCATTGTTGTGTCGTCAGAGGGGGTATAGAGGAAATTTTCATTTTCAAAATTACTTCAAAAATCTAATATGACTTGGCACGCATCATGTTGGGGTACAGAATATCCATTTCCATCTCAATAACAATAATTCGTCAACAGAAATCATTGACGGGTCGTTAGAGGGGGTATAGAGGGATTTTTCATTTTCAAAATTTCTTCAAAAATCTAATATGACTTGGCACTTATCATGATGGGGTACGAAATATCTATGTCCTTCTGAATAACAATAATTCGTTAACAGAAATCATTGTCGGGTCGTCAGAGAGGGTATAGAGGGATTTTTCATTATCAAAATGATTTCAAAAATCAAATATGACTTGGCACGCATCATTGCGCGGTGCAGAATATCCATTTCTATCTGACTAACATTAATTCGTCAACATAAATCATTGTCGTGTCGTCAGAGGGGGTATAGAGGGATTTTTCATTATCAAAATGGCTTCAAAAATTAAATACGACTTGGCACTTATCATGGTGGGGTGCAAAATATCTATGTCCATCTGAATAACAATAATTCGATAACAAAAATCATTGTCGGGTCGTCAGAGAGGGTATAGAGGGATTTTTCATTATCAAAATGATTTCAATGATCAAATATGACTTGGCACGCATCATGGCGGGGTGCAGAATATCCATTTCTATCTGACTAACATTATTTCGTCAACATAAATCATTGTCGGGTCGTCAGAGGGGGTATAGAGGGATTTTTCATCATCAAAATGACTTCAAAAATTAAATATGACATGTCACGCAACATGGCGGGGTGCAGACTATTTATTTTCATCTGAATAACAATAATTCGTTAACAGAAATCATTGTCGGGTCGTCAGAGGGGGTATAGAGGGATTTTTCTTTATCAAAATGATTTCAAAAATCGAATATGACATGGCACGCAACATGGTGGGGTGCAGACTATTTATTTTCATCTGAATTACAATAATTCGTCAACAGAAATTATTGTCGTGTCGTCAGAGGGGGTATAGAGGGATTTCTCATTTTCAAAATTACCTCAAAATAAAATTTGACTTGGCACGCAACATGGTGGGGTGCAGAATATTTATTTCTATCTGAATAACAATAATTCGTCAACAGAAATCATTGTCGGGTCGTCAGAGGGGGTATAGAGGGATTCTTCATTTTCAAAATTACTTCAAAAATCTAATATGACTTGGCACGCATCATGTTGGGGTACAGAATATCTATTTCCATCTCAATAACAATAATTCGTCAGCAGAAATCATTGTCGGGTCGTCAGAGGGGGTATAGAGTGATTTTTCATTTTCAAAATTACCTCAAAATCAAATATGACTTGGCACGCATCATGATGGGGTGCATAATATCCATTCCCATCTGAATAACAATAATTCGTCAACATAAATCATTGTCGTGTCGTCAGAGGGGGTATAGAGGGATTTTTCATTATCAAAATGATTTCAATGATCAAATATGACTTGGCACGCATCATGGCGGGGTGCAGAATATCCATTTCTATCTGACTAACATTATTTCGTCAACATAAATCATTGTCGTGTCGTCAGAGGGGGTATGGAGGGATTTATCATTTTCAAAATTACTTCAAAAATCTAATATGACTTGGCACGCATCATGATGGGGTGCAGAATATTTATTCCCATCTGAATAACAATAATTCGTCAACAGAAATCATTGTCGGGTCGTCAGAGGGGGTATAGAGGGATTTTTCATTATCAAAATGATATCAAAAATCAAAAATGACATGGCACGCAACATGGCGGGGTGCAGACTATTTATTTTCTTCTGAATTACAATAATTCGTCAACAGAAATCATTGTCGTGTCGTCAGAGGGGGTATAGAGGAATTTTTCATTTTCCAAATGGCTTCAAAAATCTAATATGACTTGGCGCGCATCATGCTGGGGTACAGAATATCCATTTCCATCTCAATAACCATAATTCGTCAACAGAAATCATTGTCGGGTCGTCAGAGGGGGTATAGAGGGATTTTTCATTTTCAAAATTACCTCAAAATCAAATATGACTTGGCACGCATCGTGGTGGGGTGCAGAATATCCATTCCCATCTGAATAACAATAATTCGTCAACAGAAATCATTGTCGTGTCGTCAGAGGGGGTATAGAGGAATTTTTCATTTTCAAAATGACTTCAAAAATCTAATATGACTTGGCACGCATCATGTTGGGGTACAGAATATCCATTTCCATGTCAACAACAATAATTCGTCAACAGAAATCATTGTCGGGTCGTCAGAGGGGGTATAGAGGGATTTTTCATTATCAAAATGATTTCAAAAATCAAATATGACTTGGCACGCATCATTGCGCGGTGCAGAATATCCATTTCTATCTGACTAACATTAATTCGTCAACATAAATCATTGTCGTGTCATCAGAGGGGGTATAGAGGGATTTTTCATTATCAAAATGACTTCAATGGCACTTATCATGGTGGGGTGCAAAATATCTATGTCCATCTGAATAACAATAATTCGATAACAAAAATCATTGTCGGGTCGTCAGAGAGGGTATAGAGTGATTTTTCATCATCAAAATGACTTCAAAAATTAAATATGACATGGCACGCAACATGGCGGGGTGCAGACTATTTATTTTCATCTGAATAACAATAATTCGTTAACAGAAATCATTGTCGGGTCGTCAGAGGGGGTATAGAGGGATTTTTCTTTATCAAAATGATTTCAAAAATCAAATATGACATGGCACGCAACATGGCGGGTTGCAGACTATTTATTTTCATCTGAATTACAATAATTCGTCAACAGAAATCATTGTCGTGTCGTCAGAGGGGGTATAGAGGGATTTTTCATTTTCAAAATTACCTCAAAATCAAATATGACTTGGCACGCAACATGGTGGGGTGCAGAATATTTATTTCCATCTGAATATTAATAATTCGTCAACAGAAATCATTGTCGGGTCGTCAGAGGGGGTATAGAGGGATTTTTCATTATCAAAATGACTTCAAAGATTAAATATGACATGGCACTCAACATGGTGGGGTGCAGACTATTTATTTTCATCTGAATTACAATAATTCCTCAACAGAAATCATTGTTGTGTCGTCAGAGGGGGTATAGAGGAAATTTTCATTTTCAAAATTACTTCAAAAATCTAATATGACTTGGCACGCATCATGTTGGGGTACAGAATATCCATTTCCATCTCAATAACAATAATTCGTCAACAGAAATCATTGTCGGGTCGTCAGAGGGGGTATAGAGTGATTTTTCATTTTCAAAATTACCTCAAAATCAAATATGACTTGGCACGCATCAAGATGGGGTGCATAATATCCATTCTCATCTGAATAACAATAATTCGTCAACAGAAATCATTGACGGGTCGTTAGAGGGGGTATAGAGGGATTTTTCATTTTCAAAATTTCTTCAAAAATCTAATATGACTTGGCACTTATCATGATGGGGTACGAAATATCTATGTCCTTCTGAATAACAATAATTCGTTAACAGAAATCATTGTCGGGTCGTCAGAGAGGGTATAGAGGGATTTATCATTATCAAAATGATTTCAAAAATCAAATATGACTTGGCACGCATCATTGCGCAGTGCAGAATATCCATTTCTATCTGACTAACATTAATTCGTCAACATAAATCATTGTCGTGTCGTCAGAGGAGGTATAGAGGGATTTTTCATTATCAAAATGGCTTCAAAAATTAAATACGACTTGGCACTTATCATGGTGGGGTGCAAAATATCTATGTCCATCTGAATAACAATAATTCGATAACAAAAATCATTGTCGGGTCGTCAGAGAGGGTATAGAGGGATTTTTCATTATCAAAATGATTTCAATGATCAAATATGACTTGGCACGCATCATGGCGGGGTGCAGAATATCCATTTCTATCTGACTAACATTATTTCGTCAACATAAATCATTGTCGTGTCGTCAGAGGGGGTATGGAGGGATTTATCATTTTCAAAATTACTTCAAAAATCTAATATGACTTGGCACGCATCATGTTGGGGTACAGAATATCCATTTCCATCTCAATAACCATAATTCGTCAACAGAAATCATTGTCGGGTCGTCAGAGGGGGTATAGAGGGATTTTTCATTTTCAAAATTACCTCAAAATCAAATATGACTTGGCACGCATCATGGTGGGGTGCAGAATATTTATTTCCATCTGAATAACAATATTTCGTCAACAGAAATCATTGTCGGGTCGTCAGAGGGGGTATAGAGGGATTTTTCATCATCAAAATGACTTCAAAAATTAAATATGACATGGCACGCAACATGGCGGGGTGCAGACTATTTATTTTCATCTGAATAACAATAATTCGTTAACAGAAATCATTGTCGGGTCGTCAGAGGGGGTATAGAGGGATTTTTCTTTATCAAAATGATTTCAAAAATCAAATATGACATGGCACGCAACATGGTGGGGTGCAGACTATTTATTTTCATCTGAATTACAATAATTCGTCAACAGAAATCATTGTCGTGTCGTCAGAGGGGGTATAGAGGGATTTTTCATTTTCAAAATTACCTCAAAATCAAATATGACTTGGCACGCAACATGGTGGGGTGCAGAATATTTATTTCTATCTGAATAACAATAATTCGTCAACAGAAATCATTGTCGGGTCGTCAGAGGGGGTATAGAGGGATTCTTCATTATCAAAATGACTTCAAAAATTAAATATGACATGGCACGCAACATGGTGGGGTGCAGACTATTTATTTTCATCTGAATTACAAAAATTCGTCAACAGAAATCATTGTTGTGTCGTCAGAGGTGGTATAGAGGAATTTTTCATTTTCAAAATTACTTCAAAAATCTAATATGACTTGGCACGCATCATGTTGGGGTACAGAATATCTATTTCCATCTCAATAACAATAATTCGTCAGCAGAAATCATTGTCGGGTCGTCAGAGGGGGTATAGAGTGATTTTTCATTTTCAAAATTACCTCAAAATCAAATATGACTTGGCACGCATCATGATGGGGTGCATAATATCCATTCCCATCTGAATAACAATAATTCGTCAACATAAATCATTGTCGTGTCGTCAGAGGGGGTATAGAGGGATTTTTCATTATCAAAATGATTTCAATGATCAAATATGACTTGGCACGCATCATGGCGGGGTGCAGAATATCCATTTCTATCTGACTAACATTATTTCGTCAACATAAATCATTGTCGTGTCGTCAGAGGGGGTATGGAGGGATTTATCATTTTCAAAATTACTTCAAAAATCTAATATGACTTGGCACGCATCATGATGGGGTGCAGAATATTTATTCCCATCTGAATAACAATAATTCGTCAACAGAAATCATTGTCGGGTCGTCAGAGGGGGTATAGAGGGATTTTTCATTATCAAAATGACTTCAAAAATTAAATATGTCTTGGCACTTATCATGGTGGGGTGCAAAATATCTATGTCCATCTGAATAACAATAATTCGATAACAAAAATCATTGTCGGGTCCTCAGAGAGGGTATAGAGGGATTTTTCATTATCAAAATGATTTCAATGATCAAATATGACTTGGCACGCATCATGGCGGGGTGCAGAATATCCATTTCTATCTGACTAACATTATTTCGTCAACATAAATCATTGTCGTGTCGTCAGAGGGGGTATGGAGGGATTTATCATTTTCAAAATTACTTCAAAAATCTAATATGACTTGGCACGCATCATGATGGGGTGCAGAATATTTATTCCCATCTGAATAACAATAATTCGACAACAGAAATCATTGTCGGGTCGTCAGAGGGGGTATAGAGGGATTTTTCATTATCAAAATGACTTCAAAAATTAAATATGACTTGGCACTTATCATGGTGGGGTGCGAAATATCTATGTCCATCTGAATAACAATAATTCGATAACAGAAATCATTGTCGGGTCGTCAGAGGGGGTATAGAGGGAATTTTCATTATCAAAATGATTTCAAAAATCAAATATGACTTGGCACGCATCATGGCGGGGTGCAGAATATCCATTTCTATCTGATTAACATTATTTCGTCAACATAAATCATTGTCGTGTCGTCAGAGGGTGTATGGAGGGATTTTTCATTTTCAAAATTACTTCAAAAATCTAGTATGACTTGGCACGCATCATGTTGGGGTACAGAATATCCATTTCCATCTCAATAACAATAATTCGGCAACAGAAATCATTGTCGGGTCGTCAGAGGGGGTATAGAGTGATTTTTCATTTTCAAAATTACCTCAAAATCAAATATGACTTGGCACGCATCATGATGGGGTTCATAATATCCATTCCCATCTGAATAACAATAATTCGTCAACAGAAATCATTGACGGGTCGTTAGAGGGGGTATAGAGGGGTTTTTCATTTTCAAAATTACCTCAAAATTAAATATGACTTGGCACTTATCATGGTGGGGTGCAAAATATCTATGTCCATCTGAATAACAATAATTCGATAACAAAAATCATTGTCGGGTCGTCAGAGAGGGTATAGAGGGATTTTTCATTATCAAAATGACTTCAAAAATTAAATATGACTTGGCACTTATCATGGTGGGGTGCGAAATATCTATGTCCATCTGAATAACAATAATTCGATAACAGAAATCATTGTCGGGTCGTCAGAGGGGGTATAGAGGGATTTTTCATTATCAAAATGATTTCAAAAATCAAATATGACTTGGCACGCATCATGGCGGGGTGCAGAATATCCATTTCTATCTGATTAACATTATTTCGTCAACATAAATCATTGTCGTGTCGTCAGAGGGTGTATGGAGGGATTTATCATTTTCAAAATTACTTCAAAAATCTAATATGACTTGGTACGCATCATGATGGGGTGCAGAATATTTATTCTCATCTGAATAACAATAATTCGTCAACAGAAATCATTGTCGGGTCGTCAGAGGGGGTATAGAGGGATTTTTCATTATCAAAATGACTTCAAAAATTAAATATGACTTGGCACTTATCATGGTGGGGTGCGAAATATCTATGTCCTTCTGATTATCAATAATTCGTTAACAGAAATCATTGTCGGGTCGTCAGAGGGGGTATAGAGGGATTTTTCATTATCAAAATGACTTCAAAAATTAAATATGACTTGGCACTTATCATGGTGGGGTGCGAAATATCTATGTCCATCTGAATAACAATAATTCGATAACAGAAATCATTGTCGGGTCGTCAGAGGGGGTATAGAGGGATTTTTCATTATCAAAATGATTTCAAAAATCAAATATGACTTGGCACGCATCATGGCGGGGTGCAGACTATTTATTTTCATCTGAATTACAATAATTCGTCAACATAAATCATTGTCGTGTCGTCAGAGGGGGTATGGAGGAATTTATCATTTTCAAAATTACTTCAAAATTCTAATATGACTTGGCACGCATCATGAAGGGGTGCAGAATATTTATTTCCATCTGAATAACAATAATTCGTCAACAGAAATCATTGTCGGGTCGTCAGAGGGGGTATAGAGAAATTTTTCATTATCAAAATGTCTTCACAAATTAAATATGACTTGGCACTTATCAATGTGGGGTGCAAAATATCTATGTCCAATTGAATAACAATAATTCGTTAACAGAAATCATTGTCGGGTCGTCAGAGGGGGTATAGAGGGATTTTTCATTATCAAAATGATATCAAAAATCAAATATGACATGGCACGCAACATGGCGGGGTGCAGACTATTTATTTTCATCTGAATTACAATAATTCGTCAACAGAAATCATTGTCGTGTCGTCAGAGGGGGTATAGAGGAATTTTTCATTTTCAAAATGACTTCAAAAATCTAATATGACTTGGCACGCATCATGGTGTGGTGCGAAATATCTATGTCCATCTGAATAACAATAATTCGTTAACAGAAATCATTGTCGGGTCGTCAGAGGGGGTATAGAGGGATTTTTCATTATCAAATGATTTCAAAATTCAAATATGACATGGCACGCAACATGGCGGGGTGCAGACTATTCATTTTCATCTGAATTACAATAATTCGTCAACAGAAATCATTGTCGTGTCGTCAGAGGGAGTATAGAGGAATTTTTCATTTTCAAAATGACTTCAAAAATCTAATATGACATGGCACGCATCTTGTTGGGGTACAGAATATCCATTTCCATCTCAGTAACCATAATTCGTCAACAGAAATCATTGTCGGGTCGTCAGAGGGGGTATAGGGGGATTTTTCATTTTCAAAATTACCTCAAAATTAAATATGACTTGGCACGCATCATGGCGGGGTGCAGAATATCCATATCTATCTGATTAATATTATTTCGTCAACATAAATCATTGTCGTGTCGTCAGAGGGTGTATGGAGGGATTTTTCATTTTCAAAATTACTTCAAAAATCTAATATGACTTGGCACGCATCATCGTGTGGTGCGAAGTATCTATGTCCATCTGAATAGCAATAATTCGTTAACAGAAATCAATGTCGGGTCGTCAGAGGGGGTATAGAGGGATTTTTCATTATCAAAATGACTTCAAAAATTAAATATGACATGGCACGCAACATGGTGGGGTGCAGACTATTTATTTTCATCTGAATTACAATAATTCGTCAACAGAAATCATTGTCGTGTCGTCAGAGGGGGTATAGAGGGATTTTTCATTTTCAAAATTACCTCAAAATCTAATATGACTTGGCATGCATCATGGCGGGGTGCAGAATATCCATATCTATCTGATTAACATTATTTCGTCAACATAAATCATTGTCGTGTCGTCAGAGGGTGTATGGAGGGATTTTTCATTTTCAAAATTACTTCAAAAATCTAATATGACTTGGCACGCATCATCGTGTGGTGCGAAATATCTATGTCCATCTGAATAGCAATAATTCGTTAACAGAAATCAATGTCGGGTCGACAGAGGGGGTATAGAGGGATTTTTCATTTTCAAAATTACCTCAAAATCAAATATGACTTGGCACGCATCATGGTGGGGTGCAG